>OZ010635.1:13463003-14679575 GCA_963932165.1 Pimpla rufipes
GAAATAGGAGGAAGAGTTTTCTCGTTGTCCTATACGGAGGATGAAAGGACGAAGTGGATGAAAAAAGGACGAGCTCACGGCTGACGAAGCGTCGGCACCGCGCGCGTGATTGGAGCCGCGTGGAAGCGGCGGAGAGTTTAACGCGAACGGCCGCGTGGATCGCATCCACGCGGCATACCACGAAGAGACATTCCGGGGCTTCACGGCGCTCGCCGCACTTTTTGTTCCGCCTCGGCCGGCTCGCCTCGCCCGAAAACACCAAATAGATACTTTTTACGACGGGGGCTATAAAGTTGCCGGGCATCGAAGTATCGATGGTTCCAAAGGGGCTAATCTGCGGATGAAAACTGTAATAAAACGTCGCTGTCCCTCTCGGGCGCGCATCCTACTGGAACCCTTTGCGGGATCCGCGGCGATGCCGGACTCGAAACGATGACCCAGAGTCGCCAGCAGGTATAGCGGACCGCGACTTCGGTTGTGTCTTCCTCGTGACGCTCTCCGCTCGCAGCTTCCACACTGGTTTTCGGATGTTGACTCTCGCTGCTGTTCCTGCAAAATGAATTTTCAACTTCAGTGTCTTGACATAAGGCAATTTTGGGTAACTCGGTTCACGTTTATCTGCAAGTCACGAGACCTTGATTTTTGATCGAAAAGAACAGGTCCTTGATGTGCACCTGGCGCGGAGATAGGCGAACGAGTTGTTGCCACTTAGATTAGATTCACTCGAGGCTTTTCGGACACTTTGGCTCGACGCTTCGAGCGGATTACAAAAATAAAATTCTGCTGGAAGGTACGTCGTATATTATAAAAGAAAGGAAGATATTTCACAATATTCACAATTCGTTACACTCCGCATGTAGGATGATGTAAACAAAAAATTACATTTGATGATGTAAACAAAAAAATTACATGGGCACAGATTTTTTTACGCATGAGTGAACATTTTTTTACTCATAATTGAACATTTTTTGTATCATCAACTTGCTATCTTCCGACCAATTGCCAAATTGTATTCCATCGCACAGTCGTCATACTCGCAATCATGGTGTTTAGTTAGTTTACATAAAATCACATGGACCGAGATAAGAATTGTAATCAATAACGAGCTTTCCTGAAATATACTTTATCTTTATATTGAGTAATAGTTGAACATAGAACAACAGTTGTACGTAGACAACGAACATGGAGATAAGAATGATTGATTCAATCTCTGGTACTTGACATGAGGAACCTGTGAGCGTTCCTAAAGATTCCGCGATCGGTCAAGAGGCGACCTGCTTTTTCTACAATAGAAACGAATGGGTGCGATCAAGGTGTAGAACATCTTAACTACCGTTTAGAGAGTTTCGCGATATAATCAACTCGCGATAACTTCATACCGACTGTCGGTTTGACATTGGCTGTCGGTAACTTACGATACGCAGTAGAGTTACCAACCGCGGATAAGTGAGAAAAGATAACGTTCTACTGTGCCGAAAATGAAATGCTAGAGTAATCTTGCCTGGGTCACAATTGCGCTCTGTTCTATTTATACTCTATCGAATAATAGACCCCTGGCTGCGCAATAAGTAACAGTTCATACAATGTATGCCCAAGCAGCGAGTGGTCCCGATGAACTGTTTTTCTTTTTATTTTTCTAGTAAAATATAGCAAATTGAGCGTTGGTTGGTGGACGCTGTTGTACAAAAGACTAATCAAAAGAGTAACTTCAATATTTGAAAGTGACGACGACGCTATCGTGTCCGTGACCATTGAATCACTGCCACGAGAAGAGATAACAGAATATTCTGCAATCCGGCGCTCGGATTGCGTTAGGTCAATCAAAAGAATGCGGTAGTGTACGCTTCGTACACGAATACACGTTAGAATAACCGGGCACTCATACTAGTTCGGCGATAACAATTTTTATGCAAACGTGTAATGCGCGCGCGGTGGTGTATCGAGTCGGGGATAACGTAGAGGCGAGAGCGAGTCTGCTCCGATATATTGCCGGTTTTACTCCGGCTGCTCTCCGCGCGAGTTCGATTTTTAAAAAAGGGTTGTGAAAGTTGCGGGAGAATGAGCGCGCTCGTTTGATATAATTTTGTAAACCGCGCCTCGTACTTCAGATAATCTCCTGAACCCTGGTGGACACGACGCCCCGGCCTTTCGAAGTTTGCCGACGAAGCGCGGCGGTAGAACGCGCCAGTATTGCGCTGAATTACCCGCGGTCTGTCGAGTGAGTACTAATTTGGTTTCAATCATCGTTCGTTAGCACCGCGCGCACCTCACGCGTCTCGATTTTTTTTACTCACGTGACTGGCTGTGCCATCACAGATAAGATAAACGACTATTTTATTAGAGGCGGACGCCTGAAATCCGCGTGTGCCGTGTAACTGTGTCACAGTGAGATTTACATTGTCATTCTAGCTAGACTATTGTGCGCTAGCATCGATTAATTCCTGAGCCACTTCCGATCATTGTGTGGCGAATCGGCTGCTGCCCGAACATTATTAATCTTTTGTTCTTTCAGGTGACCCGATGAAATGCCTTCCAGCGGGATACTGAGTATCGGCGAAGTGAACGCTTTGGCCGCCGAACAATTCGAATGGTTGTTCGGCAATGTGATCGAACACTGTCCGGACGCTGCCCAACAAGTTGCCGCGCAGAGACCGTTCAGAAAGGTCGAGGATCTTAAAATAGCGTTTGACGATTATTTGGACAGACTCGAGGAAAACGGTAAGAGCGTTTCGATGGCGATAACGAAAATGGTGTAAATATTTCATTTTGCGATCAAAGCAAGCGTTACAATAAAATGTTTCGATTTATATTTGTTTAAGGAAAAGAGTGTATTCTGTTAAAACATCCGGATTTGGCTGGGAAGTTATGCGAGGAGGGAAAGTTGACCAACGAGTCGCAGAATGAGCAAAAAAGCGCGGGTCTCGATAAAATGACGAAAGAGGAGCGACAAGCGTTGAATAATAATAATTATTTGTGAGTAATAGCAATAGTTCGACGCTAAAAAGAATTCTATCGGTTAGCCTTTTGTGAGAGCGCAAAGAATCAGATCAAAAGTAAATGTTACACGATTCTGGAAAGATAAAAAGTCTTGAAATTCGTCTAAACGAAATTCGTTTCTACACTTGCTGCTCGTCATTCTCGCTGATTTACTCAGCGGTAACCGTTCTGTGGGCTCTCCAAACTGTATATGGGAGTTACAATAGAAAGTCTGCATAACTATTTGTGATCAATGCCCGTTTTCGGTTTACCCTATATAATACCATGAGAATTAACCAGCCTGTACAATTACAGATATAAGGAAAAGTTTCAATTTCCTTTCATCATTTGCGCCCGGGAAAACAGAGTTCCCGCTATTCTAGAAGGAATTGAAAAACGACTGAATAATTCGCGGGAAACCGAGCTGATCGCCAGTATCGCGGAAGTCAAGAAGATTTGTAGGATACGAATCGGCGATCTCGTGTGGCCGGACCCGTAATTCGACGCTGATCGCTCCAAGTGGATCTATTTATCTCAATTATCGGAACATCCCAATTATGTACAAAATGTATAACTTCTACTAACGAATTGTAATCGACAATAAAAATAATTCCGTCTCACTTATGTGTATTTTATTGAGAAAACTTTAAAAGCGAGATATTTTCGAGAAAAAAAAAACATTTTTTCTTAATACGTATGAACCTATGAAACGAATGATAATTTAGAGAATACCGAGCTGCTTCTCCAGAACTGCGTGCGGCTGGCCCATCTGTTCCCTGAAGTCGGGAGTATTAAGAATGTCTTCGAATCTGAAATGGAAATCAGTATTTAGTAAATAATCCGCTGTGCAACATAGACGTTTTAAAGAAAAAATATGACATTTTTCTTACCCTATTTCTTCGTCTCGTCCCAAAATAACGTCCGACATAATTCTGGAGGAGTGAAGAAACGGGAGTCTGCCGATCTTGTCTGCGGCTTTGAGCTCCATAGCCAGACGCATAGGTGCGTGAAGTCCTTGGATGTTTCTCAACATCACCATTTCCCTTTGCAGTCTGTTTTTGTGGAACTGGAACAAATATTCATAATGAGACAAGTTATATTCAACGATAAAGTAAATGGTATTGTGGAGGCATTAAAGAGATCAAAATTATTTTTTAATGTTGTGGTTAATTTGAACAAATTTGTAAATATTTGCGTTTTAGGTAATTGCATTAATGTATTAATATAAACAGTATTAATCTCTGTATTAATGTAAACAGCGATCAAGGGAAAGAAAAGAAGCGGTAGACAACTTACGTTGCGCTCTGAATGCTCCAAAGGATGAGCATTGCCGACTTTGGGCCTTGTAGCTGCGAGCCTGCAATGAAATGAAAATTTAACGACATACAATTTACCAGCCAAGTCTGAAAGTCATAATTCCCTCTTTCTCTAGAAAATTGTAATATTTCTCAGTAAACTACAATTAGATCTGTATAATCATATGAACTGAGTGTGTTTTTAGTGGAAACAAAGGATCTCTGAGAAAATCAGAGTAGTGCCGATATAACCAATGTGACATTGAATTTTCAAAAAGACAATTATTATTTTCTGAACTTGGGATAATGAGTCGTTAACAGCAGTCTCTTATTTTATAATTTCTCTTACCCTGAGATCATAGGATTCGGCAGTCCATACATGCCACCACCTTGCATACTGCAGTCATCGGGACTAGTGGTGGGTTTTGCTTTTACAGGAGGCAGTCCAAAACTCTGCAAATAGCAAAAAGTTCACAAACTATTTAATGTTATTCCAATAAAAACTGAATTCCGTGGGTCGGCGCAAAATCGTAGTATAATTGGTAACATATCCGTGATGAATGTGCGCAAAATTTGCGCATAAACAAAATCTCACGCCGAACATAACCTCCAATATCCGAGAGACCCGAAGCACCGAATATCTCACGACATTTAAGGGTGCGATTATGCTTTTTTTACTCACCATTGTTGTTTCTGATTATTGTCCTGGGGATGGGCGAACGACTGACTCTGTACTTTCAGATTATTGTCGAAATATTTGTATTCTGTCAAGCTCCGACACGAAAGATGATGCAGCTAGTTTCCTCGTTCATGAACCGCTGACGTTTGATGCAAAGAGGCGACAGATGGCGCGACACTCCGTGTTTAGTGACTCGCTCCCTCTATAATTCGAATTAAAAAAATGTTTTAACGTCGTTAATGTCGATTAATGAATTTATCTTGGCTTAATTGCACGGGGGTCAGAAATCCCCCCGTAAAATAATTCGAAGCTTCTTTTCCTGACATCTAATCGTCGTTGTAATGATGAATCACAAGTTTATAGGAAATAATTCTTATGCGCAATGCATTTGCATTGGCGAACCGTAGATACGGTATTATTGACAAAACATAGTAGCAGCTGCCAGTCGGACCGAAAGGGACGCAAATTGGGTTTACATTTTTTTAACGACAGAACTTTTTTTGGACAGTTATTAATAATATTAGGGAGATGCATCGAAAAAGTTCCTTGCGCGTTTCGCTTGGCGCTGCGTTGTTAAGAAGAGAAAGACAAATCGTAAGTTCACAAAAATTAATTATATTAATTTGGTGCATATTATTATTCATATGAAATAGGTTGGTGGAATAGCGTTGACTAACTTGTGGGCTAAATAGACAGGGAAGCTGCGAGGTCGATACTTGTTCCGTGCAGCGGTAAGACTCGTTTTCGAGTACATGGACTGGATAACGGGTGAATCCACGCTCGAGGATATAGGAGACGACGTCGCTGCAAATGTCAGAATGGCTCAGCGTAAGAAGACTCAAGAGAAGAAGGGTCTTACCATGGAGGTTCGTATGACCTGTTTAATCAAGCACTTGTGATTTTTTTTCGTGACGAAAATCAAAAACATAAAAATATTTTTTTAATTATGTATAATTTGCTCGATCGAAATTTCCGAATTTTCGTAATCGTGAACTTTCGAGAGGTTCGGAATAAAATAATCATTCGATTTTTCCACAATTGCAAAAATCGACGTAGTCGGATATTTTTCGACGATTACGAAACCGATTACGAAGCAAATTCAAGGTCCTCCTTTGACATTACCAAGTCAAATTAGAGTTCACTGTGATATTGTTGCAAAAAATTCTTATCATAATAACAATATAAAATATGATGTTACATGCATTCGAGTTAAGTTGGTACAAAGTACTGAATATGTTTTTTTAATACAATTTACACACGATGATAGAGAATAAAATAAATAATTTTACCTGTGTAGGATCGTTCAGCTCTCTTAACAAAAATATATCAACGATCTAAAGAGGACAAGATGCACATACTGAATTTAATAAAGACTCTACGAGCGTTCAGGAAATACCCGGAAAATCTAAAGCTCTCCGTGGCTGCAGTGTGTCAGTATCAATATTTGCGCGCGGGAAGGGTAATAGTCCGTCAAGGACATCCAGCTTCCGCTCTGTACTACATCGTTCGGGGCGAAGTAACCCTGACAAAAATCGTCACCGATCACGTAACTGGTTAGTCGGTCGACAGAGTCCGGACACCCTTGGCGGGATAATCCGATCAATAATCCTATTGATATGATGTCGTAGGGGACATAACGGAGGTCAAGATCGGCACAATGGCACCCGGAGACATGTTTGGAGAGATAGCGTTGCTTCATTCTATTCCACGAACAACGACTGTCACCAGTAAAAGTATTCGTCATTGGTATCACACATTTTTCTTTCACGGCGTTTTGACGGATGAAGATGAATTCGTCAAATGGGTCCATTTTTTGGGTGACACCCCCGATATTTCATTTAGTTTCCACGGAACATTTTGATTTTTTTTACTGGAACTGTTTGCAACGTATCTGAAATATCGTTTATAATTAAGCAAAATAGATAATATTAAAAGACGCAAGTGGCGACGCACTTTTGAATCGGTTATTAATATTTTAAAAGTTCTCTTACATATCTTCGTAAAAGTTCGGACGAAAAATTGTCCAAAACCTGTAAAGTAGAGCACGTTGCACATTGCTTCCTCATTGATACCCATATTTTGATAAAAGATCGGACAGAAATTTGTCGAAATTCCAAACGTTGCAAAGTACGACTTTACATATTACTTTCATCTTAATTTCCACGATTCACAAAGCTTCGTCTATTGATGGAAGAATTCCTCGGCTTTTTTACTTCTCGGGATAAACCGAAAACTGTGGTCAAGTTCGCAAACAATACGACTAATGAAGACAATAAATGTTTGCATTTTGCAGCTCCGATCGACCTTTTTTACATTGCCAAGCCGGACTTCGATCGGCTGTTGAAGCATATTCTTCTGCAGGACTGGAACGTGCTGCAGGACGCTCTGATAACGTTCAATTATTTCAAAACGTGGGACGAGGACACGATACGGGAGTGTTGCATTTTGAGCAAAATTAAGAACTTCGAGCCGAACGAGGTAGTAACAGCGTAAGACCCAGGGGGCGCTGCGTCGTCCTGAGTGGTTTCATTAGCGTTAGCTTCATTAAATTGCGAATACGAGGACACCAGCGAAATGAATCACGAAAGGTTTTACTAGGCGACGGGAAGGGCATGGTCAACTACGTGTACTTCGTATTGGCTGGGGAATGCCGGTTGATCGAGCACATGATTATTCAAGAGGAAAAGTGCTCGGGCGGAGTGAATTACAGGCTATACAAACCCGAGGAACGTCAGCGATCCTCGTCGTTGGGTCGCGTACGACGCACCAGCCGCAGGGGGACTCGGGAAATGAGACACTCCATCCAGGTATTTCGTCGCGATAAACAATATCGACATCGCATTATTTTTTTAAACGAATATAATCAGTCGTGACGCGCAGATCTCGAGAGCTTTCGGTGGTGTGAACGAACTTTTTGATAGTCCCTCTTTTAAAAAGTTCATGAGTAACGGAAAGCATTGTTAGCGAACTATTAGAGCTGTAATTAGTTGCCAGGAAAGTCCGTCATAAACAAAATCAGTTTGGTGTCAAAATTGAAAAATTTGATAAGAGGACAGGTGGGGCAGCACCCGTAACCTTTTAAAGTTTTATGAGAGCGCAGCAGCTCAAAATTGATTAACCTATTAGGTGATATTTTGAAAAAAAATTTCCAAAGTCGATTTTGGCGATTTTCGGTCCGGAGCCGGATTTACGATTTCTGACAGAAAAAAAAATATTTTCGTGGCCAAAAAAATATTTTTTTCAAAATCGATTATAAAAGTTTGATAACCAGTGTTTTTAGGGGTAGAATATGCGACTTGAGAACGATGGTATAGGTTAAAAGTCGATATTTTGAAAAGAAAAACAATTATGGTCGATTTTGGCGATTTTCGGTCCGGAGCCGGATTTACGATTTCTGACAGAAAAATCGTCGCCAAAACATATTTTTTTCATAACCGATTATAAAAGGTTGATAACCAATGTTTTTAGGGGTAGAATATGAGAACAATGGTATAGGTTAAGACGATATTTTGGAAAAGAAATCGAAAATTCTGAGGTCGACTTTAGCGAAAAGTATTTCAGGCACGCGCGCCAGCGCATGTGATTACCCTAGTTTATTTTAAAACTTCGTAACAGATATTCAATATTTTCTTCACATTCTTTGAGATTGATGTGCAGTGGTCGACCGTACACATCATTTTTTTCTTTATCCACGGTCACCTCCGACTTGACTATTGATTCACGATGTCTTGAATTTATTTTCAAGCAGGTAGAAAGTCGTAATACTGACGAAGAAGTTGACGACCCGATTGATCATGCACAGTTGATGCTGTCGGCTAGACCTACCGCCAAAGTCGACACGGAACGCGTAAGCGTCATAACAACGACTCTTCAGGATGTTGTGAGTTTAATTAATTGTGATATTGTCATTTTTGTTTATTCGTTAAGGACAATAGAGATAGATATATCACTATTGTCGTATTGATATATCGTGTTAAATATATCACTATTTAACCGACAGCAGTGGGCGTGCGGTCGGTGCATGGCTTCGGCGATCTCCCATGTTAAGCAGCTCGACTCACGGTCGCTACTTGGATGGGTGACCGCTTAGCCGTGCACTGATTTGCACGTCAACTGTTGAGCGGGAGGCAGTTTTTCTGAGTTTCTGATGTAATCTCATGCAACAGACACTCAGAAAAATATAGCCGCCTGTATCGGCACAGGTTTTTCGCAGTTTCCCTGTGCCCTCGTGCAAATGCGATACAGTAGTGCATTAGGAAAGAGTGGCTGCGGTTAACACTCTGGGGGGGGGGGGGGGGGGGGGAACTCAATAAATGACACGGAGGGGAATACAAGGAACGAAAGGGGATGAAGGGGAGTGGGGAGAAAAGACGTAAAAACCTGAAGAAGGTATACGTAGGAATTAAATAAAAAAATATATATATATATCACTATTTAATGATAATTACGTAAAAGACTAAATTCCAAACGTGGGTCGATAACAATCGCAAAAAAATCGGCAGGTGAATCAGTGGCACGAAATAACCGAAGTGGCAGCTATGCTCATGAGGGAACCGTCGGTGTCGTCCCAGGATCCGTACCCTGAAGGAGTTCGTACAATTTTCATGCAAGTCTGCAAGTTTTATCGTGGCGCTTGCTTCGGTCTCGGTGAGCATATCAAATCTTCAGTATTAAATTTTATAAATATCAGTCATAGTCTCTACATAGATAATGAAAATTATCTATTAATTATTAGAAAATTATGTATTACTTATTAGCGACGACGTCGAAGACATTTTTCGACGTCGTCGCTTCTTCATTTTTTTTTGCTCAGTAGAACTCAAACCGCTACAACGATCTCACCATTGAATGTTTTCTCTCGTATGTTTTCTCACGCAGGAAGTTGTATCTCCTGCTCAAGAACGCGGAAGCAACGTGCGATGTTCCACTTTGCATCTGTTTTATGACATATTAACGCCGCTCTCGAACATTAATACATTCTAAATCGTCCCGTTCTTGTGTTTCATGCCAGGGGAGGAAATGCGCAATCGTCGTATAGTGTCATTAACGCCGGTGCGATGTCTTCTCGTGCCTCGTTACTGGCTGCTCGAGCACAACCGTGCAAACATATGGGAACGCGTTAAATTGTTTATGGAGTCAAAGTATCCGTCGCCCGAGGATCTGTTCGGGCGTTTCGTGGCGAATCGAAGGTACGCGAGGGTGAAATCGTAAAATCTATATTAGAGCCGCCCGAGCCGCGCGGCGGTTGGGAGCAAATATGTAGCTTTTTGATCTTGGAAACGAAACGCCTACTCCACAGGTGGATGACTTTCAAGCGAGGTCTGACGGCTGGGATCGTAAGAAACGGTAGAAACGTACCTAACGACACGACGCTTCACGACGTTCCCTACTCCATAAGGATCAATGAAGAAGTCGAGGGAGCTTAGCGAACAGCACGCGAACTAATATAATTAACCGTCCGGAGAAGTATAAAAAGTAAAAAACGATGAAATAAAAAATGCGCCATATACCTGTCCGTCTAAGCCCCCGATGTTGGAAATATGAGAGCGTGAAAACGTTTTATTCTCATTTCGAGAGGATTCACCGCGCTGGCGTCGTAAAGACCAGCGCGCCGGACCGAACCTTCTTTTTTTTTCGTCTCTTTTCCTCTTTTCATTCTTTCGTGCGGTGGCCAGCAGGTCCGGCCAGCCGCGCGCTTCGCCCGCCGAACGTGGGGCGTGGAAGCAATATTTCGGCGTCATCCTAGGCTTCACTTCTTAATTCCTTCATAAATAATCTCCAAAAGAGCGTTCTATCTCGCACGGAGCAAGACGAACCTGTCTGCCAACGTAGCCGACATGATAATCGCAAATTGGTTATTTACACGCTTTTTTATATCCCACGGGACCCGGAGTCTCAGTCGCGTCAGCCGCGACGGCCGAGTCACGAGAGACCTGAGCCTCGTGACGTCGTTCACGAAAATGTCAAGACTATGTACACTCAAAAAAAAATATGGGTGTGTTTGATTTGGATACAATCTTGTTGAAATTAAATAACATTTTTTTATCAAAAAATGTTGTGTTTAATTTTATTTAGATTGAAGAAATAAATTTATGCAACGGCTGCCTTAATGGGATTTATTTAAATCACGTTCCATTCGACTCACACGGACCCCATATTTTTCTTGAAATAAGCTCATTATCTCGGTGCACTTTTTTGGTCAAATTAAATAACATTTATTCTCAGGATGAAAAAAATGTTCGTATCGAATAAATCGTATTTGGTTGATAGGCAAAGATATAATTTTATTCAAATTGACGAAGTAAATTCATGCGGTGCCTGTCTTAATGGGATTTATTTAAATCAGATTCTACTTGACTCAACCATTTGTTTGAAATAAACTCATTTTCTCGGCGGCACACTTGACGAGAATATTTAATATAACGCGCTATATCTGCACTGTATAATGACCTGTGACATTGAGCATGAAAACTTATCGTCCGAGGATATACACACAGTTTTATATAGTACATTTAGCATGGCTACAATAATAAAAGAGAGCGAGCCGCACGGTGGTTAGCGCAGCGACGGGAGTGAACATTTCCGCGAGTAAGCGCGAGTACGCGAAGCGTGAATAAAAACGAGTTTAAAGACTGCAGCGTAACTCGAAAACTTGCGGAGGGAAACTAACAGTACCCCCCCACCCACCACCACCACGTAGGAATATAACGGGACGCTTGCATAATTCGAGTAAAGTGGCAATTAATAAAGTAAAAGTTTTCTTAGGCTGACGCGGCGGGAAGTTAAAATATCCATTTAACTCGACAATTGCCGCATCGGGTCTATCCACTTCCAGCGATAACTGGACCACGCGGATATCTGTCCTTCCACCGCGGACACTATCCCTCCATTACACTCTTCCATCCTCATTTTCGGACGCGATGCTTATTGCACCCGACATTTATTTGGCGTTTTATTGATTTTTTTTCTCCCTCATTTTGTCGTTCGGCCAGCGGCAGACTTTTTGCGGAAGTGATTCTGAAGTGGCTCCTACGGAAATAAAGTATATTCAAAATGTATAAGTTATGTACAATTATATACAATCGGCCAAAAGTTCTTATATTCGCTATATATAATTTATATATCCGCCGGATATATTTTAATGAGATATTTCAGAGATGCATTTTAAACAGATAAAAATATGTTTATTATATATATTTTTGGTCAAAATTTCGATATCTCGTACATATTTTCAAAATATATTTTATTTCCATGGGGGAATCTAGCGACTATTGAGCTATCACAGTTGATTAGTTGTCTGTGTGTATATTTTTACAGTTACCTGATTGAAGTTATGATGCAACTGTATAAATATTCACACAGACCAAACAAGGATGTGAAGTGGAATCTTGAGCGTCGCTTCCTCGTTATTTCCCCATTTCTCACAAAACCACCGCCGCAAGGACGTTGACCAACTTTGGACTCTCCGCCGAGGAAGCTGGGTAAGAGGAACAAGGTCGCAAAGTTGGGCCTTCCATTGTTGAATAATAATTGTGGAAACTCAAGTTTGGCGAAATTGGAGGAAATCTCATTGTTGACGTTCGTAGATCTCTGGGAATTCTGTAAACAGAAACTTCGAAAAATAACTTTCGTTTGTTTTTCATTACTTCGAAAGGGTTCGTAACCAGCGAGGAAATGTGCGACTTGAGAACCTCGTCGAAGAATAAAATTAGATGGCTCGGAAAAAATGACTTTGCCCTTAAATATTTCATGTAGTGACATTATTATAAATTGATAAAAACTACGGTAACGTACGATTCAGGCGCCGCTCACATGGAAACGACTGAAATTTACCTATTCACAGACTTTTCTGCAAGATATCGATTTTTTTACCATTGATCTCAAGTCACGTATTGTATCTTGAAAAATACCGGGTTCGAATCTTTTTAAAGTCATTACAACAAAATTTCGAAGTTTTCAAACCTAGAAATAAAAAAGATACGAGGGATTTGGAGTCGCGCGTTTCAGTTTTTTTGGTTCCATTATACGGTTAAATTATTTTAATTATCGTTTTTTACTATCCAATATCATAGTCCAAGTTTTTAGTGACCTATAGAACGCGCATATTTCGTTATAACATAACATAAAAAAAAAAATCAAAGTTTTGAAACCTCGAAATAAAAAAACACGCGAAGGATTTGGAGGTGCGCGCTTCAGTTTTTTTTTTGTTTCATTATATGGTCAAATTATTCTAATTATCGTTTTCTACCGTCCAATATCATAGTCCAAGTTTTTAGTGACGTATAAAACGCGCGCGTTTGGTGCGTATAAGCAGGGCGATACGTGCAGCTTGCAACGACATGGGCGCGTTGGCTTCACTCGCAAATATTTGCCGAATTCAGTAGCCAGAGGGACCTTTTTAGCCGGTCACTTGGTCGATGGCCGACCGCACGAAAAATTCCGTAGCAAAGTTAGCGCACTCTGTGGTCGCAGAGCGAGCCCGCTGCTGTTCGAGGGAGCCTCGTAAATGGTCCGGGCGCTCGTAAAACTTCGTAATTAGGTTGTCAAGTGTACCGATGGCACATACTCCCGAGAATGAAAGCAAAACCGCGGTGCTGCAACCCTCGATTTCAATGTGACGCGATATGCTTTCATTTTTTTTTTTTTTTTTTTTCATTTCATTGATACCGAAATACACTTTTTTAATTAATTAGAACGGTCCGTATTATTTTTTAGAGGCTTCGTCGACCTACATAGAGTCAAAAATGACATACTTTCCGTTTGCGGCGCTTCGATTCACCGGCAGTTTTGTCGAATTAAGTCAATTTTAATTGGGCTAATAAAAGTTCTGCCGACTTTAATATTTCATTTAATTAAAATCCTTTTTTTTTGTCGCGGTATCAGGATTCGATGGGCCACGATCTGGCGTCGCCTTATCACGGGTTATCGCGTTAGCCGGTCTGGCTGTTGACGTGTTCATATAGCGACAGGTATATTCGTTTTCATTAGCGCGCTCTCTTTCTCTCTCTCTCTCTCTCTCTTCGATCCAATTTCCCCTCGACTGTGCCACGCGCGGCGCAAAGTTATACATCGCTGTAAAGCAAAAGTTTGCCGTTCGTTGCATTGGGAAATCGATAATTTCGTTCATCGTTCTTTAACGAAACGCTTCGGGAGCCTCGCGGGCGTAGCGGAGTAAGGAAGAGGAGGGAAAAAACGAAGAGGAAGAAGGACGTGGCCTGTAATTAGAAACATTCTGGGTGGAGCGAGAGGGACCCGAGGGAGCAAGAATAACAGCGGGTTCTGGGATAAATAAGTTAGGCGGGGCAGAGTCGGCGCTCGAAGGCCGTTTTATTTTTGACCGCGCGCGCGCCACGCTCTAAGCCGCGGAGGATGGCTTGAAAAATTATCATCCTAGGCAAATGCCCGAAGATCCTTCGGTAACATTTGCCGTATGGCTGCTCGGGAAGTATTAACGACCTGTTACGGGCTCCGCGGTCTCCCTCGGACCCGCGTGAACGCGGTGCACCGAGTGTAAAAACTTTCGAATTAAAAATCAATAATTCCACGATATCGCCGGGTAGCCGCGGGAAGGAAAGCAAACAGAAAGAACGCGCGGAGCCGCGGGTAAATTGAAATTTGTGAGATGTGCTGCCCCCGAACGAACCCGCAACGCCCGGCGACTCCGCGACTGACCGAATCCAAACTGTTGACCGAATTCCAAACATTCACTTTTGGGCGGCGAAAAACGAAGGCACGAAGGTTACTTATGACTCTCGATCCTCATTATCTTCACATGTGAAGATAACGAGCGACGAATTTATAGACGTAATTCAGATGAAAAACAGAATTATAGTCATTCTAATGAAGCATTCCAAGTTATATTAAGACATTTTATTGTGGGAATGCCGAATTCACTATCAGGGTGGACTATTAATCTGATATTTATAAGGTACCTGATTAGACGCGCCCGTTTTAAAATGGACACAAGATAAGGCGACTTGTTTTTTCATCAGGACTTCATGTATTTTTTTTACTGAACTGTATCCTGATCGGTGTCTCTCTGTTATGCGCATAATCAGCTTTTTTGCCGAAAATGAAGGCATTTTTTCGTTATGTCATATTCTATGTCGATAAATCCTCGGGTAAATCGTTCACGGTGGTCGCAAGCTCGCTAATCGTTTCCTTGGAAAGTCAGCAATAATTGCAGATCCGGCGAGATCTAAAAAATAATAAAGCAGCGATAAAATAATAAAGCAGCTGCAGAATCGCCAGAAGATGATAACGTCATACACGATGAAAAGTTCGGCGTGACGAGTCCAGCGTGAAAGATATTAATACCAAAAACCCGCGAAAAGTTTCGACAGCAACACTTTTCATAATCTGAAATTCACGCCAGGCGGATGTGTCGAAATTACATTCAGCTCCCGCGCCTCGAACCTCAACCAATTTATGTTCAAGCCTCAAACCTCAAAATCGATAAATTGTCACCTGCCAATGCAGAATTCAGGCGCGAATGAAGTCGAAGAATGTCATCGAATCTTATTAAACGATTTTCAAGCGAAATACGTCAGCCGTCTTGCGCTTGTAATGCAAATTGCTGTAATGCAAATTGCCGATTCATGCAAATCGAACGCCGTATTGACACGGCCGTCGGTGTTAAAATCCATGTGGACCATGCGCGGAGTTTATTATTAGCGCCGGATTTTTCACCGCGCGAAGTGAATCACGTTCCCCGTATGCTAATACATCGCGAAGTAACGGCCCGCGTAAAGCGCGTATAACAAAAATTGTTGATGTCAACCGTCGCCAGGAATTAAATAACAAGAACTTCGAATTTATTCAACGTATATACCATACATCGTCCGTACTAATCTCGAGAGAAAATAATTGTACGAAAGTCAAGAAAACCCCACTGACGCAGAAATGCAGAAGTTTTCCTCGCGTCCAGAACACGTGAATCACAAGCGTTACCGATACATTTCGTCGATTTCAAAGTGACCAAAACTACGGTAACGTAGGACTCAGGCGCCAAGCGCCCTACAGCATCAAAACGGCTAAGATTGACCTGTCAAAAGATTTTTCTGTAAAACATTGATTTTTTTACCATTGCTCTCAAGTCACACATTGAATCCTGAAAAATACTGGTTTCGAATATGTTTAAAGACATTACAAAAATTTCGAAGTTCCGAAAACTCGAAATAAAAAAACGCGAGGAATTTGTCGACGCGAGCTTCAGTTTGTTTAAGTTTCACTGTACGGTTTAATTATTTCAATTGTCGTTTCCTATACGAAAATCAAGAAGACCCCACGGACGCAACGATGCAGAAGTTTTTCCTCGAGTCCACAACACTTGAACCACACGCGTTACCGATATATCTCATGGATTTCAGTGATCCAAACTACGGTAACGTAGGACTCAGACGCTAGGCGCTCTAAAGCATCGAAACGACTAAAATTGACCTGTCAACAGATTTTTCTGTAAAATATTGATTTTTTTACCATTGCTCTCAAGTCACATATTGAAACCTGAAAAATACTGGTTTCGAATATGTTTAAAGACATTTAAAAAATGTCGAAGTTTCGAAAACTCGAAGAAAAAAAAACGCGAGGGATTTGGCGGCGCGAGCTTCAGTTTTTTGGTTTCACTATACGGTTTAATTATTTTTAATGTCGTTTACTACGAAAGTCAAGAGGACCCCACGGACGCAGCGATGCAGAAGTTTTTCCTCGCGTCCACAACACGTGAACCACACGCGTTACACATATATCTCGTGAAGCATATGCGACTCAAAAGGGTAATGAAAGCCGAGAGCGGTGTTATATATTATATAGCCACATTACAAGGTCCGATCCTGGGGAGGAGATTTTTCCATATTTTTTTTCCCCAGTGATTCCGGAGCAGCGCTCGGGGCGAGGAATCCGAAAACGCTTGTGCGGCTCACGCGCGATAAGTCACGCATAACCGGGGCATTAGGAGAGCGCAACACACGCGGTGGACCCGGAGATCTACCGGCCCGAATTCGCTCCGGCTGAGATGAATAACCAAAGTGAATTCCGCCCGCGTGAAAGGATGCAACATTTTCTACATGTGCGTGAATAACCCACCCACCCGGTTTCTCCTCCGCAGCGTCTTTCGGGCCCCACATAAGTTCCATCCACGAGTTATACGATTTGTTCCAACCGAGTTTACATTACGGCTGATAAGTTGCTTTGAGAGGGGAAGCGGATGTTAAACACGCTCGGAGCACACATAGCAAAATATAAAAGTGCCTCGCGCGTTTAGTGGGACGATAGGTTGCGCGGGCTGCGAGAGTGACGGAGGGCCTCGGGAAATCCAAAGGGGTGAGAATTAACGGCGGCTCGACTATTGTAAATATCGGTGGTGGAAGCGTTAAAAATATTGTGCGACGGGGATTACGTGATATAATTCGGTCGAAGGATGTTTCGGGCGGTGCGGCGACGACGACGAAAATGGGGGAGGCCGGCAGGGGAAACGGAGAACGCCGAGAGAGCCGGAGCGGGTGATAAATCTGAACACGTGTAGCGAGTTTCCGGCCGCCGACGCCTCGTTATCGACGACACGACGCTCCCAGGCTACTCGACATTAGACGCGCTAGACGAGGAGGCGAACGCGGGTCTAACGACCGAAATTGGATAGACGCGAGCGAGAGAGAGAGAGAGGGAGGAGGAGGGAAACGAGCGACGCGCCGTGTTTATCTTCTTCCAATATATCAGGCTTAATCGATCGTCCTCGTGTTGCCGTCGGATCCTTTAATTTAATCGTTACGTCATCCCGAATGAATATCCACCACTCGGATGTACATCGACGCGTCAATTAGTCAACTCGGCGCACTTAACACGGGGTTTAAATAACAAATACAGTCGTCGCGGGACTGTTTAACAGCCTCCGCTGGATAATCCCATATTTTACGTCGCGGTAATGACGCGGTAATTCGAATTATGTCGATGTGGGTTCAGTAGAAGTTTGCAGGTGTAATCATTCGGGAAAAGGAAATGGATTGTGACTTTACGGGTGGGCTTGGTGCTTTTGAATTTATTGGGATGATCGCTTATTGTTTTTCAGTGTCTATTTTGGAAATTATCTCGCAATTTTTGTATCGCTAATTATCAGAGTGTAGGTCAAGTCACATGGGGAGAAATGTCTACCGAGAGCCCTGGAAATATTACGTAGTTAAACATGTTTGAAAATTTAATGCACCGAGTGTGGAAGTTTCCATTCATAAACTGGTACATTAAATTTCGTTGTGAAGTATCATTGAAAATGAAACTTTTGTGTAAATCTACCAAACCGGTAACGTAATTTTCTGGTACATTGTTTTAAGCTGAACTGCATCGTTGGGAACTAAACTAAAATTCAGTGGGTCAGGCTAAACATTTGACGAGCTTCATAGAGGATACTCTATTTTCATAGAACTTGTTTGATTTAAAAAATATATTTTGATGTCATCATTAAAAAAATCACCGAAAACGACAAGAAAAGTGATTTAGAACAAATGTCTTTCTAGATAATTTTTTATGCCGGTGTTCGGATAGATCCGGCTTGTGGTCACAAAATGCCGAAAGCAAACACACTATTTTTTCTTAGTGCATCACCTTTTGGCCTATACTTAGCAACGCATTTTTCCTTAAAAATGCACACTAAGGTTTGTCGAAATTATAAAATTTGTAAACCGCAAGTTTGCACATTTCTTCCCCTTTAATTTCCATTTCTTACAAAACATTCTAAATGAAGAAGTCAAAATGTACAAACAAGCTTCCTCATAGAGATGGCTTTGGCTTTGTGAAAGATGATAACTAAGAACGCAGCAATGTGCAAGATTCTACTTTGCCACGTTTTCTTCTTCTTCGCCTGAAATCGTCCACTACATCAGGCTCTCTTGTTTTTTCTCTTCTTATCTCACCGTTTCTTTAAGAAATACGAGCGTCCTTCACAGTAGCCAACCAGTGCTAAATTATGTTCCAACGATTTTACGCAGCTCCAATCTCCTTAATTTAATCCTCGCGTTATCCCAAAAAGCGCCTGTGCCGCACTACTGCAATATCATATCAACACGTCAATTAGTCGACCCCGCGCGCTTAACGCGCCGTTTAAATAACAAATATACACTCATCGCAGTCGGTTTACCGTCCGCATTCGCCGGCTTATCCCTGCTTTATGTGCCGATAATGATGTGGTAATTCGAATTACTCCTCGCCGAGGTCGTCGAGTTTATCGAGTGCAGGTGTAACCTTTGACAGCGCGCGCGGTCGGCGACCGCGAGAAATAGAAGTATAACTTTTCTCGTCGCCCAACGAGCCGCAGAGCCCGCCCTTTCACAGCCGCGCACCGAAATGAGCGGAGCGCGCGATAAGATTCTCGTCCTGCGCGCAGCTGCGTTTTTTTCTCGCTCAAAGTTATCTGAGAGCCACGAATATATATCACGTCAGCGAAGAAGTGAGAAAATCGATGTTTGTAATAAAAAAAAAATACGTATACTATATCCCCGGAAAAATCTTGTCTCCCCGGGAGCGTCGCACATGTGCTGCAAGTTGCTATTCAATTTACGAGGAAAGCTGGAAATGTGCGTATGGCAACTATATATAGGCCAGCCGCGTGGTTCCCCCCCCCCCCCCCCCCCCCCCCCGGTACACCATATAATATGCCTGGTGGCCGAGGAAGAAAAACCGAGATGGAGAGAGAAATAAGAGCTAGAGAGAGAGAAAGACAGCGAGAGATTGAATCACGATACAGACGGATTACAGTTGGCTCGGGGCTTCACCAATTCGGTTCCTCGCGGCATGTGTATCGCTTTTCCCAGCCGCGCAGGCGAAGCGGGGATCGTCGGCGGGCACAGGAAATAATACGGCGAAATGCGGATCAGTGTAAACGATATCGTCGCCGGGGCCCGCAGGGACTTCGAGAGCTCCGCGGTGCCCCCGACCCTCCCGGGACCCCCGGAAGATGAAACATGGTACGCGCGAGACGCCGGGCTGAGAAAACGTGGTTTCCTCCGCCGTCGAGAGCACCGGAGGCGAAGACGCTCAAAGCAGCTCGAGTCCCTCGCGCAGCGTTTGGCAGGCGGTCACCCCCCACCCCCGTCGGCGAGTTTTTATCTGCCGGTAACGAGGGTCCGGAACTCTCGATGTTTCAGCGCGAGGGCAGAGAACGTTTTCACAGCAACTGGAGAAGCTGCTGCTCGGGGCTCCGTGTATTTCCACCGAGTAACTCGTGCTTCTCGCCGAGCCCAGAAACCGTGGGCGGATAGGGAAACCCAGAGGTCCAGCGATGATCACGGCGCCCCCTCCCCCCTTTCTGCCTTCCCCCCGTCCCCCTCCCTCGCCCTTTCCTTCGTTCTCCCAATACGAACCAATTCCCCATCGTTTCCACTCGCCCGACCATCCCCCGCACGAAATGCCAGCTTTCGGACGAGAACCACACCGAGGCTACCACTGGTGCCCGTGTGATGTCCGGCTAAGCGCCGCGTTTATGTATACGTATTTCTATATGTATGCAGGGGATGGTGGGGCAAAATGGGACAGCGGGGCAAAACGGTACAGCGTTTTTTTTTTCTTTCAGTTTCGATTATTTCGCGGGGTAAAATGGGACAAATCGAATTTCGGGAGAATCGCGTCCATACGACACGTTTCAACGCAACCAATCGAAATATAAAATTCTGTCATTTAGAAAATTGTCACTTAAATTTTTTTTTTGTAAAATATATATTTTTATGTAATAATTATCGATGATGTTGACTATCGCCCAGTTAAAAAAAAACACAAATCGCCAAATTTGGGGGTTTGTTCCACTTTGCCCCGCATGTTTTTTTTTTTTTGACGCTCAAAATAGACGATGGGAATCGAATTTTTGGGTGAAAAGCAGTAAAAGTAGACTTTGGTCGCCGTCGTAAAACCATCTTTCGCTCACGCGTCCCGTCTTACCCCACCTTCCCCCACGTGTTGTATACATATACAAATATATATAGGTATACACGTCGCCGAGCGCTGTACATGCTTGCGGGCGAGGATACCCCCGGCCCTACTCATAACTCACTCTGATTAATTAGGAGCCCAAGTCGGTTGGTCGAGTCAACCTCGCGTGGCGTACGAGCTCGTCCTGTGTGCGGACTCTGTATTTCCGTCTCCCTCTCTCTCTCGCTCGTTCTCCAGCGATCTCTTGGATTATGCCTCTCGGCCTTTCGCCGCCACCGCGCTGCTGCCTCGCCCAACGCGCCGTGCGCCCGGCAAATGCTTCAAACGAGTTTTGACCAACGGGATATCACACGATACCTTAATTTGCCAGCACGAGCCGGCGCGGGTTGGCCCCTCGGTGAATCGTCATTCCGCATCGTCGGCAAATGATCTTTGACGCTCAGTTTCTATAATACACCGCCACCCCGAGTCGGTGCCCCTCGTGCGCCACGCGGGCATAAAGTCGATCCGTCTAAATTCTTCCGTCAATAGCGCGGCCGTACTGATTAAACGCATCTAGCTCGACGGGGCTGACGGAGCGGGCGGCAAACACGCGAGACACTGGGCAATGCGACAGTTTGTACGGTGCGCGAAAACATTCGATATTTTCGAGAGGGGGGGGACGATCGCGCGGAATGAGAGATGAGCTCCGGGCTCGCCACGGGGCTAACAGCGAAATTAGAGACACAGACGTGTGTTTGTCGCCTGTGACCGATTTGGCAAACATTTTGCGTTTCCGATGACTTTGCTCACTGAATTTTAAATCCGCGCGCGCTCGCGCGCACCGGTGACATAAATATCGCTGTCGCTGATGATCGATAACAACGCGGTGAGAATCCGTCGAGGTTTTCGCAAATACCGCGTCGACATCTGGAATTCATTGACACTCTCTCGGCAGTATCGTGCGTTATGTCGTGTGGCCTACTTTTTGTAATGATACACTAAAAAAAAAAATGTTCTCAACATTTTTAAGCTCGAGTACTGAAAGTTTTTATGCATAAACTGGGGTTATAAATTTGATATACTGGAGCAGTGTGAAATTAATTAGTGGTGTAGTAAAAACGCTAAAGTATTTGCGTTTTTATAATTCACCTTAATTTTGATGAATTTGTTTTAATTTTATTATGAAAGTATATTTATTTTACATGGTAATCGTACATTCATTTCGATTTGACAGTTTATACATAAAACCATAAACCATTTTTGACCGATGACATTAAAATAATTTCATTGCTATGAATGATTGATTCCTGCGGTTCATTTTATTATTTAGATCGTAAAATGTATATGCAGTCTTAAAATTGTTTCCTCTGCGTGGAAATAATATTCGTAGTACACTTGAATTCGCAGTGAAGTAAAGAAAGCGAATAAGCGTAATGAAAATATTAGGTATGTAATCCAATAAAATTTACATTTCCATCAGCTGATTGACAAGATGCGGGGATGCTTGAATATTACTGGGACGACCCTGTGAATATTGTACTGAATACATATTTCTCATGCATAGTTCAATACATTTGCTTTTGGAAATCTCGGTCATATTCCAGGTATTTTTATTACACAAATTAAAAAAAATTCGTTTCCGCACGAGGAGATGAAATTACCGGAGCTTGCAGTGCAATACAATGATAACTAGTCGCATTAGCAGTTGATTTTTTTTTTATGCAGTTAAAAAATATATTTCGCGTTGTTTGTGTAAATACCGAGCGGGAGTATCGCGCGAGTAATTTTACCCGGCAACCAGGGAGATATAGCCGAAGAGAGGAGGAGGTCGCGTCGGTGATATAGGCCGACGTACATCCGAAGTGGAGCTACCTGAAACAAGCTGAAACATCGAGGCGACAAATATTTGTTCGGAGTCCGCGTGCACTCGCGTTGTTGAGCATCTGCGCGAATTAGCGACCATCGAGGACACAGCCCTTCGCCCACCATACGCGCGGCTCCAGCCAGTGCAAGCATAGGATCGTTTGCACTGAACTCCACGGCGCCTCTCGAATATTCGGTTTCCCGCCGGTTATACCCTCGGGATGCCAAAACTCCGAGCTCCCAGCGTCTTCGAGGAGGGTAATAGTAGCTGCGAAGGGTGAGCGGGGCGAAATGACACGGTGTTTAGTCAAGCAGAAGGGCCGAGGCTTGGCATCAAATAGTAACGCAAAAATCTGAGAAATCAAAATCTTGAAACGTGCAAAATTACGTAGACGATCCGCGAAGCGAGTCAATCGAATATATGCTACAAAATTTGTAACTTATAAAATGTTTAATTTATCGGATATTTTTAAAAGTCTCTTCGCTCCGCATTATTAATTATTTTAAATCCAATGATATTCGAATTTTGAGGTACGCTCAACCCCTTAAATATATATTTTACACATATACATTTTAGGGATTAATAACTGTTTTACATACTTCATCTCTGATCTTACATCATTCTGTCTATAAATATTTCGTCATGCATTTATTGCATTACATAATTTCATTTTTGGAAAATTGAGCGGATCGCATTTCGCGATGAATCACCCGCTTGGTTGAGTATACAGCGCTGTTACAACACGCGACTGAAAAGTCCATCAGAAAAGCGAGATGATAGAATAGTAGAGACAAACGCACTAAACGTTGTATAATCGAGTCGCCAGACTCGTCTCCGCGTTATGCCGAGTGTATTTTCGTAGGTCCTGGATACATAGGTATATTTGTAGAGGAACCTTTTCCTACCCCCGCGATCCTTCATTTGTAGGAAGTCCCGGGAATAGGATAGACGCCGGAGAAATTCGTACACAGCCCGGCGCAGGACCAACACGGAAATGAGTGTGCTCGGTCAACTGTAGACCGACCGTGTACAACCTACCTACGATATTGCTGATACTCCTGTGAAACACAGAGACACGACGAGGAGCGAGACCGCGAGCACCTGCTTGTGTAGGTACAAATTCGGTCAAACAAAAATGCCGCTCGGCGCGCCACCCGCGGTCAGGATATTACAGTTTGTACAGGAGCGTCGAGCGTTTTGTTATTTGCATTTCGAGGCAAACAAAATTGTTTCTTCTTTACATCGACGGTGCAACTTCGAGGAATCTGAAGAAAAAATACCAAATGTATTATTATTATTATTATTATTGTTGTTGTTGTTGTTGTTGTTGTTGTTGTTGTTATTGTTGTTTTTGTTGTTGCTGTTATTATTATAAAAACAATTCGTCGAACTAGCTAGAATTATGAAACAAAAAAATCGAACGAGTGACTTTTAATATGGCGTGAAAAAGTTTTTCTCGGCACAAGACGCAAAAACGCGATGAATTTTCGGCCGAGCAGGCGATTAGTGCCCCAATCCATCACCTTCCGCGATGACTGTCTCTACTCCTGCCCAGAAACACTTCGCCCCGTCCCGGGGCTCTTAAATCCGATACACTTTTCACGGTCAGTCTTTTTAGCGGGTAGGCCAAATTACAGGACAGTCGCGGCGTGGCTTCAGCCGTCCCACATCCTTCTCCCGAGCGCCGTCCGTCCGCGGCGTAGTGGAAAACTGAGGCAGCGAGCGCGCGCGGCGCGGCGTCGGGACGCAGCTGCGTTGCGAGAAACGAGGCAGAGACGGGGCGGGTCGCGCGCGCGGCGATCGTCGGTGCCGGCATCGTGAAACAAACCGAGTCGTGGATGCGTGCCGCAGCGGCGGCAACAGCTTCCTCCGTGCATGTGTGTGGATCGCCCGAGCAAAAAGCGCGAGGATCAAGGGTACGTAAGTAGCCCTCGGGGTCGAGGAACGTTGTGTTAGGCGGCGCGCAACGCGCACGGAGGTCTCCGGCGCTGTATGGCTCTCGCCATAACCTCGCTAGATGTTCACAATCAGTTGAGAGAGACGCGAGAACCGGCGAGCGCGCGGTGCACACACAGGGAGGCAGCGAGGCGAACGAGACGCGGTCCCCGGCCGCTCGCCGGCCGCACCCAACAAATTGCGACTCTGTCGAAATAATCGCTCGACTAGATCGTACCGAAAGAATGCGACACAATTGTCGGCTGGACCCGGTTAGCCGGGGCACCTTTCATTGCCTCGGTCGCTGTAGGCGAGATAACATCTCCGGGGCGGCCCTGCCCCGCGATGCACCACCGCTCCCGCGGTGTGTGCGTCGCTCGCGCGCTCAAACGCGAGCAGCGCTCTCTGTGCGCTGTTGATCGCGCGGGACGCACCGCTCCACGGTCGTTGCACGTCGCGAATCGTCGTCCGCTTACCCTCCCCCCCTCCACCCTCCCCCCACATCCCGCCGCTCACTTTACAATACCACATATATACACACGCGTGGAGGAGATAGGAGATATATTACAGTGTAGCCGTGGGTATAAGCGGCCCTCTCGCCCAACCATTTCAAATAAATTGTTATTTGATACTCTGAGAATTCTATTTCCAGCTCGTTGTTCCTCCATTGTATCGACGGAAGGTGGAACGGTCTGTGTCTTTCTTTCGCGTTGCTGCTGCTGCTTTTTCTTCTTATATTCCGCCTCTGTGATCATCGAATCGAGCGCGCAATATATCGATTGTCTCGCGGCGAGGCCGTCGCGCGGCGCTGCTGGGCCGCTGCCTAGCCTAGCAGACGACGACAACGACGATCGCAGTAGCGACGCTCGCGTCGCGCGCTCACGACGCAATCCGGCGCGACGTCCGGTTCGAGGCTAAAAACAGCAGCAGCAGCGAGCGAGCAGCCTGAAACAAGATCCAGAACAAAGCAGGTGGCGAAAGGACATCGGTCCCCGGTGGATATGTACCGTGTCCTCGCCGCTGCCGGCTTCGCTTATCGATCGATATACGCCGCGCGCCCGGATCATGATATCACGCTTGACCGGGCAATCGTTTAGAATAGAGCACAAAGGATAATAAGAAATGGTTAAATGCTAATGAGACCGCACGACGCCGTAACGCTCCGCGATGTACGATAAATATTTCATAATTGCGAGGCCCCGCGTATCTTTTTGGATTACGAATGGGACACCCGGGGAAAATATAGCCCCGGGTTCGCGACTGTGTTTCGCGGTAACGCCGCTTTTGTAAACGAGACACGCTCGTCGCTCGCGCTCGTATTGCAAGAAGACACGTACGCCCCGCGGACGAATTGCGTCGTCCGGTTTTCGGGCTATATTGTAAAAGCGCCGCGAAGTGCGGCGCGACGCGTATGCGGGACTATATGATTCACTCGGAAGAAATGCCGCCTACTTTTCCTTATATTCACATGTCGATGTTTACGCGGTGAGTAATTGGCGGTGACGAGCGCGAGACACGTGGTGAATATCGATATCCCTTGAGAAAGGAGAAGAGGAGACATTTTCGTGTAACAATGAATATGAGTTTCATTCATGGTTGTGGAACGGTATAAGCAAGTTGATTTTGTACTTTTATTATTATTATTATTATTTTTGCATGAATATTTTTCTTACGCACAAACAATCTGAGAAATGTTGGTAGGGTTGCCGACTATTATGATTATTAATAACTGTCAGTTAATGGTTAACAGGTTCACCACGATTTCTCCAAAAATAGTAGACGAAAATACGAATATTATGATTATTATCGCGAATATTATCTTTTGATGTTTGGCATTGCGCGTGTACGATTTTCCGAAGCGTGTTTTGCGGCTAAAGAGGACCTTAAGGAGATAAAGTCTAATCAGCAGTCGTACGGTATCCGGCAAAAGCGTAACGAACACGCACGACTGATGTAATTTCGGGGCATTGAAGGGTATCGCAGTTTCATTGAGTCTCTCGCGTCGCCGCGCGACCGCAGAGCCACGCTACCTTTCGCCCTCCGCAGGCTTTTTAATCCTCCCCCCCCCCCCCCCCCCACGGTCTGGAAAGTTTTCCGGAATAACCGCGCGCGCCTCGCGCTCGTGTTGTGGCTCGCGGCGGCTCTTCTCGTTTTTACATTTCGACGAAAGTCGCGCCGCGCCAGGACGTCGGTCCCACGCGTGCTCGACGAATTCGAAACCACAAAGAGGCTTGTCCCGTATCGGCGAAACCTCATTGCCCCGCGGAGTCTCTCGGGCTTAACCCCTCCGGGCTCCCCGCGCCGCCGCGACGTTTTGATACGTCCACCGACGCGTTAGTCGCGCTCGCGCGCGCGCGCGGCAATTTCGAGTTATTATATTTCCGTCTCTCCGCCGGCTCCTGTGCGGGACATTGTCGCCCGAATAAACTTCTAATTGAAGCCAAGGAAAGGGCGCACTGTTCGGTATTTTTTTTTGTCTACACGGAGTTGATAGTTGGTTAAAGGGAAAGTCTGGATATGACGACCACGGCGACGACGACGACGACGACGACGTCGACGGTGGGGAACGTAACGGACAATGGAATCGGCGCGGACGAAGTTTTTTCATCATCGAAAGTGGGGAGAACATTTCAGTTCCGTGTTGCGCCGAACCCCTTTATTCTATAAGTTGGTCGCGACGGCGACACTCGTGCTTCACCCTCCTTCTTCCCCCCCCCCCCTCCCGCCCCTCTTTCTTCGTTTTTATTAATGCAGTCTGTTTTTCCGGGGGTCGGAATTCTTGGAGCTTTTTGTCCTATCGGTCCGAGGGTAAACGTTGCGTCGGTGTTTTTACCGCTATCCTTCGGGCTTGTATCTGGCAACCGACGTCGCGCGGCTAGGACGCGGCATGCGGAGGAACGAGGGAGACGCAGCGCTGCGAGACCGACCAGCCACGGCGCTTTCTTCTCTCTCTCACTCCCTCCCTCTCTCTCTCTCTAGTCGGTAAATACGCGCTCACGTACCTAGCACCGCATCCCGAGAAAACCATTTCGACCACCCCTCCCCCCGTTCTCGGTAGACTTTAAATAAACAAAACGAGTAATAAAGCACGAATTTTTCGGCGCCGAGGATCTCGTGAACGTCAGCCAAATGTTTTCACGCTGTGAGCGCTTTGTTTGACAGAGCTTATCTATATATACTGTAGGTATTTCTATTTAGTGTTTCGTATATAATATGTATATTGTTGGACCTTTCAGCGGCGGACTCAAATGGAATATTATCATTTTTATAACACGGCTGATAAATGCGGTGTTAAGTTTCACACAAAGAACTTGGGGAAAAATGAATAGACGCGATCCGAGTGTCGGCCTGTATGGCGAAAATGACGAGAATTTACACTATAAATACGGGAGTCTAACCGGTGGGTCTGATTAAATTTGGAGGATACCTTTGGATAGTCACGAGTGCCGTAAATATATGATAATTTCTCGCGGATATATTTCTCTTCGCGTATAAATGATACTGCGGTATGGAGAGTTGGATAGGTCGGTGATCTTGGTGCTGAGGTTGGGGCCGGTAGACAGGAGCTCGGGCCAGTGGGCCATCTACCGGAACGAACGGGGCGCTATGGCACAGCGACGTCATGATATTGTTACGGTTGCGTGGAACAATCACAAGGATCTTTTCTTGTTTGGGGCGGATCTTATTATAATTACAATTGCTTTCTTATCGTACTAGTTCATCGAAAAAAACCGAAAATGATTGTTTTTAAATTTTACCTGAAAACTATTGCGTTTAGAAAAAAAAAGAAGAAAAAAAAACGAATGGCGAATTCGTTGTGTACGTGCATCGAAATGAAGTGTTCAACTTTTTTTAAAATTAAAAGTGTTTTCGCACTTTATTCGAAATTTCGTGACGTCACTAAAATCAAGGTTACTTTTTTTTGGATTCGATCGATCCAAAAAAGCGGAACGCGATATCTGGATTTCTGAATTTTTCGCAGACTTCTAAAGCCGAAAACACGACGCGACCCAAATGTCGCCGTCTGGCGAGAATTACCAGAATTTACACTGTAAACACGAGAGTTTTACCGAAATATCTATCTAAACTTGGTGAATGTCAGCAGTGGGTACTTAGTTCCCGACCGCCATGAAAATATGGTAATTTCTCGCGGATATTTCTGTCCATGCATAAATGATACTGCGTTATGGAAAGTTGAATAGGTCGGTGATCCTGATGCCGCGATGAGGGCCGGTATAGTGCGCGAGTTCGGGCTAGCGGACTGGCAAACGGGATGGAAAAA
Organism: Pimpla rufipes; assembly: GCA_963932165.1. Taxonomy (NCBI): domain Eukaryota; kingdom Metazoa; phylum Arthropoda; class Insecta; order Hymenoptera; family Ichneumonidae; genus Pimpla; species Pimpla rufipes. The sequence continues at coordinate 13,491,926 of OZ010635.1, forward strand.
ATGGATGAGCGAGCCCGAGAAGACGCAGCCTGGTGCTGCCGCTGTTGTGGCTACCGCTGCTTGCTGCTTGCTGTTGTTGCTGCCGCTGCTGCTGCTGGCGCTGCTGCTCCTGCACTCTGCAGAAACGACCTAGCTCCTCTCTCAAAACTCGGGAAGTCCTTTGTAACTCGAAACCACTTTAGTTTGAGGGGCGCTCGCGCGCGCATCATCGAATTTCGTTATGCCCTCGCCACTCGCTCTTTGTAGCCACTTGGGAGCTCTGTGTATGTGGAGATTCTGAAAAGCTAGGTGCATCTCGAGAGCCTCGAGGATTGTGCACACCCGGAGAAATCCGTCGAATGACTTGAAAATATTCCAGAGGAAATGCCGATCCCTTCCAATGATACAGTTCACAATGAATCGGCGTTCTTATTTTTTTTGCCTCCGCTTGTAAAAAGAATTTCATTCATCTGGCATCCGCTCCGGCGGCCGCGGGTAAATATAAAGAGAGAAATTATGGAGTACACTCAAATAATCGTGGCAACTCCCACGACTCTTTTGTGCAACAGATTGTCGGTAACTTTAATTAGTTACAACTGCTAATTAACAATAATTGTTATTGATATCAGATACGTATAACTCTTACGTATAATAATTTATACGCCGTACGACCCTGTGAATTATTTAATGAGACGATAAAAATTGTGGCATGAAATAGGAGACCGACACGGAATACCTTTTTATACTGCCTCTTTTGCACCTACCAGCGGGTTGTAAATTACCTAGTTTCAGCCGTTTTGTCGCGACTGTAACTCAAGCTGAAGTAGAATTCTGTAACTACGAATTAAAAGTTGTCACTGTGCAGTTGTCAGAGTTGCAAAGGGTTTTTTTCCCGAAGTATTCGAAATTTCGTTGCCATTTATTTTCGCCGTACGGCCTCGCAGCTGACGCGAAATGTGTGCTGACAAACGCGCGGAGACGTAAGAGAGCGAAGAGAGAATTTCTAACGAGACCAATTAATATACACAAAGGGCGATGGAGCCGATTATATTCGAATTATTCATTGCGACGGACCTTTGGGACTTGAATAAGTTAGTGGCGTCGCGACACGAAAGCCCCGGCTGGGCGGAAAGGACAGAGAGGGTCAACCTTAATTTTCCGGTCGCGAGAAATCTCAGTGTTCGCTGTGCCAGCGCCATAGATTTTTTTTCCGTTCTCAAATGAACGATGAACCGAGACGTTTTGGCCGCGATAAAATCAATTCACCGGTATGAATTGATATCCTCCCTCGTGGAGAATATTATCTCGTCGCATTTTATAAAAGGTATAATTTTCTCTCTTGTAACCCCATTAAAAGTAATAACAATAATAAGGGTAATAATAAAAACGTGAAAGTAGGATAAAATGAACATGTCGAAGAAGCATCGAAGAGGTTCTCGATAGGGCACTTAGCGATGGATTACGTTACAAATCCATATGTGAGGGAGGGCTGAGCTCCGCTCTCAGTGCAACTCGACGACTTAATCCGGCCAAGGTGCGTACATGCGTGTGCCCTAGCCCTGCCGGCTAACTGGCTGGCTCGCTCGCGCCAGCGTCTCGGATTTCCTTGCCAGCAGCCAGCACATGGCGAAGAGCAAAGAGGATTTGTTCGTGATAAATGAGCGGGACGAGGACTACCCAACGTGATACTATTTCCGGGAGTAGGCTGTACGGGGACTGCTCAACTAACTTTTTAACGTTCGACTTCCCTGGCTCGCTGCCCCGGAGCCCGGGTATATACGACCGGTTCGGAGTCCTTCGGAGATCAAGTTGAACCCGCGAGATTTGTGTCGACGCAAGATTTCGTACATACGTATACTTCCCGGTAGCCGCAGTTCATAGGAACGCTATATATATATATCAGGATATATACGTAACTTGAAGTTTTCTCCTCGAGATACTCAGCCGCTGCTATCACCAGGTCTTCCTTACTGGGGACGCGGCGATCCCATTAAATAAATAGCGAATACCATCCACCGGGACGGATGGGGCGCGATGGCACGGAAACGTCGTGACATTTTTCCTCTGTACGTGCACAGAATAAGGAGTTTTCGGAAATTAAAGAGACGTCGGGGAACTTATACACTTTGAACAAATAATGTCAAAGCATCAAGTGGTTGCAGAAATTAATTGTTCTGTTAAAAAACTAATAATTCATCTAGCCGAAAAATACTATTGTTCGTTAAAATGGACAATGAATTTATGCATACCCTCGCGCAAACTGAAAGTGAACCGTTGCCCACCGATCTACCACGATTTATTTGACTGCAGGATTCGAATTACAACGCAATAAAAATAATGCTAACTTCGAGAGTTCGGGTAATATTTTATACCGCCGAGTGTAGACAGCAGAATCGTTCTATGTCATCACCTCGGTCTCGCCTACACTTTGCGCACTCGCTTTCTCGGTGATATTAAAAAAGCCCACCATTTATTTACTCACCCGCTTATATAGTAATCCTTCGTGACTGAAAGTTGAGGGCGGCGATGGAATTCATCGGCGATACGAATCTCGTGACATCGTTTGCCACTCTGACCCAGCACGCGAATATACACGCATTTTACGCACGCAGAGCGCTCTCTCCTTTCACAACAACTTTATCGAACCACACGCACGTACTTGATCTCTTTGTGATATTACCCGTCGCCTCGCGTTCGCCGGTCTCCCGAAATAAACGATATTATTATTTACGGAAATACGAAACGATATCACTCGGTATGGCTAGAGACAAAAGAGAAAAAAAAAGAAAAAACAAAAAAACGTTAAACACACAAACACGTATTGTGTCGTGAGTGCGCGATACGAGGGGGAGATCGGCGAAGCTCGAAAGTTCTCCGGCATCGGGAGGTCTCACACGACTCGCTACTCATCGTGCAAGCACGCACCTCGGCTCGGCTTATCGTCAATCTTGGGCGCAGCGTTCGCGGCTGCGACGGCAGCAGCTTCTGGCCTCACCGGAGCCCGGAATCCCCCGGTGGCACTTTCAATTTTTCACGGGCACGCCGAGCTGACGTGCAGGGCGTAGATATAGCCGATCTCGCGCGAGCGCGGCGTTGCATCCTCGATCTCGCGGCGGCGGCGGCGGCGGCGACGCCGTCGTCGTCGTTGGAGTTTGTGGAAAGCAAGCAACGCGCGCTGGCAGGCTATTCCGGTGACTTGACCCAGGCTCGGGGCCACTTCCGCAACCCCCCTATCCCAGCTCGTACGTTGTATACATAAGTTAGAGGATATCGGCAGAGCTTCCTGCTGGCCGGTCAGGTCTCCGCTCTGCTTTGTCGGCTCCTGATGCTTCCAGCCTCCAGCTTCCAGGCGCACAGCGCGTTCCCAGCGCGATCCCAGCGGCTACGCAGCTCACTGGATTTTTAATTCCATCGACCTGTAACACTCACTCGATGTAGAAAGCCACGACCGGACGTTAATGCATCTCGAAGTACACACAGCGCATACGTACCCTGCGGCTGCGCTGATAATCGTGACTGCACCCTTCACACCGTCTCCCCCCCTGTGGTCGCCAGTCAGTCATAATGGCGAATCTCTTCATCATCGAGGAATCCGCGAATGTCCCCTGGCAACCGTGAATGTACGCAATTTTGACGGGCAAATGATAACGCTAATCCGGATGAGACTATACTCGTTCGATTGCCGCGCGTAATCCGGAAAAATTGCATCCCACCGCCCGGCGCTACCAGAAGCAATTGCGGTCTGTATAAACTTTTAATTGGAATGACAAAATCAATATACAGTCTGACAGCGCATAAATAGGGACACGAGTAGAAAATCTGCGGCGTTACGTGCGGCCCGGATCAGGCGCCACCGCCGGGGCCCCATCGGGGCCGATGGCGATTAAGATAGTTCGTCCCCGGAATATACTTTTTTTTATTCGGTGAAAAGTGCAGCACACGTTATTAAATATGTCGTGGAAACTGATTAAAATGTAAAGCATGTACGACGCATGCGAAAACCACGCGATTTTAATTCTGGCATAAAAGCGACATGAGAACTGAATAAAATGCGAGAGATGAGACGAAGAATGTATAAAAATTGCAGGCGAGTTTCTTAAAAATGTCATCAACGAGATGTCAACCGATAAACAATGTTTTGCTGATGTCCTTTTTTAGATCAGTGAATATACTTATATTTCAAATTGTAATAATAAATAGAAAACATTCTCATATATTTTTTACATTTTTTAAGCTAATTCCGCTAAGCTAACGCTGATATATTTCGCCGGCTCTTTTGTATCACAAAACTAATTGATTCTCTACAAAATTAACATTGCAGCAGTGGTTGATGATGAATTAGGGCTTGGTTAAAAATTGATCGATACGTATATAATAGCGCGTCCATTATTCAAACCGAAAGCCCGATGGTGAACGCACACGACTCCACTAATCCAGGAAGGAAGAGCGGCCGCGCGTACGGCGCGCAGCTCCGCAGCGTACACTGCGACGGAACTCTCGGTTTACAGCGGTCAAAAACTTAAGCTTGTCTAGCCCGGCCATCTGTTCTCGTTGCATTTTATTTATTATCTGTCGCACACGAGAGCCGCGCGTTGCGGCATCCCGACGCTTATAAATATTAACCGAAAGACTCTGGGAGACCCGCAAGTGAAATCTACCCACGCCGGATTAACTCGAGCCGCGTAATCGCGTTAAAAAACAAGCTGTTTAGCTGCGTAATACCGATTTCGCGTACGCGGTAACGAGGCATACGAAGTTGAAAAGCGTCAATCACGGATCGTGAGGCTTTTAATCGCGAAGCGAAGAGGCAAGCGCGGGGATTTGGAAGGCAAACACCTGGCGAGGCTCCGCGCCGCGCGCTCCTGTCTCGCCCCAAAGAGCCCTACATCCCCAAAAGGGGTCTGAGGATTTCGTATTCTATTCTCGGCTGCGTTCGTATTTTGTCAGCCGCTGGGTCTTCTATATCCAAGAGCAAAAGTCCTAAAGTCACGACGTCGCGCGAGAGAAGGATCGCTCGGTGAGTCACTCGAAAAGAGCACGTATGGAAAAATACGCACGACTATTTATTTTCGGGCAAAAGTGATGGACAACTTGAAAAACAGGCTGGCTCTCGCACAAAATGTTGGAAAAACGTTTCGGCAGCGCGGAGTGAGGCGAAGTCGCGGCGGCAGCCAGATTATGCCGTGTGCGCTTCCGTGTGGTCACCGTACGTTTTTCAAACTTTAACGGAATAGTAAAATACATTGTGTGCACAGTGGGAACTCTAGGAAATGCACAAATTGAGTAGTAACAATATAGAGCACCGTGTTGTATATGAGGTATGTGACCGAGACGGCGGTAACTCCGAGAAAATCTCACGTCCTAAATTGACTGTCGTCACCCGCAGTCCGTAAAACTCGGGGCAATCATAATAAGGAGAAATAACGTGAGCGCATATGCTCGCGTGACATTTGCGCTTATGCCTCACCGTATCACGATATTTCTTTCAGCGCACGACGTCGCTCTCTCTCTCGCTCTCGTCCCCGCGTCGCTCTTATAATAACGCGAATCTCCCCTCCCTGCCTTCGTGTGGCTCGTGAAAATAGCTCGAGTTACGGAACCCTTTCGATAACGAGGCCGGCCAACCCCCTCTGGGCTCAACCCCTACATCCCTCGCGAGCCACGGATATGAAAAACTTGACTCTCTACTTTTATAATCAACTTTCGTCCGTGTGGTGGCTACGTTTATCCAATTAACTTAACTCTGAATCTAGCTCAGTCAGCCCCGTAATCCGTATACACCGACTCGCGACCTACGCCTCGATTGCCAACATTTATATTCACTTTTGAAGAAGAACTAATACACTGTACCGCCAACTTCAGACTCGATGATTTGTGGTTGCTTGATAAATCGACAATTATACTTCCATTATCAACTATACAGCTGCACACCGAAGACGGCGAAGCTAAGTCGATTATTGTTATTGTTATTATTGCTAGAAATTGTCTTAAAAAAGTATGTCATTCGACGAATTTTCTTGAAATACCATGGACCTTTACAATACGCCACCTTGGGCTTTTGATGGGCGATGTTTTGCAACCCCTAAGTGTCTGTTGTATGACTTTAATTCTTATTTTTTAACTTCAATTACCTTTAACTGTATTTTCTGTTTTCTCTGCGCAATCTCTACTTTGCCAGAGGCATATAAAACTTTGTACAATTACATTTACATGTTTACCTTTTTGCTTTGTATGTTTAAGCAAAACCCGCATTTGTATGCGCACATTTTTCGTGTCTGCACGGGGGCCTTAGTGGGCTTTACTCCAGAGCACGAAATTAACTTCTACCTCCATTTCCCTCTGCGTATAAAATGCTATGAACTTCGAAAAACTTAAAAAAAAATCAAGTCAAACTTTTACATTAGGACATAATCGACCAGAAAAATATGATAAAAAGGTGCATTATAATTCACGACGTTTAGTAAATGCACTGCAAGAGTTCTGAAATTAGCATAGATTTGCGTTTGAGTACAAAAGTAGAGTAATGCTATGAACGAAGTCCCAGCGAACGCGAGAGTGACAGAAGAGATTTTCCCGCAAAGATTGTTCTGTCTCCGCAGAACTTCATTTCAAATTACCCCACTTGTATATTGATAATAATATACTATTATTATCAATGATGTTTGGTTGACGTATTTATGAGAAAAGTGTACAAAGTTGCGCGAGCTCTTACGCTTACGATTGTACCAGATTTCTAGTGGACTATAGAGAATTAGTCGTGAATAGCGGTAACTGGTGACAATTCTTACTCGTGACCGGGTAAATCATGAAAGCATTAGGTGCGCTGATAAGTACTTTAGTGGCTTATCGGGAGCCTGCCGACGACGCGTATTCGAGCCAGGCACGCCGAGAATTCATCTGATACGTTAAATGGAATAATGCATATTAGACCCGAGGTTAATTCCTCGAAAGAAAGCGCAACGCCACTCATTACCTGGCGAGGCCCTGGAGAAAAATACTTTCCGATTTAAATATCTCTCTTTTAAAAAGTTCGTGAGTAACGAAAAGCATTGTTACCAAATTATTCCAGCTGTGATTGGTTGCCAGGAAAATCCGTTGTAAACAAAATCAGTTTGATGTCACATAAGAGGGCAGGCGCAGTAGCGCCCCTAACCTTTTAAAGATTTATAAGAGCGTAGCAGCGCAAAGTTGATTAGCCTAGTGTAGGTGAAATGTTGAGAAATTTTTTTTCTGAGGTCGATTTTGGCAATTTTCGGTTCGGAGCCTGATCTACGATTTCTGACAGAAAAAATATTTTTTTCGTGGCCAGAAAAATATTTTTTTCAAAATTGATTAAAAAAGGTTAATAACCAGTGTTTTCGGGGGTAGAATATGCGACTTGAGAATGATGGTATAGGTTAAAAGTCGATATTTTGAAAAGAAAAAAAATTGGGGTCGATTTTCGGTCCGGAGCCTGATCTACGATTTCTGACAGAAAAAATATTTTTTTCGTGGCCAGAAAAATATTTTTTTCAAAATTGATTAAAAAAGGTTAATAACCAGTGTTTTCGGGGGTAGAATATGCGACTTGAGAATGATGGTATAGGTTAAAAGTCGATATTTTGAAAAGAAAAAAAATTGGGGTCGATTTTCGGTCCGGAGCCTGATCTACGATTTCTGACAGAAAAAATATTTTTTTCGTGGCCAGAAAAATATTTTTTTCAAAATTGATTAAAAAAGGTTAATAACCAGTGTTTTCGGGGGTAGAATATGCGACTTGAGAATGATGGTATAGGTTAAAAGTCGATATTTTGAAAAGAAAAAAAATTGGGGTCGATTTTCGGTCCGGAGCCTGATCTACGATTTCTGACAGAAAAAATATTTTTTTCGTGGCCAGAAAAATATTTTTTTCAAAATTGATTAAAAAAGGTTAATAACCAGTGTTTTCGGGGGTAGAATATGCGACTTGAGAATGATGGTATAGGTTAAAAGTCGATATTTTGAAAAGAAAAAAAATTGGGGTCGATTTTCGGTCCGGAGCCTGATCTACGATTTCTGACAGAAAAAATATTTTTTTCGTGGCCAGAAAAATATTTTTTCAAAATCGATTAAAAAAGGTTAATAACCAGTGTTTTCGGGGGTAGAATATGCGACTTGAGAATGATGGTATAGGTTAAAAGTCGATATTTTGAAAAGAAAAAAAATTGGGGTCGATTTTCGGTCCGGAGCCTGATCTACGATTTCTGACAGAAAAAATATTTTTTTCGTGGCCAGAAAAATATTTTTTTCAAAATTGATTAAAAAAGGTTAATAACCAGTGTTTTCGGGGGTAGAATATGCGACTTGAGAATGATGGTATAGGTTAAAAATCGATATTTTGAAAAGAAAAAAAATTGGGGTCGATTTTCGGTCCGGAGCCTGATCTACGATTTCTGACAGAAAAAATATTTTTTTCGTGGCCAGAAAAATATTTTTTTCAAAATTGATTAAAAAAGGTTAATAACCAGTGTTTTCGGGGATAGAATATGCGACTTGAGAATGATGGTATAGGTTAAAAGTCGATATTTTGAAAAGAAAAAAAATTGGGGTCGATTTTCGGTCCGGAGCCTGATCTACGATTTCTGACAGAAAAAATATTTTTTTCGTGGCCAGAAAAATATTTTTTTCAAAATTGATTAAAAAAGGTTAATAACCAGTGTTTTCGGGGGTAGAATATGCGACTTGAGAATGATGGTATAGGTTAAAAATCGATATTTTGAAAAGAAAAAAAATTGGGGTCGATTTTCGGTCCGGAGCCTGATCTACGATTTCTGACAGAAAAAATATTTTTTTCGTGGCCAGAAAAATATTTTTTTCAAAATTGATTAAAAAAGGTTAATAACCAGTGTTTTCGGGGATAGAATATGCGACTTGAGAATGATGGTATAGGTCAAAAATCGATATTTTGAAAAGAACAAATCTCTGAGGTCTATTTTTGCAAGTCTTTCAGGCACGCGCGCCAACGCGTGTGATTAGCCTAGTGTTACCTTAAACAATGTATGTATAACGCGAAAAAATGTGAAACAGATTTTGCCATTTTTCGAGCGATGGTCTGATCTATGAATTCTAACATACAAATCGATTTTTTTTTAAATCACTTTAAAAAGGTTTGAAAAGGTTGTTTGTCTGAAATTAGGGGAGTTCCCCCGAGGATAGATTTCTCACAGTGAGACTGCACGTCGTATACTGTATACATACTATCGAGATACAGACCGTGGTCTGACATTTCGAAGCGCGCGACCGACCCCACGCCGAAAGGTAATAAACGCGTTATCAGCCCCGTCGGGCGGTCTTTTTTTGGTCCTGAGCTATCAGCATTCCGTGTGTACTCAGCATTTACACGCCCCGCAGCTCTGAATTCTTCTCTATACGAGTCTTTTACGAGGTAATTAAATCAGATAGTTGCGATAAGAATCGCGCGATGCGACGTAACAAAAAAAACCGAATATTTTCCAGGAATCCGTAAATAAATACGATAATAATTACAATGAAAGAGAATAGCACCGTGCGCGCGACCTTTGAGACACAAAGGGTTTTCGGCGTGAATAATTAATCGAAATTCTCGGACTCTCGGAGGGCAGAGGTGCACGTCCAAAGTGAAAAGGCGCGACGGAAAAGGCCAGTGTACATGACGCAACGAATCGCCGGGGATTCGAGGAGCTTCTCTATCAAGTGTTCCGTATTATTCACGTGTTTCGCGTCACGAGACTAGTGTGCCAGGGTGGCACTCGACAGCGGCATCTCTTATTCTTTCTCTTTAGCTACAATTCCTTTGAATCGTTTGCGCTCCCTGCGCAACGGTGACTTATTCAGGCGACGCGTTATTTGCGAGTGTGGAGCAACTCAATCGAATTCATTAGCTCCGCTCTATGGCTCTGCACCGTGGAATTACCGATGACGAACTAAGTGCAAGTTCAAACTCGGCCATAACAGTCACCAACGTGTGTCACTCATTGTCAGATGCACGGACATTAGGTATGCTAAAAGATATGGGCGTGAGAGGCTCGCACAGAGAGACAGAGAGAGGGAGCGTAATTTGAGGGCCCTTCATGCCTTTCGTAGGAGTAACTCAGCTCTCTGCGGGAGAAGCGCTGATAAGTAGTTTAGTTGGCTCGACTGGGACCCGAGAGGAGCTCTCCGCGACTGTTGTTTCCTTCGTCGTCGTATAAGGCGCGCACGCGTCGCCGTCGTCGTCGTCGTCGTACGGTACGAAGACGCGGGCGATCCGTATACGCGAGAGAGCTACTTAGAAAGTGCGCGTCGGTAGAGATGCAAGTCACCTCGGAAATGCGTTCACGAAGTTTAAGGAGTGGTGCGTGTGGCCGCGCTCCGCCTGTCGATTGCTAAGAGAATGATCGGGAGCGCGCGGGCGGTCGCGGAACAACCTAGCTTAATTGTAATACCCCGCCGGTTATATGGGCACCGGTCCGGCTGAGTCGCGGACTAGGCGTGTATCGAGTCGCGAGGGATTTGCGCGTGTGCATATCGTCGAAGAACGTCTTGTCACTATCGCCTTTTGTATGCACCGCGACGATATTACATCGATGCAAATCCCCGCGCGGAATATTCGCCACTTTAATCTCGTTCAACGATGAGGATCATCGTCTTTTTTTCCCCGCCCGGTTTTTTTTAACTTCTTACCAGGAGGTATACTATACATGTATGCATGCATATAGCGCGATGCTCCCGTATCTTGACATCTTGAAGTCCGAGAAATGGCTACCAGAGCGGAAGTGGACGGAGCCAAGAGCAGCAAGGTGCACGAAGCGACTGGCTTACATGCCACGAGTCTCGTTCCTTGGTTGGTCGTTTTCTTCCCTCTTATCCGCGATCTCCTCGTCCAAAGGCCCTTCCACCGTCAATCATTCATCTTGGCTCGTACCTCCCTAAAATGGCCGCGTTTTTAAAATAAATATACCCACGCCTCGGAAAAAAGGTACACGTGTATATATATATATATAGGAGTATACATGTTGCTCGCTCGGGTTTTTGGAACCAGCCTTGTCATAATTATCAATGAACCATCGTCCAATTAGAGTGAAAGCGGCTAAGCAAACATAGTGCGGTAGTGTGATATTATTACGAAAAACCGGTTGCCCGGGTTATTATTCGAGCGTCCACCGACGAGATGTGTATTGAGCAATGTCACACGTGGCTCCTAAATTGTCGCCGAAGGAATGCGCGCCCGTCGACGAAATAAGCTCGTTATATAAACGTATCGGCGGAGCCGGCGAGAAACAATGCTCGTCGAGAAATCTCCGCGCGCTCTGTAACTCCTTGGTAATGAGGTCGAAGATATTTACCTTTGGCTCTCCGTGGCAGTATATCGATTGAAAGGTCCAAATGTCAGCGCCAGATTTCAATCGACTTATTTATTATGGCGAAAGCAGATCACCCGGATGGCGATCCGCGAAAGTCGTAACGATGGATCGTCCTGTGCTGTGAAATTTCACGAAAATTATTCAACAATAGAGACCAGTGAATTCATTCGTGAAATGGATGAATTATTCAAATTAATCGCCAATTTAATTGAACCAAATTATTCCAATTTATCGCTCTTCAGTTCTTCGCGCCAGTTTATTTCAATATTCTACAAACCACTGCAAGAAATCGGTTTTCCTTTGGCTTTTATCGGATGCTAAAGCTATTCAGTCAAATCTATATTAAATTGGTGCCAATTATTCTTAATCGTATTTCCGAAATTGTACGGATTAATAGACCAAAATGATACTTTTATAACGATAAAAAAAAGAATCTTGTCGAAAATCCATCACAATGAATATTTGATCAGTTAATTATTACAAAAATGCAGCATTAATTCCACTCATTAATTTCCGTGCTCAAACCTCCTTGACTCACAACTACGAGTGTCGTTAATCCATATTAAAAAAAACACAAAAAAAGTCACCGAAAGTGCCCCAGTAGTTGAATAAACTACAGTTAGAAGTTACCGAGGCACCGGCATTTCCATAACGAATCACCGCGCCGCCGATAAAGCGGACGTACCCGAAGAAGAGGAAGCCTCAGATTAAAGCAGCGTCGTTGCGCGGTGAAAGGGGGGGTGACGGGGGGCGTTGAGTGTTGACGTGAAAATGATAGAGAAGGTCGGCGGGATTCCCGGCAGAGAATCTAGCGGCGGCGAGGAAAGGGCAGTGACCAGGCGTTTCACGTTGATACTTGGGAAGCGAAGCGTGTGCTTTGGCGGGGAACAAAGCGCGTTGCGTCTGGGAACTCCGTTGGAAGGAAACCACAGAGAGGAGAGAACGTGGCAAATGAGTCGAGGGAGGAAAGCATCGGAGAGTATACAGCGAGGAGGAGGCGAAGGAGGAGGAGGATTGTGCCACGAAGTGCGGCGAGGCGTCGGATGTCGAAGCGTTCGAGAGCTGATTTTTGCAGCGACACGGTGTCTCGCGCTCGATCTGGCTCGGAAACAAAGAGAGGAAAATAACGAATGAGACGGATAAAACAAAAAGAGAGATAGAGCGAGAGACAGAGACAGAGGGGAAAAAACAGAAAAATACTTGACTCGTCCTATCGCGCGTTTATACGGTGATATATTACAGCTGGGGAGGCGCTGGATGTACTCGTACTGTCCTTCGGCGGTTGTCGCTGCCGGTGCTGCCGTGGAGGAGCCAAAGCCTCGAGGACCCGCGCCCCAAGGGTGATAATTAAGACGGACGCTGATTTGCCGATAGCGACTAGAGGTCCTCACGACGACGCGAAGAACGAGAGGTGGAGAGCAGCAGCGGCGGCGACGGCGGCGGGAGCGACGCGCGAGACCCACCCGCAAAGCCGGGTTCACCTTGCCCGTAGCCGTAATCTCGAAGCTATACCCACGTTCGACGTCGTCGTCGACGCGCCGCGAGCGCCGCGCCACGGCCGCGCCGCGCACTAATGCACATTACACTCTTGGCCGGTTGCCTCGTATGTCAACACTGTTACAGCTCGGGTGTGGGTGGTTCCCGCCGGCCAGGGTCCGCCGGGAGCACGTGGGATACCGCACAGCGCCGAGGAAGCACAGAAGAAGAACCGTACACGAGAAACAGAGAGAGAGAGAGAGAGAGAGAGAGAGAGAGAGAGAGAGAAAGAGATATCCTACAGCAGTGGCCGAAGCAGCAGCAGCAGCAGCAGCACGGACGTCGTAGTTGTCCTCCTCGTCCGCGACGTCGTCGAACGAGCACGAGCAAAACTCTTCCCAACCAACAACGTCCTCATGGTTTCTCCGTGCGGTCGCTATACTATTTCTCTCTCGAGATTTATCGGCCCCTCGCCGATATCGTGAGCTCGCGCTCAAAATGCTGCAAAACACGTTGTTGTATATTGTGTATACCATGTATATGTGTGTCAATGTGTGTGGGGTGCCAAGTGTATGTGTGTGTGTGTGTGTGTGTGTGACGGCCACGGCGTGCGCTCTGCACGGATAACGAGGCGCTACCGCCGCGCGCGCTCGCTCGCCTCGCTCGCCTTCGCGATAGATACCCCCACGAGGTTCCTTTATTAGGAGGATTTATCCCTCGGCACGTCGAACACAAAGAGGGCTGGCTCACGCTGGCTCGCCGCACGCTGCTTGCCGGCTATCCTCATCCCGTGTCTCCTCCACGTCGCCGTCGGCGCTGCCGGGAGTTTGGCTCAAAACGCCCGGCCGGGGCGGCTTCTGGCCGCGAGAGAACGAGCGAGGATCCTCGCGCACTTTGTCTCGTTTCGTGTCCGGTATATCTCCGGTCCTCGCGCCGCTCGTGGACCCTTTCGCTGAATTATTATGTCGCCTAGATGAAGTCGAGCGAACCCGACGTCGACGGCCCCGCGCTGGCCGCTATCCACGATAGCGACCGGACCCTTTTGTTCTGCGGCGGTTTTTTTTTGTCCCCTCCCGGCGACGAAAAACTCGCCGCTCGGTCTGGCGCGAGGCCGTCCGAGGGGCTCGAGGCTCGCGGGCCGCGCTGTAGTGAGTTGCAGATTTTTATCCGGGAAAAGCGGGTCGACTGGATCGACGTCTGAGAAAAATCGTGACCGCGAGCGTTCACGCTCGCGGAACGTGCGCTCTTTGAAAAATAAACTTGCGGATGATTTCGCGAGACGAGTCGCGTTGACGCGCGAATATTCGTTACCGCGATTCGGACGGCATTGGAATTATTCAGCGATTTGAGGTATTCAATAATTTGTCGTGTACATTTCCGGATAAATAATGCGAGCTAACGTAGTTAGTTGAATAAATTGATATTAATTATTACATCGCCCGCGCGAAGCCGAGCGAGCGCGACGTCATCGGACGTGCGGTTGGCCACTGTCCGCGCCGGCAGGACCTGTTTTTTCCTTCCTTTTTTCCACGACGAAAAACTCCTTCGGCGTCTGTTTGGCTCGGTCGTCCGAGGGTTCGGGCCGCACGGGCCGCGTTGCGTCGCAGCACACGCGAAGCCCCGCAGGATAACTAATGGTCCTTCGATATACTACTTTGGCGAGTCTTTTCCTCTCTATGACAATATACAATGCCTGCCAAGAGTAGCGTATTGTTTTACGGAGAATCCCCGAGTTCTGTCAAATTAGAATGTACGACCGCGCGTCGCCGAAACCGCCCGTGGCATGAAATATTAATACTCATATATCTCGGCGAAAACACGGGGCAAGAGGCGACAGTTCCGAAACCGGGACAACGCATGGCTTGAATTCGTTTGAACACCTTCTTCATTTTGTCCGATAGATGAATTGGACACGCGGCATTAACCGCGCGCTGAGTGTCGGCCGCGCATTTGTGCGCCGAGCGAAGGAGTCACAAAGCCAGCGTGCGACAGCTCGTGTCATCCTTTCCCGGCGCGACCGGCGTTACGGTGGATACGCCATGCGCGCAAAGTACGCGTATACGTACATTCGTGCGGCGAGTCGCGCTACATGTGGACGCGACAAAAGGTGCGAATGAGCGAGCGAGACGAAAAATGTAAATTCCACGGGACACGGACGTGTGGAGAGTCCAAAGCTGCCCGGAGGCCTCGCGGCTTCTCTCTCCCGCCCGCCCGACGTCGCGACGGGCGGACAACGTCGACTTTAGCGTCGCATCATTAAGTGCCAGTTGAACCACATTGTACCGCGAGGAGCTGTGAGTTTAGCACGATTTATCGGTTTATGGACTGCCGCGGCGTGCAGCGACGATGCTCTCTCGCTACGCTCCGCGCCTCGGCGTATCTAATAGGGTGGGGATCGGTGCTGCCACCGCAGCGGCGGCGGCGGCGGCAACGGCAGCGGTGGCAACGTGTAGGAACGAGAGAGGAAGTGCCGTGACAGAAGACGTGGAGGGAGACAGTTGCGGCGGCCGAGCAGCGGCCGATAGAGAGAAGGTTCCGGTACGCTCAAGCGCGCGGCCACGACTGGTTGTCGCTATTCGCCCTTGGGGTTAAGTGGCGATCCTCAAATTTTTATAATGATTTTTCCACGTCCCGGGGAAATCATTAATCAGGCATCGAACGAGCGGCAGAGCCCTCGGCGAACAAAGGATACCCGAGAATTTTACCAGTGCGGACGGCGACCAGAAGCATCGCGCGACCTCTTCGAGTTTCTGTCTCTAGCTCGCTCGCTCGCTCGTTCGCTTCCACCGCCACCTAGTCGATATAGCGATACCGCAGCCGACTCCGCTAGTTCTCGCGGTGGTCTCTCTTCTCCTCCGCCTGGTTACAATGCGGCGCACAGTGCGCGACGATTATAATGGCCTCTCTTGTGCTTCTCCATTTCCGTAAATTCGTTGGACTCCAGTCTCGCGGTCGCGACTCGTCCGCTCGAGAGGTCTCCGCGCGTGTAGTACACTGGAATTCGACCTCCGAACTCGGGACGCGGGACAGGGAAATAAATAGCTTTAATAAGCGCACGAAGGTCTTTAACACTTTGTTTTCGTCGGAAACGCAGGAGCGTAACGATAATGCGCGTATAAATGCATACTCGACTCGTCAAGTCGGAGAAACGAGAGGAATTGTGTAACCGAAATACGAGTCGGGACAACCGATCGATTATGCTAATTCGCTCACAACGGCTTTGTTACGAGAGCACAAAAGAACTGGTCGCACGAACCCGGAGATTCGATGCCAGATTAACTATCAGTTGCGGTAACGAACCGCGATTGCGAACTTGCCAATCGATTTCGTTGCCTCGCAATCCAAGGACTGCTGGTTATTATCGTGGACTAATAATTCTTAGTCCGTGAGACGGAAAATAATCCAGTGTGAACGAACAACCGAAAAGTCGATCCAACGATTGATAGTTGCAATGCTGATTTTCCTCCGAGTGCAAGTCAAGATTAATTACCGTCAGTAGGTAACAATGCAAACCATTGGGCATCGTGATTCGCACTAACGCGACATTAGAGGCCGAGAGAAAAGTGTGGATCGCGAATAAGGCTTGGTTGATTAAACACGTGCACTTTGGGTACAGCCCGGGAGTATCATCAGGACGTTTACCGTACAGGTGGTTCTCGGGGTCGGCCGGTGAGAAAGCGTTAGGCACGTTCGGTAAACACGACCGCGTTATCCAGGCTATTTTTACCTTTACGCTCAGCCCCACCTTGTCATTTAATCTATCGGCTTCTCCGACACCCCCGGACCCTCGTGTTTGTGCGGCAGGAGCCACGCCGAGATATATAGTAACGAGTGACGACAGACGCGACAGATTTTATGCCTTTTCGGGCCGGCCGAGCCGCACGAGAGCGGGAGAGTCGCGAAACAGGCGCGTTCCACGCCGCTGGATTCCTCTCGTTCTCTCGTTTCGTCGCGCGCGCGCGCGCGCGAGCGAACGTTCGCTCGCTAAAGAGGTATTTACGAACTCCCAAAGTCCCGGAGCGCGGCGCGCGCGACGGACGGCGGGGGTCGCGCGCGCTATGCTCGTGAATCTCGCGCAATGTTTCGCGCTTCGTTCTCCCCCGCTACAGATCCCTATCTACGGGTGTCTCCCCGACATTCTACATACCGTACGTCCGAGTCCCTGGAAATAATTGAGTCTACCGGTAAATAACTTTCACGGGGATCCTCGAGGCGGCAGCCGCAGAAACGGTTCACCTATACGGTTTGTGTACACACACTGCTTGTACCTGCATCATTGCACGGGAGGAGGAGGCGAACTGGCAAATAGTACTAGATATTCGCGAAAAATATCCAGTACTTTACTCACCACCTGTTAATAAGTGTGAGACATAACTTCAAATTCGCCTCGCAAACGACTGCAAAACGGCTGCTAATTTTGGTATTATGGTCGTTTGGTCGATGAGCGATGGAAAAGTGACCGTGAAAAATGATCGTGACGATCCTCTAAACGGTTGATTTTCAAAAGCGTTTTTGGTGGCAAAAATAATAAAAAAAAAAATTAAAACAATTAAAAACTATAGAATCGCACTGAGAAAAAAAATTGGTTGAGCCAACTAAACGTGGGTTTGCGGGCCGCGAAGTAAATATATTGTGAATTGGACTGTATATTTGGTTGAACGAACCAACGCCTAGTTGAATCAAATATTTCTTAATTCACAATATCTATTATTTCGTTCACGGTACGAAATATTTACTTCGCGGCCCGCAAACGCACATTTGGTTGGCTTAACCAATTTTTTTTCTCAGTGCGAAACTGGTGGTCGTTTTTTGGTATTTTGACCGATACATTTTTGGCACTAAACAACCGGTCGTTTCATGGTAATTTCTCGGTCTTTTTAGAGGTCACATGGTTTGTTAGGGAATGTTTACGATATTCTTAGCGAGAATACGTACAGATCAGGTGCCTATAAACACATTGGGCGCACGTGACACGGAATGACGAGGACCCACCTGCGGTAAAACGTGCTATATCCTCGAAAAAAAAAAAACAACCATAAGACATATGAAAGATATATGCGTGGGACTACGGCGCAACCTGTTGAAAAATGTGAGAAATAGCTTCAATTTCTATTTTTCTCATTACACCAGAAACAACAGTACTTTCTCCAAGCCGCATGGTAATATTTCCCAGATTCTTCGCGTGTTGGTAACGTAAAGTCATGTGGGCTCGTTGGGCGCGCGCGCGTCGTGCCATCCCGACCAAACAAAGCCCCATTAACGCGCCAACAATGTAAATTAACGGCTCCCAATATAACATAATTATTATGTGTTTATGCGTGCAGAGCGACGCGGGAGTCGGAAGGCGGAACGGGAAGAAGGAGGAGGAGGAGGAGGAGGAGGAGGAGGGCGAGTGTGTATATTAGGTTTACGACGAATCGAGAGCCCTTACGATTCCAAAGGAGCAGGTATGCCTCGTCCCCTCGGTGTGCTCCACAATACACCGACATGTATTGTAAATTCTCAGGAGGAACATTACGAGGATCGTTAATATACGAAACTTTATTCCCTCCTCCCAATCCGCTCGCGCGAGCTCCTTCGGCTCGTTATGAAATCTTCACTACGGGTCTTCGGTTGTGGGCGTAACCCACTAATTTCCATACCGGTAGCCGTTGAGAGCTCGAAACTACGCGGGGAGAGAGACGGAGAGACGGCGCACGGGTTGAATCCCTGCGGGCCTACCGAGAGACGACGACGGGCCCTGTAACAATATTAGAATTAGTGCGGTCTGAGCTGTTGAATCAGCCCCGTCTGCCCCGAATGAATCGCTGCTGGCCCCGGCGGCCCCGAAGATTTTCGGGAACAGGTAAAAATGCCAAGTTTACGAACGCTCGCCAGAAGGAAAAATTATGCGAACACGAGGTACATATTCTTGCAGGTTCCCGAAGAGGCGGAGGAGGGCGCAAGGCAGCCGCGTTCGTACGGAGCCAAGGCAAACGAGTCGCAACACTAATATTGGTTGTTAATTTACGAGTAATTACCGGGAGAATCGAGTTATAGGTGAGTAAGTGAAAAGGCACCGTGATGGGTTGCCTCGACGTCGGCTCATGACGAAGTAATGAATAGCCCAGAGCCGGGGATAGATGCCGTCTAGTTGCCGCGCGCCGTGGCGTATATAGAAGTGAGTTTGCAAGATCCTCTTTCTCGTTGCAGGTATAAACCCGGACTTCGTGCCTTTCCTTCTTTTCTTGGAGCTCGGTGAGAGCATGGCTTATTTCCACCGTAACACGCCTCGACGGTGTTGGATGATGGCGTGTAGCATTTCGTGACGACGCTATTACCCGACTGGATGGATGCATTATCTTAGCGCGAGGAGCATAACAGATCCGCCGTCGCGCCGCTGCTGCTGCTGCTGCATCGCGGGCTGTTGCACTCCTATGCTTTGTGCACTCCTGCTGCTGCTGCTGCTGCAATAGGCCGCCAATTATTCGATCTATATAGGACTCGCGATATCTCGCGGTACGTTGGGCACCGTAGATACTTCTGCCCCATTTCCCACCGCGCAGTACCTACGCTACTCCTTCCGTGCGCGTTACCAAACTTTCGACTCGTTGATTAATTCAATAATCTACTTTGATAAACACCGTGACTGTGATAAACGACTGACGATTCGAGTGGCCGAAAAACACTTCAATAAACGGCGTGACATCAGGGACGAGGGATAACAACGCTGTAACCAAAAGGAACAGGGTGGAAGTACCGTTCCATACGGAAATAAAGTATATATATGCGAGATATATAAAAGATCTATTCCAGATATAAAAGATGTATTTTTTCGAAATATGGTATATGTCGGATCTATTTTAGGATGTATACGAAATCTACGCGACCAAAAAATATATCTTAGATATATTCCAAATGTATTTTTATCATATTATCGTCCGGAAAGTTGTATATTCCAGATACATTATCGTATATACTTCTTTTCCGAGGGGTTTTTTTTTGCCAACTTTGATCCAATCGTGGGCATCAACTTTAGAAGGACTTAATTATTTATGTTATTAAGTAAGAAAAAAAATTGGCTTGGCAATCTTGTCAATTTGTACGAATACTTTTGAAGTATCCCGATGCATTGGAATACGAGAAAACAATCATTTGAAACGAATTACAGTGAAAATGGTCACAAACAGCACTTCTACCCTAGTGGTGGTCAGATCTGAGGAATCGTAGCACAGATGATGCTACCAATTTTTTGAAGTCGTCCCGCGGTAACGGAAGCAACATCATTTTTTCACTTTGCTTCCTGGCTTTGCTTTAGAAAATAGATATGTAAATAGTGCGTATTATTTCACGAAACTTCTGCTCAAATTAGAGCGACCCGGCAGATTAGTCTCAGTTCGGAGTCGCGA
Organism: Pimpla rufipes; assembly: GCA_963932165.1. Taxonomy (NCBI): domain Eukaryota; kingdom Metazoa; phylum Arthropoda; class Insecta; order Hymenoptera; family Ichneumonidae; genus Pimpla; species Pimpla rufipes. Next base: position 13,512,108 of record OZ010635.1, read on the forward strand.
ATAAGATGTTTTGCGCGTTACAGTGCTTTATTCGTGTGATCGTAACGTTGACTGTTCAATTATCTTCAATGTACGTCTTAGCAATTAAGCCAGGGTGTACAATATCAAAACAAGCCGGCGAAGTAGAATCTTGCACATTGTCCCCTCGTTATTTTCTGCGTTTCGCAAAGCTTCCTCGTTGCGCAAGTCAAAGTCGAACAACTTCCTCGCCGAGGGAACTTCGCGAACGACGGAAAATAATGAGGAAGCAACGTAGATGTTTCAACTTCGCAGACTTTTTAATACGTGTTTGGCGGTCGGTGAAGGTTACGACGAGTACCGTAAAAATAGTTAGGTTTCATTTTTTCGCTTTGATAAAAAAAAGAGTCACAAATTTCACAAAATTCACGGATTACTAGTGATCAGATACAAAAATCTTTGGTAGATTCAAAAACGGCACAAAACTGCCGATGAAGTCCAACTTCTCTCCACAATAGAAAATTATATCGCAAAAAAAAAAAAACATGCTACCACTTCGTCCCTGGCAGCCAGTCGCGAGTAAAACGACCTCGAGTCTCAATGTGACTGGCTATTTTTAAGGCCAGCTTCTGTATCAACGGCGTTCTTGAAAATATTACGCCGGCCTTATACAGCGATAGTGGAAAAAATGCATACGCAGGCTGTAATTGACGCGGGGCGACCTGTATTCACCGTGGCGTGGCAGTTATGGGCAACACGAGCTCGCTCGCAGACGAATGGAGGTCCATATAAATAAGCCAAAGTGCCCATTAGTAGGTAGACAATTTATAGTAGTAAGCGCTCGCGAAGGGCACTCGCGAAGCGAGGAGCGAGGGAGCGGAGGGGGACGCGAGGGGCGGCGGGGCCGCAGGGTTGTTGCCAAGAAAGAGCGACAACGTTTTTCGCGTAGCCAAGATCATTATCTCCTCGGACATCTTCAGTGTTATCGTTCTCCTCGTAAATGTCTGCGCGCGCTCCTCGTAACGCCGCGTTCACTCGCGGAAAGCGATTATGTATCGGCGGGCTCTCCCGCGCGACCGCTTAACGCCAACGTGTATTGGCTCACGCGCCCTCCCTCGCCTCGCTCGGCATTCATCCTCGCCAGTGGCGTAACTCGCTCGTTCACTTCAATCCCACCGGCAGTTACAGTCGAATCAATTTCTTCATTCCCGGCATCCTGCTTGCACCCCGAGCGCTCAGCCGTCTCCGCAACCGTTTCCGATAAACACTTATCTCCATCGATATCCAATAGACTCGAGTGTTTCCATAATTCCCGAACGCGCGGTGCTATTAATTTCCATCGCGAATAGAGCTGACGGACGATTATTTAACATTGAATGCTAATTCCATATTCTATAGTATACGTATGAATGTAACTTTTTTTTTTCTCTTCGTACACGTGGAATTTTTTCCACCAAATTAGCGGAAAATAATTACGTTGTTGTATAATTTTTCCACAATATGAGTAACATGAGGAGATTGAAGAGTTATTCTTTTTTTGCCTGGAGAGGGCAGATGTAATAATGGCTTGTGTTTCGTGGGTGCTTGAATCGTGCAAGCGGAGCCCGTTGATAGGATGTTTTAAAATATATATTTCGCCATTTGATTCCATTCGGAGCGCACGCTGCAGCAAATTTCCAACCTGCAAAGCTTATTGTAAATATTTGCCTTGTACACCATATGCGGTTCACCATGATGCGGTTTCGAATATCGGGCCCGATGTATAATCAAACGTTTTGACGTGAAATGAAAACAACGCTGATTTGTACGCGTCCAGAGGGTAATTTCTGTTGCTTTTTATGATAAAAGTTACGGCAACCGCCTGGACGCCTGTAAATAAGCTGCACGAATGAAAATAAATGCTGTATCGAAACTGCGATGAACGAGGCTCTGATGGGTTCCTTCCTAATGGAGCGCATTTTGTGCGCGCTGCATATGTGAATGACTCGACAAACTACCCATGTTCGCTCCAAAGTTTACTTATGTTAATTCGGTATAAACGTTGCAGGGTGATTCGAGCGACTCTTTATATTATTCTCGCCCTCTATTATTTTTGCTATTTCCGCACCGACGGTATATCGACTGTGAATGGGGCTCCGGCCACTAACACCCGGAATTTGCATGAGGGCTCACGGATACGCGAATAAACGAGAATTGCATTAAGCGTTAACATCTAACCCACCTCCACACACGAACCCTCGATACTTTTTTAAAAGAGGCGCTACTGTGTCCCTTCGTGTTTCACACGGGAAAAAAACCAACAAAGTAGAGCCCTGCAAATTGCCCCTCCATTTTTTGTCTTTGACAAAGCCGACTGTATGAAAAAGTATATTGATCTACGCTGGCTTCCTCATAAATACAAATTTTCGAAAAGTAAAAAATATAGGAATGAAAAGGAAATAAAAACGTGAAAAGTAAAAACATCATAGAACCGGCCTCCGTTTGAAAAGTGTATGAGAAGAACCCTCCAATTTTTTATCCCAAAACATCGAATTTAATATCAAAATTTCCGACTAAAATTTGTCAAAATTACGAAAGTTGCACGCGAGGCTAATTTTTTGAATGAAAAAGTGTTGCCTATTTACGGTTCCATAAGTTCTAGTTCGATAAAAAAGGTGAAGGATTATTTATACAAGAATCTTGAGAGCAACTAGATCCTGGAAATCCGCACAATAAAAAAGTAGCTGAACTGCTAATTAACGTGTCATCCTAAAATATTTTTGTTGTGAAATAAATTACCCATATAAAAAAACAGTCCTTAAATAGTCGCTTACGAACATTTCAGTCCGCCGTAAACAAATATACAATTATCGAAACTATAATTCCCACGGCAATCGGTAGCCTAAAAAAAAAATATATATATATATTCACATCAATTATCCGACTTCCTGCCGTTCTGCTGCACCACATACGATCGATTATATTCTCTCCCGTGGCCCGTCAAAACATTTAAACCCCCGGTATAATATCGCGTCACGCCCACCGCGTGGATCTCTCGCGATGAGCTGACAATCCTCGTTCGGCTCTCGCTCGTCCCGCAGGAAGCTCGAATGCGTGATGCGGTAGCCGAGTGAGGCCCCGGCGTCGTTGTCTTTTGCACGTCGTTCTCGTCGTCTACAAAGTGCCACTCAGAGAGATAAGTCGATCGAGGGAGGCGGACGATGAGAAAGAGAAGCCAGCGGAAAGAAAAGGTACAGGACGAAGATAAAGAAGAAGAAAAAAAAAGAAAAAAGAAACAAACCGCGCTATGGGATCCGCGGTCGATTACAAGCGCTCGCCGGTTTCTCGATTAACGAGGGAGCCGAGGAGGCTCACGCGAGATGATCCAGCTCGTCGCCCGTCCCGGCGCGCGGGGCACGACGCGCGCGGCTGGCTTCAGCTTCCTCGGTGCTCGAGCGCGCGGACGAATCTCGTTTGCCAGGAAAGCGCGGGGCACGCGGGCCGCAGCAGCGCCGGGGCCGGCGAGTACGTAACTCGCGGGGAGCGCAGGAGGATCGTGCCGAGGATCGGAAAGGAGTGCAGTGATTACGTAGTTACTCACGCCGATGTTTGATCGTGGATATATATTGGCGAGGAAGGAGAGTAGCAGGCCAGCCGAACGGTGCACGCACGGTGGTCTCACCGTGTGGTCCTCGAGCTCGAGAAGAGCTGAGTCTCCTCCCGCTTTTGCTGATAGCATTCTCACGCACTCTCTCCTCTCTCTCTCTCTCTCCTTCTCCCTCACTTTTTCTCCCTCGCTCTCTCTTCATCTCTCTCGGTTCCTCCTCCTTTCCTCCGCTCACTCCTCTCCTCTTTCCTCTTGTTTATTCCTCGTCTCGCTCCTCCCTCTCTCTGTGGATGTTTGGCCAGCGAGTACAACCTCGGCCGCGTACTCGCTCTCCGTTCCCTCTCGAAGCGGAGAACCTCGGCCGTGGCTCTCGTATATTCCTTCTCCACACTCCTTCGCCCCTCGACGAAACCCTCGTTCCCTTCGGAAGGCCGAGGGCACGAGCGCGGCCCGTCGTGCAGCGGGATAGCTTTTCGCAACCTCGCCCGCCGCTCCGACGCTGGAAACGCACAATTAGGCAACGCGCTACTCTCCTCAGGATCGAGAGCGAATGCGTAGCTGACGACTCTTCGTCTCTCTCGCTCCCCGCGTTAAACGATCTGCCTGCGCGATCGAATCGAACACGCAAACCGAGAAATTTTGAGTCCTCTCGCGGGACAATTTGGCGGAGGGTCTCGCTGATTGCGAGTGCGGTGCTCGAATTTTGCGCTCTTCTGAGATCGGCAAGGGAATTCGGGAATTGGATTATTACGCGACTTGAGAACCATATAGTGAAGTCGAAAAGTCGATATTTTGGGAGAAAAAAAATTCAGATGGTCCACTTTGGTGCTTTTCGACGGAAACGTGGATCTACGAATTCTACCATAATTAAGAAACGTCGTTTTTTTTAATCACTGTAAAAGGGTTAAAAACCTGTTTTTCTGTGCTCTGTATACGATGTGAGAACGATGATGGGACGAATCGATCGGTGAATTTACGCATTTTACAACGTGTTATTTTACGAAGGTGCGTGTTTTTTACGTGATATTTTATCAGGTTTCCCTGATAATGCTTGATAATTTCCGGTAGTACGGAACATGGTTAACCAAACAATGTCACTAGTCGTTGCTCGAACTAACTACTTAGTTCGAGCAACAATACAGAGCCAACCAACTGAAAATAGTTGACCGAACCAATAAATCGTCTGTCTCTCAGAGCACTCGCTTGGTTGGGTCCAACTACGTTTTTCATTAATCTAACCAAGTCGTTTTTTCTGTGTGCTATTATGAAACATTTTCATTCCGTCGTTTCGTTTTTTCATTGATTTATTTACTCTGTTGGCCAAAAGTCGACGTCCTGAAGAAAAAAAAAACGCGCAATCAACACAGAATAAAGAGATGTCTAAATGGCGAGAGAATCGTTGACTCATCTTAGCTTCGTCTTAGAATTGTCAAATCGACTTCGTTTTTCGATTTTATACCCGGAACACTAACGCATAATCAGGCAGTGGACTTCATGATCGTGTGCATAACTGACTCTTCCTTTCGCTCGCTCTACCTGCGCGCCGCTCGCGATCGTATCGAACACGCGGAACGAGAGCTCTCGAGATCTCTTCCTGGCCAACTTGGTTATACACAACGCGGCGCTGCGGAACCTTCTCGCTTTACGTCATTTTCTCAACGTCTACGGCGACCGAAAGATGTACAAGCAAAGGCAGCCAGAAACCGTACAAAAAAACTTTAACGGGTCATAGGTCTTCAAACTTTTAGGAAGCCGCGCCACCGTCCAGCTTCAGACTGCGAAGTTTCCCTACGGACTCCTTGCCAAGATCATTATATCACGTATCGTCGTGCATCGCCCCCTTTTTCGCGTGCATCTGCTCTCAGGAAAATAGTCCATCCTTATATGACATTTTGCGGTTCTTCCAATTTTCCGGTTCTCTTGGGGAGACGAATTCTTATTCTACAAACATTTTCTCAGACTCGCATTGTAAATTGCAATTTGTCCTCAGGAATTGAACTCGTAATAACGAAAAATGAGGATCCTGAACTTATCCATAAGAAAAAAAAAACACAAAGCCAGGTTGGTAAAGCTAATTAAAATCCACGATTTCCCTGAAAATCATGAACTAAACAATCATCCCCAAATCTTATCAAGATTCGCTATTATCGGAGACTCGACTGTTCTATTTTTTATCATTATAATTACCACTCTAAGTGTGAAAAGTCATTATTTTCACAGCTACTTGAATATCGGAAAAAACGGCACCTATCAGCATCGGAGTTTTGCAGTGGCCATAAGCGACGCAGCCTGCGCGACACTTGGAGCGATTCCGGATACTAATATCGTTAATAAAGGCTTATCCTCCACTGGCAATCTTCATTCTCCGTCTCCGCGTTGTGGGTGCTTCAAAGAAAAGTTTCATTATAAGAGCGCTCCTTTGCCCCCCTAATCCGTTCCCGCATCTCTGCCCCCTTCGCCAGAAGCTTCGGGCAGAGACGGAATCCTCGCTGTGTTCTTTTCCCTTCGTCTTGTCATCCCGCGCCGAGCTGCAAGAGGCGAATGTCAACAGTAATCTTCGAAATCCCTCTACTTTGATAGCTGAACGCTTCTGACGCGGTAAGACTTTCTCCGCGCACTCCTAATCACGGAACGAGGTCATGCTCGACTTGTTCCATCAACCGCGCGCCATTGTCGCACGGGATGCATTAACTTTGCATTAGCTTTCACCGTGCGCGCCTATGCAACCACCGGGCGAAATGTTGTACCGTCGAATAGCGCCCTTTTTTCAATTCTCACACGAAAATGATTAATGACTTTCGATTTAACGTGAGTTTCATGGACGTCTGTTTTTTTAATTTTTTTTTTTAGAGACATCAAAGTGTTTTTCGTTATATCGGACGATCACAGAGCGAAACGAATTGAAGGCCGCACCGCATGTTTTCGGTCTTTTTCGTGGTAACCCTTTCGTAATTTCATTGCCACGCATCCACCGTATCCTCGTATGTCCCGATGCACCGCCCTCTGGTCTACGCGATACGCGATGTTGTCGACAGATTGTTTCAACGCCTACCGGGGTTCATTTCGACCTTCCCCCATGTTCACTATTTACCAAAAATACCGCGACAGCTGTTCGACGCACCTACACGATAATTTTACAGCCCCGAACTATGCTCCACTATTTTTTCGAGGAAATCATCATCGAGCATATGCCTTAATCGTCACAGCACAACGTGTTATTATATTGTAGAACAAACGACGCCATGAATAATGCATCGGAGAGGAAGAGGAAGAAAAAAAGTTGGAAAAAAGAAGCTTTGGAGTGTTGACGGTGTTCGTAAACATTCCGAGCGCTCGATCCCTTCAACGGACTGACAGATAAGTAGATCCCCGACCGTCAGTTGTGTAAACCATGTATCTACTTCGCGGGCTCGGCGGGACTCTCGGACTAACGTGGCGCAGTGACTGACGGAACGCGCACGTGCTCGCCACAGGGTGCATGTGCTACTCTCCGCCGACGAGTAGCATAAACAAACAGCGAGCCGACGGCTATTTTGTTCACGAATAATGCGCCTCGCCTGCCATTCTCTTAGTTGCATTTTCCGGTCGCGCTCCGCAGACCTCACGACGCTGCCGCGAAAGCCCCGGGATTTATTGCTTTTGACGGTAGAATTTTCGTAGGTGTAAGATTTGCGATAACGTTTCGCGCTGTGTTCCCTAAAATAGAACACAATAATTCAGCGCAAGGATTTATGGAAGACAGTAATTTAGTATCTCGCTATTGTTAACGAAAAAGTATTTACACTGAACCGGCGACTTTGTCACACTTGATGTACTTCTCGCTGCGATTACTTTTCAATGCATTCCGTTTGTGTGATTGTTTTATTAATTTTATCGCGCACAGGGAGTAGCGTAGACTAACAGAGAGCAGTCGCGGCTGTTTTGTTCGGGAGTAACGTGTGCCTTGCCTGTCTTTCTCTTAGCTGCATTTTCCGGCTGTAGTCGTAGACTTCACGACGCTGCGTCGTGAAAGCTCGTGGATTTATTGCTTCTGGCTCTAACAGAATTTTCGGAGGTGTAAGATTTGTGATAACGTTACGTGCTGTGTTTCTTAAAATAGAATGCAATATTTCAGTGGAGGATATATGTGAGGCGCGCGGGCCGAAACGCGCGTTGATGACGCGAGAATGCTTATACGCATTGGTTTAATTGTCCGAGCTTTATTTTTTTTTTTTTTTTTTTTTTTTTTTTCAAAAGAAAAACTTTCACCATATACCATTTTATAAAAAAAAGTAAGCGGCCTTTTCAGGATTCAGGAAACCGGCCTCTCGAAGAATTCCAAAATCGATCCCTCGAGCACTCGTTTTTTTCTTCAAAATATCGACTTTTGACCTATACCATCTTTCTCAAGTCGTATATTGAACCCTCGAAAATAATATTTACAACCCGTTTTTACTTGAATTTGAAAAAAAAAAAAAAAAATTTCGACATTTTTTTGGTTACGTTTCATAAAATAGGCCGCGATTCATTAAGAATCACGCATCTGTCTGTGCTTTTTGTTTCGTTGTTCTCATGAGAAGCGACGATTGGGCGACGATTTGGTCGTTAATTCTATAATAATTCCCGCAATTGCTGTCCTCGGGTGAAGCTGCTGTTGGGCGACCAACCTTCAAACCGAGTTGACAAACTGTCAAATGTTTTGAAGGCAGGCGAATCTGGCCTCGGTCGTCTAGTCGCTCGAAAGCGAGGGCCAATCACAGCACGAATAAAACGGCTTCACTTGAACGCAGCTGATTGCCACAAACTCTTCAGAGGGGGACAACAATAACTCCGTATCCTATGTTAAAAATGAACGGGCCACTTGTTTATTTATCGTAAAATACTTGCGCGGTCTAAACACTCCTAATTCCCACTCCAATTACCGTTCACCTCATTCTACTTGTCTGCTACTGTCATTAATCCTATCCTTGCGACTTATGTGACGAAATTTCCCAGAAAACAATATTTTTATTTTATCCTTCCACATTCCGATATTTCACCGCGTCAACAACACAGCAGACCTGTCGAAACGGCAAACATAATCAGCATACCACGATTTATGGATGCAATAAACAAACAGAAAACCTTGAAAAGCAATCGCAGCGTTTCAACTTTCTCCCATAATCACTGTCCGCATATCCAGTGTCTTATTTTCCCTCACTCTCTCGTAAACAAAAAAAAAAAAAAAAAAATAAAACACAAACAAACTCCATGTGTAAGACGTGCCGACAGCAGGAGGCCCAGAAAACCGAAAACTCCATAACCCACATAGTGAATCCGTCGAAAGCCGATATTATCCGGTTTCCCCCTCGTTGATCCTCGCCTATCCGCAGTCCAAAGCGGTGCACAAACGCGGCAGGATATTGATTGGTCGACTGATTGCCTCGGCGGTGTATTAGGGTCGCCTATATAACTATGAATAATTTCGCGCGAATTGCTCTCGCCCGGCAACTGTCGCACGATCAAAAGGAAACGCGCTTAGCCCTAGTTATGGAGTCATATCCCGACGGAAGGACATCGGGGAGAAAGGGGGAGGGGATGCTTTGACGAGGGAAGGGGTTGCCCTCCTCTCCGTAGCTGCAGAGAAAGAGAATTCAAGTGTATGGTTACATGTTGCGTCGAAAAATAAGTGGGGAGAGACTCGAGGAAAAGGCGAGACAGACAGAGGAGACCGCGAGAGAGCGCGCGCGCTTGCTTAACCGACGCCAAGGAACGGAAGCACCTGTCTGTTCCTCGGATAGCCCCTCGTTTATAAATCTAACATATAATCAGGTACACGGGGCGGCGGCGGCGGCGGCGGCGGCGGCGGCGATGCGCGAGAGTGCGGTGCATCGCGGCAGACGACTAGAGCGTCCCGAAGGAGAAGCAGAGGAGCCGGGCAAAGAGAAGCGGAGAAGCAGAGGAAGAATAAGAAGAGGAGGAGGAGGAGGAGGAGGAGGAACAAGTTAGAGGAGAAAAAGAGGGAGGAGGTGAAGACGCAGACGAAGAAGAAGAAGAAGGATCTTGCGTAGGGCCACCGCGTTATTACTGGCTTGTTAGAGTCGACAAGGCAGGTGCTCCATTTTACTTTGGACAATTAAATTGCCCGATCCTCGAGGATCTCCCCGGCCCTCCGACTGCGACCGATTCCTTTCGTTCGCCAGCAGTTCCCATGCACGCGGCGCGCGCGCGCGCCGATATTCGCAGATTCCGATCGGTTCCCCCGGCATCGGCGGCGGCAGCCGATTAGCGATAGTTAGCGGAAATGACATCCTCGTTTGTCAAGATCGCTTATCTCGCGTAGAAAAGACGTCAAGTCCGAAAAATATAGGCGTTGTAGACCCAAAATATGGGACAATTACTTTCCCCTCCCCCCGCTCGCCTCCCCGACTTCCGCGGAGATGCTAACCAGCCGGCTACGCCTCTGTGTGCGAAACTCTCCGCGCGCTGCGTCCTCGGGTCGTGCATCGTTGCTTCTACCGTATCTAATGAGTAATTACCCGCACGGCAATCACGATAAAATTTCTCACTCGCGCGCATACAGCACGCGGGGATCACGTAGCGAGGAGCCGAGCGCAACGACGACGAGTCAATATAGCGGCAGCGCGCGCGCAACGAGCCCGCACGCTGTATACACGGTTTTCTCGCGAGTGGCTTCACTCGTCGGGCGACGCTGAGGAAGCAGGTGCCGAGTTACGTCGTATTTATGGGCTTATCGTGCGTTTGCACGTGTTGCCCTTCGCGAAACTCGCTCGCTGCGTTACGCGCGAGCTCGCGCGGCAGTAAAAAATAATAGACGGTAAATCGCGCGTCGATTCGGGAGTCGAGTTACCGCGGCGCGGGTGGACCGCGCGCTCGCGCGAGATCGGGAGATGCGCATGGTGGCCGTTTTCTTCGGCGAAAAAAAATTCCTGACTTTTCCCTGATTTTTCCCTGATTTTTCCCTGACCACAGTTCTGACGCTTACTATTTTTTAAAATTACGATGCCAATGAAAATGTATTCAAAATCGGTGCGGGGCCTTCGATAAATGATTTATTTTGCCGCTCGACGATGAATCACATTAATTAAACACTTTTATAAAAATTCATGTTATTTTATTATTTTATACTTATATAATAATATATAACATTTTTTAAACTTTTTATCTGCTTATTATGGAAGGTTAAGCGCCAAATCACTTTTTCCCCTGACCAATTTTGAAATTCCCTGACTTTTCCCTGATTCCCTGACCAATATTTTTTTCCCCTGACTTCTCCCGGTTTTCCCGGTTTTCCCTGACCGCGGCCACCATGACGCGGTCGAATGTGCTCCTTGAGGGCGATACTCGCGATGCAGTCGACGAGGGTTGGGCGTGCAGGAAAAAAGAAGTGAAAGTAATAAAAAAAAATGAAAAAATGAAAAATGAAAAAGACGTACAATTTTTTCGCGAAATCGCCGACGATTCCGGTGGACGGAATTTTGTTTCGCGTTGCACGCGAGTCCGAAACCGCCCGGGTTGCAAAGCGCACGCGCGCATGCGCAACGCGCGCAAAACGGCCTCTCGGCGCTGCCGACGAAACCCGTCGGGCTTCACTGCCGCTTCAAATTAGGCCCAATTTTGAGTTATCTTGTTAATAACACGCATGCTCATCCCCGTGGTCTCGCTGAAGGCGCCCTCGCGAATAGTCGAGTCCCGCTCCGGGCGCAGACGCTGTGTGTGCACAATGTGTCTAGTGTGTAACTCTAATTTTACGAGCACCGGAAACCTCATCATCGTACGGCACGCAGTCAATTCCCGCTCCGCGGCGCGGGGGGGAGGATGCGCCAAAGCGCAATCTTAACGTCTGTTTTATTCGCCGCGAAACGACGTAAGACGGCCGCGTTCGACAAAGGCATCGAGACCTCGCGTTTAGGGAGGATGCGAATAATTTCGCGAGCGACCTGCGAACATTTCGAAGTCTCACGTACCTATCAGGTCGTGCGAGACGATTTGTGCGTGTCTGTAATTCAGCGAAACGCATTTTTGTGCCATTTCGCTCGGACCATTCTCACGGGGTTGCTTGGTCAATCTGACCACGAGTGACATTGTAACGTGAGCGTCATGGGTTGACAACAATGTCGATAGATGCAGCTATTAATTCCTTTTTTTTCGTTTTTTGTACTTAGGGGACAAATTAGAAAAAAAGACGGTGAAAATAAATAATAATAGATTTTATTAATTTTTTTTTATAGATCTCAGATAATATGCAAATTGTTTAATTTGTCGTCAAGAATATTCTATGTATCCAAGATATATGTTGCAGCTCATATGCCCGTTATTTCCATGGGGAATTCTCACGCGTGGTATACGGGTACAGAAGGTTAAACGAGGTTTATCATTGCATCGAGTGTGGACAGTTTTGTCAGGGTCCCCCCTAGTTTGACCCTGACGTGTTCACAAATGGAAATAAGTACCTAGTTGAAGACACAACCGTGGTACCCTATGGCATTTCGAATACCTCATCCTTTGACCCTTCTCCGCCGTTAACCGAGAGTCGGAGGGTTAAACGAGGGCCCAAATTTCGATTCGTCGATGAGATCGTGATGAAGAACATTCGCTTTTGATAAAAATATGTTTTCTCACATTCATGAGACGATTGAAAAATCCAACATGATTCGCGTTGCTTACCCAGTTGATGCAAAAATGTAGTCAAAAATTAAAAATAATCCAGGTTTTTTTATTTTTCGTGAAAATGATTGCGTTTAGAAAAAAACTAATGGCGAACTCGCTGTGTACGGGTGAAAATACATCGAAATAAAATTTTTCTTTTTTCTTTTTTCGAAATTTCGTCACCACTAAAAATGGGGTTATTTTTTTTTGATCAATCGAACTTGCATTTTCTTCCTTCGTTCGAGAGGAAACTCGATAACAAAGAGAACGCCGCAAGGCGGAACGCGATATCTTGATACATGGATTTTTCACAGACCTTTAAAGCCGAACCCTCAAAAATCACAAATTTTTTCATACATACCCCTTTTGTTTTTGGCAACAAAAAATCGATTTCGTGATGTTTGAAAAACCTATCCGATAGCAAGTTTGCGCTGATTCCGGGAAGCACCCTTGTTTGCCTATGAAAAATACAAAAATTCGACGAGAAAAACGCGAAAAATGATTTTCTTCCTCTGCCGAGAGCTGTCAAAATACAATAAAACGACTGAAACGGCTCGTTGGTTAGCAACGAATTGCAGGCAACCCGACAGCCAATCCGAGAACGAATAAGCCGACAATAATGCTTATATCGAAAATGCGAGATATTTTACCCACTGGTTTTTCGAAGAAGGAGATTTCCCACAGCGACCTCCGCAGCCAAATCCATTTAGAGTCGAGGCGCACGAAGTCCTGCCGCAAGTTTATAGGTGCACTGCACTCGAGTGTATAATATTTGACCTCTCAGTCTTCTCGTACTCCGCTGTCCATCAGAGCAGAAGTTGCCTCGAGATGCGACTCGTCGAGAGCTGACCCGTTGAGAGGACACGCCACGAACAAGAGTTCAAACACTCGTTTCTCGTCTCGGGTCTCTCGGGGGGGCTCCGTGAACTTCTCGCATATCGTATCGCGTGTGCGTCGTCTCTCGGCCTCGTCGCCTCGCGCATTATGATTTATTGTCCGAGGTCTCGAGTGCTCCGAACACATATAGTCTGGTCTCTTCGTCGTCTCCTCGAAGAAGACAAAAAAAAAGTAAGTCTCCTCTTCCTCTCTCGGAGTCGTCGTCGAAGAGGCTTCGAAGCCGGAGGTTTCCGGTCCCGCGCGAGGATCGTCGGTGTCTGCCCGGGTAACCGCGCATGAAGAAAAAAGGTTCTGGCACTGATCACCGCACTCGGTACAGTGATTTCGGTTTGCCCTACCATCCTGGCGACTTCTCCGACATTTCGAAGTTTATCTGGATCCAACAAAATTTCATTTAAATCAAATAAAATGTATTCGATTAAAGTATAATAAATCCATCCATCAGATCGACACTTAATTAAAGAAATAATTTGATCTAAATAAGATTAATTCAATACAACAATTTGACGTCCATAAACATAACCCAAACAAAATAAAATTTCATCTGTTTCAACTAAAATTGTATCCAACCCAAATAACCCGGCGTTTCCAATTCTCCGGTGTAAAAAATAATTCATTCTCGGTAAAAAAAAAAGAAAAAAAAATCCTCAGAATGCCAGAACGAACCAGGAGGCAACGATCTCGAAATGTGGTAATCATTACCGCAGCTCCATCTCTCCGTGTGCATAAGTGCGAAGCGATTGGGAACGCACACACGAGAGGCGCTCTCCCGTTAAGGGTGGCGTCGTCGTGACCGCCCGGCGTGTCGGCCGAGCGTTCCACCTCCCGGGCTACCGCGCATTACAGTTCGGAAGTAGGTATGAGGCATGTGCGCCAACCTACCTACCTATACCCACCTTAATAATATAAAAAACCCCGGTGGAGTGGGAAGGGAGTGGTAGAACACGATGTGCACGCAGCGTGTGCATACATATATACATATATGTATACATACACAATATACATGGATGTATAATATATATAGTATATACACACCTACCCAGTACTCGCTACACAGTTCGGCGTTTCCCCCGTGGTCCTCGCGTCCGCGCTTCCCCCCCCCCCCCCCCCCCCTCACTCCTCGCGTCGCGATACACTCGTCGCCTCAACGCACACCGGTTCGGCCCCGGTAATGATAGATTACCACCGCATTAATTCGTTGTTTAACCAACGAACAACCTCCGCCTCATGCCGTTTAAGTAATAAAATATGGCGGCCGTGTGCCCCGGGCGCCCATCCACCTCTGCTCGCGACGTTCCACCGTCTCGCTCGTCGTTGCCTCTTTCGCCTCCCCCCCCCCCGCACCCCTCACCCGCCCTCCGCACCCCCCGTGCCCCCCTCCTCGTTATATACGCTCGAGTCGGTTCTCATCCTCTGCCTCCAGGAGCTACCTCGTTTCTTGGAGCCAGGGGGAATGAGAGCGAGAGAGGGACAGGGAGAGGGAAAAAGAGGGGGAGGGAGCGAGTCCCGCGATCAACCGGGAGAACTTTGGGTACACGGGAGCCCCTGGAGTAAGTAGTGCCTGGCGGAGAGTACACGGCCGATGAGGAAAACCCGTAGCGCGGGAGCCTTTGCCTCGCGATTCTTCGTCTCACTTTCTTTCGTTGGTACCCGGGAGGAGGGTGAGAGGGTGGCGGAAGGGGGAGGGGGTAGAAGGGGGTGATGGGGAGGGTCGGTCGCTCTGCGACCTGGCCAACTTTTCTAAAGCAGCAGCTCAGTGCCCGTCGTCCGTCGAGACGTTTTACCAATTTACAAAGTCTATCATCGAAGCCGAAACACCCCCCCCCCCTCCCCCCTTTCGCCATCGGCCCGACTCCCTCACTCCCCTCGGCGCTCCGATCCACCCGGCTTGGCCTCTTTGAGTCATTGTGCCACGGGCCTCGAGACGCGCGCGGCTTTTGTTCGGCAGTCGAGCCGCTCGGATATCGAATTGACTGGAAATTTGAATGAAGCTCGATCCACCCCCTCAGGAGGGAGTTGGCGAAGAGCTTGTTGCTTCGCTTTTCAAACGCAATCGAATAGCCATGAGATTAAACTCTGACCCTGCCCCCTTCTTCGACTTTCTTCGGCGAGACCACTTTCGTTTTACACAATTTTCCTGTACGGCGCGACGGGACGCACGATTAATTGAAGGGTCGAAAGTTTGATTTTGTGATTTGGAGTTTATGGTTGCGTTTGTCAGACGGAGCGGTTGACGTGCGGTGAGACAGAATATTACTGAAAATGGTGAATAATTTTTTTTCCAATTGGTTCAATGACAATGAGATGCGGTATCATTTATCGGAGTTATATTAGAAAAATCGTGGCTTTGATTTTAGTAATTTTGTTAGAGCAACATAAAAGTCGTTAATGCCGAGAAAAAAAAACTTTTTTGGAGCAACCATCAAGATCTTGGTGAAAAAAATTATTGCATCGTGTTAACTAAACTAGTTCATCCTACCGCCCTGACCCATATTCACCGCTTTTACCCCGCTATAAACGTTCTGTTTCTCGGTAGAAAAAAATTAATTCGACCGGCCCGTCGTATCGTGCAGGCCCATATTCACCACTTTTGCCCTACTATAAAACGTTCCGGGCAATCAAGACTGCCGGCAATTTCGGGAGACCCGCCAGTGCGTCGACGCCGCGAGTATTAAATAAAATTTAAATATTTAGGTGGTACATTAATTATTGCCCTGTTAAACGATTACGCATGCC
Source organism: Pimpla rufipes (assembly GCA_963932165.1). NCBI lineage: Eukaryota > Metazoa > Arthropoda > Insecta > Hymenoptera > Ichneumonidae > Pimpla > Pimpla rufipes. The sequence continues at coordinate 13,527,913 of OZ010635.1, forward strand.
GCAATGATCGTTAAATGCGCCGCGGAAGTTTTATTTCCTCCGTTAATTTTCAATCTCGCTACCACGCGTCCCGGCCTACATTTATTGATTAATAAAAATCCGGCCGGCAATTGATTCGATCGACTCTCGTGAAGCTCACGCTTAACTCAGCATCGGGAGCTTTTTTTACGCGGACGGTTTCAGCGGGGCGACTTTCATTGCTTTAGGCAGTCTCGCTGGGGTCTCACGTCATCGCGAACCCGGTCGCAAAATGCCGCCGCCGCTGCCGCTGTGCGCATAAATTACGATTCCGAGACTTCAAACGAAAGGAGGCACCAGCAGTCGCAAAAACATCTCCGTAATACTCAACTGATTTTAATCCCGAACAGCTCGTAGCGCCCCGCGAAAAACGCTTCACAAATTATTCCACCGGATAATTGATAGTGTCAATCGTTAAAACGTTACGGTCTGTTGATTGCCAACAAAAAGAAAAGCTCTTTGCAAATAAACGTGCACAATTATATCAAATCGTCAACACCGTCGAGTATCCAGGTGGTCAAGTCGTGAAGAATCTTTCAGGCAACCCAACGATCCGAAAATAAAGTTCGTAAAAATAAAGTCCGCATTATCTTTTTTTAACTACAGATATATCACATATTTGTCTACAGTGGATGATCTTAGTATAGTTAAGCTTGAACAAATAAAAAAAATATGTTCGCCTATTTGTGGGACTTTCTATAATTAGACGCCGGTTAAAAATACCCCTTTACGTAGTTTATGGTTATCGCCGTTCGCGAGATACGTGTTAAGATACAAAGGTGGCGGAATGATTAATATTCGGCCGGCGTCGATCGATATACCACCGGGATCGCGGGAGATATGAATATTTACGCGGTGACGCACGCGCGACGCCTGAGTTTCGTTTTATATAAGAGACGATACACCCTTTGATATCCCTTTGTCCGCGCGCCGACGATTTTCCAACGCGTGTCGCACGGCCGTCGCCGTCATCGTCGGCGATGCTGCGCGCGAACAAAGAAAGTCATTCGGCGTGTGGCGGCCGACGGTGCGCTCGGTGGTGGCCACCGCAGGAGCCGAACAATACGTGGGGCGACCTTCGGTGTGTCAAGATATCGGTATTCCGTGTGGACCCCGCGTCGTCCTGTCGTCTTTCCTGACTGTCCCGACCGTCTTCCACAGGACGCACGTCAAATATGTGTGCACAGAAGTTCCCGCCCGCTCAACGGGCGCCCCCCGAACACCTGTGCACCGAAAGTGTCCCTTTGACGAGCGCTCCAGCGTCGAGAAAAATTGTTTGCATACAAACTCGTCGGAGTCGATTGTCCAGTCTGTTTGATCGGACACTCTGTCTATACACCAGGCCCTAATTTTGTTTTAAATTTATTTTCTCTTAAGAAAAAATAAATTGAATATCATTCAGTGGATTCGTTGTTGATTCTCATTGTTGGACAGAGGGGCACACAAATTTCCAACGATTCGACATTTTTGGTTGGACCCAACATAGTGATTCATTTGGGTGAGTCACAAAATTGATTAGTCGGGTCGAGTCTTCGTTTCTAATTTTTGTTTAAATTGAATTTATTTCTTCTAAAGAAAGAATAAATTGAGTATTATTCAGTGGATTTATTGTCGATTCTTATTGTTGGATAGAGGAACACAAAAATTGCCACCAATTCAACATTTTGGGTATAACCCAACAAAGTTATTAATTTGAGTGAGTCACAAAATTGATTAGTCGTGTCAAGTCTTCGTTTCTAATTTTTCTTTTTTTTTCTTTTTTCTAAAGGACAAATAAATTGAATATCATTCAGTGGATTCGATGTTAATTCTCACTGTTGGACAGAGGGACACTAAAATTTCCACCGATTCAAAATTTTCGGTATAATTCAACAAAGTGATTAATTTGGGAGAGTCACAAAATTGATTAGTCGAGCCGAGTCTTCGTTCGCCAACGACAATGCACATTTTTGTCGAGCCGTTCGTTCTTTTTTTCACCACTCAGCGGTTCGGGTACGTGCGGGCAATTTTTTCCTCGCGATTCCGCGGAACCCGGGCCAAAGGGCGAGAGGAGAATTTGTGGTGACCGAGGCGGCGGATATTATATTCGTAACGCCATAACTCTCGGGCGCGAGGGCCCGAGCGCACATGCGAATTGAAGATATTTGTCCGAGTCTTAATATATATCGGCCGAGACGCGCCGGCGACGGCGCGAGTTATACGACCCTACAGCGCGGCGCGTCCGTGACGCAAGCGCTCGGGCGCTGCGCATCGGCGTTGTCAATGTTATAAATCTCAATTGACCACTTGGCTCAATGAAGGGTATCGAGATAAATTAATGCGCAAAAAGTTTCATCTCCGTCTGCGCGCGACGCATGCTTATATACGCCGTGCAACCGAGGTCCTGCATATCGCCAGCCGTGAGTTATTGGTCGTCGCGCTGCGTTATATTTTCTTCGTCTCGGTGCATATGGATGTCGCGCGCGCCACACACGACACCGAAGTGCTTCGAACTTTGAAGAAAGCTGTATGACCGTCGACACACCGAGGGGGCGGAGTTTTTTCGCGGGCGCGCGCGGCGACGAGTTTTCATATCGTCACACGAGTTGCGCCGGAAGACTGCAGAGAGAACCATTAGATAAACGTCAGAATCGTGACGAAAATATGTGAGCAAATAAATCTTCGGGTCCGGGGCGGACGTCTCTTCGGTTTGTTGTGTCTGACGGTCGTAGGTCCGGTCCGGCTGTCGAAATCGGCGCGTCGATACAGCCGCCACCACCGCACCGAGAGCGGCAGCATCAGCAGACTCTCCCCTCTATCTTTCTTAACTCGATTTATTTGCCTTGTTGATTTGTGACTGCGGATCTGACCCTCGTCCGGACCTTTTCGCGGGATTCCATCCGCCGCCTAATACTCTCGATAAACATCGGCTGCAGGTCTGAAAAGAAGTCACTGAAAAGAAACTTGGCTCCCTTTTCGCCCGGCAAATTTCTTGCCTCTCGTAGCTCCTAATTTTCACGCTAATGCGAGCACAATGGAGAAAAAGAGGGGAAAAAAATCACCGCGTAACTTCGGCAAATGTGTTAGTGATTTTTACAATCATTTTCACAATATTTACGGAAATTGTTGTCTCTTCGGTTTTTTTTTTTACAAATGTTTTCTATATTTCATAATTGATCACATATTCAACTGTATAATGCTTGAGAATTACTTAAATATAAAAATTGCGCCCCCCCCCCCCCTGCGCCTAAGAAAAATGTAGGAAGTGCATCATTTTTTCAAACTAGAAAAAAAAAAAACAATTTAACAAACTCCCGCATTTTAGATGACCTTAAATGCGTCGCAAACATAAAAACACGATCGTGAAATCTCGCGTTTGCTGCCAACCACCGAATCGTCTTACTTCACCACAACTTCCACAGTTTTCCTCGAACGCCATATAATTTTTGCTACACCCCTCGCTTCTCGCATCCAGACGAATTCGCGAATAACGCTTGGTCCCGCGGTGATTGCCTGAATAATCTCGTGTCATAAATCGAAGCATCGAGTTGCCGACACAACAGCCCTCGCGCCATTCTCCCGAACTCCGCGCTCGCCGTGGGCCGATTAAACCGTAACAAGTTTTCAGCCGAAGCCCCCGCGCGCATGTTTGTTAATATTCCATTAGCATGAATTCGCAACGTCAGCTTGGCCAATGTGCTATAATATAATTGGCGTAATTAAGTAATATCAAGTGATGACCGGGGAGTTACCGGGGCTAATGTAACTCCCATTAACCATGGGCCGAGGGGGGCCGAGGGTGGACGGGCGAGGGGGGGGGGGGGGGGAGGAGGAATGTAGAAGAGGAGAGGCGAAGGAAGAGGACGGACCGTTCTGCATTGAGGGCGACGCTGCACAAGTTGCAAGTTTCCGAGGGGTCCGAGACTAATTGTCGAACCCGTAGTACTGTCATTAAAGCGAACATATACCCTGTGTGTTTATGCGATCGAGTTATACACCATCAATGTCCCCGGCGGTCACGGGCCCAGCGCCCAGCATTGCCACGGAATTCCATGCGCCAACTTGGCTGCCGCGCGTATTCAACTGCAATTCTATCCCCAAACTTCGATTGTTATTTCAGTAAGGGTCTGGGCGTGTACCAAACGGGCACACGAGGAGAGAGAGAGATAGATGGACAGATGGATATTTATTGGAGAGAGGAAGGGAGAGGAGAGGAAGAGAGAGAGAGAGAGAGAGGAGAGACACAGATAGAGAGACGGAGACACGGAGAGCTGGGCCGTCGTTACATGTGAACGGACGCGCGCGAAGGAAGAAAAGTGGGCAGAGACGCACGTAACATATATATTCGACCGCACAGGTCCTAGACCCGCCGCTCGGCTACTGTGTATGCGGCTACACCGGAAGAAAGAACCTTTTTGACTCGATGGAACGGCCGCACTGGACCACCCGCACCTCTCTCTCCAAAGTATAGCTTTTTCCACGGGCGCGATGCACGCGATGCGATGCCGTACGCGCCGGGGCCGAATGGTCTCCGCCGAGTGGCAATAAAAAGAAAATATGTGTATTATAGTTGGGTGTACCGACGTTAAATTGGAGCGGCTTCGTGTGGTATAAAATCTGAAGTAATTCAAGTGCGTCTGCCGAATATAGGCGTTATAAAGATATGTATATATGTGGGTACGCGCAGGATATACATATATAGATATATGTGTATATACTTATACATCCGCACTCGACTCTCTGTGTTTCGAGCTCCGTACGTGATCATAATATGCTACACCGAGTGCGCAACAGCTATTTCAGGCCACCCACGGCACACGAGTGTTGGTATATATGGTGTATATGTGGTACCCTTGTGCCCGGTGTTAAATAGAATGGGGAACAATTGAAAGAATTGCCTCTCACTCGACGGCAGCGGCGCCGGGCTGCAGCGGTAGCTATACGCTGTTGCTGCTGCTGCTCACGCTCGACCCAACCAGGCTCCACAGATACGGCTCGAGATATTATTCTTCGAGGCAGAGGCGCACAATTAAAGAAAGACGGAGAGTGTGAATGGGACGGGAGATTAATAGACAGATAGCGGGTTTATTATGCACCCGAGGCGACAAGCGCCGCGCGCGGCGCAGCCAAGGACAATATCCGTGGCCGCGGGTCGCGGGGAACTCGTAAATACGGGAATCAATCATGCGGACGCAAATAAGTCGAATTCTTGGGTAAATTTGGGAGAGGAATTTCTCGACAGGAGGACAGTGGATATTGGGGAAAGAGAAAGCGGTGAAACGTGAAAGGCAGAGAAAGAGAGAGAGAGAGGTAGCTCTGTGTAGGTTGCTTTTGTTATTCAAAATTTTGAAAAATAATGAGATGCACGAATATGACGATGCAGGAAAGGCGACGGAGGAAGAATTGAAGAGACTCGTCATTGTTCGATGGAAGGAAAATTTGTGTTAATTTTTTCTAATGCTCACAATTTGGAAACTTCGTGGAGCATGAAGTCATAAATCTAAATAAAAGGAATTTTATTCACTCGATGTGCTAAATAAAAATTGAGCACGACGTGGCTATAAATGGAGAACGTATTTTGTGAAGATTTATGTGCGATTGTATCAGCGTTGCGGCATCAAACGAATGATGCTTCGTTCGGATGCGCACTGTACACGAATACGATATTGTCCCGCTGTGTACATTTTAGGAAATGTTCAGTGGGCCCACTGACAGAAATTAAATTCCGGTTTAATTTGATCCTTCGGGTTACGAATGAAAATTCCGTGAAACGTTGTTTAAACTTTTTATTCATTATTAGTTTGAATGAAAAGCGTGACTTTCTCTGCAGCGCAAAAACTGCTCGCTACTGTGGAAACAATTTGTACACGGGTTTATTGCAGCGAACTCGAATGCGCAGTTGTAAATTGGTCAATCACGAAAATATACAAATCAAATCGAATTCTTCGTGAAATGCGCAAAAGTCTCTGAAGTGTCATGACCAGAGAATGGTCAAGGGACAATGCGGAAAGAGAAAGCGACGTAAAGAGCCCCACCGAGCGCGAACCGAAGGGTCACTTGTTATTCAGATATGTGAAAATAATGAGATGCAAAAATACGCCGCTGCGTTGAAACAAACGTCACACAAACTGAAGGGGCTCATTGTACGCTGAAAGGAATATTCGAACCAACTCTTAAAACTCGTAAAGCCGTAAAAGTCAAAATGAAAAGCGTTTTATTTTCTTACCACACTAAGTAAAAATTGGTCTTGACATGGCGGCAGGTAAGAACATATTTTATAACGATTTATATGCAACTATATCACTGTTAAGCATCACGCCAACGACCCTTCATTGAATACGATTTTATGCCGGAAAATGTATTTATGTTACTTTTTAATGTCTTCAATATATATTTTTTATTTCCAAGAGTAACAAATAAAAATTTATTTCCAAATAAAACCGATCCTTCTGCTTAAAAAATTACCTCCCTAAAATACAAATCAAATTAATTGTTCATCACTAATTTTGTGTCATACAAAAAAAAATCAAGCAACAGTAACTCCAAAAAAACTACAAATTTACTCGCCAACAATATGTTCCCACCCTAATTCGCAATAATACGGTGGGACTAGCCCATGGCCACAAAATACCGAGGTGTTAATAACAAAAATGACCAATCTAGCTTACAAGCGGGAATTCGCGGTAACCGGAATTTATGTCGGGCTGCGGCCTCTGTAATGCGCTTGAAAGGGGGTTCTGAGACACAGAGAGAGCAGAGCCGAAACTTCCGCGGAGCATTATATACATATAGCACCAGGGTCGGAGCCGGAGGCCAGCAGGGAGGGAGGGCAGGGGGTAGAGAACTTGGGAGTTTTCGTCGGGGTAGCCGGGGCTAAAGCTCGAACAACTCATAAATCCGCATAGGTTCGGAGAGTGCAGGCCATACAGCGAGAGTCGGTCGGTGTGGTAGTTGCAGGCGCGCAGGATCTGGAGGACGAGGGCAGAGGGATTCCAAGGAGGTGGAGGAGGTCCACATCGCTCGAGCGGCTGAGCCGGAGCGCGGCCGCGGAGCTTTTGCTCCGCTACCGCGTGGCATGAGGCGGAGGAGGAGCAGTCGAAGAAGAAGACGAAGAAGAAGAGGAGAAGGAGGAGGAGGAGAAGGAGGAGAGGCGCAGGTTGCGCGCGGGTGGTCCCCCGCGGCATAGGTAGATCGGTGGGACGTCACGCGTTTTTACTTGGTTCCTTATCCCCTCGGCCTTTTCTTCCTCCGCCGCGCGTCCTCCCCGCCCGTCCGCCGGTCCATCATTTCACTGCCTCTGCGCTCTCATCACGGTATCAATCTTTCTCATTGGCCTTCTCCCTCGTTGTCTAGTTATGCACGCTGGAATGGGAATATTGGATCGTCACGCTCTTGTCAGCCGAGCCAAAGGAGGAGGAGGTGGAGGTGAGAGATGCTGCCTGCCCGGTTACGCATCACGCGCACCGCGCGACGGCGACGTAACACACGGCGAGCGCTCTGTGCGAGACGTGCGGTTAATCCTTTCATCAAGGATTTAACTTTCGTCGATGAGGTCGGCTCTTCCTCTTCGCTTTTTGTATTTTCGTTTTTTTTCTTCTTTTTTTTTCTTACCGATAGTTCCGAGCTCACCTAACTCGATCGTTCGGCACGAGTTCGATTTGTAACCGATCGAGTCTCGTGTTCTCACCGGTCGATTCGACACACTGACAAAAAGTATATTTATTAGAAAGTGGAAGTGAGGAATGGTGTGTTGTTTTTTTTTTCTTTCGTCGTGGGGATCGACCGGACGGACGATCGCGAGAATCGGTCGCGGCGATGCCGGAGACGCGATCGATGTGGTGCATAACGGGAATCACTTTAGTGGCCGAGAGTTTAAATGAAATCAATTGACGGCGAATTAACCGTGATATCACGCTTGTTGTTTACGAAACGGGAGAGAAATGTAGATCGGTGTACGCGGAAATATGCAGCGTCGATGCGGCGATACATAGGTATATAGGGTGTAATATCGAAAAGCTGCGCGTAACTCGATGCCTCCCGGTAAACGCGATGACGATGAATGTACGCGCGGTATCTATATCGTTCGACGAGCTGGCTGCGCCTCCGCGACGAGCGCTGATACGAGTGCACTGCTCTCTGATGATGCAACGAACACGCAATTAGCCTAATGCCTCGTTGCGTTCGCCGCATCCATACCGACCGCGCGGACGGCTCGTAAAATACATTGTTATCCCGCTAATGAACTATTAAATTAATCACAATGCACGAAAAGCTCTGATCTGCCCGCCAATACGCGACTGGTTATCAGCGCAATCAGTAGTCGGCGACGGGGCTCGAACTCGTCGCGGTGGTCGGAGTTAACGCGATAAAAATAATACCGTGAAATCGAAAAATGTACGAACAGCATATACGATCGTTTGTTTTACGAAAATAAAAATATATTTAGTCCGCTGAAAGAACGATTTTTTTGTGAACGTACCCGGAATACATCACGTGACATTTTCACGTGAAACTGATGAATAAATCACGGCTTATCTCACGGAGACGAAATGTTTTTTTTAGCACTTCACGGATTTCCGTAAATGCTTTATTACTGTAAAATTAGTCGCCACGCTGCGCGAACCGTCGCCGCATAGACTGCCGCGCGGGAATAATATATGTCTCATAAAACAGAAATCCGTCGTATTGGACTCTCGCTCGGCCAAACTCATCGGAACTAATGACCGGAGTCGGGCAAAACTGTAATGGAAAATGACTACTCGCGAATTACACGGGATAATTTCAGGTATATTTAATTTAGTTGTGAAATTTTCATATGTTCTCGATGTAATTGTCATTTAATGCCATTAACCAGAAGAAAAAAAACTGACGGTCGCTCGAGAAAATAATAATTTCCTCGAGTAATTGCAATTGACTCGTTATTTCAGTGGACGAGAAACTTTCGACGTCCATCTACGCTAATGACGCCTGTTCGCCTTTTCTCTTAACCGAACTTTCGATGCTCTCAGCGAATTATCCTTCGCTCGGTCTTAAAAGCCGCGGTACAAGCGAAACATCTTTTATATCCCTCCGGATATAAAATCCACATCTCCATTGGTCGCCAAGTTTTCAATCAATTAAGTGCAAGCGGAGCATAACTTGGCGATGTCTCGTCTGTACCGCCGCGGTGCAGATCTCGGCTCGGCGAACTAGGCGGGTCCGGCGTACAGTCGCGGTGCGCTCGTAAACTTTCGTCTCTCCCTCGGCTCTTTCGTGTTTTTCGTTACAATCTTTCATTTTTCATCAACCGTATGGACCGCTCGACGCGGAGTTAAACTCGAAGCCAGTCGCGATCGAAGTTTCCGCCGAGTGGGAAGAATCTATCGAGGACGTCAAAGGAAAATGTTTCCCGGACTCGCCGAGTGGAAATAAGAGTATGAGCTTTCCGCGCTGTTTGGTGCTCGCGGGCGCTGGTTGCCCCGAGGCGGCGGTTTTCAGCCCTGGCCCCTGGCAGTCGCCCGGTTTATCGGGCAGTACGCAGCGCGCGCGCGCGCGCGCTCCAAGGCCGAACTCATTTGTCAAGATTAACGGGCGGGCGCAGAGGCTGCGCGACTGGGCCACCCTGACGCCCTGCACCCCTATCCATTAGCGCCAATTAAATCAAATCCAACGGCAAAAGGGGTGGGCGCTCTCCGATGTGTTTACGGAATATCATAGATTATCAAGTCGAATCACCAGTAAAACCCGGCGGAAATTAACTGACCCCGCGTTCTCGCCCGTCGCACTTTTCTCGGCCTCTCTCTCTCTCTCTCTCTCTCTCGCTCCCTGTTGACCAGCTGATGAAGGGGGAGCCCCCCCTCGACCTTATTAAACTTGCTAATATTCTGTCGACTGGTGAAACTCTCAGCCCGCAATTAAGTAACTGGAGCACTCGTTTACAACTCGGATTAATAGAGACGCAAATATAGCGAATTAACGTGTATAAAACGAGCGGCGGAGGAAATTTATAAGTTCGAGCAATTTACAAGATGCAGCGGCGACGTCTCTCAGTATTTTGTGAGATGTATTTTCTGCGTGTTTATCGTATAGTATTTACGCAATTTTTGCTTGAAATATATTTTATAAAATGTTTGCTTAATATACATACTGAAAATATATATGGTAACTTGAAATATTAACAGTGTGATAGCAACATTTTTGCTGCGATAACTGTAAATTTGCTGTGGCAGCAAAAAATGTTTCTGTGGTAGCTGGAAATTTTGTTTATTCCTTCAATACCAATTACAAAATTGCTCAACGTCAATTAACAAATTATTTGACGCCAACCACTCAAAAATTCGATAACGAGGATGAGACGAAAAAAAGACGGTAAAATCATCGATCAACAACCCTCGTCGCCCGTAATCAATTCGTTACATTTCCCGTCTTCGTCGCCAGTCGTAACGCCGGCGTAACAGCGTCGAAAATCCATAGCCGACTGTGGCAACCGGTCGTTATATTGACCGCGTCTCGTGTGCGGACAATTCGCCGTTAACCCTAAACCGTGGCGAATGCATCCAGCGCATTGATTTTCGCTGGAGGAGTAACTTAAATGTAGGTCAACCCGCGGAGACCATCATGCCAAAACGGCGGAATAATGCAGGAATCGATTGCTTGCATTTCTGCTATCGCACCCCTAATGCATATATGCGCGAGAACTATTGTTGAACACGTGTGCGGGACCGCGGCGACCGCCTCGCGCGTATCACGTTATTAATACTAATGGTATAATGTTCAGCCCGAGCGACCCGCGGCGGCGAATTATACAGAAGTAAATATTACGAGAAGTCACTATATATAATGACGCATATAAGGGGACGTTTTTAGTCGGTGGACGCGCGCACGCGAAATTAGGATTTCGCAACGTGCATATATATATTTCGCATTGCCCCGAGGTTGTTCGCCGTTGAACACACGAAGTAGCCGGGCGGCGGGCAACTTGCGCCGAGACTGCGACTGCCGCGCGCTGCTTCTACGTTGCCGCGCTGCTGTTCTACAGCTGACCTCCCTTTGATCACACAACTGCTTTACAATTAGTTGAATTATATTCTGCTCGGACGAATGTACTCTGTGCGCGAAGCTGCTACGTCAACTCGCTCGCTTTCTCTCGCTCGCTTCTTCGCTCTCCGTTTGCTCTTGCGGAGCGCGCACGGTGCGGATTTCGCTGCGAGATGCGCGCGCGGGCGAGTTAAGGGTGGTCGTGAGGAACGAGAGACCGAGCAAAAGCGAGGAGCCCGGGCCGCGGGCCCGGAGTATCCGGCTGAATTCGTCACAGAGCCGCGTGCACGTGTTCGACGTTATCCCTAACGAATCGGTACCGTTTTTCCCACAGAGCGAAGACGACGACCAGCCGACGAGATCGGTGGCTCTCCGCGCGTTACACGGCGACCCGGACGAGCGGGCTGCCCTTCGACAAAGCCGACGCGTCTCTAGGGCTGCATCCGCAGACAGCGTGTTCCATTCAAAATCGTCTACAAAAGTCCACGCCGCGAACACCAACGTCAAGAATATATTTTTTCCTCCTCTCTTTTCTCTTCGATTTCTTTAGCCGCACCGGACTCTCCGCGCTCGTAATTCCAGCGCACATGGCGGCCGCACGGGAAGAAAAAATAATTTTCTACAAGAGATTCGACACGAACGCGAGGCGACGCCAAAGTGCTGAATAAGAAATTTTAATCAATCTGTATTCCCGGGGGTTGAATCACAATTATTCGTTGTCAGTGGAATGTGCGGAAGTGTTGAAATATTCGGAATGTTTTTTTAACGCGATAAAAACGAACTTTTGTGTTTTAATGAGAGCGTATTTTTTATTCAGTCAGAGTAGCCTGCAAAAATACCGCAAACTCGAAAAAAATGGCGCTTTCATTACTCGCGGAACTTTCGTCGAAACTCTAACAGAGCCGAAAGAAAAACTTGTACACTTCAAAATGTTAATATTAGCCACATACACTTATAAATTTTTAACAACCCATGTTTTCGCGATAAAATTAAGTCACGAGTTGTACGTTGCGAATCTTTTTTTTTATGCTTTTTTTCCACGCGACAGAGTGAACTTTCTGTGTTTTTAATGAGAGCGCATTTTTATTCAATGGCTATCGGCTTTTCCGTCGCGTTCAACGACACCGAGAGAGAGAAGGAGATTCCCGGCCGCTATGGTCGCGGCTCGGTGTTTGCTGGTTTCTTCCGATGACTCATATCCTTCGATGTACATAGTAATATTCGATCGCGGAGCGAGTGGTTCGCAATGTGCATTCGAGCACTCGGTGCGCGTCGTTGACTGTCGCCAGTGGCTCCAGCAGCCCAGAAGTAATTGAGGCAAATTCATCACGATATGTTGATAGGCGGTCGTGCCCGATTGGATTAAATCATTTCCCGTTGATGATTTCCGCGGCGCTCGTTTCTCTCGTGCTTCGTGTCTTTCAGTATTGCCCCGTACGCACCGACTGACCGGGGGGGATGCGGCCGGGCCGTATAAACGAGCGCCCGTTCGCCGGGGTCGTTCGCTTTCATCTCCGGGCTTCCGTGTGGCGATGCGAAGCGAGGAGAGCGCGAGCTTCTCGAGCAATTGAACGAAAGTACCGGCTGGTTTTCAGGCATCGGGGGCCTGAAAAACTCTCGGAATATTCCGCGTGACGGACCCGCAGATTTGCCGATTCGTTGCGTGCCGCAAAAGTCGCCGTGGCACTTCCGCCGGTTAACGCGGCGTTTCAACGCTCCTCTCCATGTGTCCCGACGAATTCCGGCCGGCACGCCGGTGCCACCGGTTTTTCCACTCTCGCGTTATTTCACGAGAATCGAGAATCGAGAGTCGAGAATTTAATGGTTCCCGTAATTGCAGCCTGATGAATCGTAAATGGGGGACGAGACGGAGTGTAATATATGTTTTCCACAGGGATATCGAGTTTCCGAAGAATAAGCCTAACTAAGGCAGCGAGTAAAACCGGCCCCCCTCGCGCTTTGGTATCAAGTATATTGTGCCGGTCATGCTTGCGATTAGCGTCATAGATTTCGCCATCAACATGGCGAATCGGGACTGCGGATTGTATTATCTATGGGCTCTATTGTCGCGTGCACGAGTGGACGCCCGACTGGTATACGCAGAGACGAGTCTGGCAATTATTGCCACACTCGGTACGGTAGACTCGGTTTATTCTGACATTCTATCGATTTTTACATCACATCTGTAGCTTATTCAATTAATTTATTTATCCGTTAATTTATGTGTTAGTAAACATATAAATTAAACACATAATTAAATTCATACATAAACACATAACACATAAATTAAATTCATTTATCTGTTAGCAAACCGAATCCCTTTTTATAAAAAATTTACACCAGACGAATCTTTATTTCCAGCTGGTAAATTCAAATTAACACTGAACTGTGTTAAAAATGCCAAAAAGTTATGTCGATATTTCCGATGTTCGCGATATATGGCATACATTAATTTTACACTATACTTCCATGTCAAATCGAATCCCTTTTTATTACAAATTTATACCAGACGAACCTTTATTTCCAGCTGGTAAATGAAAAGTAACACTGAACTGCGTTCAAAATACCAAAAAGTTATGTCGATATTTCCGATGTTCGCGATATTTGGCGTACATTAATTTTACACCCCACTTCCATATTAAATGTGTCAAACCAGTTTACCCAAAAAACTTGTTAACAACTGCGAAATTAATACGAAACGAAAGCCTAAAGATTCTTTTAACAATCCTCAACTCCGTCGCCTAACCCACTGTCACAAAAATTGCCAGAAATCCCAAACAAAACCAATCGCACCGCTCGGACTATGGCAATCGTTACCACACCCCTCTCCCCACGCAGGAGTCTCCGTGCGCGGAGGGTCGGCGACGCGCGAGATGAGAGATAGGGCGGCGGCCAAATTAGCAAAAGGGCGAGGTACCGGTGGCTGTTTCGGGGTTGATTGTTCATCGAGGCGTGCGCGCCGCCCTTCCGTATCGCGCGGGGGGTGAGCTGCTCCCTCTGGCTTATGCATCGTCGGCGATAAATGAGAAGTCTCGTTCTGCTGCCGTCGGTCCGATCACTCCGGGTCCACAAGCAAAGCATAACGCATACACACACATCAGAGGCAGCGGTGAATATCAGCGGTACGAGGACGTCGTAGTGCCGCATATCCTGATGATCCAGAGTCAATGAGATATTCAGTAGCCCATAGAGGACGGATCGAGTTGCCGACGGTGACGACGCACACAGAGCTGCGGGCCAAGAGGCCGCGCGGCGGTGGACACGGTCGCGTTTCTCGCCGAACGTTCTGAATGCCGCGACTGAAGATGAAGCGCCCCGTGAGCGAGCGAGACGAACGGGGATTAGTCAAGGGTTGCGGGGGTCTAACGCGCCACCGGGTTCACCGGGATCCACCGCCGCCGAGACGTTCTGCGCTGCCCGATGTACCAGCTCTCTGTAACGCCCGCGCGCCGCCCGTGCGATCCTCTTTCTCTCTGTGTCTTTCATCAAAACGTAAAACCAGTGCGCGCGCTCGCCTCTGCTTCTGCCGGTGCGGTTCGCGCGCGGCGCGCAGACTGTACAGCCGACACGACTACCCTGTGGCTCGGCGCGGAGGCTGCACAGCCTGAATGACTATACAGCCCCACTCGAGAACGTCAACTGCACGCCGTATAAATCCATTTTAATAAGCTCCCCTTTTATTTTCAGAGGCAGCTTCTCGGTTCGTGCAGGAGAAAAGAGGCTCGGCCGCGAGAGGAGATAGCGAGATGAGCGTGCGCCGTGCGTCGGGAGGCCGGGAGCAGAGATCGAGAGAGCGGGAGAGAGAGAAGGAAAAGGGAAAAGTCGACTTGCCGTGCGATCGGCCGCCTGTCGTCTCTTGGCTTCGCGAGCGTTGGTGAAGGCAGAGGACAAACAAAATCGAGCGTGATGATGAGACATTGTTGGAGTATTTGTGTGTTCCGGTGTACGCGGTTCGCGCTCGCTGCACAACGCGTATGCTCTCTCGTTTTGGATGTCTCTTCGCCTCTCTCGCTCTCTCTCAGTTTCTGTCTCTCTCGTTCTCGTTCTCGTTCTTGCTTTCTCTCTCTCTCTCTCTCTCTCTCTCTCTCTCTCTCTCTCTCTCTCTCGCTGCATCGGCCTTATGACTCACGTCGTCGCGGCGCAGCCACCGCACAGCCACGGCAGCAGCGGTCAGGTACTATGACTGCGCGCTCCACGTGGATCCGATCTGCATACGAATAGGGACATTGTTCCAATGGTAATGCTAAGAAGAATCCGCTGGGCGGAGGAGCGAGAGAGAGAGAGAGAGGGGGCAGTGTGCACTCACGCATACCAGCCAGGCCGATTCAGAAGCCAGCGCGCTTCGCGAGCCCCACAATCACCCCGGTATAGCCCGGCCATGCGATGAACTTTCCCCAAACGATCTTTTCTCTCCAGAAGTTCATCGCGTACTCTCGCTTCTTCGTTGGAAGAATTTCCAACGTCAACGCGTTTTACCGCGCGCGGGATCCACGCGAGAGCCCGCGGCTCACGTAGTTTAATTATTCCACAACGGGCAATGGACTTGATACGCTCCGAGAATGCAGATAAATTGTGGAGGGTTATTTGATACACGGGAGTTGAGTCGTACACACAGGCGAGGCGTCATAGTGAATACGACGTTTGTGGGGACTGAGCACAGTTGCCATTGAAAATATAAATCGGAGTAGGAAAAAAATGTAATAAACGTTTGCAACGTCGAGGAATTTGTCGTTCTGTCCCGGTTCGGGAAAAGTTGGCGCGTCGTGGTTACTTTTGCTGAGAGTCGCGTATCGCGATGTATTCATTGTTGCGGTTTTATGCGCGCGGAAATTGCACTGGAGATGGGGGATATAACGCGACTTGAGCACCTGACGTCGATAGCAAGTCGAAAATAGGAGTAAAATCGATTTCTCGAAACAGGCGAAATCGCACTGAAGGCACTCCGCTCTTAGCTACTCGTGCGTGGTTATAGCGATTCTCGTCGTGTCCACATGTCGAGTCCTCCGGGTTTTTTTTTCGCACGCTGCAAAGTTACACGACTGCAGAGATTTTAAACGTCTGTTGCGCTTGTCGCGTTATTTTTGCCACGTTAATTGTCGAAAGAAACTCGCTGTTTGAAGTGCAATAAAATCTGGGTATCCAGTTTCTGATCCACTATAAAAATACGTATTTGCTGTAGTGACCTAATTTTATTCCTCTACGCACAATTTATTGTTATTACGCGGCGAACGTGAGCTCGTTCGAACACCGCGCAAAGCCGCCTCGAACGGGTCGTGTTCCTTTGTAAATCGGAAATCCAACCGGGACGATAGCGCGGACGAAATTGACATGCAAATGCGTTGACTACCCAGCTCGACGCCACTATCCGCTATTACAAGCGTGCAGCGTGAATCGAAAGGAAAAAATCGTTGTACATTCGTCGTGTTATTTTTGTCACGTTGTTACCCGTCTGAAGTCGAACAAAATACCAATATCCACTTTTTGATCTGCTAAAAATACATAGTGTTCTAATGTTTTATGTCACAACTTGTAGTTCATAGTAAAAATTCAACTAATTCTGTATGTCACAATTTCTAGTTAACAGTAAAAATTCAACTAACTTTGTATGTCACAATTTATAGTTCATTAACTATAAAAATAACTGTTTAACTGTAAAAATTAGTTGAATTTTACTGTTAACTACAAATTGTGACATACAGAATAAGTTGAATTTTTCACAATTTACAATTTATACTTTATTAACTATAAATTGTGACATACAAAATCAGTTGAATTTAAAAAAAAACTATTTTCCGCTTTTCGATCTACTAAAAATACATATTCGTTACTTACATTTTTTGGCTATTCCACGATTTATAGTTAACAACATGAACGCAAGTTCGATTCAACACAGTATCTACCAGCAAATTCCTTTGTAAATCAGAAGTCCAACCGGGACGATACTGCGGTTTAAATATGCGAATACGTTGACTACATCCAACAAGAAGCCACCGTCCGTTATTACAAGCGTTCAGCGTGAACCGAAAGCAAAAAAAGAAAAACAAGAAAGAACAACACAAAACGCGCGAGGAGCGCAGACAGTTGGAATACATTGTTGTGACGCGATATAGCCCGTCATCATTATAATTGATTCTAACGGGTTCCAGCACGTCCGCGCGCGTACGTATCGATTGATCGAGATACGGACGAGCGGGAGCAGCGCGTAGCGACGCTGGCAATTAACGACTCGTCGTTTCGACAGCGGACTGACGTAGGTTTAGCAGGCGCCTAAACACGATTTTCTAATGGAAAGAGCCTCGGGGGTTAAACCCCCCTCTGGACCCGGCGACGCTCGTGGCTCTCGCCGGCTGCTTCCACACTCTACTTCCACATCTTTTTCCCTCCTCTCGCTCTCCTCGATCTCGTCTTGCTTTCACAATCTTCCTCTTTTTTTTTCCTCTCTCTCTCTCTCTCTCCGTGTCCCTCGTCGCTTCCTCGTGCGGTTCGGGGTGGCTGCTCCAGCAGTTAGCCAACTTTTGTCGCGTCACAGGTTCAATATACTTTCAGCCACCACGTTCACGTTGTTTTCTACGATGCGGTGGATACATTTTTTTTTTTCGCTTGGTTTTTTTTCGTTCTCGACCATAGACTCCGAATGGAAAGTGCATCAGGCGGCGAAGGCGGAGCAGAAGCCTCGTGGCAGAGCCAGCTGCGCGCTACGCTCGCTGCAGACTCCTTCTCGCCGCATCATCATCGTCCTCCTCATCCGCAGCCGTCGCTGCGGCCTACGAGAATGTGTTCTGTCTCGGCTGTCGGCGGGCCACGCTCGTTTCGGAGCCAACACCTTTTTCGCTCCGCGTTATCTCGCGATCCCACCTCGTTTTCCGGAAACACCTGAAAATAAATCCAGGAGAGGAGCGAACAACCCGGGCGGATATCTGTGTGTTTTCACCGACGAGAACATCGAAACACGGCGTCAACGTCCGTGAAAACACATCAGCGTTGTGTCTCGCTGATGCTGGATGCGCCCCGTGGTCTCTGTTCCTGTCTGTCATATCGGGGCTTTGAGTACAAGCGACGCAGTCGCCGGACAAACCGGGTCCAGCGATTGGCAGATGGTTCGGTGGATTTCACGGAGGACAGAGAGAGAGTGAGACACGAGTGGCCACACCGAGAGAAAAAGTTTCCTTGATTCAATGAAATTTCCTTGAAATCTCAACCTATGAAACATTTCGTTGAGGTCAATGAAACAATATCCTTAAGTTAATATTATATTTTCTTTGAATGATGTCATCAACCAAATTATAGGTTATGTTCACCAAGTTTTTCGTTACGTACCACAGTACTTAGATATGTTCACCAATAACTTCGATGGTTTAACCAATGATTACCTTCTTCATTTGACTTGACTTAACTATAACATAACAGATCAGCTTGCGCGAGAAACACCAGTACGACTTATCACGAATGAGCCGAACGTTGACAGACCGGGTGCCGTCAGGCATATCGTTTCTTTAAATCAAGGAGATCGTGTCTTTGAAATTCAAAGGAATATTTCATTGAAATCAATGAAAAAAATGCAATCCACCCGGTTCTTTGGAATCAAGGAAATTTTTTCTCTCGGTGCAATGACTGTTTTTCCAGGAACGCCTGACAGGCCGATCACTGTGACTCTCGTCTCGTCATACTTTTCTCTTTATCCAATGTTCTTATACGAGGCAAAACCTCGGATGGACTTCCATATCGTATCGGCATCGTGTGCACGCCGTACGGATAGGAAGGTAGGCAGGAGGCTTCGTACAGACACGGAGCTCGGCCTCGGGCGGATGGGAATTCGATGGAAAGCCCGGGATATCGCGACACCGAGGCCACCACGTACGAGTTTTCCATCAGAATCCGTCGTGCGTCCGTATATATCCACGGACCCGAGATTTTTCGGCCTCCTAAGCCGATTCGGGTTTCCAATGTGGCGCGGGAGACGCACGCGGGGCGAGAGAGGGGAAAAAAAATAAAACGTGGGCTAACTGCGGTGTCGTATGACGGACTATCTGTATCTTATTTTCGTCGACGATCCTGTACACGAAAATAGAAGGCCCAACGTACGGGTCGTTTGACTGTATAGCGAGTTCTTCCACCCTGGGTTATTAGTTACTTATTATATACGTGCGGGACACCAGCGATCGCTGCGCAGCTTCGGCTGGATTGTTATCGCGGCGGATTATTAATTTCAGCTAAATATCTCGTGGAATCTGAGATTGCGTCGCGCGACGACTCGAGACGGCCGCGCGCACATCGCTCGGATGAGATAATTTTTCCGGCAACTCGATATACTTCGCATCCCGTATTCATCACGTGAGTCACCAAATTTCCCCCGAGTACATCACGTGCTCGTGGCATCAAGTTTGCAGCGATTTCTCAGATTAGTTTCCGGATAAGATATAATACATTCTGGCGTCTTATCTGCCGTGCGAGCATACACACATTTCACTCTACCTACGCGATGTGGCGGGGCTCTCGCGCGCCGGCAAGCAATTCGCCTCCAAGACCGAACCTCGCGCACACGGTACCCACAGGACCCCGAGAAATTAAGTTGCTCTATGCATCACTTACGACCCTGTTATATTCTAAGCGGAGCCACGTACCCCGCCCTGATTCATCTATCACTTATTGTGCGCTCGTCTAAGACCTTCGTCAATTCGGAATTTCGGGCGCTGCGTCTCGCCACGTGAAAGTTTTCGTCGTTTCCGTTAATAATTTCCACTGCACGCTGAGAAATTATGTGGTCCCGTTGTGTGCTGCATTAATTACCGGATCTTGGAATTGAGTTACACGTTTGTACACGAAATTTTGGATCCTTGTTACATCCCTGGTAGAAAATCCGTGGCCTTACAACCGGCCTCGGTCAGGCCCTGATCAGGGACACGTTGGCCCTGCCAGGGCCCGATCTGGGCCTGACTTGGGCCAGATTTAATGCTACAAATTTTCTACTAGGGATTACTAGATACATGTTTCTTAAAAGGTTTGTTAAATTGTGTGACTAAATATATCAGGCTTGATAATGTGGGCCGGGAAATTTTTAAGATTTTTTTTAACAATTTTTCTCTGTTTAAGATTATACCAATTTTAATAGAAAGCGATCTTTTAATTAGTTTTTCACATAATTATTTATAGAGAAATGATCTAGGATGCAAGTGAAAGAGCAGGAAGGTTCTACATGATGCAGTTGTCGACCAATATTTCACTGACATGTGACTAATACCTGCGACATTTTATTAAACTAGAGACAGTGACGCGCGCCCACGCTCGCGAACGATGCTCATATCTCATCACGAGCGCTTTAGCGCCGTAGTCTTTTTACACCAGTTTTGTCATTCGGCATAAACGAAAAATTGCATCAAATGAAGTTGACCGCGACCTCAGTGTGTCTGACGACACCGATGATCAATCGGGTCATGAATAGATCGGCAACAATGAATTTCGCATTTGTCATTCATGCACTTTTTAATCGAGAAAAACTTTTCTCACAAGGTTTGTTAAATTGTGCAATGATCAAACATTAGGCACACTAATGTGGGCCGGTAAAATTTAAAGATTTTTTTCTTCCCAAATTATCACAGTTTAAGGTTTTACCCATTTTAATTGAAAGCGATCTTTTAAGTAGTTTTTCCCATAATCATTTATAGATAAACGATCAACATGCAAGTGAAAGAGTAGGAAGTTTCTACACGTTGCAGTTGCCGATCAATATTTCACTGACATGTGACTAATACGGTGCTCACATATGATTACGGACGCTTTAGCGCCCGGGGCTTTTTATGTCACTTTTGACATTTGGCATAAACAACAAAATTCACTGCATCAGGTTGGTCCTGATCTCAGTGTGTTTGACGACACCAACGACCAATCCAATCGCGAATAGATCGCTAACAATGAACATCGCGTTTTTACCGGAGGAAATCAGACTATATAGCGTCATGACTCGATAGCGGATTTCATAAATACAAATGAGGCAATGCAAACACAACAAAAGAACAAAAGAGCAATAGTACGAGCGTCGTTTATAAGGTCGCTCGAGTCGAGTCGTATCTGCAAGTGGTTATATATTTTATGATTAGCAATTGAGAAAGACATCGCCTCGTTGTGCCGGTTGACTCATTACCAGCCGCTTCCCCCTGGGATGTGTCAGAGCGGCAATAAAGCATATAACGAGGAAAACGAATTTTTCCCGGAAACCCAAAATACCTAAGACTTTACACGTGTTTCCGACAGGTGATTACGGTGTCTCCGCGAGGCATCGAGTGTCCCGCTCGTAACTATATGCAGCGTCGGTTCACGGTGGGCGTGATTTTTCACGTGAAAATAGCGTCGCGTTGTCTGTTGGAAAAGTTTGTCTCTAAATGTGTACAATGCTCTTGTAGCAATCTCGGAGGCGTCGCGAGCGCGCGGGCGCGCGCGAGTCTGAGAATAGCATAGCCTCCCCTAAGCGTGCGACACGGACGACTACGAGCGAGAATCCCCGCTGTCACGAGGCCAGTTGCCGGTGATGCCTCAGGAATGCGCTCAAAACGTTCGGTCCATTTAAAAGAAATTATCCCCCCGGAAAAACGCGCCGTCAATTACGGCCGCGACGCGGAGGAACGTCGAGAAAATGCTAATAGCACGTGAGTAATTAACGTCGAATGGTTTTTTCGAAGCCCGCGAGCCGGGCGCGCGCGACGCTCGCGGTGATGAACGGTGACGTCAGTGTTTTTCAGGCCCGTCCGCGTCGATCCTACCCGGGACTCGGAAATAAGCGCCGTGACGAATATAACCGATTATTGCGGTAGATTGGAGTGGCAAGGTGCGAAGCTTGCACAGACGAGGAAAAAAAAAGGAGGAAGAAGAAATTTGTGGCGCGGAGGGAACAAAAACGAGGAAAAGACACACGGGAGAGCCGAGAGATAAGGCCCAAGTCGGTCGGTCGATGTGTCTATAACCGTGAGTCATCGACGCGCGTGCCGTGTCTGTTTGAAAGCAAACAGAGTCGCCGGCGCGGCGCGGTGCGCGAGACTCTCGTGTGCGGTACGATGACTCCACCCACGCGATACATCACGCGTCTCCGGGGCGCGAAGACTTCTCGCGAAAAGCGTCGGTGAACGCGCCGTGCACGCCGACGCAACGCGCACTCGAGAGAATCCCCGGTGTCGAGTGGTTTCCTTACGCACCTACTTGAGAAACAGACGCACCTAAAACCGACATCTGGAATTTCCAACGGGCACTGCGAACACACAGCGAGGTCGTTCGCATTGCTCAGAGCCAATGTCGGCCATGAGTTATCACGGACCGACGCGCGGGGTTCAATTAACACTTGCTCGGGATTCTAATACACATGGGAATCTGGTCCCTCGATTGCTGTCCTCTCCGGGACTCGGGGACGGTGAGTCGTTTTTACGCATTGATTCAAATTAAAAAGAATATTTTTACTGTTTTTCATGGGCTATGTAATTTAGAAAAATTTGAGACCAATTCTTTTTTTTTATTGTCGCCCATAATGAAACACTTTTTAGTTTCTGACATTTTAGAACAGACCAAGTTGGGAAATATTTTGAGAAAAAGAATTCGATAATTATCATCGCGGCGATATAGTCTATAAACAATACTAGGATAAACACACGCGCTGGCGCGCGTGCCTGAAAAACTTGCAAGAATCGACCTCAGGAATTTTTTCTTTTCAAAATATCGACTTTTAACCTATACCATCATTCTCAAGTCGCATATTCTACCCCTGAAAACACTGGTTATTAACCTTTTTTAATCGATTTTGAAAAAAATATTTTTTTGGCGACGAAATAAATATTTTTTCTGTTAGAAATCGTAGATCTGGCTCCGGACCGAAAATCGACCACAATTTTTTTTCTTTTCAAAATATCGACTTTTAACCTATACCATCATTCTCAAGTCGCATATTCTACCCCTGAAAACACTGGTTATTAACCTTTTTTAATCGATTTTGAAAAAAATATTTTTTTGGCGACGAAATAAATATTTTTTCTGTCAAAAATCGTAGATCTGGCTCCGGACCGAAAATCGACCCCAATTTTTTTTCTTTTCAAAATATCGACTTTTAACCTATACCATCATTCTCAAGTCGCATATTCTACCCCTGAAAACACTGGTTATTAACCTTTTTTAATCGATTTTGAAAAAAATATTTTTTTGGCGACGAAATAAATATTTTTTCTGTCAAAAATCGTAGATCTGGCTCCGGACCGAAAATCGACCCCAATTTTTTTTCTTTTCAAAATATCGACTTTTAACCTATACCATCATTCTCAAGTCGCATATTCTACCCCTGAAAACACTGGTTATTAACCTTTTTTAATCGATTTTGAAAAAAATATTTTTTTGGCGACGAAAAAAATATTTTTTCTGTCAGAAATCGTAGATCTGGCTCCGGACCGAAAATCGACCCCATTTTTTTTTCTTTTCAAAATATCGACTTTTAACCTATACCATCATTCTCAAGTCGCATATTCTACCCCTGAAAACACTGGTTATTAACCTTTTTTAATCGATTTTGAAAAAAATATTTTTTTGTCGACGAAATAAATATTTTTTCTGTAAAAAATCGTAGATCTG
This sequence comes from Pimpla rufipes, assembly GCA_963932165.1. Taxonomy (NCBI): domain Eukaryota; kingdom Metazoa; phylum Arthropoda; class Insecta; order Hymenoptera; family Ichneumonidae; genus Pimpla; species Pimpla rufipes. Next base: position 13,551,523 of record OZ010635.1, read on the forward strand.
GCTCCGGACCGAAAATCGACCCTAATTTTTTTTCTTTTCAAAATATCGACTTTTAACCTATACCATCATTCTCAAGTCGCATATTCTACCCCTGAAAACATTGGTTATTAACCTTTTTTAATCGATTTTGAAAAAAATATTTTTTTGGCGACGAAAAAAATATTTTTTCTGTCAGAAATCGTAGATCTGGCTCCGGACCGAAAATCGACCCCAATTTTTTTTCTTTTCAAAATATCGACTTTTAACCTATACCATCATTCTCAAGTCGCATATTCTACCCCTGAAAACACTGGTTATTAACCTTTTTTAATCGATTTTGAAAAAAATATTTTTTTGGCGACGAAATAAATATTTTTTCTGTTAGAAATCGTAGATCTGGCTCCGGACCGAAAATCGACCACAATTTTTTTTCTTTTCAAAATATCGACTTTTAACCTATACCATCATTCTCAAGTCGCATATTCTACCCCTGAAAACACTGGTTATTAACCTTTTTTAATCGATTTTGAAAAAAATATTTTTTTGGCGACGAAATAAATATTTTTTCTGTCAAAAATCGTAGATCTGGCTCCGGACCGAAAATCGACCCCAATTTTTTTTCTTTTCAAAATATCGACTTTTAACCTATACCATCATTCTCAAGTCGCATATTCTACCCCTGAAAACACTGGTTATTAACCTTTTTTAATCGATTTTGAAAAAAATATTTTTTTGGCGACGAAAAAAATATTTTTTCTGTCAGAAATCGTAGATCTGGCTCCGGACCGAAAATCGACCCCAATTTTTTTTCTTTTCAAAATATCGACTTTTAACCTATACCATCATTCTCAAGTCGCATATTCTACCCCTGATAACACTGGTTATTAACCTTTTTTAATCGATTTTGAAAAAAATATTTTTTTGTCGACGAAATAAATATTTTTTCTGTCAAAAATCGTAGATCTGGCTCCGGACCGAAAATCGACCCTAATTTTTTTTCTTTTCAAAATATCGACTTTTAACCTATACCATCATTCTCAAGTCGCATATTCTACCCCTGAAAACATTGGTTATTAACCTTTTTTAATCGATTTTGAAAAAAATATTTTTTTGGCGACGAAAAAAATATTTTTTCTGTCAGAAATCGTAGATCTGGCTCCGGACCGAAAATCGACCCCAATTTTTTTTCTTTTCAAAATATCGACTTTTAACCTATACCATCATTCTCAAGTCGCATATTCTACCCCTGAAAACACTGGTTATTAACCTTTTTTAATCGATTTTGAAAAAAATATTTTTTTGGCGACGTTTTTTTCTGTCAGAAATCGTAGATCCGGCTCCGGACCGAAAATCGCCAAAATCGAACCAATTTTTTTTCTTTTCAAAATATCGACTTTTAACCTATACCATCGTTCTCAAGTCGCATATTCTACCAATAAAAACACTGGTTATCAACCTTTTATAATCGATTTCGAAAAAAATATTTTTTGGCGTCGATTTGAAAAATCGTCGCCAAGATATTGCGTTCCGCCTTGCGGTATTCTCTTCGTTATAAAGTTTTATCTCGAACGAAGGAAGAAAATCCAAGTTCAATCGAGCAAAAAAAAAGTAACCTCGATTTTAGTGATGTGCCAACTGGGTAAGCTTGCGAAGCGCGCGTATGGGCATTTTAACATAAATACAAATTTTCAATTTTGGGACAGACTTGAATTAAGGGGGCTTTATTATTTAGGACAGACTTTAATTAAGGGGGCTGGGACAGACAAACAGACAAGCAGACAAACAACTTTCCAAAATATATATAACATTAATGATGAATTATGCACTGACTATATACGGACCGTATATAAAACTGTGCGTCTGTTTATTTGTATGTTCCTTGTATATAACTTTAATATGGAATATATATGCCCAATTCCATATATGAGCGCTGTACATAATTTTATATAAACCATATATATTTTGTTCACCTGGATATTAACAAAAAAGCTTAGTACATATCAACAAAAGATATAAAATATCGTGTTACAAAATATTGGGCCTTAGATAAATCGAAAGTGGATAAAACGAGTTAAACAGTTCTTGTTCGACGCGAGTCTCGGGGGAATCTAAAAGTGTTTTCCGTCGTCGAAAGAGAAAATCCGACGGTTATCTAGAAAGCGATATTCAATTAACACTTTTTCACGATACCGTATTACTCATCACTCAAAACGTAGCTATGATCGGACATCAGTTCCTCGCTTCCGGTTAATTATCTTCCCGTACGTGCAAACGTTTTTTCAGTTAATGGGCGATGGGTAATCGGAGATGGAAAGATAATTGCAAAGTCAACACTGTCGGAGCAGTTTCCGCACTCGAGAGGTACAACCGTTGATATCTCCGCGCGGGGCTCGCGCGCGCTCCCCCGAGATCGCGGAAAGATATGTCTACTCGCTCTCTTCGAATTCACGCCTGGTGAACTCACACCGGTACATCAATATTGAAATTCCGTTATCAGAGCAAACCGCGAACCATCCCAACGATTCGGCGAATATCTCCCTCTCGGGCGGAAGATTATTTCGAGGTTGCCTGATAGAGCACTCAGCGTCGATATCTGCCGTCTCCACTTTGACGCGGACACTTTTTCCCTCTTTTTACCTGCAATTTATTTGCTATTAATTATTTTACGAACGCTCAAAGCTCTCGGCCCGTGCATCTCCTGCTTTTTATATAAATAAATATAAAAAAACGAACGTAAAATTAACGATGGTATACTGGATTTTGTGAAACACACACAAACGGTTGTATTTAACATTTTTGTCTCCTATTTACAGTTTTCAGACAAACATTAGATGCAGTGCCTACGAAATTTACGTTGACTTCGATGCCGCAACACAAATAACTCTGAAATTTTTCTGCAACTAGGTCAACAGCCGTAAAACGTTGAGAAAAGTCTCTGACACATGTAACAAGTGGCGGACAAACTAACGATCATTACTTTCATTTCTTACCCCATCAAGTGCCCGCGCAGTGAGTACACGTCGCAGCCCTTCTGAGATTTTTCAAAGGCTGCTTTTATGTGACTGTTCGTTTGTGGACTCTGACATGTTTTTATGGGACTTTTCTGCTGTAAACATATTTAAAGGCGGCGAATTATTAAGGATATCACGAAACTCAACAAACATTTTTAAAAAAGGTTGTTTCCACAACGAAGTATATTGATTTAGAAAAGTGACTGGAAATGTCACAGAATTAATTTAAAAAAACGTTTCAACTCCTATTTTTCAAAAAAATTTATTAACTTCTTGGTGTCATTCTCATTTAAAAAAACGAATGTTCCGAGCATCCACAAACGTAGGTAGTTACTTTTTCATCAAATCCAACAATTAACAGTAGCAAAAAAGTAACTGAAACGACAATGTAACTTTTACGTAACGTGTGTGTCAGTTTCGCGAAATAAATAAAATAACAAATAAACATTGCGATAGAGCCATTAAAAATGCCTATTAAAGAGATGACAATCTCGGGTTCTCCGTGCTCATATAGAAGTCGACGATTGCGGCAGCAAAATGTGATATTCCCCGTGCGGCTTGATAATTGCTCGCGTGAAAGTAAAATGAGCGGAAGAGAAACAGAAAAAGAGCAAAAAAAAAAAGAAGCTGAAACCGCGAAGTAGAAGGATTCGTCAACCGTGGGCAAAGTGGAGGAGACGGTCGAGGCAGCGAGCCATTACCGCAAACTGCACATCTCACGTGCCCGGGCACGTAGCGCGCGGCGAGAGAGCCACTCAGCCCGAGCGTCCGGCTAATATAACCATAACTCCCAAATCCGCGTGCGCGCTTGTTAGCCTCGCGCTGCTTGCTCGGCCAACTCGCGTTCCCCGCGAAGCCTTAAAACTCTCGCGAGGCACGCTCTCTCTCTCTCTCTCTCTCTCTCCGCGCCTCATCTGCCGCGTGTTGTGTGTAATGAGAAAAAGTTGGCGTCAAGTTGCCTAACGCCGCGCGCGCCGAGTTACCGCGCGCGCCCGGGGTAAAACTTTACAGCTCTCAGTCATGGAGCCCTCTATATCTTATCCTTCACGTCTATCTTCCCCCGCAGACCCGCCAAACAATCTACCACTTTTACCTTCGGTTCTCGCACTCTCGCCAATAAACGTTCGTTCGCTCGCAACCCTTTGCCGTATCCCCCCCGGGGCGCCCCGACCATCCGAGCCAAACTTTTCATCCACCACTCTCGAACTCCCGCGCAGGCTTTTATCGAGTAAATATCGCAGTTGTTTGGTCGTAAAGAAACGCGCCCCGGTAACTCGCAAATGCATACATATACATATAGGACATATACATATAAATATATATATACACCTACAGGCTATACATCTATACATATGCGAGACGAACGGTTCAATCAATGCTAATGCATTGGCTCGACGAGATTCTTACTCGAGTCTGCATGCAGTCTGCGACGTATAGTGTATATATAGCCGTGTACGTCAGGGGCGGAAGGGAAGCTAATACAACTGTGCCGACAAGCTAATAATTCATGCCACGTTCAAGCCAACTCATGGTCCAACCATAGCCGAACCTCGCGAAATATTCGATTCGACTCTCGTATCGAATGTGTATGTGTTGGGGGGGACGGGGGGGAAGCGCGCGCTACTAGAGAGTCTCGCGATTCATATGGCATTCGCAGGGATTGAGAATGTGGTTACCGAAAGCGAAGCCAAAGATAAGTGCGTACGTGATCACCGTACCGACGACGGTGCGATCGGCATTGCTATTCGCCCGCGAATAGCGCGCGCGCACGAGGATCAATACCCACCTAGGAGGTAGATAGCCCGACGAAGCAGTTCCTGCGGAGCCTTCGCGTGTGCTACCTGTTACTCTATCGCACGCGTCCCGGCCCGGCGCAGCGTTGACGAAAACGCACGTCCACCGCGGATACACGTAATGCAAGCGAATTATTCCGTACGTTGGCGCGCGCGCGTCCTCGCTGAATTCAATCTTTCTCCCGGGGCTGCACGACGGATATACTTACATTGCGTCGGTGTGCATAAGATGCACACCGTATGCGCTCTTAAGCACTAAGACGGGAAGGAGGAAGACGAGAGGCGGGAATACAAATGTCGCGAGGACCTTTGCGAATGACAAGAAGCACCATGTAACTTTTTATATTACAAAACGAGCGAGTTTATTCATCTTTTCTCTCCCTTCGAAATTCGGTGATCGGTGATTGGATTTCGTCGCACACAGCAACGAATCGCGCGTTGTCGAGTGTGCGTCACCCGATCGTCGACGTTCGCCGTCGCACTTCCCTCGCTTTTCCAGTCCTTTCGCTATTTACAATAATAATACAATAATACATTTTTATTAAATTAAATTTCTAAGAAATTATTCGCTATTCGCGAGCTTCGCGCGGCTCGTCGCTTCGACTGTGGGTGAGCTATATACAAAAGTAGTTACATTATTTACATAGAATCTCTTAGAGTCTAATAAGCGTCGAGTGACTTGGGACACTCACAGTCGGCAATCTGTATAGGAACGAGATCTTTCACACTCGCTTTCTCACTTTCTCTCTCACGCACACGCAAACTCATGCAAGCTCTCTCGCTCATTCTCGTAACGAAAAAACGCCGCTGAAACGGACAATACCCGTTGTAAGCGGCCGGCAAATAAAAAAAGAACGAAAGAAAAAAGATCATTCATTAACCTCGACTCTTGGAACAGAGTCTGGCGAGAGAAACGAACGATTATCACCGGACACAAATGATTGACGTTATCAACGATTATTTCGGCTTATCGACAATTCAATTAATCTACTACGATTATACGCAGAGGCAGTCTTGACAATGAACATGGGAACGCGGTGTATCTCTCGCGAGAGGTCGCGGGACGCTCGCAGTCGGCGCGACAACATATTCGAAACAATAATCGCAGTGTGTTTCACGCTATCGTAACAATTAAAGTGATCGAAAACGCGGCCTATTCGCAAATTCCAAGTTTAAAATTCGATCGTGAAGGGGGGGGGGCAGAGTGGGGAGATATTCGAGGGTACACGACGAGTTAAGCTCGGATCGAATGACGATCAATCTTGGGCAGGGGTCGCGCGGACCATTCGAAGGGGGCACGGGGGGGATGGGGGACCTTTAACCATGAGTCGTAGTCCCGAGTCGCTAAACGAAGTAAGTACGGGGATTGATCGGCAGTCCTTTGCCAACAACGGGATTCGTGGCTGACAATGGTGGCTCGGGTATCGTGCTGTACAGATGACTGGCCCGGGACGCGAGACTGGCAGGCCGCCCGTTGGCCGCGTGGTAAGCCCCGTAGCCGGCTAGATGCTGATGCTCCGCGCCGCTGTCCTCGTCCTCGGTTCTGCTCGACGCGGAACTAACGTACGTCGACTGTGTGGGAGTCGGCGTGGGCGCGTGAACCGGAGCCACGAGAACCCCTTGCGGATTCGACCATAGATCGGCGGCGGAGGGTGCGGCGGTGTAGCGCGCGGGCACCCTGACCGCGCCGCCGGCGCATCGCTCCGCCGTTCCGACCTTCTTACCGCCGCTGTCCCGCCGTCTTTTATCCACCGAGTCGGGCATGGCGAAACGCAGCTTTTCCCAGAATCTCTTCTCGCCCCAGACAATGACGGTGCACATTTGCAGCAAACGCTGAAGCTCGAGATCCCTGAGGGGAGCCTCGGTCGCGAGTAGCACGACGACCCGTCGTCGTCGCGAGCTCTGCCGAATATTCTCCACGGCGCATCTGAGGGCGGCGCGAAATTCCGGATGCTTCCACTCGTTCGCGAGGAAAACCGGCGAGAATACGAGGATGATTCGTCGCGCCGCGGCGGCTGCCGGTGGAAGAGCCTCCTGGGGCCTCGAGGGTGACAAATCGCGCCAGTGAAGACACAGAGCGAGGCCCGACTGCTCGAGCTCGGCCGAGAGACACGTGGAGACGAACTCGTCGTCGCGCTCGTTGTAGATGATGTAGCCGTCGTAGAGACGATCGCGCTCCTCGTCGGGCGGCGGCGTGACCTTACCGAGCCTGAGGCCGTAGCGCGAGTGCGCCCAGAGACGGACGTCCTGACGGAAGGCGAAGGCGAGGGCGATCACGAGGCAGACGACGATGACGGCGACCAGGGCGCCGGCGAGTAGGGGCACGAGACTCCCGCCCGTGAGCGGAGTGTCGGGAATTCCGCGGCTCACCGCGTCCTTGGCGGGATCGCCGCAGCGTCGCAGCGCCTCGGCGAGGGTCTCGGTGCCGTCGCGGCAGTACATCTTCTCGGCGTCACCGTTGTGAACCGCGAGCCAGGCGCGTAGCCGCGCGGTGTTGGTGCAGTCGCAGTTCCAGGCGTTGCCCTCGAGGGCGACCCGCGCGCCGGCACCGGCGCCGGCGAGTGCCTCCCACGGTCGGAAGTCGACGATCCTGTTGCTGTCGAGCCGCAGCACCTCGAGGCTCTTCATCTTGTTGAAGGTCGTGTTGCCCACCATGGCGATCGCGTTGTGATCGAGGTAGAGCTCGGACAGCCGTTCGAGCTGATCGAACTCGAAGCCGCGGAGCTCGCGGAGCGAGTTGCCCTCGAGATGGAGAACCCGGAGGGCCGCGGCGCCGTTGAACGTGCGATTGTGGAGCGCCGAGATGCCGCTGTTGTTGAGATAGAGCACCTCGAGGCGCCGCTTACCGATGAACACGTGGCTCCCAAGGTCCCCGAGGTGGTTGCCGTCCAGATAGATTTCCGTCGCGTCCATTGGTATCCTCTCGGGCACGTGACCGTAGCCGCCGCTCGAGCAGTCGACGACGTTGCTCGACCAGCTGTGATCGTGATAGCAGGAACAGTTGTCGGGACAGGTCATCTCGCAGTCGCAGGCGTCGAAGTCGCAGCAGTGACAGAGAGCGAAGCAGTGGGTCTCGTAGCGGCAGAGAAAGTCCTTGGGTCGGAGGGACAGCAGCGGGCGACGGGGGGTGGCGCGCGTGTGAACCATGTCGCAGGTCACCGAGTCGAGATCCATGATCCGCGGATGCTGACGAAGCCGCGAGAGTTCGTTTATCTTGGGCAGCCACTCCATGGTGCAGTCGCAGAGTATGGGATTGTCGCCGATGTAGAAGGCCGGCACGTCCTTGTTCTCCGGCACCGGCTGGAGTCCGAGCGCCGCGACCTCGAGGTGTCGGATCTCGTTGCCGTAGAGCACGACCTTCTCCAGCCGTGTCTTCTTCAGGAAGGTACCGGGCTCGACCGTGCGGATCTTGTTGTTGTTGAGAAAGAGCGTCTGCACGCTGTCCGGCACGCTCGCGTCCGATATCTTCTCGATGAGATTGTAACTCGCGTCGAGCATCTCGATACGCAGATTACCGTGGACCATGTGGTAATTACCGAGCTCGCTTATCTGGTTGTTGTGCATATCCAGCCACTCGAGGCTGTTTGGCATGTAGCTGTAGTCGAACCACAGTAGCTTGTTGTCGGAAACGTTGAGCCAGGCGAGGGTGGTGAGGGACGTGAAGGCACCGCGAATGTCCGTGAGCTCGTTGCCGTCGAGCCTTATCGCCCTGAGCACCGTGTTGGCCGCGAACGCGCTCTGCTCGACGTGACGAATCGTGTTGCTCGCGAGATTCAGCACTTGCAACGCCGGGAGCGCGGAAAACGCCTCGCGCGAGACGTTCTCGAGTCTGTTGTCGACGAGACGCAGGCCGTAGAGCTGATCGAGACCGGCGAAGGACTCCGCCTCGATCTTCGATATGTGATTGTTGCCCAAATCCAGGGTTTTGAGGGTCGTGAGCTCGCGCAGCGCCTCCGGCACCTCGGTCAGCAGATTCCCGCTTATCGAGACGTCCTGCAGGCCGGTTACGTTGGAGAATACGTGACGATGCAGCACGCGCAGCCTGTTGCTGTCGAAGAAGAGCTGCACGAGGGCGCCGAGACCGGCGCTCTGAGCGGGCTCGAAGCGCGCGATCTTGTTGTGCGTGAGGGTCAACGAATGAAGGTTGCGCAGCGAGGCGAAGCAACCGTCGGCGAGGGTCTCGATGGCGTTGTGCTCGAGCTTGAGGATCTGCAGGCTGTAGAGGGACTTGAAGACGAAGGCGTCGACGCGGGTGAGAGCGTTGAACGAGAGATCGAGGATTACGAGACGCACGAGGCGCGAGAAGGTGTCGCGATTGACCCACCGGCTGGTGAGCTCGTTGCCGCTGAGGTCGAGGGACTGGAGCTTCTCGAGGGGGTCGAGCAGACCGGGCGCCAGCACGGCGAGGGAATTGTTGGTGAGCACGAGCTCGGCGAGCTCGGCGGTGTCGGCGAAGAGCTCGGGCGGCAGGGCGACGAGCCTGTTGCTCGACATGTTGAGGGATCGAAGGGCCGAGAGCTCGGCGAACGCGTGATCGCCCACGTGTCGAATATCGTTGTCCTGCAGCATGAGCCGGGTGAGGCCGCGAAGCGCGCCGAAGCTACGATCGGGGAGCTTGCTGAGCTCGTTCGCGCTCAAATCGAGGGTCTCGAGGTTGGGCGTGCAAGTGGCGCTCCAGTCGGAGAATCCCAACGACACGACGTCCTGTAACTTGTTGCGCGTGAGATTGAGAGTCGAGAGGCTCTGCACGGGGCAGAGGAGCTCGGCCGGCAGGCTCCACACGTTGTTGTCGCCGAGATCGAGCTCGCGAAGATTCGGAAGACCGCGGAGGGCGTCGCGATTCACCTCGAGGGTCATAGCCGACCAGTCGCCGTTGCGGGTCCTCAGCGCGAGCTTGCGGAGATTCTTCGCCGAGGCGAAGGCGCCACCGGGCAAATAGCGAATCTTGCAGAAGTCGACGCGGAGCTCCTCGATACGGGGGAGGGGAGCGAGGAAGTCGTGGGGTCCCTGCTGATCGAGCTGGCTCTCGAAGAAAAGGGCATCGTTGCATTCCAGGCCGAGCGAGGTCACCGTGTCGGCCTGCACGCTGGATAGGTTGCCGATAAGCGACGCCGCGTTGGCGATGGTTCGCAGCCGGCACTGGAGAGTCTGTCGATCGGCGCTCGCGGTCGTCTCGGTGCTGCTGCTGCTGCCGCTGCTGCTGATCTCGGTGCCGGTCGCGGTCTCCTCTCTCCTCCACTCGCAGCCGCGAGGCGCCTCGAGGCTCGTGATGCTGCGTCCGCGCACGGTTACGCTGGTTTCTATGAGAAAGAGCAGCGCGAGACGCAGGAAGAATCGGCAGCGTCGTCGGTCCTCCATCCTCGCTAGGCGCTCAGCTGCTGCTGCTGCTGCTGCTGCTTAGTCCCACCGCCGCACGTATCACGGCCGTTCTCGCCGGATCCCACCGATACGCAACACACGCGCGCGCGGTGCCCGCACGGGATAGGCGCGCTCGTTGAATCCTGCGCTAGACTCGCTCGAGCGCGCGCGCGCACGAAACACACACTGTAAACAACACACCGCAGTCCGCACCGCCCGCACACCGCGCACTCTCTTTTCTTCGCTCGCAAAAAGAGAGTGCAAAAACTTGTTCCGGTCACCGGTATACTGTCACGCACTCATAGTCACCGTACGCACTGGCCACACCACTTCGCTTATTCGGCTTATCGCCGTCGTACGTAAAGCGCACGAAACGGGAGATTCTCGACTTCGTGCCTAACGATTATTTACGTCCAAGTCGGAGAATCGGATGCGAATCATGGTTCGAAAGTATAAACGAACACTGACGCTTTATTCCTGTTTTCGTTTTATTTTAATTTTTATTATTAATGTAATAAACTCGTGACACACAGTTACAGTCTTCCCCTTTGTGAGAAGACTCGTAGATCGTTGTCTATCTCTCGTTACAGCGTAAGTATTTATGTTTCGTGAGCTGGACGGGAGCGGGAAGATTCCCCGGCGAGCGTCGGAGGGCGACTGACTCTCGTAGCGTAGCGGCACTCGGCACCAGGTCCAAATCCTGTCGACGGTCACGCTCCCTGCGTGACTGGCAGCCTGGCCTCCCTCCCCTTTTGCCCCTACCCCTGTGAAATTATACTCCCGCCACTGACGCCGTCGCCGTCGCCGCCGCCGCCGCTGCCGCTGCTGCTGCTGCTGCCGCTGCTCCTTCGCGGCGGCGGGACCCCCATCCCGCCACCACTGATGCACAAGAGCGCACACCGATGCCTCGCTCGCCTAGTCCCGGCGCGCAACGGCTACGAACGGACCACACATAGGCGGACGCGTTTAAACACATTCGTGCGAAGACCTTTCGAGAGGAAAGGAGCTCGTGAGCCTCGCTCGCTCTTTCACGCTGCATAGACTGCGACAGGGGGGGGGGGGGGGGGAAGAAGCGAGCGCGAGAGACTCGGGCCGAGAACTCCGGCAACTTGCTGCTATGCCGCTGACTGACAACGCTACTTACTAGGTAAACATCGGACTGGTTCTCAGACACGTCGGCACGCACTTATCGAGTCGCTTCTTATTTTTAGCGACTGTCGCACACTTTGTATCCTTTCGCCCTCTCACTTTCGTGTGAGGAAGAAATTGTAAGTATATCATGGATTGCTGTACGTATTGGAAGGGACGTGAATAGTGTAATGAGCTGATTTACGAAAAACAGCGAAAGGTTTTTCGCCGAGGGGATTTTTTGAATGTTGGTTGAGTGACGATTCGGGAGGCTCCGGACGACTATAGGATCTTGTGTGAAGGAGACACTTTTTTAACCCGATTTTGGGATTTGAAGTTTTGACAGTGCTTTTTTTAAACGATTTTTTAGGCGACGTCGCACTTATGAAGATGTTTCAAGAGGAAAGGAGACAACACACTTAGCTTTGTTTCATTTTTCCTTTCACTTTTTCCTCGCTCATCCAGTGTGAAAGTATTAAGGAAGGCCATGTGTTGGTAGTAACCTTAGATAAGAATCTGTGGCGTTATATTTAGCCCTGGTCAGGTCCTGAAGGGGGCCACGTTGGCCCTGCCGGGGCCTAAGCTGGGCCTGACTTGGGCCAAATGTAACGGTACAAATTTTCTTATGATGATTTAATTTACGAAACACACCAAAACCATTTTTTGCCGCGGCGAGATTTTTCGAATTTTTATTGAGCAGTGATTCGGAAAGTTCCGAACGACCATTAGGCGATCTTGATAAAGGAGTAAATTTCTTATCCTGATTTTGGATCTCGTAGTCATAACAAAGCATTATTTTTTGTTTTTCTTTTCCAATAATTTTTCAAGCGCAGTCACGTCTATGAAGATGTTTCACGACGGAAAGGAGACAAAGAAGCGAAGAAGTGAGTCTTTCGCGCTGCGCATCGGACCGAAAGGCGCTGCAAACTGCGAAAGGGGAATGGAAGACGAGGAGGCAACAGAGTCGCCGAACTCGACTCGTTGACTGACAACGCTACTTACTAGGTAAACATATCGAACTGGTTCTCAGTCATGTCGGCACGCACTTATCGACTCGCTTCTTTTTAGCGGACGTATACACTGTATATCCCATTCCCCGTCTCGGTTTCCCCCTCCCCCTATCTCTCCCTCACTTCCCTCGCTGCCGCGGTGTCTCGTGGGATACGTCTGGCCGCATCGATGGGCTATAACATTATAATGGTACATAATAAAGATTAGGTATACGCGAGAAGCGAGCGGATACGAAGGCCCGGACGTCAAGTCTTAAGCGTCTGAGATCGAGATTCAACTCGATGTATCCGTCTCGTCGACGACGTCCTCTCCCCCCCCCTTCCCCTCTCGCCCCCCTCGCGGCCCTCTCGGGCGCTTAGCGGTCCCGCTCGCCGCTCTTCGATCATTCCGACACGGTCCTCTGCCCTCCCGTTCTCTCTTTTCCTCTGCTCTATCGATCGCTACGATCGGCGCGTACGATAAATCAAGCTGCGGAAGACCGAGACAGGAAGAGGAGACAGGGATGCGAGAGAGTTTGTAGGTACAGTGCGTGCGTGTGCGCGTGTGTGTGTGTGTGTGTGTGTCGTTCCCTGGATATATAGTGGCCAGTTATACAGCGAAGCACTGGCCAAGAGCGAGGATACGAGCTCGCTCTCGCGTCTGGGAAGTTTGGTCCGCTGTGTAGCAGCAGCGGCAGCGGTGGCGGCAGCAGCGTCGCGCGGTGAGCGCGCGGCACGCCGCGTCCCGTCGAGTAGCGCGTCCCGCCACTCACTCACTCACTCACTCACTCATTCTCCGTCTTATTCCCTTGTTCGCTGCGTTCTCTTTTTCGCTCGGCCCTCACGGCGCTCGTTGTCTCCTCTCCTTGTTTCTTTTTGCTACCTCTTGGCTCGGGCTTCTCCTTCCTTCTTCCCCGGCTCCTTTCTCAACAGTTCCTCTCCACCTCCTCCTTCGCCTCCTCCTCCTCCTTCTCCTCCTCCTCCTCCCGCTTCTCGACTGCTGGCTGCCCGTGTCGTCCGCGCCGACCTCACGATCCTTCTAACGAGGCGAGCCGCACGCGCCCCGGAGCTTCCCTCGAAATTCAATTCTGGGAAAAACGAGAGACTCGAGGAGAGGAGAAGACGAGAGTTTGCTCGTGAAGAGCCGAGCACCCCCCACCCCCCTGTCCGGTCGACTCCTTCACTTCCACTTCTTTCTCCTCTTCTGCCGATTCCTCGCGCTCTCTTATTCGCCTCGCCTTGCTCCCTCTATCCTCGGTACACACGAGGAGGACGCGCTCTCTGTCTCGCTCTCTGTCTTTCTCTCTCTCGCTCTCGCGGCGACCCGAGGAGCCGTGATTTTACTACACCCACGAAGAATATCGCGATCGCACCTCGCCTCGTCCTTCGTTAGCCACTACGAGATAAGACGAGTGCCTTTTAACACTTGCCACCACGTGGCTCGGCTTTCGGCGCTTTGACTCCCCGGGTATAACGCCACTTTGAGAGATAGCCCGAACGCCTCGCTCGAACGGGAGTCCGACTACTCTATATCCGTCCGTCTCCCTCCGCCCGTTCTCACTGTCTCGCTCGCTCGCTCGCTCGCTCGGCGCCCGCGTGTTCCACTCGAAGCCACTCGTGGCGACCCCAGCGAGCGACAGATGTAACTATCGCCCGTGACTGCGTCCCGAAGCCGTCGTCGCTCGAATTGTTTCCATCGCGCGCGCGAGACCCGAACCGAGAGCAGAGTGAAAATTGCGGTTGCGAGAGATGCGCGCGCGGTTCGTCGCTTCGCCTCGTCGTCGTCGTCGTCGTCGGTCTCCTCGGGCTTCGCCTCTTGACACAGAGACACATCGAACAGACAGGGCAATTTCTTTGAAGAGTCATTGAGATTGTAGCGGCGCGGGATTCATCACAGCCCGTTTATTACTGAAACGACGAAGCAACCGCCGCGCCGCTCATTGAGATATTCCCCATTTGGCGCTGCTGCTGCTGCTGCTGCGCTGCGCCGCGCTCGCTCGCGCTGAGCATTCCGCCGCTTGATTGGATAAATGGCTGGGCTATGCAGAGCATCTTGAAATTCGACATTCGGAGGCGGCCGGTATTGCTATAAAAAGGGACATGACAATTAAAATACCAGCGTCGCCGGGCGCAGCAGAAGCCTCGAGGCTTCCCCCTCGCCCTCTGCCCCCACCCCGCTCCTCCCTTCCCCCCCGCTCCTGTATCAAGCCGCGCTACTTGTCTCGGCATGGAATCAGATTCGTCAAACGAAACAAATCAACGCCTGCGGGGACGGGGGGGAGAAGGGAGCTGCTCGCTCGAGCTCGACGCGGGGACCGAGGAGACTTTTTGCAACGAGCCTGATACACTCTTGGCGCGATTCCCGGGGACTAGTATTTTACTCGCTCGTCCCGCGGCCAACCGCTATTGTTTTGCGCTGCGTACGAAGAGCCTCACGTACGCGTTTCATATAAGAAACGAATTGGCGGAGAGAGAGAGAGAGAAAGAGAGACCCATCTGGTATTTTCGATCGCGAGTCCGCGAGACGCGGAATGCACGCGCTACGCCAGCCGTGTTCCCACACTTCATTAAGTATTTACGAGACGACAACACGGGATCAATTTTTCATCGTCCTCGCGCGCGCGCGTTGAGAGAGACGACGACGTAGGACGACCACGCGCGCCTCTCGCGCGCTACGGCCAACTCTTTCTGCTTCGTAGGTAGAATAATTTGTCAAGCCGAAGGGTGGCCCGGCCGTCGGCAAGCTGGCGGCGAATTAATGAGGGAGAATGCGGCCGGCCGGGAGAAAGAGAGACGGAGAGCGCGTGGACGCCGAACGGCGTGTGGAGAGGAGGAGGGGGGGGAGGCGGGGGAGGGGAAGGGGCAGCGAGGCACGTAACGTCCCGTGAGCGATCTACAAAGATTTAGTGACGCGCGCGCCCAGCCTCGGTCGAGCTCGGCCGGCCTGACACATTGCCGCATCAATTAAACGACGCGTTATCAATAGCCGCGCGGCAGCGGCAGTCGGCGCGGGGCCGGGATGGACACCTTCGGCGCTAAAGCCCGCGCGTCTCGCGATCTCGGCGCGCGCGCTCAGGTTCAAAGGAGCGATCCACGCTCAATGGGCGCTGCAGCACTGAAAAGGAGTTCAACACCTCGCGCGAGCCGCTCTCTGTCGCGTCTTGAAAGACGCGACGAGACACATATGCGACGGGACAGGCTGAACAAGGCTCTTCAAAAGTTTATTACAGTTAGGCCGTGGGGGACAGACTTTTCGGGAATAAAAGATCTCGCCCGCCGAGTGTCCCACATACTCGATTAGTTGCGCGACGCGCAAGGCAGGACGGGGAGAGGACGGCGCACGAGACTTTTGGAAAACCGCGCACGGACGAGTCTTTTTGACACGTAGCGGGCTATGGGAATTGATTAGGCGCTTCTTTCTTGCCTGCGCATCCTCCACGCGTCCGCGTGGCTAAGCTTATTCGTGACGCCGACGGATTTGGAAGCTACGCGGATGGCATAATGAGATGTGTTTTTGGAAAAAATACATTTTATTTAGCTTTTTGTGTATTTTTTTTATTTTGTTTTTGCTAGTCCATATGTGAGCTTCGCGCGTTTAACCAGATGATGCAAAAAAAAAAAATCGAAAATAATGTTTTTTGAATTTTTCAACAGCCAATAGGAAAACGAATAAACCGACAACAATACTTACATCGAAAATGCGAGATATTTTCCCGACTGATTTGTCAAAGAGGAATAAAACTGTTATGCGACGAGGAATTGATAAGTAATTTCGGATCAAGCAGGACCGTGTACAAATGATAGTACATGGATCACGTTGTTTAGGACTCAATATTTTATGATCCTTGTTTTTTTCTTTCAAGCCAAAATTGCGGTAATACTTTGCCTCCGACTTAAACATATATAGAATATTTAAAGATAAAAAATAAATAAACAATTCGTTAAATATTATTGAAATGATACGCATTTTTCTTTTATGGCGACCAACGGCGGACATTTTTTTATGCGTCAAAATAACAGCCGCACTCAAAGATTTAAAAATCGCAAAATATGCTGGGAGAAATCGCGGGCAAGGATAATACAAACAAAATATAATTCAACCGCTCTTAAAACCACTAATCAGCCACTTTGACAACAGAAAAAGCTAAGTCACATCAGCAGATCGCATTTCTCGTCACCAACAAACAATTTTAATTGCGACCATCCAGCGCGCCAAGTAAAATCCACCTCTAAGCGTATTCCGCTCACGACCCCGATACCCCGATAGCATCAACAAAGACACAGCAATTCCCGTCGTCTCGCGCGCCGACATATCGGTGACGGCACTCGACGATTGCCCGCAAGAATGTAACACGAAGATTGTGCAACCGGTGCGTCTGGAATCACGCGACATAAACGAGGCGAAATACCGGAGTGCCGGGCAAAAAACAAAAAGGCAAAGAAAAAAAAAAGAAATAAAGAGCCTCTCGCTCGGCTGGTGCGTGGAGTACATTAGTCGCTTCTCCGAGGCGGGCGACCTCCGGGAGCAATTGTGTCATGCGTTCAGGGAATTAGAGCCAATGAAGTCGTGCATCTGCGCGCTCGTCATCCGAGACGATATAGAGGCGCGCGAGGCTCCGCTCCACGCTGCCCGTTCGCAACCGAGCAAGAAACCAGCAGCAGCCGCAGCAGCGGCAACCAAGGCGCAGAGGGCGAATAATCGACCGGGAAGGGGGATATATCGTTCATAGCCGATAAAGCGGCTGGTGTCGTGGCGCACGTGCAGAGCCAGTGAAGGAACGCGTCTACAATTTCCTCGATAAACTTCTCTCCCGCTCTTCCACCACACGAGCTCGCGGTAACGACGCGACTTACGCGCGCTCTCCGTATATATATCGCCCGACTACAATAACTTCCCGCGCGCGCACCGGACCGTCCGCGCGTCGTCTCGCTTTTCGCGCTTGCGTCTGCGCGGAACGACCGCCACTACCACTGTCGAGCGCGCGTTCGCTACACCCGATAAACCGTAGCTCGTGCGCGCGAGTGCCGAGACAATGCGCCCTTGTTTTATCGTCCGCACCGCGTTGCCGTCTTATTTTCTCTCGCGTCTATCGCCTCTCGCTGTACACAACGCAAACACACACACACACACAGACCCTCCGTCTCTATCGCCCTACGTATTGTTATTTGCAGGAGAGACGATACATCCGGCCGGCTCTCTGTTATGTATACTTTACGCGTAGGTCATCGCGCGCGCGATGCGTCGAGCTTGCGGCTTTAAAATTCACACGATTATACTTGGCTCGGCGGACGCGGGGAGCGAGAACGGCGCGATAGGTGCGCGAGGGTGAGAGAGACGGAGGGAGTCAGTCGAGTCTCTGCGGTCCCGGTCGAAAGGTCAGCCAAGGTCAGCGAACGGTCTTGGCGCGCAGAAGTGGCGTGTCTCGGCCGTCCGCTCGTCCGCGGTGTACACAAGCGCGGGCCCACCGTGCCGCGTGTGTGTACAATATACACCCGACGGCGGAAACGTCGTTAGTCCCCGCGCGCGCGCGCGCGCCTGGGGCCCGAAGCGCGCTTACACTATAATGCCGAGAGCCCCGGCACCGCGGCGGCGGTGTGGGTGAGCATCGACGCCGACGAATTTGGAAGCTACATCGTAATGAGATGTGTTTTTGGGAAAGGTAAACCTTTTTTTTTGCCTTTTGTGTAGGTTTTTTTGGATTTGTATTAGCGGGTAATTACGGAGCCAGGAAGACGTTAACAAATTATATTAAACTGATATTAATAATTTTATAACTCAACGTTTTTAAACCCCCCTTCTTTTTCTTTCGGACAAAAATTATTTGAGCAGTTTGCCCTGGATCTGGATAAATGTGTAGAAACATCTGTAATATATAAAGATAAAAAAATAAATTAACAATTCGTTAAATACTGCAGAAAGACATTTTTATTTTTGATCAACGGCGGAGATTTTTTGATATTGTTATATAAAGATAAAAAATAAATAAACAATTCGTTAAATACTGCAGAAAGACATTTTTGTTTTTGATCGACGGCGGAGATTTCTTTATATTAATATATGAAGATGAAAAAATAAATAAACAATTGGTTGAATACTGCTGAAAGACATTTTTGTTTGCGATCCACGGCGGGGATTTTTTTACGCGCCAAAATAAGAGCCGTGCGCGAAGATTAAAAAAAATGAGCTAAATAATGCGGAGAGCCCCGGCTGCGCGTTAGTCGACAGCGACAGTGGTGTGGGTGAGCATTGCGCGGTGTCGCGCGCGGCCAATTCGAAATTCCACGCGTTTCCGCGCGGAGCGCCCGCACTCTGCTGGTACCGCGATGCATATAACTTTGGCGCCCGGTGCATCGGCGAGCGCACATGGGGTGTAGGTGAGGTGGTCCCGTCTTCTCTCTCTCTCTCTCTCTCTCTCTCTCTCTCTCTCTCTCTCTCTCCCTCGCAGTCTTTCTCTCATGCTCCTTCTCCGGCGATAAGTTTTTCGCGTTCCACACGTGCTTGCCGAGAGTACGTGCGATGTGCATGCGGACTTGGCGAAGGCGTGCCAGGATCGCAGGCGGAGCTTTCATCGGCGAAAAGACCGCCTGCCGCGACCGCCCCTGTGTGCACATGTCGAGAGAGGATATTCTCTCGCTCTCGGGCGCACGCGAGCTTCACTCGCCGAGCGTTCTTCCTCGTCCTCCTCCTCTTCTTCTTCTCCTTCTTCGTCTTCGTCTTCGCCTCGTTCTTGGGTTACTCGTGGCTTGGATATCGGGATCGCGTGCGCCACACGTGCACACCAAGCACTCCGCTCGGTTGCCGCACGACGACGACGACAACGAAGACGAAGACCCGAGCGTGCAATCTTCGGTTTACCCCCCAATATACTTCTCTTCCCACCGCCGCTCTCGCGCGCGCGGTTTTCATCTCCTCAGCGGCGGCTCCGCGCTCGTTTTGCCCCCCCGAGTTGGGCTGTATAGCGAGTCGCGCGGCTCAGGAGCCGCGAGGATGGAACGCTGCGAGCGTGTTAACGAGAATAAGGAGGATCGTGAGTCTCCGCCGCGCGCTCGCGATATACCAGCTGAATCGCGCGCCCGAATTCCTGACCTCCGGTTTCGTGCGCGCCGGCGACTACGACGGTGGCTCTCTGAGCGCTCTGCGCACTTGAAGCGATATTGGCGAGGGAGGAGAAGGGACTCTATGGGCTTCGCGCCGCGGCGATCACGAACAACCTACAGCACGAACAACGAGCGAGTCGCCGCGCTCGCGAGTCGTGCAACGAGTTGATTTCTTTCTCTGTGTACTACCCGATCTATCTCGCTTTGGGTACTACGCTACACTGTATACGACACGCTTGACGATGACTCGGCGCATCGTCGATTTCACATTCGACCGTCCGTTCGCGGTTCGCGCGGTGGAAATACACGAGGCTTCGTACCTAGCTACGTCCCCCGCCGAGAGCTGATGAATTTCTCGCCGGGTACTCGCGGCTCGAGGCGCGCCAGGAGACGCGTCTGTTGCGAGGACACGTTACGTGCGAGTGAGAACCTGTCTGTCAGCGGCACGCTGTCGATTTCGGCGCCGTGTTTAGGTCGTTCACTGGTTTTGAATGTTGAGGCCGATATTGTGGGCGTGGGTCGTTGTTGATATAAACGACGGGGTAGAATAAGGTGTTTTATTGTGTATGTAATTTATGCGGATTTGTGTAACGATGACAAATAAAAATTATTGATTGATGGTATGCAATGAAAAAAAAAAAAAAAATTGTCTACCTCGCCGTGAGATTGGCGTACGTTTTTTATGCCAGAATTCATAGATCCTGACTTCGGTCGAAAAGTACAAATATCGACCGGTTTACATTTTTTATTCAAGATATCGTTTTTTAGCATGCACCATCGTTCTCAAATCTCATATTCTACCTCTGGAAACACTGGTTTGAAAGATTTTTAAAGTGATTTTCCCTCTTCAGTAAATCAGTGGGTAAAATATCTCGCATTTTCGATATAAGTATCGTTGTCGTGTTATTCGTTCTCTGATTGGCTGTCGGGTTGCCTGCAATTCTTTGCTAACCAACGAGCAGTTTCAATCGTGTTGTAGTATTTTGACAGTTCGGAGGGTGCGAGGTGTCAAGGGTTGTTAATGTTATCTGAGGAAGGGTGTTCAGGCAAAGCGTATGGCCTAATGTTTACACAGATAAAAAATAATTTTTTGCGTTTTTCTGGACGAATTTTCTATTTTTTGGGTAACCAACGGTGCTTTTCGGAATCAGCGCGAAATTTCCCATCGGATAGAGTTTTCAAACTTTAAAAAACCAAAAATTTTTTTTTTTTTTTAAACGCAAGACTTCTTCTAACTTTAAAATTCTGTGAAAAATTCAGAAATCAAAATATTGTTTCCAGCTCAAGAAAAGAATCCGACACAAAAATCGCATTACTCTGCGGCCAGAACTGAACGGACAATTTCTAAAGCAAATACACGTTTCCTCGTATTTTGACGCTTCGGTTTTTCAAGGTGAATAAACCGATCGACGAAGAAAGGTTGTTGTTACGGAAGCCGATTTTTCCACCTGGATTCGGCCGAAAAATTTTGAGATTCGTTGCGTTCCGCGGATCGAGCGAGCCTCCGGTCGAGCAAGCATATTTGTTTGTTGATGTTTCTGCTGTCACGCTCAAAGGGGGGTGAGCATGTGGTAGCGCCTCTTTCAGCCGCGCGCTTCAAACTTCTCCTAGCTCGTTTACACTCGATTTTTAAAACCCATAAATCGTGACCTCTCCGGCAGTGGCATTGCGGGGCATCGCCGGCGTGCGGTGCGACTACCACCATGCGGTGTGCCCGCGCGCTCCTCGGGGGCCCCCGAAAGGAGGCTGCGCACACAATCGATTCACCGGAAAAAAAAGAAGAATACGAGAGTACATTTCTCCGCCTCCAATTTGCCCACGTTTCGGTTGAGTCCCGAGCCCCATACATCTTTGGGTGGTCGAGCGAGGAGCGCGCGGAGCTGGGTAAATAAAAAGTACGTTGCTCGCAGAGGATTCCGCGTGCCTCCGGCACTAATTGTAGGTACTACCTATACCCGCCGAGCAGCGACGGCCTCCGTCTCCGACAAGTTCGACTGGTGCCCGGCTCGCTTTTCTCGTTTGCCCCGAGTTCGCTATGCAACGATCGGCAAACTCTCGCAAAACAACATCCGCCACTTTGCCTTCTTTCCTTCTAATTCGAAATTGCGTTAATTAAATTGACCAAAAGATCCAGTTGATGAGATAAAGTTTGCACTGGATATCCGGAAATTGGATTCCTGATGTGCAGGCAAAACGCACTCGATGCATTATTATAACTCTTATTTTTATTTCTATTATTTCCATCAGATATAAGCAACAAGCTTATTTACACAGGGACTTTAATTTTCGGATATTCAGCACAAACTTTAACGTCAATCTTTTGGTCAATTTAATTAACGCTATTTAGAATTAGAAGGGAAAACAAAAAGTAGCTTTTACTTTGGGTTTCTGATCAAGTATAGCATGGCAAACTTGGAGCAAACGAGGAAAAATTTGTCCAGTAATCGAACTTGTCCAAGACGAAGAAAATCAGTGTCCCAGTGTGCAGCCACTCAATGCCTCATTATTCTTCGCTTCACTGGGTGCGAACAGACGTTATCGCCAACGAGCGTAACACCAACTTCACCAGGACGATCATCAATTCTTTCAAAAACAACGTCCGCTGAATTCTAATTCCAAACAGCGTTAATTAAATTGACCAAAAGATTGACGCGAAGGTTTGCGCTGGATATCCGGAAATTAGAGTCCCGGAGTGTGCGGACAGAGCACTCGATATACCAGCGCGGATTGGGCGCGCACAAACACGCGCGGCGGAACCTACGCTATGCATGAATGTGGACAATGTGTTTCGCTCAGAGATTGGTTTCCTACCGGAGCGCGGCTCGGGGGGGCAGCGCGGCGAAGCAGCGCGCACGGCGCTGTTTAAACGAACGAACCGGTTGCTCGAAAAGGGGTATGTGATTGGCTTGCATGCAAATGCGTTCGGCGCGCTCGTCCGGATTTCGCTTAGGCTGTTTTCGAAACGTACCCGCGAACCGAGCGGGATCGTCGCGCAAAGTGCGCGCGCGCGAATAAACGAAATGGCATATCGAGCGTGCGCCAGATCGGGCCGCGATGTGTGCCCAAACATCATTATCCAATTTCCCCGCCGCCCGGCTCGGCTGGCCCGCGCGTATATAAATGATTCATCCCGGAAGGTGAAATTTATCAGATAATTCTGGACGCTGCGGAACGCACCCTTGGGAGAATTTTCGGGAGGCGATTAAATTTATGGCCCGCAACGTAAAATTGATTTCTTTTTTTTTCCCCGTCATTTCGTGCGTACGCAACGCTTATCTCTCTATATTATAAAAATATAAGTACTTTTTTGTATTTACGTTGTAAAAGCGAATGGAAAGGGGAGGGGGAAAGTTATTTTAAAATTAACTTCTTAAAACTTTTTCCTGGAAAAAAACTTAAAGTTAAATTAACTTTACCATGGCAACCATTCCACGGCATTTTCAGCGAGTGTTATCAAGTTGGCCATGGAAATTTCAGCGAGTGGTATGAAGTTGGCCATGAAACTTCCGGTAAGTTTTTCGAGCAGGCTGGGGTCAAATGACGCACCCAAGCCAGGACTTTTTTGTATTTTTTAAATGAAAACAAATTACAGAGTAAGTACTTTTTGTATTTACTCTGTAAAAGCAAATGGAAAGAGGAATTTGGCAGGGGGCGAATCCCCTCTAGTATATATACTATATATATATGCAACCGGCTATACGCATTTATCTTTAATTATATCGCTTGCGTACACCGCGGCTAAATACTCGGGGAAAATATAACTCTAATGAACTTGTTAAAAACGCCAAATTAATACGTCTACTTTTCGGCATGGGAGCCATTGCATCCTGCATCCGTGAAAGGGGCCTTGAACTTTCGGCCGGATGAGAGAGGAGCGCGGGCATTATTTAATAGAGACAGGAACGAGTCATTAATCTTGCGCGGATCTTTTCTCGCAAATTGCAGGGTACGCGCGATGTGTTCCACATTGGCGATATCGTGTGCGCGCAACAAAGTTTTCTGTCGAATAACGCCCGCGCCTCGAAGCGCGCGTTTTGAAAAGACGGCAAAGGAAAAAAATGTTTAAAAGTGAAGATAAAAATAAAAAATAAAAAACGTCAGTTCGACGATCGTACGAACCGAACGGAGAGACGCGGGCGTTCTCGCAGTCGGGAACCCACCTCGGGGACTGATTGCGAGGGCCCTGTATATAATGACTGGCCATCAAAATGTCATTATGGGAGGAGAGGTTGTTCCAGGGCCCGAACTCCTCACGACCCTGGATTCCAGGCGGACTGATGATTTAGCGTAATTTAGTCTTGCATTAGTAGGCTGCAATTACTTTGCTCTTATCGCAACTCAATCCTAATTGCTTGCGCGTCTAGACTCTGCTCGAATTACATCTGACTCGTGCTTATCGCGCGTTTTGACCATTCAGTGATTTATTGAAGAAAAAAAACGCGTGTATGCAAGATTGACATCGCTTTGAAATTATACATTTTTATACCAAATACGATTATAAATCTATGATTAAACACGACTGATACGATTGATAAATACGATTAGAATCAGATTTTCGAAGATAAAACAAAATTCATTCGTATAACATTTTTGTTGTCACGTTCATTAATGGTTTTTTCTTCTTCTTTCTATTATCATCTAAGCTTCAGATTTCACAACGTGAAATCGTGAAAACCACAAAGTTGTCACAGTCTCTTTGCACGAAGAGTCTGGTAATTTTTATTCGAAGCTCAAAGGTGACATTTTTGTGAAAGATTACTGCACAGCAAACATTTTCTAGAAAAATAAATAACTGTTCTGCGTCGCAGGGGCTAAAAAAATGTAACATCCTACACTATTAATTCCATTATTTTAATCCACCATTAAATATTTTTAGCCCGTCGTAAAAATTCACATGAGAAAATTCTTTCTCCCTTTTTCCATCACCAGTTAATAAAAAGAAAAAAATCCGACGTTATTTTGGTTCTATTTAAGAAGCCCCGCACTGACGAAAAGTGAAAGCATCGTTGTTTTCCCAAGGCGCAACTGCAGTAAATGTGTTCCTACCGTTTAAGGAGGCTATTTGGAGGTGTGCAAACATGACTAATAGGTAGCCTGTCGTCAATTTGGTCGGGCGCGCGCATTGTCTCTGGGCCGAAGGACGCGCTAATCCGTTACGAAAACGAAAGCCCCGTGACTCCTGACAGGGTCAGCACCGCCGGGACCGTGGGCCAAGTTATGTGCGGAGGTTCAGCTGCCGAGGCACGCATCGGCTTTGTACGTACCTACGTTGTACACCAAGCTCGATGGGTGCTCGCGCGCGCTATATAGCAATACGAAAACGGTGAGGATCGAAGCTCGCGCGCGCGCGGTCTCTGGATGAGCTCGCACACAGCTCGCCACGGCTCGCCACGGTCATACCGGAACGCGCGTCCCGCTGTGCGGTACACGACGTCCCGTCGTTTCTCGGCCGAAAACTCAGCGGTAACAACGGCGAACGTGTCAAAATAGCTATAGGAACAAGCACTTTTTCTCGCATCCCCGAAGCGAGCGTGCGCGCGAGAGCGCGCGAAATCGATGGAGCTTCCTGAGCCTTAAGCCACCGCGCGTCCGATTCAACTCTCCGCCGGTCTACCTGCTGCGTCTTGATCCTCATTCTCGCGCAGATTTCGAAATCATTTCGACGGGATGGAAAAGAGAGAAAAAAAGAGCGGAAAAAAAAGAAGAAAAGAAAAATCTCCGGACCTCCAGCAACCCTTTGAATCCTCTCGGAGCGACGCGCCCGGGGACTAATACTCGCTCACCGCTCTATCGGCCTAAGCCGGAAACCCCGGGTCGTGGGTCTTGTTGCAAAAAAAAAAGTGGCGAACCAGGATCTCGAGCTTTCAAGGCCTGGCCTAACTTTTGCTGTTGTAAATCTCGCCGAGGATTTTTGGGGAATTATGATGTTTGGCCCCGGAGGACGTCAATAAAGCAAGTGGAAACGTATTAAGGCGCTGTTTGTTCGTTGTCAGCTGTGGGAAGGTAACGGAGGAGGAATGGAGTTTAAGGAATGTTGAGGAAAGATCGATCACTCGCTATCCACGAATCTATGATCGCGAGTTGGCCTTTTCATCGACATCGACGAATCGAACACACGGAGGTGTGTGACGAAATTTCGCGTCGTGTTCTATCAACACCATATTTTTATTACCCAGCCTGTCAGTGTAACAAGTAACAAGGCGAAAAGGCTTGCGCAAAAAAATGTTAGGCATTTCGGTGGACCGTAATTTCGTGGGACTGTTACAACTCTTTGCCTTGTCGTAAAATCAAAAGTGAAAGGCCTCGACGGGTCAGTGTGCCAGCAAAAAGTCTCCGCGCCGAGAGCTCCGAGAGCCGTTGCAGTTTGAAGAATTAGTTTGTCGAAAAAAAGTGTCCCGCTTTTCTTTTGCTTGTTAGAAAATTGAATGTCCGGTCACGGCACTTGGGCCTGGAAGCAAAGAATTTATGTTCACTGCACTCAGAGAAATTGTGTAAGTTACATCAAATTTTCGTTCATGCTATTATTTTTATAGTTCACGGGAATGAATTAATAGTTATGATAACTGCGTTATATAGTTACCATGACTAAAAAATTAATTGCTGTACCTATACAAAATAATTGCCACTTTATCGTTGTCACTTTATAGTTGCCAATACTAGATTTTCCTCTCAGTGCGCAGTTTTACATACCTAAAACAAAATCGTAAAATAAAAAAATTCGTATTGTTAGAGTGTCTAACTTCATAGAAACTTTTTTTTTTCAATTTGTTTCCTGAGAATCAGATTTAGAAACAGATTTTTATAAAAAAAAAATAATTAGCTCAACGCAGAATCAATTCCAGTCGAATCTCCGGCGCAATTACTCGACAGTCTACCAAATCGTCACCCGAGAGACGCAGATTGGAAGGTTGCGAAAAAATCCCAATCAGCCGGCTATAACACAGCGAAAATGTCATCGCGTTTGTGCGCCCGCGGGACGCGCAGATCCGGGCGTAGTTTCGTTTGAAAGAAGCGTCGGACCTCGCATATACAACCCACGCGGGGTATTAATCAAAGGATTGCGAGGATTACGGAAAATATATTCGATATCGAGTATAGAGACGAGAATTTGCTCGGACGTGAATGGCCATAAGCGTTGAGCGCGCGCGCGAGAGCGGACCTCGCGTCGATGCCGTCGGTGAATAGAGGCAGCTCCGGTCTAGGCTGGATGGCGGCTCTTCAATGACGAATGGACCGCGCGTTCGGTGGTCACCATTAATGACCGCAGTGTGCGTTCATTCAGTCACACACGGCTAAAGCGATGAAATATGTTCTAAATGGATCTGAAGGTGAAAACGCATTGCCCTTTTCGACCCACTATCCGCAATTGGTAATGTCAGCGATTCCGGGGCCCTCGGCGTTTAA
Source organism: Pimpla rufipes (assembly GCA_963932165.1). Classification (NCBI taxonomy): domain Eukaryota; kingdom Metazoa; phylum Arthropoda; class Insecta; order Hymenoptera; family Ichneumonidae; genus Pimpla; species Pimpla rufipes. The sequence goes on from OZ010635.1 coordinate 13,578,283, forward strand.
TCGGCCTTTAACCGCCCCGCCAGACTGCATATTTCGCAAACAGTTGGCGATTCAATGCGCCCCATGTCGCGCACACCTCGCCCTAAACCCGGCACCACCTACGTTCCTACCAACGTGTGTACATGTATATTTTCACTCCGTTGGGCGTATGTCCTATACGCGCGCACCGCAACGAAGGATACAGGGCCACACGAGTGAGCCCCCTATACGACTGCATAGCCGGGCAGATAGACGAGGGAGGCTGTGGGGTCGGGCTGTTGCCATAGTCCGCACACAACAGAGCTGCCCCTACTTAGGCCTTAAGTCCATTGTAACTTTTATGCCTCCCCCCGACCATCCTCGACCCCCCGGCTGAAACACCAGGCGGTATAATATCTCGGACCACCCCGAGCACCACCCTTGTTTACATTGAGTAATTAAATCTTATGTTTTAGTGCTATTCATTATCAGCACGAAGCCTCCGATCCTCTACGGTCACCGCGGTCGCTGTGCAGTCGTGTCGCCCTGCACAGCGACTGCACTTTACTATCGTGTATTTTACGCTCTTGACATACGTAGTGCTTGGAAAATTTGACGCACCGAAATATTGAATTTTTGAACGTATAAAAATTAACGTTTTATAAGTTAGATTCGATGTATGTCAGTTGTTGTAAACTGATACATAGGGTTTGACGTTCAGGTGTCATGTAAAGTTATGGTGTTTTTGTATGAAATATGCACTTTTTTCGCATTGAAAATATTTTTTGTCGTAATGTATATAATTTTATATTGCACTCGTGTCGTCATTGAATTTACCAGGTTTCCGTCTTTTAAAAAGTTCATGAGTAACGGACAGCATTGTTAGCAAACGATTAGAGCTGTGATTGGTTGCCAGGAAAGTCCGTGATAAACAAAATCAGTTTGGTGTCAAATTTGAAAAATTTCATAAGAGGACAGGCGGGGCAGCACCCGTAACCTTTTAAAGCTTTATAAGAGCGCAGCAGCGCAAAATTGATTAACCTACTATAGGTGATATTTTGAAATAAAAGTTTCCGAGGTCGATTTTGGCGGTTTTCGGTCCGGAGCCGGATCTACGATTTCTGACAGAAAAAATATTTTTTTCAAAATCGATTAAAAAAGGTTAATAACCAGTGTTTTCGGGGGTAGAATATGCGACTTGAGAATGATGGTATAGGTTAAAAGTCGATATTTTGAAAAGAAAACAAATTAGGGTCGATTTTCGGTCCGGAGCCAGATCTACGATTTCTGACAGAAAAAACATTTATTTCGTCGCCAAAAAAATATTTTTTTCAAAATCGATTAAAAAAGGTTAATAACCAGTGTTTTCAAGGGTAGAATATGCGACTTGAGAATGATGGTATAGGTTAAAAGTCGATATTTTGAAAAGAAAAAAAATTGGGGTCGATTTTCGGTCCGGAGCCAGATCTACGATTTCTGACAGAAAAAATATTTATTTCGTCGCCAAAAAAATATTTTTTTCAAAATCGATTAAAAAAGGTTAATAACCAGTGTTTTCGGGGGTAGAATATGCTACTTGAGAATGATGGTATAGGTTAAAAGTCGATATTTTGAAAAGAAAACAAATTAGGGTCGATTTTCGGTCCGGAGCCAGATCTACGATTTCTGACAGAAAAAACATTTATTTCGTCGCCAAAAAAATATTTTTTTCAAAATCGATTAAAAAAGGTTAATAACCAGTGTTTTCAAGGGTAGAATATGCGACTTGAGAATGATGGTATAGGTTAAAAGTCGATATTTTGAAAAGAAAAAAAATTGGGGTCGATTTTCGGTCCGGAGCCAGATCTACGATTTCTGACAGAAAAAATATTTATTTCGTCGCCAAAAAAATATTTTTTTCAAAATCGATTAAAAAAGGTTAATAACCAGTGTTTTCAGGGGTAGAATATGCGACTTGAGAATGATGGTATAGGTTAAAAGTCGATATTTTGAAAAGAAAAAAAATTGGGGTCGATTTTCGGTCCGGAGCCAGATCTACGATTTCTGACAGAAAAAATATTTATTTCGTCGCCAAAAAAACATTTTTTTCAAAATCGATTAAAAAAGGTTAATAACCAGTGTTTTCGGGGGTAGAATATGCGACTTGAGAATGATGGTATAGGTTGAAAGTCGATATTTTGAAAAGAAAAAAAATTGGGGTCGATTTTCGGTCCGGAGCCAGATCTACGATTTCTGACAGAAAAAATATTTATTTCGTCGCCAAAAAAATATTTTTTTCAAAATCGATTAAAAAAGGTTAATAACCAGTGTTTTCGGGGGTAGGATATGCGACTTGAGAATGATGGTATAGGTTAAAAGTCGATATTTTGAAAAGAACAAATTTCTGAGGTCGATTTCGGCAAGTTTTTTCAGGCACGCGCGGCAGCGCGTGTGATTAGCCTACTGTGAATAAAAACTTGAGAGCGATAACCGCGATTTTTCAACGGATCTTTTTGACGCAGTGGAGTCCCGGCGAGAGTCGTGAAAAACATAATTTGCCTAGCTCCCTGTCTTCGATTTCGCTGCCCACGTCGTCCCGCTCGGGCGCCACGGAGCTTTTTGTCCTCGATTTTGTTCCAGAAAAGCTTGTTAGCCGGTTATCCGGCAGCGTTTATCGTAAAATCGAGGAAGCAAACCCGAGCGCATTCCTCGGGCTCCGCCGAACAATGTGTAATTAGGAGAGCGAGATGCTCACGAAAAACTAGTCATAAGCGTTTTGCCTCGCGAGGTCGGGACTCGGTCTCGGTTCGATGATTCTGCGTGAGCAGCTCTCGACTCCGCGAGCCCCGATTGGTTATGCAATTACTAATAATTGCGTCAGCGGTTCGCGGGGAGAAGTCAGAGGCGACGGCGGCGGTGGCGGCGCTCGACCACCGCGGGAGAAAAGAGCTTTGGCTTTTTTCCCGCCCTCGTTTCCACGTCGTAGCGGCGCGAGCCCTCCAAGTGCACCGCGCAACATTCGTGCGTTCGTAACCAACGGCCCGACTGAAAAAAAAAAAAAAATGAAAAAACTACAAGCAACAACAACAACACCGACAACATCGAGTGAAAACTTTTAAAGACATTTTTCAAAGAAACCACGAGGTACACACGCGATGCCTTGTGAAAATGCGAGCTAGTTATCAAGTTGCTAACAGCCCCGCGGGCGCGCAGCGCGGGCCAAAGGAGAGCGGAGCGCGGATGCAGCCGAGCGCGTATGCGTTTCAACTAAAAACAACGAGCAGACGCGAGCGCGAGAGTGGTCCGCACACTTTGAGCGCGAGCATCTCCCGTGCGCGCTTCGAGTTTTAATACGCGAGCGCGCGAGGCTCGAAAAAAGAACGGCGCCATTCATCTTGAGTAGCAGCCCCGCGACTTCCCGCGAAGTCTCGCGTTTCTCAGGGACGAACGAATGAAAATTCATGATTCCACCGAAGCGAGCCTCGCGCCCCTCGCTCGCTGCTCCACGCACGCGGGACCCGCGCGCTGCTGCTGCACTTGTCGGGGTGACCGAACGAGTTTTCGGCTTAATTATCGGCCGAGCTGTCTGTACCAAATCCCTATGCAAAGTAATTAATGCATCTCGCAGTCCCGGCCGCGCGCGCTCCGATCGGAACGACTTCTTGCGACTCAAAGACGGATTCGAACAATCCGCGAGTCGCGTCACCGTTAAATGTCTCTGATTTCATTGCTGCCGAGGGCGCAAAAACATCGCGACCACGAGGCCGAGGCTACCGAGTCGAAGAGTCGCGGGGTACAAATGGCTATTGGGAAGGCTGGGAGAAGGAAAAAAGAGATGAATCATGCAGGACACTGCGAGCGTCTCCCTACATTGTAGGCAGTAGGGAAAGGCGGAATACGATGAAATTGCTTTTTCACCAGGCTAGTTCTCGATTATTAATTATGAATACTCAGCCAATCCGTGGGGACCATAAGTCGGGATCAGAGCGCACTGAAATATAATGTTGCAGAATCGTAATGTCAACATTTTCGTAGAAATATTGGTCTACTGAAAAACAAATACGATTATTACTTTCGCTCCAAAAATTTATTTTTTCATAAGGCAATTTTCCTAGCTAACAAATTCACAAATGGCAATACGACACCGGGTCCAATTCATTACTAAATTGTTATTTTTAAGCAAATTTGTGTAACCATTTTTTATTTTTATTTTAACAAACTCACAAATGGCAATACGACACCGGGTCCAATTCATTACTAAATTGTTATTTTTAAGCAAATTGATGTAACAATTTTTTATTTTTATTTGAACAAACTCACAAATGGCAATACGACACCGGGTCCAATTCATTACTAAATTGTTATTTTTAAGCAAATTGATGTAACAATTTTTTATTTTTATTTTTTCCAACAAAATTAAAAACGCAAAACCGAATTGTTTACCGATTAAACGAATAGATCGAACGTAATGAGATTGTTACGACCCCGCTCGTCGATGCGCCGAAGGCCGGCGGCATTGAGTATTCGCCCGAGTAGTTCTCAAGTTTATAATCCGATGTAGTTGGCCCTAAGTGATATTCAGAAAGGGGGGGCGACGAGGCGCAAGAATATAATTTCAGCCAACAAGAGATCTCGGGCCGTTGTCGTCGGCGGGGAGGGTGACGCGTGCGTACAGAATTCGCGAAAGCATCCGCTTCGGCTAGAAGAGAAGCAGCCGCGCGGCCGTTGCTGGTAGTGTGTGAGGCGAAGGGTCCGCGCGCCGCCCGAGCGGCCGCAAAACATACCATGTGGCAGGTTGTTTCGCGGTGGAGTGAATGAGCCTGATTAGATTGAAGGGTCGTCGTTGGAGAAAAAAAGGATCGTGGGCTTCTTTCACGCTGAAGGGTCGTTACGTGAGCGTCGTCCTCTTTATGCTATAATATTGCTGCTTATGTGCTCTCGTCGATGCGTGGATACGTCGCTACTATACAACCGTGGGGCCGTGCGGTACAAGCCAGCCTGCTGAGAGGGAGTGTGTCCGTTGTTCCCTTCCCCCTTTCCCGAAGCATCCCCGGTAGTTTTTTTTTCTCCGTCCTTTCATCGCGCGCGCTATTAACGAAAAAGTAACAATGGAAAAATCAGTGTATTTTGAAAACATAAAAACGTTAACAAACATTCTTTGTGGGCAAAACCGCAACACTGAGTCGATACATCGTAGAGAAATTAATAGCGATTTGTAAGCCGCATACCTGTTTTTTTTGTCTGTATTGATTCTTATTTTATCTTTTTTGTGTTATTGGTAATGCGATCCCTTAAACGTGAGAGCACAAGCCAAGAATTGTTGGAAATGTAGTATCCGGAAATTGGACGGTCGCAGCCATAAACTGGTGGATTAAATCGAATATTCAAATGTTGTGTAAAATTACACTGCTTTTGTACAAAATGTTGCAAATTTCTTCGAAATGTGTACATTGCTACAGAGTTTTTTTTTGTGTCGTATTGTAATTTAACATGACACTAATATTTCCATTTAATATGACTAGCCCATTCACGCGCTTCTTGCGCTCGCCCAGTTGAAGAAAAAAAATCTTTTTTTTTAGTTTTTCGTGAAACTGATAGCGTTTAGAAAAAAAAATCAGAGAACAAATAAACCGACAACAACACTTACATTGAAAATGCGAGTCATTTTACCCACTGATTTTTCGAAGAGTGAATAAAAAATTCCAAGTCGATACTGACATTTTCCAATAAATTTCGTAAACCCAACATCAGCTAAGAATCATCCAATCATTGCAGAAAATGTCTTTCAACATTTCCTCCAGCCCCCAAATATCCCCAAATATTGTCAAACATTACAAACCAGCACTCCACGAAAAAAAAGAAACCTCAAACCACGGAAAGAGGCATCTGCCGCTCTCCGGGTATGTGTGTCACAGGAGTCAAGATCGAATGGTGTGACAACGAACTGCGTGATGAAGGTGCGAAACTCTGGAGGGGGATGAAAGTGCGGGGCGTCTGTGGCGAGATCTGTGGTCCCTCGGAGCCTCGTCCGCGAGGACCCAAATGGAAAAGCGCATCTGTCGCCATTTGCCGTGAAGTCCGGGGCCAAGTCCGAGGTGTCGCCTCGCCGTGGCGTTTTCCCCGAAGTCAGGCGATATTTCAAGGGCTCGGGCGGCACTGTGGCATGAGGCACCGCACCGGCGTGACTGTCGATCTGTAAAATCAGTTTCGTGCAGCGTGCGGCGCGTAGAGCGAGCTCATCGCCGTGTAGATATATCCCGGTCGTTTTGCGGCTGCCGCTCTCCCTCCCTCTCTCTCTCTCTCTCTCTCTCTCTCTCTCGCTCTCTCTCGCTCTCTGGCAGCGTGTAGAGAATGTTGTGCGGACGTCGAGTGAGCATAGCAAGTTGCTACGAAACGAGACAGGCACTGGGAGGACGCACGCACGTTAACACACACGAGCTCGGGATACTTAACACACACACACACACACACACACACAGAGAGACGGACAGGGCAGACGGAAAGTGAGTGTAAGAGAGAGAAAGGGCAGTGGGGGGGATGAGGAGATCGAGAGAGTAGTCGGGGTCTCTCCTCGTATACACGGGGCCTGTGTAAACAGAACCCAACCGAGTCTAGACTCGCCTCGAGGCTAAAACACAGGGCCCGAAGCAACGGCCGAGAAGCAACGGCTCGGGTACCGCCTCTTCGGGATTCCACCGCTCGTCCTTTCTCTCTCCCTCGGCCGCCGCGCTCTCGGCCCTCTCGCTTCCTTCCCTTCGCTCTGGGTTATAGGCCCTTCTACGTTAAGTCGATCGGGTTCTTTGCCGTTCCGCTACTACGCCGCTCTCCGCACTCTCGTGCTGCGCTCCTCTCTTCTCGCGAATTTACGGGTCCCGATGCAATTTTACGATTACGCAGAATTCACCGAGAAGAATGAGAGCGCGAGGGAGCGAGAGGCGGCGAACGGAGCTCCGTGCATCGCACTCGCGCCGCGGGGATAAGACCGAGGGAATACAATAGAATGTTGTACATCGTGTGCCTCGGAGTCGCCCCCTTCGAGCGTGACAAAAGCGTATCGCCTCGGCAAAATGATCTCGTTTCGACGACGAGCATTTTGCAATTGCATTCCCCGATGAGGGCGCCGCGATTTTATGGCGCTTTTTCTGGGTGCGCGGATCGTTTAACTGAAGCTTAATAAATCTGAAGGTTTTGCAAATAAATTTGTTTATATAGAAAAGAAGATTCTGATCTGGTAGATGATAGTTTTTGTCTGACCGATTTTTAATATGTATTTGGTGAGATGATCTCGTTTCGACTACGAGCATTTTATGATTGCAATACCCAATGAGGGCCCTGATTTCATCGCGCTTTTGATGGGTGTGGAGATCGTGTAACTGAAGCTTAACAAATCTGAAGATTTTGTAAATAAATTTGCTTATACAGAAGATTCTGATCTTATGGATGGTTATTGGCTAACCGATTGTTAATGTTTGTTTATGATTGTTAATGTAATCATTTTACCACATTTGATTTTGTGGCGTTTTTTCAGAATGTGGAGATTACTCATCTAATGCTAAAAAAATGTAAAGGTTTGGTGAATCAGTTAGTGCATACAAAAGAAAATATTCTCATCTAATGGATATTTTTTATCTGATTGATTGTTAATAATTTTACAAATGCAATTGAGGCCCATATCTTGCCGTGAATGTCTTAAAAAAAAAAAAAAATTTCTGTGTCCCTTCGAAATATCTCCATCGAAACGAAAGAAACTTCGCAGCACGAGGATTCGCACCAATGCCAATTGATTTATGACCGAAGAAGTGTTTCCGCTTAGATGTATTTTCGTGAAGAATTACTCCGCGATCGCTTTCTCAAAACCGATGCCTGTTCCCACTCCCCGAAAACAAACGATCCAATTTTCTAAAGCCTATCGAACAAATCCCCTCGACCCTGGAAAACAGCGTGGGTTTCTTTGAACAACATTTCTCAGTCCCACAATGAAATCAGAAAAGTTGGCTATTCGAATCAGTCTCGTTTGTCCTCGCGCGCGGACGCTTTTTCGTGTTTTCCTTCGGCCGCGTAGCGCGCGATCTGGACGTCGAGATAGGGAGCCAAAACGGGGTGCACCGGTGGGCCGCAGAGTGCACCGCCGACACACACAAGCCTATCGTCCCGGAAATCTTTTCGTTCGCGGCCCGATACTTATCGAGGTGAGAGACACCCGTCACGATTTATCGTAACCTGCTGTTGACGCGATGCGCGCTGTATACGTACGGCGTCGATCTCGGGTGTCGATATTTTCCCTCGACCGATGCATCTGTAGCCATCGACGCGTCATCCCTTCGGCCCATTTTACGCGGCACCGTCGTGCTGCTGTCGCGGTCGCCCTGCGGTTCAAATATTTTCGGCTATTTACGGGTAAGTCACTCTCGTGTCCCGAGGTGAACCGATCTCGCCGCGCTCGCTTTTCAAAAAGTAACAGCGCGCGGGGGCCGTCGGGGAGTGAGAGCGGGGGGGCGACCGGCGCGCACCGAAAAAGGGTGGATGGCATCGTGAATTCAAAGGTGGGCAGGGCGCTGGCCGCAACACAGCCCAACGGGCCGGGGATCCCGAGGAGAAAGCGTGTCCTTCAGGGCTGTAGTCGCGCGGCAGATCCCTCAGAACGCCGCACCGAAATTCGTCATGTTGCAACCGGGCGGATTTTTCGCGTGAAAAAAAATGGCACCGTCCATCATCCGCGACCCCTGCGCCCCTTTCGCCTCAAAACGCCGAATCCTTTCATCGCGACGGGGACAGAAAACAAAAAAAAATAAAAAATAAAAATTATTTACCACCCGTATCTGGTGTATAAAATAGAGGTGGCCGGTGGCTACGTCCCTGGTGTGTTTCTTCTTCGCTGCTGGCTCTCTTGGCGCTACACGGGCCACGCCAGGCCACGCTACACCGCAGTGAGTCGCGTTACGGTCGACAAGCGAGGCACCAGAAAGCCCTGAGCGAAGTAGTGGTGGGGGACAGGGAGGGGGGGGGGGGGGGCGAAGAAGAAGAGAAGGCAGATGCATCGCCGTAACGTCCCGTGCTTGCCGTATGTCACATGCTCATGCAGATGAGACCGCTTATAATGCCACTAATACGACGAGCAAACAGCGCCGTTTGCTACGATAGCCCATAGCGCGTAGCTGTAGCCCTTGACGCGGGCCCTTGGGGACACGAACACCAGAAGCAGCGAGCCACTCGTCTCGCGGCCGGGCTGTCGCTAATATCGGCGAATACACTCTCTAAGCCACATAGGCCACACTAGCCGCGACTATTGTTTACCAAATTGCGGGCAATAAAAATTATTTATGACGTTGACGTATCGAGGCAAATAATCCCGCAGGTTCGGCCGTGTGTGCGGACGACCCATTCGGGTTCGAGGGGTATAAAGAGGCTTTATCGAAAGTGCATTACCATTTCAATTCTCCGGGGCCACGCGGGGACAGGTCGAAATTAATTTCTACACGGATGGACTTGCCCTTTCGGAGCGAGAAGGGTCATGACAGCCACGCATCATCGACTCCTGCGCCCGTGGATTTCCGTTCGCCGGGGGGGAGCGAGAGGAATTTTTGTAGGCAGAAGAAAGTGGAAAGACGACTCTAGGACTATGACTGGCCTGGAGGTCGTTCGTTCCCTTCGAACCTGCTAAACTCTGCGCCAACGCAGCGACGGTCAACGAGAGAGTGAGAAGGAGAGAGAGGGAGAGAGAGAGAGATGCAATGGTGGAGCGGCTACACAATACCACATGAATATTTTCGCATCACGGATTCAACGTGTATACGGCAACAATGCGCGAGGCCCCCGTTGCACCACCCGCGCGAGCTCCGCTCGCGGCACAGGTTTGCATTGCGCTTTGAAAGCTGATCACCTGTAACGGTGCATTGTTGGGTGGCTATGGACCGCGCGCGCACCACTATATATGCGGCATATATACCGCGTAGCCGCGTCCGCGTAGCCGCGTCGGACGTGCACTGGGCGCCAATTCAAATCATCTATAGACGACGGTCAATGCTACAGTGCTAAGCGTTTACCTAATTATGCGGATATGCGCGACGCCGGAATGTTTCGGTAAAGTCGCGCCACCCAATCCCGCGGCTGTATATGTGGGAACTGGGAAATTGGATGTGGGGCCTTAGATTCTCACAGCGAGACGATTTTCGTTGATTCTCTTCCTTCGGGAATTGAGATTCTTGCGTTTAAATATGTTCTGAAATTTATCCGGGTAGGAAATCTGTGGTCGCAGTCTGCGCTGCTCAGGCTCAGGTTCGGCCCAGATCGGGGCCTTGGCAGTGCCTGACTTGGGCCGGAAGTATATCGCTGTAGATTTTCTGCCAGGAAAAATCCCGATTGTCGTAAAAATTGGTATTAAAAAAATGCATAAATCGTGATTTTTTTTTTTTTTTTCGTTTGACACAGAAACGAATATTGGATTCCGAACAAATACTGCGATTGCTTATTCTGTAGTGACGAAATTTGAAGAAAAACGAGACTAGAAATGTTATACGTAAACGAGAAATTTACGAAACAAAATCGTCGATTTTATCGTCCGGCGTCCAACGTCAAATCGTAATAAGTGCGAATCGCGTTCCAAGCAAAAATAGCATCGCAACGCAGTTTCTCAAGAATGCAACGATTTTACGCTTCCATCGCACCCGTTCGAAATCTCCGTACGACCAATCGACGACGCTGCGCGGCGACGCAAAAACGACCGCGCGAATTCCTCAATTTTCGCGAAAAACGTTACGGTCCCTCTGTTCGGCGGCCGTAAAACGCGCGACTGCGCTAAAACGCGAAAGAAAAACGCGCAGTCCGTCGCCGAGATTACAAAGTTTCCCCTATAAGGAAGCAATAATAATTTTCAAGTCGTTGGACGGCGCGCGCGGGGGAATCGCGAAATCGCAATTGGAAGATGCGATTACGCGGGCAAATAGCGTAAGTAGGTATATACGCGCGGGTACAGCGTAACCGGTGCCGGGTATACACAATGCGGCTCGCGCGCTCTCGCCGCGCTCGTACCGAGCGCGCGCCGGGCTCTGATGTAGATACTTACGGCTTTCAGCAAATAATACTATAAAATGATAGCCGGGATAAAGGGCAGCGAGAGACGTATCGACGTACACACAACACACAAGAGGCTATCGCGCGCGCGCTCTTTGAGAAGATGAGGAGGGCAGGGAAGGGAGTATGTATAATTCGCATTTGTGGCCTCGCAGGTTACTTTTGCGGCGAGCGCAACGGGCAGCGGCAGCAGCAACGGGCCGAGCAGACGGGCCGAGCCCCGCGAGCTCTTTCGAGCGTGCAGACCGAGCCGTTTTCCTTGTGTTCGATGAACCGTAAAGCAATTTTACGGACTGTCGAGAACTCTCGCGAATCGAAATCACCTTCTTTTTTTCGTTACAACTAACCACTTTGCCCGATCTTTTTGGCGTTGTTTTTTCGTTCTTCGTCTTTATTTTTTTTTCTTTTCCTTTTTTTTTCTTTTTCTCTATCCTTCCCTTTCCTCCCTCTTCATTCTTTCTCAACTCCGCGCGACTCGGCTCAACTCGTGTCCGCGAGGGTCCCGAGACTTTTTCCCCGACGACGCCGCGCGAGAGTGCCATGCGTTCCGGTCCCGCACTCGTCCGTTCGTCTAACTTTTATCAAGACATTTGGAATTAATTGCGTCCCGTGTAACTCGCGGCCGCTCGGGGCTACGACGCGATTGTTAACAGGACGTTTCGGAGCCGCCGGTGATTTCTAGCGTTTGCCCGCTAAACGCGCGCGGCACGGTGCGGTTGGCATTCGAACGGGACTCGTGTACAAAACCTCGGCTTGATGTTTGCCCGCGTCTCATGAAAGGCGAAACGCGAGAGGATCCGAGGGACTACGCGCGCGCGTGACGCTTTACGGGCGAAGCGTTTCTCAGTCTGAAAAAGCAACGAGGCTAAAAGAAACAACCGCGTACTACTTTTGAGCAGCGCGCATTGACAAGTTTATGGTGTGTATCATAGTTGCGAGAGCGTATACTAAACATCCGCACGGTCCCGCGCACGCGGGACCCAGGAATGAATCACCACCACCACCAGCAGCAGCAGCAGCGGCAGCCACGACCCGTTATACGCGCGTATTTTTTTTTTTTTTTTTTTCGTTTTGCTTTCTTTATCGTCGCGCACTGTGAAATGCACCGAGAAAATATAGTGGGAGCGCGTGGTAATCGATTTTCAAGACGGAGGGAAGTCGTTGAGGTTTTCCAGGCGCAGTTTATACCGCGCCCGGCTACTTCTTATCTTGTCGCTCGGGCCTGCGGATCGAGATTCAGTGAAATATATCGTCGCGCTCGTCGAACCGACTGATCGATAGCAATTACTACCCTATCCGCGAGGATCATTTATGGTAAACTGCGCGCGCGGGCTCGGACAGTCGTTGGGCGATAGTTTCAAATCGACGTGAAATCATCTCGCGCGCTTTGCGTATCTTGCGACGATAATGCACCGGTTACTGACCAATCGATTTCATGACCGCTCGAGCAATCCGCAAAAACGATATCAACCGGGTCGATAATGGTTTCGGCGCAAATGTGTATCGAGGTAAGCGGTCGATTCGCACAGTTGTATCGGATTTATTTATTTTTGTTCGATGTTGTTTGGAATTCAAGGCGAAAAATAATTAGGGAGCAATAGCTAATCGATTGCTGTCTTAACGAATTTTTTGCTGTAGCAGCAAAATGTTTAGCTTTCTTTAGCAAATCATTAGCTACGGCAGTAAAGGCTACATCCATATTTTTCTCCGTGAAGGACAGTATGAATTGATTAACATTTTTGTTTAATAAAAGTAGAATTTTCCAATGAATTTAGAATTTTTTGTTCGATACGCAAATTTTACGTGAATTTATCGTGAGATATGAAAATACCACAGTAAATCGATTGGTGATGTTTAATTATAAATTAAACCCAGAATTAGAAAAATGACAAAAAAACTGGCGATGAATCGAAGAAAAATCGGGCCTCATCAAGAGTTGGCCTGAATCAGACGGCCTGTTTGCAAATAACTGTCATCATCATGATAGTCTGAGAATAAATTCTGCAGCGCCCTCTGAATTCTAAAGTACGCTCGCTCTATTAACGAGTCACGAGATCGATGTCGAACAGCCCAAAGCTCCGGAGCCCGAGGCGCAGATGACACCGAAATTTCCGGCGCGCGTTATCCTTTCTTCCATCAATCCTCATAAACGTCAAGCACAAATAAATCTGTCCATAAAACTTATTTCGGAAATAAACTGCAGTCGTTTAAGTGCGCCCGCGACGATCGTCCGGACATTTTTGTACCACGTGGGACGACGCGATCCGAGCATAAAACTCGAACGGTACACGAAATTCATCGGTGAAAGTCTTGCGCACGCGGGAACCGAAGAAAAATATCCAGCGGGCACGTAGCCTATCTAAACATCGCGACCGCATCGGTGAAAAAAAAACGAATTGTTCCTCGCGATCCTTGAAGCGACGATTCGAAGAGCGTCGGCGTGCAAAAATCGTCAAGAGGTCGTCACATGCTCCAGCTGTCTGCGGTCTAACGAAAACCAGGACTGACGAGTCGTCTCTTCTTCCCCCGTATCCTTCGCACGACGGGGTAAAAACGGCCGATGGTCTCGTTCCGCGAGCGCCGGAGGCGAGGAGATGAAAACGCGGGGAGAAAAAGATAGTGATCAGAGGCGGAAAGTTTCGAGGGATGAAGCAGCGGAAGATCCAGAGCGCAGGCGGCGGTAGGGGGGAAAATGCACAGGATCGACTGATCGAGGCGCAGCGCGCGCTGTATATCCATAAACCGTGTATATATCGCACACAAGTAAAAGTGCAAGAGGCTGCACCCGCGTGTGCCTATCGCCTCGAGTGAAGCGCGTCCGGGAAGAAAGAAAAGTCGCTACGAACTTAACCGGAGGGTGCAATCCATTGATCGGGAATGCCCCTCGCATCGAAACCGCAGAGCGGCGGCTCTCATCGGCAAACCGCATCGCGGTTGTGCCTTGTGCCCCGCCGGCGCGCCAATCGAATGCCCTGAGAACACATCGCGACTCGCAGGAGGGAAAAAGATAGTCGCAGTCACGACGAAGAGAGAGAGAGAGAGAAAAAAAACGACAACCGAGCACAAGAGAGCGGGAGGGAGATACATATGAAAAGGGGGAGAGAATGTACACACAGCAAAGACGTCTCGCTCGGTTCTCCCTTTGGTTGTAGCAAAAGTCAGCCCGAGGCGCACGAGGTGCCCGGTGGTATTTCGCCTGGGCACAAAAGCCGCTCGCGGGGCCACCACGAGAGAGCCCCGATCGCCGCAATATTTTGACAATATAGCGGCAATTGATGGGAGGCCCGGGCGACCTATCGGTGGAAAATTCTCTCTTCCAATGGGCCACTGGGACGCGGGGTTTCTTTTTCTCGCTCCGCTCGCGTGGCTCTCGCCGTCTTGTCGTAGCTTCGCCGTGTTGTGACGCCTGAATGAGGTGCAGCGCGCTGTATGGGCTGCACACACAGTGAGCGCGGCCGAGCTCTCTGTGCAGGCCGGCCGGACCGCGGGGCACGGCGAGGGGGGGGGGGGGGGGGGGGGGGGCCTACGTGGGGCCTCGGTTGAGCGCGCGGGGCTTCCGGCATTGTCCGAAATCCACAAAGTATCGGTTCAATATTGAATGCAATCTGGCAAATGTCCCTACGGAGCCCGGAGCGCGACTCCGGCGCAGGAACCGTGCGGTGGTTCCTCGTAGCCTCGCAGCCAATGTTGTAGCTTCTGCCTCTCTGCTTCTTCCGCCTCTCTCTCTCTCTCTCTTCGGCTCTTGGCCTCCGTCAGCCTCAGCATCCTTCGCTCCGCTTCCTCGACGTCTCTGCCGCTGATGCTCGTTGAGTCCGCCTGCCACCTACCTGAGAGTCGCGGATGATGGGACGATGGGACGAGGAGGGGGGCGACGGCGAGGGGGACCCCGCCGAGTACCCATCCGAACTCCCGCGGCCACAATACCTTGTTGCCGTTGTTTATGTAATCCTATTATTCCGTATTGTGTCGCTCGGCGAAACACTTCCAGCGATCCTCATCCTGGAGAGTGGAAATACTCGGCGGTGGCCGTCAGCCAACAATCTCTTCCCGCGACGGATCCGTCCGGCGCATATCTCGTTATATTTTCACCCGCAACACAGCCGCCCTCGCAGCTATTCGACTCGAGGCGCTCGCGGTCGTCTTGGAATATTCAATTAGGACGAACGATAGCAACGGATTATTCGCGCGAGTCGACGAACACGCGGGCGACGGGTTCGTGGAATTTTCATCCGACTGTCTTTTATGGGTTTTCGCGCGCGTTGCGAAGCTGCGCGGAGCTGCGACGACGGGCCGGAGCGACGAGGTTACAGTGGCCGCGTTGTTTGCCACTCGAGCGCGAATCCCGCGCGGTTGTTATCGACGCGGGGGCTTCGTGATATTCGTCGTGATCCTCTGTGCGCGATCCGGCCGGGCCACGTGTCAAGGATTTCCCGACGAACGCGCGGCGTACGAACGCGAGATAAGTCCGATCGTAAAGTTCATTCATCACGAGAGATCAAACGGGAATAAATGAAGGCTTTGGGCGGGGAAGCATCTGAATGAACGGCACAGAGACAGCACTGATAATCTTCCTGCAATTTCAAGTATCCACGCTATGATCTATTAATGATACGATAAGGCGACAACGTTAAAAATTCAGTCAAACTCTATATTCATAAGCATGAGCAATACTTTAGACACATGTTTTACATACAGGTTGGAATTAATTTGACACATTGAAGTTTCATAATCAAAAGGCTTCTAAACTAAAATAATAATAATAATAATAATAATAATTAGTAATAATTATAAAAACAACAACATTATTTTTTGTTATTATTGTCGTAACAATAAGAATAATTTATTATTGTTATAACAATAATTTATTATTTTTTGTTATTATTGTTGTAATAATAACAATAATAATAATAACGATACCAACAACAATATAACATTAAATATTCGTCCTGCTTTCGACACCATTTTCGTCCAACTTCATCCCAACTATTTTGTCGAGGTCCGACAGATCCGAGAAAAATTTCGTCCCCCAACGTCGCGCCGGTCGCTTGAGAAACCCTGACCTCCGTTGTGAGAGTCAGGTATGTTATAGGAAAACATATAAATGTGATCCCATGAACGGAGAAAGGCGGAGGAAACGAAACGACTGAGCCGCGCTGCGGAGGTTGACAGGACAGTGCTGGGTAGCGAGATCCAAGGGGTGCACGCGGCGGGTCTCATTGTTGCTTCATTGTTGACGATTTCTCGTGGCGCGCTCGGCCATATATATATATATGTATATATATAGGTATCGCAATGCATACCCGTATCTGCTGGCTATCTCTTTAATGCCTCTTTGGATGCGTGGCTCGGTTGAAGGAGGGTGCTACGGTCCTTTGAGGAAGCAGCGGACGCTAAAGGTCGTGAGAGAGACGAGAAGCGGGAGGTGAAGGGGTGGGGGGGATAGGGGGGGGGGGATCTCGAACTACTATACCATACGAGCGAGCGAACTGGAAGAGCCGAGCGCGCGCCCGATCGTTCGGACCCCAACCGCAGCGGCCGGTGTCGAAGTTGACTCTCTCTCGTTATACGCCCGGGCATCGATTCAACGTAACGAACAGCGCGACTCGAGACACGCTCACGCCCACGACTTTCGAAACATGCACGATCCTCGCCCCGATAGAAACTAACATAAGTTACCGCGATCGCCACGAACACCGGGTCTCAGCCGCGCGCTCGCGCTCGCGCGGGCGAGATCGAGAGAGAGAGAGAGACGCGCGGGGCCGAGTCCGAACTAACTCGGACACATCCCCGGTGTGCGCCTCGTTAAATAAATAGGCGCCATAAAATACCTCAGCGTGACGCGGTTAAATTTATTCAATAGTCTTTCAATGTACCTTAATTCAATTTCACAACGCCCCGCGAACCGAGCGGAGAAGTAGCTTCATTTGAAACGATCGTTATTAGTGACAAGTTTCGGTGTAATGCGCGGCCTCCTCTCGGCTCGTCCCCTCGATGCCGCTGCTGCTGCTGCTGCTGTTGCTGCAGCACGCACTTCGGATTCCTCCGAATCCTGACAATTCCTATTTATTATTCACAAACTCGTTCTTTCTTGAGAAATTTATTTGTGGGTCTTTTTTTACACGACCTTCGGACACGGTTCAACCCCGGCAGCCCACGCGATGGAATGCAGTTGCGTTTAGTGGGCTCTTTTTTCTTCTTGAGCGAAAAGACGAATCGTCTTCCGGTGTCTCTGCTGTTTATTCAAGCATATTTCAACGTCAATTTCGTGACAGTCGGGAAACGAATGTTTTTGGGCGCTGTACTTTTATTGAGTCGAAGCATAAATATCGTGAAAAATGTATCGTTTGAGGATGTGGAATGAAGAATAATTGCTTCTATCGTACCACTTTGATCCGAGCACCTGAAAAAATATCCTCCGCTCCGCCGGTGTAAAATTTTATTGTGAAGAAAGTGAGACGTCATCCGTGGAATGTTCCGTATCACGCACAAAGTTGAAAAAACTCGAAACTGGTTTTCGAAGCAACCGCTCGATCGGTATAACACAGACGAAAATCCAATTTTCGGTTCGAAAGATACGACATTTTTAAACGCGAACATGCAAGTCGACTAAAAAAAATTGTCGCAAAAAAACCTGGTTACTCCAGCTGCGACTTCCCTTAATTCGATTACACACGACGCTCGCCTCGCAAGAAAAGCCGCATTACTCAAAACGATCGTTATTACCGACAAGTTTTCTGCTAACGTGTCGTTCCTTCCTCCTCCGGCCGGCTATCCGCACTTAGCGTCCGCCGGACTCCCGACAATTCCTATTTATTATTCACGAACTTGTTCTTGCCCTCGGAATTTTCGTGTGCGTTTTTTTTTTCGCCTTCCGCCTCAACCGCCTACGCGATAGCACCGGGGCCGTTTAGAATTTCGTCTTTTTCTCCCAGCGCCGCGAGGAGAAAAAGCATCTTCCGGTGTCGCTGAGCGAGGGGGTTTGCGTGACCGGCGTACACTACCGAGTTCGTGTATTATGTGCTCGAGAGCAGGGAGACCGGGAGGGATCGGCGCCCAACGACGCGACGAGAACGGTCACGACGACGCGAGTACATAGCGCGCGCGAAACCTTCGCGATAAATTCGTGTGCTGCAGGGCTGAAGGTCAAGGAGCGCAAATTGTACGACCAATGGGAAGAGCGCCCGCGCTGGCTCGAATGATCCGCGACGCTGTCATCGACATTTTTATCAGGTTCTTCGTTTTTTTTCCCTCCCGACCGTATCCGTATATCCTTACCCCGACCTCTATGGCCCGAGCGTCGTATAGAATCAATGCAAACCGTTATACTCTATACGTGCGCACGTAAATATAATCGCTAATCATTTCCTCTCCGCAATGCTAGATATATACGTGCCGGATTTTACAGAGTCTTAATTGTAGTCGAAGCTCGGGAAGAGTCCGGGGGCCGGACGTGACTCATCGAATCGCCGCGACCCGAGAAACCGCCAGTCAATCGAAGAGTGTCGATGTCAATCCACGAGTCGCAGTCATTAAGCTCCGGACGCTCGTAGGAAGAGCGCTTATGCCATTGACCTTGGGAACTCGCGGGATATCTGCGGGAAATAACGAAAACGCTTGGGGTGTCAGGATTTAAATGACGTAAGACTAGACTCACGTTGTCTCGATCAGATGTGTCCTTGCTGCACAGAGAAAAATATCAACGGAGTGATAACAATATTTTTGGTGGAAGCTGAAAATTTTGCAGCGACAACAAAAAATGCGTTAATACAACAATCGATTTATCACGCCCTGTTTATTTTTCTCGTTGCTAGGTCATCCTCGTGGGTGGAAGAAGAATGTAATTCTTTTTCGAAAATTAACAAGGGTTCGCGGATTTGGATACTAACATATATTTTTCTTTCATTGTGTCTTATAGTATCATTTTCATAAGTCAGCTAATCAAAGTGTCAATGTCGATTCTTCTGTCGTTATAAATAATCTCCAAACTGTGATCCAAGGATTAACGATTGGTCTTTAGAACTCAAGAAATCCGACGGAAATATCGAAAATGCTTGGCTTAATTCTTTTTCTCTTGTCCGTATTTAAATTATATGGACACACGTGTCGGAAGTTCCGATTTGCTGTGTCCGCATGTCGGAGTTTCCTCGCTGGTGAAAGAAAAATGCAATTGATTCTCGAAAACAAATAAGCGGTCGCAGTTTTCGACGATATAGCGAGCGAACGACCAAAATAGAGCTTTAAAAATGTTCTTCTTTCATAACGACTTGCAGTATTATCTTCAAGACTAAGTCAGCCAATCAAAGAGTGTCAATGTCAAATCCTCCCGCTGCTACAATTAATCTCCAAACCGCGATCCGAGCATTAGCGATTGCCCTTGAAAACTCAAGAAACCTGACGGAAATGAAGCAAAAAAAATGCTCGTGGGTCCCTCTTTCGCGTGTCCGTATTTAAATTACTTCGCAAAGTCGCGCTCGCGGCTCCACCCGGCGACGGAAACTTTGCTCCCTTTTTTTCATTTTTTTTTATACTTCCCTCTCTTTCATTTGACGAGCATTTATGGGTTTTTCATACCGAAGCACCAGGAGCACTTGGCAATCTGTCTCAATTCGCGACAAGTCCAGTTATGAAAATTGGAGTGGCCCGGTTTCGCATGAATATTCGAGCGGGAGGCCATTTCCGAGCGAGCCCGGCTGAGAATCTCCATGCAATTTGGCCGGGGGAGCCGCGGGAAGAAGAAGAAGGCAGCGAGCGGCCGATTAAATCAATTGAAGACAAATTACTCGGTGGGATATCGCGGAGTTGGAGTGTTTTCGTGGCGGCGCGCGGAATCGTGGCTGACTTGAGAATTTCAGTCTCGGCTGAGTGATACAGGAGTCCCGGCTCCGTAGTTGCCGGTGGGGGATGAGGGCACGTGGGAGCCACCGAGGGGATGAAGAGTGACTGCCGAAGTCGCTACTAGTGCCGGGCGCTACTATATAGAGACCGCCGCTCGGCTCTCGTCTGCTCTGCGCTCGTGGGATGCTGCGGCGCGGAGCGCGCTAGCGCTTTCGAATCAATCCGCCGGCGATCCCGCGTCGAAGCTGCCGCCGAGTCCGGCGAGCGGCGGGCAATCTCCTTCGTTGCGGCATAATTAATTCACGAGCTCGAGCAAATATCGTTGGCGCTGCTGCTGCGAGCTCGAATTCGCGGCCCAATGCGGATCGAGAGAAGGCGAAACGAATAGATCGCCCTCGCGCTCGCCGCCCCCCAGACGGAATACGGAAGTACCGCGGACTCTCGAACCGACTGCGGGAGTCAATCACATATCAAATGTGATAACATCTTGAAATTCAAGAACCGTTTCGGGAATCGCTCCTAAAGGGGGTAATATCGTTGAGGTGGATTATATATATACGTTCCGCAACGGGACTCTCGGGTACCCTAAACCCGATAGTCGCGTACTCCACGCGGCATCAGGTTACTTTTAAGTTTTTGTAATCAATTACACACGATCGTGCGTGGAATATACCGTAGGTTTAGGCTTGGGAATGAAGAAAAAAAAAACCCTGGCGATTGCGTGGTAGACCGGGGACGGTTTATTCGAAGACTGTTATTGGTCGATCTTGGCTGAACAATTTGTGTCTGATGATGGTGAGGTTTTGTGGTTTTTTAAAATTGTTACTAGAACTTTCTTATTTTCCGCAGGAACTGCAGGGATAAAAAAGGAGTAAATTTCGTTTCTCCTGTTTTTTTCGGGGATTTTTGGACATTTGTAATCCAAAAATGTCAACACAGAAATTTGAAAATCTATCTATAGAGTTTAATTTGAATCACTTCTCAACTTTTATGTTGTGTCGACTTGAGCACTGTACAAACACCATTTTTACCCTGTAAAAAATAATAATAAATCGGCAGATCAACTTTTTAAGCATTGAGATTTTTTTTCGTTGACTTATTATCGGTAAAATTATCGATAAAATTATAATATCGCGCTAAAGAGAACCCGAAGCTAAACGTCATGGAGTCACTGACTCTTCTGATGATAATCGAAAAATATCGACGAAAATAAATAATTGCCGGCACGTTAACGAGCTCCAAATCCATTTTACATTTGCGATTTGCGACGACCTTTTAAAAGTGTGTTATTCGCGGAGAATTATACGGACTTTGAAAAAACTTTCGAGGCTAGTCGCGAGAATCTTGATAAACGTTTGCTCTATTCTCAGCGGAGATGGAAGAAGTTTTCATTGAATTAAGAAAGTTTTTCTGGCAAAGTGAGATATTACGGCGGTACACGTGGCTTTCATTGGCGTTTCGAGCGCCGCGGCCCGCGACCGGTCATCTCCAAATCGCGTTACGGAACATCGATCGGCGAACTAATCGCGATTCATACCCGAAGTTTCGTGACGAGGACACTCGCGGGGCTTTTCCGCGCGTTCATTGTCACGGCGTTACAATAACTCTCGTCGCTCGAAAATATTTTACGGCTGAAACACCGCGCGCGTTCGACCGACGATTTCGTGGCAAAGTGCGTTGATTAAACTTCCAGGAACTCGGGTTTCCACGTACCACTCGGCTAATTATCCACGGCGGTTAATGAAGTCCCCGGAAAGTGTCGTAATGTCACTTATCCTGTGTAGCAGCAGCAGCAGCGGCGGCGGCAGCTGGCGTAGTCAGCCGCTAGAAACGACTGGCTTTCATAATGCATTCCCTTTCCCTGCGAAGCGACTCACGGCTCGCGCTTTTGATTACAACTCGAAAGATCTTTCCTCTTATGATGAATAATTTTCAGCGTGTCATTACCTCATCGCGCGGCCGGCTGCGCGACGACACGAGTATGAGAATTCGTAACATTTTTTTTTTTTTCGTGTTTTTTTTTTGCGTCATAGAAACCTGACGCAATGTGCTCTTTTGACTCGTGCGGATTCCTGTGCGCAAGCTGCGCGTGTCACATCGAAGTGGAAAAGATGAGACCCGAGGAATTTACGCGCGCGTCTCGATATATAGTCGCACATCGGGGCAGGTGCGACGTATCGTTGCGCTGCTGCTGCTGCTGCTGCATATGTTTTGGTTCCTAAATCGCGTGTCGATAAATCTACCGTTGAGCAGCTGACAGGCAAATTTACACATCGGATACATTATACGCGAGCGCGCGCGCCGTCCGCGACCGCGCGGCGTTTGCGGGGGAAAAGCACGTGCGTGTGTGGCCCACCACGCAGCCTCCGTGGCGCGTCGACTGCTGCTGCTGCTGCTGTTTCTCGCTGCTCCGCTGGCGAAGGACGCATATACCGCGTGAGCGTGGAGAGGGAGAACCGGGCATACTATAAGTCGGGCATTGGCGCACGTGCGAGGTGGACCGCACGCATCAAGAGAGCGAGACTGCAGCGGCCGCTAACTGCGCGGTGACTCGACCCGTTGCGCGCTCACTGGGGCTTCCTCGCGTTGGCATGGAAAATGCTGTTGCTTTTAGGACGAAACTGGGTTTCGCGTATCCGGGCGTTACCGAGCCTGAACCACTGAAATCGACGAGAAAATGTCTTGTCGAGTTATCGACTTTTCACCTATTCCGCACTTCAATCTTTTTTTCTTGATTACGAAAAGAAACAAATTGACGTTTTTTATTTCAAAATTCTTCACTAAATGTCGACTTGTCTACAGAGAGAAATATTAACGGAGTAATAAAAAAATGTTTGCTGCAGCAACTGCGAATTTGCTATGGCAGCTAAAATTTTGCTGTGGTGGCTGAAAATTTTGTTGCGATAACAAAAAAATTGTTAATACAGCAATCGATTTGTTATCACTCCCTGATTATTTTTCTTCCTGTGGCCTATGGTACGGTATAAATGCCATTTATACCGTACTTAAAACGTGTTTATTTACCCCCACAAACACTATAGTTTAAATCATTTTTTATTTGATGAAAAGAAATCTTCTGCCGTCAGAATTCATGAATTCGGCTTCCGGTCGAAAAGTGCCAAAATCTACCCCTCGAAATGTTCAACCATTCAAAGCTCCATCGACTTTTGGTCTACGCGAGCGGTCCACGTCGCACGTGCGAGGCGGACCGCACGCATCAGGAGAGCGAGATGAGGAGGCGTCAGCGGATGTCGACTGCGTGCTGCTCCTCGGGTCCTCCTGGCCCCTCGGTGTTTGGATTTCGTGCCGATCTCGCGTCGTACGCAGGGTTTTCATATATAAAGGCGCAGTGCCAGCTAGCTTCGGCAGCATAGCTCGCGCGTTCGTCTATATAGCCACACTCGTGCCTGCAAGAGCCGAGCGTGGGAGAGAAAGAGAAAGACGAGGAGAGTCACAGAGAGAGAGAGAGAGAGAGACGTTTATTGCGTGCCCTCTCTCTCTCTCTCTCTGTGACTCTCCTCGTCTTTCTCTTTCTCTCCCACGCTCGGCACAGAGAGAGAGAGAGAGAAAGAGAGTAAACGGGCACCCCCCACACTGTGCGAAGCCCGCGGAGCTCTTTTTCATTTTCGAGAAAAGAGCCACGGCCGGGAAGGCCATTCCGGCTCAATAACGGTCAGCCACCATCGTAACCGCACAGAGCTCGTTTATATACCTCGGCTGCTCGCGCGCCGCAGCTACATCCAAGCCGGCGCATTGCCTTCCTTCACCTCGTCGACGTCTTCCTCCGTGCACAGCGCATAGCTATGCAGCAGCAGCAGCAGCATCAGCAACAGCACCAAACGGCCGCGCGGTAAAATCGCGCTTGAGCTGAAAGCGCGCAGCCCGAGATTCCAGGGCGCGCTCGGAGTCAGCCGGGGGCCTCGCGAGTCATCGGTCGATCCGGCTGTCGAAAAACATTTGGTAAAATTTATATATTCTCCACAGCGGTCGTGCCGCGCGGGAGCCGCGCATATTCGCGAAGCTCCGCCCAAGTCATTCGTCGTCTTTGCTTTATCTACAAAGAAGTATAAAATAATTCGCCTCCTCTCCTCGACCCCCGGCTTCTTTCCCTTTCGGCTGGCCGCTCGCGCGCATCAGACGCCGCTCAAAAACTCGCTCGACGAATTACCCGCGATCCCCCGTTCAATGACCCGCGCGCCGCAGCCACCGCTTCGCGCGGCCCGCGCGCGCCCGCGCTACACTTCTCGAGCGATCTTCTTCTGCTGCCGCCACCGCCGCTTCCCTCAATTCTCCCGCTGCTCGACGCGCGAGCTTTCGCCTCGGTTTGATGTTAAATTTAATCGAAAAACGTGTACCACATTGAGAATCGCTAAGCTCGCGCGCGCGCGCGCGCGAGCGGTGCCTCTTAGACTGCCTCTTGACTCTCCTGCTCCCGCCGGGCTCGGCTCCTCGTTTGGCTCGCGCACCGCGAGCACGCCAAAGGATTTTCTTTTCACGTTCTTCGCGGCAGCCAACTTGCAACGATCCTCGAGGCAACCGCTCGCTCTCTCTTTCTCTCTCTCTCTCTCTTTCTCTCTGTGCGCGGCCACGGTGGATGTGTGCTATTTATACGCGAAAAAGGCTTTTTCCGCGCTCCCATTCGACCTGGCTTTCCTCTTATTTTTGCAACTGTACCGCCCGCGCCTTATTTTCTTGCAACACCGCGCTGCGTGGCCGCGGCTTCTGCAGTACAACGAAAAGACTTTACATCGCGGAATTCAGGCATCGCGCGCGGATTCCGCGGCTCCACGGGCCCCAACCCGGTTCGGGAAAAAATCTGCGACTTAATCCTTGAAAAATTGCCTTTTACGGAATTCGTGAGTAACGCAATACGCGCTCTTTGGGTTCGATGACGAAGTTCCCCCCCTCGAGTTTTTCGTAAGTTTTGACCGAAATCGGGTATCCATTAAAGTCTCGTTAGGGGGGTCCGCGGAGCAACGTCATGTGGGCCTCGATTTTTGCTGGGATGATTTAGTCACGCATTCGGAGCTCACTGCGCGCGTTCTATATTATTAAGAGGCATAATTGTGGAGATCTCTCGGTCGGGGAATCGCAAAAATGTCGAGTCGTCTCGATTATACTCGTGTGGCAGACATAATTTGGCACATGAGATATGTTGGGGCTGCAACTCTTGATTATACGGTTTTGTTTCTGACATTCTTTTGCGGTTACGATAACGCACGATTATGTACTAATGGCAATAACAATTAAAATCATTTATCCTTATAATGCCCTCGATTCTGCTGACTAAGTTACATTATACCACTAATGTCCGGACGGGTCATCCAAAATCAAACGTTCAATCATTTTTTTAGAACAGAATGACTTAACTAGAGCTTAGTGAAAAGTTTTATTTGTTTTTGAATTGTGAAAATGATGGAACGCGAAATAATGATATTCTTTTTATTCTCAAAAAACGCAGGAAAAATTACATAATTAGTGAACGAATTAATATATCAAAAATCTCCTCCGCCAGAATATTTTCGGAACGTTAACAAAGTTGTAGCTGCTCAATTTTTCGCAAGGAAAGGTTTAATCGTTAGATTATACACTACACTGTTAAAAATGTGGTGTTAAAAACTACACGAAGACGGTGTCTATATAACTCCACACCAATCACGGTAATAACGAGATGTGTTAAGCAAAAAATCTTACAATGTATCGTCACTTTACACAGGAATAAATTTAACGAAATGGCTGGTGTTAGTTTTACACCGCAAAAAGTATTACTATTAATATTAGAATAAGTAACACTAGGAAAAAGTACACAACAGCAGCGTTTGATACCGTATATTTCTAACAGTGTAAGCGTGTGTCGTAATCAATCTGCCGACCGTCGGACGGTGCAGCGACACACGACATTCCAGCGTACAATTGTCACAAATTGTTACAAAATGTCAGTGTAACACGGCGAATTTACAGTTAAAATGCGGCGCGCAATATGAAACTCAAAATCAAATGAGTGTCTGCGCAGTAGCAGCTGAAAACCCCTCAAAATTCTCGCGATTATCAAGGCCTTTGTCGCGTTTTATTCGCTGCGAGCGAACTTCGAATCTGTATTTTTTTTTGTTTTTTTGTCGAACGAAAAATTCCAGAATCCTCAACTGGGTACCCCAGGGGTACACGAGTGAAATATAAAATCACCGATTTATTTCACCCTACTGTAGGACGCTCCACTCATGACACAATAAACCCGCGTGGCAGATGAGAGAGAAAATGTGAGCGCGGCGCACACGGGACACTCGGTGAAAGAGGAGCGGCTCGTGCGTTTCGAATTCCAAAAAGCTAAAAAATACCTGAATACGGTGGATATATCGGCCGCAGCTGTAGGAGGAGCACCGAGAGAGCGGAGCGGGCGGGGAGGGCGCGCATTATTTCTCTCGCTCGAGTTGGCTCATAACGTGGGTTTGACGGAGGAGAACTGGACAAGGGGATCGACGAGGACGCGCCCGAAACCCGCCTATACATATATCGGGGCAGCGGCGACAGCCGCGGCAGCCGGACCGTCGGCCTGCTGCGAGGTGACCTGCCCACGAGTCTCGCTCGGCCAGAGAACCCTTCGTAATTGGATCAATTATCGGGGAGACAAAGTGTATGTGTGCCTCTAGAATGCAAATCCCGATTACCGCCTGTTGCTCGGCCGCACGTTCTGCCCTAATATCAGTCTTTAATGAATCCTCGTCCAGCAAGCCGACCATTATCGCATTCCTTCCCTTCGACGAGACAATTCCACGATTTTGACAAACGACATTGTGCCCATAACGCTCCGCGTGTAGGTTAAAACGCGCCCGCTATCTCACAATCAGCCGTGGTCGAAGAGGTGAGTAATCGCGTTACGCGTCTTTCGTACTGCAGCCCACGCGTCACCGGTCGGCAATGTTATAAACGCCGGTGATTTTAGATACCAGGTTTTTAAAATGCCATCAAAGACACTAAATCCCAATGATATTGTATGCCAGGCTTCTCGTTGCTGCACGGAAAGAAAAGCATGGATAAATCATGCAATTCAGAGTACAATTTATACTGGAATCTAATTTTTTCCTGTTCTAACTCGACAGTAAAAATCATTGGAGTAACGTAACATCGACTTTTTAAGAGCAAATACACTGGATTTTTCGTGGTATATTGCGATAAATTCTATTTTGGCGACACACAGAACAGAATAAATAGTGGAATACCATGTAATTTTTACCGAAATGTAACTTTTTACGATTTTCACTGTAAAAAGTAGGGTGTACATCAGAAAATATCCATTCATATTGCGAGTAATGCTCGATTTACTGGAACGAGCGGAATTATTACCCAAATATCAGTAATTTTTCATGTACGGCGCATAATTATTACTAATCTTTTTTTCTCCGAATATGAGAGATATATAATAATGACTCTGCGAGCGGAGGAAGCGAGAGGGCCTATTGGGCTGAGCCCATTGACGGCTGGGATGCACAAAGTATAGCCCTGGGTGATTCTCAACGTGGAAATGAACCCATCATTCTACGCTGGACGGACGCGATTAGCCTGCGAGCAGCGGCAGCAGCAGCAGCAACGAGACAAAAAAAAGTCGTCTTTGATCACTCTCTTCAATCTTCTAACGACGTGAGAGCTGCCAACGAATATATATACTATATAGTTTTTCCTCGTCGTCCAATTTGAGGGATGAGAAATTATTCGAGGAAACGACGATTGATGATGCACGCTCGTCGTCGTGCAACTTATGTTACGTACGCACGTTACATACGTAACATAAGTTGCCGCACATGGCGAGCAGCCAACGTCGTTACCGTGATTACCGTATCGAGCATTAGCATTTTAACGCGAGCGCGCGCGATAAGCCAACGTCCGTCTGCCGAGCTCCGCACGGGGAGTCGTATTCAATGCTTTTCGATATACAAAATTTGACACCCGATAATGCGACTTTGTGGCTCCTAACGCGGGACATTATTGTTGCACGACCGCCCGATAATAAAGGTGTTTTGTTACGCGGCGTCGAGCATTCCCGCTACCGGCAACAGCGTCGCCCGTCGAGCAACTTTATACACTGTGTGAACTAGAGAGATATTCTGTGAATTCGAACGCAATCGCCGTCGCGTTGAGCTGTTGAATATTACGATTACACAAGATCAGCTCGAAGACGTCCGCGGTGCGCCGTGTGAAAGCCGCGAGTCGCGGTGGTCGATCTTGTTCGCGGGCGAAGAGAAACGGGAGGCGAAGACACGACGAGTCTTTTACCGTTGAAATTTCAACCTGAGACTTCTTGGATCGACCGAGGTAAGAGCGCTCGACGAGCTCGGGTGCGCGCAGTTTCGACTGACGGTAAGAGGAATTGCTGATGGTACGTTAGCTGCTGTCCATCGAAGCTTCGGCGCGGTGGTCTCTGGGCTGCTGCACTATAATGTACGACACTCTCGGGCTCTCCAATCGCTGCAGAAAAAAAAGATGTCATTAATTCGAGGACAATTAGATCGCGGGGTGCCAAAAATGAGCGAGAATTTTATCTTTAGTTCCTGCAGTTTCATATGCGAATGAAATAATAACTTTAAAGCCAAAAGAATATTTTATTGTTTCGGAGTAAATGGGATTGTTGGAATACGAACGAGATTTTATGCAAAGACATTTTTGACAGCCCGCAAACGAATTATTGTTTATTTAATGACATTTTTTTACGTAAGTATTTATGCGTTTCGTACCCTTGACGCTATCTTTCTTTGTCATTGTAAAACGCCTCGCGGCGAGTGTTTTTCAAGGGGAACGTAAGACTTAAGAATTGGGTCCAAAAATCGATATCTTGAAACGAGAAACGTTTAGAAAATTCTTGCACTATTCCACTCGAAAGTCAAATCTACAAAAATCGGAATTCGTAATACATTAAAACGAAATTATTACCTTTTTTAAATGTCTTAATTTTGTTCCAGAAGTTCATGGTATTAACGACTAATCACTTTTAATAATTTCGAGTAGTTGCAGCTTTAAAATGTTCCCCGAGCCACGTTCGTAATCTCTGGAGGTAGCTGATTGCTTTCCGAGATAACCGGGCGGTTATTTCATGGCTAAATATTTATTACCCACTGACCTAAATACGCGGCAAACTATCTAATAATTATTTATAGGTAAAGTAATAATCCGATCCTCGATTGATACTAAAATATTATATCAATATTGCTGGTGATATACCGGGACTAAAAAGGAGATGAAAGATCTCCACGATTATTGAAGAAACACCCCAAATTCCAGAAACGGATTTTAAAAATTCTGCAAAATTCGGTGTTTTTCAGTTGCCTCCCGATTGTCACAATTTCATTGGAACGACGAACACGTACGAAAGACTCAATTCCGGTGTAAACCGACCAAAACCGTCCCACCCAAACTTCGATGTCCCCTTAATGCGAATATAAATAAGTTTTGCGTCGAGTTTTTGGAATTGGAAACGAAAATTCGTCACGCCAGCCTCAAGGCAGGGGGACTCCCTCAATCGAGCTCGCTCGCGTCAGTCGGAGAGTCTAGAACGCGTTTCGTGACTTGCAAAGTAATGTGAGCTTCCCGCGAGATAGTCGCGTCGCGCCGAGCGTAAAAGATACTGCACTATAAATATAGTACGCGCCGCAAACGCCCTTCGCACTTCCCATCGCACAACGCGTATGGTAGGGGCATTAGCTATTGTCCCGGATATTCCACGATATTCGCAGAGTTACTCGCAACATACATATATATATATATAGACTCCATAAATCGTTGACTCCCTCTTCGCACTAGCCGTGCGCTCCGATTCTCTCAATATGCGCATCATGAGTGCTGCCAGGCAGCAGACATTTCGAACGTGCCGCGTGCATCATCGCTCTCGCTGTTTTACGTTTTTTTTTTCCTTTTTTTTCTACCCGAAAAGGCACATGGCGCATATTGGAGATCAATTTTGCATGGTTAACCGTAAAAAAAAGTGCCAGCAAATTTCATACACTGTTCCCCTCGTGTTATTAGAGCGAGGGGTGCAACGAGGCGTCATAACTGTACATTTGTAGCTTCGATGGTGAACAAAAAAGAGGCAGTATTTCCCGCCGTGCTACGATGAACCGTTTCTGTTCGGACCATGTTCACCGTTCGGTTGCCACGGCCGACGGTTAACGGCGTTGAAGATAACCACACCACGGTGCAGTTATCTATAACTTCAATTACATTCATAAGCCTGCAATCACGCATGAAAAAATTCTCAAACTGCCTTATCGCAACCTCGTGACACTGGCACAAGTGTCAAGCCTCTCCTCCCTCCGCGCCACGAATTTAGGGTGGTCGTCTCGAGTGTCGACAATTCTGCGCGACGAAATCCAAATTAGCCGCCACCGCGGCGCACAAAGCGTAACGACTGACGCCGCGGTGGTGAGCGGTAAATCGTAGGCGTGATACGATATAAATTATAGATAAGGATCGAAACGAGTCGGGGGACAGAGGCGCAAACGTACGCGTAGACCACACACGCGGAGACGCTGTGTACATAATATATGTATCTCGTGTGTTGGGGGGGAGTTCGGTGGTTGGTAGGATGATTTTAGTGGGCCCGGCGCAGATACAGGATTTGCCACCCCTTATCTCGTGTGTGTCGTGACTGGACCGGAGAGGCGCGTAACGCGAGCGCATTATAAATAAATGACTCCTCTGGCGTGTCGAGCCGTCCGTGATTCGTGATGCAGTTTAAACGTGAGTCATTGATGCGCGACCCTCGCCCTAGTCTGCACCACTGCTGCGGCTGATGTTGATGCTGCCACCGCTCTCGCCTCGTGGCCCAGCTAGTCGGAGAGAGAAGGAGAGACAGATGTGGAGATAGAGAAATATATATATGTATATACATATATAAAGAGTGGAGATACGAGTGAGAGTGAGAGCGAGAGTGGTGTACATATCTGAAGCACTTTACCGCTGCCGCAGACATTTCAGATCATGTATCTTCCGGCGGCGAACCCTACGGGAGGGACGATGTGTTCGACATACCCTTACTACTACTGTGCTGTGCATTATAGATATTCGCATCTGAGATTACAAAAGGATGCGCGCCTCATATTTGCCACCACTGCTTATGGTGGATGCGCGGATCACGCAGGGGGCTCGTCCCGCCCTCCGTTTCACCCCATGCGGACTCCCGGTGTACGGCTATACGGTACGTATCGGAACGAAAATGTGATCCGGGCCTTGGGAAATCCCCGTTCTTATTTCGGAGCCCCTCGATAAAATGGGGTGGAGTGCCGTGCGCGGCGCGAGCGAGACGGGAGAACAAAAGCTCGCGGGACAAATGAACTGTGTGCGCGGGATGCTCGGCTATTGTGGCAAATTATATGCAAATTCGTATCACTGGTGTAGCCAATGCGAGCGTGATATTGGGTGATTATTATGACGAGGATAATTAATCGACGCGTTGTACTCGGAAAGCATTTAATCAGCCGCGGCGGATAAGTGATTGAGACCAATTGCGATGCGTTCGTGGATCTTTTTCGCTGCTTCCGGGTCGATCAACACGACACGTTGAACCACCAGTCGCAGACCTGCAGAGGCTCGCTGAACAAAGTTCCGTTTGGACATACCATTGGCACGCCCGTGTTGGAACCGTAACACACGTAGAATATCTGGAAGGATAGACAACTGTTGATGTTACTTTGCGTTTCGTAATGTTTGAATATAATAAACAGAATCGTAGGATGATGAACTAAACTAGCCCATAAGCGCCTACCCAGCTGATGCAAAAAATATATTAGGAAATCGAAATTAATCAAGTTATTAAAAGATTTTCGCGAAAAGTATCGTGTGTAGAAAAAAAAACTGATGGCAAATACGTCGTGTACGGGCAAAAATATATCGAGATAAGTTATTAACATTTTTTTGATTTTTTATTAAAAGTGTTTTCGCACTTTTTCGAAATTTCGTCACTTTTCTAAAACCGAGGTTGTTTTTCTTTGATCGATCGAACTTGGATTTTCTTTCTCCATTCAAAAGGAAACTCAGTAACGAAGAGAATGCCGCAAGACGGAACACGATATCTTGATTTCTAAACTCTCCACAAAATTTTAAAGCCTAACCCTGAAAAGCCACAAATTTTTTCATCCTCGCGTTATCTGCGAAATTTTTTTTTTCGATTTCGTAAAGCTTGAAAACCCTATCCGATGGCACATTTTCCGCTAATTCCGAAAAGCACCGTTGTTTGTCCGAAAAATGGAAAATGCGACAAGGAAAACGCGAAAAATACCCACTGATCTTCTGAATAGGAATTTTTTAACAGGGGCTTTACTTGAACGTGTCTGAATGCCACCAACTTTTTATCGTGAAAAATTGTTACATTGTCGTCAATTATATCATTGTCTTTCAAACATCTCGCGTGCGATAACCTTATCGAATACATAGTCTTATCTTACCTGACAACGCGAGGCTCGATCTGCCAGGTAGACGTGAGTTTTGGGTGTCTGAGGACACGGAAATCTGTCGGCAACGTTGCGCAAGTTGTGATGCGTGTGTTCCTGATGAACGGGATAGTCACGGCCCGGAACTCCGGGTACTGCTCCGACTTTTGCTCTTGAATCTACGCAATATTTTCAATACATAATCAAACATTTGACACGACATCCACGAGACGCGGCGCGACGCTCGACGTGTGCGCATATAATCACTCACCACCGCTGAATTGAAAGTGATTCGAACGCTGCGCAGTTGGACGTCGCTGCCAGTCGTATTTAGCGGTCGACGAGGGCTCTTGTTTCCTGACGAAAGTTCTCTCAGACTCAAAATCGCGTTGATACTTTCTGCTACCCCTGGGATTCTTCGTGGAATGATTGCTCCTGCTGGAAGCTGGCTTTGAGCTTTCCTGTTTCTGGCGCTCCCGCGCCTCATTAATATAAAACGAACGAGGAAAATTCTGTCCACCTCCGTCAGCGCTGTGCTCGTTCCTCGTCTTCGTCGTATTGACCGACGATTTTCGCGCAATATCCACCCAACTCTTCTCACTGTCCGTCTCCACGGTTTTCGATGAATCATCGTAGTAGCTCGGCGTACTGTCGGCCTTATCCTCGTTGTCCGTGGAATTGAATGTCGTAATTTCGTATATTCGGATCTGCTCGAGTGCGGACGATCCACTCGACTTTCCCGCGTGCGATGATTCATTTTTCCAGGACGACCGAACGTCATTTGCGTCGAATGAAATCTTTTGATGCGCACCCGACGACGACGACGACGACGACGACGACGACGACGACGACGACGGCGACGACGAGAAGGCATGGGGTGGCAGAAGAATCGGAGACGGTGCAGGACGTTCCCAATTGAAGAGCTCCCCGGCTGTCCCTCGGTTTTTCCCGCTTCTGTAATTTTCTCTTTGAGACTCGAAACGGTCCCGCGATTCCTGAGCGCGTAAGGCAAATGGACGAGGTCGTCTTCGAGGTTCTCCGGTTTCTTCTTCGTCCCATCGGCGTCCCGGTCGCTCGCTATCTTCGCCGAACAGCCCGATCGGCTGCTTCCTATTGATTTTCGTAATCCGCTCGGACCACCATTCGGAGTCTCCTAACACTTCGGATTCACTGTCTTCCGCTCGGTTCTGACCCCGCGCCAGATTAATGAGGCCTGCAAATTTAAACAGAGATATCAGAAAGCCATTACCGGGAAAATCACATTACCCATGCAAGGAGCCGGCGATTATCGATCGGGAAGCTGGCGCACTTACAGAAGAGTACGACGATCCTCATGATGATGGTCACACTTTGCCGATCTCGCGGTTCAAGGGTTACCCGTGAATTTAGCGTTAAGCGAGCGCCGGGGCTCGACTGATCCTCGCCGAGGATCTCCGCCGCGTCCAGCGAGGTGACTACCACTACTGCGGCGAGTCGCGGTTTCACACACATGGTTCACGGGGGGGACTCAAGGACCGCGTTAAGAGGGCACGTGTAGCATGACCGTTCTCTTTGCCCTAAGCCCCCGTTTCCCATTTCGTCTCCACACTCTCGCATTTAATACGGCATAACTGGGTCACGGTTAATTCACCGTGAAAAAAACGAAATTAAGACACCGGAAATAAGACGAGCGCAGGTTCAGCGTCGAATGTATGAGATATACGCACTTCGGGATGGGACAGGTGAGTCTCGATTCTCACAGGGTATTAATGTACCGTGGGATCGATCCTCATTGCGAAACTTGCGGCCACGACGCTGCCGCAAGTTACGCGTATATTCAAGACGCCTAGACGCTATATATATTAGATAATAAAACCCACAAGCTGACAGTGGTGAAGGCGGAGGAAAAAATAGTGGCTTCACGGACATCGAATAGAAATATATACCGCACGTGAAAGCAGATCCTGCTTGACAGCGGGCACGCGGTGAGAATGGTACTGGCGAGTGTGATTTGAAGATACATAATTTTAAGCGGACGAATGAGTGCCGCACTAACGGCATCACCAGCAGCGGGAGGAGCAGCGGCAGCGGCTCGTCCTTGCAATAGCGGATGATGATATCGCGGACGGGGTTTCGCATAGTTACCTTCCAATAGAAAAAGCGTCTTCTCAAGTGTGAAGGAACGCCGCTGCTTCTGCCTCTGCCGCACGCTGCTGTACACGCATGGTCCGTTCATAATAACATCCGCAGTTTCCCTCCGATTCTTCCCTCTTATCTCCATCGGTGGCTTACCAGTCATTGTAAAACGATCGATTCTCGTTTGAATGCATCTTTAAACTCTTCTCTTTTGGATAAACTTTCACAATGCAATTATTCATACGTTTCGGGGAGGAAGAACACGGATTGACGCGAGGAGCGTAAATAATGTACAAACTTTATTCTCCGCTACAGTCATTCGTCCCTTCACCTAATGGACATAAGTTTCTTACACCCATTTATATACATAATCGATGAACGTCGATTGACGACACCTTTTGTGTTTGTTTTTTTTGTAGAACTTTGACCAAAGGTGCAGCGAAGCTACTGCGTGATTGCACGTCAATGTGTATTGGAGATTTTTTTCTGAGAACGAAAAAAATGATTTTTTTTGTCGTAACAATAATATGGTCGAAGGTTTTCAATTCATTTTTCTTTTCGCTCTCGAAATAACG
The DNA here is from genome assembly GCA_963932165.1 of Pimpla rufipes. Classification (NCBI taxonomy): domain Eukaryota; kingdom Metazoa; phylum Arthropoda; class Insecta; order Hymenoptera; family Ichneumonidae; genus Pimpla; species Pimpla rufipes. Next base: position 13,613,228 of record OZ010635.1, read on the forward strand.
ATAAATAAATGTATTTCTACTATCTTTTAAATTGTTTTAACACTATTCGAAATTTAGCACTCAACAGAAGCTTCGCTTCGAAATTTCGTATTTAAGAGGTCTGTTTACACAGTATATTCGGCAATTTTTGGATGGTCAGTCTTTATCGGAAATTCTGCTGCCATTCATGTTTTGCATTTCGATTTCCTTCTGCGAGCCGCTAAGCGTCGAATTCATCACCAGAGGCACTTCGACCTCCAGCTTCACTCCGTTTTCAGGTACGTTCTGCTGATTGTCTTTGGCGGGGACGCCTAAAGGAATCAGTCTTTTGTATACTAATTGCAGCCAGACCATCGCAACGATGAGAGTGAAGCCGGTGATGCCGAAGGTGGGGTAGGTGCCCCAACGCGAGTAAATGAGACCGACGAATACCGGTCCCATTACTCTGGAGAAGCAACCGGCGCCCGTCATTATTCCCATCCAGACGCCCTGCGGACGCGGGCCCAAAACTTTGCTGAATATCGTTTGTACGAGCGTCACGCCGAGGGGATAACCGACCGAGGTGAATCCGTAGCCGATAAAGAACTGAGTTACTGTCATTTGAGGTGTGGTTCTGCACCACTCCTGCGTGCTCGGGCAGCCGAGGATTTCAGTTTGATTGTCGCCTGTCGTCTCGTTTGTCATGTCTGCGGATTTTAAAGTACGAACATTACACATATCATTCGTGAATTCATGAAAAATGCAATTCGTAATGTCGGTGGGTTAAAAAAAAATGCTCATTTGTGTCGGGCTGAATATAAATTATCTGCGAACATTTTCATTGTTCGTTCTTAATTATTTGATTATTCTTCTCTAACAATTTACTATAATAATTCTGAATGAAACTTCTGAATTATTCATGGTTATTGCGAAAGCGTAGACATTTTTATTTCTGCACAATAATGAGACATGAATATTTTTTTTTTTTTAAGAGTTTGTAATGTTTTTCATTTAGATCATGTGTATTTCTGACATCTAGTTTACATATACTACGAATACTCACTGCCTAGTTCAGCAATGATGGGTGGATCGGGACCCCAAGGTATACACATGATTCTGCCTATAACCATGAACAGGAATCCACCCCACAGCATGACTTTTCTCTCGTCAAATCTAATAAAAAAAATCATTTTTATTCACGATATATTCAATATGACTATTTTTAAAACTGTCGACGTCATTGTGCGCTCGGTCAATGGCATAAAGAGCTATTTACCTTTTGCAAAGTGGTCCGATCATGACGAATGTGATGCACGCGACGACTCCGCCCACCATCATCAACAGCCCCATGTAATAGAGCGTTTCCGTTTTAGACCACGCGAATTGATCCATGGTAAGAGAAGTTCCGAGCCTGCACACGATTCCATTGGTTACAAAGGCGCGACAACTAATTCTATTGTTAGAATTGAATTGGACGCGGTTCTCACGTTTCGAGTAGAACGAAGTTGAAGACAAGGAGGAAGAAGGCAGAGATCAACGTCCAGGCGGCCATGTAATCTGGCTTCATAGATTTCCATGTTTCTTTCTCTGCAACGGCAAATAGTTTCTTACCGTTCATCGAATCGAACTATTTTCGCATAATATTATGTGAGTAATTAGTCCACGAACCTTGCCGAACTTACCTGAAGCTTTACCCTGATCGCGCATAGCTTCTCGCACAGCGATTTTGCACTCTTTGAAGTTCCATGGTAGAAACAGAATAAAATTAACAACTCCCATTAAGACGTTTATCCAGGCCGCCATGGTATACATGTTGACCGGAAGGCCCAGCAGGTAGAAGCCAGTGTCGCCGAGCGGCGTTACCGCTGCTTGCAGACCAGGTCCCACCACGAAACCAAGTACCTATTGATCATTTCATATTAGTCAAATAAGACATGGATCTATTTATACGCGATGAAAAATGTTACCTGCGCGAGTGATACCATAGAAACGGCACCTGTCCTCTCGGACAATTTCGTTGCAGCCGAAAGATACGACCGTGCGACTGCAATATTTGCTGAAATGGACCGACAAAGTTTTGTGAGTGTGACCGGCAAATGCACATTGCATGCTATTTTCGTTGTATTTAAACCAAACGTAAATTGGACAGTGAAGTGTCATAAGCACGACTTTCGATTTATTTTATTCGAATAAAATCGTGGTGTATCTACCAGAACTGACACCGACGAAGAATCTGGCTGCAAATATATTGGCCTTCCTGCTGCCGGGCAGAACCTCGATGGCGCTGTACCAAGCTGACGAGAAGGTGAACAGTGCCAGTGTTACCAGAAGCGGAAGCCTTACAGATCCTATTTTGTTTCCCCACCATCCCACCAAGGGGGAAAATAACATTTGCCCGAGTGGATTCGCCGCCACGACATACCCCATAAATTCTTTTCCCGCTGTAGGGTCTAGCTGGAATAATGCAATGAGCTTCATATCGTCCAGACGTTCGCAACATTGGAAGACGCGACTTAGATGTCCGGCAACATTTTACCTTAGTTAGATATGGCCACACCCCCGTCAAGATGATGCTGAACCCAAGGGACATCAGAAACATTGTAAAATAAATAACGTAGATGCTTCTCCATCTTGTCCGTCTTTCTGCAGCAGTCTCAAGGTCATCGTCCGCTTGGCGCACAGACCTGCGAATTTCACGAATGTACTCGTTGCATTGCATTGCCACCTGCACTCAAATTAGGGATGTACGGGAAAAAAGAATTGTTGTGAAATTTTATTAAAGTTTAACAAAAATGAATTGTCATTAAATCAATAATTCAATAAAAAATATTATAAATAGTAATCGATAATACGTATTGTACAATATTAAACAAAAATGTGTATCATTATTATAGATAGTATAACAAAGGTACGAGAAAAACTTAATCATTGTAGTTCTTGATTATTATTATATGAATCATTTTAATGGATTTAATGGGTTTTATTCAAGACGCGCATTCCTGATGCGCAGTTCAGTCTTACCTTCTTTGACGAATTTTCCTGTACCACTCCATTATATAACAAGAAATAGTACTCAAGGCCTCGAGGAATAATTTATTCGTCTTTTAATGAACATCAATCGAGTTTTATCCCCTTTAGCTTTATTACTTCAAAGATGCAGTGGCGCGTATAAAAAACCGATGCCGGATATAAAAAAAAGTCTCTGCTCTACCCTTAAAGCCTCCTCTCGACTTCACACCAGAGTCCGTTGTCACCGTGGCGCTACTATTATTTGTGCCGCAGTGGCTCGTTTTGACACACATCTAAACTTCTACTCGATTTTCTCAATACTACGGTTGCGAACGCTAAATTCACCTGCATTACAGTTTTACTGCTTATTGATAAAAAACAAAGCTTCCTCTATGAGGAAGCAAAAAAGAGAAAATTGAACGCGAGCTGTTCGTCATCTGCAGCGCGATGCAAACTCCCAGCTACTGTGGCACCTCATTGTGACGTCTCGTTATTCACTGCAATAAAAGTACCAACACGCTTTACACCCAAGTATATTTATTTATCAAAAGCACTTTCGAGTTACGACGCCGCGTGATTTATAGTTACCAACGCCGGTGTCTCGTTACGATAATTCCATCCGACGGTGCGTTTCAAGGTTCCCCGGACACGCGTTGCACATTCTGTTGAATAACCAATTGACTCGGAGAGAATCTCCGTGAATGAACGTGCCGCGTGGGGACCTCCAGACGATATAGAACCGAGTGCCGTCAAATGCATTCGACGCTCGTTGTCACTGTCGGACACTGCAGTCCGGGGTCCGCACGAATGTTTCGCGGGGTCAGAGGTCACGAGGTTTCGTCAATATCCACATTGGCGGTGTAGTCGTCCTATTAATGATGCAAAAACTAGTTTTACATAGTCGTACAATTGACATTTATCGCTGCTATCGCTGCCGTATCGTTATCGCAAGTTTTTTTTTCTTCTGTTGCCGCTTCGATCACGCCACGATTTTTGTTTGGGTTTGCCGGGCAAATGTGTAAAAATACGTATCTCAAAGACGATTGACCAGGCATCACGTTGTAGTGATAAAAACTTATCAAGCCGGATAATTCGGTTTCACTTGAGTTTCATAAATAGAAAAAAAAACGGAGCTCGTCAGTGAAGCAGATCGACGTCTGTAACTCGCTGCTTGTGAATCGAGCGAAAATGATAGAGCGCCGGGGCTTAAAGCACGGAAACTGGCGTCATAGACTCGAGCGAGAATTGCATCGTTGTTCTCGCTATCATTTGCATCGTCAAGAGGAGTGCACTTTGGTATACAAAAAGCGACGGAGTATTAATTTGCTCGGCAATACACGTGAATAAAAATGATACACGCGATGCATCCAAGGCGTGTAATCGCGTCTCAACGAGTTCCGCTATAGAACTGACAACGTGACGTCCACCCAGTGGCATAATGTTATCGCCGGCCTACATGTGGGCTGCCTGCATCTCTCTATCGATGGCACCCGGCGATCTCGTTCTTCGCTTTACTGGAATGTGGCGAGCCACGGAATTTCTATTTGCTAAACGGTTTCAATGTTTTCATCCATTTGACCTCGTAATAATTGCAATTGTGTTTAAGTTCTGTTAAATAATATTTTAGCATCCGCAATATTGGTATTAATATAAATTGATTTTATCAGTTATCGACGACTCTGAGGGATCCTGTTCGTCGCTGTACTATTTATTATATTACATATATTTGTCAAAATTCAATGTTTCTCATCAATGTAAAAAAAATCCTTGATTTTTATTTAATGTCAGTTTTAATTATATTTTAGCGCTGACACTGGTTGCTTCTCTGTTATTTTTTGTGTTACGCGTACATTTATTGGTTTCTGTAAAGCGCTGCCGGTGAAAATATTCCTATATACCATTTACGACGAGGTGCCAATGACGGTACAATTTTTCGCTGCCCAGCCGCCTATCTTGACGTTGTTAAACGTAGTCGACAGAACTAGGTGGGTTGTCAGTACATTTTTCCGCGATAAACAGCAATACCAACTGTTTTTTTTCGTTCGAACTAATGACGATGCGTGTAGCACGAAACGTCGTAAAAACGGGCGCAAGAAACTATCGCCACCGCACACACGCGTGCACGGCAAACGGCGCGGGGTCGAAAAATAAACGCGCGAGCGTTGCACGTGCACGCGACATTGATAAGCGCGGAGAAATACCGGGCGAATCTCTTCTCTCCTCTGTGCGCGGACAAAGCGCGAGAGAAAGGAAGGAAGGCTTGGCGCAAAAAGCGCGCGCGCTCGCTGCCCGAGAGAAGGGGGATCGAAGTTCATAAATTTACGGGCACAGCCGTGGTCTTTGTTAGAGGTTCGACGGCCAGCGCGCTCGCCGAAGGTTGCACTTTTATACCGTTATCTCGAAATACCACCGAACAGTCCGTAAACACGAGTGCATTCGAGAATTTTACACGCTATCGTGGACGTCGAATACGCGTCTGTCTTCGCGATATGATTTCGCCGGTGTCGCGCTTGTTTTCCCCGATTAAAAACGAAACAAACAACGTGTTTGTGGAGTACACAAAGCTTTCGATGCACATTGATAATAATGACGACGATAAGAGTCACGCTTATTACTCGTCGGAAGTTTGCGATGCAACAGGAGGAGGCATCGAGATTTAACGCATCTTATGCACTCGTAATGACACTCACGTACCTATATATAGTAGAAATTCTTGTACGACGACGAAACGGGTTTGCTATTTTTGACAAGCACCAGGCGTGATACTGTTGACGCCAGCGCGAATGCCACTCTCCGTGCACTCGCCAATTCCAACGACTTTCACTGTTAGCACTGACGATATTTCTATTACAAATACGTCGTCGCACTGATTTATTCGGTGAAATTCAAGTAATAACATTGGGGCGACGGAAATGTCAGTCGATTAATAGAAATATCGCGTCGGCAGCGCGATGAACGCGCGAGAAGCCCACAAGTCACCAGACCTCACTGAACCTTGTTATTGCAATCACATGTGCAGCTGCGCCCCACCACTGCAGCCTGAAACTCCGCTTCTCAGGCCCGTGCCTCGGCTCTCACGGTACCCACAGGCCGCGCGTACCTTCTCCTCCCGTTCTACTTTCTACCTGATATTCGAATTCCTCGCTTCTTTGTACCGTTCGGAACGTCGCACGGTCTTCTCCCCCCTTTTTATATTATGCCCTACGATATCGACGATTCATCGATTTCACTTCACGGGCCGAACGAAATTATATATTTTTCTTTGGTTGAAAACCAAACAATTCGCGAACAAAGGACACCTCGCGCCGGAGCGAACGACGCTCGGCGCAATTTTGCAATAGCTGTGTTTACTCTCCGGCTACAATTGCACGCGACGCAGCTCGGATCTATTTTTGACGGGCGTGCATGCACATTTGTAATAAAAATATACGTCTTTGTTGTTGTATATGACAGCAGCGTCGAAATTCCTTTGACGTTTTATTTATTGTCGTTGGCCAACATTTGTAACTGTTATTTGTTTGGAATTCTTATGATTTTAATTGCGGATGTTTGTTGAATTGTTGATTAATATTGAGCGGAATGTTGTAATCTTTGTGTACAGCAAGGCAATGTAATATGCATTCACGCTGAATAATGCATTTTGTTGAAAATAATATCGGTTGGGTCGAAAATGTTCGTAGTGTAAAATTAGTATTTTCACGACTCAATAATCTGTTGGCATTCGGTACCAGCTGCTGTTTACGTGCAGTTACTTATCGTCAGCTCGTTTTTTTCAGTAGACGCTTCGTCCGAGATCTGAGAGAGGTCGCTGGACGCTGTTGTTTTCGTCGCGACTTGGCCATGAAATTGTGTGGAAGGCTAGTTCAGCGTCCCTCAATATCAGAGGCGAATGGAGCCGGTTTGACGGATCATAACAAACAAGATTGCGAGGATCTGTGATTCCGGGGTTTTACAGTAATTCGTAGTCGAATTTTTGCACGATGAGTCGCCGAAAGAGAGCAAAGGTAAGAACGCGAACGCGCGAAGCTTCGCGGTGTTTGTTAACCGAGACAACGGAGAGGTTAGGTGTCAATGCTGCGCGATGTAAATAAAAACATTTTCGATCATTATTCGTCGACTTTTCCGTCCAAATATTATAATGACTGGCTAAATATAGCGCTATATACGATTTTGCGCGAAATGCTGACCGATTCGACCACGATTACGTGGATAATCGACATAATGACAAATATTACCAGCAGGTCGAGTACCGGGAGATGGAGGAAAAGTACAACCAGTTGGAGGATGAAAATGCCTCCGACACGTCGGAGAAATCGAAAACGGGTCTCGGAACCCCTGAGAAGAAAGTTCCGGTCGAACCGCCGAAAGTTATTGAGCCGGTGCCACCACCGACAGTGCCTACGTCGTCAGCCGCAAAAGTCGAGCCAAAGGAGGAGGAAGAACAGGATAGCGATCACGAGGATCCTCACGGTATGTGTTTCAATATTATATTTTTGGATAAAAGGCATAGCAGCAGCTAACGATAATTTTATCTCCGCAGTGAAAGAGCTACTGAACGGATTGGAGGGCGCAGCCTTTCAGAGTCGCCTTCCTTTTGATAAGTTAACGTCCACTGAGGCGGCTTGCTTCCCTGATGTTTCCTCCGGGCCGCCACAGACTCAGAAGGTCTTCCTACACATACGCAACAGACTTCTTCAATTGTGGCTGGAAAATCCCAAGCAGCAGTTGATCATTGAGAATGCTTTGCCCTCGATTGAGCCGCCCTATAACAGCGATCCTGTGCTGACCAGAAGGATTCATGCATTCTTGGAACGTCACGGTTTCATCAACTTTGGTGTATTCAAGCGCCTCAAGGTAATAGAGTGGAACAAAGTTATAGTAGCATGTAATGCGTTAAGTACATCAGTATTATTGATGCAGTTTTTTACATGGCGTAAAAATCACATGGCGTCTAAATATCTGATATGAAAGTGCATTTCGAGAATATCTGTTTCACTGATACATCATCTGAACATCTATTTTCACTAATTTGTATTTTATATTCCTCTTTGCAGTCCTTGCCAAATAAAAAATTGGGAAAAGTGATCGTTATCGGGGCGGGAATAGCGGGACTGGCAGCGGCACAGCAGATGCAACAATTTGGTTTGGAAGTTATAGTCCTGGAAGCGCGGGTGAGTCGATGACAAGTGAATGTGAATAATAAGTGTCGAACAAGACAGAAATGTAAATTTGACTACGTTTCAGGATCGGGTCGGTGGTCGAATAGCTACTTTTCGAAAGTCATCCTACATCGCCGATTTGGGCGCAATGGTTGTCACTGGACTAGGCGGCAATCCAGTCACGACATTGAGCAAGCAGATCAATATGGAGTTGCACAAAATTCGTCAAAAGTGTCCGCTGTATGAGAGCGACGGTCAAACGGTTAGTAAATATTAATAAATGACTCATAAAGACCACATGTAAAGCGTGGAATAAGGCAATGGAGCTGGGCCATTAAAAAGTCCCCTTATTAACAACTTCGGCCGTATTCTTATAATAATAACTCAAATCCTCATTTACTGATATATTCATAATAAACCGTCTGCCTTTTTTATTTTATGAATTACCGAACGCTTAAGGATAAATAACACTTTGGGATATGGTCGAGAAATTGGGGTTTTAGCCTCGGGCAGTAAATTTTATTTTAATTGCCGGCGACCGGTGTGTTATAGGTACCAAAAGACAAGGACGAGATGGTCGAAAGAGAGTTTAATCGTTTATTGGAAGCGACGTCGTATCTCTCGCACCAGTTGGATTTTAATTACGTAGGGAGCGCCGGTTCCGCTGGCCAAGGAGGCAATACGCGGCCTGTGTCTCTTGGACAAGCCCTCGAGTGGGTGATTCGCCTACAGGAGCAGGGAGTCAAACAGCGGCAGGTTGCCCATTTGCGTTCCGTTCTCTCGCTTCAGGGCAGGCTCGTAGCTAATCAGCACAGAGTGAGTGACTCTCCGGGATTTAATCAACACGTGCGACATTCTATTCATGTTTATAAAACACTTATGTACTTCTTACTTTCTTTGTTAAAGATGATCGCTATTAAGGATCGACTGGCTGAATTGAATAAACAATACAAAGATATGTCGGAGAGTAAATTACAGTCCAGAGATATTACCCAAGAATTCGTCCTGCGCTCAAAGCTACGCGATCTGCATAACGCTTGCAAGGTCAGTAGCTTGTAATAATTTAATGAACTTTTCACGTACCGGAATCTTGGCGAACATACGAAACACTACGATTTTTCGAGCACATAGTTTGTCTAACTTGTATCATTCATATCTCAGCGTTTATAGATTGGAAGTATGATAAAAATATTCAGTATTTCGTTTTTAATTAATAATATAATAATAGAAGACAGTTTATGGAGGAAATGAATGGTGCTTCAAAGTTGTTGGAATGCGTACGAATAAACAAGATCCGGGTTATCAGATTTTTCACGTATTTAAAAAACAATCAGGTACCAAGTACCAGTAATCGTCAGTGAGTGTCTTGACTTTAGCAATGTCTACAGTAATATAAACACAACTGACGATTATTGGTACGTGGCCCTGTTCTTGTACGTGAATAAATAAAAGTCAACTCTTATGGTTCTACGAACCTCTCGATGAAACGCAACAAATTCTGTTGTTGGGTATCTTATTTTATTCTGTTCAAATAATGTTTACAAATAACGATTAACCCACGTAATTCGCGGCACTTGTCACACTCCAGGAATGGGACTTGTTAGCGGAGCAGCAAAAGGAGATCGAAGCAAAGCTGCAAGAATTGGAGGCCGCTCCACCGAGGTTAATATTTACTTAAAACACGAGCAACAAAGAAACGTAGCATTTCAAGGAGATGCCATCTCAACAAATAAATTCAACATTGCAGCGACGTGTACCTGTCGTCCAAGGATCGGCAGATATTGGACTGGCACTTCGCTAATTTGGAGTTCGCGAACGCAACTTCGCTGTCAAACCTGAGCCTGAAGCACTGGGACCAGGACGACGATTTCGAGTTCACCGGCAGTCATCTAACAGGTAAGTGACGTTGATTCATGGATCTGTATTCGCATCGCGAGTCCCGCGACGCGCATATTTCACGTCCGACCCGTCGAGGTGTTAAATATCTTCATAATCTCGATTATTATCTCATAATTAATTGAAGGGTAGCGAAAAAAAGGTAACAATGTCGCGGCGTTCCTAATTGGAGAATGTGGGATCTCTGAATAAATGGGCGGTCCCGTAGCGAGCGCGCGGTAAAACCGCGAGTGCTAATCGAGTCGCGAAAGGCCACGAGCGCGAGGGGCACCGACCCCGCATACTGAGGGTGGTGTAACCCATGTAGAGTATTCGTGTACGCCCGGCAGTATGTATGCTGTTACATGTATACGATACCCTCTTTACCTCTTTCTCTCTCTCGCTCTCGCTCTTTCTCTTCACGGAGTTCCGGAGAAGATACTGCACTCCGGGTAAGATGGTGTAGATAACGCGTGAATTATTCCCGCGCCGCATCCCCCTTTACAGGCGGCAGCCAATAGCCTCGCTCTCTATCCCTCTCGATCTCTCCTGCATCTCGCCGCCTACCTTTTACGCCCAAGTTGACTTTATCAACCTTATTAAAAAGCGATAGCGAGAGATTCCGTGTAGATAGCTTCTCTATCCGGCGGCTGATCAAATACCCGGGGCTTACCTGTATTATGTGCTCTCGCGGTATACCGGACTCGCTAACGGCCTAACAAACGCAATCTTCCCAACGGTCCTCGACGCTCAACCGAATCAATCCGAATTTCTATACCCGGCGACATTGACCATGCAGTGTCGGCCATTAACTCCGAATATGTTGCGCCTCCGACGCTGAATTTGAATCTTGAATCTCGGCGCGGTATTAACGAGTCGCCGCGGCATTTACCCGGTTGAATGGGTAAATGCTCGCACGAGACCAGACGATACATTCCAAGGGAACACCATTGGAATGTGATACCAATCTTTATTAGTGAGCTTCTAGGAGGTAGAGAGAGAGAAAGAGCGCACGGGCTGCCAAGACGACGGTGGTGGGACTCTACGGTAATAGCCATAAGGATAATATTACAGACTGCCGTGCAGCTTGTCGTTTAAACGGCTCACACGCAACTCATCGCTATTTAATGGGCTATTATCGCTCCTTTCTTCTTCCTCGAAATTGTCAGGCCGGTGGTTAATCACTGTTGTTTGTTTAGACGTATAATAGCGTCATTTAACAAATTGTCACCGGTAAATAGTGTGGCCAAGTGTTTGCACGTTTCTGATTGGACGAAAAAGGGAATCTCGGTATTATTATTCAGTAATAGCCCGGCGGTAAATGATAGTATTTTCGACGGGTGGCGTTGCCGCACTGCCAGAATGCAGTGGCCGGGACACCAGTTCCGTTCGGCTTTGCTTAGCCCAAGTAAAATTACGACCCCGAGGTCGGTCTCGGTTTCCCATTCCGCAACATTCCCAGCGACGCTCAGACATTTATTAAGCCAGACCCTTTACTCCCTCGTCTGTCTCTCTCTCCCGCTCTCTCCCTTCCCGCCTCTCTCCCTCTCTCTTTTTCTCTCCACTTCGTCCTCTTGGAATGTGTGTCAAGTATCGCGGGCTACGTTATATACCCAGCAACGTTCGAGTATTCTTCCCTCTCGGCCCTTGGACAAATAGTCGAGGTTGGCTCTTGGAATTTTCGCAGAAATTTCTTCGCCGCCGCGACGAGAATAGTCGCTCACTGATAGCAAATAGCGGGAGATTAACACTTTCGGTTTATTCGATATCGCCGATTCCGTGAACCGTATCTGGCTAGACACTTTTTGTCGTGTACTTGATAAATAGGATGTCTTCACGTATCAAATAACCGACTCCGGCTAGTCTGGATGTCAGAGAATGCGACAAGGCATTCGGCTTGAATGTTTTTGTTTTTATCGCCCAATCTGGCTCTTGGTAGCCAGAGACGAGCAGTCCAATATAGCATACACCGTAGCTGCGCTGTATGTATGTGTAGAACGGCATGAATTTGAAGGCAGAGTTGACCGGCAAGGATGCTGCGCGCTTGTTAAAGTGAAGAATAAAACCGACCGCCGCCCGCAGATCCTTATCTCTTAAGCCGCGTGTCTGAGATTCCATTCCGGTTAGGAGCTCATCAAAAGACGAATCGGTTGAAAACCGATTTGAGAAACTTTTCAATTGCGGTCGCCACTCGAATACTTTACCCTCGACGTTCACCTCGACGATTCCTCGTAAGGACATTCTATTATATCTGTTCTAAAAAAATAATAATAACAAAATTAACAAAAAAAAAAAAAAAACAATGTCATGGTCCACCAGTTGATTGTTTGCGGTTCGCGGCTCATTCTCGTTGGAGGCTCCAATCCATGCGGCACTGACGATCTCTGACCGCATCGTAGTTTTCAACGAAAAAATCGTCAACGTCCTTGATAGTTGAAGTACAATTGCAGTATGATTGTTTTCAGTATCTTTGAAAATTTGGTATGTAGGGTGCGCGGTTTTTGTTGCATAAAACACAAGACTTACGTCTACGTGTCTCGAAACTCAATATTCTTTAACTTTATTTGATCTTCATTTTCAATCGAAACATTCATTTAACACAATGTTTTAGTATTTTTTTGTTTTGTTTAACGAAGTCGTACAATCTGTTACGGTTAATATTTTTCCGTTGATCCATTTTTTGAAATATATTTCCAGGTGTGCATCCGTGAAAAAAAAAATCCGAACGTCGTCCATGTGTACTGCCTCAAAATTCGTTTTCTCATCAGGATGCATGAAAACCTATTGACAGAATAGTGACGTACACGAATGTTGTGCATCGATGCCGCAAGGTTTGATATTGGCTGCATGAACTCTTACTTTATTGGGTGCCACCGGACTGCACTCGCGTGGATGGAAAATAACCGACAACTCGGGTTTTTTGCAATCGGCGCGCGCGCGAGTTCTTCGCTTCGAATCAAACGCGCTTCACATGAAATTGCGTATTCGCTCCGCTGGGTCCCCCGAAATGCGCAACTCCCGTTACCCTTCACGGCCTCCTCTGGGCGCTCTCTTTGCGCCCATTTCTCTGTCTGTCTCTCGATGAGAGCCCAAGTCGGACACGTTCGAATTTTTCTCTCTCTCTCTCTCTCTCTCGTTTATCCCTCTCCATCTCTTGCTATATGTTCGTTCGTTCGTTGATGCTTTCCGATATGCTCTTGGAGGCGAACGCTTTGCCGAGTGGTGCGTCAACTCAAAAACAGCGCTCTCGTCTCGTCCCCTCGGCCTTATCGTGGCGTACCATACCAGTCCCGGGTGTTTTGCAATCGAGAATCCCACGTGAGAACGCAGCGCTGTAAGCACATTGCCGGGAAGCGAAGGAGCAGTCGGTACTTTCAATTTGTGGATAGTGAGTTTTTGCAGGGTCTCGGGAGCGACTCAGATGCTGGTGCTGGTGCTGCTGCTGCTGCTGCGGGCTGAGAATGGACGCGAGGATCGTCGAGGGTGAGGCGAGGAGTCGCTGCTGCTGCTGCTGATGCTGAGCTGGATCGCTAGCCTCTCAAGAAAACCGCCTCGCATCGTCTCATCCCGTCCGCGACCATCATCCCGACCCGCTCTCCGCTCTTTCTCATGCCTTATGTATTTCTGTCAGATTTTATTCTTGCCAAAGTTGCTCAAAATCGTTGCCGTACCCGCGGGATCGCCCTTGGTATCATAACATTATTCTATACGGCGCGACATTTGTCCCTTCGACGCTGACACGCACTTTTCTCATATCGTCTCTCGTCGCATTTTAAGTCGCCACGACGATTCCGAGTGGCCTTTTTATGCGCAACGGTGCGAGACGCCTCGCCACCATTGAGCGGGCATCGCTGCGCGAGCGTTTCGTTCGCTTCGTTTTGGAATACATTTGGAGTGTTCCGCGAGGAGACCGCGCACACGCGTGGCTATCGTGCAGCGGGGGAAAAGAGGGAACACCGCGAGCCTTAATAGGCATCGTCGATCGCACTATTCCTTCCTTATTCGTTCGGCGAGGAGAGGATAGTCAGCGTATATGTATATAGCGCGGTACTCCGAATTCGGAACTCGGCAGACGGATATTTAGCGATATTCCGCGCTACCGGAGCACGCCGCGCTTACCCTCGTTTGGCGCTCGTCGATGTGCGGCTGCCGCTGCTCACCCCGGCCGCTAGAGCCGAGATCTACCGCGCGCAAACCTGCCGCCAACTCGCGAGCCAGCCACACTGTTGGCTAATTGACATTCGTGCCTCTTGAGTTATGATCCTCTTGCTATTGCATCGATCTGCCCGCCGATAATCCCCTTGAATCGTGATCAAGCTTTTTACGCCAGTCTTTACCACTGCCAACCCTTTATTTCTCCTCCTCGCTGTGCAGCGCGAGAGATCTTTTTTTTTATTTTCGCGTTACCGCGTAATTGGGCCTGGAACGTATAAGCGAGACTGCGCGACGGAATACCTATTGTGGGCGATGATGTACGCACCTTCGGCGTTCTTCAATGGTGGACCAGGGTCGTGTCTCCTCGTGACGCTTCCAAATTCGGCTCTCGTGGAGTGTTACCTATTTTCTGTTCTTAAGTGATAACACGATGTGATCCAGTTATGGCGTTGTATTTGAGGTAACTGCAGGGATATGGATTAGTAGTCGACTGAGTGCAAGAGTCACACTGATAGCAGACGAAAAACAACGAACGTGCTGTAATATAAGAGTAGCGCTAGCGTCTCGTTGTGAGAGTCTCGTGAGGTGGCATTATAGATTTCTTTTAGTACTTGGCGTCGAGATGCTACCGCGTCTCTTGATCCTCCTACAGTTTTCAGATTTGGACAACGCAGAGTATTTGTCTACCTTTTTCTAGTACTAGGGTCAAGCAGACACGGGCACGCTACAGCGCCAAAAATCGCCAAAATTGACCTCAACATTTGTTTTTGTCCCAAAATTTCAGCTTTAATAGGTTAATCAATTTTGCACTGCTGCGCTCTTATAAAGCTTTAAAAGGTTACGGGCGCTGCCGTGCTTGTCCTCTTATTTCATATATGACACCAAAATGAATTTGTTTATCACGGACTTTTCTGGCAACCATTAACAGCTCGAATAGAATGACAACAATGCTTTCCGTTTCTCATTAACTTTTTAAAAGAGGGACTAGAGTAATCACACGCGCTGGCGCGCGTGCCTGAATATTTTTTCGCCAAAATCGACCATAATTTTTTTTCTTTTCAAAATATCGACTTTTAACCTACACCATCGTTCTCAAGTCGCATATTCTACCCCTAAAAACACTGGTTATCAAACTTTTATAATCGATTTTGAAAAAAATATTTTTTTGGCCACGATTTTTTTTTTTTTTTTTTCCAGAAATCGTAGATTCGGCCCCGGACCGAAAATCGCCAAAATCGACCATAACTTTTTTTCTTCTCAAAATATCGACTTTTTACCTACACCATCGTTCTCAAGTCGCATATTCTACCCCTAAAAACACTGGTTATCAAACTTTTATAATCGATTTTGAAAAAAATATTTTTTTGGCCACGATTTTTTTTTTTTTTTTTTTTCCCAGAAATCGTAGATTCGGCCCCGGACCGAAAATCGCCAAAATCGACCATAACTTTTTTTCTTTTCAAAATATCGACTTTTAACCTACACCATCGTTCTCAAGTCGCATATTCTACCCCTAAAAACACTGGTTATCAAACTTTTATAATCGATTTTGAAAAAAATATTTTTTTGGCCACGATTTTTTTTTTTTTTTCCAGAAATCGTAGATTCGGCCCCGGACCGAAAATCGCCAAAATCGACCATAACTTTTTTTCTTCTCAAAATATCGGCTTTTAACCTACACCATCGTTCTCGAGTCGCATATTCTACCCCTAAAAACACTGGTTATCAAACTTTTATAATCGATTTTGAAAAAAATATTTTTTTGGCCACGATTTTTTTTTTTTTTTTTTTTCCAGAAATCGTAGATTCGGCCCCGGACCGAAAATCGCCAAAATCGACCATAACTTTTTTTCTTTTCAAAATATCGACTTTTAACCTACACCATCGTTCTCAAGTCGCATATTCTACCCCTAAAAACACTGGTTATCAAACTTTTATAATCGATTTTGAAAAAAATATTTTTTTGGCCACGATTTTTTTTTTTTTTTCCAGAAATCGTAGATTCGGCCCCGGACCGAAAATCGCCAAAATCGACCATAACTTTTTTTCTTCTCAAAATATCGGCTTTTAACCTACACCATCGTTCTCGAGTCGCATATTCTACCCCTAAAAACACTGGTTATCAAACTTTTATAATCGATTTTGAAAAAAATATTTCTTTGGCCACATTTTTTTTTTTTTTTTTTTTTTTTTTTTGAAATCGTAGATGCGGCTCCGGACCGAAAATCGCCAAAATCGACCATAATTTTTTTTCTTTTCAAAATATCGACTTTTAATCTACACCATCGTTCTCAAGTTGCATATTCTACCCCTAAAAACACTGGTTATCAAACTTTTATAATCGATTTTGAAAAAAATATTTTTTTGGCCACGATTTTTTTTTTTTTCCAGAAATCGTAGATTCGGCCCCGGACTGAAAATCGACAAAATCGACCATAACTTTTTTTCTTCTCAAAATATCAACTTTTAACCTACACCATCGTTCTCAAGTCGCATATTCTACCCCTAAAAACACTGGTTACCAAACTTTTATAATCGATTTTAAAAAAATATTTTTTTGGCCACATTTTTTTTTTTTTTTTTTTCAGAAATCGTAGATTCGGCTCCGGACCGAAAATCGCCAAAATCGACCATAATTTTTTTTCTTTTCAAAATATCGACTTTTAACCTACACCATCGTTCTCAAGTCGCATATTCTACCCCTAAAAACACTGGTTATCAAACTTTTATAATCGATTTTGAAAAAAATATTTTTTTGGCCACGATTTTTTTTTTTTTCCAGAAATCGTAGATTCGGCCCCGGACCGAAAATCGCCAAAATCGACCATAACTTTTTTTCTTTTCAAAATATCGATTTTTAACCTACACCATCGTTCTCAAGTCGCATATTCTACCCCTAAAAACACTGGTTATCAAACTTTTATAATCGATTTTGAAAAAAATATTTTTTTGGCCACGATTTTTTTTTTTTTTTTCCAGAAATCGTAGATTCGGCCCCGGACCGAAAATCGCCAAAATCGACCATAACTTTTTTTCTTCTCAAAATATCGACTTTTAACCTACACCATCGTTCTCAAGTCGCATATTCTACCCCTAAAAACCCTGGTTATCAAACTTTTATAATCGATTTTGAAAAAAATATTTTTTTTGCCACGAAAATATATATTTTTCTTTTCAGAAATCGTAGATTCGGCCCCCGACCGAAAATCGCCAAAATCGACCTAGAACATTTTTCTTTTCAGAATATCACCTATAACAGGCTAATCCATTTTGCGCTGCTGCGCTCTTATAAAGCTTTAAAAGTTTACGGGTGCTGCTGTGGCTGTCCTTACCGAATTTTTCAAATTGGACACCGAACTGATTTTGTTTATTACGGACTTTCCTGGCAACCAATTACACTTCGAATAGAATGACAACAATGCTTTGGTTACTCATGAACTTTTAAAAAGAGGATAAATTGATAAGCTGATATGGACGAACTATAGTTTTGGTCTTCAATTTAACCCATATTTATAATATCGTCTGTACAATTTTATAGACATTCACTTTCCATCTTTTTAACGGATAATCTGGACTATTGACGCAATATTTATTGCCGTTAGCCTATTTATAATTTGTTTCCTTTATACCCATTATTGTCAACCTGGCCTAAAAAGTAGATAAATCTTTTTCACGATATATCACTGGCTGAAAAACGTTTCCGTATTCGTTACTTGCAGCTGCATTTACGAATAATAATATAAGTTCCCAGAATGGAAATTCCATCGCTAGGGATTCCTTTTACGCAGGTTTCCTGAGAGTTTAACAAAATCATTCACGTATATCTGTCGCGTTGAGGAACAATCTGAGACTCGCGGCGGCACTGCAGGTGGAATCGAATCTCTGGCGTGACTGCATCGCAGTACTTTACGTGACTCCGTGAAAAGTATGTCAGCATCTGCTTTTCTAGTCATCCACAGTGGCTTCGTCTCACGTGACGCAACCGGGGGAGTACAGTCTACGTGTGCAGAGTTCCGAAATGCACTTGTCAAGCGATCCTATAGAGTAAAGCTTCCGTAGACGAAACCTGGGCTTGAGGGGGAGGTTTACGTGTCCATCCGGAGAGCTAGACACACTAGAGCACACCCGAGGTCGCTCCATCGCAAAGTCTGAACCCGCAATTCCGTGGTCTCGTGGGTATTACGATCTTTTGTGAAAAAAGTAACAAAACAAAAAATATCTCCAACGATTTCGGAAGCTAACTTGGTCATTATCATCACTCCTTCCTGTTCTTTTGTGAACAGCAACGACTTCCGTAAACCCGCAGCCGCGAGATTATCCCGAGCGAAGTTTCGCCAAGGAGACAAAGTTTATATTCAAGTACCGGACGTAATTTCTAACAACCGTCGGCGACTGACTTTTCGCTCAGTCGGCAGGCAGCTCGCGCGGCTCACTCGCTTGGTGGGAATTTGTGAATACGCGAGAGAGAGCCGCCCCGAGAGTTCGCCAGGGCATGTAAATAATGGCGGTTGTTTCGGAAGCAAACCACGTACCGGCTGCCAAATAAATATACACAATTCACGCCTGAGCAATAAACAAGCCGCGCGGAATATATAAAACAAGCAGCAATTTTTCCGCGTCCCGCAATCTTTCTCTTCAAGCTGGGCAAAGTTCGCGCTCGGCGGGATCGCGGTGCATCGTTGCGTTTGCGTCGTTTTTTTTCCCGTCTTTTTCCTTCTTCTTTTTGTATTATTTCCTTCCCATTCTTCGCCCGGGCCTCCCGCCCGCAACTGATGACCGCTTCGAAACCTGAGAGTGGAATAAGAATGACATTGTAATACTTTACTTGGTATGGTAGCGCGGCCCGAGTACCGAGGATTTATTTGGTCTCGCACCTCGATCGAAACGACCGGGAAAAAAACGAAGAATGAAAGTTGTATTCTGTGCGTCCAGTACTGGCCGGTTGAGTACAGTGTCAGCGGGGGGCAAGTACACCCAGCGTGTTCGGGCTTCCCCACTCGGAGGTTCCTCTCGCTTATACCATTCGGCCAACGGTTCAAGAATTTTTGATAAGCATCGTCGGCGCGGAACACCGCGATCGAGACGCGATATCTCTAACTAAATTATGAAAGTTCAGGAGGATGGAGTAATTGATGAATTACAGTTTGAATATAAAAACGCTTACCCGCATATTAGTCAGCGAACCGTGCGAATCAACTGCGATCGCTTTACTCATTTTCGCTTCACTGTACAAGATAGATATTTTCATTAATGAACAGGAAGAGATAGTACGGAATTATTAATATACACGCGATTCGTGAAATTCACGCTTTCGGTTTTCCGAGCAATTTCAGAGCGCATTAATTTTAACGTCTTATTATCGATCCGTATGTAATAACGTTTTTGGATTAAAATTGTATACATTTATCTGCAAATCTAATCCAAATGTTCCGAAAAAAATTTGTGAGTAGCGGATTCCATGAAAAATGCAATAAAACAAAAATACAGGACTCCATAATTTTCGCGATGCGAAGGTGCATCGAGTCGGGACTACATTCCACGGGAATATCATTTTCAATGAACCTCCCGAGCGTCAGCTGCAAAACGCTCTAATTCAATAACCGAAGTACGTGACGGCGCGTCGTCCCTCGCAGCGGCTTCGCGCTTTTGCCGGTGAGAGACGCGGCAAAGGGAGCTAGTTGAAAAATTCCGGCGATGTGTCCGACGGTTCGGGAGCGTTAAAATTTCAGAAAGGAAGTTGGTTTCGATCGTGGACGTTAACTTCTTTTGAATTGAATTTTATCGGTGCGATGGGTCAGAGGCGTAGCGCGCGAGTTACTCGGACGTCGGAAAAAGAGACGGAGAGGCGGCCAATACTTGCGAGACGGCCGGCCGGAGAGGAGAACGCGCGCGCGATGACCAAGACCCCTCGAGAGAGCGAGGCGTGCGTTACTTGAATTTCAGATGATCGCGCTTCTCCTCGCAACCGACCTTTTTTATCCGGCCCCACTCGAGTGCTGCCGCCGCTTCGCTTCGAGAGTTCTTGTTCACGCGGAATCTATTTTAAACGAGTCCGAATACTTTTCGCTCGGTTCTTCCTTCGTTCCGCGATTCCAATCGCTCTCTACCACGACGTATGTTGCCTGCCTACGTCTACCTTCCCTACCTACGTGACGGACGTTACGCGTGTCCACCTCGTCCTCTCCGACTTATACCCGCGCGCACCACCGCTCATTTATTATTCCTTTTCTTTGGGCTAATGGTTTGCCGGAGACAAAGCTCGCGCTGTCGCTTGTACGCCGCTCCCGGTTGGATCAACGGGCGGCGGCGCGCGCGCGGCTCAAGTCCCACTGGAAACAACATCCTCTCGTACAATCCATACTCGTATCCCTCGCGTATTTCTAGTTTACAGAGCTTCGACTCTCCGCACGTCCTTGGATGGGGTACACCTTCCCCATCCCGTCCACGTCGAGTTCGCTCCTTCACGCTTCGTCGCTAATAATGAATCGCCTGATTCTCGCGTCTGGCTTCAATTTTGTGTGTATTTTTTTCTCGAGACAGCAGCATCAATCATCGCGAAATATTCTCCCAGAGCCCCCATGGACGTATTTATATATATATGTGCGGGAGCGAGGCAACTATGTATCGTGATAAAAGAAGTGCCAGAAATAATTTGAAGTAGTTTTGCGAAGACCATTGTAGGCGATCTTTGTGTTGGTCGATCCCACTGGGTTATGGTTGCTTGCCGCAGGGGTGCATGGGAGCGTGCGCACGCGAGAGATTTTACGGACTGTCAGTGCAGGTGTGCTCGCAAAAACGATGGACTTGAAATCGCGTGAATCATGCCAACTCGCGTAAGGCGCTCCCTCTCGCTCGCCCGATATAAAGAAGGCCAGAGTTATACACACGGCTAAGAAGATCGGCATTCGCGTTCTATATAGCCGCTCTGTGTCGACGAAGGTGCCCGTGTGTATATCATCGCGGCGAGACCGGACTTCATGCATACCGCGCGAGCAGCGGAAAGATGAGCGACATTAACGAGGCCACTATTTTTTTATACGCTTATTATACGTGTTGCTCACGGCGGAACCTCTCGCGGTCGGTAGTCAAACGAGACTCCTATAACATTTTCTCTTGGGCAAAAAATTGACGTTGAAATACCAAAAACTAAAATAACAATCATTTTGTCATTTAATTTTGCGACCGTAAATTGAATATCTGTGCGTTGGGTATAGATAAATCAGAGGGCCAGGATTCGGGATATTCGTTAACAAGAATGACACGAACGAATTTGGTGGCTAATGTCCAACTTTGCGAGCGTCCGTAGGCTTGTGTAGCACTGTGTAAGTGATGATTATTTTATTAGAAAAAAATAGAGATTAGCAAATGAAAAAGGCGACACGGTTTGATGCAAAATTAGGTTACTTATCTAAGTGATCGTGGAAGGATGCCGGATTAGCGCGTTGCGTCCGTAAAAAAAATGCTTGTTAGCCGTTTTAGGCATGAGCTTATTTGTGTACATGAGATCAGCGAGTCAACGGGACGGAATTTGTATTTCGTAATTCACACGTACCGCGTATGCTGACCCGTTCATAACTACTCGTCGGTAGTTTGACACGTGTGGGATGTTTGATCGGCTTCCCTGAATGGTTTATCAATTTTCTTCTTTATCGATAACAATAGCGATATTTTTCGCCGACTTTGAGTGACGTCGAATCAATGAATTGGAATTAACATCAGCTGACGGGATGTAACAAGAGTTCCGAAATGAGGTAGTGTGGATTATAACATTCGCTGTCCACCCACAGCGATTGAATAGTATTGGGCAGAGATATACAGACATAGAAGAATGCCAATAATCAGTAGTTGCTAGGGTAATATTTTCATGATTTTTAAATCCAAAAACTAATCCACAGCGTACGTACAGTTTAAGTGCACGAATGGCTCTGTTTAAACATGTCAATTCATTGGATGTCTTTTTTGCTTAGATTTGAAGAAACAAGAATAAGACATTTATTTGTCTCAATATGCCGTATTCAGTTCCATCAACTAATTTTCCTTCTCAGTCCATATTTATCGTTCATGATTTGATTACCTTTAAGGAGAAATCCAGTATTCCTCTTGATGCTCAGTAATCACAGATCAATCGTCCAAAGTTTGTGCAGTAAACAATCAATTATTTTTCATACCAATTTCGCGGAATCGCAGGAACGAGACTTCCTTAAGGGAAAAATCATAGTTCCCTTCACCCTGCACCGACTCGCCAACCGGTCTAATCAGAACGCAGGAAATTCTCTTTTTCTATAACTCCGGGCGGAGAAAATTATAATCATAGAACGGTAGATGCGTGCCGATACATGCGGCGGGACACACGAGAGGATAGTCTGGTGGGCTGATTATAGTAGGTAAATACGTAAGATTGAGTGGGGTAACCGGTGGCCGCGGGTCATTCTGGAGGAGCCGTGATGATGTGTGGCATTATTGCGACTGCCAGAGAGAAGATTGTGGGTTATCGCGACCACCGAGAGCTCCGGCTTTGATCCGCACCCCGCGAGTCTCACTGAACTCGTCGTCCTTTCCCCGGGTTCCTCGGAGGGTCCTTCCGAGGGCCTCATTCCCCGATGTTTATGGATTCGATGGGTCCACGTTGAGATATTTGAATTGACGAAGCTCGCAAGCATCGGTAATTACATTGTTCGTCGAAGCGGTTTGGACTTTACTGTCACGGCTCGTCGCAGCAGCCGCTGTAAGTTGGCGATCCTATTATCATTAATTCGGAATATTTACAGGGTTATTACAGTGTTGTTGGGGTTGCGAGGTTCAGCCCGGCGAGACGATTGATCGAAGCTGCATTGAAATCTCGAGGAAATATTTCAAAATGTGGGAGGACAACGGATAATTTCGATGCAACGAGGAGACAGCGAAGAAGACATCAATGATGAATCAATCGTGCCCGCTGATAGCATATTGTTAATCAGCGTTATAAACAAGATTCGCCATCGTTGCCAGCGAACGTCCGTTATCGTTGAACGAAATGGATTCCCGAGGGAGTTTTGTCCACGTGCTGCCTCACGTACACAGAAGACGTTGAATCTATGGACACAGTTCCGGTGATCTTAACGAGCAGTCATCGTCCCGATGGTGCATCGTCACGGCGCCCCAGCATCGCGAGTCGCGTTGGGTCTCGGCCGTCAATTATACAACTAATTCGCTCGAGCATCCGTAATCCATTTAATTATTCCAATTATTCATCTCTCGTGCCTTTTTTTTCGTTATGGGGCACCGACGGTTTGGACCCGTTGCCGCGAGGCTCCTATCTACTTGCATGCCACGGATAATTCTGCGCGGTTGAAAGGTGCATGGATGCGTGTCCATCCGAGAATCTGAACCGCCCAAGACGTGTCGTGTCTTTATCCTCTCTTGTTTATTTTATATTTCCTTATTTATCATACTCGTCAAATCATATATGTTGCGGCGCGATCCGCCCCTTCGTGCACTGACTCCCTACGCGAGCATCCGGCTGGTTTATTATTTATTTAACTTTTTTTTTCTTTGCATAAAAATAACGCCATTTTCGAGACGAAGCGCTGCTGGGTTAATCAGTCACGGGGAATTCCTCGAAGGAGAATATCTTTTTCAATTAGATTGTTTAGTTTCTTTTGCGCGCGCGCGAAGTTGTTAAATGGTCAAAGACCAGACGTTCACCGTATGCCGAACCGATGAAGGCCACCGTCGGGTCTAATTCACCATTTGGAAAATCATTACCGAAATAATTTCTGGCGAAAAGGCGTTGTCGGAGGCGCCGTACGGACACGCGGCCTTGCCAAACCCACGGTCCCTCGCGCAGTATATTTCAATACATGCCCGCAACACTACAGCTGCTGCCGGAGGTAGAAACGATGGCGGGTGTCCCATGAAATTCGAGGAGCAACATTCCCGAAGTCTTTACTGCCTACGCCGAATAGATATGCCATAAATAAAGTCCGTAAACGTTTTCGGTGAACGGAACGATCACCCACCGTGGCATGGCGATCCGCTCGGCCCGCGGACACACCACTCGCCCATACCACTGACTATTTAATTATATTTCTAAGTGTGCGCAGTCGTATTCCAGCTGGCTCTCGCTGGGATTAAATCTAGTTTTTATCGCTTCTGTTCTGCGCGTCGATCAACAGAAACGTTAGTCCCTTCAACGCCAAACACATTCGAGAAAACGCGTTTGTGAGAGGCGGGAGAGATCGTAGAAGGAGATAACACCACAATATCACTCTTAAAAATCCGCTGTTAAAAGGAGGCTACGGTAACATCGAAATTGTATCATGTCTTTTCCATCGAACTTGAATATTCTGGTTAGGTAATTTTTAATTCCCGAAGGCCCCTCCTGGCAAAAGACGGGATTTATGCGGTTCACGGCGATCAGCTGATTTCAGCGATTTCTTTGTCCGCTATATTCTCTTTTTTTCTCAAATCTTTGATGATATTACAATCTATTTAATATATTTTATAAGTTTGATCATCTTATATTAGATACGCTCGACTCATATTTTTTCGGGGATTCTGATGACAACATTTTGAATCAGAAAAAAATGGTATTTTTATGTCAGGGTTCATAGAACCTTTCCCCGGTCAAAAATTGCCTTTAACACGCTACATTTTCAACAGTGTCAAAGTACCACTGACAGAATGAGTATATAAACAACAGGACTCATGAATTTAGATGAGGTTTGCAGGAGCAGCAACACCGCAAAAATTAACCCCAGGGAGGGATAGTAAGGTGGTTTTGGCTGCAACGAGGCGAGTTACATCATCGGAAAGCAGAAGCTCCTTACCTGGTGGAGCAGCAGCGTCGCGGAGTATATCCACAGCAAACGGCAAACGGGCAACGCTCCCGACGTCGCACGTTCGTATGGCTCCGGGCTATCTCGGTGTTTCGGATAAGGACGCGTCGGTATATCAAATCAAACATATCACGACTGGTTCTCGGCTCCGCCTTCGGCAGGCCAAATGTGCTCTGTCATCAGCGTTACCACGCCAGGGCCGCACCGGCACATCTTATCTCGTGATCGTTCTTGCGCGCGGGATACCAACGCAAGCTACATACACGCACCACTACCACCACCGCGATCACTAGGGCTCTGCTACTCCACCACACGGGCGGGCAACGCACCACTACAACTCGCGGCACGCGGAATGACGCAAAGATCCAACGAGAACGTACAGTGGCTCGAGGAACCAGCTGAATTCGCCAAGGATCCACAAGTCGCTTCGCGGAAACCGTGTCAACGGAATGGAGACATAAATTTAATATTATCCTACGATCGTCGCGCATACGAAGAAATTAGTCACTGCTTAAGCGAGAGTTTCTTCTTTCCCCGCTTTTTTTTTGCATATGCGCTCCTGTGCCTTGCTACGTCAACCTCGCTAGGCCCGAAATAAAAAAGCCGTACACCACCGACTTTCTCAAAATTGCGTATGCGTATACTATCTTCGCGATCGAATAATTTCATAGCTATTCATTATCATTACCTTATCTCGATGGTCAATTTAATCCGCGTATATTAACATTCGGTGCGTTAGATCATTCGTGACGATGAGTGACCGATGACGTCCCTTTTCGATAGTCAAAAGTCAACGATCGTTTGCGCCAGGGGCACCTGCCTCGCTTAGGGAGATCGTTAGACGGCCAATTATCGAAATTCCTGGCCGACGCGAGAGTAGATGTAGGATACTTGTTGAGAGATAGGCGGCGTGGAAGGAGCTACCGGCAAAAACGTCAGGTTGCGCCTGTGTAGGGATCTCTCTCGCTGAACATAAATTTTACCACTGGTAGTCGCTCATGCCTACGAGCGCAGCGCGCAGGAAGGCAGAGGACACGGCCGAAGATGAGAGAAACCAACAGAATGGCCATCCGCGCGGGTTACGCTCTTTAATTTAATCCATCCTCTTCTTTCAGCGTGGCTTATTCTTTTTTGTCTTTTTTTTTCGCTAAGAGAGTAGCTCACGCGTGACGATATATAGTGTATCTAGTTACGCTTTTGAGATAATCAACTCGCCGCCATAAAGTAAGCATCGTAATTCTCGATTCTCCACCCGTTATTGTCGCGGGACGAGGAAAGCGGAGGGGAGGACCCGCGACCACTTGCTATAGGAATTTACTACCGTACACTCGTGAGCGCTCGCACTCGTTGCCTATTGGACGTTTGTCTTCGTCCAGTCTCTATCCTATATAAATACAGGTTATCCGATTGTACTTGCTTCTGGCATGCTCACGGTGCTATTTATTCACGCGGACTTCGCGCCTAACCGCCTCCATTCTATCGACGCCACGTTTCCGCCTTATTAAAATTGGCAGATACCCCCGTCGATGCGTATCTGCGTCTACTCTTATGTATGCTCGAGGCACGTAACCACCGGCTAAACGCTATTTGAACATAAATCTCGAAGACGACACTCCTTTAACGCCTGAAATTCAGAAAATGTGCTGTGAAATGAGGCATGGAGAGTTGCGTCACAGAAAGTGCAGGTGTCGCATTGTTAGACCCTTGAAAATAAGTGTCCTAATCGCACCACGCAGCTATATGCAATTGGTTTTTAAATCATTTGTGCTCACAAGACAAATCGGCAATGTCGTTTTTGACGGTAGGTGTCACTGTATATGTTGAACCTTTTGAGATACTGCAACAACGTTTATTGTTTTAAACGGCGATGTAATTAGATTGCCGATTAAATTGTAATTAAATAAGAACAAAATTTAACCTCAATTTTAATGAAGTGACAACTGGGTAAGCGCGCGTATAGGCTAGTGTATGGAAAAATTTGCGATTTCAAAGGGTTCGAAGCTAAAATTAGGTAAATAAATTCGGAAATCAAGATATCGCGTTCTCCAATCCAAAAAAGTAACATTAGATGCATAAAATAAAAACTAATAATTTGAAGGGATCCATTAAATAGTGTAGTGTAATAGTGTTTGAGCTTACTAAAAAAAGTGATCGTACCCAACTGAAGAAATATTTCGGTCATTTCCGGTGTTTTTTCTCTCAGTGCACTCCTACCGTTCCCCACAAGATCCATCGGAGGGTTCGCTCTTTGTGAGTGTGGCCAGCCGATGCGATTCAATAATAAGATTATCTCGAAATTTATTTGTACGTTTATTTAACATGATTCGGCGCGTCAACGTTAAGGCGATCGGTAAAGGTGTACGCTCGGGGGCCGGGGCCGTTGTACCAGCAAAAGGAGGAGCAGCACCCGCAGTATAAGAGAGAACGTGCTTTGTTCGATCGAAGGGAGAGCACACGCGCGTGTCCTGATCCAGCAATACATTTGCACGGGTATATATCGGAGGGAGCAAGAAAGGCAGAGAGATCGAGCCCGCGCGGGCGTGTTATGTTGAAGCCGACTAGCGATCTTCTCGCGCGACATTTTTAGAGCCTGGGAACCGGGCCTATAAACTCTCCGAACATATCCGAACGCGTACTACCTATCAACCGCGTGTTATCCCGCACAAATCTGCGCGATCCTGTCCGTACTCAAAATTGGATGCCAAAATAAAATTAACGATCGAGTCGATAAAATGGGCCTCGGATTTGAAGGCTCTCCGCCGTTTCGTTAGAGCCCCCTTGCACCCAAACAACCTCGTTTCCGAGATCGTTTGATTTATTTTGCGAGACGATAATGGCCCCGGCAGACCGAGTTAGCTAAATTTTTTTCGTTTGCTTTATCCTAGTAACTCTTTTACTGCCGGTTTATTAGACGACGTTATGTACCGGACTTTAACTACCTTCGATCTTGCAATACCTGCCTCGCCTTTCTGCAGTGTCCTGTGTACGTTTTACAACGTCAATCAATTCGTGGCTGTTACACGACATGTATTTCGAAACTTCCTCGGTATTTTTTATACTCGTTTGCAGTTACAAAGGCTATAACTGGACTCGAAACAGCTGGGAAAGTGAGATACTAGATTCTGGTTTTCCTGCGTGTTGATAGAAATTTGTAATAATTATTCAGATGTATCATAAGCTCTAAAAATGTTGAAAAAAATCAAGTGTTGCAGAGAGACGGTTATTTGCACTTCAGTAGTCGCGTATAGAGTAGTATTTCTGTAGCGTCACAAATCATCAACTCTTTTTACTGCAGTCGAGGCTGAAGCACGGCTTTGGTTGTCTTTACTTTTGAGGACGATTCCCCAAAAGATAGCGATGCTTCAAAAAGGTGGACGGGAATTCCAGGCTTTTGCTTGCAACCTTGGACTTAGCATTCGTCGAGGTGACTGGCGGTGCTAGCAAATCAGCCGCAGTTCGCTCCCACAGTCACCGAAGCCGTCGTGGCTCCGTTCGTTCACGGGCTCTCGGTCCAGCGACTCCTTAAAATTATACGGTCCCATTTTTACGAGATGGAATTGTTGACTGTTACACCGCAAACTAAGAGAACTCGCGGTGGCGAGTGGCGTCGAGAAGGTATATGTAGCAAGTGCCCCTTCGTGAGTTCGCATTCTCCGGTTTTCGTGACGGTAGCCGTCGAGTCGCGTGTACTTTTCTCCACCTCAATTTCACTTCCATGTTTTCATATTTATTATACCCACTACCATCTGGATCACGGATTCTGTTCCCCCTGAGCCTCGATCGTTTATTCTTCAACCAGGAGTAAAACTTCGTCGACGGTCCAATTGCCCGCCGGAATTTCTTTTCAATACCCGGCGAAGCCCCGCGAAAGAAAAAAAAAACACATCGCAACTTCCTAACTAAAATCTCATTCGCATTATGAGACAAGCCCGCATCGATGAGCGCGACGATATATCAACTCGGCGCGACGCGTTACAAGATTTTGTCAGTCGAACGCGATAGAGTCGCCCACTTGGCTGTCGTAGCCCCGGGGAACGGTCCGCCCGTTCGAAACATTCGACGACACTCAAGTAATTTTTATGTCACATTAATTCGACATTCTATTTTGATTCCGCATATAAATTCGCGTTGAGCCCCGCGGGACACGGTCAATCGCTTTGACCTCTCATTAATCAACCGCGGCCATCAGACCAAAAGAGATATACAGAAATACGCATACACGCGTACCCGGTATACGGTAATTACTAAGCGCAGTAAAAAAAGGTGTCGTAAACGCGGTGGGGTTGATTAACGCAAATGCAGATAAATTTTTATGTTCGAGGGACATAGACGCTGTGGATGCGGAGGATATCCAAATCCTGGCGAGGCTCGAGGAGCTGCCAAGGGGCAAAGCGCCATTTAGCCCGCTGGCTGACAGAAGAACCGGCTACTTTGCCTACGCGCAATTCATACTACGCTCCAAAGGGGGAAAGAAAAAAGGATGCATCCTGGCACGCAACGGTACTAACCAGCGGCGCGGACGGCCCTGCGCGGGCATACGGCAACCGCGCGCGGCATTTGCCTCGATCCACATGCTCGATCGTTCATGACAACACGCTCGACGCGCTTACCAACCGACCGAGAATGTTTATTTGATAAGGCTCCGTTGTAAGATATAAGTTCAATTTGCATATGTCAAAGCCGCACACGTATACCAACGGTGCCCCTACGTATTACCAGGGTCGGCGCTCGGCGTGTAATATCGACAAGTTTATGAACTCGCCGAGTGCCCGCGGTCCGCCGGTTAACATTTTGCGACAACTTGGCATTCAGACGTCGCTCGATAATTGCATGATCCAGTATTCTATTCGTTCGGAGAAAAACGACTTTTCGCACACGACGTCAGAGGTAACGAAAAACACGAACGTATATCGAGAAACGGCGTTGGTCGTTCGTTTTTTAAACCTGTCAGAGACCGATCACGCTTTTTTTTTAAATGTATTAACCACCTGCCTCTCATTCTCGCTGCATACGAACTGCGAACAACGCTAAATTACGGGTACGCGTAACCATGGCAACTGAGTTAAATATGGAGTCGTTCAAGGCGGCGCAACGTCCGGTTTGAGTGGGAACGTTCGGATTACGATTTTCCTCGAAACCGGTAACTTTGCCGGCGAATTCGCAGCCTCCGCTTCTGTCGATTTCACGTCGAACGAGAGTTTCCTTTTGTCGGAAATGTTAACAGTCTTCCCGAGTAAACGGAGGTCGAGGAATTCCAAGGCGGTCGGTACGTCGCGTACATCGTGAAGTCAAGGAACTTAAATGACGGGGACATCAGGCAGTCAGTTACTCGCGTGAATGTGAAAATACAGCGAGCGCTATTTGCGTAAAAACAGTGAATACAAATAAAGGACACGTGTGAACGCGGTGGGTGGCAATTTTGGCGAAAAATTCAACAAATTCACCGCGACAGACAGACAAGAGGTCATTCATAAGAGACGAGTGGAAATTAACTGGCTGTAGCTGACACGGGAGGAACCGCCTGACAGACTATACCGACAGTTGTATAAGACGAATTGAAAGCGGAACGTGTCCCGAATCCCCGATGCACGCAGCGAAAAGGCAGAAAGGGAGAACGGGAGAGAGGGATGGGTATACGTGTTAGGGGAAGCTGTAGTATAGTATTCCGAACAGGAGCGCGCCGCAGGAAAGACTCTCGCTTGGCTGTGGGGCCCTGGGTGGCCGGGCCACATCTCTCGGCTCCTCATCCCTGTCTATATACAAGCAAGGCAAACCGGAGATCTTAAACCTACTATCTTTTATTGTCTGATAATCTGCCAAGGATCCTGGTCTGGGCTCTATGAACGTGTTGAAAGGAATCTTTACCGAGTGCACAGGCGTTTTTTTGTACGGAAGTAAAGTATACCCAAAAATGTACACAAGCTAGGTATCTAACTTTGCGCTGCAGTAATAATGCATCGCGAAGACACAACAAATATATCTACAGTATGGTTCTCCGAATATATAAAAGAGATATAGGAAACAGTTTTTTGATGCTGTCTACGACGATATATAAATTATACAAATAAAATATACTTCGAGTGTACTTTGTTTCTGTGAGGCGATTTAAGGTATCCAATATCGATTGATTGTTGCGACCAAGTAATTGCACGGTTGTCAACGCGCCTTTTCTCGGTCTAAGACGGTGCAGACGCTCGCGTTTATTAGAAAAGTTTAGTGCCTCATTATCGGTTGGAGGTTCCGCAGCCGAAGATCTCATTATCCTCCCAACTTCGTCGTCTCCCTCCACTTTCGCTTGCATCCTCGCAACGTTTTTTCCCTCAAACACAAAGTATTTTTTCATTAACTTTACTTGTTTCACAATGGCTGCAGACTTGGAAGTTGGGTGCTTCGTAAATTTGCGCAGGTTGTTAATAAAGCGCCTTTTCGAAGCAGTCACCTCCCTTCCTCATAGGCCATCAATCGATTGCGCGACGAGTCGCATCCTCGGGCCCCAACGCTGCAACGCATAACATATCTTCCGATGGTACACCGGACCGGTGTTCGAGGTGCTCAACAACAATAGATATCTCGCGGACGTTTAGCTTTTCACGCAAGACACTCGATGCGCCGATGGCCAGTGGAATGGATGATACAAGCACGTTGGCGCGTAGCTTTGCACGGAGAATAGGGGAATAACGTCGTGGCCCCCGGAAAGGCTCGCGGACGAACGAGACTCGATAACTCTGAAATCAATTGGCCGATACGCGGGCTCGAATGCAGATGCACACACGGACGGGCGATGCTGGGCGCGTGGTGCGCGGTAAGCCTCCGCGTCGATGTCTCCCATAAATATCGTAACAGCCTCCATGGTGCATGTTACACCGTGAAATGCTCACTGCTCCTTGTCGGCCGATAGATTGTTATGTATCCGCTTAGATGTTCAACTTATTGCATACATTGGAGTGAGTCTCGCAGATAGCCTTGGCCTGCCTCGCTTGCATTCATTCCCATCGGCTCGCTGTATGGCTACTAGCTAATCCAATGTTCTTTCGCGTTGCAACAATGGCGCGAAACGTATACCATCCGGCAATATGTCTTGTTGAATTCCACTGCAGGAGAATTCGTCTCGATGAATCTCTGGGTGAACTTTATGTTTGAATGAATCTGGATGGATTTATTTGCATGATTCACTGGGTGGATTCTCCGTTTCAATGAATTTGGATGGATTTTTTTGGAGGAAGCTCTGGGCGAGTTATCCGTTTGAATGAATTTGGATGGTTTTATTTCGATGAATTCTTTCGTTGGGTGAGTTTTGATGGATTTATTTAGATTAATCTCTCGGTTAATTCTCCGTTTGAATGAATGTAGACGAATGCCTTTGATTTCATGAGGGTTCATTTGTACTTAGGTGGATTCATTTGGATATTCCAAGAAGATTCGTTTCGGTGAATCTTTGGGTAATTCAAGAGGATTTATTTCGATGAATATCTGGATAATCCAAGAGGATTCATTTGGAATAATCTTTAGATGAATTTTCGTTGCGTCGCAGTGTGGCTACGATAGCTACACCAACATTCTTTCGCTTGGCAACAATGGTGCGAAACGTACATCAGCTGGCAATAAGTCTTGTAAATTCCACCGCAAGAGGATTCATATAAAAAATGTTGGTCCCTCTGTCATTGCTCTCGGGAGTCCCCCGTGTTAATTCTTCCGCGAGTCAGAGCGTTCCTCAGGCTTCGTTGCGCGGATTTCGCTTCATTCTCGCGTGCGTCCGGTATATAAGGACATTTCTCAATGTCCCTTTAACGATTAATTAGGAAGTTTGTTTGAGAATTTAGTTGGCGCGAATATAAGCAAACACGCACGTTCGTCGGGGCGGGGCGGGGGGGGACTAAGGCGAGTCTGTCCGGGGGCGCGGGCGCGAAGTAAGGTTCCACGCGAATTTCAAAAGCGAATCTCACCTCACGATCAAACGTGTTAAGTCATTCTTCTCTCTCGCGAAACGTTTTTTTCATGAAGTATTTCAGGGGCAACTCTGGCGGAGCTGATAAAATCGGCAAGTCCTCGGCCAATAAGGATCCGGGCGGTTCGCTCGTACGGCTGCTGCTGCTGCTGCTGCTGCTGTGCGGCTGTTGCTGCTGTTGTAGCCATAGTGTACCGCAGACGCGCGGAAGGGGCATTTATTTGCCCGTTTAATTAGACAGTTGGTATCCTTATCCGGCGTGAATCTTCGTGCATGGGCTCGCTTTTCAAGTTGAGCAACCCCCGCCGACGCCAGACCGTATGGAGAGAAAGAGAGAGTGAGAGAGAGAGAGAGAGAAAGAGGGCGAAAGAGACGGAATCAGAGAGAGATAGAGAGAGAGTCGGAGAGGTGCGCCGAGGAGCGACCGCGAGGGGACCCTGAACTTCGACATACGCGCGAGCCCAAATCTCTCAAGCCTTGAACCCTTTAAAGCGCGCGCGGCCCTAGTTTTCTCTTCCAAGCCTCTTGCCACGGCGCATTGCCTTTTATCGCCACCGAGTTGGCCCTTGTGCTCCTTTCCTCGCACTCGCGCCTTTTCCTTTCGTTCTCCCCGCCTCGGCTCCTTCGCCCAAGGTGGTTAGAGGACACAATTCAACCACAAACGTTTTCAGGCCGGGCTTTCGGAGCAACTTAAGAGCAAACCGACTTGGAAAATCCACGGCGGAGCCACCGGGATTATAACTTTCCAGCAATGAGCCTTTTCGTTGAAATTGCTAAAACAGAGACCGCGCGAATCTTGATTAGCTTTCGGAAACTTGTAGCCGCAATTTGAGAAGACCCAATCGCGCTTATTTCTTTCCCCCCCCCACGTCTCTCCGGCCAATTACCGGTAATGCCTGCTGGGAAATTTTTATGGAGGCTCATTATTGATATGTCTGGCCTTTCGGGCCGTCTGACGGGTGGTATTGTACTTTTATCGCGACCCATCCGGAATTAATACCTGCCAGAGTTGAGAGCCCATGTCGACGAAAGACCGCAGACGGGATCGTTACATTTATTTCCATCCGTCAACACGCATAGATAGCTCCGAGTAGACGAGATAGGTATACGAATTTGTCACTGCGCGTTGCCGGGCGCGGGGGATAGACGTCAGCTTGTCGGAGTATAATTCCCGTTAAGCCGCGGTATGACTGACGGCTTTCTCATTGGGCATTAAAGTGTTCTCCCCCATTTACATTTTTTCCGTCCCATCTTTACACATTCCATACAAAGCCCGATTATTATGGCCACGACGAAAAAGTACCCGGGCTAATCAAGAGTGGCATTAGCTCCAGTGTATACAACCGGATGAAAGGATAAACCAATCATACTCCGCGGCGTCGGATCTCCCCCGTGTAGTTTCCATTCCACGAATATTTCACGTGTCACACTCGTCGTTCGCGCATAATACCCGCTAACTTTAAATATGCTCGCGATCCTCGTCTCGCGGCGAGGGTGAAAAAAAAAAAATCGTAGAAAAACACACGGGAGCGCGGGACGAACGTTGAAGGCGTGCGAGATATAAATTGCATCGCGGCGCCGGAGATAAAATTGGTTCATTTATACAACCGCGAGGTGTACGAGATGAGGACATCTGTCAATACGTTAGCGATAAATTGAATGGGACCTATCGGTGTCCCGGGTTGACGTGAACGACACGAGGAAGAGGCAAAAGACAAAAAAAAAGAAAGAAACACCAGCAAGACGACCAAAGGAGCGTTACACGTATTGGTGGATCTAATTTGTTCAGCTCTAATTTCGTGAGGAGAACGTCGAGGCGCTGACGGCGACATGGAAGATAAGTGATGCTAAGGAGCCGAGGAGGCTGAGATCGGGAGGAGGTAAGAGAGGCAGAAAGCAAAAGGCAACGAGGTACGGTCAAAGCTGAAGACACGGTGCCCGTGCGCGCGTACGTGCACTGCGCCTGTGCTGTTGCTTGCTCCTGCTTGTATGGTGGTGGTGCTTGTGCCGCTGCTGCTGCTGCTGCTGCCGCCGCCGCTGCTGTTGGCCCGACTGAGAGAACCGAGCGTCGAGTCAGCGAGTCAGCTGAGCGAGTGAGAAAGAGAAGAAGGAGAAGAAGGGAAGGAGGCAAGAGAGATGGTAGGAGTCAGGGTAGGTTGGAGGTAAGAGGAGATCGAGGCGGCTTCACACCGATCACCGGCTGACGTGACACGGCCAGCACATTCCTTCATGGGAGAATGCTAATCGTGGTCCAGCCGACGCTTGCTTCCTCCTACTCCTCATTCTCTCCTTCTTCCTTCTTCTCATCTTCCCTCACCCGACAGATCACCCCGCCGCCGCCCCCGAACCTCCTCTCGCTCGCTTCGCTCGTTTCCTCTTTTTTTTCCTCTGCCTTCGTCTCGGTTCCTCGCTCTCCGCCGGTCCCTCTAGCCGACTCCGTCTCGAAGTCACAGCTCGCGTCTTCTTGTTCACGTGGGCCAAACCCTTTTACTCCGAATGCATCTGCCTGCAACGAGGTACCTACATCTCGCGCGAACCCCTCGAGCTTAGCCGCGTCGTCCTATCTCGCCCGTGCGAGTCTCGTCCTCCTCGCTCGCGAAACTCCCGGCCAAGAATCGCTTTCCCGGGGTAACCTCCTTTCCGAAAGAATATGCAGTAAAATACATGTAGAATTCATTCGATACCGTATTAGAGCAACTAGGCTGCTGCGCCTCGCCGTTCTCGGGCCAGGAGGATGGGGGACGGTCGAAAAACGAATCGCAAAACTGCGGAGATTCCGTCGGGATATTGGAAATTGCAAAGCGGCTTAGTCATGAGAGAATCAATGGAGTTTCTAGTTCGGCGAACGTTCGGAGAAAATAGGGAAATTGTTAAAACCGGGTTACAAGGCAATATAGACACAGCGGATTGTGAGCCCGGGGTGGGGGGTAAAAATATGTAGGCCAATCCGAATTTTAGTGGCTCCCGGCGTTTAAATCGTGCTCGGGAATATTCTCGCTGAATTCGCCGTGGATATTTGGGCCGGTTTAATATACTACCGGGAACATTGACGCACACCACGCCTCGCGTGTAGCGCTTCACGAGGGGCGCCGACGTGGTGTACGCGCGGCCAGATAACTTGCATCAAATCACTTTCGTCCTAGTCCTGCAAGTTCAGACACGGTAGCGCGCGCTCGCTAACTGATTTATAACCGGCACGTTTAGACTTGCCAAGTTCTCGGTGGCGCGCCCCGCGCGCGCGACCTCAGCTCAAATTAAAGTTAGGAACAGTTCGTCCATAATACCTCCATTGCCTTATAATTCACCCTCGGATACGTGCTTGCCGCGCTCTTGGCGCAGAATGAAGTTACGCCGATAAGCCGAGCGTGAAATGAGTTAGCGAAATTAAGTCGTGAAAAGCGGACTTTTCGAACAGTGAACAGTCCCCTGCTCCCCCAATTATTTGCGGACTTCCTGACGCGTCGAAAAAGTGTTTCGGACACGTTCCGAGGACATCGAAGGCGGAAACTGAGACATGCAGTTGCGTTTGTTTTTCTCGAAACATATACGTAAATAACGTTCATCAGTTCCGACAACGATCGAAATTGTCGTGGCGTCTCGCGGCGGTGGAGGATCTCGCGGCGTATAGAGAAGGGCAAAATCGCATGTTGCAAGGTTGCCGAGCGAGGCAGCTTTTTAAAAGGGGGAAGGTCCAACTGCCATTCGTATATCTCGTCGTAACCGCAGCTGCTTCGTTACCCAGATGACTGACACTTGGGCGTGTGTTAACCGTATAAGTATAAAAGACATCGTGTCATATTTTATTTGTACTTGGATATACCGAAGCTCCGTTCCTCGGAGTCCGTGGCCGCCGCACACGTAACCTGACGGTCCGGAATGGCTAGAGCGAGTTCGTCGCGCGTACACGCGGGACGAGGGAAAAGACGCGCGCTGGCTCGGATCGGATCAGCGCTTCTAACAGGGCTGGAAGACGCCACTCAGCCGAGCTCCGGCCAGTCAACCAGCGATCAAACCGCTCGCTCGAAAGCTAATTTTTTTTTCACACGTCTATTCACCCACTCGACTATTTAGGTGGTGGACACACTGACGATCGACGAGACCGCGAGATCCTTCTTCCTTCTATTTCTTCTTATTAACGACTATTCGTCATCGCAACGCGTTAGCTCGAACGTTCTTTTTTTTTCTCCTTTTTTTCACGATTCAAGAGCGATAAAACGCGTGATATATTGAATATCCGATGACCTGACTAATTTTGAGTTTCAGATTTTTTCGATCGCAGTCGTAACACAATCGATCTTTCATCATCGGTTGCGCCGCGCTTCGGATCTTGATGACTTGGGCGCCACGGACGTCGCTTTAACGCCTCGGCAATCGTAGGCACCAACCGACGGAGACTAATGATGAGCAATGATCAGTTGAATGCTCGGGCCCCGACTCGCTCGCTCGCTCTCCCTCGCTCGGTTGCTCGTTTCCCCGAAGCCTCGCCGTCTCTGTCTCGGAGAATAAGTGGATAGTCGCGGTTCTCAGGTTTGCCACTATTGATTACCGATGATGAATGGCAATCGTACCGTATCTCAAATGAGAAAATCAATCAAAGTGATGGGACGCGCGGAGTTCAACGAGCGGGAAAGGAAGGCTTAACGGAGCAAACGGTGCACCTGGCCGGGAGGTATATCCGAATCCAGAGATAGACAAGATATCGCAGTTTCGAAGTTTGTTCCCTCCTGGATTGTGCACTCGGCGTATACATACACCGAGAGGTGATACGCTGTTGGCTTACCGGTAACTGCGCCAGAATGAGCGAGTAAATTTGATGCGATACTCGCGCTCTGCAACTGCGTATATACAAACAGAGTCGCCGTTTAAGGACAAGTTCGAGGCCACAATAGCTGGTCCACGATGGTATTTAGATAATGAACCAATTAGTGGTTCGCGTACATCCAAAGTGCTTACAGCGCAAAGGCAGAGCCGAGAGCGAGACACGGCGCGAGCGGATCAGAATGCATTCATACGTATAGCGACTATACGGGGCAAAGATGTTGGCCGGTTCTGTCTAGCGTTCAAAAGATCATTAGCAGAGCTTGCATCCCAAACCCTTGTATAGATGGGTACACGTGGTCTGTAATCCCGCACCGAGGAACCCAGGCTGAATCGCAACGTTATTCCACTATCTCTTAAGAGCATTTGCAAGGGCTCCTTGCAGCAATATTGTTCTCTCGTTTTAACGCGCGCTCGCGCCTTCCAGCATCTGCGGGCATTTGTATGTATCTATACATATATACATATTTATACAGACGACTAGTAATCGAAGGGAAACTTTAGGATCTTCGCGAATTTCGTTTCAACGACTCCGCAGGGCAAGTTGGCTCGCCGAGAAATCTCGGTTTTTCTGCCGACGAGGGCAAAGAAATACGCGAAGCGATTTTAAAGTACTCGAGTACGGAGTCGGGAGTACTTGCCGCATGGGATTCCAGAGAACTTTTACGCTCGTCGCAATACCGGTGAGTGTTTTTTGTCGTTTGTTTTTTTTTTGCCGCCAAGCGTCGAGGCGGCGTGTAACCGGGTGAAATTTACTTCGGTAATTTTGCGTACAAGCGTGCGCGCGCCCGCATCGATGCACTAATTTTTTTGCGCACTCGAGGTATATAGTAACGGGGTGGGTACGCGGCGGTACCTACAGCGCGCAGGATACGGCGCGGGGCAACTGGATGCTCCGGCATCGTAAGATTCTACGTTTGATTTCCTCCTCGGGAATTCCGATCTCGGTTGAGCTTCGCGAGTCGACCGCCGTCGTGCGGACATCCGCCACCACACCGCCACACTACAAAGCGCGGTATAAACAATAGCATTTATTACCCTACCGGCTAGCTGGCCGACAAAATACTGCGAGTACCGATATACACAGCGCGTGTATTTGCATAGCCCTCGCGCGCCCTTTTTACTTCTGCTCCAGCTTACACCGGCTATTTGTATGCGGCGTGGGTCTTCGAGTGCGCATCGACCGGCGCGGTGTAACCTTTGGTTATTGACATGTCGGAAGGAATCACCGATCCGTGCGAATTTTATGCTCAATGGCGAACGTACGTTGCGGCGCGATGACTTTGCGGCTGTCGTAATTTAGCGTCGGCCGGATATAACAACAAACCTCTCTGACGTCTCCTATCACTTGTAGGATATAATGAGGGAAACTGATGTACAGTGAAAGCTAACGGCTGTCGCCAACGTACGGTGTTAGGATTGTTGGCTTCATCCACTTTTCTCGTCATTGTTACAAATTGGCTTCAACTGTTCTATCTAGAACAGAATCTAGAACAGAAGTGTCAATGGGATAAACGTAGACGTTGGATGTATGTCATCACATGCAGCCTATGTTGGAATATCGAATCATCACTACTATCGAACCAATGTTCAAGCTAATCGGTCGTAGTGTTTAGATGCGATTAAGCAACAAGTAGTGGTGACATAATCGACCAGTTTGCGGCAATTTTAGGCGCCGTTAATTAATTTAATCTCAACTAATAAAGTAGTTATCGCCTTAATTGGTGAGACGAGCGTCGATAATTGTTTCCTCTGTCGCTCCGATAACTGGTTTGAGCGTTAAAAATCCTATCGCGCATCAGACATGTTTTTCACCGCGGGACTTTGCATGTCGGCGGGTCCGAAAAAGTCGGTGATTCAACGGATATTCCGCTCGGCGGTGAACGCACACGTTCCTCCAAGTTTACTTTACGCCCGCCATAAATTATCTTCAAGGCGACGGAGTAATAAACCGTGTTTACTCCACCTCGCTCTATTCCTACCCGATAAAGCAAGCACCAAACATGTCCCTCGCAAATGATCTCACGAATCGAGCGAATTTTTTCGCTCGATTCCACGAGAATCGAGGAGGCTGCGCGCGGCGATAACCCGAGGAACCTGTTGCCGGCACGAGAAAAACTTGTGTCAAGTCGCGCGAAAAGGGAAGAAACTGCGCTGATAAAAATCTTGCTCTCCCTCTCTTGGAGATGTTTCTGCGATTGGTCGTGATATCGATGGGCCGGACGGGGAAGGGAGAAGGCGCGACGGGGATAAGGAAGGGGTGTTTAATATCCTGTCAGGACGTACCAGGTGGAAACGAGACGCATTTAAGGTAACCGGGTGGTGACAGTGTCGCTCTAGGTAGAAGCCGCAATTTGCTGGACTAACTTAACGAGTCACTGCATAATGTTTATTACTCTCCGGGCGCAATGACAGGCATGCGCAGTGCTCTAATCATTTTTACAAGTTAAGCCCCCTGAGCACGGAAATTAGCGTTATAAATTCACCCGTGGCATTTATAGTCCCAACGTCCGAGATTCCACACCGCCGTATAATTCCTCCCGTCGCCGCGGGTATGATAGCGGCATTCGGCGAAATTTCAACAGTCAGCGCGACCATTCGAGTTATTATTAAAACCCTTTACGGTCGACGCAATTATTTGTATCACTTTTCGTTTCAACGGTATGATAACGGGAATTAATTTTCCCGCGCAAATATCGGAAGACCGTCGATGATCCATTCAACCACTAAAAATGGTAGAAGGCGTTTAAATTTAACATCGATCAGCTGCTATCCAGCCATCCACCCTGCTTAATTAGTATCAGGCTCATATTCCGAGTGAACACAAATATTTATCCCAAATTAGCTTCTTCGCGGCGACGGCTATGACGACGGATTGATAATACTGTTAGATCGTTCGAGCGGCCAAGACGAAATTAGTAACCAATGTATTTTTCATACGTCTCCGACGGTCCCCGAATGAACATATTTCAAGGAGCACAAAGGATCGAAGATCTCGTGAGCATATATAGCGAGATTACCGGGTGCGTCGCTCGCACCACGCATCTCTCTCTCTCTCTCTCTTACCGACGGCATATACGATACGACTAATCTAAAATCGAACTGACGGGGGCCCAGGGGCTCGGGGCATGTCACGATGAGTGACGTGCATCGTTGAGCACCAGCATCATGCCGCGCGCGTATTGCCGCGCGCGCATATACCTGCTTCAATACCGCGCGGATGCCGTGTGCGCTAGCTCTCTCGCTTCGCGATTAATGAGATGTAAACAATTTAACGGTAAATTAGACACAACAATAGGGTGGCCCGAACGGGTTTGGTGAACGCGCGTCGTTGTATACCCACCGCCGCTTTCGAGCGCGAGTGAGTTAACCGTCGTGTCTATGTGTGCGCGCGTCTGGTGTGTGTATGTCTGTGTCTATCTATGCGTGCATCGCGAAAGGCTGACGGGAGACTGACGATCGGTGGCAGCGGATCTGGCTGATCGGCCATCGAGCGCAACAGAAATTCCGCTGCCGCCGCCGCCGCCGCCGCCGCCTACAAATGCTTCATTACGTCTCGTACCGCCGAACTTCGGAGCATCGATATATTCGGTGGGAACGCTCGGTTCGAAAATGTCGAGAATATTCCAGACAAAGCGAGCAAGCGAGCGCTATACGTGTAGACATATATACGAGCGTGTTTCCAATGCATGAGCCTCCGGGTTCCCGCCGCGTCACTGGAGCATATTTTTAAAAGTAATGTCAAGTGTCGAGTGCCCCGTGAGACTCGCTCGCGCACCTCGTTTTATCGCCGATTCGCCCCGCTCGCTCGCGCGCGCGCGCGCGCGTGCAGCGTGTGTACCGAGAGGCGCTTGAATAGTGTCGCTTTTGGGAATTTCAAGGTGCGCCGTTGCACACTTTTACGAGGTTAGCAACCCCGTGTGCCTTTCTCGCTCATTTCATATTGTCGGACGAAACCGATTAAGCGGCCGGAGCGATAGCACCGTGCATGGAGGAAAATGGTTGGTCGGGGGAAGAAAATTTTATATGATTGGAAGATGGTAGACGCGGCATTTTTCGTTGGTATCTTCCGTAGGATGGTTGGCGTGAGTGCAGAAAAAATGTACTCGAAATTAAACGCGCAAGCACTCGAAGTTTTTGCGCATAAACTGGTATACCAAATCGAATGTGCAAGTGCAATATAAAATTAACGCGCGCTGTCGTAAAATTGATAAAAATTCTGTAACTTTAATTTCAATGAATTTGCTTTTATCTCATTGCAAAGGCACGTTAATTTGACATCGAAAATGAGCGTTAAATTTAATTCTCCAATATTCACGCATAAAGAATCTTCCAAACATGTTAGCAGTGATCGCCGGTCGAAAGCCAATTGGCTATTCCAAAAAACCTCGGCAACGGATCCCCGATGGAAATAAA
The DNA here is from genome assembly GCA_963932165.1 of Pimpla rufipes. NCBI lineage: Eukaryota > Metazoa > Arthropoda > Insecta > Hymenoptera > Ichneumonidae > Pimpla > Pimpla rufipes. Next base: position 13,655,380 of record OZ010635.1, read on the forward strand.
GTATATTTTGATAATAGATAAGTGATATAGAAGTTTTGGCCGAAAATATATAAATAACGCAGATTTTTATCTGTTTAAGTTATGTTTCTAATATCTCATTAAAATATATATTCGGTGGATTTATGAAATACATATAGCGGATAGAGAACTTTTGGCCGCTATACATAAAATTGTATATAATTTATACATCTCGAATATTTCCCTAGGGGATACGCGTGACTAGTTGATCAGCATAACTTCTTCAAAACCAACCAACGATAATCGGTTCTCACACACGATTCCTTTTTCGAAGCTACACAATACCCGGCATGTTGGTCGGGCATTTCGTTGGTTCCCCGCGACTAAAACTTTTTCTCCCGTATAGAAGCAACACATGGCGTCGCGCCAGTGAAAACGGGAGACGCACGGAACATACTACGGCGGAACACCTGTTCTTTCTTAGTTTCTATTTTACGAGAGTCACGAGAAAATTTGCGCGCTGTATCGGGAGTCCGACGAGTCGCGATTGCTTAGGTAGCGGCGAGAAGAACCGCGATCCCGAATTCCATTCGGCTCGCTCGAGCATTAGTATGCCAGTATTTAACTCAACGGGTTTTTTGTAGCACAATATAACGACACGAGGGTAGCGCGAGCGCGCGCGCGCGCGCCGAGGACGAATAAATTACGATATTTAATACAATTTGGGTAAGCAGGTATTCCCGGGGCAGCAGAGGCTGGCAGACGGGCAGCATAGCACAAACACGGACGCGGGGGCCCCACCCTCCGGGGCACACACGGCTCGTCGGGTTCTCCGCGAGGCGCGCGGCGTTCGTGTTCAGAAAAGCGGTTTTAGAGGTCGTTCGATTTCAAGGATTGTGAGTCAAAGCAGAAGGAAACTTGTCTCGTGCTCTCTCGCTCGCACGCGCTCGCCTCGCATAATCACCCGCGTCCTTCTCGTCGTCCCCCTCGTCCCCCCTCCCCCCCATCGTCTTCGTCGTCGTCGTCGCCGTCGTGCCCCCTCTGCACTTGGACTTGTTCTCTTTTATGTAGCCTCGTTCTCACTTTCATCTCCTCTCGGTTCCCTCTGTGACGCTCGCGCGCGCTGCGTGCCTTCCAATTTCCCAGCGCGGGGATAAATGCATTTCAATACACGGACAGGGCTCTTTAGACTCGCGCTACGAGGCTTATAAGCTCCCTCGGCGAGAGATGGTAATTGGCGTACACGTTGAAATTTCCAAACTCCCAGGAGAATTCTCGCGCAGTCGGCGGGTTTCTCTCGCACGGCTATCTGGCGTGCGTTGAGCTCGGCCGAGAAGGCAGAGAGCGGTCTCTCCTTGTCGCGCTCTCACTCCCTACGCCGCTCGCGCGCGAGTACCAACGCGCGGGGAGATCTCGCGCCGATGCTCGCTCGCTCGCTCGCGGTGCGCGGGCGAGAGCGAGCGAGACGTCGAGTAACGCGGAAAGGATGACTCGAAGAATGATGAAGGGGAAAAGGGCGTTGGGTAGTCCGAGCAGTCCGGATGAAGACTTAACTCATCACCGCTGTTCGCGATGCTGTTCGCCGCGGTCTCTTTCGCCGGGGACGAAAACATAGCGCCGCACGCGGCTTAGTCGGTGCGCCGCGGCGTTGGCCGGTTGGCCGGCGAGGCTCGCTCGCTCGCGCTGCGCTGGCGTTGATTGTGAGCTGCGGGGACGAGCCGGGAGAGAATCTCGGCGCGCGGCGCTCGGGCGAGCGAGGGAGATCGTGGAGTCCGTCCAGGCGCTGCCGCTTCTGCTGCGAGGATGAAGAAGAAGGAGAGGAAGAAGACGAAGAAGAAGAAGAAGAAGAAGAAGAGGTGGAAGACGAGGAGGCGAGGAAGCGAACGATGAGGGACGCAGCGGAGGCAAAGGAGGCAGAAGGCAGCGGGCGCTGTGCGCAGCGGCAGGGTGAGGGCGTCGGGCAGCGGCGGAGCGGTAATTTACGAGGTATCGAAGACCTTGTACACTCCCACCCGCCAACGAGGCAGCCTCGCCCCGCGGAATCCAGTCTTAGCCTTAACTCACCCGATACCTCCTTTCCCATGCCCACTTTCGGGCCCTCTCCTCGCCGCCCGTACGCGAGCTCGCGCCGCGCGTACGCTTCACCCTTACACGTGCCTCCGCCATTTACCATTTTCTTATGCCCACAGAGACGAGATGAGGCGTCTCGAAATGGGGGAGAGAGACTACCGCCGCAGACGCCGACGCCGCCACCGGCTCGTCTTGCCCCCCACCCCCCCTCTCCCCGCTACCCTCGACGTGATTCACGTTATTCCCCCCCCGAGTACAATGAGCCGGAGCCGGTTTTAATAGAATTCTTTTTTTCGCTATTTCGCTAACGACCCCCCGGTATACCCCGGCCTACGATCTTTTCACGCGCCGTACAGAAAATCACCGCCTCGGCCGTGTGTGTGCCGCGCTACAGGGTGATTCAGAATTATTTCGCCCGGTTCGTTTGCCCGGCGGCACAGCCCGTCGACCCCCAGGATTTGTGTACACTTTGAAAATATATGTTTGATTGTGAAGATCGTAAGTTTCAGTAGTTGGACCAATCGGAGTAACCGATTTTGAAGCTGGGAGTCCTGGGATGACCCGACTGGTTCGACTATATTTTTATTCGTCCTGCTTACAATTAAAGTGAGGCGAATTCCGCGAAACTGCTGAGTAACTCCACTCGGGGTTCACGTGTGAGCCTTGGGGAAAAAAAAAAATTGAAAAACAATTCTGAAGCGTCCTGTACACTACATAGAAGCACGGAAGAAGTATACGTATATATAGCAGCGGCATATACAGTTACAGTGAGGTAGCGATATTTTGATAGCGAGCCACAAAACAGGGTACACCACGCCGGAGACCGCGCGATGTGTAATCGGCGAGACCGTTTGATTGATAGGATGATTCAATTAAACGGTTCTCGAGCGCCCGAGCGAATGAATAGAGTGCGCGCCTCGGCATTAGCGTACGTCATCTTAATATCTCAATCCCCGCTCGATCGCCCCGGTGCGTTATAGTCCATTAGCGAGCGAGCATGTGTACGACTTTCTCTATACTCTCCGGAGCGAGCGCGCGCGGGATATGGTTAAAGTTCAGCCGCACGCGCGCGCGGTGCGACGGGCGGCGTCGGCAACCGCGGCGTCGAGACCCCCCTCGCGTCACACTCGGTTTTATATGCGCGTCTCGAGCGGACAATAAACACCGCGGATAAAATAAATGTCCGTTTCGGGGCCCCGCGATATGGACGGCGGGAGATTCAGTGAGCATTCACTCGGCGTGCGCGCGCGCGATGCTCTCGGGGCGTCGGGAAGGCTCGAGCAGCGGTGCGAGCGCCTCGGCGTTGACGCGCGGCGCGTGCCCCGCGCCGCGTAATCTAAATATCATCAACGAGCGTTACTAAATGGAAAGTAATACACATCGGCGGGCGCTCGTCGTGCGCGCACGGAGCGCGCGGCGCTACGTACACGAGCGCGGGATACACCGGGCGCGACCGTGGTACCCGCTCGGCGTATTATAAACGCCCGACGAGGAGAGAGAGAGAGACACGCCTCGTGCGAGAATAACGATATATTATTTACCATTCGCAATGCATCACTTTCAAACGACTTTTTCCTCTGCAATTACGTAACGAGAAAATGTTTAATGGTTTCACTGAAAATGACTAATAAGCCGTCAACACTGCAACATATTATTTATGATTTTCATAAATCACCGTGTCCCCTTATTTAAACACACGCTCACACGGACAGACGGACGACGGACATACATGTACGTATATGCATATACGTACACGCCAATCGGTGTACACATAATACGTATTAGATTGCTTTTGCGAGATATTAACTTTATCCAATATACGCCGTACGTGTGTGCACACTCGTCGCCGTATCGACTGCTAATATTCGATAAGAGTTATTGGTCATCGGCGGTGCGCGAATGCAAAAACTGGGGTTCGATTCTCGTCTTTTTTTTTCTTTTTTTTTTTTTTTTTCTTTTTTTTTGTTCTTCCTTTTGGGCCTCGCACTGGAAATATCATCGGGCTATCTCCCTCCCTCGTTGCGCGCCGCGCGCTCCATCTCCGTCGCTCCCCCTCGACTGTGTGTTCGCGCGCGCGCGCAGGTTTCATAAAACCTTTGCATCTCCGCATGTCCGGAATGCAATCATCCTTGCACAGGTTTGTTGGAGTACGAAAGTCCGGTTTGGTCGGTTGAGCGAGGGGCTCCGAGAGCGAGAGACGAGAGGCTCGCGGGCAGATTCTCGTACTCCTATAGCCTCGGTGAGTCGCGCGATTCTCGGCTGCGTCGGCTGTTGCTCCTGTTGCCTTATGCCTTGTGCCGCGCGGCCGCTCGCCGCCCGAACGCTCCGCACGGCGGCGGCGGCGACGGCGACGCCGCGGCCGTCGTTTCACTCGGGGTCTTCTCTATTTCGTCTCGCGGACGAGAGAGCGAGGGAGAGAGAGAGAGAGTGAATCGGCTCTCGCCCCAACGATTCACAACAGCCACGCGTAATTTCGCGGTTAGAACGCGCTCTCCGCGAGACCCGCTGACTTAAGCGATCGCGACAAGGAACGAAACGAGACGCGGAGAGAGCGAGTGAGAGAGAGAAAGAGAAAGAGAAAGAGAAAGAGTCGAGGCGAGTCGAGCCGCACGGAGAGCAAGGAGCCCTCGTCCCGTCCCTGTGATTACCGGGGATCGGGAGAGAGTCGCGCCTAAAACGGACGTTCCGTACGGGAGTGATTTAAAGATTTAAGCGCTGCGGAAAGATCGCCACGCCGGGAGTCACCGCGACTACGGAATTTCCCGTCTCTCTCTCTCTCTCTCTCTCTCTCTCTCTCTCTCTCACTTTCCTGCGCTGCAAAGGACGATCGATGTCCGCCGAGCGGCACCGCGAGGACTATCGCTAGGAAGAAGGTTGCGTCTCGCTCTGTCTCTCTCGCTCCCCGCTCTCTCCAACGCGCGCGCGGGGTCCATTGACCCAGGCAGCGTGGCGCGTATACCAGTCCTTTCGCTATTGACCTTACGGCTTACATAAAGTTACGCGAAGACCGCACAAATCGCTTGCCAACGACCTGCCCATATTCCCAGCAACCTTTCACGCGCGCTGTTCGCGACGTGCCGCGTGGTCCGCATACACACACACGCGGCGCGATCACCCGCGTGCACTATTGAGGCGCTGCGCCGGACCAGAATCGCGGCCGTCTTTGATTTTGTCGCTGCGGAATGATTGATGACCCCGCGATGTCCTTTGTCCCGCCGCGTATTAGATCGTCGCCGCGTCTTGCGTTCCGCGCCGGTCGTTCCGCGCGGTTCATTTGCGCGGGGAGCACGCGAGACACACGCAGAGGCGCAGCTAAATCGTCCGCGTGTGCAGTACGCTCGGTAACTCGGCTCCGCGCGCGCGCGACTTCGCCGTTGGGTGCTGTATGTATCCGCACACCCGGGGGGACCCGGCATAACGGTCCGCGGCGGAATATCTATACACCTTTGTGCGCAGCTCGCGCGGCCAGGGCCGCGTAATTAATAGGCTAAATGTCCGGAGGAAGAGCGCGGGACGGCGAGCAGGCTCGGTCCGTATAACGTCGCAGCGCTATTGAAGCCCGCGCGGGACCGCGACGTGTGGCGGAGTCACTATGCGTCTGCAAGTCCTTTTGTTCACGATCGCGCGCGCACCGTGTGTTTCAGAGCTCGACTCCGCGAGTCCCGCGACGAGACGAATACCGCGGCGCGGCTATGTGTATGCATGCGCCTGGGCTTTACCGGCGCGTACTCTCGTTCGCGGTTGATTCTGCCGTTGTTGTTGCTGCCGCCGCGGCTGCCGCTGCCGCTTCTCTCTTCGCCTGATGAGTATTCATGCGGAGATGAGACGCTGCTCCCGCTGCTCCTGCCGGGGGACGGTTTACCGGCCGCCAATACTTATGCGTTCGCACGCGGGAGACGCCGCGCGACTCGAGGGAGGAAACGGATTCTTCAAAAATCACGACAGGATAATAACCCAGAGAGAGGGAGAGGGTTACACGGGGAGTTCTTTGCAAAAGAGGATTACGTGACGGCTCGTGGAGCCGGTGGAATGATTAAACGGGGAGCAGCGGAGCAACGGTGATGGAGAGTCAGAATGGCACTGACCATTATAAATTAATGCTCCGGTACACGCTATACGACGATTACAGCCGCGCGACGTCGCAGCTCGCGCGAAGAAGAAGCGGGACACGGTGAGACTCGCCGGCCGCGAAGCGAGAAACGTCCGCGCGCGCTCGCGACGTTCCGTGCTGCTCGTGCGACCGCTCCGAGCCGCTCGGGACTCCCTCGGACACCTACGCGCGGGCTTCCTTCTTTATCTTCGAATCGCTCGCCCGCGACGAGTTGCGGCGCGTCCCCGAGGCCGTGTACAACGCCCGAACTCTCGCGCGAGTCTCGTAAAATCCGGACCAGGCCGAGCTGAGCGAGTATTCGCCACGGCTAGTAGGTATAGGCTTTACGAAGCGCTGTACACAGCGGCTTAGGCGAACGCGAACGCGCTCGCACCGGTTCTCTCGCTTGTACTACTCAGCCGCGCGGCGACCGATCGTAGTCGCGATTCTGACGTCGACGACGCCGCGAAGATCGTCTCGTCGTCGTCGTCCGCTTGTCCGCGGGATATTTGCGAGCGCGCGCGCGCGAAACAACCCTCGGCGGATTGGGGGGGACCGGTCGGGAGACATCAACATCATCACGGTCCGGATCTCGTTCGACGAGAGGCGACGAGAGGCGACGACGACGACGACGACGACGACGATGTGACGACGATCAAACCGGATAGTTTCCAAGACAGGAGCGACCAAATTAACGAGCAACTTGTTTTCATTGACTTCTCGCTTTTTTTGCACTTATTTCGCGAACCTTTGCCTTCTCTTTTAACTCGGCGCGAGGCTGCTGCGCGTTCGTTACGCTCCTGTGTATGTGTGTATGTTTTTTTTTCGGATATTTCACGAATAGATTGTAAATCTCGCGGCGAAGCGCTGAAACGGAAAGTGGCGCATAAAATTTAAACGTGTTTATGGACGTGCACGTGTCTATCCGGCAATCGAGGCGCGACGCCCGAGCGAGGAACGACTCGTCGCCTCGTCGTTGGGCTCGCGAGGCGAGGCTGACGGCGAGAGAGAACTCTGGAAAAATGACCTCGTGAAAAAATTACGGCCGCGTATACGCACGCTCGCTTAACGTTCAATTACTTGGCTGGCGCACTGGCTCTGCGTCTCCCCCCTCCCCCCTCCCCCCACCTCCCGTCGTCCCTTCGTCGGGCTCCTTCCTGCGAGCTCGCGGCCAGACGCATTGTCATTCGGGGAGGTAAATTTCTTAAATTACGTAGCGCGAAGAATGGTCATGCGAGTGGCGTTGCCGCGTATATATCGCGTGTCCGTTGCTCCCTTATTCTAAGAATTCTTCCGTTCACGCGCCTCGTGTCCCGGCTCGCGCGGCAACAGGTTGCCACCCGAGCACGGTTACTATTTTGACACCTACGTTATCTACACCGGCTGTCTCGTATTTTTTTCTCGTTCGATCTGCCTCTTCCCGTCGCGACCACACCACGTCGATCAGGCTGTCAGAGTTTTTCCCGACGATCCCGGGGTACACGGAATTCGTGTCCGACGGAATTACCGAACGTTTCCCGCCCAGTGTGATATTTAACGGAGTGAAGGGGGGGGGGGGGGAGGGGGGCATTACCTGGTCCCCGGGATAACTACCCGTGTGGGAGGCTCACGCGAGGACCTTTTACGATTCGAATAATCGCCCAACGGACTCTCCACTTCCCTCGCTTATTCGTCGATCGTCCATGTCGCGGGATTTTCAGGCTCCCGCGATTCACTCGTTACTTTGTAATGGGTATTCCTCATTTATTCGTCGTACAACATATTTAATATGCAAATTGCCGGGAGTTTTTTTGTTTCCGTTGTAAAAGTTGGGTGGTCGAAGCCGCCGGACGACATTCCTCGGCGCCGTGATGAATGCAAAGTGAAGTCGATATATATGTTTGATAAAACCGCCAGTTGGATAGGTCATCGCTGTATCGATTCCGGAACCGCTGGAGCTGGAGCTCATAAAATGTAATAAAATGAACGAGAAAAAACAATAACAAAAAACAACTAGAGCAGCCGGTATTGGAGCGCTCCGCTAATTAATTGACGCCCTCCTTCTGGCCGCGTGCTGCACCAATCCCGCGAGTTGATTAAGATTGCCTTTTTTCAGGGAAGGCCGGACGATTCGAAATGACTGAGAGTCCCCGATATGACAAGAAAACCCGGGAGCCACTTCCCTATTCCGCGTGCGGCGTTCGGCCGGCCGGCCGCGACGCGAGATGCCGAACGCGCTCGCGCGCACCGTGGACGACGGGCAGCGACGCAATTCCGTTTTATCTCGTTCTTATCCCGCGGCCACTCGTCCCTTTCCCTCGTCTAATTAATTAACTTTTACGAGGCTGCCAAGTGGTCGATGAAGATTGCACCCCGACCGCCCAACGAATCTATAGGAACGAATGTCGGGTGCGATAGTAGCCAACACTCGGAGAAACCGGTGTTGCGGTCACACGCGTCGTCCCTCGCCTACTACCCCAACACCATCTCCCCGGGAGATACAGTAGCCGCGGTGGCCGCGTGCTCACGTGATGCCGTCACACACACGCTATATTTTCCGCTCCTACCGGGGCGCTATATACGTACCGACCAACGGTATCCGCGACGAGCGGATTAACGCTCGATTTATTCATTATTGTAATCATTATTCATATGCGCACTGAGATTCACTCGCGCTGGATGCTGCAAAACATATATACGTCAGAATCGACGATTGACAGACGCCGTTTACCGAGAGACCGACGTCAACGGGGCTGGCTCAAAAATACACATGATATATTATTCCGTACAGGTGCTGATATTCATGATTGCTTAAAAGCATTTCCATTACGAGACGCGTCTGGCTGTAACCTCTTTATATGTTAATGCAAAGTAGAGACAACAAATATTTAGTAGACTGGTGCTGTGTTGTAGGACTTTTTTTGCTGTGTTACACGTGCATATTTTGTTTCATTTGTGTCTCTTGCACTTAGCTTAAATATCGAGTAAATTGATTATCTAATGGTTGGCCATAGGCGCTGGGTGTAATGACCGTTCGAAGGTTCGGATTTACGTATTTTTCGGCAATATATTTTTATGCAAGAGACAAAAAGCACGAGCCCGGTGGTCGACACCCACTTTCCTTAATTCTTCGTGCCACAGAGATGTTCATGATTTATTGTTATTAATTGTTATTTATTTGCTCTATTTTCATCTCACAATTTCCCGTCCTATCTGTCTCCACACGTCGAATAATTAATAGCCACCGGTCACGCGGCCACACCCACATTAATGTAAAATGCAAATCGAAATTCATTTATGTTAATAACATTTTCCAAACTGCTTTTAAAAGCGTCGCGCGATGCATATCCCGCGTTGCATTTTTCCCGAGATTACGAGCATCAATCTGATTGTATATCGAGGGGGAGGGGGGGGGGGGGGTGATACAAACAACAAAAAATGCTGTACACAGGAATGCAATTACGTCGATTTCGAGTGGCTCTATATTTTATTTCTAGATCGCGATGGCCATGCACGTGCGCGCGAGCTAGGCCGAGTTTGTCGTTTAAAGTAACGCCAACGGTTGACATAAATTTATAGCTCGGCGTAACGAGGGTAGACGCGAGATTGATAATTGAAATCGTGTCGGAGCAATCGGTTCATTGAACGCTTTACGCCGGCGTCGACGCGGCGCGCGCGGGGAGCGCGGGGCACGGTAGATGGTGAAGGATTGAATAAGGTGCGAGCGCAGCCGCCGCGCGGCGAGCCCGAGCGAGAAGGCATTAAAAGAGGACGAAATGGAATAAAGTCGCGGGCGGTAGTCCCCAAGTTAATTTGCATCCTCGGACAAGGCTAATTACGGGTCTTGAACTCTCCACTATCCTGTATGTACTGCCCGAGTGGTGGTTAAAGTTGCACAACGCCGGACTCGCGTGCGCATGCGCGCGCGCGTTCTCGCTCTCCCGCACTTGTGCGCTTCGTGCGGTCCGCGCGCTCTCGTTCCTCTCGCGTCGCGCTCTACACTTGCGATATTATTATATACGCGCGCCGCCCGCGAGATATGTGCCGGATCGAGAAAATTGTTCCCTTTCGTTGGGACTTTGGCCGGGAGGAGGGGGACGAGGGAGGTGCTTTCTGCGTCAGTCACGTTTCGGCCAAACCCACCGGCATTGATAACTAGCACACAGAGTCAACTTTAAATTATACTCCATTTAAGAGAAATGAAGTTATTCACGTACAAGTTCTCGCTCGGTGCGCCCCGTATATGCACGCCCGGACACACTTTCGTACGCGAGATCATCATCATAATAGAAGTCGGCGATTAAATATGATTACTCCATTAGGGCATATAAGGCATTCCACGGTAACTCGCGCAGCCGGAAACCGAACAAACCTCCATTGTACCCTGTTTTTTTAGTTTATATTGTGACTTTAATTTAAACGCTGGGGAAGAAATAAATATCTCTTTCCCAAATGAATCCTTTTTTTTTGGAGTCGGTTGCTTCTAAGGTTTGCAGTTTCGAAACTTCTCGTGCAGTCGATAAAGCGTGTGACGCTTCAGATGAAAAACAAAGCATAGAGATACAAAAAAATCGTTTCTTTGAATTAAGGCAGCAATATAAAATACAAAATCAAGACAATTAAACTCGGTCCGGGTTCGGGCCGCGTGAGTCGCGGCGGAATGCCTCGTAAATATGGGACGTAGAATTTGCTAAAGGTAGCTCGAAAACGCCACCGAGTCGCCCGCGAAAATGAAAATATATGCGAATTGGCGAAGATTCTCGCCGCACAAATGAATATATAATGCATAATGCAATCTTCGTCTGCAATAAAATACGCTATATATTTTTTCGCGTATAATGGCGCCCGATATCGTGCGTTTGTATTTCAATAATACAATTTCTCGGCGGGCATAAATTCGTGTGTGCAAAAACCGTATATCCCCTTGACGTTTCTTTTTTTTCCCTGTGGTAACCCAAGAATGTGCACACAAGGGAGTCAAGTTAATTCGTGCTTGGGTGTGCATTTTCCGGAGTACCCGAGCGTCGGATAGTCTCGCGACGACAGGAGAGTTTTGGGATCCTCTCGAACGCCACTACAACGTTGAAGAGTCGCCGCCGCCCGTCCCACAGATCAGCTCGTTGTCCAACAACTCGAAAGAGTTACGGGAAACAAGGGCCTGTAACGCCCCGGAATTTGCACGTTTATTGTCGCATTAATAATTCATGCTGTTGCGCAATTTTTAATCAGCTGCCGTCTGCCATTGATTGATGCTGCCCTCGCGCCCCCACGGCCCTCGGATTTACATACAGAACGAAAGGAAAAAGTATTGACACACGATATACATGCCGGGGCTAGCGAACGAGCGCGGTTGGGCGCGCGCGAGCGCGAGCGCGTTCGCCCGGGCCAATCTCACGTTATGATGGCACACACTCGGCCCTTCCTCATCTCCTCACCACCCGGTCGCTCACTCACTCTTACATCCTCTCGCTCGCTGCGCGATCTCTCTCGCTCGTGCAAGATCAAAAAATACCGACGGGCAATCGGCTTTCGGCTTGCTGCTCCTTTTTTATTCCACATCGTTATTGCTACAAGCGGCCCACGATTATTATTCGAGAACCTCTGCGAGCTACAACGCGAGGTACCGATATATATATATATATATATATATATATATATATATATATGTGTAAATATATATATGTACCGATATACTATATATATATATATGTAAGTTTATATATATATGTACGCCTCTTTCGACCTCACGACATCGTGATTGTGAGCAGCAACCCGAGTCTCGAAACTATAACGCTGTTAAGATTCTAATTCGCGCAACGTCTGTACAGGCTCTCTGTCGTGAACGCGGTTTGCCGAGAATGCCCCGCGTGCACACGAGGGAAAGTGAAGCAGAAAATAGTCGTTGAAACTATGGTATTATGCATTCGCGTTAAGTGCCTGATATATTTATTGTCATCCAAGTGTAGGAAAATTAGCAATTGAAATTCGAGGTGAACCACTGGGTAACTATGTATAAAGTGGAGGCGTACGCGCGCACGGTGAGATTAGATAAAGCCTCCCGGTGTGCCCTTTTCCAACCGCTCCACACGGGCAGCATTAGTATACCGCGCGCGCAGCAGCCGGCTGCGTTGAAGAGCGTTAGAGCGTTAAGGTGTTGAGAGACTAATGCGGAATACTGTAATGACGGCGTAGCGGCTCTGACATCGGCGCGGAATATCTATTAACGCCGCAGACGGTGTTAATTGTTTTCTTGACGGTGACAGTAGAAAAAAAAGTAATGCTGAACCGTTATATCGGAAAGATCAGTTGGGGGATGCACAACACTCGAATGAATATCCAATGAAACTGCTAGTCCGACAGAATAAATTTACACTTTCTGTCCCACAGAGAATTTTCTGTTTTCGTGAAGAAGAGAAGCAATTTTTACTTCGCGTACATCCAATTAAAGAGAAGATAATTATGCTACTCAGATGTGTTGTTCTACTAGTCCATATAGTATAGTTGAAGAAAAAAAATCGAAAATCATGTTTTTTTTTATTTTTCGTATAAACTATTGCGTTTAGAAAAAACAACTATTGGCGAATTCGTTGTATTCAGTAAAAAATACATCGAAATAAAGTGTACATTTTTTAAATTTAAAACTGTGTTCGCACTTTTTCGAAATTTCGTCACTTCACTAAAGTCGAGATATTTTACCCGCAGGTTTTTTTTAAGAGGGATACAAACGACTTTGATTCGAGTGGATCATTCCGGTTTGCAGTCCGTCGTCTGTGCAGTGTCATCACAATTTTTTTTTCTCTGTGTCAGAGTCAACGAATTTCGTTTGCGTCTCGCATAAAATAGATGCAGCGTCGAGGGGGCGACGAATGCGTTGCGATATGGTGCATATGTATTCAACGTGAAGCAGGCGGTATAATATGCACATCCAGCGGACGTTATACAGTGCTGCGGGAGATGGCCTAGCAATACCCATATAGCCGCTCGACGGCGTCATACAGCCTAACACATCTCGCGAGAAGCTATTAAATTTTACGATTTATAAAACAATAGCCAGGTATAGTTTATTGGTTGGTCGCGGTGGAGGCGATGGTGGGTAGCAGCAGGGAACGTTAGTCGCGTCGCGTCGCGCCCGGTTTCTCTCTGCAACGCGGCGCTCAGCTCCACTCGATTCCCCATTGCACTCCACAAGAGTTGCGCCGCTTCCCCTCGATGCCACTCCTCGGGTCACGTGCTTCATCACGTGAAACGAAAGAAAAAGAAAATGAAAGAGCCCGGAGGTTATCGAACCCTTTTGCCTCCGAGCTGTTTCCTTATCTCAAATTTAGCAAAAACACTGTACTACGTAGGTATCATTATATAATTGTACTGTATATGTGGCGCAGCGGCTGAAGCAGCAACCGCAGTGAACTACGGCGCTATTTTTATTATATTGGTAAACGACAATCTCGTCTTTTCGCCAAGTTAACAATAGAATTCCATGGCCTTTTCCATCTAATTAGCCGGCAGACTGTGCACGTGTATATATATATACAACGTTGCTCCATGACCGTGACTCTCGGTGCTCGTTACGCCCTCGCAAAGTCTCTACTATCGCTTCTCGTTCCTCGGAATGCAATATAGTTCTACCTGCCTATACTATCTGTATAACCATATACTGTGTAACGTCCGCTGGTACACATTCAACGTATAGTCACACTTTACGAGGATAGCTGGTGTTATAGAAAGGCGTTCGCGGACGTGGTTGTTACTCGGCAACGTGCTAACGTGACAACAACAATGAGCGGAGTCTGCGTAGCACAGATTTCTCATGCTGTAATCATGGAGCTTTTTTTCACTGCAGCTTCTATCACGAGTAACGATTATTTTTAATAAGTGTTCGCGCTGAATTCCAGATAGATGTTACGCAAACGTGTTTCGTCGAACGAGGGTGATTGCGCAGCGAAAGGTGGACGATATTAGCTGGATCTAGTTAATTCGCAATTAGCTCCTGCCACGGTGCACGATATTTTATGGCTCAGATAATGGACTATCGGGAAATTCTTTCGCTGCTGACTGTCAATGCTTATAAACTGCTGACATTTGTTCAGTCGTGGATAACCGAAACTGCACTGTGCTTTGATCTTATTTTCTTTTCAAACCTGTTCGAAGTTCACAGCACTTCACTGAGGGGCATTTTTCTTCTTAATCTAGTCGCAGAAGTGTTTAATTGCCATGTCAGGAATTTTGCATAGATGTTAACAACCTCAACACGAATAAGTGCTACCACTTCTAATAAATAAAACGATGAAATGCCTCTAGATAAAATATTGCAAAACCTGTGACAATTCGTAAATGAGTTTAATTTAAGCTCTCAAGAAGTCGCAGTTCAGGTCAGAAAACAATGCTGCACGAGGTTGAGGATGAGGATAAAATGTCAACATTCTAACCAGATGCCTCAGCAGATAGTGTACAAAATGCTCGAAAAAAATGTATTGGAATGTCGTGCAAATAGCTCAATCATATGTGCAACAATGAAACATGACTATACTGTCCCCGCAAATGTTGAGCTGCTGTAGAATAGGTTCGTTCGCAAAATGGAATTGTATTGTGCATGTAGGTTTACGTGTCGGATAGGTTGGCACCGGAGAGAGACCGCTGGAGCGGGCTTAATGCAGCGGGCAGGCACAGTCGTGAGGGCACGAAGGTAGTACCTGCACGGAACAGCAGCGGCCAGGAGCACCGGCACGTACAACTCGCCCGCAACTCCCGTGGTAAAGAAAGAAAAGGTATGGCAACAGCGCTGTGGCTCGATACGCTTGTTGGAGCTGTCGCACGCCGAGCAGCCGGCTTTCCGACATTTCCAGCGCCAAATTCACGAATAATTAATGGCTAACAAGGTGTTCCACGGTGACAGGTTCGCCGGACCCTTTTCGCCCCTCTCGCTCCTCCACTCGGCTTCTTCCTCCAGCTCTCGACGACGTACAACAATCTCGAGAATTCCCGTAAATCTATCAGAAGCAACGCGACATTTTTATTTCATTTCCTTGCGACAAGGATTTCCGTGCGACGGGAGACACACCGGCTAGGTTTTCGAATAAAATTGAATACCGAGGAGGCAGAGAGGATGGATGACCAATACGTTCCGCATAAGTGTGAGGTTTACACCGTTGAAAATCCAGTGTATCGTAGGCAACTGATGTGGAATTTTGCCTAGTGTTGATTTATTTGACTATGATAGTGACACTTTTTAGTATCAGAAGCTAGCAAAACATTGTTTTTAAGTATTCGGTCTCCACCTCCAAACATTCAACACACTTATGTTTGAAACGATCAGGCAATGATCAATAAATTAATAGAAAGCGTTATTGAATTTTATTCACCCACTTTGTAGTAAACCAAGTTGAAAGAGTTGAGGGGTCAGATATGAAAATATCTCAAATCTGTGATATCACAGACAAAAAGAAGTTGCAAGGTGGAATTTTGCAGATTGTTTCCTCATAAATCTGTATTTTTCACAATGCCACTTCCACGAGGAGCGTTATTTATTCATTTCGACTTTCTCACAGAGGAAGCTATGTTTTTGCGAGATTCGTTTCAGCGACAGTATGCACAAATCGTAAAACCAGCGCGGCAGTCGGGAGTTAAAAATATCGAAATACGAAATATTTGTATATTTTGAGTCGCTCTGCCGATTCGTACAAAAATGCAATATCAAACAACCTTGGTCGTAACTGGAACCATCTGCCAAATTTCAGCGCGCAGCTCGATATTTTGTGCCAGCGGCAGCAAGTACGAATCGAAAAAAAATGCACGAAAAAGTCTACATTCATAACTTTTGAATCCCTCGGCCGCAATTTTTAATCCCGGACGTTCGCGTATCACGGAATTTCGTCGGAAATCACGATCGAAGCCTAAAACGCAGAGGCTGCCGAAGAAATAAACTTGGGAATTCTTTGCGGCAACGGTTTTTGTGCACGAAATTGCTTATACACGACGAGTTTGTAGTCTCGGTGGCGTGTATGTATACAACGTACCGGGAGACCAGCCTGTAGAGCTCGCAGCGCCCCGACGCTTCCTATTGTGCGGCACGGCATCGGTTACTCCGGCGGATCCCCGGAGCAATGGACTCACTCTCACACGTATGCAAGCGCCGCGCATCCACCGTAGTGTTAGCCGCGCGCGCGCTCCCTTTCTTCTCCCACCGTATTGCCCACCACTTTCCCTTTACTTCGGCCAAAGACAAACTAATTTGACGGTTTCGCGTGAGTGGAAAGTTCATCGTGGCAATTAACGCGAAAGGCAAACATCCTGGGTAACCCGAGGGCAAACTGCGCGCGCGTGCAGACTGCGCTCCGCGCGGCTTTGCTCTGCAAAACCGAGCGTCGCGGCCTCCGGCGAACCGATCCGAGCTGTCCCGCAGCTCAACGTCCTGCCAGGCACACCATTTCCACGCTCCCTGTTGATTATCGCAACAACTTCCGCTTGCCCCCTCCCGTCCCCCCGTCACCCCGCCTCTCTCCTTCCCTTCCCTTTCTCTCCCTCACTCGTATCCGATTAAACGTACTGTGTATGCGCAATTGCGAGAGCATACCATGAGATAATAATGAGGAAGTTAAAGCCCTCGCTAAACTCACTACTTGTTAGGAAAAGCGTATTTCGTGCATCGTCGAAAACGACCGTCAACCGGCTAAGACTGCACTCAGATTGTGTGTTTCTTCCCCTGTTCTCCCTCGCGCTTTCTCTCCTCTTCGCTCTCGCTGTTGAACCGCGCAACGACGTGTTACGAACTCCGGACGGCAGTTATTATCTCTTGGCGAGCGAGCGTCGAGTCCCGGGCTGCGCTCTCACCACTCTAGAGACTTTGGGAGGTCGTTCCTTCTTTATACTTCCTCCTCATCGATTGGGCGTGACGAGCAAACTTCAGCGCACTGTCCGTCCTTCGCGCGGCTCGCTCCCTCGTGCCGGGTCTCGGTCTCCTCCATACTCGTCCGGTCGCCCCGGGAGCACAAGACTTCGGACTCTCGTCGTCTCGCGAATCCACTGGAGAGCGGCTCCTCGTTCCCTTTCCCTGGTCCTCCCGAGCCCTGCACACCGGAAGATTGCCAGACACTCCGGATTGTAAAGTTTCGATTCTTCGAACCCTCGACCATTAAAACTAAATGCCGAAGCTTCGATGCACTTCATTAACGATTTATTTACCGAGTACTCTGTCGGACTCCATTAACCCGACTCATTGTTACTTCACGATCTCGTTTCAACGGAGGAAATTGCGTCGTCAATCATTCCTGGGATATGGCGCCTAACGCATTCACGCTTTAATTATCTTAAACGCTGCGCTTGTAGTACATTTTGTCGGAATTTTTGTCAGACGCGCTATCAGCTTGAACGAAAAATATGCGCCTGATGAACACGATTGATCAAAAGTCTTTCTATCATTTATTTTATTTGATATAAGTCATATGACTAAAAATTGCCATAAATATAAAAAGTTGTTTGTTTCAGCATCGCGAACAATTATCCCACTAAACCGGACAAGTACATTAAAAATGCCTTTCATCGAAAGACCGGCTGCAATTTCTCATTATCAGAAATATGCATATTCGGTAATTATCGTTTGAAGCGCGACACTCATTCGTTCCTTGTTTTCCCGCATAGCCAAATTCCAGCCACGCGCCCGTGCGAGGGTGCAACGAGCCACCAGGGTGGTCCATCGAGCCCCATTTCGCGAAACATTTATTGACCCGCGGGGCCCATCGCAAAACTTTACGAACCAGTTTTTATACGTCCTTAAAAACCGTTGGTGTGACCATTAATACAGTCGGTTTATCGCGCAGCAGACACGAGCCCCTCGCCGCGTCTGCCCGCAGTCTTTTTCCCCCCCACCGCCAATTACTTCAATAATATTAACCCTAATTGGTGGGAACGTTAAGTCACCTGTGCTCGAACCAGTAAACAGATAGTTAACAGCAACTAGTACGAGGGTCTCGGTGGCGCGCGCATTGTCTCGTAACGCGTAAATTACCGCGAAGAACCGAGGTGAGGCCCGCGCAGTAGATTCGCGAGAGAGAGTTATCTCGTCCCCGCCTCCCGGTCTTCTCACCCGCTCGATGGTTAACCGGGGTGAGACAGAGAGAGGATCGCGCGCGAGGCGCTAATACCCGCGTTGGCAGATTATATTTGCCCGTAATGCGCGGAACGAGGCAAGTATGGGGGGACCTGGAGGGGGGGCCTCCGCGCGCCGCGCTCCGCGAACAATAACTGTCTTTCAGACTCTGTATACTCACTTGCGTCGCGGTGCGTGCGTGATACGTGCGTGCGTGATGCATGCATGAGTGCGTGCGGCGTGGCGTGCGTGCGTGGCGTGATTGGCGAGGATGCCCCGGCTGCTTCTTCGCATCACTGGATTCGAATATGTGTTACTCGCGGGGATAGAGGCAACTGGACGCGAAAAGGTAGAGACAACCGGAGCATATAGAATCAAAGGGAGCGGAGGGAGTGAGTACACAAGAAGGTGGTACGAAGGAGAGAAGGACGGAGCGACTGGAGACTAAGCCCACGAGGTGAGGCACGGGCTTCGTCCGAGGAGGACAGACGGTAGGAAGGGACGGTGCCGAGGAGCGAGACGACGAGCACGTGAGTAGGCAGAGAGCGGGATAGGAGAGATAGAGAGTGAGAGGGAGACGAAGGGAGACTGGATAAAATATGTGGAAAGAAACAGCGTACATTGCCGGAGCCAAGGGGATCGAAAGACGGAGAAAGACGCGGGCGCATAGAGGGACGGGGGGAATGAGCGAAAGAAGATTTCTCTCCGGGCCCTCTCGCTTGCACCCTCGAAGCTCGAGGCAGGTTCTCAGAAGCTACCGGTGCTGGAGGAATCCGCGCAAGCGTGGAGCCTGGATTATACTGCCAAAGGGTATATTTATCGGGCGAGAATGTATGCAGAAGCGCGGACATTGCTACAAAGGGACCGCGCGCTCTTTGGATTTAGCCTTGACGCAACTGAGAGGACTCTGAGCACTGAGATTCGAGCGAGCTCTCGCGTAGGCACTGTTGGCTGCTGCTGCTGGTGGTGGTGGTGGTGGTGGTGGTGGTGCTGGTGCTTCTGACCAGCAGCGAGCGATCCAGCTCGAGCGCTCGCAGCTCGGACCGCCGCGTTCGGCAGAACGCGCGACTCGTTCGCTTCACTCGTTGGCTGCTCTTCGGCTCGCGGCAACCCAGAGTGGGTAATGGATCGCCCAACTTTTGCTGCCGCGTGTTGCACTTATTCTCGTCCTTGCGTCCTCCGGAGTCCTCCGAGTCCTCCTTCTCCCCCTCCTCCTCCGCCCCGCGTGTTGGCTTCTCGTCCCTTTTCTCTTCCGAAAGACCCGGGGAACGATCTCTCTTCCCTATCCCTTTCGTTTGCTCTCCTGTTGGCTGATGCTGCTGCTGCCGCTGCTGCTCCCGCTGCTGGCGCTGTTGCCCGCTGATAGCTGTAAGGACGGCGGTACCGATCGGTCCGTCGACAGCCGACTCACACCCTCCTCTGCATATCCACCTCAATCGCCGTCTGCCCCTAACGACGATACCGCGGGGGATACCGCGGAGGAGGGAGAGAAACGGAGAGGAAAAGGGAGGGAAGGAGAGAGCGAGAGATCGCTCGGCTCTTGGTTCAAACTACTATAGCGCCGAGCGATCCGTCGGCTTCCCTGCTCGCCTCCCCCTCTTATCTGATCCCACATTTTGACTCGGACGCGCTTATGGACGAGTACTTTATGATCGGGACTACCGATAGGCCTGTAGGGCCCTCTCTTCTCGCGGCCTCCGCGCCACTCTTCACCGATACTTTAATTGAACCGCGCCGCGCGCGCGCGCGAGCGTCCGCATGAAAAAAAAAAAAAAAAAAAAAAAAAACGATTGCGGAACAATAGAATATGAGGCATTCCGCGGGATCTTGATTATTCGATTTTTTATTCAATTCTTTTTCAATGATAACTCGCCCGCGCGCGCATCTTTCGGTCGGGTTCGTGCGGCCCTCGTTGATTGGATAATTGCGAATACCGCTTAGCAATCACACCTGCCGCGCGAGCGAGTCGTTGTGGCCGCGTTGCATTAGCCGCGCAGCGACATTAAAGGTCGGCTGCTCGGTGCACGACATCAAGTGCAGCAGAGGTTGCAGTGTGCACCGCCGCGAGTCCGGCGTACAGGCGCTGTATACGTCCCCGTTCGCCCTTGACTCGTTCACCGACGTATAACATACGCGAGCGAGCCGGGAATCAAGTTCCGGAAACGGCACCTGAGTAACGGTTCAGGCGCCGAGCTCGAGAGACAGAGATAGAGGGAACGGGAGAGACCCGCGAGCGAGCAACACCGGCCGCGCAGAGCCTGCGGTCCACCTCGATTGGAAACGCACATTCCGGTTTTATCCTCGAGATATCAGCTTTGTTCGACAATGCTAAACGCATCGCGGGTTTAATATTATATACCCTCGGCTCCGGGGCTATCATAACTGCTTCGGCCTACCGTCAGCCATTTAATCCTACCTGCCGGCCAAGCGTACCGTACTGATTGTAGCAACGGTTGGTTATAATACTCCTACTGTGTGCCTACTACATTATTCCTCAATAAATCTCGCAGTTCCATTGATTCGCGATAACGATAAACGCTCGCTGTTTAACCGGGTTAACAAAGCCTTCGCGAAGGCTTATTATTATTTCGTGTACATACATCAAAGGGAGTAACAAGTCGGCTGGTTTACGGCAAATACCTTTAGCACGCTCCGTTTATCTATTGTTCTTCAAATACAGCGCGTATATACCGGCCGAGTATAATTGCGTGGAATATAACTCGGGAGTAATTGCACGGTTGGGGAGAGCAGAAAGCGAGAAGGGACGAGAGAGTCTTGGGAAGGATCGGCGAGGATCGCGAGGCCGCTGTTTTATGGCACTTTTGTACGTCTCGTTCAGCAGATGGTTATCGACCTGACGATTTAACCAATCATAGCTCCTCGCCGACGATGACGGTTAAACTGCGCGCTGCGCTGAGCTAGTCCGTGCAGAACGCAAGCCGGGACGCAACGCGCGCGGCTCCGAGCCGCCTGCGAAGGCTCGCTGGATTTCCCAGTAAGCGAAGACGTACTCATAAATCTTCAACGAGATCAAAGTTGCTGCAATTGCGTTCTGGTTATCTGCTTCGCGCTTGTCATCTCGTCATTTCAACGTTATTAGGAGGTTCGCCATGCTTGTGGGAAAAGGTGCGGGCTTGCGGCTTAGCCGGGTTGCGTCACCCTATTAACTCGGTCTACACGTTCAATTATGACGCTTTTGTGACTCGGGGTATGCAATCCCACGTTTTTTTTAACGGTCTAAGAGTTCATGTGTTGACTGTACACGTGTTTGTACTGTTTGTCAGTACTGTTTTATGTCAGCACGGAAGTCAGAGTTGCCAGCAACTCGATGCTAACCAATGAGTTTCAATCGTGTTATTGTATTTTGACAGTTCGGAGAGCGTGTGAGGTTTCAAAGTTTATTAACGTTATTTCGGGAAGGGTGTTCGGGCGAAGCGTATGCTCTAATATTTGCATATTTCCAGAGATAAAACAACGGAAACAACGAGAAATTTCTCATCGGGTAGGATTTTCAAACTTTACGAAACCGAATTTTTTTTTCGCAAAACGCAAGGCTACTTTCGGCTTTAAAATTCTCTGAAAAATTCAGAAATCAAGATATCGCGTTCCGCTTTCCGGCATTCTCTTCGTTACAGTTTTCTCTCGAACGACGGAAAAAAATCCAGGTTCTATCGATCCCAAAAAGTAACGTAGTAGTAGTAATTGTTTTTATTGGCAATGTTACAATTTTCTTTTTCCACAATAGTTATAATAAATAATTACATTGTCTTTGCCAATGGGCCATCGATCGTGGTCCTTCAGCCCGTGTTTTTTATACAGTTTTTTTCTTATCAATAAGTCAATATTACATGGTATATACAGTGTTTTGATGCGAGTCTGAATTTTTTATCCTGAGTCAGTTTATCGGGAGATCTGGCATTTGTGCTAATTGTTGAAATATACTACGGTTAGGAAGTAATTTCAATTTCAGTGAAGTGACAAAATTTCGAAACTTGTAACCTATACCATTATTCTCAAGTCGTATATTCTACCCCTAAAAACACTGGTTACTAACCTTTTTTAATCGATTTTGAAAAAAATATTTTTTTGGCGATTTTTTTCTGTCAGAAATCGTAGATCTGTCTCCGGACCGAAAAACGCTAAAATCGACCCCAATTTTTTTTCTTTTCAAAATATCGACTTGTAACCTATACCATTATTCCCAAGTCGTATATTCTACCCCTAAAAACACTGGTTACTAACCTTTTTTAATCGATTTTGAAAAAAATATTTTTTTGGCGATTTTTTTCTGTCAGAAACCGTAGATCCGTCTCCGGACCGAAAGACGCTAAAATCGACCCCAATTTTTTTCTTTTCAAAATATCGACTTGTAACCTATACCATTATTCCCAAGTCGTATATTCTACCCCTAAAAACACTGGTTACTAACCTTTTTTAATCGATTTTGAAAAAAATATTTTTTTGGCGATTTTTTTCTGTCAGAAACCGTAGATCCGTCTCCGGACCGAAAAACGCTAAAATCGACCCCAATTTTTTTTCTTTTCAAAATATCGACTTGTAACCTATACCATTATTCTCAAGTCGTATATTCTACCCCTAAAAACACTGGTTACTAACCTTTTTTAATCGATTTTGAAAAAAATATTTTTTTGGCGATTTTTTTCTGTCAGAAATCGTAGATCCGTCACCAGACCGAAAAACGCTAAAATCGACCCCAATTTTTTTTCTTTTCAAAATATCGACTTGTAACCTATACCATTATTCTCAAGTCGTATATTCTACCCCTAAAAACACTGGTTACTAACCTTTTTTAATCGATTTTGAAAAAAATATTTTTTTGGCGATTTTTTTCTGTCAGAAATCGTAGATCCGTCACCAGACCGAAAAACGCTAAAATCGACCCCAATTTTTTTTCTTTTCAAAATATCGACTTGTAACCTATACCATTATTCTCAAGTCGTATATTCTACCCCTAAAAACACTGGTTACTAACCTTTTTTAATCGATTTTGAAAAAAACATTTTTTTGTCGATTTTTTTCTGTCAGAAACCGTAGATCCGTCTCCGGACCGAAAATCGCTAAAATCGACCCCAATTTTTTTTCTTTTCAAAATATCGACTTGTAACCTATACCATTATTCTCAAGTCGTATATTCTACCCCTAAAAACACTGCCTACTAACCTTTTTTAATCGATTTTGAAAAAATTATTTTTTTGGCGATTTTTTTCTGTCAGAAATCGTAGATCCGTCTCCGGACCGAAAATCGCCAAAATCGTCAAAACGTCGGAAATTTTTATTTCAAAATATCACCTATTATAGGTTAATCAATTTTGTGCTGCTGCACTCTTATAAAGCTTTAAAAGTTACGGTTGCTGCCCCGCCTGTCCTCTTATCAAATTTTTCAAATTTGACACCAAAGTGATGTTGTTTATCACGGACTATCCTGGCAACCAATCATAGCTCTAATAGTTTGGTAACAATGCTTTCCGTTACTCGTGAACTTTTTAAAAGAGGGATTTCGAAAAAAATATTTTCTCGCGACTTTTTTTTGTGAGAAGTCATAGATCCGGCTCCGGAACAAAAATCGCAAATATCGCTTTTTTTTTTTCTTTCTTTCAAAATGTCACCTATAATAGACTAATCACTTTTGCGCTACTGCGATCTTATAAAGCTTTAAAAGGTTACGGAGTGATGCCGTGTCCGTCCGTATCAAATTTTTCAAATTGGACACCAAACTGATTTTATTTATTACGGACTTTCCTGACAACCAATCACAGAAAGGAATAGAATTATTGGTTGCCCCAATCAACGAGTTGCAACCATGCGAAATTATTGAGACAGATGTTTCGATTTTATAATTTGGCGAGCCGACTAGCATGTCAATTAATTCAACTACTGCCGAGTTCTGCAGCTGGAATTGTTGCCTCCAACAATTTTAGTCGCTTGGAGTGCATATCATCTTGTGAACTAACTTTTGGCTGTAGCAACCAATTTTTCTTTCCGTGTATATACATTTTAAACGGTCTATAAATAAATAGCGAGTAGTTGAAATTTTCCCCGATACGTCTATGAGTTTGAGGGGCTGATTGATCTGGCACACGTTGCACTGTGTAAAAACACTAGGCGCGACGCAAGAAAGGTTTGCAATGCCAAGCCTGACTTTTCCGACGCAGTAAAAAAATGCACTCTTCTGTACAGCCATTCGTAACTGTTGTCCCAACACGGGGTAAGAAGTAAATATCTCGTGCTTAGTGCACGCCGAGCGACGACGACGACGAAGGGAAAAGAGTACAGCGAAGAGAACGAGGCGCACGCGTGGTCGCCGTGTATTTTTATTTCAGCCGAATAAGTGTTTATCGGCGAGCGATCAGAGACGTTGCTTGCTGGATTCCATGAGACGCAAGTGGCACCGAATACATCATCGCAACGCCGCCGCAGCGGGAGCAGCAGCAGCAGCAGCAGCAGCAGCGGTCGCAGTCGCTTCGTATACGGAAAGAATTTCTTGCCGTGTCCATCTCCGGGCGAACAGGTTTAAGGGACGTTACCGCGGTTCCGTAACGGCCGCATCCAGCCCGAGACCAACGACTCGTCGTCGACTGCGAGAGAGCGAAAGACGGCGAGGCAAGACAGAGAAGACAAAAGAAAAACTCGATCGGGAAAAGGCAGCAGTGGCAGCCGTGGCAGCCGTGGCAGCAGCAGCGTCGTATCGTATCTTCAGGAGGAGAGCGCAGAAAAACGGCCCTCGGCGAAGTACACTTTTTTTCCCCACTTTTATTCCGACCGGAAGTGGGCGGTGTGTAAGGTGCTAGACAGGAGTCAGGAGGCGATTCGAGTTTATTCGAAACTCGTAAAATAAATTTAAGACTCGTAGCTATATACGGCGTGCACCCCGAACCGTGGATATCGTTGCGCGGCAAGGAAGTCTAGCTCGAGGTGAGTAGGGCGCTAGACACTAGAGACCACTTGCCTCTTATTTATCGCCATTTCCTTCCTAGATCATTCACCGGATAGCTCCGCTTCGACCTCCTCCGCCTCCTCCACTTCCTCCCCCCGCGTGTTTTTTTTTTTTTTTTTTTCGTTGGTCTATCGACTCCGTTTACCGACAACACATCCGTGGAAATCCTCGGCACGCGTCGCTGGCTTCAATCTCCTTTCACCCCGGGCCCTACTCAAGTCCGTGCATTAACATACGACCGCTTCTTTCGCCGTGCGTCTCCGCACATACCTATTATTCTTTTAATCCCCGACAGCCATTTATTCACATCACATTCGCTGGTAACACACGCGTCCTGCTATCGCCAGATGGACGAACAATTCTACGGCGCGCTCGGCGCAATGCTTGCCGCTCGGTGTGCGTGTACCTTGTCGAGCCAGACGCGGTGCCACGAGACGCGCGCAATGTCCGAGAACTGGCTACGTCTAAAACCACATGCAGCCCGGTACGCGTATGATGTATTGTTGAGCAAGCCCGCGTCGCCGACACACCCGTTAGCCTTGCGACCGCGAAACGTCCACGGATTATGCGCACACGTACATGCGATATCCCTCCGCGACGTGTGCGACTATCTCAGCAGTGTACGCCACGTATCTAGGCATTGCGTGCGGTGCCTCCGCCGGTTGACCCTCCGTTGAGCCTACCGCTGAATTTTCCAAACCCGCCGCTGAGCCTACCACCTCACACCAATTACGTTTTAAACTCTTCGCGAGTTTTCATCAAGGCACCTTTTTTCTATGCTTGTAGCTCAAATAGGGTTATCAGGTTTTCAATAGGTTACATTGGCTCAACAGGAGTTCTATACCTCATATGAAGTGAATAGGTCGTAGAGTCTATGGATCGGGCGAGAAGGCCGTGGGAGGTTCTATACGGACTCAGGAAGGCTCTACGGAGGGTAAGCAAATAACGGTTGAACCTGCAAGCGTCGTGGTTACTGTCGGCTGTTGCCTAGTCAAAGGATGTGTGGTCCCCGGAGGGCTAACCGAGGGTTAAAATGTTGACTCGGGATATCCGTGTGCGACGTATCTTAGCATCGTGTGCGACGCGTCTCAACAGTGTGTGCGTGACATATCTTGACATTGTGTGCGGTGGTTCCGCTGGTCGGGGGCCCCCTTCACACACGGCCGTAACGCGCTCAGGCCGTCTAGTCGCGAAGCCGATTCGGTTTGCCAACAAGTGAATAAGCCGTGTATGATCCGCACGTCCAGTGTGTACGCGCGGCGCGCCGCGTAACCGTAATCTTCGAGACGCGGCGCGAGAGCGCGTCCGGCAATCAACGTGATTAATCAGATTGACGATGAGCCGCTATTGCGGAATTACCGCGAGGGCTGTTTCGGTTAATACCCGTTAACCCTCTATTAGGGAATCTGGCGCTGATGCCGGCCGTGCCGGTGTATTATACACACGTGCACCGCGTGTACAACGCCACTTCGACTGTGCGCGCGATCAAGAGCTCTCTTCTCTCGCGCGTTAAGTTGCATTTGGCGTGCTCGTGAGTGAGTTCACGGACGTGCTGCGTTCGCCTCTCTCTCTCACTCTCTCTCTCGCTCCTCCGCGCGTACACCACACGTAATCTCGCTGGGAATCGCAGACGGCCGCGAGCAATCAGCCCGATTAATCAGATTAACGATGCGTCCCGGCGGTTCGTCCCGAATTTCGTGAGAGTTTGCGTCAGTGGCAGCCGCCGAGGCGCGCGCGCGCGTCCCAAATCTTGGACGCATTCGTCCCCGCGCGACCGTTAACTGCGGCATCTCGATCAGCCTCTCGACCGCTAATTGAAAGCGTTTACCGCCCTAAATCGCGCGGTGATCATTGGCAGGCAGAAAAACTCCTCTCGCGACGATCCTCGGCGACGCGACGCATCCGCGCTTCTGCCACTCCGCGCAGGCGCTCCTGCATAATTCAGCCGTTATTACCACACAACGTGCACGTCCGCATAAAGATATCCGCGAGTGTGGTCGCCAACAACAAAAAGAGAGAGAGACGAAAATAAAATATATATTATGTTAAATAAATTCGTGATCGCAAAAGATGTCGCCGAGGTTCGCAACGTGACGCGCGCTGGTCGAGTTTCGTTGCACCGAGACAGCGGTGGATCAAGATGGTCCGCGAGGGCCGCCCAGGCATTACGTACGGAATATGAATAGCCCGCGTGAGTTCGTGATTTCGTTTTCGTCCCGAAGGGGATTTTCAGCACGAGCGTGAGCGGCGCATGATCGCCGTGCGGCGCGCGCACACGCTCGCGGTACGATCCTTGTGTGCGCGCGGCACGGATATCGGTCTCGCTCGCGCGCGCGACCTAACACATACTCGTGTACTAGGTACACGAAGTTAGTCTCTGTACTCGATCTAAGAGATGCAACAGCAGCGGTAACAGCAGCGCAGGCTGAATCGTCCACGCGAGAGTTGGCTGTTGCTGCTGCTGCTGCTGCTGCTGCTGTAGTCGCTGCTGCCGCTGCCGTTGCTGGTACACGACGCTGTATGTCCCGATGGGACCCCGTTGAATCTCTTGTGAAAGGGAAAGCCCAGAGAGTAAGATAGCGTGCGCCGCTGCTCTCTGCGCAATGGGCCCCGGTGTGTAGATATATATTGGGGGGGCCTGCGCGCCGAGCGCGCACGGAGACCACGGGAAAGAGAGAGATTATCTTGATATCGAATACCACGAATTGCACTCTGCTCTCCTCTCTGCGGTAACTACTACAACGCTGAAGCGCGTCTCTCGCCGTCCCCGCGCTCGCTCGCGCGCGCGTCTCGCTCCATTAAATGCCCGCGGAGTACGATCGAACGTAAAATCGTATTGTCTTTTCACTCGATATACCCTCCGCGCGCGCGCGCGCCCGCGCGGGGTTCGCGCACTCTCTCTCCGATGTATCGACAAGCATTCGAACGCCCGCCGAGAGCTTTGGCGTTTCCAGTAGACCTATCCAACGAGCATTACCATGTAATTTCCCGCTCTCTCGTGGATTATACCAACCAAAGGAATCGCGCGCTTGCGTTTGTCTCCTTCTCTTTCTCTCTCGCCCCCTGCTCGATCTCTTATCCCCCCAGCGGTTGAGCATCTCGCGTCTCGGATTTATAACTCCCGACGTTCTCGCGCTGGGCTCTCTCTCTCTCTGTCTCTCACTGTGTCTTTCGCTGCGATTCCGTGGCAGAAACCCGCGCGCGTCTCTCGCGCTGACTTAATGTATTCAGGCCGTTCAGTCATTCCAACGCCGCCGTTAGAGCGTGGGTGACGCGACGATCGACTTTCATTGTTCCGACTTACTCCATTCTCCAGAGATATCCCATCGTTCTCTATAATTATTCCCCTCGGCTTTGCAGTGGGTCTTTCACTGTTCCTCGCTCTCTGTCTTGCCTTCTCGCTATCTCTCTTGCGGCTGACAGCCTCGACGCTTGTGCGATCGACTTTAGTTCCGCGTTTCATAACCTCGCGATAGTTTCCCGACATTTTGCGCCACTTCGATATGCGCCCAAGTTGCGCGTCACTCGGGGTCTCGTTAACACGGGAGTCCGAAATTGTTCCAATGGTTTTGCGGCCGCGAGTGTATCCAGGCTCTGACCTATATTTTGCCAGACAAACGTCAACACACGGATGCCACGCGTGTTTGTTGAGGTAGGAACATGTTGGCTTGCGCTTCAGACAAAAAAAGGAGACCAAAAAAATTCAGGCGGATAGCGGGCGGCTATCGCGAATGTCCGGCGGCGTTTCCGCACGAGAATCGGAACGTACGTTTTCGGGCGCGGTACATGGCATCCGAGATTGAACTATGTATTTGTTCCTGCGCCAGTTTTTTTTAGCTCTGGGCCGGAAAAAAATACGGGAAATCTGCTGGCCCATGTTCCGTGTTTTTTTTTTGCTCGTTGCTGGCCTCTAGTGTAGTGGTTATTCGCTGTATAAAATTTTCATATCGTAACGCGTAACACAATAAAAATTCAGGAGATCATTTTTAAATCGCTTCGTTGTCGTTATTAGACATAAAAAATTCAACGGCACCGATACGTTAAAATGCTACCGCAAGAAGCAGGTCGTTTGCCTATTACCTTTACGAATATGTTTGCTGAAAATGCTTCTCGTCGCGGAGATCCTTACAATGGAAATATGCGCTACCACTGCGCGGCTGTGCAGCTCGTTGCGACACGCGAGGGTTCATCGAGTTTTCTCGTCGATCTGCGCACCCGTGGGGTGTATATCTGCACGTGATCATAATAAGGTCGAAGCTGCTGTATGTATATGAAATTACCATTCGACATTAATCAACGGAAAGGCGAATAGCATCGCGATCACGAGTTATATTTTCTTGTGTCTTTACTTTTAATTCGTTGTTCTCTGTATCTCGCTGACTCGTGATTCGCGTGGTGATAATATGCAAATCAGCAAGCTTACTTCTTCTGCACAGCTTGATACTTCGATTTACAATAGAATTATCGTTTATTGATTTTTTAATTATTTTTCTGTTTTCCCTCGGGTCCCGTTGTCCATTCCGCTGTCTGCTAATTCTCATGAATAAATGTGTACGCAATGTAATACGCCGCAAAGGGCAATTCGGGCCATGCGGCAACCTTTCGTCGACGGGAGAACAATCTCCGGAAAGGTTCGGTGCGTATTACCGAGATACTCGGTGTATACACATGGAAGACACGCCGACTCGATTTCTCATGTACACGGATATCGATACGGCGCGCGTCTTGATCCTGCGAACGAATGAATACGCAACATTGCCGGGGAGTCTCAGTGCGCAACTACCATTCGATCCTGCTATTCGTGGCAAGTAATAGAGAAGCCGGGAAAAGCATCACTACAATCGAGACATGCGCCGGTCCGTCGGCGCATTTCCTTATTGCTGATCGATGGATATTGAACGCACCGCAAACATCTTTTCAGATTTGCATTCCCAACACGCGTGCCAATCGGGACAACCTAGATATACGCAATGAGAGGGAGAGAGAGAGAGAGAAAGAGAACGAACAAGAGAGTGGGGCGATCCTGCCTAATTGCGATCATAATTTTCCGCTCTAGTGATCGCCGCGATCTACTCGCGAATCATTACTTCCGATGAACGTTGGAAGTCGATTGAATTCCGAGTAACATTGTTGTGGCGCAGTGCAGTGTATAATCACTGGCGACCGTACAGTTGTGCTTGCGATAATTTGATTGAATAACTACTTTAACAATGATTTCCCTCCAGCGAGCGCTGGTATGTGGTTAAGAAAGAGGCCGCTGCATATAAAAAAACTTTGCACTTTTGCGCTATCGTACTGAGTTACAACATTACCCGTGTAGAAATTTATTCACAAGAAATTTGTACACTAGATTGAGTCTAGAGCTTGGCCAGATTTTCGAGTTTCAGATTTTTGGGCAGATACTTGACGCAAACTATGCAGATAGTCTTAATTATGATGACGCCATCGGCTGTCTGGTCTTGAAATTACAGGTCTATCCAGCGATTATAGCTAGTCGTACTGATCAAAAACGCACTATTTGTGATGTACTAAGGTGGAACTGGACAAGTATTCATAAAACTGATGACGTTGTCTATTTACTGTACAGAAGAGTAAACTTGCTACCGACTCAGCACCTATTTTTTTTGTTAAGTTCGACATTAAATTGAAGTACTGTGTATTCAGTCGAACGAATCTGAACCTGTGACATGTTTTTTCTTTATTTTTTACGCCCTTGATGCCTAAATTCGTAGATCCGAATTCCGGCAAAAAAATGTCCAAGATTTTTCTCACCTCCGAGCACGTGCGATATCGTGTAACATTGCGACGAGACGTCTAAAGCGGCACGAGAGACGTCTCAATGAGGCCGATATAATCTGCGCCGGAGAAACGCAGTAAAGTGAAAGAGATCTTTGATATCGTATAATGTGTCTCGACGATTCAACTAGGTATAATAGCTGAATCGTTATGAATCATCGAGCCGAAGCGGGTTATGCTTCGCGGTAGTATTGCAAACGAGGCAGTAGGCTTTATGGGCGCCTCGTTATCCCGGCCTCTGAGCTGATTCAATGACCGTACCAGCGTGAATTCCCGCACTACCGAATGGCGATAGTAACGATTATCGTACGGAGCGCGTGTGTGTCTGCCTCGCTCCTTGCTGGCGAATCTTCTGCCCTCCCCCCACACCCTCCTCTCCCTCCCCCCCGGCTCAGGACTTACGGTAATGCTCGAAACCTTCTCACCGGGAGGAAGGTCCACTCGACGCTTGTAACGTAAATATAGCAGCGGGAGCAGAGCCGGCTGTACCGGCGGCTGTCATCGTCGACCAGCGTTTAAATGCCTCTTGAACTACGCTCGGTGTACTAAGCCCGGCTACACGGTGTCCACGGAGCTTCCAGCTATACGGCTGGAAATGCGCGCGTTCATGCCGCGGCTCCGACTCGTATGCCCGACGCTATATACAGTCGGCGTAGCGCGGAGTAGGTAGGTTGGTACACGCATACAGAGCACGCACGATATTTCAATGAGCTCGTAATGTTATTTCTCCAGACGTTATGAACCCTTGCACCCTTCACGGGCGAGCAAATGTTGTGGGAGTGGTCGTATATCACGTGCGTCCCACTGCGAGTGAGGCGAATCTGAATCACTGCGCCGCGGTGTACGTACGGCGCGGCGGAAGAAGGCAGCGCAGAAGCGTAGCCAAAAGCAGGGAAAAGAGAAGTGGGTACACGTATAGTGGCCGGGCATTAAAGTGTATGAAAGAGAGGCGAGAGAGCAGCTGAGCCAGCCAGCCTTCTTTGTCCCCGCGCGCATTACAGTCATCGTCGTGGTCGTCGTAGTCGCGCGGCCTTCGTCGTCCTTACATTATGTTTCGGTTTCGTCGCTAAATACTCCGCGTCTATTCGACCCTCGTACAGTGCCACACTAGACTGTGCACCAGTCTAGAATTACCGTCGGCGAACTTGTATCTGATTCAATTAAATTTATATTCTTTTCGGCCGGGTCGACGTGGCCTAGCTAGGCGCAAGTGCACATCGCCCGCGACCCGTTACACCCGGACTTTGTATTGTAGGATCGAGGCGGTATGTGTTTCAGCTGTGTCAGCACGATCGGGTTGCTGCCGGCCAGGCGTTCAGCAGGAAACAGTTGGAACGGATAACTCGTCTACCGTATTCCGTTTTGTTCGTTGCTATGATTTTATCCTAGCGGTACCGGCCATCCTCTTCGCCCTCCCGAGAGCTATAAGTTTGCTGAGAACGTACCGAGGTCCCTGGCACGTATATAGCGCGCGGGGCATCGATGAGCCTCGATATGCACCGTCGATGTTCTCGAAACGATTCTACGCCCGCTCGCGCGCATATACTTTCTTCTTCTTCTTCTTATTCTTCTTATTCTTCTTATTCTTCCTCGGGCATAATTCAACATCACCCTTTGCCCTCGCCCCGCTCGCGCTCGCTATCGACGTTTACCCACGTCACTTCGACGCGCCTCATCTTTCCGTCTTTTCTCCGCGTCCCCGCGTGCGCGCCCTCGATCCTCGAAGATTTCATCCGAAAACTGTCGGCAATACGAACATGACAGGCGTGGCTGGTTGGCCTGCGCGCCTCGCGTGTAAAACGCGCATACCTAGATTTCAATGTAGCTTGTAGCTTCTGCCAAGTTGTCATTCCCGCCCGGAGGGAACGTGAGTCGCCGGCCGGGCGAATCACTCGATGTATATGCCGCGAAGGGAGATTCTCCTCGTCGGCAATAAAGTTAAATCATTTTTGCCCATAAAATCCGCGGATAGGCGATATGTTAATTCTCACTTATTTCGCGTCGTCTAATCGAAATGAACATGTCTGAATTAATGCTATATAAACAGCCGAGCGTCGTGATTTCCCATTTTGGTGATTGCCGCGTAGTCTCCCGGCGAATGATCGACTACAGAGTCGAAAGTCGAGATAATTCACCACTTCATTTCAATATTTTAATGCCTCGCGAGTTGGCGCACGGTGAACGACGTTGACGGAATAATTTAATTGACGCGCCACGGTATATCACGACCTACTCGCGCGACGTCGCGTGTTATATTCCGGTGCCAATTCGAGAACGCGGGGTAATGATCGTAAATTAGCGTCACCCGGGCGAGGAGCGGAGCGGACTGCAGAGGAGGGCAGGAGTACCGAAGGAGGACGACGCTGCGGTGTCGTCAGGAGAGAACACAAGTATCGAGCGGTCCGAATCGGCTCGCGTTGTCCATCGCGGCTCGCCTTGCGTAACGCTATTACCATTTTACGATTTTATTTGCATAGAAATTCATTGGATTACTTGGGCTATTGTAAACAGCGCGTGAGGGCATTGCGGGTAATTTATGAGAAGCTGTTGGCCCCCGCTGCCCTCGTCTATCGCGTTCGTTTTTCCCTCCGCCAGTGGCTGCAGAAACGCCGCGTGGTACCTGGAGAGTCGATCGTGAGCTCGAGCTCTCGTCGAGGAGAGCGAGAGCGGTTCGACCGTCCCGCGGGCTTCGATATTACCAATAATTGTCGGCTCGAAAGGTTATCTCAGGAAAGCGCGCGCACGGCAAACTCGCCCCGGCATCGCCGTGACCGATAACTTATGAACTCCAACTTCGGGCTCTCCTCTCGTGTTTTCCGCGCTCGTATCCACGATACGTGTCTGCCGCGTATTCTCGGCCGGTGCTCGCGGGCCAACGTCGCGAGGTGACAACGAGCGGAGCGTCGACGCGGATCCATCGATACGAACAATATGAACTGCCTTCTGTGGATTATACGGTATGACATTCCCAGCGAGAGAGTCGACGGGGCCTGGCACACTTGGCACTCGCGCGCTCGCCGAGGGAAGGTTTCGACATTTATATTTTCTCGCAGCCCGCGCGAGAGCCGCAACGTCACGACATTAATAATTGACATTCTGAGGAACAGAGGAGGAAGAAAAAAGAGCCACGGCAGGGCGTATGTATAAGGCCGGTAGCCCAGGCACGAGGAAAAGGAAATGTGCGGCGGGCGAGGGGAGCGGGTGCGAGGGACGCGGTTTTTTCCGCAATTGGACCGCGGCACGTTCGACGCGGGTCTGATGTGTAGCGCGTCGGCATAACCCGCCGCGCTCGCATCGGTATCGAATTATGTATTCACTCGCAATTTCACGTGTGCATCCGCATGTCGTTGCCGTGCAATCCACACGGTCGCGTGCATATATACGTTCGTGCATTGCCGCGGCACGACTGGCGCGGCGATATAGCGTATTCCTATATTGCCGCACGGTGGTTGTAGAGAGAAGAGGTTCGAGTTGGTACGCCTCTCGGTTCTCGAGGCTCTCTCAGCGCGCGAACGCGCGCGCGCGCTCTGTGAGCTCTCAGCTCTCTTTCTCCCCGTGGAGGATTACATTATAAAAAGGTGCTGTGTGTGCACAGCGGTGAGCCTCACGGCGAGCTGTACCTACTTACCGCGCCGGAGCGAGCGGGGATGAGGGCCGAGAACTCTGCGAGCGAGCGAGCGAGCGTACCTGAAATGAAAGTGCCAAAGGATCGCGAAACATGTGCGAGCTCCGCGAAACGAGCGTTCAACAGCGGCTACAGCTATTCGCCTCGGAAACGCTTCGCGCGCTCGCTACGGAACGACGCGGAATACGTATAATATCCGTCTCAATGACTCGGAATTTCTACGCTCCAGATATCTTCCGCCGTCGTGCGCGCGCGATGCGCTCCCGCTGCTATCTACTTCGCACTGTATCATGAGCTTTTACGCTCTATGACGATGTTTCCATTCGTCGCGTTATTTATTCGTCAACCTCTTGCCCGAGGTACGAAGCGAACGCGTAAGTATATTTTATCGCTCACTTTTGTGGAAATTAAAAGTGTTTACACTTCACGAGACGATTTTTAAGTGTTACTTGGAGCAACGAAGTTTATACAGTCGATATTTGGGGCCTTGGGGGGCAGCGAGCTGACTCATTATCTTTGGAAGAAATGTAAGAATATTCGAAAAAATGTCCATTCGCAAATGTGCACTTTTTTGTGCGATTTTTTTTTAGGTGTACGTGACGGAAACACTTAATAGTAGATGCGTCAGTATACTGTTAACTCTACAGTGCAAAATATTTTTCTCACGAAACGCCGATATTTTATGAATCCCTCAATTACAAAGTATTCCATAACTACACCTTCATACGGAAACTATGAACCTTAGAAGTTCTCTCAGAGACCTCATACCATGGTTTTAAATTTACCCTACGCCCTCTCAGTGTATGCAAATATAAGACTCCATATTTGAGTGCACAAGTTTTTACGTCTAGATAATGCGTTACCCCGAGATTTATTGTTGTGGGAATGGACTCTGAAAGGGGTTCATCACGGATGTATAAAAAATCGGAGTGTCGAGATTTCGTCGAGTTATCCTCGTAAGTTTTTTCTTACCACGATGGTAAAAGATGGTAAAGGAGCAAAGTTGCTGATAGCGCTGAACTTGTTACGACACATTAATAACCCAGGATAGGATCAACCGCGAGGATTAGGGCAAACCTGTGTTATTATAAATTACACGCTCTGACTATATTACGCTTTGAATAGTCAATAATTCATCGCCAACAACGACCTGTCTTACCACCTGTGCCTCAAGCTCCTTGCTACAGAATGTGGAGCATACGTTCCGAACGCGTTTGAGAATACTTTCCCCCGCGTCGCCCATGCGAATTACGAGCATTAAATTATTCAAGTTACTCATGACATTTTTTTTTAGAACCGTTAATGAACTTACCTCGCCGATAAGGACTGCGCCGAGTGAATCGCAATGTGGAAGGGTCGAAGAGCTCAGAGCTCGCGAGGAGTTAGGGTTGGTCGGTCGTGCCCGGGAGGGGGGGGGGGGGGGGAGGGGGCTGAAGCATAGTGACGGCTTTGGCGTCGGCGGCATGAGCTTGCAAGCGAGCTAAAGTACTCGCGTTCATATATCAAACCGTGGGTTGGCAATACATACCGAATTTGTTGACATTCGTATAATACACATTTCATTTGTGTAATTAAGGAGGTGATGTATGGTTACATTTGCAAGTGAACGGAAACCCATTCATATTGTGAACACTCGCCACTCGACAATTACTCATAAGCGATACATATCGCATGAGATTCGAGCGAAGGGGGCAAACTAAATGCGTTTCTTGGCGGAGAGGAGGACCCTGCTGTTGCTGCTGCTGCTGCTGCTGTTGCTGCTTCCCTGTGCTCGTTGGCTTCTTACCTTCTTTCACCGGGTCTGTTCATGCTGGTTTCTCGGCCCTTTCTCACTCCTTCTATCCTCTCGCCGCGAGAGCCGTGAGCCACGGGTATTCCTCGCGCAGCACAACATACGTGCCTGGCGAATAACCCACACGCACTCGCGGGACTCTCGAAGCCAGTTGAGAATCGAGTCGAGAGTCGAGTGGTCGGACTTGAGCGAAAGAAAGAGAGAGAGAAAAATAAAGAGACGGCCCCGGCGCCGCGTACATAACGGATGTCATGCTCGGTTCATCCGACCGCGGGTATTTGTAAGTTGAAAATTATTCGCCAACCACTTTTGCACTGGGACTCCTGGCGATTGACTCGTTCGCAATGCATGGCGAACCTCATATCCTTACGCCAGCGAGCGCGCACTCGTAACGGAATTGCGAATCCACCGAGGGAGCCCCAATTGCACACGCGAATCCGCACCCAACTCCTTTCGTCAGTTCATCCACTTCGTTTTACACGTAACACTTATATGCTTCCACGATCTTCAGTGATAAGCACTGCTCGCACCGTCTGTTATACGTGACTCTGCTGTTGGACGATATTCAGTCAAGAATTCACACTAATTTGCTCGTGCATAATGTTGTGCGTTTCGGCCTTCCACACTTTTCGACTTTGAAACACTTTGCAACCTAAAAATTGTTGATCAGGAATCCTGGATCAATCAATGAATTGTTCATTCTATATAAATAAATTAATACATAATTTTATCTATAGAGAAGGTTTGGTTGATTCAACAAACCCAATATATCCTAAGTCAACACATCAACATTTTGTCTCGTCTCAAACATGTGTTGGTTTAATAACGGGAACGATTGTGGGATAAACAAATAAATTCTTAGCGCTAACCAAATATTTACTTGACAGACCGTGACCGGCGTATTCTGTTAATGCAATCAATCTCATTTAACGTGCACTCGTCGCAATTACGCACTTTGCGAAGAATAATGATCATACCTTGCTAATAAGATAATTACACAATTGTCCCGCTCGAGCCGGAACGCCGCGAAAGATTTCGCAAGAATTCCATGCCCCACAAGACCAATTGCCGTATAACTAGATGTAAGTGCTGTGAGGAAAGTGAGAAGTTAACATATTAGCGATTGATGTGTCCAAACGTTTTTGTATCTCGCCGTCGGACCGGCCGTTCCGGCTGTTTCCTCCTACATGACTGCTCGAAGTTCATTATCCCAGCTCGAAGCAATTGTTGCAATTTTCTCGTGAGAGTCGGGGAGGAGACCGCGAGTGAGTGCGAGAACCAGTGCAAACTCTCTGCCTCGGAGTCACCGCTGGACCGCACATCAAACGATTCACCACCACCATCCGTCTCCAGGAAACGAACATATTTTATTCTCAAGCGCTTGCTCATCCGAGTTGCCCGGAAGGCATTCTCGGAAACCCTCCCGAGTTATTTCCAATTGTTTCTCACAATTACTTATTACCAATAATTACAACCACAGGCTAATGTCAAGTATTTCTGACCCCGTGGTAAATGCGCTCGGTTTCAGTGCTTCACACAGGCGTTGTTGTGCATGGCGGGTGCGCTCGCGATATTTTTCCAAGCTCGATAGCATCCGTACATGCGTGACTGGCAAGCCAAACAACGGTTGAAGAAGAAGAAAAAAAAACGAAGAAACTGAATGTAATTTAATACGGAGTCGTATCTACCTAGTGAAAAATGCATCTCTCCCTGTTAGTATTACTTGAGTTGGGAGATGTTCAGCTCGGGTATTTTCGAACTCCCTCTAGCTAATTGTGGAGGCAAACAAAACGTGCAGCAAATCGCTCGTCGGTCGAACTCCTATATAAATACACACATCCTGTGGTCTCCCAGAGAAACGAACTTTCTTGTTTTCTTTAACGGCGATGATTCCCCGCATCCTAGTCCCACATCCTACTTCGCTGGCTCCACGTGAAATACGCGATGACTGTTGAAGTGAACGACTGACTTGATGAAGAAGCAGTCTTCTTCTTCCTCCTCTTCTTCTGCTTTGGGCTTAAACGTGAAACGGGAGCAAATTCGATTCCGATCCGAGTGTCTCCTGGCGCACACAAATCTTCCGTCGGTGGGAGATCGGCCTGTGTGAGGGGAGAATCGGTAGGCAGGAGCGCATCAACATCAGCGCAGGCTGCGCCGCGCCGCTCGACGGTGGAGAGGGTGAGAAGGAGATTGAGTTTGATAGGAAAGAAAATCGCGCTCGCACGCCGTCGTTAGCTTGTTAACTCGCACGCAATACCTCCAGCTCAAATACCGGATACGCTGTCTTCTCTCTGGGTTTCCCTTACCTGCCTCGTTGCTCAACTGGCTCGTTGCTGCCTCTTCGCCTCTCCGCTGCTTGTCCGCTGCCTTCGACCTCCCTGCTTCTTCTCCCTGCCTCATCCCTCCTCGCTGGTTAGCCTCTCCGGCCGGCTGCTAGTGGATCCGCGTGAGCCTGCTGGCTCGGCTCGGCTCACCTGTGGAGCCCTTCGCGGCTCTCTCTCTCCCCGTGCATCCCGCCTTCTCGCTCGCTCACTCAAAACTCTCCAGGGAACCCGCGAGAGATTCGTTAAACTCGCTGTTTTATAAAAAAAAAATCTCAGCATTTGCGCAGTTCTCGGAAAGTGCATCATACAAATGAATACCTTACCGAGAAATATTCATCGTTCGTGGCTCTCCGCGGAGCCGCGTCCGCCAATGCTTAACGTAATTCCGACGAAGCAATTTTTCGCGGGTACCTATATAATTCATGCATGTAATAGCACACACAACATACGCGGAATTGTTCACGCTCGAGCAGACCTAAGCCAGCCTGATTAGTTAGCTGCGTGTTAGGCATTCCTAGCTGCGCTCAATGAGGTCCGACTGCACGCTAAACTGCATAATGCATTTTTACATGCTTGGTGTCGAGATAATTCCATGGCTCTTGAATGTCGCGCCTTAGGGTTATCAGCTTTTTAATTATCTCGGACCAGCCCATACGCGCGCTTGGTGTGCTTATCCAGTTGTCACTTCACTAAAATCGGAGGTTACTTTTTTCGATCGATCGAACCTAGATTTTTTTCCTTCGTTCAAGAGAAAACTCTATAATGAAGAGAACGCCTCAAGGCGAAGCGCGATACCTTGATTTCTGAATTTTTCACAGAATTTTAAAGCCGAAAGTTGTTGCGAGTTTTTCGCGAGAAAAAAAATGTTTGGTTTTATAAAGTTTGAAAACCCTATCCGGCGGCAAAGTACCCGCCGATTTCGAAAAGCATTGTTGTTTGCCCGAAAAATATAATATTCGACGAAAAAATAGAAAAAAATGATTTATCGTTGGAAATATTAGGCCATGCGTTTCGCCCGAACACCCTTCCCCAAATAACGTTATCGAACCTTGAAACCTCGCACGCCTTCCAAACTGTCAAAATACAGTAACACGATTGAAACTGCTCGTTGGTTAGCAACGTATTGCGGGCAACCCGAGAGCCAATCCGAGAACTAATAACACGACAACAATACTTACATCGAAAATGCGATATATTTACCCACTGATTTTTTTAAGATGGCTGTTTTACGTTTAGACCGTTGAACTGTATACTCTGGGAAAAGAGGTTGTTGGGATCAGCTGAATCTGATACAGTCAAGTTGTTTGCAAACTGATTAGGAATGGATGTATTAGGTCAAGGCAAGACTTGGCGATCCTTAATCAGCATCCGCGCTCAATTCCATGAATCATACATCGCGAGTTTATCATCTCCTCGTGTAAGCGGCCACTCGAGCGTGAGCGCCGGGCCTTTCCGCGTGTATAAACTCGTATAATGTTTCGCGTTTGACGTAGACAATGTAACCGGTAAGGATTCGCACCGGCGCACATCCTCCGATAGACTCGATTGTCGATTGTATACAGCCGATCGCGCGTTTCGCAGTCACGTTTCTTCATTTTCTCCCACGACAGACGAGAAATTATTCGCATTCCTGCTGCGAAGAAAAAAGATACACAACAAAAAAATTGGAACGGGAATCTTCGTATAGCGCTAGAAGTAGGTGTTGTTGGGGTTATCTCGAGTAAAAATAGTCCTCGATGGTGTTGGTGTGTATCGGTTGCACTTAAGCGGCGCTCGGTGAGATGTGTTTGCAAAAGAACATCAAAGTATCGTGATCTAATCGGTGCGCGCTTGTTCGGTCCGTGCGCGCACCACGAGAAAACGTTCGCTCTCGTTCGTTCGAGTAGAGCGCGCGCGCGTTATGCAGTACACTCGATGGGTTCTCTCTCTCTCGTAGAATGTATGTGGATGCGCGTGGCAACTAGTGAGTGCCGCGGGGTCCAACTAGGGTCAAGAGAAGAGAGGCCCAGTCAGGCAAGGCCCACGAGAAGCGAACCGAAGAGAAGACGAGAGAAAAGATGCCCGCAAACTCGTCGGTAAAGCTCATCGACATACCACGATGCGGTATTTCTTTGATCCGACGAAAAAGTCTCCATGTTTTTGTCAAAACTTTACTTCGCCGTCGATTTCAATTTTTCTCCGAGAACGCCAATATGCATGAGTATACAAAAAATTCTGATGTACAATATTTTAAACGTAGGCATTTTTTTAGATTTAAGTGTTTCTATACAGACCGGTAGGCAAGGTTTTTGTTTTTGAGCTATGATATAAAGTTATACCATAGGACAGATTGAACTGGTGTTGAAGTAACATTTTTTTCTCAATTCTATCAATTCCTATTTACTTTTATTGTAATGACGTATTGTCTGGCTCCTCTCAAAGATTTTTGTTAAAAATTGGCAAAGCAGTTAATGGCAAGTTTATTAAATTTACCGAACGATCCCATAGAGAATCAAACGAAGTTGCTCATTGAATATCCCAAAAATGAAGAGCCCTTAGCACGGATAAAGGACAATCGTGAACGCAAGATCGATCGAGAAAATAAAATGCAAAGATCGATCGCGAAGTAAAAAGGGACTTCCGATACCTACTTCGTGAGTTGCTGACGCCTATCTTCCAGGGTTACTATTTTCCGGTCGTAACCCAACATATCACCGAGTATATATTCTGTTACGGTAATAAAAGGGCGACCTCCGGTATGATCTCGTTGACACGGTCGAAAGATCGCTGGGTTAGTGCTTGGCGTTGACCCTCGTCGAGGAGTGCAGTTGCCATTATCGCACCCACGTAACGGCCTCACGCTGATGGGCTTGCAAGGAGAAAAAGGAGAAAAAGCAGATCGCGTCGAGCAGCGATCCAATCGTCGTCCTGGTTTCGCTCTCGGGGGAACACGTTCGTTGGGCCGTCGATGTCCTCTCGCGCCCCGGCGCTGTTACACTCGCGCCCTCGTATATAACATATATCTCGCTCCTCTCCGTGTGTGTGTGTACAACTGCTTCACTCGGGACACAACACGTTGCATATTTGACCAATCAAGAATGCCCGTACGGCGAATAACTCACGAGCGACAAAAAAATGGAAAACAAAAAAAAAAATAAACAAAGTCAATCGCGTGAATTACACGAGATCTATTATAACGTCTACACGAGGTATTTCCAACATATCGCTTCTCCCACCATTTCTATCAATTTTACTCTGCATAGCGCAGACGATACTGCGCGGTTACTCGATAATAACAACATTATTTAGAGTTTAACACACTGGATTATTTCATACACAGCGCGTGTAGCGGTGGTCGCAACTGGAATCTCATCGTTTATTCGATTAATACTGGTTGTACTCCGGTTGCGGCGCTTCCTGGTCTTAAGCCCGCACGACCGGTGCCAAAGTAATAATATAAGCCGATAAAATATAATAACGTACGATCGATAATGCGTCGGTGGGTGTTGGTATTACGGGCTAGCGCGAAGTGGGTATATGACGCAGTATTGAAAAGTAGTAT
Source organism: Pimpla rufipes (assembly GCA_963932165.1). Taxonomy (NCBI): domain Eukaryota; kingdom Metazoa; phylum Arthropoda; class Insecta; order Hymenoptera; family Ichneumonidae; genus Pimpla; species Pimpla rufipes. The sequence goes on from OZ010635.1 coordinate 13,697,592, forward strand.
ATACGATTGAATCGGTGGGGGGGAAGAGGAGGGATGGTGCCGGGGCATCGCGGAAAAGGATAACATGCACGTGGAACGGCGTGCGGCGATCCGATCGGTGTGCACAGTCTTGTTTCGTTTGCGCCTGTGCGCCCGCAGAGCGAGTCTCTCGCGTGGCTGTGTGTTGTCAGCGGGACAGAGCGCGCGGGGGTCTCTCTCCTCGCACGCGGGGCACATCGCGCGCGTCCTCCACTTCTCGCGGCGCCGCGTAGCCTGTATATCGTGAGCGCAACCCCCCTCGTGGCTAACAAGCGCGCGTGACCGCGCTATGTAATCAATCGGCAACGATGAAATAGCAAAATTATTCCCGTCTAGAAATTCACCGCGTCAGTATCAATCCCTCTATCAAACATGTGCTATCGGAAATTGCAATTTCAACGAGCGCCCCGCGCTCGTTTCTGCCCTAACCTGCACCTCCGCAGCATCCAATAGTATCGTCTCATCGACGAGTTCAACGTCGGGCGGAGCATTTCTAGAATTATCGCACACTTGTAGAATAATTCAGCTCGCGATACCTCGTGAGAATACATTATACCCCGGCGTTGCGTCCCGCGAACTACGTGCAGTGGTCGCGGGCTCGCTGGAGATGAACGAAAATATGGTATTCCGTATAGCAGGTGGTCGTAGTTGCGGCTAGAAGTTATACGGCACCGTCGCACAGAGTTTTGAATTTTACAAGTGAGCCTTTTGTGAATTAAAAAATGGTACTTAGTGACACTAATCCGAAAAAGCGGACTTTTCGACGAAAGTTAGGGCCGCACGAGCTGCTGTTGGCGGAAAAAGATAGAACGGGGACTCTGTCTCGGCGATAATTTGAGTGAGAATCTCGGCAAGAATCCTTTAAATAGTACATTACTGTACGAGGGCAAAACAACTTTTTCTAACGAGGGATGTACGAAATTTTATATCACAAGGTGCGGAAATGGCGGTTTTACACACGCGAAGCAGGCGGAAAAGCGGCCATTTCCGCCCGCAGTGATATAAAAATAGTTAAAACCTGTTGCTCGGAGGTTTCCGTTTTGAAATATCTCCCTGAGACCGCTTTCTATGACGGTGAGAAATCTTGCCATTGCCTATTTCCGATTATTTTTGAGACTGCGCTTTAACTGCGTGCTTAACGTCGAAGAATTTTCCTGACATTATTACTTCAGGTTTCATCCCGAGACTACGATCATGGCAACGATAAATTTCTCCGAGACCGTTTTTATACTATTTTATCACAGAGTGTCAGCACTTACAATTAGATAAGATGCCCGAAAATAATGATCCCTTTCAAGATGTCAGGTCGCGTAAGGTCGGCTTGGGTGCGACTCCTACGTTCTTTAATTGTAATTAATTTATCAATTATACATTGTCGATGCTATCGCAGCTAATGCTGCCCAGCTGCGGTTATGTAGCCACCTATAGTGTTTTTACATATACAAGAGTGATGACCGGGTGTACACGGCTCTCTCCACCCGGCTTAATTGAGATACGGAGCGTACAGCGAGAGCGCGAGCCCGAGTGTGTCGAGGGTTGGTAGGTGAGCTGCACCCGAAAAGTGTCCCTCCCCATCTCGCCTCTCGGCATAACGAGCACGATGCATCGGGCGCATCGATGCGCCCGATGCGGGGGGAAAAACGTAAAACGCAAGTGGAGAGGAGGCGAGTCGATCGGATCGGCGCCGTTGTTGGGGCCCTCTCGTTTCGAAGACGTTATAGGCCGGGGCCCGGGTTGTTCGAGGGTCACGTACAGACTGCGAAAAGAAGAAGGGGTCGAGGCAAGAAGGGTGAGGGGAGGAGAGAGGGAGAGCGAGCGAGGAGAGACGCTGAGTGTGTGAGCGCGTGGCTGACGAGCGTGCGTGAGCGCTCGCGCGCGATCGAACGAGAGGGCGAGCGAGTGCATCGAAAGAGCAGCGTCCCGCGGCTTCGCCTCTTTTCTCCGGAGGACTTTCTGAACCTCAACGAGTGAGTTTTGGTCAGGGCAAAAAGAGTCGGGGCAGCTTCGCAGCTCATTGCATGCCATATTGCTCGACGGACGAGCGAGCAGCAGCAGCTATGTATGTATACATATATACATACACACACACACACGTCATACATATATATATATATTCTGTATTATAGTACGTTAGCCTTGTGTACAGGAGGCAACGCCGGTATGGCCTAACTCCCTCGAGGCTCTTCGATTCTGTTGGCGAGCGAGCGAACCAAGTGAGCAAAGCAGGCAAACGCGAGAGAACAGTGAACGCGGCCACTGCGTGCCCCCTTCTCCCCCCCCCTCCCCCCTCCCCGTTACGTTCTCTTTCTCTCTCTCTCCTTCTCTTTATCATTCTCTATGTCTCTCTTCCTCCCTCGCTCTCTTCTCACTCTCCTTTCGATCGGTTGTATCTCTCGATCGGCAGCACGAATTTTCGCGAGGAGAGCCTCGAGCGCAGTGTACAGAGTGCATTGCGGTGCACAGCGCGCGGTGCACAGAGCGCGCGGCACGCCAGTAGGCGGGTGGATAGAGGCTTGCTGCTGCTGCTGCTGCTGCTGCTGCCGCTGCTGCATTGTTCCAAAATATACTGCTCGAGGTAGGTGGCGACATATCGCAGAGTCCGCGTCTCGCTGCTCGTTGCTGCGCAGCCCCATAAAGGTCCACATCGCACATAATGCTCCCTTCCTACCCTCCACATCCACCTATGTGGGATATAGCTGGGGGCCCCGGAGCGTCAGAGAGAGCGGCACACGAGAGAGATCTCGAAAGAGAGAAAGCGCTCTAGCGTACGTGCAGCGTGCGCGGGCGAAATCCGCGGTAGGAGCAGAATGCCCTCGTCGCGACGCCGCGCGCTCCGCCGTACACGAACTCTATGAATTCATCAATATATCAAGCATATTGACTCGCAGAGTTCCGGCGCAGGGTGCGCTGGCTGTGTACCCCTGTGGAATATATATGTATATGTATGTATATATATATGTGTGTGTGTACACATATATATATTGTATAATGCTCTCTCGCTCCATCGTGTCTCGTACCGTGTATACATAGTCGCTCTATAGAGACTCGCGGTACATACCCCCTTAGCGGAACTATTTAATTCAGGCTGACTCTCGCGGACTCGAGCGCTCGCTCGCTCGCTCGCTCGCTCGCTCGGGCTCCGAGCGCACGTATATCCCGCGCCCCCTTCGTGTCGTCTCTCGTCGCGGTTCCCATTGGGGGCCGCCTCTCCTTACAGGGTTATGATCTCACGTGCACGCCATACACCGGGGCCGCGCACTCCGCGCACACCGGGCACACGCGAGACCTGCTACTCTCTTGCCGCTGGTATAAACGCGCCAACTCTCGGGAATCCGAGGTCCCGAGGAAGAGGAGGGGGAGGTGAAGGAGGAGGAGGAGGAGGAGGAGGAGGACGAGGACGCGGTCTACGCGAGCTCCTCTATCCGGGGAGCTTCTCTATCCCTCTCGTCTTAATGACGAAGGGACACACAGCGCAGCACCGTGACGATCGGTAGCATGCTACCCGTTTCGCAAGCTTTTACTCCACCAGACGACGTTCTTTATGAATTGTTCGGCCGGAGTCTCTCGCTGCGCTCGGAACTCGTGCAGTTCCACACACAGCGTTTCTTCACGGGGTCCACGAACGATGCCTTTGGCTCTAAGGACACCATAGGATCGCGCGGTATCAGCACGAAACGATCGGTAAGTACGGCACGTATCGCGTTACGAAACTGCTTTAATAGAAGTCACTAATCTACTTATGCAGGCCGCACAGCCGTACTAACTGCGCGCATGGGCCTACTGGTTCTTTCCATGCGATCTCATACCGCAGCCGCTCGATCTGCGTTACCATATCTCGTCGTGCCTCGGACGGAATGATCACTATTTCGCCGCTGAGATCGCCTATCGACCGCAAGAATTCGATTTCATTGATTCACGTCGTTAGACGACGCCGGTGGACTTTTCTTCAACGAATTCTGCATTACCGCGACGAGAGATGTTTTCCCCTGCTCTCATATAGTTTTAATTGGATCGGGGATGAAACGCTGGGAATATATGTCGTTTGCTGATGCCCGCACGGAGGAGAAATATTCTTGACGCTAGGTTTGTTTCGGGATAGAGCGCCGCGCAACGAGTGCCGCACGGGCTCGAGATACGGCGTATACGTATTTCCTCCAACTATATACCCCGCGACCTGGTTTATCGCTCGTGTTTCCACCGGCGTATGTACGCTCAACCCGGACTACATGCTCCTGGCTCGTTCGGCGCTCTCCTCGTTCCAATCCTCCGCAGCTGTTCCACGGTTTCTCCACCGGCAGATGTTACCCACCGACTCGTATTGCTCCCCAGAAACAGAGCCAATCGGCATTATTCCTGGTACATGCACGAATTTGCGCTGATTTTTATGCCTCGATCTATCTTCAGAGGCTTCGCGGCTATTCCGCGACTGCGCGCGCGGCTACCGCGACCTTGAATCGCCGCCATTCGGAATCCGTTACAGCACATTCCACCGGTGGTAGCTTGGCGTTACGTCAGGGGTAAATGAAACTCTGACTATAGGCCTAGAGGGGAATCTGATTTGTTACTGCATCAAGAAAAGCTATTATTTGGATGTGGATCATTCGTTGAAATTAGTTGGGTTAATAAATTCGTGCGTTTGCCTAACTATGTTATGGATTAGTGATCAACCAATTGGATGACAACCGATTAATTTTTCGGGTCTACCAATTAACTGGTTTCACCTAAATTCTGTGATCGCTTGCAGTCTGTTTGATGACGCAAGTTGGTGACGCCCAAGTCTTCCCAAGTAGGGTTCAGTCCGGCGGTGGTTACACCTCAGGACTGGTCCGATACTATACCAGTGCCGCCAGGCCCGGCCAGTCTTTTGCCAGTACTGGTACGTAACCACTGCCGGATTCAATCCTATACCTGGGTTATTTTTCTCTGCGCGATATCGCGTACGTCGAGACGAAGAAACCCTCCGCCTCTTTTTTGTTCTTTTTTGTTTTGTCAGTGCCACAAAGAGCAAAAATATGTATCCGTTATATCATTCCCGTCCGACAATTCGGCCGTTCATTCAGAGGCTCCTCGCTGCGAAAGTAGGAAGCAGCGAGGCAGACAGGTGGTCGCAGATGGAACGGTGGGGGCTAAGGTTTTGCGATTCAATCGTCGAAAATTCAGGAGCACCAAGGGCGTACTTTACTCGGTACAGATCGCCGTCGATAGGCGAGGCGCTCGGGGACTTCACGGCGCGCGCGAGAGTTCGGGATTCGAGTGGAGCGCGCGAGGAAATGCTTATGTTGATTTGGTACGAGCTCGGTGCCCCCTGGGTATGCAAAGTGGCATTGTAGTGAGACTTAAACACAAAGGTCCATATCTTCGGCAACCCGCGGCGATCACACGACGGGCCTTCCCCCTCCCTCCCCCCTCCTCCCCTCTCCCACCCTGGGCTCTCGCCGTTGCAGTCGCGTCTCGTTGTTGCGCGACGGCGGGCAGCAGGGGTAGCACGTGCAAAATATGCATGTGTTTTGCGAGACAATGCGCGAGAACACCGCACAGCCGGTGAATACCGAATCGGGCTGCTGCCGGACAACACGGACAATCGCCACGATGAAGCCGTGAAACGACACATTTACAAACGGGAGCAGAAGTTCACCAGTCCGATGCTCCCGACGAACTACAAGAAACATCCGACCATCCCCCTTCTCGCTCTCATCCCCCCACCACTCGCCGCGCGCGTTTCCATTAATTCTCGGAGATCCTTTCCGATGAACATGTCACTCGACGCCTCGAGGGCATCGACATCCCCGACACGGAAAAGCCGCTTTCCCCGTCTAATGAAGTATACAAGTGAATTTAATCCGGCCGAAGACGACTTACAACTTCTGTAACGTTCTCGCCTGATGTTCATCCGCGTCCTTTTGTCGCCCTCCGTATCCGTCTCTATCCGCGCACCAAAGTCGAAGGGTTTCTCATGTTCGTGAAGGATTATGACACCGCACGTGTCGTCCCCCGTCAGGAAATCTCGGATTACCTCCTGATCACAGAGCCATTGGTTCGTTCTTCTTCTCTCAATGTTTCTTTTTTCTCCTCTCTACTTTTTTTTACGTCACGTTGGACGAACGGAATTGACCGATTTCGAGCGGAACGGATAATGATTTCAGATAGTAGTTGCCTGCGCTCTCCTTGGTTTTACGATGCCCGATCACGCCAGAGTTTTTCCTCTCAGCCGCGCCGCGTCTACCATCCCGGCGGCCTTTTCTATGGCTGCGGCGGTGGAAGTATTTTCACCACGAATCGGGCATGTTTGAGCGTGAGGCAAGAGGTCCGTTGCAGCATCTGAAATATTCAACTGGCTTATTTGTAATGCGGGCCTTCAGAGTCGATAGACAACGGTTTCGAGACTTCGGGCTATCATTAGTCCGACTAGGAGCCTCTCCTAGTGCCCCCCAGGAAATCTCAGTTTACCCACCGCACGATTACAGAGACTCCAGGCGTATATCGGTATTTACGATCCACCGGCTGGAATCGATCGTCGATATCCACTGTCCGTATCGCGATATCCGTATCCTCTTTTGTCAAGTACCCAGCCCCTATCTCGCTTCTTCCTCGTAATTCCGCTTCACTGTTGTTTGCAAAGTGCACAGCTTCGACGGTAATTATTTTCGTTGCTTCGCTTCATCGAAGCATTATTATTAGTGCGCGCGGTCTCATGCGCGCGAGCGTCTTCAGGAAGTCTGAGTTTACGCACCGATTACATGCTCCTCGCGATCCTATACCGAGTATTTACGATCTGCGAGAGCGGATTCCACCGATTTGTATTGCGATCGTATCCGCAAGATTCTTTCGTCGATCGACATATTCCAGGAGTCACGTAGCGTGTTTGATCAGGTCGCTCGAACGGACGAGCGCGATACGAATGTTATACGGACACGAGAAAAGGCCCTCCAACCTGCGGGAAGAAGTGAAGCATCAGATTCCCGAACGTCTTGAACGTCTTGAATCCGGGGAGGTCGAATGTCAAACGCATAATTTTCATCGAAACGGCCTGTACAACGAGCTTACACCGCTCGCGCGGTAATACAACGCGGTTGCGAAAACGAGCCGTGGGGGTCACGCCTTAAATTTCGCGTCTACCGCCGAGTCCCCGATATGCAGCGTCCCACGCAGCGCTCCGTGGGTTTACCTTTGAACCCGGGAGACACATCACCCTGAGCCGGCGCGCGGAGATAGTTGGCGTGCAGTTTGCGTGTGTATACAGCGATGCTCGCGCGACGCCTGAAACTCGCGTCTCTCACGTCGCCGCAGCGACGAAATGAATTGAGACGGTCGAGGCGATGCGGCATGAACGATGAGCCGCTCTCTGCCACGGTTCGGTTGCTCTGTGGGAATGGCGAATGGAATTGTGCGCGAGGGGGTTGCGAGTCAGCGCGGACGAGTGCGCACGGCCAATATCTGTGTTTACCGTGGATCGTCGAGAGCCCCCTCGACGCGATGCGCACGCGGGGCCCTCGTTTCAGGCTCGTTCGACTCTCGTTCGGAGCGGACGAGGCGCAGCTCGTTGCTGGATTCTCGAAGCTCACCACGCTTACCTGACTCTCGGGTATAGTGGGCACTGCGCTCTCTCCTCGCCGGCCACTCTCCTCGGGTTCCTCGGCTCGCTCTTCCCCCGGATCCTCCTCTCGTTGCCTCCGTCGTCTCCTCATCCTCCTTCGACCGGTCTCCTCTGCCTACCCGGCCAGGGCTATTATCACAAATTGGCGGATAGCGTTTTCAAGTCGTGATATCGTAAATCCCGTGAGTGCGCCTCGCTATCAGGTCAACATCTCAATACTTAGGCCGTTGGCCACCGCAGCTCAACCATCTTTGCCACCCCTCGTCCCCTCCCCTTGTCTTGCGTTCCCCTCCTCTCTCCTCACCCCGCACGTCACCGCCTAACTCTACTGTCTCTCTGTATCTCCCTTGCTCCTCGGTGTCTGCACGCTCCTAGGCCCCTGCCGCAACCTCTCCCCCCTCCCCCTCCCCCCTACAAGTCTTCATCCTTTCTACCTGCTGCAACCCCCTCCCCTCCCCCCTCGTTAAATCATACCCTTTCGTATGATTTAACGAGATAAACCCAAGTGACCGGCAGTCCAAATACGAGGGAAATTATACCTGCATCATACACCGGGCGTAATCGCAATATCTATACACGCAACGGGGATACGTAAGACCCTGTGGACTTGGCGATCGTGTGTCTGGGCCGGGTCTGCCGACCGCCAGCCGCGATGACAACTATCTCCTATCGGATGAATTATGCAAACCATAACGCAAGCCCCAACGAGGCATAATCGAAGAATCGAGAGTAGCGACGACTGGAGTGTGTTCTTCGCTGGACGGTGCGGAGGGTAATCGATTTTCATCGATCGGCAACGACAATTGGATGTCGTGTTGGATATAATGAAAGCCAACACACGGTAATGAGAGACACACAATATACCCTACGCGCGAGGCTGCAATTCGAAAGGTTCTCGATCTTCGATTGATCTCCACGCACTTCTCGATTATTTCCCCGCGGTGACCATGTCATTCCTGGCCGCGTGTTTTATCTAGCAACCACGCGCGGACGTATCTCTTCCTCCTGCTTTTTTACCCCCGCGCTTTAATAATCGAGTTTGCTCTCCCGACTCTGGCTCGCGGATTGCTTGATATACGTGATCGGTCAAATTACCTATCAGTCGGCCGTGGTCTTACCTGCATTCGTCAGCGTGATCCCATACGATGACTCAACCGCGCTGTCCTTCGACCACTCGGCCAACTACTCGGCTCGCATAGCCCCTAGTCTCGCGTGATTGCTTTTTATTCCGAGTACGCGAAAGTGTATTCCAATAACGATTATCCCGGCGATTTTGCGTGAAACCCGCACGGGATAGTCGCTTGTTTGCCGGCAACTCGGATAATCTTTGATACCAAACGAGGAAATAGTGCGGCGACGATCGTTGATTGCGGCCAAGAAAAGAAAAAAAAGCCAGGGCGATCGCGCTCGTGTGAACTCTTTTCGCGCCGGGAAAAATGTGCAGGGTGAGGGAGGTGAGGTATGACCGCATAGGTGTGGGTATAATCGCGTCTCGCGTCCCCCGGACCCTCTCGCTCTTTCCTTCTCTCTGGCGTGGCGACGCGAGTGCACGCGGGGCTGCTACAAATCTCGCTATTGTTCGCGTGGAGCGCGCACGAGGGGCAGCGGCGCGCAGCCCACACGCTCAACGCCCACCGTCCCTACATGGCGCGACTTCACTCCACTTGTACGTCACGGATGACATCTCAAAGGTCGTTCGGTCTCCGGTGCCCGCGCGAGCGCGCGCGGTATACCCGAATGTCCGTTCCATCCTCTCGCTCGCTTGATTGCAAAAGGTTGGCGTCTCAGCTTGAGGATCGCCACGGAGAGGTTGGTCGTTGTCGTGTCGGCGACGCGGAGGAGGAGGAGGAGGAGGTGGAGGTGGAGGAGGAGGAGGAGGAGGAGGAAGAGGCGAGAGGAAAAAACGAACGAGGTGCTTTAAGAAACATGGTCACTGTATCTCAGCGTGCAGTGCCAAGCTTGAGCAGCGGCTGCCGTAACGGTACGCACCCGGAAGACTCTTCTCCCCCTTGGTTTTTCGAGCTCTCTTCTCTCCCGTCTCGTCCGGCTCTCCGCTCGACATGCACCGAAGAATGTACAAAGGATTACCCAAATCTTTTATCAAGCGAGAGACACTCCCTCTCGGGCGTATCATAAAAACATAACGAATCACGACAAAGGTTACGTATATACGTATAAAGAATCGAGATAATAAATAAAAAATAATTGCCTCCCTTGCGGTGAACAAGGATATCTAGATTTTGACACCCGCGGTCCCGAGAAAGCGAGTGAGAGAGGGAGAGAGTCACGCGTATATCTCGCGCTCGTGATCTTTACGCTCCGTTGTAGGTCGCCATGGCGCGCGGGTGCGACTTCGTTAAAGTTCTTCGGGGTCCGCGCGCGGGCTCGAGATTAATGCCCCGTACAAAGAGACGTTAAATCAGACGTTGACGGGTCTGGTCTAGTGAGCATACCTACTACTTGGCTACGTACTCCACTACCTAACCGGTAGTTGAATGAGAGTGATATTTAGAGTGGAGGTCATTCCTTATGTCAGACGATTACAATAGCCCCGCTACACGCTCCGTTAAGTACGGTTTACTCAGTTCGCGCACCACCGGAATATACTTGTAGCTTGTTCTGCCGCAGATACCGCGGCCGCGAGTAGATGCGGTATCTCCGATACTTGCGGCCATATCTAGGCAGCGCGGAACAAGAAACCCCGTCTTCTCGGCGGACAAAAGGAAACACGGCGACTGTTGTTATTTGTGGATCGACGATTCGCCCGGTTTTACCTCATAATCTTCTGCATTACACGCTTTTTCAATTACTTCGCGCCTAAATCAGTTTTCGTCGCCTCTGTCGCGCGGTGAAAACTCGTTTGCTGGGACAGATTGTGTCTTGCACGTTTATTCTGCGGTACAGCCGTTTAGTACGGTTGTTAGATAAATCCGTGGTTAAGTATGACCGGCAGTGAGAGGCTGCAGGCCATGCAGAACACTGGGATATCAATTGTTGGATAGACTGGACGCGTAACAGTGTTTTGTCGTGCAAATATGTCGTCAACAAGAGACAGGAAAAGCGCTATCCTTTTGTGGGACCGAAATAGCGTCGTAACTATAATTTGCGAATCTACTATTTGCCTAGTTTTACCTCCTAATTTCCTGATTTGAGTACTTTTTCAGTTGCTTTACGTTTGAATCAGTTTTCGTAGTCTTTGCTACGCAGTGGAAACTCGTTCACCGTGATAGATTATGTTCCGTACGTTGATTGTGTAGTACCGGTGTTCGGTACGGTTGTTAGATAAATCGACGTTTAAATATGAACAGTAGTGCCCGGCCGGGGCCTGTTTCTATGCAGAACACTGGGAAATCAATTGTCGCACGGGCGACACGTAATAAAGTTCTGTCGTGCGAATCTATCGCCGACGCCGGGTACATTAATGTTGGCTGTCGAGCGTTGTTGTAAATGCTCGGGAATCGCGCGATGTAACGACTCGAGGGGGATCGACGCGAGCGGGGTAAACAGCGCGACAAGCATGTGCAATATATACTTTCATATACGCCAGAGGGGTTTAATAATAGTGGCGGAATGGTACGTGGCATCGTAAATAGTGCAAATAGAAATCCGTTATAGAGTATAAGCTATCAGGGGACCCGTGGTCGTTGAACGGGAGGACAGGCCGCGAGAGCACGGAGCAAGGAGGCTATGGCATGCAACGGACGCAGACGGCATTCTTCCAGTCGCTTAGCCACCGCGTGCCAACGACTTGCCGGCTCACCGCCGAACGTACCTCCGGCCAACACCAACGCGGACCTGTAATGGTGCACACAGCCGCTCTGGACTACCAGCCGAGGAGTCAGTAAAATTGAACCGAGATATTTCATAATCGTCCCTCGAGTTTACGGGGTGCCAACTTTTCTCTTTTTTGTTCCTCGATACAGGGTTGCCATAAGAATTATTTATGCAATGTATAGTTTATTAAATTTTTTAATAGGAAAAAATATATTTCTTTTTATGAGTATAATAATTTATCTACGAGCCCATACGCGTGCTTCGCGTGTTTATACCCAGTTCGGGTAAAGTATAGATATATTTAAAAATGAAAAACAAATAAGTTTTTAAAAAATTTCATGAAAACTGTTGCATTTAGAGAAAAACTAATGGCGAATTTGTTGTGAACGGGCACAAATACATCGAGAAAAGTGTTAAAAAATAGAAATAACGATTGTTTTCGCACTTTTTTGAAATTTCGTCACTTCACTGAAATCGAGCTTCCTTTTTTTTTGGGTTGAACAAATCAGGATTTTCTTTCTTTGTCCCAATGAAAACTTAATAATGAAGAGAGTGCCTTAAGGCAGAATGCGATATATCTGCAATATCGATTTTTTTACCGAATGTTTACCTCGAACCCTCAAAATTCGCGTTTTTTTTCAAGGAAGAAAAAATCGTTTTCATAAAGTTTGAAACACCTATCCGATGGCAAATTTTCTGCTAGTTCCGAAAACCTTCATTATTTGCCAACTAATTAGAAAGTACGACGAGAAAAACGCGAAGAACGATTTTTTTCTGCAAATATAATATTATTAGCTCATACGCGTGGTTACCCACTTGATGTTACATTGTTTTATTAATTTCTTTGGCAACTGAATCTTTTTCTCTGAAACGAATTATAATAACACGACTGAAACTGCTCGTCGGTTAGCAACCGACCCAAAAACAATACTTATATCGAAAACGCGAGGTATTTTACCAGCTGATTTTTTAAGAGAGATGGAAGGGCATATTTATGAATCGTTTCTAGTAGAATGAAAGTGTTGATGACTATACTGTAATGACGGTTCTTCCCATGGCAAACGTAATATAGATAAAAAAAACCTTTTGTAATTAAAGATTATCGATTTCTATCCACATAAAAGATATTAGTATATTGAGATAGCCGAGAGATGAATTTCGTATTATAACATAATATTGTTCGAATGCCCGAGGTGGTGTCTGAAAATTGAATCGACATAATCGATATGTCGGGCCAAGGGCGATCATGCACACGTTATGCATCACTTCGTTAAGCCGGTTGCTCCTTCATAGCTTTATTGTACCAACACTTCTAGAATACACAGAGAAATAATCGATCCATTGTTCGATGACCACGGGGAGCCTGGACGCGCAGGTACCTCGCACTGGTGCGTTCGCCTACGTGCAACGATGATGCGGCAAGAACTTTTCGAAAAAAAGTCAGACCCGCGGTTCGCAGTGGGACAGAGAGATTAAGGTAGTGTCAGAAATGAAGAAGGCATCGTTTAAAAACATAGAAACAGAGAATTTTATTCGTCAGTCATAATTTATATTTGTATTACCATTCTGGGCACAGGGTATCCGTGTAACGAATGCAGTCGATGTAAAATACAAGACAGTATGTATATTTTAATTGAGCGAAAAGCAAAATTCCACAGTGTTCAACGACCGCAGAGTTGCGAATTGAAAACAGAAAAAACAATTACAAGTTCACGAATATTGAGCCTCCCTGTTGCCACTCGTGCGGATTCTCCAATTATCGATAGCGAAATAAATAAGAAATATATACGCTACTTTACAAAGTTCATTTTCATATGTTCTCACGACTCGACCTGTCGCATGCGGCGTCTACGCTCGCAACGACATCGAGTGAAAAATTTTTCATAATTTTTTTGCTTCGCTTTCGATTAAAACTTCGAGTACGATTACATAAAAATATTAGGAAGTGATATCACTACGAGCAGGTGCGCTCGCTTGAAGCTACATACACGCAAATGTCATGGGTTTTTTAAGTACTTCTTCGACGCGCCTCTAATCAGATTGTGATTGATTTTGTCTTTGCCTCTGCGTTACGAAGCGCGAGAGACACGCGATAGGCGATTTATGAAATTTCGTGAATGACACATAAGAGTCTCGACATCTTTCACAATCTATACCATTTTATACGCGATGCTTGAATGACGTTTGCGGTATATATTGTACCATGAATAGTAATCACGCGCGCATTATTATTATACATCTACTCGTTTCTCCCCCTCAAATCCTCGCTCATGTCGTCGTGTGCGAACGGTTGACGTATGCATTTTTTTTTAATAGAAAAAAAAAAAAAAACGGGCGAGTCGATCGAGTACACAAGTCTTCTTGATACACGCGCGTCCACTACCATGGCGCAAGAATGACAGAAGTTCGATAATTTTCATATTTTTATATTCACGAATATTTACATTCATTTAGTCTATCTAACCATACTATCCACTCGAATTTACAATGAATTAAAAATATATATAGTCTTCCCTTATTGGCACATTTCTTCGTTCGACACTTGAATGAAAATGCACCTCAAGATGAACGCTCTTACTTCCCCCCCGACGTCCTCGTATTTACAGACTTTAGAGTGCTCCCCGTGCACATTTCGTTTAACGTCCTCCCAACTACGCGGCGTGTACTTCACGCACCGTGTTTCACGAGTAATACACGTTCTCCGACTATTTACACTCGACATATACGTATTGCACCTTGCAAAGACTCGGCGAATATACCGGTGACGGTCGCGCGCGCGCGCGCGCGCTCATGCACAGACACCTCAGAAAAACTCACCGCGCGCACGGACGAGTACATAATAGTCCTTTGAGAGTGTCGTGCACCATCCGAATATATTGCATAGAGCCCCGAACGCACTGAAGCTGATCGACGAAAGATCTGCGATGAATTTATATGTGCACCGCCGCGGTTCGCGATCCCGTCGTCGTTTGGTTGTTGTGTTGCCGTCGGACCGGTGGTGGCTGCCTTCGCTGCTGGCTCGTTCGCTGATTATTCGGCACGTCCGGCAGCGCGAATCTCAACTTCTCCCAGAACAACTTGTCACCCCACTGCAAGTACGTGTTCGTCTTTAGATAGAGTCTTATGTCCGGATCGAGATCACGCTGCGGCACGTCGCCGACCAGCACCAAGATGAGCCGCCGTCTTCGATCCCGTAGCACCTGATGATGCGCCGACTTGAAGTCGAATCTGCACCACTCGGATTTAATGAAATTCTCCGACAGCACCATTATCGTCCTCCTCGAGGACTCGACCGCCTGAACTATCGTGTCGGCGATGAAGCTCCCGACCGGAAAGTCACGATAGTGCAGGCACAGCTTGTAGGACGGATTCCCCATCTCGAGGACGGGCGCGAGTTCCTCGGCCACGAAGGCCTCGTCCTTGGACGAGTAACTCACGAAGGCGTCGAAGAGCTTGTCCCGGTCGTCTCGGTCGGTGTCCGTGTTCCGGTAGAATATGCGAACGCCGAAGCGGGAGTGAAACCAGACGCGAAATTCCTGTCTGAATATAAACGCGAGCATGCAGAGCAGCACGACGATGAGAAACGCGGCGAGAGTCGCGACGAGGAGCGGCAGATAGTCCTGCAGCGCCTGACGCTCGATTATCGTTTTCGTGAGATTCCCCTGAATCCCGTTGTCGATGCTCGCCAATCCGGTGCAACTGGTATCAACGGTAGCACCGCCGGTGCCGTTCGAATGGTTGCCGTCCGCGGGGTTGCCGGTGGCCCCGGCTGCGGCGGCGGCGAGGGCAAAGCCAAACTCGTCGTCCCGGTAGACCTCGTCGCCGAAAGCCTCCAATTCGGTGATATTGAGAACGCAGCGTACCTGAGCGAGATCACTGACTCGATTCACGGAAGCACGTATCCACTCGCGATAAATTTGCAGATAATCGCACTCGCACGACCAGGGATTACGCGCGAGGCTGACTTCGATCGAGGTGGGCAGCGACCACACGGCTAAGGTCGTCAGGTGATTGCCCTGCAGTCGGAGAACCCGGAGCGAGCGCAACGGCGCAAACGTGTTATTCGCTACGCTGGCAATCTCGTTGTTATGAAGATACAGAGTCTTGAGATTGTCGAGGCCCTCGAACTCGTGACCCCGTAATTCGCGTATTCGGTTGTCCTGCAGATGAAGATCCTCGAGGTCCCGGAGACCGTTGAACGAGCGATTCTGAACGATCTCGATGTTGGAGCCATTGAGGAAGAGGATCTTGAGCTTCTTACGTCCGATGAACGCGTGGCTCGCGACCACGCGCAAATCGTTACCGTCGAGGTAGAGTCGCGTCGCGTCCATCGGTATCTGCTCCGGTAGCTTGTTGACGTGACCGCCGGACGAGCAATCGACGACGTTCGCCGACCAAGATTGGTCGTGGTAGCAGGTGCAGTTGGTCGGACAGGTCATCTCGCAGTCGCAGGCGTCAAAGTCGCAGCAGTGACAGAGGGCGAAACAGTGGGCCTCGTATTTGCACAGGAACTGGGAATGCGATGCCTCGACGAGTGGCACGTACATCTGTTCCCTGTCGTACAGTAGCTGGCAATAGATGCTCTCGAGATCCATCACTCGCGGCTGAATGCGCGACTGGCTCTGCTTGTTGACGCGCTGCAGCCACTCCATCGTGCAGTCGCACAGGTATTGGTTGTCACCGATGTAAAACTCGGGTAGCTGCTTATCCGCGGCCACGGCACTTATACGTAACGCGTAAGGCTCGAGATTCCTTATACGATTGCCCTTGAGGTCTACCCGCGTCAAATTAGGCTTTTTGAAGAACGCGTAACTCTGCACTTTCGATATAAGATTGTCGTTGAGCGCGAGCATCTCGACGCTCATGGGTATCGCGTTCCCCGTTATCTCCGTCAATTTGTTTTCACTCGCGTCGAAGTAGCTCAACTGCAGTTGCGTCTCAATCTCGAAGTAATTACCCAACTCACTGATCTCGTTCGAATGAATATCCAGCCACTGTAATCCGGTAGGTATCATCGCGTAGTCGAACCACTTGAGCCTGTTGTCACTCACGTTGAGCCAAACGAGATTCGGTAGATTGGTGAAGAGCCCGGCGATGTCCGACAGTTGATTGCCGTCCAGCCGAATCGCCTGAAGATTGAGATTCTCGTCGAACGCCCCGGGCTCTATGTACTGTATCCTGTTGCGCGACAAGTTGAGTATTTTGAGCTCTTTGATCTTCTCGAAAATGCCCTTGGTGAGATTGCCGATATGATTTTCGGTGAGACGAAGACCGTAAAGCTGGGACACGTGATCGAAGGTGCCACTTGGTATCTCGGAGATGAGGTTTTCGCCGAGATCGAGGGTCCGCAGGAGGGGCGTGGCTTTCAGTGCATCCGGCACCGTGGCTAGTCGGTTACCGTTAAGATGTAAGTCCTGGAGAGACGAGGCGTTTCGTAACGAGCTCGGATGAAGCGTGTTGAGCCTGTTATTATCCAGGGAGAGAAGACTGAGCACGTAGAGGCCGCTCAGAGTGGTCGCGTCGATAACACTCAACTGATTATCACTTAGTACGAGGGTGTGCAAATTGTATAGGGCCGAGAATGTGTTCTCGGGCAGGCTCTCGATCAGATTCTCCTGTAGACGGAGAATCTGAAGGCTGTAGAGGTCGCGAAACACCGCGGGCTCGAGACGTCCGATCCGATTGTTCGACAAGTCCAGCACCACCAGCCGCATCAGACCGGTAAACGTCGCGGCGTTAACCCACTCGGCCGTCAGCTCGTTCATCGACAGATCTAGCACGAGCAGCTGTTTCAGCTCGTTGAACAAACCGGGCGGCAGCACGTTGAGCGTATTGTTTCGCAAATGGATCTCCTGTATGTCCCGCGCGTCGTTGAAAAGTTCCGGTGGCAAGCTCGCCAGTCGATTGTCGCTCAGACGCAGTATACCCAGCGAGGACAGACCCTCGAACGCCCGATCGCCCATAAACGTCACGGCGTTGCTGCGCAGATCGAGGCTCCGCAGTCTCGCCAGGCCCGAGAAAGCGCCGGACGGCAGATTCTCGACGCTGTTGTTGCTCAGATCCAATTCACGCAGGCTCGACACGCAACGCGCGTCCGCGTTGAAGTTGAAACTCGCCACCTCGCGCAATCGATTTCTCGTTAGATTCAGCACCTCGAGATTGTGAAGCGAGCACAGCGAGCCCTCGGGCAGGCTCCACATGTTATTCTCGCCGAGATCGAGCCTCTCCAACTGGCTGAGCTCCTCGGTGAAGGCCCGCGCGGACACGTCCAGGGCCATGGCCGACCAGTCGGTGTTGTGCGTCCTAACGGTGAGATTCCGAAGTTCCTTGAGGCCCCGGAACGCGTCGTCCGAGAGATTGCCGATTTTGCAGTACTCGATTATGAGCTCGCGCAGCTCGACGAGAGGCCCGAAGCTGCCGGCGCTCAGCGAGCTCTGGTAGAACAGCGAGTCGCTGCACTCGAGCCGCAGTCGGACCGTGTGCTGAGGCTGTATCACGCTGAAATTCGTGTTCTCCAGCTCGCTGTTGATCGTCCGTAGACGACACACGAGGGAGACATCGTCCTCGGCGTCGCCGGTCGCGACCCATCGGCACTCGTCGGGCGCCTTGTACCTCAGCGCCTTGCTCAACGAGGCGCCGAGCACGCCGAATATCGTGCCGAGGAGTATAGCGAAGAAAGCAGGACTGCCCTGCATCTTAGCGGCCTCGCTTGTTTATTCCATTCGCCGGGCTGGATGGATGGATGCGGGAGATGCTTCGCGATGCGATACACCGATGCTTTGCCAGGGAGAAACCGGCTCAGGGCCCCATCTAAATCATCGCGCTATCTCACATCGCTCATCACTCTCCGCCGTCCGTCGGCCGTCTCTCGTGCTTCAGCTTCGAGCGCGCTACACGCACCCACCGGGGCTGCCCACTTGTTCGGCTTATATCCACAATCACGACGATAATCCCATGATAATTCCACGATAGTCCCCCAACTTCAGCGCCGTCTTTTTCCTCGACACCGTAATTTTCGGTCACTGCGTGCGTGTGCGGCCGCGCGACTGTTTCTTTCTCTTGTGGGACCTAACAGTCCAACCACCGACTGATGTGATGTATAATCACGCGTGCGTCCGCGACCGACCACGATAACGCGGAGGAAACACAAACGTCGGACGTTGCGGCAAGAGCCACGGTTCTCCGAGGACTGGTGGTCGGTAGGTCGTTGGAGCGAAGGAGGGCCCGCTACCAGCAGATCCCGTCTCCCCCTCACCTCGGCCACTCGCCTCGCGCGCTCTCTCGCTCTCTCGCTCCTTCTCTTTCTCCTCAACGTCCTCGCTTCTTTCCTTCCCCCACCCGCCGGTGAGGCCCCTACCTGAAGCCCGCCGTCCTGGCGAGCCTATAAAAACAAGACAGGTACACTCTGCGGGCCCTTACAGTGGCTCTTCTCCTTCGGCTTCTTCTCCGGCACCGCACTCTCTCCCTCTCTCTCACTCTCTGCTTCTCCCTCTCTCTCTCTCTCTCTTACGCTCGGTGTATGGTATCAAGGCGCTCTTTGCAGGCACGATATCCCGTGGCATCCATCGCCATGGCGTGGTACCGCGCGGCGCGGCTCCTTCGCCGCGGCGAACTGCCCGCCGCCGCCGCCGCAGCCGCTTCATCCGGATGGATCTTACTTTCCTTGTTGAGAAACGAGAGTCTCTCTTCTCATTCGCGAGGTTCCGCGACGTATATACCGGCCGGCATGTTTCGCCAGAGAGAACACCTCGGCCTTCGAGCGCGCGATCCCGGCCTGTGAGCAGCGCACGTTTACCCCATTGTGACGCGGGGCCCCCTCGTGAATCCGGGCATAGAAAGACCGGGGTTGCCGGTGGCGTCCCGTAGGAACGATCCTCCCGCGCCTGGGAGAGGCCCCGACGAGATCAGCCGTGATAGCTGACGATGACAGTGACGACAACACGGCTATATGCGAGCGAGAGATCTTCGCGTCATTGATGCGGAAGAGGTTCGAGAAAGAGCTTTGAATTATTTCTCTAAACAAGCTCGGTCTGCTCGACAATGGGGCTTAAGAAGTTCACAATGGCCCTCGAGAAATGGTCGGGCGACGCTTCCAGCCGGAGGACTCTCACTCGGCGCAGCCCAGAGCGTTAACGGGATCACCTTTCTAGCGCCTTCGAATCCATTTCTACAGCCTGTACGAGCCGGGCGGTGTTGTCACTTGGCGGGACCTCCGCCATGGTTACAGTCTATTTGTTTGCGAACAAAAGATTGATAAAGGGATAGAAGTGGCCTGGGCGACGCTGTCACGTGGCCGAGCGAGAGCGCGCGGGCGCGACTCGTTCGCGTTGCAAAACGAGGCTCATTACTCAGCGTCCCGGGGGGAATGCGCCTCGTCGAGTTTTCACACTACCGCGGCGCGGGGACGAGACCACGACGACGGCGGTGAGTGGGCGTCCCACTCGATGAGAGTTATCAATGACTTATCATCG
The DNA here is from genome assembly GCA_963932165.1 of Pimpla rufipes. Classification (NCBI taxonomy): domain Eukaryota; kingdom Metazoa; phylum Arthropoda; class Insecta; order Hymenoptera; family Ichneumonidae; genus Pimpla; species Pimpla rufipes. The sequence goes on from OZ010635.1 coordinate 13,717,449, forward strand.
AGCAGTTATTTACGATGCAAAGTGGTGCGAGCTCGTCCAGCCAGAAGAAAATAAAGCGGCGGCGGCGGCGGCGGTGGTGGTGAGCGCGGTGGCGCGGTAGCTCTGGGTTATAGCGGGAATGAGTTCGGCTGAAGGAGAGTAGTCGAGAGCGCGGGGTCCGAGCTAGCATTCCCCCCCGGGTGAATCCAATAAGCATTCGCACTTGGGGTGTGAAACGATCAGGCGGGTTGCATTAGCCGTGTGGCTATATATACGCGCCCGATTCCACGGTGACTGGGGGAGCCCCGTTAAGTGGTCCCCCATGGAGCTGCCTACCCCCTGTCAAGAGTGGCCTCTTCACCGCGAGCGCCTGCGTCCCCGTGGTGCCTCCGCACGCTTAGCCCGTGTGTAGGTTGGTGCACCAAACCGACGGAGCCTCGGCCCGGGCTACGGTTCACCAACCGATCCACCTAAATATGCCGTAGGGGTTTTTCGGGGGCCCTCGCTCTCTGTCCGTCCTGCTCTTACATAAAGCTGGACCATTGGCTAATTATGCGCTTTAAAGTGTGTTGCCACGTCGCTATTGATTGTTATTATAATAACGTTGCCCATGAGGCCACACGGGGCCCCCCCGACTCACCTAATATTTCAGCTTCTCCCGAGCACCCCGGCCTATTCCACACGCCGAACGCGGTATGGCCCTCCACCTCGTATATATAGCCTTCTCAATCCTCGCTCTCGCGCCGCCATTAGAAAACGTTGCGTGGAACGTTGTGTAAAAAATTGCCACGGCTGCGCGCTGCCAGCGCCGCTTTATAACGACTCCCTACACGTTATTTGGCCTCTCCTCTCCGTGTGTATATTTTTTTCTACCTTTTTTATTTCCCCCCGCCCCGCGCGGCCCATTCCTCTTTCGCTCTTTCTCTTACCTTTTTCCCCGACTGCGGGGTATCCGCGGTCTGTTCTGTGGTATATTAACTCTCGTCGGCGTTCTCTCACCTGCGTGGACATTTATTCGCAACCTCTTGGCACACGTCCGTGGCTCACATCGGTTTCATATATTTTCTCACGTATCCGAGCTACTTGTGGAATAAATTATCGCCCGAGGATCGCGCGCACGGACACCGCACGCACTTCTCCCGCCGCGGCTCGCGTCACACATCGTTCTATCTTCGCATGCGGGTTAAAGAAATATCGGAATTAATTATCAAGGAGGGACAGTTAATATTGTATTGAGCTGAAAAATGGCCTAAGCTCAACGGGCCTGCTTCTCGCTGATCTACGTTTTCCGAACGACGACAAATGTCGGCTGCTCGTTCGATTGGCCCACGAGGGGTATAAACACAATGTCGGGGATTATTCAGTAAATTTTACGAACCCTGCACGTATACCCGGGGTCTTAATGAGCAAACAGCCGAGCGAGTCGGGATCACGACTAATCATTTAACGTTTAATCATCGGGTTGGTCGTAGCGAGTGGCCGGACGGCTTACCACAACAGCGCCGGGCAGCAGCAGCAGCAGCAGCAGCATCAGCAGCAACTCTTCTAAGGAAAATAATGAAGGACCGAGGATAAAAAGCGTAGCATGTCAGACCGGGGCTGGTTTTCACCACCGCGGCGCCCATATCTGCGCTGCGAGCGGGCAGCACCCCGCGCACCTTTCTCGGGATAAGGGCTGTCCCTCGCGTATATGAACCGTTGATTATACCATAGCAACTCATAATTACATACAGTCGTGGGTACATACTACACGCACTGCTGCCGTGCGGCTCTTGGGAGAGGCCGCGTTCTACTCACCAACACCATCGTTCTCTACTATAAGTATACTCTATCTATACAGCGGTACACGCGGTATACCAACCGACGTTAATTCCGACACTGCAGAAAGAAACCCAACGACTAGATACGTAAGCACGCAGGAGATATTAACCAACTAGAATGAGATACCTGGTGTCTATCTGGAGGAGCAAAATGTGTGTTCGGTCATCTTCTTGCAAAATTCCGGTGGAGACAAGTCGTTCTGCCTGGATATCGGAACTTCCAGCTGACGGTGTCAGTGTGCACTGAGAAAAGAGATTGATTGGTTCGACAAAGTCCAGCGGTTACAGGCTGCCAAGTAAATGTTTAGTCAGATCAACACTGTTTGTACTCACCTTAAACGTGTGTCGGTCGCTGAACTGAGCAACTGTTGATGAAACCAAACATTTCGTTACTCTAACTAAACATTTATTTGACAGCCGGTGTACCGCTGGATTTGGTTGACCCAACCAACGCTTTATTCTGTGTGCTCACAAGGTGGTATATATAGTGACGTTCTATGTCGACATTCCATCGACTGACGCTAACTTCGACATTGAAGAAAGAAAGCAACGACTAGACACGTAAGCACGCTGCAGATATTAACCAACTAGAATGAGATACCTGGTATCTGTCTGGAGGAGAAGAACGTGAGCTCAGTCATCTTCTTGTAAAATTCAGGCGGAGACAAAGTCGTTTTGCCTGGGAATCGGTATTTCCTACTGGCAGTGTCACTATGTACGAGGTGGTATATAGCGGCGTTCTACGTCGAGTTGACCGCGTGCCGACGCATTCCACCGACTGCTAGAATCCGACAGAGCTCTTGCGCGGCGTTATTGCCGCGCTCTCGCGGTATTTGAACGTGACGCGGAGCGGGTCACGCGCCGATGCCTCCGTGCGCTCTCTCACCTTACCTGCTACGTGAATTTTCACGTAACTGCGCCTTTAAAACCCTCTCGTCTCCTCCGGCCACGGGAACCAGGGGGGGTTTACGATCTCGCAGACAAAACCGGGCGCACGGGAACTGACTTCATAAATCGTATCAACACTTACCGATTAATTATGTTACACCATCGCGGTTGCTTTGCGCGGTCTTGTTTTCAACCGACGAGGTCGCATACTTAATGACTCGGGGGAAGAGATCCGGCGTCATAACACGGGGATATAAATGCACAATTATTTTACGTTAGGCGCTTTAGCGTGATAACGTGTCTACAGATTATACAAAAGTGTCTCCAATTTGAGAAAAAGAAGTCATAAAAATTCGGAACAAAGTAAACATTCAACTGAAACTTTTTTTCTTTTGATTAAGAGTTTTTGTCCAGAAATGTCCATAGAAATTTTGTTTACTCAAATAAAAATGGGCACGCAACGAATGGTAAATTCATGTTCAAAAGTCAGACTTTTGAACTTTTGATTAAAAGCTTTTGTCGAAAAATGTCGATAGGAACCTTTTGTTAACTGAAATCAAAATTCATGGAAATTTCGGGTATTTATTAACTTATATAGGCAAATCGGCACGCAAAAAAGTTAATTCATGACCCACAGTTTCAGGGCTTTGTTAAAACTTTTTTCATCGGGTAGTCGGGGCGTTGTACACGTTAAAGGTAACTGTGTCATTAGTGTCATTAGTTCTTATCCGGCTTCTATGTTAACCCTTCGTGGTGACATTGGGGTCAAAATTATCATAGTAATTTAACATGCAATTCTGCGATTGTGTGATCACGAAGGGTTAAACATTGAATACGTATGTCACACGGGTTTCCTGACCAACATTCAATTATTTAAGAATGGATAAAAAATGTCCGCCCTTGATCCCATTATATTGTTAGCGTTCGTTCATTTTTTTTCAACTTACACATTATTTTCGCCGTCAACATTAATGGAGTAGTTACACTCGAGCACTCTTGGTGACTCCGCGGGTTTCGTCTAAATGACGCTTTTAAAACGTTCTAACCGTAACTACCTCTCGGGGGCAATCAAGTTCCTTAGTATTCGTGTTACATCAGCGGTGATAACTGCTGACAGTGCCCGGGACTTGATGGGTCTAAAATGGATGGTCCGAGTGCCCGGGGGCCGACGCACCGGAGAGAGGTCGGCGCTCGCCGCCCATGCCTCGCCCGCGGACCCCTTCCTCCTAATGCGATGATAAATCAAACTGCTTTACCGTTTCCAATCGAAACCGTTTTTTTCCTTCCAACAACTCGCGTCTTTTTTTTACGATACAATTTTTCTTTACGAGACCACGTGAGATAGCGCACATCCAAGGCCGAAAATAAATGGAGCGTTTATATCCTCGTTGAAACGTCAGGAAGATTTCACTGAGGAAGAGGGAAGAAGGGAAAAGAGAGAGAGAGAGAGAGAAAAAAAAACAAATCCGCTAATAGTAATGACAATCATGTGACAGAATGGTCAATTAGCGATATCGGGAGGACCAATTAGGTGCCCTCATTTACCTTACAAACTCCACAATACCTCTGTGCTGGCAGTACGATCGCTGCATAAACTGTACAAATAAGTGATGAATAAATCAAGTCGTGCGCCGGTACGAGCTGGTTGATTGATTCTCTTACGTCATTGCACGTAAATGGAGCAATCAAGCTTCTTAGTATTCCTGCAACATCGCCGATGTTACTGGGTAGGTAAGCGCGCGGGGTACGAGGGAGATACGATAGCTCCGAAAAGGACGGACGACTGCCGGCGCTGCACTGCTCCGTGCAGGCAGCAAGAGCAGCACAAGTAAAAGCGGTAGCGTCCGCGGCGCCGAAAGTCCTCGGATGAGACCAAGAAAGCAGAGACCACGCGTGCGCGCGACGTTGGGGCGGCGGCGGCAACGTCGGTCAGTGATCGCCGACCCCCCCGTGGCTCCTAACTGCTCCTGCCTCGGCTCGCCGGCCCCCCTCACTCTCTATACCGTCACTTTGCTCCTCTCTCGCGAGGGGCTCCCATCCTCGGTCTCGTGCAGGTGACGAGCCATCCCCGGGCTCGCATCGTCACGCTACTTGCGCCTCGCCTCTTGATCAGTTCCTCTTCCGTAATCACTCAATGCTTCGGACATACCGATTCGGCAAGAGAAAACGAAAACAAAGAAACGAAAATAAATTCCGAATCCTCATTGGCACGATTAGACGTTGGCATTGCCAATTTTCGTAGCTGCCCGGTCAGCATTTTACACACGGACTCGAGTGCGAGCCCTGTGGTTACGTAATTTCCTCGTCGTCGAGGCTCTCCTCTCAATGATGCACGATGACGCTGCACACTCTCGATTCCACCGGTATCTCCGCGCCGAATCGACTTCCCGGCCGCCTCTATTGATAACTTTCTCCTGTGTTATTTGAAAACACGTAGTCATAGAGCATCGCGCGACCACGGGATCATTCGTGGACTAGTAGTCACGGCAGCCCCTGCGTACGCGGCCACTGGAAGATGTGTCTGTATGTCTCGCGGTGCGGGATGACGCAACGCCGCTCGCGCAGTCCGTGTCAAATTGATTGGTGCGGATTCGCCGCGTTGCCCGTTACCTTCGTAACATTTGAATAACGTTTCGATTACTCTTGTTGCCGTTTCGTAAAGTTCAAGTTTTCAACCGCGCGACGCCTTCCGCGATTTCAAAACAGCCAGATTTATGAACTTGGCCGCTCGCGACCGTAAATCGAGGCGATGGCTTGAATCGCGCGGGAATCTCGAATTTTTGAATCGTAACAAATTGCCGCGATGAATATAACCATTTTTCATTCATACAGTATCTCGCTGCAGCTATATAAATGGCTGCTTCGTAGACGAATACTCAATCAATGTCGGCCTTTTAGTGGGTAAACGTCGTCGATTTTCCACGATAATTGGGCTTGGAGTAATCGCCATTCGTGAACCAAAACCAATTTACGCAGCCATCAATGATTTGAATAAAATAGAAAAATGTTACTTTTGCCCTCGCACCAAAAACTTCTAAAACCGATCTCCTAACGTAATTTTTGTGAAGTTATCGACATTTGGTATCCTTCTCGAGCCGTAATTTCCAGACGGAAAATTTGACACACAAACATTTTTACTGTAATAAGCTCTTACGCGCGCTTCGCTTATTACCACAGACTTTCCTGGCAACCAATCACAGCTCGAATAGAACGATGACAATGCTTTCCATTACTCATGAACTTTTTAAATAAGGACTAGGGTAATCACACGCGCTGGCGCGCGTGCCTGAAAGACTTTTCGCCAAAATCGACCTCAGAATTTTGTTCTTCAAAATATCGACTTTTAACCTATACCATCGTTCTCAAGTCGCATATTCTACCCCTAAAAACACTGGTTATCAACCTTTTATAATCGATTTCGAAAAAAATATTTTTTTGGCCACGAAAATATTTTTTTTCTGTCGGAAATCGTAGATCTGGCTCCGGACCGAAAATCGCCAAATTCGACCCCAATTTTTTTCTCTTCAAAATATCGACTTTTAACCTATACCATCGTTCTCAAGTCGCATATTCTACCCCTAAAAACACTGGTTATCAACCTTTTATAATCGATTTCGAAAAAAATATTTTTTTGGCCACGAAAATATTTTTTTTCTGTCGGAAATCGTAGATCTGGCTCCGGACCGAAAATCGCCAAATTCGACCCCAATTTTTTTCTCTTCAAAATATCGACTTTTAACCTATACCATCGTTCTCAAGTCGCATATTCTACCCCTAAAAACACTGGTTATCAACCTTTTATAATCGATTTCGAAAAAAATATTTTTTTGGCTACGAAAATATTTTTTTTCTGTCGGAAATCGTAGATCTGGCTCCGGACCGAAAATTGCCAAATTCGACCCCAATTTTTTTCTCTTCAAAATATCGACTTTTAACCTATACCATCGTTCTCAAGTCGCATATTCTACCCCCAAAAACACTGGTTATCAACCTTTTATAATCGATTTTGAAAAAAATATTTTTTTGGCCACGAAAATATTTTTTTTCTGTCGGAAATCGTAGATCTGGCTCCGGACCGAAAATTGCCAAATTCGACCCCAATTTTTTTCTCTTCAAAATATCGACTTTTAACCTATACCATCGTTCTCAAGTCGCATATTCTACCCCTAAAAACACTGGTTATCAACCTTTTATAATCGATTTCGAAAAAAATATTTTTATGGCCACGAAAATATTTTTTTTCTGTCGGAAATCGTAGATCTGGCTCCGGACCGAAAATCGCCAAATTCGACCCCAATTTTTTTTTTCTTCAAAATATCGACTTTTAACCTATACCATCGTTCTCAAGTCGCATATTCTACCCCTAAAAACACTGGTTATCAACCTTTTATAATCGATTTTGAAAAAAATATTTTTTTGGCTACGAAAATATTTTTTTTCTGTCGGAAATCGTAGATCTGGCTCCGGACCGAAAATCGCCAAATTCGACCCCAATTTTTTTTTTCTTCAAAATATCGACTTTTAACCTATACCATCGTTCTCAAGTCGCATATTCTACCCCTAAAAACACTGGTTATCAACCTTTTATAATCGATTTCGAAAAAAATATTTCTTTGGCTACGAAAATATTTTTTTTCTGTCGGAAATCGTAGATCCGGCTCCGGACCGAAAATCGCCAAAGTCGACCTCCAAAATAATTCTTTTCAAAATTTCACCCATAATAGGCTAATCAATTTTGCGCTACTGCGCTCTTATAAAGCTTTAAAAGGTTACGGGCACTGTCTTATGTCAAATTTGACATCAAACTGATTTTGATTACAACGGACTTTTCTGGCAACCAATCACAGCTCGAATAGTTTGCTAAAAATGTTTTCCGTTACTCATGCACTTTTTAAAAGAGGGATTACCCCATATGCGCGCCCGAACACCGTTCCCGAAATAACCGTCACAAACCTTCAAATCTCGCACACCCGAAAACACTCAAAATACAAAAACCCGACTGAAACTGCTCGTTGATTAGCAACGAGTAATTAGTAGTGCAGGCAACCCGACAGCCAATCAAAGAACAAATAAACCGACAATAATACTTATATCGAAAACGTGATATTTTACCCATTGATTTTTTAAGGGGGGTCGTGACACACTAGCATTTTCGAGAAGGGCCAAAAATAATTGACGACACGCTCTTATTAAGTTAGATTATACTTAGGGCGCCAAATTAATTTATCATCCTTGTAACACATCGATTGTCTTAGTATAATCAGTAAAACACTGTTCAAATACACCGACTTGCGATATCGTCACAGTGCATAGGTAAAACAGGGAAGTAGCTAGTTGATTCCCGTAGATACGCCACAGAAAGTGAAAGACGTTTTTCGCGTGCCTCGCAGTCAGTTGAGTTTTCGATTCGCCATGGCTTTTTCTATGTAAATCACGAGTGCATACTGCCTCTGCCAGTGTGGAAAGAATGTGCTTTCGCCTATGCAGTCCGAAATCTTTCTCTCTCTCTCTTTTTCTCGTGCGGTCCTTATACTTTTACCGCGAACGGTAGAGGACTGCGCGCGCGCCTTCTCTCGGTATTGCTTATTGTTTTAGAAGGAATCACGAGTCCGTAGCGGTACGGTCACGATTAAGCCTCGCTCGCTTCTTCTCGTTTCGTGACCGAGTCCTCTCTCTCTCTCTCTTGTGTTTCACTCTTTGTCTCGCTTAGGGTTCCATTGCGGGAACCTCGCGGGCTCTCGGGCGGCTTCTCGCTCCGTCTCTCTCACACTCTCGCGCGCTTACCTTTTATAAACGGACCTCGTGGGGCCCTTGCGAGCCGGGCGCAGGGATCCGCACGGCATCTTTCGAGCCTCGCTCTCCGCAGCCGCAGTTTCGCTTCGAGTCGCTCGGTTCGCTCTTTGCCCCTCGGAACTCTTCGTGGTCCGCGCTTCGCCTCTCCGCGCCACTCGCTCCACCGCCAAATCACCGTCCTCATCTTCGTTCTCGGTTGCATGCCCGCCGCGCTCTCGCAGCCTCACGCTCACCTGTTGCAGAAGAAGTTGGCGAGCTAAGCGCGAACTGCTCTAGAGTCTGCCGACGCCGCCGTTGCCGCCGCTGCTGCTGCCGCTGCTGAATCTCTCCACGACTCGAGGAGTCAGGATCCTCGAGCCACGAACTTATCCTCAACCCTAATTCTTGCAAACTCCTCGACAACGCTTCTCACGACACACTTGCAACACTCACTTTCGACGACGACCCCAATAACAGTTTTGAATTGATTAAACAACTGGAGCGATTGAAGAGATGAAAAATGTCCCAATCCACCGTAGTGACTAACCTAGTTGCGAAGTGACATCGCGTTGCAGCGATAATTCGTGACTCATCGATCTTGTGGACTCGTTTGACAAAAATTCAGGCTCACCATAAAAAAGGCAACTTTGTGCATTTTTTGAGTTTTAATTTGAAAATAAACCTATCATTTTGTAAACATGAAAACTTTCGTTCTGGCTGCCCCGATCGCGACCCCCAAAGTGATGTTAGAAAGCGTTACAGTCTGTCCAGAAATTGAGAGAAATGGCTGAAAGTATTTACGAGCTTGGTTTATGGTGTCTATAAAATCTCGCCTCTGGAGCAGTTACTCCTAGGTAAATGGATATTTTTTTGAGAGCACTCATAATGTTTTTACTCGCACTACGTGATCCAGTTCTTAAATCCATTTGAAAGTCCAGAGTATATTGGAAACTCTGCAACGTAAATTTCTTCGAAAAACGTGCAAAAATGTATCCAACCGTGGAAACAACTGGTGCGCCGGATCCGCAGTGTCGTAAAACAAATGATATCACGAGCAGGGCCGGCCACTTGACGTTGCACCGAATGCCGGAGCCTCGGGCGAAAGTCAGCCGGAGAAATCACCGCGGGAAAACATCGAATGCCATAAATCTCCTATTATAATGTTGCTTAACTCAATTATATCTCGGTACACACCGAGGGTTTATTACACCGACTTATCGTATCTCAAGGACGCTAGTTATATCCCCGAGTGAGCGGAACGGCGCTTATAACCCGTAACTACGCCTGGGAGGAGTCATATTCGCAAGGGTAAATCCAAACACGACGGAATTTTCGCAGTTAAAACCGAGTCCCCCGGACGGAAGGAAGAAAGAAACGAATGCGGCCAATCAAGTTACCTTCCAGATCTCGTCGCGGCCGCAGCGCTGCATCTCGGTAGTTGCGTCGAATGACGCGATCCGGATCTCCTTCACGACTAGATTTTCCCAGATAGCGCTCTATGATTTAAGCCCGGTTTCCTCGTTCACTTAGGTCCCAATGGGTTTTCACAAGCGATAAAAGTAACGATGTCAGGAGACGCCGCGCGAGATTCCCATAGGGAGGACACGGCTTTTGCCGGTAAGGCAAACGGGAACGTGAGCGCGGCCGGCAAAGGCTGCGGGGAATGCGACTCGTACAGGAAGGAGACGGAGAATCGCGGCGGCAGCGCCGCGCAGCCACTCGCCCGGCTCTACACGATTATAATCAAGTTGACCGTGAAAGTTTCGTTACACCTTTACTGAGTTATGCATATAAATAAGGAAGGATAGGTGGCTCGGGGCAAACCGGGAGCGAGCGAGTCAGCTCGCTCGCCGCTTGCGCGGAGGTGGCAATACCTTTGTTAGCGGAAGGTTAATGGCGAGAGACCCCCGGCTATCTTACGACGCTGACAGCAGTCTCGTTAACGATTACGATAACTCCGGCTCAGAGCTAGCCCGCCGGTGGCACTCACCGGTTGCGCTGAGCGCAGCTCTCAACCACGATGAGGAGAGAGTGAGAGAGAGAGGAAGAGAGAGACAGAGAGAGAGAGAGAGAGAGAGTGAGAGAGAGAGGAAGAGAGAGACAGAGAGAGAGAGTGAGAGAGAGAAACAGAGAAAGAGAGAGACAGAGAGAGAGAGAGTGAGAGAGAGAAACAGAGAAAGAGACAGAGTGAGAGAGAGCCCACTCCATGCCGCGCGGATACCTCTATATACGCAACTCTCGCGTGCACAAGCCACTCCACTTCCACTTCCATCTCACCAAAAGCACCATCGAGTTATAACAGCAACGGCAACAGCAGCACCAGCAGCAGCGCCAGCAGCAGCACCAACGGCGGCAGCAGCAGCAGCAGCGGCAGCGGCAGCGACCATCCGAAAATTAACGACCTTGCGGACCCACTATGACTCGGTAAACGCCAACTGCCCAATTTTTTTCTCAACTCGGACGTTAACGCATGGTTCGTGTCCGCGTTACATCTCTCTGCAACCGGCGACGGTCCTTCCTTCTCTATACCACGCCACAGCTCTATGCCATTTATTATGCGCGCCGTACTGTGCCGCGCGCGCGCGCACACACACGGTAGATATGTATCGCTTTTGCGCGCGAGTCTGTGCGTTTTACAAGGAACGAGATCGGTTCTCCGATTTCTTCAACAAAATTCCCAGTTTATTTGTCAAACTCGTCCCGGCCTCGGCTAAATTAGTCATGACAATCGCGCCGTGTTTTCTCGTCTCGCCTTATGCAACGATCGCGCGCGTCTCGCCGGGCTTAATTATTTATGGCGACGCCGGGAACGGAAGACGGAAAAATATATATACAATAAGAGAGGATAATAAACGGGACGCCGCAAACGGTTCGAGAATTATGCGCCACCTGACAAGCGGACGTTTGTCTTGATTGAATGACTTTTTCATCGTCGTAATGATTCACACCGTCGGAGGTTAACGACACGTTAAACTCTTATAACCGTTTTTACGGGCTAGAGTATAGGACAATTCGGAACACCTCGGTCTTTATCGCGTTTGCTGCGTACGCTGAGGCACCGAGGGGAAAAGTTTTACTGTCTGAATGTACCACTGTAGCACTTGATGTACTTTTGAGTGGTTCCCGGTTTTCTCTCGCTAACACGGTTCTTTTAATTGCGCACGATTTTCCCGATTGACTCCAAAGCGAGAAATATCTACAGTTCATACAATGCTTTTAAATTATTTGTACTGTATGATCATCGATACATTTTTACGTTATCTACTCAGAAATAAAATGAGCCATAGCTTGTCAAGTACGAGCGAAAATGACTAGGTAATTCGACTTCCAAAAAACTGCTTATAATATATCCCATTGGTTATTAGCATAAAGTGAGTTATTTTCTTGTGGTTCTATAAATTCATTTTTATATATTTCTTCTACATCAAGCAGCTTTGCATCCAACCATCATTGACACTGGTTTCCTTTTGAAAGTATGGCCAAATAATGTTGTGAGCCTTAGAACATGATTGACTTCACTCTACCATGGATGCCTCCCAAACTGTAAGGTCTAAAGAAGCCTAAAGAGTTTTTTCTGTGATGTCAGATTGGTGATAACATTACAAGAGTGAGAAGTATCGATTCAACGAGATGACGCATCAGTCTATTCGACGAAATCGTAAATAACCTCGAGTTACACGACCGGTTGCGAAATACGGCAAAATAAACTGGCAACATCGATATTCCTTCGTGCCGAATTCTTCGCTCTACTCCTTTTTTCCCACTCCGTGTGTATCGCATTGTCTGCGAGCCCGTAGAAAATTCGCCGTCCTGCGGCAAGTTCTACGCTCATGAAACACAATTCATAGCCTCGCTTCGCCGGTCTCTGTCTTTCCGTTCTTTCTCACGAGCTTTCGCCTGCTCTCCGGCCTCGGCGTGGCGTTATGTTCCCTGAACAGCGGAATCCTCGGTAACCGTTACGCTCGTTTTTTTTTTCCTCCTCCTTTTAAGTATTACGCGAATATAAACCAGACTGGAATTCTAATTGCCGCACTTTCCACGTAATGCAGAAGTTCCTTACCGTCCGCGCGCCCTCGTCACATGCGGCTCGCTCTCGCTGTGTGTGCTCAACAGAAGCACCAAGTCGGACGTAACCGAGAGCAAACAGCGTTCGTGCCACTGTACACCTTGTTGGCAAAGTCCAAAGGTGCTCACGCCGAGAGCACCACCAACCTTCTTTATTCCCCCGGCGCTCGTAGCGACCGTGCTCTTTTACGAGAAGTACGTCAGTCCCCGGGAATTCACCTCTGCAAATATTGTATATTTAGAGGTCTCTCCGAAGTACTCGCAGCCGCGGAAACGTCGTGTCGGTTGCGCACCGTCCCCTCGCGCGAGGCCGAGTGGGAGGATCTCGACGTCCGAATTTTTTCATTCACCGCATGATTCGCCTCGTTTCCAAAGTCGAGAGAAATTCGCCCGCGGCGAACGCGTGTGATTACAATGCGCTCGCCATGTATATACTTCCATTCATCGGGATTTTATCAGTGATTTTTTATTCATACGCTCGAGCACACATTACACACCCGGACGCTTCTCTCTCATCTCGAGACTCGGCGAAACCGCCAATTTTTGGCTTTTACCGTCTGCCTCGCAAACATCGCTTACTAATCATCGTCAGCGCGAGCGATAATTAATATTTGCAATTCGGTAGTGAATAAAGGTCGAGTGGACAGGGATGAGACAGAGTGGCGGGAGGGGGGGGGGGGGGGGGGGGGACGAGTGAGAGGAGAGGAGAGTGCGGTTGGTCCGTCGGTCGGCCGATCGGTCCGCGTCCGGACCGACGCGTGATCTCGCAGCAACGTCGGTCTAATCTTGCGCTGAGATGCCTACAATTTTCTGGCTGTATAGTGGCGTACACGTCTGTTGTGTTATGCCATGCGTGGGGGCGAGCTCATTTATTTACGGGGATCAGTATTGAAAGGGTATAATTTACAAATCCCGCGCGGCCCGCTGAATTTATCGGCACTCCGCTACCCTTTCATTACAAATCCCCTCCTGCCCGCTCCCCCCCCCCCACCCCCTCTCCCCTCTCCCCCCACCCCTGCACGCCCCGCCGACGTTCGCGTACACGTTCGCTCTCTTTCTCCGCTCTTCATCGAGACTCTGCTCCTCTTTGGTGCGCGCGCGCGCTCGCTGCTTACATTTCCAACCCCTGGACCGCCGCGGCTTTGGGCCCGTCGCCGACGTTGCGAGCCGAGCGAGCCGCACCTCCCCACGGCCCCCGTCGCGGGCCCGATCGTGATAATGTTCGGACGAGTGAACTACTTGATTGAAAATGTGAGAAAAGAGTGGAAGTCGCCGCGCGGTTCGCATGGCCCGAGCGTTTATGGGCCCGCGCAGCGCGCGAGTCTTCTAGGAAGATCCATTCGTATCCACTCATCGCAGCTCGTAATGGATTACGAAAGAAAACACCCACGAAATCGTCAATCTTTTATTTACCCACCGCGCGAGCGCCGTCGAGGAATCCTGAAAGCCCGCGCGTTTTTTACGCTCGTCTCTTACGGGCGCCGCTGCGGAGAGATTTACCTGTAAGAACAAACAATGCCCCAGCGAGATAACAATCTTTATACTCTTGGAAATGTTCTCCGGTGTTTATCTTTTTTGTCCTTAGGAGGAAAAGTAGGGTTGTAAAAGCGAGAGAGAGAGAGAAAGAGTGAGAGAGGTTTACGAGAAAACGAGTTTACCTCTGCTTAACGCTCCACTCGAATATTTTTCAAGTACTGTCATCAAACAGACTCGAGAATGACGTCTTCGGGTTAGAGCGTGTCCCGGCTTCCGACGAGGATTTATCGATATAAGTGCCGTCCGGAGTCCGAAGGTCTCGGATTTTCTCGTCGAAAACCCGCGACACTCTTCAGTTATAATTGAATAATGTTGCGTGTCCCGCAGAAGAGACGCGAGGGGGGGGGGGGGGGGGGAGAGCACAATCTCAGAAAGGAAAAATCAATTAATTTTATTACAGGCTCGACAATTTAACCGAGTCAGATTGCTCGATAAGTCAATGACTGGGACATCTACCTTATTAGTTTCTGCCTTACATTTTTCATTCACGTCCATGAAGATCTATGGAGTCTTCACTCTGGATGATATTCCAATTGCCTGCGGTGTCGAGTGGGACGTGCCGCGTTAGTTAGCCTATTTCCACCGGTTGATAGGAGAGCGGCAGTCCTGCGAGGGGGCGAGAGAACCGCCGAGTGAAGTGGTGGAGTACGCTGAAGTGTCGAGTGGTCGAGCAGGTAGTAGAACGCAAAGAGATCGGATCTCCCGGGGCTGATGCTCGGTAGATGTTGCGCCGGTGGTATAGAGCGGATAGTATGCGCTCACGGTGGTGGCTACGTGTGCTACTAGGTTCCCGTCAACAGCGATAGAAACAAGCGCGGTGCACCCGTCTGGGCCACTCCGAGTGGACTCGGGCGTGACACCGCTCGAGATAAAATTGTGGAATGGACTCTTAATGCCCGCACGTCCACCTTCATCTACCTTCGTCTTCACCGCTACCGACTGCCCAGCGTGAAACCGCCGCTATCCGGGAGATTCATTAAAAAATCCCGGCACACAGGCTATCAAGAGATTCCGGGAACATTTGTTCGACTCGAAAAGGTGTTATATTTTTCTTGCGTAAGAGATATCGCGACCGGCGCGCAACTTCAACCGTGTTAAATAGGCATTTGTCAGAGAGTGAGAGATACCTAACGTGACACCCACTGCTACACCCGGAGGAATCGGTCGAAAATCCAGCCGCTCGCGGTTATCAAGACATTCCAATGTCATTTGTTTTTCTTGAAAAGGTGTCGTATTCACTTGCGTTGGAGATATTGCGACGAGTCGTGTTAAATAGGCATTTGTCAACTACCCAACATGATGATATCACGGTGGTCCGAAGGTTTCCCTAAAAATCCCAGCCATTCGTTTATCGAAAGATTCGAAGCACATGTGTTCGGTTCAAAAGGCTATGCATCTATACCAGAGATATCGCGGCCGGCAAGCAACTCCAACCGTGTTAAATAGACGATTTGCTAAAAAAAAACATGACACAACCGGTACCCAGTGGACTCATTCGAAAATCCAGCCACATTCGTTTATCAGACCATTCCAAGGACATTTACGTGTCTCGAAAGGGTGTTACAGTGACTTGCGCAAGAGGATATCGCGGCCCGTGCGACTTCAAGCGTGTTAAATGTGCATTCGTCGGAGTGTCATTAACACCCGATAAAAACCCGGAGCACAAGGGGCCGGCGCTCTCGGCGTGTCTGCGCCATTTCAATTGAATTTCTACTATGATTATATTAGACCGGTGCACCGTATTGCGTAACGCGTAATGTTTACCCCCCGGATGATTGCAAATTGTTATTTGCACGCGTGTATCATATATACCCGGCGATAGGATATTACACGCTCGGGAAACCTGAAATGTGTGACCATAAATGATACGCCGGCTCGTTCGCACCTGCTCTCGCGCCTCGCACTCGAGGAGGTAATTTAGTAGTATAGAGCCCTTCCGGAGATAAAGATAAAAATATGTGACCGCACGACTCGGCGCGCGCGTTCAAGTATAACATCGTATAACAGCTGTTGCGTGAATCCGAGAGTGCTGCACATCGAGATTGCTCGACGCGAGTGACGAAACACACAACGCCGCGCGCGGCGTTGTGTTTCCGAAAGTAGTACAAACCGTGGAATAGCATTTACCTCTCACCTCGCCGCATTCTCGCACTCCCGAGTCCCCGAGTCTTTGCTCGGAATACCCGCTCGCCCGTCGTGAAAAGCCGGGGTGTTATAAAATCCGGCTCTTACAGCCTCGACGCCTGGCGTCGGGAGGGGGTTTCGTCTAATCCAAGTGGTCTTTGAACTTGACTCGTTGTATCGACGCACACGACACGGCATCGACCACTCCGCAGTGCCGTAGTCCGAAATATAGAAGGTGCGCGATGCGTGATGTGCGAGACCACACGGGTTGTTTAGTGTGAGAAACTAGAAAATCGGTTTGCGTGCGCGTTATGGTTCCAATACGACGCCGAGGCCATATCAGGAAACTTTTATGACGTTCCTAAGGCGCGCACGAACGAGACGGTATACCCGCGCTCTCTGGTATTTTTACACCCGACATCGCTAACACATCTCCGTGCGTCGCCGAGACGCAGTGAACATCGCAGCCACATCTCACAATGGCTATAATCAGAAAACGCATCATCTTCAGCGATTCCGATCGAATTTTTCCAGCGCTTCAAGGACGGCGTTATAGGCGGTAATGGAATGTTTCCAGGCTCGCTGGAATTTTTTTATATCCCGCGCTTCCCGTACCGATATAACGATCTTGTCGGCATGAGACCTAGAGAGTCGTCGTATTGCAGGCACTCGCGCTCCCCAGTTGCACAAAGGGCCTTGAATCGCGTTGGTCGTGAGGTAAATAAAACTCCGTGAATCGCTCGCGCGGTGTTGCTTTGCGGGTGAATGAAAAAATGTGGAAAAACACAACAAAAATCGGGTAAGAATGATGAGGTCGCGAATTCGGTGGATCGGAGGCCGGGATAATCCGAGCGCGCGCGCGCGCGGTTTAAAACGGGGTAAATATGGGGAAAAAGGCATCGAGTAGGTAAGATAGGACGTTTAACCCTATGGATCGCGGGCCAAAGGCTCCTCTCGCTCTCGGTATCATATGGCGCGCGTGCATTTCGAAGCGAAGATGGCTCAACTCGGTTGAGAGCTCAGGGTCTCGGCTTTCCTCTCGCGCAGAACCGCAGCTCGTTAAAAAGTTGCTTGACCGGTTGGGCGCTCGAAGCTGACTCTGTGGTCTACGACCCGACACCCAACACACGGCCCCGGATACTACACACCGACAAACATCATCCGACTCTCTTCACTCGGTCTCCACTTCTCTCTCCTCCTCCTCCTCCTCCTCCTCCTCGCTCCTTCTCCTCGTCTGCCTCTTCCTCGTCTTCGCCTCGTTGTTTCTGGCTCTCTGCTCTCTGTACCGCGCGTACATCTCGTGTCCCTCGCCCTCCGCTTCTGCCTCCTCTTCTTCTTCTTATTCTTCTTCATCTTCCTCCTTCTTCTTCCTCCCTGCTCCTTCCCTCTCACTGGTCTTCACCGACATTCGACTTTCGGCCCTCTCAATTGAAATACGGGCGTGCCACACACGCATGAACAGCATCGAACTCTTCTTCGCTCTCCGCTTCGTCGCTTGTCCTCTGTTTCGTTATCCCCTTTCCTCCCCTCATCCCCCCTCCCCCCATGTACTTCTTACTTGTTATTCCTTCTCGCACGTTCAATCTCCTTCCTCGTCGTCGCTTCCTCCCGTCCCTTCGGCTTTCCTCGCTCGCACGTTATTTCTTTCCCGCTTTATCGCTCTCCCGTTGCCTCGCGTGCACCTCGCTTGGCCTCTCCTCGCTCGCTCGCCTCGTACTTCGAGTAGCCCTTTTTTTAACCCCGACTTCCCCCGTTCACCCCGGTTCGCCGTTCTTACCCGGGCACCGGCGCGGCCAGTGCAAAACTCGAGGCGAACCGCGAGCGCGCGGTGCGGTGCAACCGGCATGCCACGAATATGCGAGAGAGCCGCGCGCGGCGGTTGTGCCGCACCGAAATTATCCGCCGAAGCGCTTTTCCTCTCTCTGCCTTCCGCGCGAGACGACCGACCCCACCCCGGCGACGCCGCACACTCGCGAGTGAAAACGATGTTTTTTCCCCTCGACAACTTGGCCGAATCGTGAGTGCCAAAACGTGTCGGCGATGCGTCGGAACGAGGTTCACAGTTATTTCAAGAGACCGAAGAAACGCGGCTCTCGATCCTCGCGGTGCACGCGGGGACGCCTCGCGGTTTACTCGGGAATCTTCGAAGAGCTGCACTTATGCTTTCAGGGTTGACACCGCGAGCGTAATATTTCTCGATGCCTCGAGCTAAATCCCGCTGTACCTGCGCGAAATGGAGAAACCTTATTACCCGGGGACGCATTAAAGGTTTGAAGGAAATTTCGTTCCGCTTCATTGCAACTTTCGTGCCTTCACGAATGTTCCCTAAATTCGTAAATATTTCAATTCTACTGAACGTAGAGTTGGCTGCATTCGAATACTGTAAAACCGTGATTAACTGTGATGCTCGGTACCAGGTCAATCCCGGGTTAATCCGACCACGGTTAATCGGGGTTCCACTGTACTTTGGCCGTCAGAACGTAAATAACTAGAATTCGTTGTTTTTTTTACTCATTATATTTCCACCTGTTCAGATCTGCGTTATTATCGATGACTCAGTTATATCCATAATCGTTGAATTTTTATAAACAATACAGATGAAGATTGCCAACAATAATTCTTCCTGATTCATTAATTGATTTTCCCGGGCTTCGATTCAACGGCGACAAATCATCGCGTCACGCTCGTCCGAGCGCGGTGGCTGCGCGAGGCGCAGCCACAGAGATACATTCGTCCTCGGTCGTTATTTTATTTTCCGCCGGCGACTCGAATTTCCAGGCGAAATGCATTATCGCCCGTACCGAGATGAAATGTGACGTGGCGGACGCGCGTAGCTGAGGTGGTAGCCATGTGCAGCGGCAACACATACTCTCATATGCGACAGATCGCTTTATTGCCTTCTATTCGCTCGGTGCGGATGCCTTGTATCGCGTTGACCCCCGTCGACCCTGTCCCCCCCTATGGCTCGGCCACGCAAAAATGACGTACGCAATCTATGAAATGTATCTATGCACCTTTGTGCAGTACAACTCACGCAGCGCGAGCTTTCCCCAGGGCTCGCGCTGCACATTCCTGTCCTATATGCGTGTACATTATAATGAACAGCCGCAGCGACAATAAAGAATAAAGCATGCCTCGAAATTGATGACAAGTATCAAGCGTCTCGGGAGACAAACGCTTAACTAAATCTTCAGCGCATCTTCCCCTAGACCAGCGATTAAAAATGTTTATCCAAACATCTCCCAACCCAGGGTCCTTCCCACCCCGCGCCAGTGGCACCCGAAGACGACCCCGCGCAAACAATCCCCGCGAGCCCGATAAAATCGGGGTTAATGGGTCCGATCCGTTTTCGGATAAGGGCGTGAAAGCAGCCAGGACGAAGAATAGAAAAAAATATAAGAAAAATAATATATACACGCTTGCGGGTCGCGGGCTGCTGAAAATGAATATCGGAAAGCACTCAGCAGGCGAGGGAGAGACGAATGGGGGAGGGGGGGGGGATGAAACGAATGGGGGGCATCATTATCGAGGATGTGGAATGGCAGATCCCGCTCGATAAACGCGCTAGAAAAGGCAGCAGCTGGCCGGCCCGGGTTATTATCTCTAGAAATGATCTCGAAATACGTAGAAAAACACGAACACGCTGTGTGTACACCGCGAGAGCCACCGTAGCCATTTGGATGAACCGGAGTGAGCGCGTGGAGTTGTCGCCCGCTCCGTCGTCGTCGTCGTCGTCCAGGATGTTTCGGACTTGTGCGTGCGGCGATAGGAGAGCTGGAATGGAAATTCCTAGAAATAGGGAAGTGTCCCAATAATTATGCCAGCCACGGTGTGGAACGTCGCGGCGCGCGGGGTCATCGTGTGTGTGTGTGTGTGTGTGTGCGCTGTCTCTGTCCTTCGAGCCTCCGCCGCGGCGTCGTGTTGCGGGTTGTGCGGTGGGCGCCCGGTCTCATCCTCGTCGCCCGTTGCCGCCGCCGCTGCTGCTCCCGCTGCTTCTGGTGGTTGAGCTCCGCCAGCTTCTCGAGCGACCGCGTGGCCCCGCGTGTTGCCCGCGCGCCACCGAGAAAACCGTACAGCCAGGGGAATCGTGAAGAGATGGGAATCACGAGACAAGACAAACGCCAGCTAAACCTTAGCAAAGTGTGGCTGCAGCGCGGCGGCGGCGGCGGCGGCGACCCAGCGGGAGCATTGCCGAGATCTTAAACTCACGCTCCGGCAGATTAGTGAGGCGGCCATATAAGAGGCCCATGAATATAGCGCGAGCAGCTCGCTAAGCTCGTCTGCGCGGCCGACCGACTCGCTCCTCTCTCTCTCTCTCTCACTCTGTCTCACTGCCGCACTGGTCCACCGGTCTTGGAGTCACTCGACGCGCCGAGTCACCGCGGAAACTAAACTCCGCTGGATGGAAACTACGCTTCGCCCCTATGGTCCACCGTCGAGCGAACTGCTGCCCCTATCGCCCCGCGGACAGGCTTTATTTACGCAATCCGCACGAATTATTCCGTCAAAATTCACGACGCAAATTGCGCACCGGCTCGGGATGAGCTCGGGAGGGTCACGGATCAGCGCGATTCCCTTCGGAGGAAACAGCCTCAAAGTCCGTCAAACCCACAGCTGTTGGCGGAGGCGGCGGCGGCGGGGGGAGGGGCGAATCTCGCTGGGTCCGTCCGTGGAAGTGGCGGCAGGTGACGATGCCTCGATAGCCCATGTCGGGTGGTAGCCCCGTAACGAATTGGTAACAGAAACTGGATTACCGGAGGATGAAGGGGGCAAAAAAAAGGCAGATCAAACGGAAACGTGACCATTAGCGAGACGGAGACAAAAACTTGGGGTGGTTGCCAGGGCAACGTAGCAACACGATGGTGGCAGAAGGCCATTCTCCCTCTCTTTTTTTTGCTTTCTCTCTCTATTTTTCTCTCTCTCTCTCTCTCTCTCTCTCTCTCTCTCTCTCTCTCTCTCTCTCTCTCTCTCTCTCTCTGTCCGTCGGTCCCGTCTTTTGCCGTTGCCGTACAGCCGCGGTAGACGAGCGGAGCGAGCGAGAGCGGCGCACAGAGCGCAGCACACGACCAACCGGTCGGTTAGTCCGCGCAACAACGGGCGAGCAGGACTCATTCTCTCGTCTTCGCTTGTAGTTACGCAGGTTCAACTATATGGGTGCTATTACGGGCGCGGGAAGCCGGGGATCGAGAGAGATTGACGAGGGGCTCGACATGTTAGCTGAAACGAGAGAGGAACCTGCAGCGTCCTATTAATCGAAGATGCACCGGGCAATGGCGCTGCATGGGCGGTGCGCGACAGGGGGAGGCGCGCGGGGAGCTCTCTCGCGGAGCGAGATCGCAAAAACCATGCCAACGCGGTGTATACGGCGAGCGAGCGAGCAAGCGCGCGGGGTATATAAGCCGCGACGACGAGAATTCCGCGCGCGCTGGTCCCGAGCCTCGCAGGACCTGAGCGACGCGCTCTCGCTCTCTCGCTCGCACGACCATATATACTATACATATATATATACCCACCGTACCTACCTACTCCGCGGAACCTTCGTTCTAATATACGGCTTCGAGTCCTCGGAACTAAATGGCTGGTCACGCTGCCTTCAACGCCACTCGACAAAGCGGACGATCTCTCGAGTCAACTGGAAACGCCACGATTAACATACGACACGTCCGTCCGCGAGGCGAAACACGGCTCTCTGGTTGCGGCGCTCGCCTCGCTCGCTCGCTCGCCCGAGCCCCCGCGAGTCCTCTCGAGTCCTGTGTGTCGTATCCTCGCCTCTCCTCGCCGTTGCGCCTCGCTATATCCCCCCTTGTCCCTTGTATGTATTAAAGGATCGTAGGAGTCTCTCGCCGCGGCGAGAGATCCGAGATGCACCGGAATACTGCGACATCATCTTGTACGGGAGTGCCAAGCGTCAACGCCAGCCCCGCGCGCGCAATATACACGAAGGAATGTTTCTTCAACACTAACCCCGAGCGCGCGCGCGTATTTCCTTCCCGGGCCCTTGTAATTCTCTCGAGGGATTTTTTTCCCGCAAAACCAGATATTACGTATAAACAGTACACGAGAGTCGGGGCTTATGCTAATTGCGCGCACTGACGATTTGTACCGAGAGCGACGGGAATAATATTTGCCACCCTGTTGTACACGGCTCTCGCACAAGGAATTTGTGTGTTGAGTGTGTATTTAAACCACGCACTCGTCGCCCTGTTATAACCGCGAAACTTCTTCGCGCTCGCTGACGAGTCCCGCGCGCGCGCCCTTCGCGAGCGGCAACGCGACCAACTGACCGCTCGCGGTGACGTCGAGAGTTCTGCCGCTGCTCGCTCTGTCCACGCGCCTCTCTCGCTCGCGCGACCCTCCGTTTCTCTCGCAGCCAAATGCGTGACGCATGTCCCATTGTTTGCCGGATTATGACGTCGGTTCGGAGCCATGTTATGCTAATGACGTAACAAGCCCTAACAAACTGACAAAGTCGACGGCGCGCGCGCGGCCTCGGGGGGTACATGTATTGTGTCCCCGCGATGTGGTTGGTTGTTGTTGTTGCTCGGTCACCGTCGCCGTCGTAGCCCGCTTTACTCGTTCCACGGTTTATTCCGGAGGACGCGCGACGCGGTCTCTCGATTATCATTCATTTTTCCTGTCAGTCGAGCGCGCGCGTTGTCGGCCGGTGCACTCGACGGTGCTCGCGGTGCAGAGCACGTTGCGCCGGCGAACATGCTCCGCGTACACATGCCTGAGTGGCTGCATCGTGAACCCTACATTTTAGTAGTTAGTAAATGCAATGTGTACGGCAGACACGGGGCACGTCTTGAAACTGGGACGCGAGCGGCAAAATAATATTGCGCGAAGCACTCGGGGCCGCGCGCGACTACCCGTAGTCGCTAATGAAAATCCCCGTGACTACACGGTAGCTGAGATTGTGCCTTCCTATATACACGCTGACTGGCGCGCAGCGGCGGCAGCAGCGGCGGCAGGGCACATGCAGCACGGACGTACTATCTACCACGTACCTCGGCTCTATTCCATTATCCTCTTCTCTTTGACCCCCGGGGGTTGAAAGTACTAAAAGCTTTGCATCGACATACACGCCACGGACATTCACTCTCGGGATTCTCAACGCCGAGCGAGATGTTGACTATATGGTTTACGTTTTAATCTTGTATTTCTATTTTATACGTCGGTACTTATGTCTTGATACGTGAAGCGCTCGGATATGTGGGATATTTGTGATGAGTTAAAGCTACGACGTGTATAGTGCGATGTACGCGTTTTTGTAAGTAGTGACGAATTGATGTAACGGAGGCATCTGGATCATACAATGAGTTCGGAAAGTAACTTAGGATGGTTTACTGTGCGTTTGGTTGATAGGACCAATAATTCGGATCAAAGGCCTTGTTTAGGTCAAATCTCGTCAGTGTTAAATCCTTCACTAATGTCAACCGTTATTTAAGATCCCGTGCAAAATATTTCTCCAATTCGCTCTGTTTGTGTGGACACGCATCGTCAGGTCGTTTTTATTAAAAACCATTTCGCGCGCTGTGATGTAGTAATTTCACTAATCAATTGTTCTCTCTCTCTCGTTACAGGTGAGTCACAGAGACATATTTGGACACTTATTCACGCGGAAGGTCATAAAGTGAGTTTTTAAATCCTTTGAACAAATTGTACTTAGCCCGGTTAAGCCAACATCTCCGACTGCGGAATGAATGAGCAAGTCGTACACACCGACTCGGCGGAGAGGTTCGTTATTGTCACATTGTCCGCCGCCGCTGGCGGGAAGGACGGTGGATAAAAAAGGAAACGAATGATGTTGTTTTTTCATCTGGCCGCTCGTGAAGAAATTCGGCGTATGTTTACGGATCCCGTATGCCACCGGGGACGTGAATAATGGATTCGAAACTTGTTTTATAAACTCATTACTGTGCCCGGTGGAATGGTAGTTGGTTGTAAGAGATCGCTGCTCGGAGATCACAAGTGCCTTCTGCTGCTCTCTGTTCGGCAATGGGTGATGCTGGTGGTGGTGGTGGTGGTGGTGGTGGTGACGGTGGTGGTGGTGGCTTCTACTCCGCGCGGGTCCCCGAACTTTCGGACATACTCCGTACGGCTCCGAGCGGGAGGGGGATAAGTGTGGAGAAAGGGAGAGATTCTTAGGAAGGTTCCTCACTCGATTGTATCTCTTCTCTTTCCGAAATGTTCATCGGGAATGTGGCCGGATTTATTGCGTCTCTGGTGTCTTAAATATCATTAAACCCGTTTATCAGCTATCTGCGAATCTATCGCTCGGCGGGCCATAGCCCAGCTTCCAGCGCACCGACCGGCCGACCGACGCACCGACCAACGAACAGAGCCGCTCGCTTGAGTGCCGAAGGATATCGTAGGGGAACAGCCAACAGACGCGGAGATTGGGACTCTCACCCGGCTCCCAATATAAGCCAAGGGAGTCGTAGTCCCCTTGGTCCTCTCCGCGCCTGCCGTCCGCGAGTCACACGAGATTTCGTGGCATCTCTCAGGCAGAACTAAGCCGATATAATTGCTCGTTGATGAGGGGCCCCGGGGGCCGTCGCGGCTTGTATACCGTGCATCTCGTTATTTTAAACTCTTATTCCCCGGGATAATGTGTAAAATAACGTCATGCCCCCCCCCCCCCCCCCCCTGGCTCGACGTATACGCGCCAACCTGTGTGTGTAGTTAAATTCACACCGCATCGCGCGGATTTCGTGATACTCCCGGGTTCCACGGACTCCTCCAGATTATATCATCGTTATTGTCACCGCGCATCCACTTAGCACTCGCCACATTTAATTAACTCGTCATTCCGGCCAATGTTTATTATTATCCTCGTTATAAGCCTTTCACACTTATTCTCAACGCGAGTTTATTTCTCACACGTGCTCCTCGTTACGGGTTATTAGATTGCTTATAATTCTCGGGAGATTTTTTCTCGAGATTGTAACGAGCTCGGCTTCGCTCTCCTCTCGCTCGCTCGCCCGGTGGATTAAACGCCGGGAGTTTGAATTTTTATTCTTCAAATTAATCAAAAGTTTGATCGAGCTCGCGCGGTATATGCGGACAGACAGACCGTACGGTAGCGTTCGACATAACATGTCAAATATTGAACCACTCACAGTCCTCCTTATTTGCCTTTGCTCCGGGCTAACAAACCGCGCATCGCTTCATTTGTTTGAGTTTCCTGGCTGAAAAAGAGAGGATTAAGCTTCTATTTTGACCTCCCGCCGGGGACGCCCGCCGTCCAATCCTGCACGGCCGGTATTGCTCCGACCACACAACTTTCGGTGGAAAGTTCAATGCGCTTTGCAAAACCCCTCCCGTCGTGGGCACGACAATTTTTCAAGTGACCGCGCTCCTTCACTAGGCAAACAAGGGTGCGGCAAAACTATATCGGTTTTACACTTGTTCCCCTCGCGGCTTTTAAATTCGCGGCTACACACGATATTCCGGCTTCGTGTTACAGCCCGCGCCCCGTGTTACATCTCCGCGTGCCCGTGGCCGCGCTGCGAGCCGCGTCGACGAAAAAGAATAAGAAATAGAGATATAAGCGTGAAGCCCCCGGAGAATAATATTATGCTGTCTGTAATAATTTAATCCGATTAGCCCGAATAACTCGAGTGCCCGACGGCGTCTTTCAGGATTCCGATTCGTGAGCCTTCTCCGGCAATGTATACGCGCCTTTAATTCCTGACATACGTTCTCGCCCGGTCTAAGCGTACTGTTTCATAAAGTAAAACGAAAAACACACAAAAAACGAAGTCGACAACGTCGTTTGGGAAGATTGAATTTTTATGCTTATTTATTTTCGTAACCCCCTGACTGCCAGGACGGTTAAACGAGGGGGGGTTATGGCGTTTCGCTCCGGTCCGCCGATAGAGGCGATTTTCGGCGTGACAAATAAAATGAAACGGACAAAAATGTTGCGAAAAAAAAAAATCGAAAACGCTAATTCTACGTGAAAGTCACCAGCGTATACGTCGCTTATTATTTTATTTGAATCGTGTGTATTGACATACGTAAATATTGCGAATTACACTAATTTTCACCCTGAATTATTTCGAATGCACGCGAAATGACGTAGCATTATCTTGATGTACAGCGACAAAACCGCAAATCGGTCCAGTAGGCAATGTAATTCAGCACATTGTTGACAGGAATAATTTGCGCCGGTGAAAAGATAATTCATATTATTATGAAATCTTGATGTCGCGGAGGAGACGTTATGCGAGTCGAGGACGAGAGCTGGAGCTGCGAGGGAAGTGTGCCACATCAGAGAACTAGATCAGTTGTGGCGCGGGGCCACTTAAAGTCTCCCAACGCCCTCAGATGAGGGTCGTTTCTCGGTCGGCCGAGTGCTCGGCGAGGTCGCGATGTCCTCGATATTCCATCGTAATTTTCAGGCGTTCCCTCATCCACGTCCATTCTGCCGTTGTGCCTACGTGCACACTCGGTACAGATAGTTAAAATTGCACATATAGTATATATATATTATATAGGTGTACATAGCATGATCGGTTGAGGAGAAAGATGAGAGGAGGGAGTCTGACTTCGGCCCGCCGGACCGCGCGAGTCGCGCGCGCCCGCGAGCTCGATGGAAAAATGTTGTCGCAAAACGTTTCGTACTTCTGGTATTCTCGCGGCCGAGAGCCGCACGATCGCGGCCGGCAAACTAATTGCTCGCAAGAGTAAATAGGGTATAGGCCCTGTAGATAATAACGAGTGGACGGTAATAAGGCCACTTTCGTTGATTATCGTTCTTTTTTCCGAAGACCGGTGGAGATGGGAGGAGTTGTCCTTGAGATAAGTACTCGGGGGGGCTATATACACTCGGTGTTCACCTTCCCTGGCGTGCTGCTCGTGCGCTCTCTCGCTCGCCTCCTTTGCAACGCGCGAGGATCTCCGACTGAGCCTCCGCCCTCTCCGTAACAGCGACTCGTCGGGGCGCTCTTACAACTTGTTACGTCTAGACCGGGGGCTCACTCCGCGTCGTCGCCGTTCTCTCTCTCCCGTAGGTGGTGATAATCGTTACCGAGGGTATTAACAAAGAGCCCCAACGATTACAAACCAGTTCGTGTATCTCGCCCAGGCCGTTCGTTTTTAAACATCAACTCTCTCTCCGCGCTCATGTACTCACTGCCATCAGCACTTCCGACCCTCTCGTATTTATGAAGCTTCACTGTGACCACCACCGTCCGAGACCTAACTACTTGAATACTAGTGACTACTTGACTACGGGCCGCATTACCGCGCGCGCGAGAGCTCGCGCGCTACCGCACTTGCCCCCTCGTTCCGCGCTGTCGTCGTCGCCCGACGACTCAACGAGTTATTAGCTTAAGACCTAACTATATATAATGATTTAATGTTCTTACGGATTTAATAATTGACGAGCGAGCGACGTTTATTCGCTTGTCGTGGCGAAAAAACGTCCAATCTCGAGGTATGTCATTTTTTTATCCCAATTGCCGTAAAGTGTGTTAATGAGTCTTTAACTGTAAATGAAGATTTAATGTGCGACGATTAGAAGACGTTAATGTGTGGCGATTCGTGTGGCGATTTTTGGTTGTGTTGTTGCGAAAAAATTAAAAAATAATGTAACATTAACTGGGAAAGCGCGTATGAGCTAGTAGTTAATAAGAGTTCTGTTAAACAAAGCGGCGCCTTCGGCTAAACTTATGTGGTAACTTGTGACAAATTAATTGCCGAGATCTCAACACATACGCACTTGCGAACATTTATTACACACCCATCTGTACGTTTTGGACAATTTCGAGCCGAGAACGTTGAAACCTCGAAGAAAAAATCCATCTTTTTATAACAACAAATATTTCTGTATGAGGAAGTAAAAAGTAATAAGACGAAAAAAATGGACGAGGCGCGGCACGTTACGAGAACCATTACTAAACTAGTTCTTCGGAAGCGCCAGTCGAGCCGCTCCCGAGAGGTATTTGTATTTTAATTAGCTCGGCTTCTCTTCGATAGCCGTTTGTTCTGTCTGATGCTCGAAGAAAGAAAGACCTGAGCTGAGCCTCTCGCCCCCCCCCCCCTTCCTCAACACACCAAGAGGCAACCACTCTTCCCTCGCTCCAATCTTTCCAACGCTACCCCTCGAATCGTTTAATCATAATCTAATAACCGGCTGACACAAAAAACTAACTCGATAAATGCAGGCCCCATGAGAGTGTGCGTGAGTTCATGGTGTGTATAATGTGCACTGTTGTTTTGTGGTGTATAGTGCATGCTACGAGCGACGGACCTGCCCGCGGTATCCAGACGTTCTCGTCGGAGCGTCTGCCCGTCTTCGTGAGACAGAATAAACGGGGTGGGGCGTCTTTGGCTGCGGAGATGTTATCTATTGCGGATTCTGTCTGTCAGACACGCCGAAATCCTCGACGTGGACTATGGCTGGTGCTTTCCCCTGTCGTCCTGACGTCCTTCCTCGTAGTACTCCACTTTCGTTCCCCACTTTTTTTTTTACCTTATTTTCCACAATCTCGGGCGGCACGTTTTTTTTTCATTTATCGCTGGTATTTATTTAACCAGGCTTTATACCGGCCGAACCCTCCGTAAGGCCGACGAGGTACCTGGAAATTGGAAGAATTAAATTGTACTACAACTTCGAGTCTGAGATCAACGGAATAAATAAATATTTTTGGACTTAATTGTTGAGAATGAAAATGAAAAAGTCATATTTCACTAAATTTTCTCTGTGACTTCTGCATTAGAACTTTGGATCGAAATTATTGTTGTCACGGCATGTTATAAAATGAAAAAAGTGGATTGAACGAAGTCAGCGAAAACTACTTTGCAACTAGGCGCTGTTTTATGGTTTTCCCGATCGTCAATCTTTTTTCAACATTCCGAAAACACTAGTTTGGACTCATTCCTTACTTGATAAAAAAAAAACATTTCAACGTTTTTCAAGATTACAAGATCTCAGTATGTAACTTCAGCACAATTCTCCATCCACATGATTCCCGAGTGATTCGACCCACAAACAGGCTGCGTGTGTCTAAACTCGAAACATCGCACAAGTCACTAAAGTCACTATATTTTTAAAAATCCTTAACCCGAGCGATAAACCTCAAAGTCTCTTCACGTCTGACATTCGGCGATAATTAGATTCACGAAAATGTCCCCCCGGCGCTCGATAACTTTGTTACATCGTTGGCACCGAAGACAGGGCAGGGTCAAGTTTTATTCGCCTAGGTGATATACGGTTTTCTTCATATACCAACACAGTGTGTACACATAGGCGCGCCTGCTTTCCGTCGTGGGCCGTATACGCCCGTGCTCGACCGAGCCCAGATATACGGCCGTTGCAGCAGTTCGCTTCGGCATTGCAGAAGAAACGGCAGTGGTAGCAGCAGCAGCAGCAGCAGCAGCCGCCGCCGCCGCCGCCACAACAGCATCAGCGTCACGGAGAGCTCGGCAAAGTCAGTCTGGCACGTTCTCCTTCTCGTGGTGGACGTTCTCGCGGTGAACGTACATCCGCTGGACGGTATGGTCAATGTCAGGGTCGCGGCCGGTATGTCGACAACGTTGATTTCTTTTTACGGTACAACTCCGCGGCACGCCGCGTTGCATATTGATGATCGCCTGATTTATAACTGCAGCGTGTCGAGACAGTGCAAAAATATCCGTCTCTCTTCTTCCCTTCCGTTTCCCCATTTCTTCCTACGTCTTTCTTTCCCTTTCTTTCTCCCCCCCCCCCCTTCTCTCTCTCTCTCTCGCTTGCGTTCCACATGAGAAGTATTTCTACGTCTAAATACGCGCCGTGTAGCCTGCTGGCCTCATCGATAGAAGCCTGGGCGATACTGCGCACCGCGAAGTTTAACTTTTGCCGCTAGTTATCTAACGCGGTATTAAAGTTTGACTGTTCTTAGAAGCCTGGCGAGCAGCAAGAGTGCGCTGCGAGGCATAATGAGATAACTATGAGCTGGTAACGTTGGCCACACTTGTAGGATGCGCGGCTGGAAAGCGCCAAGAGTCAACAAAGTCAAAGAGAAGCCATAAGCGCGAGGGGGGTGCGGAGAGGAGGCCGAGGAGAGACGAGGAATGGAACTCGGTGGCAGCGCCGAGGATCCCGCCGACGCTGCCGCGCAACCTTCCGCCGCGTGTGCGCTATGAAGACGTCTCGTAACTCTCGTGATCGGTATGATCAGAATACTCGGAGCGTCCCTGTCATCGATGTTACCGATCTCGGTCGCCCGAAGAGTTATCACGAATCTACCATAACCGTAGCCTCCACTTGCTTTTGCTCGCTCTCGTCTCGCATTTTGTTTTGTTTTTTTCGTCGCTGTCGTTTTTGTTTTTCCTTCTTCTTTTTTTTTCGTCTCTGGACCTCGCGGCATATCGCAGTCCCGCGGCCGGAATATTCACCCGCTATTATTTCAACTCCGCAGCTCGGGGCTCCGCAGCGCGCCCGGAGAGTGCATGCCTTGTCCTCGCGGGATTTTATTGCCCACATATTTTTGTTTCTGGCTACATAACCGACATTGAAATCGTGTAAAAAGTCAAAGTGCTATCGGCGTTCGAGCCGCGTTTCGCGGGGGCTCCGACGAGCCCGCCGCCTCATCGCCGATTTCGTTCCTTTTCTCTCGTTTTTTTTTTTTCGCGCGATTACAATGCGGAACTAGCGGAACGCACCGGGCGCGATATCGGCGGCGGCGGCGGCGGCGTGTAGCCCCGAGTCGAACGCTCGCACTGCGAATGGAGATGCATCGCACGGAGATCATGAGCGCGGATTAAAGGCGGAAAAAGGGGATTGAGAATAAGAAAGAATGCGAAAAAATGAAGTAAAAAATAAAAATTAAGAAAAAAGAAACGTAAAAACGGGTAATGGCAGTGAGATTACGCGCCGGCTTTTTTTTTCGCGTGTTCGAAAATCGAAGATGGCGCGGTAAGAGCCACGGCGAGGGGGTTATCGAACTTGAGCCGTGTGTGTATGCTGGGTTAAAAAGTCAAGCGACCCACGCATCACGAATACCCGATAGGTATCAGAAATACGACGGGACCGTTATAACTTTATGATGTGTGTACGGAGTTTAATATACGGAAAGAGCGGGATATTCGTGCATTGTCGAGGGGAACAAAGCCTCGTCCCGCGGTGGCTGCATCGCCGGGCGCGCTCGCGGTCCTCGCGCGCTGCACCCGCCGTCGCGATGCTGCTGCCGCGCTGCTGTTGCAGCCTCTGACGCTGCTGCGGGAGGTATAGAACTGGAAACGGGGGTGGGAGGGTCGAGACTGCGGAGCGACGATCGTCGAGAGGCCCCTTGGCTCGGACTCGCGCCTCTCGGCCCTTACCGTTCTTTCCCATAAAACTCGCGTAGGTACATACATATACGTATATACCACGCCGTCTGCGGCGCGGCGCGGCCGCGACTCCTCATATTGCGAACGGTGCCCGCGCGCGGGCGCGCGAATCGCTCGCACTACCATTCACCATACAGCCGCTTGCCGCGCTCGTCGCTGTACTCCTCATACCCACGCGCGTAAATCTTTACTCTCATAACGAGGTGTCGTAAAACATGATCCTATTATCAGACCTTTCTCTATTAAAATGTTCGGATCTCACGAGTAATGGTACAAATCGCAAGAAAGCCACGCTCGGTGGAACGAGAGTCCACCGAGAGGTAAAGACATCGTGCTCGCGATTTATATATATAACTATATATGTAGAAGTATATATATATATACACATGCGTTCATTTGTATGTGTATTCGGTTCACGTATCTCCACCATTTCTTATCCCTTTCGTTAGTTTCGTGTACGCGTACGTCCACCTCCACCTTTAAACATACTTTTTCCCGGCCACCATTTCACTGATTTATAGACGGAGTTTTATCGACGCGTCCGCTAACACGAGCTACCTCTTCGTTTCTCGCCTCTTATATTTTCGTTTTCTCTTTTTTTCTCCTTTCATTTTTTGTAACCAGAAATATTTTATTATATCCGAAAATTTACTTCTTCGCCCACCCGCGGGGGTCCAGACTACTGTAATCCTCGGGAGTGGGTATTGAGACGTGCGTTCGGTGCGTTCGGGAGAGAAATAGTTGCCGAACCTTCCCGTATAATGAAGGTATAGACCAGAAGCGGCCGGCATACCAGAAGCGCGAGTGTTGCCGCGTTGCACATAGTTTTGAACGCCCCGCCCGTGGCGGTGGTTGAAGCGGATTGACGAGCAGATATTTCTGAGGTGCTACGCCGCTGTGTACTCCAGTGGATTTAACCGGTCGACCATCACGGTCAAGGGCCAAATGCGGCTTTGGCTTAGCTTATTAGTGCGGTGAGTCATGTCGAGTGGGGGCATAACACAACAGGTGCTACTTGAATCGGCCGCGACTAGGCAATATATTAACTCGAATTATAGACCTGGGGGCTATCGCGCGCCCGGACACCGTAAATATTGCCTCGCCGCATTTTAACATTACATTCGTCGTGGTCGATAATTTTCGAGCCGTTGAAAACGTGTGAAGATCCTTAACAGACTCGTAACATAACAACACGTTACACGCGGCTTATCCTTGGGCATTTTTTATCGCAATTGCACCGGCGAAAGTTTACATTCGAGTTTACACGCCAGAACAATGAACTTGACTAAACAATGAATGAATGCTATTACGACGATTCTGTTGTCTTCAATTTAGTACGTAATTTATGATGCATTGTATAGAGGATATAGTGTAATTGCGAATTCGTCTAATAATATCATTCCTTTTTTTGTGATTGTCAACTGATATGAATTGATGTTTGATTACATCAATTGACAAATTCACACACCAGGACGAAATTATTGTTATTGAATTATATGTATATAATTCAATAAGATAATACAATTATCCAATAATTAAATGCAATTCAATTCAATGCAGAACCATCTTATTGCGAGTTTCAATTATTCCGCCGGTCGCCGATAAATCAAATTTATTCCACCGTCGAGGGATGAAAATAAAACAAAAATCGTATATATTTCTCGCTTATTAAAGCTGCCTGTATTGGCCGCGAAATCTGCGGAGGCCTCAATATGCCCGGATGTGTAACGTATCGCGTTGTAAGGAGGAAACAGTGCGTGCGGCATGGTGTGGAGAGGTCCTAATATGGAGCGAGTCCGCATTACTTGATCCGCTGGCGGATACCAGAAGCAGCAGAAGGAGAGCGCGCGCGCTCACCACCACCACCACCGTTGACTACCTCTACTACGTGCGTACCACTAACCATCCTGCTTCCCTGCCTCGATCCTTTTTCCATCGCACTCATCCTCACGTGATGCCGCGACTTCTCTCGGCACCAGGCAACGTACTTGCTACCACGAGGTCGTCGCCGTCCTCTCTCTCCCTCTCTCGCGGACTCCTTCGCGGCCTCGGCTCTCGCATTTTGTATCTCCACGCGCGCGCGCACACGGGGGGATCCCTCGATACCAGAAGTTCGCGGGGCGAGCGCGCGTGGCAACCCTTTTTCTATCGATGATGACCTTTTGGCGTTCGCGAGCTCGCCCCCCGAGCGCGCAGGGACAACCAGTGTACGTACTCGGCGCGCTCTCGGCAGTTCCACGCTGGATTCTATCTCGTTGCCAAACACGAGTTTCAACAAGACTCGAAACGAACGCGCGGACCCCTCGCTTCCTCGCGCATGCACAGCACGAGAAGGCGAGCGCGCCGGGCGGTGGGACTGCAACGGTCGAGCGGCCGCTCGGGCGCGAGAAGAATCGCGTTCATACTAATTGCAATATCGCCTCTATCTACAGTGTTTTGCTCGGTTTGGATTTTAAGTGTTGCCGCGAGATATCGCGGGTGATTTAACTGCGGAAATATTTCTGCGAAGTTTCAGTCGTTTTATTCTCTTTAATTGTTGTGGTCGACAGCGCGTTCCCTGCGTGGTCTTGTTCGCTGCGATTATTTTATCTTTCAGTCTTATTATTTCTGAAGCGATCTGTTGTCGGGATATGGCGAGAAGACGTTTCCCACCAATTGACGATTTTTTTTAACACGGGATGACGATTTGTGAACGTAGGATGACGCAGTGAACTTACGAAAATGCGATGGTAGTTGATGGGCTAGGACAAACTGAAACCAAACTCATTTTTGTTTCACCCGATTTTTTCTTGCTGCGAAATGAGACAAATATTTGGTACATAGCAGAGCTACGAGTACATGTTCTGATGTATCTAAACCACTGCAAACACAAGTGTGTTATACGCACTTAAGAGCGACGTGTTTTTCACGTTTATAAAATCGTGTTGAATCAATGCATTAATGTGCATTTCGTGCGTTGAAGGAACATGCTTTACTTTAACACGCTTTAAATACGCATTAATGCATTAATTCAACGCGTTTAAACATGTAAAAACGCGTCATTCATAGCATAAATATAACGTACTTATTGTGATTGCAGTGCCTATGTCTTAGCTCAGAGCGTAACTCACTCACAATGTTAGGAACCACAGCTACTGAAATATTTACGATTGACATATGTCCGCAAAACAAACAGCAAAATATGAAAACCGTTGCCAAAAAAGCGCGAAACTCTCCCACGTTTAGCGGCGATTTAATATTTAGCGTTCGGCGAGCGCTAAACTTTCGTGGAGCTTGCAAATCCACCCGCGGCTCCGTCATGAATATTTTGTCCCCGCGTTCGGTTGTACATCTCGCTGACTGATAGCGCGCGATAGTAACATTTCCCCACAGAGGAGTTTCGTCGTCTCGTCGCGGGTCAACAGCATCAGGCAAAATACGAAACACGAATGCAGAATAGTGAACATCGGGGCTTTTTGCTTTCTCTCTCTCTCTCTCTCTCCACCGGCAGGGCCTTCCCACTCCTCCACCTCGGCGAACGCAGTCTCCTCTCTCGTTGGCACTTTATTTAACCACGCATCCCGAAAGAGCGCGCGCGCGGCTCGCACATAACGCACGCAGCGTGCGCGAGAGCGCAAGACTACTCCGGGCGTGATTTACCGTCGATGCAAATTAGATGTCGGGTCAAGTCGTCGGCTTAATCAAAACTTTTTTCTCCCCCGCGCGCGAGCCGGGCCCCGCGACCACCCGCCCGCACCCCCGACAATGTTTACTGCTTATTCGGTGTGAAATATGAGGGAGTGTAATATTTCCTGTATTCTTGGGAGCCTCGTTGAATGCTTTCGCGATGTTGAGTAAAGAGAGGGAGAGAGAGAGATGTGAGGCCTCTAGCGGAGGACCCAACGAGGCATGCGAGCGTGGAAAGAAGAAGAGGAGGAAGACGAAAGAGGAGAAGAAGAAGACGGCGACTGGCCCCACCCTCGCACTTGGTTATATAGTAGCGAGAGCGGGCGGTGCATCGCCACGAGGATGTCGCGAGCGAGCTCATTGACTCTCTCCACGTGCTCTCGCGACTATCCGAGGAGACATGCGAGACTTCTCCGCATAAACGCGCGGTGCACACTGAGTCGTTTACCTGTCCCGGAGTGCCCGCACTTTGGATTCCTCGCCACCGCTAACGGTACCCGCGGCTCGACCGTTGTTCCCTACCGACTTCTAATCGCTCACTCGGCCATTCTACGAGCATCGCACCCCGGCCTATTCCCACGCTTCATCGAAACCCCAATGAAACCGCGTGTCGCAAACCGCAATGGGCTAGACCAAATCGTAAGAAGCTTGCCAGGCGTGATGCTGCAACTCGAGAGGTGTACCCTCGCGCCTCTGTTAAGGCCGTGACGTTGCCAGGCTGGGCGCGGTGGATGACGTTGCGTATGGCAGTTCGCGGCGCAGTGGACGAAAAAGTTATCGACTCAGTCGCGAACCAATCTCGATGGTGTGATTTGTTCGTCCGTGTGCGAGTTTTCACTGGGGAATTTACTGCAACAATGAGGTATTTTGTCTGGCGGATTTGAGCGCGGTTTTAATGATGACAGGAAGATCGCTATAACCGAGCAAATGTGTTTCAAAATTATAAATGAAGGTTGATTTTTTTCATGTCGATATTAGGAGTTTATTTATTTTTAGAAAACTTGATGTTTCCTTCTTGATTCCTGATATAAAAATATGTCGTAGGTAGAATGTAAGCTAACTTCCGTTTGATTTCCCCAAACTTGAATGGTCCCTTGAACAGAGTATGACAATCAAAACGTTCTGCCTGATTTCCGGGGAAACGAGACAACCAAGAATTAATGGCGTATCCAAACGCGACTTGCACTTTGTAAAATCTGAAAAATACACGAACGCGAAAACATTATATTTACAGCCTGATTCACGATCTCACGCTTGTTCGTAGCGTGCGTGCATCGAACGTATAACTCCGTAAGTGATGATGCTGCAGGTAGGTACAGATAGGGATCGTCGATTTGTCTGTCAACGAGCGAAAACCGGAGTTTCCTGGGGCAACCTCTTCGATCACCATCGATTGTGCTTTACAGCAGCAGAAGCAGCTGAAATAGGAGGGGGCGTGGACCGCGCTAACGCGCGGGGTATATACGCGCCGGCAACGCATGCACCTCGTATCGCTATGTAATTTTCTTATAATTGTACCCAAGCAGCTGAAAGCTCGCTATCAGCAATGGCCACGGCGGAGGTGTATAATTTTCTAGAGAGACGCCACCGCGTTTCCCGTTAGATATCTCGTTAAGCGTCGAATCGACGTTCTATCTCATTCACGTTCGATGACGTGGCTCTCGACGCCGCCGAGGCGCTCGGGCTTTTAGAGACTGGTCGTGTGCTACCGGCCAACAAGGACAAGACACCTAATACCGTCAGCTTAATAATCGCAGCTCCTGAAGCGTTCCACCGACTCGCCGGTGCCCTCTTTGCGCATCTTAGTTACCGCACACTCGCATGTATAATTCACCTGGGAGATTCGTGAGACGCTTTGAAGTGCGTGGGCGTGCATCATATCCTACATACATAAAATACACACTTGCGTAATTATATTTATAGTAGAAGTCACGGCGTTCCGCGGAGCATCCTGCCTCGCGTTATCATTAAGATAGGCAGTGAAACGGAGATACCGCCTCTTTATTCTTAGTATACTTAGACAGTGTGGCCTTATTCTCTTTGCGTTTGCCACAAATGCGCCACGGATCCCAAGACGAGTGACGTCCCTCTTGGAGTGAGAGCTACTGTGGTCGGTATTCGCGGAGAGAATTTAATACTAGTCAAACTTCATCAGGAAACTCTATAAGCTTCATAGGAAATTTGGGTCACATCGGGAATTTGGGAATTGTGGGACGTAAAATATCAATTTCCTCCCGTGTTGTAGCCCAGACCTTGCCAAATGGATATTTTTTATTTATTTTTCTATAAATCAAACGCAGTAGCATTGACCAAGTTGCAAGACGTCATCTGTGCAATTGCAACTCGATGCAATACTCACCTGTTGAGGGTACAGAAAAATATGTATATCTTGTTCAACTTTCCAGCTCCATTCGGCCCCATTTGCATCAATCCCGCTGCCGTTTTATTGTAGCAAACATCAGTGCTGTTTTCCACGGACCGGAGAAACCGCAGCGCGGCGCGTCCTCGATCACACATTGTGCCGAGCGCGGCGCAGCGCAGCGCTTAGAGTGCGCTGAAGTGAGCGAACATGCCGGCGGCGACCGTGAGCCCGGTGCTATCAGCTATGTCGCGGTGTATAATTTTCAAGAAACGCTACCGCGCCGCCACCGCGCGTTACCGTTAGGTATCTCGTTAAGGGTCAAGCCAGAGCGACAATTGAAAAATGCCCCGGTGCTGTTGGTGCTGCTGCTGCTGCTGCTTTTATCAACATATCTCTAACTAGTGCCGAACGGCACCTAGGCCATACATTGTCTTTTCCTGCAGCGCTTCTCTCCCGGCGGGGGATAAAGGGGGGGGGGGGGGGGAGATGCGCCGTTGTAACTCGCCGTGATTAACGAGCGACCAGTTAAATTTATCGTTTAGTATACGCTGATGGGAGAACTTGGTGCTGGTTAGGTTGGTCAGGTTGGCGCGGGGTCACTTGGCCTCGGTGCACAGTACGTATGAAACGTCTTCCCGCATTAGAGTCCTTGTCGCCCTGGTCCTGACGTCACATCAAATTAGCTTTCCATATTTGTTTCTTTGATATCATTTTGTCCGGGACAAAAATTATATCCGAAGTGCCAAAAAACACATTGATGATTACGGTAACAACATATGGTAATGTCTGAGGGAATAGGAATGAATAACTTAATTTCTTTCACGATGTCATACTTTGATTGTCATTTTTTGCTACAGTAAAAGATGTGCAAAATGAAATAATAGCTCATACAGGAAAAAACTGGATTTAAAAATACTCTATCAGGTTTTCGGTGAAAGTATTTCCGTTGCTTGAAAATATCTATACGTAATAAAAAAAATTCCGTTGCGCCCGATATCGATTTATCGTATACTAGAGAACCGAATTGTGTGGAATTAATTTGAGACGAGGAAAATACGCAAGTCTGATGTTTGGCGGATTTTTGAGGTCCGAAGTTATCGAATCATATGTATGTGATCGAATATATATCATCGAATCAATAATTTCCTAAATAAAAAGGCCTAGATAAAAAAAAGTTCTATTAGGTTATTGGTAGAAATATCGATCATTAAATAAAATATATATTCGAAATATTTTTTTTTAGTTCATCGGCGATTTATTATCTACTAACGAATCAAGTACTATGTAATTCATTTCAGACGAGAAAAATAAAAAATCTGCTATTTGTCAAACACTCCGACCGGCCGAATACTATTCAATCAAAGATATTTCTTTTGATGAACCTACTTACAACTCGTCGAGTAAGACGCGTGTACACGATTCGAGTGGGCGCGTCGAATGTATAAGTGAGGCGTGAGGCCTAAAACGCATCGAGAGACCACGGCGAGCGCACTCTCGATTTCGTACACATGTACGCCAGTTGTATTCGATTAATCAACGTAATACGTGTGTAATCGAGTCCGACACTCCATTATGATTATTTCCGTGTAGAGACTCATACGCCGCTAATATAAAATTAATCAACCGTTTAATCATAACTGGGTGGCGCGCATCGGGTGGGCAACGTGAGCGCGCAACAGCGCAGCGGAGTTTCACTTTCCTTCCGTTCGCGCGCCTCGTACACATCGTAACACGTCGCTGATTTGTGCTTCGCAATCCCCGCATGTTCCATCATGATACACACACGTGAATCCCCCTGAATGCCGATTGGCGCGACTGTCATTCGTAGGTCAACGACACAGTCGGAGCGACCTCTATCTAGTTTTTCGGATCACAATGTGTGAGACAAATTTTTACGACGTGCGCGCGCGTCCACGAACGGTCGTACATTCTGATGCTATTTCACGGAATGCGATGCGTCACTCGTTTAAATGTAACACGTAAAGATAGATGTCGGGCTGTGTTGCATAGCCGGGCTCAAGTGCGGACATTCCTAGAGAATCGAACCCTCGGGTCTCATCCATAACCGCTTTTCTACGCTGTAATGATTTTAATGACGATCCTCGCGACGGGGTGTTGATAATACGCTTTTTATTTTTACTTCACCAATGCTCGAAACATTCGTGTTAATGTAAAACGAATCAGCGGAGGTGAGGCGCGTAGGGGCCATCGGGAGGGTATTTATAGAGGCGACGGGCAAGAGACTGACGAGCGGCGATCAGATGGGCGGAGGCCATTACTCACATCGCCAGGAGATGTCAGTCGCGCTGGGTGTTGTTATTAATTAAATGTCTGACTGATAGGCATCGGGCGTGCTGCACACGAAATCTCTCGGTACGCGCGTACCAGGCTTCCTTCCTATTAGATATCATTTGTCTCCGCTACCGGATATTTCTCCACCTTTTATAACGCCGGTCTGCATGCATTCGCTCGCGCTCTTCGTTATACCGAGATTTATTATACTATATTCAGAATGCGTTTCGACCTCGGCTCCGACTTTTCAATTCAGCCCACGCAACTTCTCTTCCTCGGGGCGCATAACGGGGCACCCGGAGCTGTGGATGTTTGGAAAATACGATACGCGGGACATCAGATACGGCGTTGGTTCAGGATAGGTAATGGCAATTCCGAACGCTGAGAGGAGAATCGCGAATCGATAGCAAATGCAGTGGCGAATTCAGTTTTTCGGCCTTCGTAGATATCGTTCGCAATTAGCCAGATTTGAGTTTTACTTGAAACACAAGGAAATTGACTACACGACGTCAATACTTCGACCAGAAACAATTCTCTTCTTTTTTGCTTAAATACTGTAGGAATCTCTCTATCCTCTATGCGACTTGAGAACAATGGTATAGGTTAAAAGTCGATATTTTGAAAAGAAAAAAAATTGGGGTCGATATTCGCGTTTTTCGGTCCAGAGGCGAATCTACGATTTCTGACAGAAAAAATATTTTTTTCGTCGCCAGAAAAATATTTTTTTCAAAATCGATTAAAAAAGGTTAATAACCAGTGTTTTCGGGGGTAGAATATGCGACTTAAGAACGATGGTATAGGTTAAAAGTCGATATTTTGAAAAGAAAAAAAATTGGGGTCGATATTCGCGTTTTTCGGTCCAGAGGCGAATCTACGATTTCTGACAGAAAAAATATTTTTTTCGTCGCCAGAAAAATATTTTTTTCAAAATCGATTAAAAAAGGTTAATAACCAGTGTTTTCGGGGGTAGAATATGCGACTTAAGAACGATGGTATAGGTTAAAAGTCGATATTTTGAAAAGAAAAAAAATTGGGGTCGATATTCGCGTTTTTCGGTCCAGAGGCGAATCTACGATTTCTGACAGAAAAAATATTTTTTTCGTCGCCAGAAAAATATTTTTTTCAAAATCGATTAAAAAAGGTTAATAACCAGTGTTTTCGGGGGTAGAATATGCGACTTGAGAACGATGGTATAGGTTAAAAGTCGATATTTTGAAAAGAAAAAAAATTGGGGTCGATTTTCGCGTTTTTCGGTCCAGAGGCGAATCTACGATTTCTGACAGAAAAAATATTTTTTTCGTCGCCAGAAAAATATTTTTTTCAAAATCGATTAAAAAAGGTTAATAACCAGTGTTTTCGGGGGTAGAATATGCGACTTGAGAACGATGGTATAGGTTAAAAGTCGATATTTTGAAAAGAAAAAAAATTGGGGTCGATTTTCGCGTTTTTCGGTCCAGAGGCGAATCTACGATTTCTGACAGAAAAAATATTTTTTTCAAAATCGATTAAAAAAGGTTAATAACCAGTGTTTTCGGGGGTAGAATATGCGCCTTGAGAACGATGGTATAGGTTAAAAGTCGATATTTTTAAAAGAACAAATTTCTGAGGTCGATTTTGGCAAGTTTTTTTAGGCACTCACGCCAGCGCGTGTGATTAGCCTAGTATGTGCTCTATTTTCAGTGCCAATGCAACTCTCGTCCGTGTTTTGTCAAACATTGATTCACTTGTCAACTGCCTTCTTTACTGAATGCATCGCTGTCACTTTTTGCTGTAATAAATCTGTGTAATTAAACTGCGTAAATCGTCTACTGCAGCCATTTTGTACAAATACTGTATTCGAGCTCTGTTGATTTTTTAGTGTACACTATACAAATTTCGTCAAATTAAAAATTAATGAAACGAAAGTTTTTCTTATGCAAAAGTTATTATCGAAAACTTAATCGAAAATATTAATGTCGAAAATGACATATTTCACGCATCATTTTTGCCTTTCAATACATAAAGAGTCGAAGAGACCAAAAAAAAAGTATGGTGCAGCATTCTCGCTTTCGCATATCGCAGGAGGTTTAGTTGCCCGGAAGAGAAACACTGTCGCACACTACATGTTTCACCGGAGATTGAAAAAGAATACTTGCCACTGCGGGCCGGCCGATAGCGGAGCCCGCACCGCTGCAGCAAACGTCTCTCAACCGTAGGTGCATTTCGACGCACACGTTGGATGCACCAACTTTCTGTTATCCGAGGCTTTGGCTCGGTGCGCGCGAGAACTCAGCCTCGGCTCCTATTTCCACGTCCTGCACTATTGTTACTGCACCGCCGCGACGCGGTGCGCAGTCTGTGCGCTGCGAAAAAGAAAAGATTCGTGCATCCTGCTTGAACAATGATTCGCTTGCGTCGTCTCTGCGCCTATACGTAATGCGTCTACCGTGGCCGATACATGGTTTTGAGCGCGGAGACGTTGCGACAAGTGTGTATGACGAAAGCGCGCGCGCGCGCGCGCTAGCTGCCGGCTTTTGTTCCTCCGCTCATGTGTGTGCGTGGGGTGTGTCACTTCCGCGTATCCCATGATCGCGGTAGCTTCACCTTAGAGCACACACGTGTAGAGCGAAACACATCGTAAGTTATCGCGAGAGTAGCCCGGAAAAAAAGACGATCGGTAAAGTATCGTATCGTTTTACCTGACAGATACATACTACTTATTAATATTAATGAATGGGCTTCTCATATAAGTTGGCGACTGATTTATGTCGCCAAGTGACTACGCCAATGACCGAGCTGTTGCATCGTCATAAATCTTGCCGCGTGGCGGGTTAAAAGTGGTTTCGATTCGTTACTTGTATTTTTAGCGAGTCCTTCCTCTTGACAAGCCCTCATTTTGTGGGGATCCCCCCCCCCCCCTCTCCTGTCCTCCGCTGGGCCGCCGTGCGGAGAGGCCCAGCCGCCTCGTCCGGCCATAGCGCGCCCAACCCCAATTCGCGATACGTGCCCGAAAACGAGTTTGAAATTGTTGCCCCTGTCTTCTAAAATTCCCTTTAATGCCCTTAAGTGGGCCAGCATTCTGGCAGCGCGGCGCGGCCTCCTGCGAATTTGCTTCGTGAAAAATGATGATAGTCCGGCCGTTGCTAATTATCGTGCAATCTACCGTTTTCGTGGACTACACGGGCGCATACACACCGGCTACTTTGCCCGCATGTATAATCAAACAATGTGATTGGCAGCGACGAACGACGATAATTCATCGTTATAAACTTTCGGGCGTTCGAACCGCGGCCTTGCGGCCGTTTGCTGGCGATGCCGGGAATCAATCACATTTTTATTAATAGTGAATGATGCGGAGAAAGCGAGTGCATTCGGATTCGAGGATACCATTAAGCAGCGACAATGTATCCTCCGGAGCTATTATAAATCTACCGTCAATTTTTCAACCGAAAAACGACGCCGCCTCCGCGTCATCAATACATGCAGCCATCGTCGAGAGTCGATGTACCCGTTGTACTGGGCAACGGTCATATAAACCATTCATTGAAGATCCCTTAGGATCAGCCCGGAATCAATCGGATTATAAAAAACACCTTTCGAAGGTGTGCGCTCTTTCTTTTTCTCCCCTGTTATCATACGGGCGCCAGGCACGTAATTTGCCCTTGCCTTATTCTTGTATCGATCCTGATCACTCGTTGATCCCATCGATCAATTCCCCGGCGACAAGCCCGCATGCGACACGTGTCGGGTGCACTCTAGTCTCCTATTTTAAATATCGATCCATCAATTTTTCTCTATTATCGAGTGAGACTGGTGTCACAACGTGGCTGTTGCGTTTTAATTTTTCGATATCCTCGACCCTCGCCTGTTGTACCTGTTAAGAAAATAGCGATCAACACACAGCCAAGAGAGAGAGAGAGAGAGAGAGACAGAGACGGCAAGTCGAGGTAACCCCCTGCACAGTCGAAAAGTTTCAGTTTGGTACATAAGAGGTCATTGTCAAACAGCATTTGCTGCCCGCACACTGAACGTTTATATTCCCATGAGGACACCAGCCAATTAGCAAAATGGGTTGGCATTAATGGAATGCCCGGTTAAGGATGGATCCTTGCCTCGCGGAGCAAATGAAAACGTAGGTCGTTGATTGTCTGGCACGAGGGAATGGCTGTAAAAACGGAACATTCCGCTATAACAGCGTAGGGACGTGGAGAGTCAATCCGGTGAGCGTGGAGAGCTCCCGTCTTCACGCATCGTTTGCCACCCGTTCACTCTTCTACTATGCTATGGACCGTACCGCTCATTGTGCTCTCTTCCTCTCTCTCTCTCTTCCTCCTTCCATCTCTCTCGTCTCCCCTGCTTCCACCGACCACTCGCACACAGACCCATTCAGAGTTAAAGCATTCCAGTTTGCATGAGCGTATATATCTGTTTCGTGCGAAAAAACAGCCAAAGTCCATTTGTCATAGAACGAAACCATGTCGGTGTTGTTATTTGAAGTTCAACCTTGAGCGGTTTTTTTCTTCTTCGTGGCCGTTTATTAATTACATCTCGATCGTTAAATATACTTGACATTAATAATGATAGCCTGAGTTTTGAGCACTCTACGCGGGCTAATGCGTACATCGTCGTTCAATATCGGGTGAAATCTCAGCAACGTATCGAGTATCTCCGATGTGGTGGCGGAGATATGTCCCGTTGCACGGCGGAGGATACCGAATATCCCGCATGAATATTCATAACGTAACAGGATTACTATTACAGATACAAGCGCGATTAAATACCTCCGACATCCCGGGCAAACCGACGAATGTATTAGTGTAGCTTATGGCGAAAAAAAACGTAATTATTTCAATATCGCGGTTTCAATCTGCCCCTGTAATTCCGTACCCTCGATGAGCGTTGCTGCCCGGCGTCGTTACGCACGAGCCGTAAATAAGGACACGAAGAAAATTCTATCACCATTACGGTGATTTACTTTTGGTCGA
Organism: Pimpla rufipes; assembly: GCA_963932165.1. NCBI lineage: Eukaryota > Metazoa > Arthropoda > Insecta > Hymenoptera > Ichneumonidae > Pimpla > Pimpla rufipes. The sequence continues at coordinate 13,762,235 of OZ010635.1, forward strand.
AACACGCGTGTCCCGGGGTGTGTCGCACATTGACTCGACGAGGGAGGCTGTCAATAACGCGAGAAGTCAAGTGCACCGAACGTCATTCCCGCTTTCGCTGGGACGAATGACAAATTCAATGTTCTCGATATCTTTCGTTCCGACGGGTCACACATTAGGTCTGGCAGGGAGCGCGTCAGGTTTATCGAAGGGGACACAACTGCCTGGCGTAAGCTAGAAGTTCCATCTGCGGAGCTTCCACTATATCTTGAGGGCCAATGTTCGGCATTGGGTTCAGTGAGTAAGGAGTCCTGGCTGGTTGGCTGGTCCGCTCGCTCGCTCGGACTGTTGAACCTCCTTCCACCTCGCCGATCGATCACGAAACGGAGACGGAGGGACACGAGGGGTCCCGGCCGCGAGAGGGACGGCGCATCGACAAATTGACTAATCGGGTGAAGTCAGCGGGAAGAAGAGAGAAATGAGCGGTGAGAGGCAAGCAACGAAGACGGCAGAGGCCTCTGCCAGCCTCCGGATCAAGCAACCCCCACACCCGACAGACCACAGGGCACCCTCTTCACTTCGGATACCGCTTATGACGCTATCTGCCCATCGTCCGACCGCATAGCGGCTAAGCTCACGTGACATAAATACCATATTAGATCGTCTCGGAATACACCAACTTTTGCTGTCGCTGCTTCGTGGTCCTAGTCCAAAACTCTCGACTCGACTCAACGAGTGAAATTCAACACGATCCCCTCAACCCGAACTACCCGAATTATTGAACGTCTCGCCTCTATTTACGTAACTCGTTGTGACACTAATTGCACCTGATAATCAATCTCTCGTGGCGAATAGTTGTCGCCTGGGCCGGCGCGACGCCGTCAGCGCTCATCAATTCACGATCAGTCGGTTTTGGTTTGATGAAGGCAAAATATGACACGGCGGGCGTCTAATGAGACACTTCGGACTGCGATTAGACAGGCTATCGCTGGCTCGTTGGTCTCGCTGGCGCGTATACGTTGTATTATAGGACGACATTTACAGCATGTTAAGCCGTCGTGCTGTACACGGGGTAACGTCGAGGCTTACACAAACGCGTATACCCAGCGGTGTAACAAGAGGCGGGTCGTTCGTCGCTCACCAGTGTTGAACGAAATATTAACGAATTAAAATTTTGCGAGTTTCACATTACCCTTTCGGTTTCCAATAAGTGATACATCGGAGCTGACACAAACTTTACCTTCGATATTAGAAAAAATGAGCACTAAATTAATTACCGTCTATATCTCGATGACATCTAACAATATACATTGAATTATACTTTTGGCTTGAGGCAATAACGCCAAGTCGTTTTTCTAAAAACGAGTATTGACGTGGGTCGTTTTTATTTTGGATGAGACTTTACAGCATAATATAAGGGAAACAATTTTTTTAAATATTCGAGGGTCAACACCGGGTCGTTTTAACCAGGAACGAACCATATATACATATTGTATTATGAATAAGCAATATCCCAATCCCACGTATGCCTATTTCGTATTCTCATTTTTCACACCTTGGTTCTCTGCTACTCCCGCACTCCACTGCGCCGTGAGATATTAATCTTGCGTTCCGCATTGGCACCCCGCGGTGCCTTCTTCGATAAAACGAATCGAACGTCCAAAAATTAAATACAATTTCACCTTCCCCGTGAGAATGATTTATGAAGCGCGATCTTGCGGTTCGGGGACCATACGTCCTGGTCAAACTATTCGACGTCATCCCGCTTCATTCTTTTTGTTCTCATCGTTCGTGCTGCATTGGAATTTGCCCCAAAACGTCCCTCGGTTGTTATCAGTGACGTATGGATAGTTAATCACGTGCGTCTTTGATCAATCAGCGGCAGTGTGTATTATTTTAAACTCGTAATTACACCAAGTTTTTGTTAGAACCAATCGAATTGAGTTGGCTCCAATTACGTATTATGGCGTTAACCGAATAGAGCTGCTTCCACTTCACATTTGAGTGAACGTGTCGAAGTTCACGACGAACTTCGGACGACTATATCACGCAGTTGAATCGACCGTCATTAGTTAGCATAATTAATGTTACTTTGAGCCTATACTAAATATACTTCGGTTCGGCTGCATGATTTCGATGGGTCTATCCCAACTTGACCTAAGATTAAGCTAATTCTGTTTACTTAGTTCGACCAAATCAACTGGACGCTAACAGATAGCAGTTGACTCTAAACAATTTTTTTCCTGTTTCATACGCGTTAAGTGCGAAAATAGCAGATAATAAACACATATTACGCGATCCTACAGTGTATTTATAATGACCGTACGTGCCAAAGCGTTAACCGCCCATTTACCACGATTCACTCACATCGCGGCTCGTTTCCCGTCATTCCCATTCACCGACGTTAAATCCGCACGCGAGTTTTATTGCGTATTAAATCTTAATCACGCAGACGCGCAGCGGTTCTAACTGTGCGAAAGGCACGCATAGCGCGGTCGCTGCAATAATTGGTGACAACTGTAGGACGGAGTGCCGCGCGAGCAAGTGTGACAAACTCCGCGCGCGGAGTAGGTAGGATCAAGAGAAGGTTCTTGTGTGGCGAACGTTGATATCAGCGGGAGTAACAAACGACGGGGCACATCGGGGCGACGACGCGAGGCGTTCGTAATACGTGAGCGTAGAGCCCGAGTGAGAGACACACGGAACTCAGCGCACGCTCGCAATCGAGGATGCACACGCGAGAGGACCCGAAGTAATAAATTTCACGGGGCAAAAAGTCTCGCTCGGTTACGAGAGCGAGATTGATGGAGGAACGCGTGAGGTGCGAGAGCGCCGAGTTGTAAGTGGTGTTGGTGGCCTTTTGCTCTCTGACAGTGATCATCCGCGAGCGGAAAAAGTGCCCCCCCGAGAAGTTTCAGTTCGTCACTTCGATCTTACTTAACTACCGCTATTTTTCTCATGTGTTCAGGTTCTACCTCGGGCCATCAGCAAACCCGTTGATTGGTCTTACGTCCGTTTGGCCGCCCGTCTCACTCGAATGATCGCAAAATAGCGACTTCATTCGATTGTTCATTCCCGATTCGCGGATCGAACTTTAGGCTCAATTACCATAGTCTATACTTGGCTTTGACTCGTCACGAGAACATGACCTTTCACTCGCCGCGCACAGTTGACGCAAGGCGATGGAATTTGCCGACGATATAATCAAATTTGATAACAAGGTTCTTGAAATTGTGGCTTTGATTTAATAACCGCTATATCGGAATATCGAGATATCGGGAGCGGTTATATTGAATCTGCGGCCGCAGAGAATGGCATTAATAAAGGTTTTCGGAAACTGCATTATAACCCAGTCGGTGGTTATTGAGCCCACGCGAGCGCCTGCGACAGTCAACCCGTGGTGCTTCGCCGCACAACCGAGAGTCATGCGTCGGGGGCTCAGTTTTGCCTTTTCAGCTCTCGTTCTTAATGTACATTACATATCGATGACAAATGATGTAACAAAATTAAGCAACGAATGAACGAAACCATATATTCCTCTCAGTATACCACCTAATTGATCAAAACTAGCCCATACTCGCGTGCTTATTCAGTTGATGCAAAATAAGGTGTTAAACCATAAGGTGTTCAAAAATTGTTTAAAAATAAAAAGTGTTTTCGCACTTTTTTCGAAATTTCGCCACTTCACTGAAATCGAGGTTAGTATTTTTTGGATTGGTCGAATCTGGATTTTTTTTCCTCTGTTTGAGAAAAAACTCAATAACGAAGAGAATGCCACAAGGCCAAATGCGATATCTTGATTTCTGATTTTCTCACAGAACTTTAAAGCTGAACCATCAAAAATTGCAAATTTTTGCATAGATTTTTGCAAAAAAAAAATTCGATTTCGTAAAGTTTGAAAATTATCCGATGTTAAATTTCCCGTTGATTCCGATAAGCACCGTCCTTTGCCAAAAAAATAGAAAATTTGACGAGAAAAACGCGAAAAATATATTTTTTCACTGCAATAATATAATAATAGCGAGATATTTTGTTTCATTCCTTATATACGGTGTGTATATCATTTGTTGCTTCGTTGCACCCACAAATACCAGCCATCACGCGCGAGATTTTTTAACAGAAGTGTCCGAAGAGTTGATTCGAGATGGTGGCACTCGTAGTTATGTGCGATGCGGCTATGGCCGACTTAAGATTGAGGTACTAACACCTCGCATTAGCCTAAGACGTAGAGAAACCACAGAAAACCTACGTTAAAAATAGGTTTTGCCCATTGATTTTTTGAAGAGCGATCAAAATATGTTTTTCACCTAATCATCAAACATCCTTCTGCTATATTAGTTCATCTTTAAGTGTCAGAAGGTTAAAAAAATAAGTAAATTAATCGTTCATCAAATGTCTGAGCTGTTTCCTCATTGGTCGACTCACCTCATGATCATCGTGCCCACATAACTTCTAACGCACCTTAAACTCGGTCCCATCTTCGTCACACCCAAAATCTTTGTAAATAAACTTTTCGCGCAACCGCGCGCCGAAGTGATTTCGCGGTTTCCCGACGTTTGGACAGCCTTGAAACTCCCATTATAGGAAACAAGTGTAGGGGCGAGAGGGAGATTAGACAGGGCCCGCCCGAAGTTGGCCAACGTAAGCACGCGAACCCTTTGGCAGACAGCGCGGAACGCGCAGTTACCCGTCCGGGAGGATCACCCCGAGATTAATTTAGTTGACCTCCGCACCCGGGACGGATTGATGTTAGGATTTACCATCCCCGCACGAAGGCGCCCGGCCTTTATTTACCAACGGGCTCTGCTGCCCGGCCCGAGTCACGGTCGCTCACACTGAGTTATATTTCGCACTCTCGGCGATGCTGCGCCCCGGTCCCCCCGATTCTCATCACAATCTCACCCGCATCAAGTCTAATTACGAAGATAAGTAAAGACGCCCGGCGAACACTTAGCTATATGCACAAACGTGGTAGCCGGTAATGGCGCGATAACCGCGATTAGACGCGAGCCCGAAGGCACCGTGCGGCCGGGGACTAATGGATGAATAAGCGTTTTCGAAAATAATTCTTTGTTTTCGTAAAGGGGCTCCGCAAATATCGTCGAAAATCCGGTAGCGAGCCTTCCGCGAGTCACGAAAGCCGGGGTTGAAAAATAAAATACACAAAGCCGAGACGGTATAATAAAGTACACACTGAGAAAAAAAATTGGTTGAGCCAACTAAACGAGGGTTTGCGGGCCGCGAAGTAAATATATGGTGAATTGGACTGTATATTTGGTTGAACGAACCAACGCCTAGTTGAATCAAATTTTTCTTAATTCACAATATCTATTATTTCGTTCACGGTACGAAATATTTACTTCGCGGCCCGCAAACCCTCGTTTAGTTGGCTCAACCAATTTTTTTTCTCAGTGCAGGACGCCGTTGTGGGGTGGCGCGCGCGGCCTGTGCCCGCGGAGGTTGAGGACGTAGGACGAGGAAGCTTCGAATATGCTGCGAGCGCGGGTTCAACAATTTGAGGTCGGGTGACGGAGTCTCATAAGTTAGCGGGCGGCCCTCCTCGCCGGTGTCCCCCCCCCCCTCCTCCCCCTTCACTCGCGCTCTCCGCCGCAGCCTCCTTCAAGATCGTCTCGCCCATCGGTCTCGCATATTTACGTTCCCGCCAAATGCAAATACGTCGCTCGGGCCGCGCTCGATGGAAAACGAGAGAGGCCTCGCACCGTGCGCCTCTCGGCCGCCGCCGCCGCCGCCGCCGCCGCCGCCGCCGCCGCCTCTATCTCCTTATACTACACAACTATAAAGGTTTGACTAATCGGTGCTACGTTATTTCCGTGCACAACTTACCAACCGCTGGGCGAGACCCCTAAATCGCTCAGTTGCGAAACGGAACCCACGTTATGCGATTAAAAAAATAAATAAATAAAAAGAAGAAGAAGCGCACGCGGAGGAGAAAACTGCCTTCTATACAATGCGCTTTTGTGAAAAGAAGAGTGTGCAGCGGAGGCTTCGACAGTCCGCTTATGGTCATCCTACGTTCGATGACCCTTGCGCAGTATGCGGGCTTCCAAGTTACGAAGGAAAAAAATAAATACGCACACGTATGGCGCGTATACATGTATATAACGTGCATATTTCTTTTTTATGCAAGCAAAATCCTCTCTCCAGGCGCGCTCGGTCGGGGCGTATAAAAATTTGCCAAAACTATTTACGGAACGCTTCATTCCTCCGAACTGGAACCGTATTTATTTGATGGCTTTAACGAGGAGTCGATCGGGTAGCCCTCGCGCGCACGGAGAAGGAGGCGTGCACTTCGTTTATAGATATCGCGTGTCATTTTTCGGGGAGTCAGCGCGCGAGCTCTCGCGCGGCTCCTTCGCTCGTACATATAACACACCGGAGGAACTGGTCATCGTCGTCCTCGTCGTCGTCGTCTTCGTCGTCGTCGTCGTCGTCGTCGTCGTCGTCGAGAGGGAAGCGGCCGCGCGGTATATAAGAATAAAGAGGCGGTGGCGGGGCGGAGGGGAAAAGAGGCAAGGCCCGTTTGAGACGTGCGAGGTACTTCGGCCACGCCAAAAGTATTTGCTTACGACGGCCTTAAATCAATATTAACTAGGGCCGGACCAATAATATACAGCTGTCTAGTGGCAGCGTGGCCCGATGGAAACGGCAAGCGAGAGAAAAGACGGCGAAACGAGGAGGTGGAATATAAGAGCGCCGGACGGACGGACGGAGAACGGCGGAGAAGCGGGCGGCGGATGCATGTACGGCCGCCGGCGAGAAGGCAACTAACATTCTTGATTTTATGGGCCCCTAGTTCCATTGTGTTCTTCTCTTTGGTTTTACTTTATTATACCGGCTCTCCGCGTGGCCGTATAACCAGTTGTGCGCCTACCAATCAAACTCGAAACCTATCTCAACCTTTCGACTCTCCACCGCTGCCGCCGCCGCCGCCGCCACCGCCGCGTGTGGATATATGCATACCGCGCGGGGTAACCAGCTCGCGCCGCGAGCTCGTCGCGAGGTGTTCCTCTGTTTATTTAATTATCCCTTTTATTGGCACTTGGCTCACTCCACCAACCGCGCGTTAACCACATTTCGATTGCAATATCTGGGACACACGGCCCGCGCCTCACTGTTTGTGTTCATTCGCTAGCCGACAAGTTCCCGGCGTGCATCCGCGCGTAGGAATTAAGACAAGCTTCGTGGTCGAGATTTAGCATCTTATTTTTCGACGTTTAGCTGTAAATTGGTGAAATGGTTAACCAGCTCACAACGCAAACTCGACACAAGGTCCCTTTACCAAGGTCTATTTACTCAGCCCTCTCTTGACACTTGGTACACTCTAGAAAAGAACGCGTTGACCACTTTTAGAATGTAATTCATGATGCACACAACGTTACGTGTTTTCGTTTATTCGCCTACCTATTTCAGTTTATTCACCAGCTGACAATTTTCCTGCGCATCAACACGCAGGAAAGTCCCAGATATTGGGACTCACGGCCCGCGTCTGACTGTTTTTGTTCATTCGTTAGCCGACGAGTTCCCCGCGCTCATCCGCGCGTAGGAATTGAGACAAGCTTCGTGGTCGAGATTTGGCATCATACTTTTCCCCGTTTAGCTATAAATTGGTGAAACGGTTAACCAGCTCACACCGCAAATGAGCAAGGTCTATTTACTCAGCCCTCTCTTGACACTTGGTACACTCTAGTAAATAACGCGTTGACCACTTTTAGAATGTAATTCATGATGCACACAACGTTACATGTTTTCGTTTATTCGCCTACCTATTTCAGTTTATTCACCAGCTGACAATTTTCCTGCGCATCAACACGCAGGAAACGCAAACTTCACGCTTGCACCTCGTTTTCCGTATCGCCATAAACAAGCCGTTCCAGGGCGCCACAAAAGCTCGAAAGTAGTTTTTTCTTCCAGCCAACGAGATTTTCATGCCGGGTGACCAGTTTCCCCGTCTCACTCGTAAAATAAATATATACGGGGACAGCGGAACGGGGTGCGATAAGCGTCTGGTTTCTGTCTACGATCCCCGTGACCATCGTCGTATATCCAATCCAGCCAGCAGGCCGGCAGTTGAAATTCAATCAGATCCGTTGGCTCGAAGGTTCTGCTTTCGAATCTCGAAAATTGCACTGTCATGTACAAAAATCGTCATTCCCCCGGGGGCGCGGCGACGACGGCGTCGGTGGCAAGAGGAGAGCCCGAGTCTGAGTCCCTTCGTCGCGTACGCCCGCCCGAGAGCCCGAGCGAACCAAGAGGAAATTGCATACCCTGGACAATTGTACTCTGGCATCGCGTCGTCGTCGTCCTCTCTATGTCCCTCCCGTCTCCGGCAGGGCCCCGGCGGAGATTCTTTTATTTTCCCGCTTGCATCTTTTCTCGATTGATATCCACCGTCTACCGTTATTTCCTGTCGTTGCCTCGCGAAATGGCCTCGCTCGTTCGTACCCCGCGCGCCTCTCGGTACGCCGGCCAAGCATATAAGGGGGGAAAAAGGCGAGGGGGACAGCGAATGACAGGAGAATATACCAGTTTGGCTGTCGATTTCAATTAGTATTCCAGGGTCGTAATAGCATCGGGTGGTGAGGGGAGGGAAGAGGGGGAGGGGGCGGTACACTTGATATTGCGGCTGATATATAGGATACGGTCGTCTAGTCAGAAGGATCAGCGCGCGGGCCAGACGGTACCGCACCGAAGCGCCGTATAATTGAGCGTAAAATCGAGTTTAGGATCGCGATATAAGTTAGCCCGCGCGCTCCACAAGTCCTAAGGATGGCTGACTCTATAGCCACTGCTGAAGATGGGCTGCCGTCTTCTCCCCCCCCCCCCCCCCTCCCCTCCGCTGCCCCTGCCCTCCTCTCGTTCCTCTTTCTCCTTCTGCCGACGCCGAGGAACGTCGGTCGGCGGCGAAAGTGCCGGTGGAATGGGGTCGGTCGTGAGTCGGATGCTGAACTGGACGTGAGTGAATGAAAAAGACATCGGGAGCGGCGGGAGGCAGCGCGAGGAAGTGGCGAAGGTTGATAACATTTCGGAGCTCATCTCTCCCCGGGCATAGGCTCTGCGTTCGTTGATTCGACATGTGCACCTCGCGCACAGCTCGGCGGAACCGACCCCCCCCCCCCCCCGCCCGATTCCCCCGACAAACTTTACTTCTGGACTATTACTGTCTCTTAGCAAATTCAATTTCCACGTTCTGCGCGCCGTGCGGCTCTCTCCGCGCGTATTGCGAACTCACGTTCGGAATGAAGGAAGAAAAAAATGCCGAAGGAACGAAACGCGTCTTACATTTTATGGACGACGCGGAACGCGCGGAGGATGAGAGGGAGAGAGAGGGAGAGAGGAAGAAAATAGTCGAAAAATCTGTGCTGTATGCCGAGCTAACACCAGTCATTGGCTGATGATTGTCCGCCCGGAGATTCTCCTCTACCTTCCTTAACGACTGCCATTGAGTTGGTCCGCTTACGAACCCTTCACCGCGCTCGTTGAGCACCTATAGGGTGGCCGAGCGCGGAGTCAGCACTTTATCTTTCCCGCGCGCTGCAGCGCCGATAGTTCCAGCACACTTGGGTCGCCCCCCCGAAACTACGTCGGAGTTTCATCGACGTTGGTTCGTTTCGTCGGAATTCACGTTTTAACCTCCGTAATTTGGATAATTCGGAATCCCGCGAGCGTCTCGTCCCGCAGTTCGCCTTCGAATGTCGTCGATGTTTCCGCGTCTCTCGGCGTCCACGGTCATCCCGACGCTGAAATATTTCTCACGGGGGAAAATATTTCCAGGGCAACCATCGCGGATTCGATTACCGCGGCCTCGCGTTTTTCTCGGCGATTCGCGGAGAAAAATTGCCTCCAAAGCGACGACGCTTCACCCGGTATAAGCGAAAACGCGAAATCGTCGAGCGAAATCGCCTCGACGTTGCCGGGTACACCGAGGTATATCTCGTGTTTGTATCTATTCAATGATCGACTCGTACGAATTACACGGATAATAACTTTTATCGCGACTATGGAAGTCTAAGAGGGTACGAATTATCGGGAGAGAGAGGGCGGGTACGGTCAGGCGGTGGGGGGGGGGGGGAGCCCTGGAGAATTTGTTTGATAAAATACGTAAATCGCGTGGGGCGTCTGCGCGTGGCGCGTCGACGCGAGGCGTACGTGGGTCGAGGTCTTCGCGAAAAGGAATTACAATGTCGGGGGGAGGGCGGCTCGCGGCACTTTTCTCCATTTTCGCAGACAGATCTCGGCGGCGATACGACACGAGAGTCCTCGCCCCCTAAATACATATTATTTTGTTCAACAACGAGACAAATAACACACGTCCCTTTGTTGTTCGCCTCGCGCGCACGATGATCGATTCGGAAATAATACGGCGTCACCGTGGCCGGGGTGAGGGCGGGGGGGGGGGGGGGAATTCTTAATTAATACCCACGCGCCGATCGTGAATCAATAGCCCTCGAGGATATAAGTGGAATGTCCTCGATCGCGGGGAAAATTCTGATCTCACCTATACGTGAGTAGAGACGCGGATGGTGCGATGGGCGAGAAAACCACGCGAGCCGGCGACGATCGCGACAGTATCTCAGCGGTTGGCCGGCTGTCGCGCGGCAATAATTCCATTTGTAATTACAGTAGTAATATACGGTTCGTTTTTTAGGGGAAGGATCGAGAGAGGGAGAGGGAGAGTGAGTGGTCTTCGGATGGGTTAGCGACGGTGCAGCCGGCCTGGGGATACGAGCAAACGGGACGCGAACCCATCGCGAAAAAGGCCGTGGCGTAAATTGAAAGAGGGCATGGCTGTCTTGTTGTGTTTAAAAAGGCAATTTGCGGGCTTGAGATACGGCCTATATATTACGAGAACAGTGATGATGACGGTGGTGGTGATGGTGGCGATGCTGATGGTGGTAGTGCCAAGATAGCTCGCTCGATAGTGAGAGTCGGTGGTGGGCCTTTCTGTATTACCTTAGCCAGCGAGACCCGGCGACGGTGGGACTTACCAGCGGCAGAAGCCTCCTTACCCGGGCCGTTACAGTCTGCCCCACCACCAATAACGCCGCCATCAACAGTGCGAGAATACCGCGCGAATACGAGATCCCCATGGCCAGTTTCTCTGGCGAGCTGCGCGGCGCGCCGCTGCAAATGCATTTCTTGTGTAGTTCCCCCGCTCGTTTGCGGGGAAACGATTTATTCCACTAGCCCTCGTATTCAAATATCTTCCTGCCTCTCTTTCGCGCTCCCCCCCTTCCCCATCCCCCTCTCCGCCCCCTTGTGCCTAATCCACTTAGTCCGCCCTGACCGGCGCAATTGCGACGGTTCGAAACCCCCCAAGCGACATATTCGACAATTATCGCCGTGGCAACGACGCCGCGCTCGCCACTCGAACCTTGTACTCCCCCTGGTTGGAAGCTCCACAATGTATACACTTTACACGCGCATTTATTCCGAGACTCGCCGGTCTTCGTTTTTCCGTAGCCCGAAGATTTTTGTTCGCCTCGCCTTCGGTGTCGTCAGTTTAACAGCTGCACGTGGTTCGATCGCCCTAATTAGCGATTTGATAGGTATTTTTTTTTTCTTGTTTTTTTTTTCGAGTCGAACAAATGCGCGTGGTAGTAACGGCGGTGTGGAAGAAAAATCGGCTGGCGACGGAGTGGAAGCGACAACATATTTCAAGCCCCGAATGACAATGTTGCGAATCTAATTGATCGGAGATTGGGGCCAAAAATGTGCTGAATTCCTTAAGTGCCCGAGACTTTAGGCTGGCACGGGGCATTAATTTTTTTCTTCGTAAAAGAAATAACACGAATTCGGAGTGCTTAATTTTTTTTCCACCGCTGTAAAATTAATGACGTCCCAAGATCGTTGGAACATTCGTTTTTTGGTCATTTTTTGTTACAGGCGTTCGACAGTTCGAATCTTCCCAACTTCGCCTTTTTTTACGCCCATAGTCATCTTCTACTCCCTCCATTGAAATATTTGTATGTTTTCAACATCTTCAGAGATTTAGAAAACTTGAAATATATCCAATGCCCAAAAGTCAATGTAGTCTATTCACATCCTTAGTACTTAAGGCGCAAACATTTATGTGGTCATAACTCTCAAAAATAGCATCAACAATCCTACAGTTAATTACTGCAGAAAATTATTAGCACGATTAATCGATAATTGCGCGGCGGTAGAAGCGACAACGGTAGATTGCGCAGAGGACGAGTGGGGCCCCTGCGACAGGCAGCACGTTCGACACCGCTGCCAGCCGTAACGCATCCCATCAGGGGCTCTCGCTCCTTCGCCAGTGCACCGCGATGATACAGGCCGTTCGAATAACGGATGAGTGAGCCAGAACCTGTAAGTTATCCATCGGACGAGTGGAAGGGCCCCGGTCGAACATGCCGCCGCTGAAGTAACCCGCAAAAAAGTTTTCGTTGGGCGGGGGGGGGGGGGGGGGGCGGGGAGGGGGGTTCGTTGAACCTCGCGAGTGTTGTGCCTCTCGGATGTTTCAGTATTTGACTGTTCCCTAACGCGTTGTGTGTGCGTCGGTTCGACTCCCGTCGAGCGACAGAACGCCATAAGCAACCAATTTAAATGTAAATTGAAAACCACCGTGGCATACAAATTGTTCGACTCAGCGTCGAAATATACTGCGAGCTCAAGATCAAACACAAGTAAAGGGTGGTGCATTGCGATGGTTGCGCGACTCTCCGCCCGCCCGCCCTTCGCGCGCGGCACACACGGTCGCCCTTTCGCAAACCCGCGCCCGGCCCGTCCGCGCGAGGATAGAACCAGGAAGGCTCGAGCTTCAAAAAATACTTCGCACGAACGTCCCCCCCATACATCCGCCCAAATTCGTTTCTGTCCCTCCGCTTATCGTCTGCATTTTACGAAGAATTATAGGCACCGTATAACGAGCGGACCGACCGCGTATAGAACTTCCAATCAATCCTCGCGCATTTCCGCGAATGAAACGCAAATCAAGCCGCTACCTTTAATGTGGGACCGGTGAGAGCAAAAAGGCAAAATCATTTTTTATTTACAAACGAAAAAAAAAACAATTCATGTATCGCATTATTTACAAGTGTTCGCGAGTCGTGCTGAATTTTTCGCCGAATATTTTGCGCCAACTGCTGGTGATGAAAAAAAAAAAAAAAAACACGGAAATTTTGTAACAGTACATGTTTTTCTTGTCACGAAAAAAAAAAAAAATCTATTAACGGACGGTAACACGAGTTTGAATATGGCGTCGCGAAACGAGGCGCAAATATTGGTTTTCCGTTATGCAATCGAAACGCGTTTGCCGGTGCACAATGGGGTACCGAAGATACACACGCGTAAATCATTTTTGAGGCCTTGGGGGGCCGAGTGTGCCAATTGAAATAAATTGTGAAAAACGAAGTGCCGACGTGCGTGAACCCGAAGGGTGTCGTTAACGTTGTTTTAATTGGCTGGTGTGTCGCTCGGCGGTGCGCGCGGAGCGACGGGTGTTAACTAAAATGATGGGGATGTCACGGTCTAAACAGGCACGCGAGCGCGACTGAGGGGGGCGCGAGAGGAGCGAGGCGAGCACGCGGGCGTGAAAACTCGGATGCCCCCTTCACTTTTGAACGAGCCGTGGAGCCTCGTCTCGCCCGGCTCTTCGAGATTATTTCAGCTCGGCCGCACTGTCGAGCGTCATCATCCACAGGAGCAGCGCCGGAACGACAAGGCGAAGGCCCGCGGTGTCGGGCTCACGCAGTGCATACACAAAGAGGAAGTCGTACATTTCTCTTCGTTCCGACACCTCCGAGTGTTACGGCGGCGCGATTAACGCGCGCAGCCAGCGCAGACTCGTCTTTATTTCGCCGCAAACACAAACACGGGCCTTATGCGGAGCCCCAAAAATACAATGCTTACGGCCCGTGTACGTCATTTGTTTTCTCTCATTTTTTTCCTCATTCCGCCTCGCGCATAAACGTGTCGACGGAATTCAGGCTGAAAGTTTCGCGGCGTATGTTGACGCGTGCGCGGTGCAAACCGCGCTGAAGTAGCCATTGACGTCCGCCCGTGACTCTCGTGTCCGCGTGTGTATTTCTGCGCTTACCCACCGTACACGCGAGCCTCAAAGGGCATCGATACCCATTACGAAATGTGCTAATTTGAATTACGATACACTTTCGCCTTGACAGATTGCGCATATAAATTTTAATCAACGAAATGGGTTTCGCGCTCGCCACCACCGGCTGAATTCGCGCCCGGTTAGTGTCGAGCGCGCCGGCGCTATCAACATAATTAGCTCTCGGTGAGCGGTGATACATGCGCGTAATTATTAGGATATATCCCGGGCATATGGAACGCGGATACGACGCGAAAGGTTGCGCCTCGCGCGATACACGAAAATTTGTGCGGTTCGCTCGAGCGTCGAAGAATGTATTCTTTATGGCCTCCGCGAGGTCCCCGGATGCCTTTCAATTAGTCACTCTCTTTCGTTTACTCTTACAGTCGCCGAATTTCTACATTGCGCGCCACGCCGCAAACGCGCCCGGCGGCAAACGGAGTTTTTCACTCGAGGCCGTTTTTTGCTCTTCATTTTTCCCATCGCTCTGTTTGTTTCTTGTTTCAGTCCGCAACGGCTACTCGTGCGTCCCCGTCGCGCTCTCCGAGGGATTGGATATCCGATTGAATACCGCGGTGAGAGTGGTGCGATATGGCGTTAACGGGGTAGAAGTGTGGGCAGCCCCCTCGCGCAGTCCCCACACGAACCCAACGGTCCACAAGGCCGATGCAGTTCTCGTGACGCTTCCGCTGGGGGTTCTAAAAGCATCCGCGCCACCCTCGGCCGTCGTCTTCAATCCTCCACTTCCGGACTGGAAGTCCCAGGCGATCCAGCGTCTCGGCTTTGGAAACCTTAATAAGGTCTGACCTATCCATTCGTCTTATTTATTCCTCGGGAGCATCGCGGTGTTGCCCTTTTCCACGTCTGGGGTTACACCCCTGGTGGGAAATTCGAAAATGTGGATTAATCGATTTGCTATAGCAACGACGACGCTTCTTTTGTCTTCTCGCAGGTCGTATTGTGCTTCGAGCGCATTTTTTGGGATCCAACCGCCAATCTATTCGGCCACGTGGGCAGCACCACCGCGTCGAGAGGAGAATTATTCCTGTTCTGGAACCTGTACAAGGCACCTGTCCTCTTGGCGCTCGTCGCGGGCGAGGCAGCCTGCGTCATGGAGAACGTCAGCGATGACGTTATTGTCGGCCGCTGCATCGCCGTATTGAAGGTAAGCCAGACCGGAGCATGAGTTTCTACACGACTGCCCGATGAAAATGGGTTTCAGATTTCACGAACAATGATATTCTGGTCAACAGGGTATCTTTGGAAATCAAGTGGTACCGCAGCCACGTGAAAGCGTCGTCACCAGATGGAGGGCCGACCCCTGGGCCCGAGGATCGTACAGTTTCGTGGCGGTCGGCAGTTCCGGAAGTGACTACGATCTGCTGGCAGCTCCGGTTGCTCCGCCGGCACCGCCTAATCAGCCTCCGGGCGCCACTCCGCCGCCACCCAGATTATTTTTCGCCGGTTAGTTATGCAGCAAGAATGTACTCGGTACTCCGTGGAGTTGAACAACAGCTTTGTACAAAGCACAGAAGACACTAATACGATTGTGACCGAAACGCGTCCATTTCAGGTGAACACACTATACGGAACTACCCGGCCACGGTACACGGAGCTTTCCTCAGCGGCTTACGCGAGGGTGGACGTATCGCGGACCAGCTTTGTGGAAGTCCCTATGCACCACCGAATTTGCCAACTTCTACCCCGGCTACAACGGGCATCGCGACTGCGACAGCGAGCGCCGCCACAGCCACATCATAATCTAATTGTCTTCGCCTACTAACATTTGCATCTATCTCGCCGAATGCCCTTCCCGCCTCGCTGCCGCTCCTCTGTTTCGCAGTTGAAATGTCCGAAAACAATACTCCTGAATTGTCTGTATTATCCAGAATACGTTTACTTCGGTACGGCAGACGTAACGTTGTATTATTTTTTAAATGTCTTTTAAAATCATTCCATTGAAAATAATAAATATCATTTGCTCATTCGATATTGTCAGCTGTAGACATATATTTTTATTCCGCGGAATTTTTATACAGCGGAAATACAGACTAGGTCTGCATTATTATTCTTGAACGGTCTGCATTATTTAGCGAACGTTTATTTTAGTGTCGCAGACGTTAAATGTATAATTCTTAAATGGCTTTCAACATGATTTCTTAGAAAAGATAATAAAATGATTTCCTTATTAAAAATATCCAGCTGAACACAGGCATTTATATTTGGAGACCGTCACAGGTAAGTTTGGTCCACTGAATTTAATCAATTGCTGGAAAACTCATCGTCGGGCGGAGGGACGAGATATCGCGACTTCAACGTGTAATCTCGTTGCAGAAAAGTCTCAACTTTCCGAATATCCTTAGCTCCTTCGATGACAATCTTGAGATCGAACGAAGACGGTTTCACGAGAGTTTCTTTCGCAGTTCTGATCAACTGCGAGCAAGATCCATAGAGCGTAAGAGTCGTGATATTCTCATCAAATTTATACCAGTAGGCAAAATTCGCAATTATGGCGACTGGACTTAATCCTATCAAAGTCCATAATTTGACACCAGTGCAGAGGTATATATCGGAAACCAGACGCAAAATGAAAGCTATATCACCGAGCACATAGAAGAAACACCACGCAGACACTTCCTCATCAATTATAGTCTGAATAACCAATAGTTGATTCACGGAAATCTCTATGCCGATGCTTGTACACAGCACGTGATAAATAATGAGAAACGATATTTCGGTATTCAACTTTGCAGGATTCCAGGAAACGAGACAGATGTAGGAAAACGATTGAAGGCACAAGGCAATCGTGTAGAGCCACTGACATCCAGTTAAATCAACGACGGCGACGGAGGTTAATACCCCGAATATTACCGCAATCTGCGATACACTGACGATGAAATAGGAGTATTCCCTTGGGTAATGACAAGATACGAAAGCCGATATCAACTCGTCGGTCATGCTGTTCATTAAGATAGATATAAATATTAACACCGCGAGGTAGGCGGATTTTGGCTTTTCGAATTGTTTCAAAACTCGCCAGGGTTTCGATGTGCGCGGTTCTCTCGAAAGATCCAAGTCGCCTAGACTCGTTATCGGTTTCAGGTACAACGCTATGAGTATAATTCCCGACAGAGCTATGACAATAACCACGGCAACGAGCATGGTACTTTGTCCGGGGCTTGTATCTCTGGTCAGGGGAGTTTGTTTTAAGGATACGCTTGTACAAAAGTAGACATCGCAGGGTATATTGTCCACGGATATTTCAAGGTACCTTGTGTACCGTTGCCACAAGATCGATCCTAAACCGGCTGTGCAATTGAATACCATTATCAAGCTGTGCATGGTAAGTATCTCGCTGAACACCGCGTTTCCCTGAATACTCGAGCATATTCGCGCCAGTCTGACTACGTATATCGTGACACCAACGTCGAAGAGAGCTACGAAAACTGCCCTCAGGCAGATCACGACGGACAGTACGACGGGATCTCCCACGTAGTAGAAGAATGGTCCCACTCCCATTCCCATGGCACCCAAAACGATCGAGTAGTGCAATCGCAGGCACCCAATAATCAGTGGCACTGCCACGAGATGACTGATACATAGACTTCCGTTCACGAGAAATCTCCTGAAATAAACAATGAATGTATCTGCTGGTCTGGCTCATCAATTAATTACAATGTATCAAGAGACGCGGTAGCATCTCGACGCCAAGTATTAAAAGAAATCAATATGACGCCTAACGAGACTTCTCACGACGAGACGCTAGCGCTGCTCTTACTTTACAGCACGTTTGTACTTTTTCGTCTGATACGAAACTCTAACTGATGATACATACGTGGGCTTTAACCTAGCGGCCGTGTCATAAATATCGACGTCGTGGGCTATCGTCAGAGCCAAAAATCCAGCGAGTAATACAAACAAATTATTGTACAACCAACGCTTTCGCTGTCGCACGTAATCCTTTGGTATGAACGTCACAGGACCTGTCGAATATTCTCTACGGCTTTCTTCGTCGCTGAGTCGTCGTATTGGATTCCAGCGGAAAATAGTCATTACTGTGTCATTAAGACTTCTGACAGTACTTAGTTTAGCACGTTAGAAATATTTGCGCTGTCAACCAGGGCGATCTGAAGTTGACTGCAATACAATACACAATTTTATTTTTATTTTGCTTCCTCATAGAGGGAGATTTATCTTCTCCTTGCCATTTTTTCGAGGCTTTCATGTCAGGATACTCAGAATGGTCCAAAAAGTAGAGAAAAATGATTTAGAAACAATGTCCATATGTATATATGAGTTGTAGGGCTTAGAAAATTCAATTGCATCTTACCGCTTGAGCGATCGGACTCGTTTTTCCACTTAAATGAAACAGTTTTCTCTCTTCGAACGATGCGATTTTTTACTAAACAGCCATTCTGATTATTTGTAATTATTAATTTTTCAAAATAGGGCGTGGTCGCTCTAACTTTAGTAAAAGTTCGATGATTCAGCGAAATAGTTTTTAACCATAGTTTTAAATCGTCGTGACATATCAACTGTACAAAAGGAGAGAATTGATATATTGCTTCACAAATTTATAGGTCATGAACGCATGGAAGTTCACTCATCCCCTGACGGATTTAAGCCGAAATTCAATAGTCCCGTTTCACTAATCTCTTCAACGTTTGTTTTTTAAATTTATTTGTTTCAATTTCGACAGCGTTCCCGAGTTTTTCTGATGCAATTAGAGCGTCTCTTTGAGCGCTGTAAAGCCTCGATGCGATGGCGCGTAACGTTGAACTACCGTATTGTCGCGGATCGTTTACTTCGTCTCTTTGTGGCCCGGTGGTATTGTTCCGCGTGTATACACGCATGCATTTCGATAGAATGGAGTTAGTTTCGGCGAAACGCATAGAGCAGTGCAATCGTTCGATCAAACTTCAAACTCACTAAATCCTTTGCGTCATTCTCTTCCTCTTCCTCCATCCCTCAGCCGCGTTTCCCTCGATTGCCCTGTATACGTTTTCATTAAACATCCGACCAAATAAACAGTATATAAAAATAGATAAAAGCCCGAGTAGCGAGCAAATAAGCGTCGAGTCGAGTAATAAAAGAGGAAAAACCCAATATTCCGCACAAGGACCGTGGAAAATTAGGTTTCTCGAGGAACGTAGCGGGCGAAACCGGCGGTAATACGAGTTCGCGAAGTGACAGCGAGCACAGTTTCTACCGGTGGAAGCCAACGGGGAACGGCAACTCCGCTTGAAAATGACCCGGCCGCACGTTCGAATGGCGGGTGTACCAAAAAGCCAAGGGGAGAGAGCGGGGAGTTCTGCAATCTCGGCGAAATAGGCACGGTGAAAAGGGCTCGACGCGAGACAAGGGTACCTCTAGGGGTTCGCAACTCCCGAAATTACTCGTTCCCCGGTTCGCGCTTTCCGCGGACCTGTCCACGTTTTTGCTCTTTGTTTTTGTTCCGCTCCGCGGCAACTTTACCGAGGTTTTACTAAATTCTGATGTCCGCCGATTGAATTCACTGTTTACCGATGGGACTCGAGAATCATTCACTCTAAAAAAAAATATATATATATATATATATATATATATATATATATATATATTCCCGAAACGATGTTTGCAAGCGTTGATTTAAAACATCTTTTGTTCTCCAAGCGGAACCAAAAATAAATGTGTTCAGATCAACAACTAAATAGAAAATATATCTATTCACCTTATTAATTACAAGTAGGGTAGAAGTACCATTTGTGACCACTGTACCGTTTGTGGCCATTTTCACTGTATTTCATTTGAAATATTTGTTTTTCCATATTCGAATGCTGATACCTCGAAAGTATTCATACAAATTGATACGAGTGTCAAGCCCATTTTTGTTGTATTTAACAACATAGACAATTAAATTCTTTTAAACTTGGTAGCCACAATTGGACCAAAGGTGGCCAAAAATGGTACTTCTACCCTATACAACTTGAGTCAATCCTATCACGAGTCAGGAATAAATGTACCGCCTGTTCCCGATGCTCTTCCTGCTTTTTGGTACTAAGCAAATTTTCGTAAATCCACATTCGCCGATGTTAATTGCCGATGACTTTAGCGAAACGCATTTTTAGTCTCCAAACGAAATTGCGACGAAGGCCTCGAGGATAATTTCACTCTGCCGACTGAATTCGAGCAACAGAACAGCGCAATTACGTATACTCCAAACAGTTGCTTCAGATATACGGCAATAACGCTAGCGCCGGGGCCGAGCGCACCCGGACGGTGTACGTATATACCCCGCAGTCTCTTGCATCTGTGGTCCTCTAATAATGCGACGAGCCAAAAGGTTCTGTTACCGGTGCGGATGGCTCGATTCCGTCCACCCACACGCGCGCTCTAACCCTCGAGGTGAACGAGGCGCGCACGTGCACGTTCGGTCTACGCACACGCGAGCGGCCCGTGTAGTAATGTAGTTGGCCTCGTTATCATACGTACAGCCGGTGCGCCCTGGCATGGTTACAGATTTCCCGGAGTACAACCCCCGTGGTCCTTGCGTTTATTTAAATGCCCGTAACGTAAATAAATTTTATCACGTCGCTCTCCATTGGGCTTTTTTTAGAAATAGCGCGAAATTCGGAACATACGAAAAAAAAAAATGCGAGAGCCAGAACGAAGTGGCTGCGTGCAAATGTCACGTGTACGTGTAATGCGGCTATCAGCGCTTTTATCCAGGTCATGTAACACATCGCCGTTACTCGCCCAAATCGCGAGCGCGCTATCAGTCACAGGTGCATGATCATACAGTGACTCTGACCGATAGGTCTGTCAACAGCCGCCTGTGTTCGTAGCTATTCATCTGACAGCGCGCGGCGTAATGCGTTTTTGTCTGGAGCAAGTCATCCGAACAAGCGATAATGCGGAACAGATCGCTCCACCCCGGATGGCTGAACGACATATGCAACTCGCGCTCGGTATACATCCACTTCGTGCATTGTATGTGAGCCCCGATGGGCATTCACCGATGTGGACCCACACAAAATCCGAAGAGGGCGAGAGAGAGCTAGAGAGATGAGAGAGAAGTGCATATAGATAGAAACTTTCAAGCCTTTCCGCCGTATATGTATATACATATATCCCTCTCCAAAAAAATCAGTGGATAAGATATCTCGTATTCCCTCTTTAAAAAATCAGTGGGTAAAATGTCTCGCATTTTCGATATAAGTATTGTTGTCGGGTTATTCGTACCCTGATCGGCTGCCGGGTTGCCTGCAACGCGTTGCTAACAAACGAGAAGTTTTAGCCATTCGTTTTTTTTCTAAACGTGTTAGTTCTCACAAAAATAAAAAAAACGTGATTATTTTCGATTTTTTTTTGCATTAATCGGGTAAGCGCGCGAAGCGCGTATATTGGTTAGTATGTATCATAATTTTGATTAATTGATATGAATACTAATATCGATATTAATTAACGCGCGAGAATATGCAGTGTCATTGGAACAATTGAGACGTCCCTGTAACCAACTTCTCCACTGGGCCATCTCTTTGACTGGCATCCCCGGTGCTGAGGGATCGATATACACGCGCCAACACAAAGCCGGTGAATTTGTTTCGGGGCACGCGGGGAGAGACGGATCGTACCTAAGATCGTAAGTTACGTTCTTCCTCGTAATTGGAAAGGCGTGGCAATTAGACTATAAAGCAGCCCAATTCCTCTTCGAAACGGTCTCCTCTTCCGCCTAGTTTCTCGTATTCAGCATCGATGCGCCGAGTACATAGGACCAAATTAGTTTTCTTACGTAAGGTATACGCGCCGTCCTCCGCACGGACACGCCTGAATCATTAATCGAACGCGACCGTTTCTCGAATTCCGAATGAGATTTTCTCTCGGCGCTCGCGGGAAAATAAAGAAATCTCGGGGAAATGGAAAATGTTGAAATCTGTACTATATTCGATTTTATCGGTGACGATAGCGTCGCGCGCGCGGGGGATACGTGCGGAGTATGTACATTCGGGTGCCTCGTTCCGGCGCCTCGTCGAAGAGGATCGACTGGGACGGAAGGGTGGAAGACTTAACAGGATCGAACCGGCCAACGGGCGAGGGGTGACCGTCCGATAAGCAACCCCCTCGAGCTACACAGTTATCCCTTCCATTGCGCGAGCCCTTTTCCGGTATCCCACGGCGCGCCGGTCTCGAGTACGTGTCCGTAGCCACTAATGTCTCGTTATTCCAGTAATTTAGAGCTTCCGCTCCGCCGACTTCAAATCGCCTTCTTTAACGCCGATCCGACGTTAATTTAGTAGCCCATCCGGGTTGAAAAGTTTTCTCTTAAAACCCGACCGCTCGGAACCGCAACGTGACCTGAAAATACATCATAGCTGCGGGCTGAAAAAAAAAAAAATCGTTGATTTTTTCCCCGGGGAAAATACGAAAGCATTTGTTTTTGCGAAAAAGTCCAACATTTTTTTCCGCGACGAAAATGGGTGAATTTTTTTTTGTAAAAAAATAAAGCTTTTTTTGCGGGAAAGAAATAGTAAATCCGTGAGTACAGTAGGGACGAAAAAGCGTATGAATCGGCACGCGCGTCGCAGGAGATAAATACGACGGACGCGATACATGTTGACCCCCGCGCGCGCGCGCGCGGTATGAGGTGTGACACTACAATTTTGCGTTTCGCACTGAACGCCGGTTAATCACGTAGGTACGTTGCGCGGCCGAGCCAACTCGGAGGAGTGAGATGTGTCCAATCGCCGGCAAAACTGTTATTTATCATCTGTTTTATTTACAGTCACAGTGGTCGCTGATTTATTGACAGTTTCGCCGTTTATACTCGAGCCATAAAGTTCCGAAGCCCCGCGAGTTGTGCGCCGCGCGCGGCACCAGCGGGATCGAGCACGAGAGCAGCACACGGCCGCGGGTTGCACCGCCACGCGAGCACGTGGAAGCCCCTTGTCACGCACCGTATAAATATCCCGGCTGTGCTGAATTTTCGCCAATGATAAAATGCGCGCCGGCGTATTTCACCCCACCCGTTAATCGTGGCGCAGTAATTTCTTTTTGTCTCACAGCTTTTCCATTATGACGGGCTTGCGGCGCAGGTACCGATTTTTCCTCGGATTTTCGTTCGGGCGTATATTACCGCCGGTGGCGTAATTATGAAAGTTTTGAGAATCAAGTGAACCCGTTGACACCCGGAGATGCCTGCGATAACTTTTACCTTGCCATTCGCCGGAGTTGCAATTACAATTTTTTTGTTGTAATTTGTTCTAGTTTTCAAATTGCCCTCGTTTTTATGAAACTACGACAATTTTTTTTTCAACCGTCGCTTTGAAGCTGGATAATTAATTTTTGCATAATTTGTTAATCATATCATTTTTGTTCCTATTTTCCATGCAGTATTCTACACGACGAAAATGAATTATTAATAATTCAAACAATTTCCATTGCATTATACTGGATTTTCGACTAATGGTGCAAAAACGTCAGTTGGGATCGAATAAATATTACAGAGTGGAAAAAGTCAGGGCTGCTGCGGTAAATCGAGCGTTGAATTGTTTTATTCATTCGCGATGTAAATTTAAAATATTACAATCCGTTTTTTATTTTTACAAATTATTAATAATTTCGGTATTTTTTCTTGGTACAATAAATACGAAAATAAATATACCACGTTGAGCAAATAAACATAATTCTCTACAGAAAACGTGGAACATGAGGCGAGCATGAACATCATTATTTAATGCCTTTGAAACGAGCGTTGACCTTACAATTCACTTCCGTTACTTGATGTTTGTCGTTAATTAGTAATTGCGCTGTGTGCTTGCCAATTTCATGAAACACAAACGCAGTGAACAGCGCATACAATCCCAGGAGAGGACATTGGTGACAAGTCCTCGAGTTTGCCGGGTCAAAGAGTCGATGACACTTGAGGAGACCTTTCGACCCCTCGACGTAGCGGATACTGCGGTTCAGGTCACGATAAATTTACACGGTTCGCTTCCACAAAATTCGTGGGGTTACTGCTGCGTTCAATGACGCTGCTGGGACAAATGACGCTGTTGCGACCTGCGTCAAACTATTATTCCTGGGTTCAGCGGTACCGATAATACGACACGACATCCATTAAAAATGATCTCGCTGATCCTAGGCGCAATATTTATCGGTTGTGTTAATTTTAACGATACATTTGGTCAAAATTCTCTATGAAATCACAATATCGTGTGCAGACGACACATAATTATTTTGCAGAGCCAAAGACTAAAATTTTCCAGGAAGAATAATAAAAACATGTCCCAAAACGATGTTAATTAATGTAAATCACGACAGTCGAACTATAAGAATTTTCGCGCGATAAACAACATGATAACAACACACAATCCGAGTTCGACATTTAACTCTCGTTCCCGCGAATTCACATGACACACGGGGGCCGATAATACTCGAAAATTACACATGATTATCAAATGAGGTTCATTAGCGGGACACGAGGAAATCAGAGTACGTCAAGTTCAATTTACAAATTAGAGGGAGTCCGGTCGGAAACGGCTAACGAGAGTTAAATTCGGGATTACAGAGAGGCCGACGGATAAAACACACCAGCAAGAAGCGCGCGCGATCGTGTTTTACGCAGCGTACGAACGTACCGTATTTTCGTCTATATCTGTAATTGCATTCTCGCGTGAATGCTCGTTGACCTCCTCGCCGCGAGTCGCGGTGAGTCAAATTTCGCTCTATACACATACATACGGAGCCCCAGCTCCGGAAAATCCGCGGCCACGCCCGACGAATGCCTCGTCGCGTACAAAGTGTCGCCACGCGGGAAAATCCTATTTCAAAAACTTCGCGTGGTTCTCGTAAGATCAAAGAGACTTTCGAAAATTCTCCGTCCTGTATGACTCGCAACAATAACACGAACGTTTCAACTCGTGGGAAAACTGGAATCAACGATGGATCATCCTCTATTATGCTCGGCGTGAGAGTTGCACGTACCACCCGCGCTGTGTATATCTGTAGCTGGAAGTTAGTACACGACAGGTTATCCTGCTGAGGATGCTGGATGCCGGGCGGGAGGATACTTACCCACAGCCAAGTCGGCGAAGATTTCTCCCGCATAGTGAGAGAAGTTTCCCGCCAGAGCTCGCTGAGAGCTTATGCTCTCTCCCGGGCTGATCTCTGCCGCAGGGGATCTCGCTAATTCGCGTAATTAATATCCTTCGCACAAGAGCCATCCTTTAGATCTTTACTCAAAGCTCATTCCCTATGTACCTTCGCCCCACCCCGCCCTCCTCCCACCGCCCTGGTTCCCATTACCCCATAAACTCGCAGTTTCCACCGCGAAACTCGTTCGTTCCCGCCGCAGGCTTCGCGTTACCTCCAAGCTCATATTTACCGGATCATCCTCCTGTTTACATAAAAAAACAGCATTTTTCGCTGTTCAAATATAATTTATTAATTTGCGTAATTGCTTGTGGCTTTGTACTTACGCGCGGCGAGTGAAAATCGTCCCCACGCGACTGTCCGGTAGTTTTAACCGGCGGATATTGATACTCGCGTGCATATCGCGGCTCGCGCTTTTTGATTGGCGCGATATGCACCGACTCAAATGCGTATAACGAGTAATCATGAGCTCCGAGTTGTGATGCAATTTCGGTGGAAATCGCGACGACGTGAATATCACTGAAATTCGAGCGGATATATATATATCGCTCGTTGTAACGAAACAATTCGATGCTGTTTAAGGATTTGCTCGGCAAAATACTCGTAGTTTGACGCTAAACTTTAGCTGTAATTTTCGCATTTGTTTTTAATTGTTTGAAATTATTTGCGCGGTAATGAAGTACGAGAATATCGTCGAAAATTCAGTGTAACGTTTTTTTTCTCTCTCGAAAAATCAAATCGAACGAAAAGCCAAATGGAACGAAAACAAAGTCATCGCGTTACGTGTGCGCTTAGCGTTTACTCGCAAAGCTCGACAATCATTAAGCAAATCCGTGAGTCTTCGATTCTCCGACTCGGTAATTTAGTAAGCTACTTAGTAGGACTTAACGTGGATTAGGAAACCTACTACCGCCGCCCGCTGCCGCTCCCGACCCTTCGCTCAGCTCGGCGCATGGCTTAGAAAATTGTCCGCTACGTTGATTGCGTTGAGCCACCGCCGGTGCTGGAGACGCGAATTTCAAACACCCGAAAGCTCGTTACTCCGGGTGCGGAATGCGACCGAGATCCGCGAGACTAGGTCGGGCGGCTATCGCCGCGCGAGTGATACTTGTATATCTCGTAGCTCCCGAGCGCGCGCGGAGGACACGTTTGCCAATTCGCGAAATGTTCCTCTTATCTTCGTCCATTCGCTTCCGCACACAGTCGCGTGCTGCAGATAATAAGAACGAGCTTTCCGGAAGTGGCGAGACACGAAGAAATTGCTGCTCGCTCTTTTGTTCGTTCGTCGTATATTTCCCAATAGCTTGCCGCGAAGAAATTCCGGTCGCGCGCGGTGACGAGTGGCCGCGGCACTCTCAGTGTGTTTTGGGCGCATCGGCGTCGCGGTGCGACTTATATATGTAGAGAGGATTCCCACGACGAAGGTCTCCGAAGAGCCCCGGACACTAATGTTTCGTCGTCATCGTCGTCGTCGTCGTCGTCGTGCGGAGCGCCGAACTCTCAAAGCGCGTTCGTCGCGCTGAATGGATTTGTTTTTGGCTGGCAACGCGCAATAAAGAGCCGCGCGAATCGCGCCCGGCGTCGCTTCTCGAACTTATTCACGTGAACATAAAGAAGTAACTGGTGTCTTTTCCTGTCTAGCTTGTGCTTTTCCAAAGCTTTTACGATCTTGCGCTCGTTGCCCGTCGGGGCAGCTCCCGACGACGACCCGACGATTGCGGTCGGTCTAGCGTCGCGCGGACGTGCGCGACCGTCGCTAAATCGATCGAGCTCCCCGCGCGAACTTGATGGCTTCCGTGATTTGTTAGCGCCCGACGAGCGTGCGCGAGAGCTCCGCGCGGCAATTGCGACCGTACAGCGACGCCGATAAACCAATCTCTGGGTGACTTTACGGAAAACTAAAGCGCACGCAGGTTGAGGAGGGTGGGGGGGGGGGGCGGGCGAACTTTAACGGGAAGCAGCTTTCATTGATATAATTCAGTATTTTGTATCGAATGTTATTGCACGGAATCGATGAACTGGTATCAGAATGACATTGTGCACCGCATCACAATGTTCGCGTTCCATTTTCTTAATGCCTCTCGCTTTGTTCGGCGCTTCCCGCCGCGGCCGACGCCGCGCGAGGTGCCGGGAGAGCACTTTACGTAAACTCGGGTTTGCGCAGTCAAAGAAAATTTAAGTAGATCAGAGGTGGAAATTCCCTCCGATGGAAACTCGGCGGAGGCGAAACGCGTTGTGGAAACTCGCCGGCGGAATATTAGAATGATACTGAAAATTGTACTCGGGAAGCGATGTAAGCCAAGTATAAGGGGTAATGCGGGAGATAGCGAGGTCGCGATAAAGACAAAGTTCGAGGAGTTAGCGCGCGAGGCGGCGGGAATATCCACCGTGGAAAGGCCTGGGGTGAAATTTCCAAATGCAGTTATAATAATCAGGGAGATGCGGTCTGCGTTAACTAAGGGACTCGCGGGTACCGTGATTCGAATTTATTTTAACTGCGACGTCATTTTTTTTTTTTTTACCGACGTCGGATTACAAGACTCAACATTTTCGACACATCATTTTTTAAATCATTCGCGTTTAAAATTTTTTTTTTTCTTATTTAATATGCATATTTGTTACTATTTTTGAGGATTATTGTTGTTTAGTGGCGCAAGAATTGAGCACGGATGAATTTCGTCCTACTCCGTTAATAAAACATCTTTGGAAAGTAAACTTACCATCGTCCTGAGACCCGGGAGAGCGCCCGAAGAATAGTCCCGGCCTCGAGCGTGAGATGGCGACAGCCGTGCCGTGATCTTTAAGATATTATTTTAAGAGTTACAGATACATCGGGTCGCGCCGAGGTTCGGCTTGGTCGGTCCTTTACCAACCCCTCCCGTTTATTTCATTTCACTGCTGTCCGCAATCCAATTGCGTCGGCACCCGATTCACGCCGCTCGCCCGTGTCGGATTTGTGCATGGGCATAGGGAGACTGGTGGAAATCCGATGGAGACCGAGCTTTCAATACGTCCGGCGAGGTGTTTCGGTTACTCAAGTGAGCACAAGCGAGAGCTTAACGAGCGAAACTCTCAAATGGTGCTGTAATCACTTTCCGCGCGATTCAAATGTATGCGAGAAGATTTTTAATTCTGGGTTCCCGCGACGCAGCGGGAAACTGGAGCAGTGAACCAATAACTGTAATAGTTTTAATAATTAAACGGCTTCAGTGTTTTAGCTGTCCTGATTTAATTTTAATTATTGATTCCATAGGTATGACCATCAGAATGAAAAAAAGTGTTTCTAACATTCCCTACACGCAATCTCGTCGGGTGTCTTTTTCCCAATTATCGCAATGGGAAAAAGACGACGCGATGTTAGGCGACTTTAATTAATTAGCCAATTAAGGAGCTTAAGACGGCTCCAGATCGTGCAGAGCGTAAATCTGTCCTACGTTTTCCAATTAAGAAGGCCGCGAATTCTTCGTAAATATATCGTTCGACGCTTCCAACTGCGGAATATCGGCGAAAAAGCTTTTTAACGACTATATTTTTTTGCTTTTTTCCCTGCCCGAGTTTCTAATCAGAAAAATAATTTCGGGTGTCAGCATTTTTGAGAATCTCACTTCCGAGACTCTGACGAAAATATTGTTGGTCGTCGGAGGCAGCAACGGAGGCTGCAATCTCGAGCTCGGCAGCCGGTGCACTCTTAAATGTAGATGCGTCGTGTGTGTAATCGACGCTTTCCACGTGGACAGCGTACATACTACGTACGAGAAGAAGAAATTTCATGTGACTTTGACGAGCAAATGACGTGAGGGTTATCGTTCAGGGGGGCAAAATTTCAACGATGTATCCCGTCAGTAGCACGAACACCTCGAGCAAATAGGTGCCTCGCGATATCCTCGTCCCGAGCTGAGTGGCGTAGCGCGCGTCTAGGTATAAACGGATATCAGATGTGATCCGACGTCTATTAAAGCGAGGGTGAAATCGATTTTTTTTCTCTTTTTTCAATCGCCACAGAAGACGTCAAAAACATTTTCAGGATGAACGAGTTCACTCGAACGCCGGCGATACACGACGAGACGTCGCGGCTCCGCCGCCGAGCCAGACGTCGCGCATTGTCGGGGCAAAATTCTCATTGTAGCTCTGCCAATGACTGCTCGTTTGCGGCACTCGAAGGTATTCACCATTGTCTCATGAATCTCGGTACACATGCTGAGCCCCATAATGATACGTGTCAATCCTCGTCTCGAGAGAGCTGGGATTCCTTTCGCGTTTTGTGCGCGGGCTGACTTCTCCGCAGACCTGCAGACTTCACAATGCCGCGAATGTCTCGATGAACGTGAATCCAAAATGTTCGCCGGTGAAGGAAGTACGTCGTGCAAAATTGTCATGCGCGAGTCGGGGTCGTTGGCATATCGTGAAGTACGAAGGCGAGACGAGCGATTGGTCCGAACGATCGGCGAGAAGGCGTCGTAAAAAACGTCGAGCTTGCGGCTGGAACTGAGCCCGGAGTCTCCAAGGCGCCGCGTCCGCAGCCACTTTGCATTTTTCCTTGATTCGTCAATGGCGAACGTTTCAGTCGCACACCGTTGCGGCTTTCAGCGACTCCTCCAATTCTCCGATATTCCGGCTATGTACTTTGGCGAACCGAGTCGGCCGCGAGTGCGAGGGACGCGTTTGTTACGCTCATTAACGAGAGAGCTGCGGAGAAAGCGGGTCCCACGGTCCCCGGGGGTTTCCGCGCCCGGGTATCAATAACCCTGTATAGTGAGACGAAGGTGGTATTCTTGGCAATTTAAAAGCTTGCCGAATCCGCTCACGTATCGCGAATAAAAATGAAATTGTAACTGGGCCAACGAGCGCAGCACTGGAGCGCGCGTTACGCGCCACGAACGGCGCCGCGAGGATAAAATATTTTTCTGATAAGAAGACCGGGAGAGAGACTTTATGAAGTTGTGCAATATAAATGGCGGCCCTGCGGGTTTATTAATGGCCGTACGTGACTCGTGTCATTCGCGGATGAGTGGCATTACGTTAAAGATCGTCATATACGCGGGGAAAATGCTGAGGAGAGGAAAATTAGTGACTGATGAGGCTCCGGTAAAATGACGATAACTCGCGCGCGGGGCGCGAGATTCTCATCCGTCAGCATCCGGCGCGCGTCGCGCGAGAATTCTCGTCCGACCGAAATTTCCGTCCACCCTGATGATCTCGTTCTTTTCAATTATAGAAGTTACGAACAAAAAAAAAAAAAAAAGTTGCGAGTTCTCGAAAACCGGGGGTCAGACGCGAACGCGCGGAGGAATAACAACAGCTGACGCTGAGTTGGAGCTGCGCACATGTGCGGGTAGATAATTTTAATTAAATGCTGGAAACTCCGGCGGTGGTCGCGCGCTTATGCGCGATACAAACTCGCGGGAGAAAGGGACAACCGAGCTACGTGTATAATGCTGCGAAATTAGAAAGTCAAACGAAGCCTAAACGTTATCCTACATAACACGCGTGGTATATAGGCTATACGGCAGAAGTCGTGTACCCCGGGTGGCATATGTGTACATTCGAGTTTGACGAGTGCAATTACACACACACATATATATGTATGTATGTGGGATAGTGCGCGCGCGTGGTGCGGAATTTCTGTCTCCGACGGTGATGAGGGTACTCGGGTGGGCGTGCCAGTGGCACTTCTGTCCCGCGTGTAGACTAAACTAATAAAGTCCCGGCATGACACCTGCATATCGGTGAACTCTGCCCGGACGGAAATCAGCCCCTCGGTTGTGTGACCCGCCCGAAAAATAATTACAAATACTAATTACCGAGCCGTGGCACCGGTTGGGGCAAACGCGAGGTAAGAATTAGTCGCGTTAATTGAATCCCGCTTATCTCGTGTGTGCGAACCGAGTTGCCGCGTTGACCGAGAGATAATAAGATAAGAAAAAAAAAACACGCCGAAAATCAGTGTCCGAAACGTCGTTTTTTTTGCTCCTCTCGAATTCCGAGTGGTCAACAGGCTGCCGCGGGTTACGTAGCGGCGCGGCGCACCGCTCGGTTTGTTAACCCCGGTCACGTTCACTTTTAACGTGCGAAATCTGTTAATTCGTCGGAGCTATAAAGATACAGGGTTGTCGAGGCGGCCGAGGGGAGCCGGGAAAAAGGTAGCTCGGATAGTCTTCCATACGTCTCCCCGCCCGATTGTACGTGTTCCTGTTTCGCCAGCGGGAAAAAGGTACTTACGGCAAAAATAGACCCTGCCCATTGTGGCACCCGGGGCAGCGGGTGCTGAACAAGATTTCTCGACTGCACTCGGAGAAGTCATTGGTAGTCCCGGCCCCGACCGACTGACTATTTTTAGAGTCGCGACTAATCAGTTATCGTCGATCGTCACAATCGAGCATCACGCAGCTGGAACGAAACACATCACGAACCGCCAGACAATCGTTTATCGACCTATCCAAATAATCGATTATCTGAATCGAAAAAATTGGCTGTCCCAACAGGCTGAACCAATAAGCCCCTCCCCGACTATCCCAAATTGGTCGTCACACGCGAAAACCGCCGTTGTAACGCGACAACCGTTCCAAAATGTCGCAGTTCGCGTGACATTTCGCTCCTGCAGATGATTTTTGATTTTCCATCGTTCTGCGCGCGCGTCGGATTATAACCCGACGCCGATACGACGCGTACAGCGCGATCGAGCCGTTAAGTACCATTCCAGCGATTCTACATCGATGAACGATGCTCGGACGCGCGCGTCGCGTTATCCGTCATCGACCAACAAATTCGCACTTGGACAAGCAGCGGTCGTTAAAACGCCTCGTTTGCCTGGGTATACCGCCCATCATATTCAATAAACACGGACATACCGGACAGTATGACCGGTGTAGCTTACAACTCCCTTAAGCACGATGATGCGATCAGTTCGCGTGTCCGCCTCGCTCTATAGACACGGAACACAGCCAGTTATGCTATATCCATGCGCCCCGAGCCCCGGCAAACCAGCGTGGACGAAGCCGCGTGCGCCACTATAACGAAAGTTCCGGTGAGAATTTACTCGGTGCGGGCACCGCGCCGGATAAACACGTCGTATAAGTTCGGTATCTTCGGTGAATTTATGGTATTCCTCGTTATTTTACCACTGCAAATGGCAAGAGACCGCGTGCACCGGCACCGCACTCGTTCCCCGGCGTACACACTTTTCTCGGCGCTCTCTTATTCGCCTCCCTTTTTCCTATCTCCACGTCCTCCTCCCTCGCCCGCCTACTCGCTCTCTCCCTCTCTCGCGATTTTTTCCCTTTTCTCTTATTTTCTCAACCTCTTTCTTTTCTGTTTTTGTGTTTGTGGAGGAAACAGTGTCTCCTGCAGCCCCCTGGGTTGAATCCCATTATCGTGAGATACGCGCTCACGCACACAGCCTCCCCCTAGGTGTACATATACACGATATATACTTACCAACCCTTGGTGGAGCAAGCAGAGTGGCCTCCAGTCTCGCTGTTCTCTCTTCTCTCTCTCTCTCTCTCTCTCTCCCTTCGGTGCAGTCACTGTGCACCTCGCATTCGGCCACGTAGCTGGCTTACGTTCGCGTCTCGCGTCTCGGACCACCAACGGAAGTGTATAGAGCCGCCCCCCTCCCCGACAGAACAGAGAGTCGCTGTTGCGCACTGTATCAAAACCACCGAAGGCGAATTTTATCGTATCTAACGATAAATTATATTTTTCCAAGCCGCGGCCGCGTTGCTCGATACGGGAAGAAACAGCCCGGGACTTACGGCTGCGTGGGGCGAATTGGCGCGGGGCTGGTGCGAAAAGCGAGACGTTTTTGCCGGGTGTACGTATAAACACAGACAAACGCGAGACTACCCGATAGAGTGGTGAACATATCCGCGCAGTGAATCGCGTTTGTGTGTATACCACGTATATGTATATAAGCGTGTGTATATATATATATATATATATATATATATGTTAGCGATATGTGCAACGGCGGCGTCGTCTCACGGCTCGCGTTTCGCTACGGCTAGATTATATCGACTTCTTATCTCGCGCGCGTTGGAAATTCCTCGGGGGTGTTGGCGAACCGGGCGTACGGATACCTACTATATTCCGCGGTCTCCTTCTTTTTCCCTCCGCGTCTTCATCCTCCTCGCGTGGGTGATACGCGAAAAGTATACTCGACGCCGCCGCCGTCGTTGCGCGCGAGCTCCGTGTCTCTTCCGTACTCGGCGACGATAAGCGGGGACACAAACAACCGCGAAACTTCCCCGAGATTTCGGCGCGAAACAGTCACTCGCTCGCTCGTTCGTCACATCGCGATCGCGCGGTGCATGCAGCGCTGCGGGGCTTTTGATGCTACGTCGCAAAATAAAATAAAATTGCAAAAAGTAATAATAACAGTAATAATACAAAAAAAGAGCACGCAGAAGGGAGAAATGCATGTGACAGGGCGAGTGGCCGCTTTTATGCGCCGCGTCCTTCTTAATATACTGATCCGAGCTCCGAGGAATCTGCTTTTTCGTAGCCGGTGCATTTATACGGCGACTCAGCGCGCGCGCGCGCGCTGCAGGAGATGGAAATGCGGAGTGGAGATTAGTTTTTATGCCTGTCTCGCGACTCGCTACGCGCTGCTCCTTTCAAAGCGCGAGGGATATTCTTGTGAAAAAAAAAAACAAACGAAAAAAAAAAATATATGCTTTGGCCGAGAGGCGAATATTCAGCGCGCCCGCGCGGCTATCTATATTCCGTAAATGACTTCTCATCTCGTACACAGAAGACGACGCCGGGTATATACACGTATTATTCCGTATACGTTGGCTACGTGCGTTAGCAAGGTATATCTCATTTTTATCACTCGGTCGTCTCGGCCGTAAAGATAGCGGGTTATGTAGTGTCTCCTGCTCTCTCTAGCAGCTCGCGCGCGGCTAGCGTGGGTGCGCTCATAATTGTATGCTCTCACTAGGAATTCCATCCAGCGCTAAAGCGCTAGCCGGGCGCTGGCGCGCGGCTTTTCGCTATTCTTCCGAGCGAGCGAATAGTATACGGAGCAACAGGACGCGCGCAAACTTTCATCAGGCTTGAATAATGGCATTGTTGAGTCTACGGGCGAAATACACGCGGCGTATGGCCAAGAGAGAGCGAGAGAGAGAGAGAGAGTGGAAGGAGAGGGAAATACGAAGGCGAAGCAGTGGCTACCTCCTTATTTATATTTCCATCAAGAAGCAGATGCAAAGCCGCCCACGTTCCGCACACTTCGCGGCGCTTCCATTGGAATCGGCCGAGGAATATTTGCCTAAGGAATGAGTTGTCGCGGAATTATGCGGAAGAGGAATAAAGCATCGGCCGAGTGAAATAGAGGCGAACGTGACGGCTGACGTATTTTCGTGATAAATTATCATTTTCAATCATTTGCGCCTCGCGAATACCGAAGCAAATGTGGTTGAAAGTTCAGTCGATGGCGGGAATTATTTTACCACAGTCGCCTGTGCAGAACTGCGAACTGAGTTGTGCAGAACTGTGAGACTGTGAAAAGGGTTGCTAGTTGGCCTGGATAACTTAGATAGGCTCCAGGAGGCGGAATTGGTTGTGCGACCGATAAACTTTCCGAACCGACAAATAAAGGTGGCTTTTCATTGGTACGATATTTACCGTGTGTTTGGTTTCCTGAACACTCAAGGACATCCGGTATCGTCATTAGAGTCTATTCCGATCCTGCTTATCCTATCCAGATTCAGTTCCACCGAGGTCAAGGCGGATCTCCGGCCCGACGGGGCCTTGATAGTGCCCGTTTCGCGGTGTATACTATTTCATCCACAAATGTTCCACAAGCATCGAGCGGCGCAACGTTGAAGGATGTTCGAGCTTGCGGCGTGTAATGGCGAAGTTTGGGATCCAGACGCTTTTTCCTCGGTCGGCTTTTATGACGCGTGCAAGAGAGCATATTGTCGGGCGTTAGAGCGGAAGAAGGTGGAGCGGCGCAATCGTTTTACCTAGCGCGAAAGATATGGCTCCGGCCAGTCGTACATCTCCGGTCAGAAGAACACGTATGTAATATGTTACGTCGCGAACAATGGATTCTATTGCACGGAGATTTCTTCCTGGAACGACACCAAGTTATATGGTCGGCGAGCGAGCGAGCGAGCGAGCAAGCGCTGCTCGAGTGGTGCCAATATCGTTACAACGGATTTCTCTTACTCGAGACAAGCGGGCGTGAGAGCGGAGCCCCGAATGGCTTCCGCGCAGCTATGCGGTAACGTTAGCGAGTGGAGTGAGCGCGCGGAGCGGCGGCCCTCGGCCCGAAAGAGGTTCGCGCGAGGCCGAGCTCGTTCAATTTCTTATCGGGCACGAGAAATCAGAAGGGCGCACTGGTGCGGGTTTCCAGCCGGGGAGTTACGTCGCGCCAATCTACGTCAAAAAGCTAAGTCGTCGTCGTCGTTGTCGTCGTCGTCGTCGTCGTTGTGTTGCCGGCCCTGATAAACCCTGGACTATCGCCACGCCGGTGGGACATACGAAAATACGCCACCAGTTTTGTCGTACCCTCCGCCCTCGAGCCTTAAATTTCGTGATAACGCCGAGGAAATGACTTTGAGTCACAGCATCTTATCGAAAAGCCTTTTTTCCCCCCGTTTTTGCGAATGGGATTCCAGCGGCGACACCGAGATTCTCCTTGTGTTGTCTTCGCATTGGGTCGCTGCCCTGACGCTTGGCGGAGGACGAAGGAGAGAAGGATTCTCTCCTTCGTCCTCTAGTAATGTCGTGATGTAAGAGAAAAGGACGATTGCGATGAGAAAACAGAAGAATAGGCGATTAGGAAACGAGTGCGGAAGCGAGTTACAGAGGCGACCGACAGACGGTGCGGTGTACATCAGGATAAGACACGAGTGGATAAGGCACAAATGACATTAACAAGCCTACAAATTATGAATGAGGAAATAAGCTTTTACCCTTTTTTTGCAAATCTGGTTCACAATCGGACTGGTATGGGGCGGATCGGTCAAGAGGACCAACATTTATGGCGACTCGAAATTGTTGTAGGAACATCTTATTTACTTACAAAAATGTCTTCCCGTCAATAATGCTAGAAGACGACATTTGAGCACATCTTACACGGAGAAAAATAAGTAGTTCCCCCAACCAATCTGAACGTCTAAATAGACTCCAAGCGAACAAATTGCTTGGGGGAGCCGCAACTTTTGGGTGTCGCACCCAACCGTAGCCGGGCGCTACAGCCAACGAATTTGTTGGCTCACCGAGTAATCATTCCCCCCACCAGTCTCGTCGCCCGGAGCCTACTTAGCCATGCAAGTTGGCCGGGGCTTACTTACTTTTTGTCTCCGTGTGTCGAAAAACTTTTTTCCCCCGCATTTTTGCGAACGTGATTCCACGTCGCCTCCAGCGCGCATCAGCAACGGCTCGCAGACTTGGCGAACGACGAGAGGCAGAAGATACCGATACAAAGAACGGGCGATAACGATGAGAAAACAAGGGAATACGTGATTAGTAAGCGGGCATTACAGAGAGGGGCGACCGAGGGAGTCTCGCGGTGTACATCGTGGATAAGGCGGCGGCGGCGGCGGCGGCGGCGCGGCTACGGCTGCGTCGGATGACATTAACGAGCCTCCGCGGATTGCGAATGCAGGGTGTACAACGGTACTATACAACGTCGCCTATGCCGGCGTACGCGAGTTTTGTTCGAAGAAGCCTTTGAATTTTCGAGGGTAAGCACGCGCGCGCCCGCCGTGCTACACTATTTCAGGAATGGCTCGCGTTGCTTCGTGTTGAATAAACCATCAGGAACTAACCAAGCTGATGTACGCGGGCGGGCGAAGCGACCGACGAGACCGGTCTCGCCGCGCCGCTACCCCTTCGTCCTCCTTCCCCACCCAGACATCCCGAGTTGCTGCGTGCGATTCGGGATCCTTCGAAAGAAAAAAAAAAACGCAGAAAAAAAGCAAAAAAAAAAAACAAACAAAAAAGAGTCCTTATTGCACCCTCTGTCGTCATTCCGCCCCTCGACTTTTCATCTCTCCACCGTCGACTATGCACACAACGGCCGTTTTACGGCTGAGAGTCGCGGGCATGATGTATGTATCCGCAATTACCGTGGCGCCGATCCAAGGGCAACGCAAAATTCGCGCTTTCTCGCCCCGGTTCGTTAGCATAACGCGCGCGCTCGGCTCGCGC
Organism: Pimpla rufipes; assembly: GCA_963932165.1. NCBI lineage: Eukaryota > Metazoa > Arthropoda > Insecta > Hymenoptera > Ichneumonidae > Pimpla > Pimpla rufipes. Next base: position 13,799,595 of record OZ010635.1, read on the forward strand.
GACCTCTCGCCGCGTGTGCGCTTCGATAAATCGATTCGAGCCTCGCCCCTCTGTCTGATACATTTTTCACACATCGCCGGCTGCCACGGCCGCGCGCTAACGCTACTCGCACGCCCTGGGCCCTCTTTGCGAACCCTCGCGCGCGTTCACGACTCGCAATCCCTCTCACTCTCGCCGCCATTATAACGTCCACCTACCGTAATTAAATTTAATCAGTCATCGCTGACAGAAACCGCGGGGTGCGCGACGCTGGCGTAGTTATTTCGAAACGCTCGCACGCCCGCCCAGAAACGGACAATTGGCCGACGATCTGTAGATGTAATTCGTATCAGCGTTATTCGTAATCAGCGTGCGGCGTTAGTTCGTCAAGAGAGCCGGAGTCACATTTCCACTGGAGGACTTGGCGAGGTATAATGATGGCCAGGGTCTGTTAGATATACTTTTCGAAAGCTGCGCGATATTACGACCTGACGGAATTGCGACAGAAGATTATCTTCTCGAGCTCCCTGAAAGTCGAGATAGTGTCTCGTGTTGGTGCGCTTTAAAAACTGTCGAAATCCCGTATCACTGGACGCCGCACGAAGAGCGTTCGCCGCTGCTATACTGTTCTTCAAGATGCAATAGCGCGGAATGTAATCGAGCACGAGTTCCACACTGCACGCTGTGCATGTGGAGCGCGCAGTCTGAGAAAACTTGGAGAATAAAATGACGGTAAAATGGCACATTCAGAGATGAGTACCAAATGCCTCCCTCGAATGCCTCGAGTGGTCTCGTCGCTACTCGGCGCAGGCTTAATGGCAGACGCTGTGTTGGATTACAGAGAAACACATTTTTTGTCACTGTTGCATTGAAAAGCAGTGCTTTGCATGGCAGTTTTGCGGTACGAAAATGGAAGATTTCGGGACAGTATTGAAAACATCGTTTCGCGCGTGCGCCGGTTGTATAGTTATTGTTTCAATTTCGTCCCTGTTTTGCGACGCGGAAGCGTAAATCCCAGCAACGTTCGAGGCAGTTGAAGCAGAGTGTTACTGTCGCACTGTTCGTCCCGGAAAACTGTCACGCAAAGAATCGCTATTCGTGCAGTTGTTACAAAACAAACAGTTGTTACAAAACAAACAAAGGTGTCGTGATTCCTCGACACCTGATGAAACCTGCACTGAGAGAAATGATCGGCTCTGCCAACCAAGCGTTGCCAACCAACACTGCAAAACCAAGTGTGTTGCAAGTGTGTTGTTTCTCCTGTCTTTTACATTGCGATGAGTTTTTTTCACACTTACAGGCGTATTCCTTACATACATAATTTACCATGTTAATTCCAACACGTTTTAAGTGTGTAAAAACTAGTGCTTGGATTTTATTCTATGCTCGGATAACTTGAACTATCCGGACTTGACGGATCCGACACTTCAAATCCGAACGTTAGGTAAAAATGAGCCTATCCGGATATCCGAGTTACCCGAATACCCAGATACCCGGACTATTCGGATTACCCGAACTATTCGGACTGTCCGGATTGTCCGGATACTCGAAGTATCCGAACTATCCGGGTACTCCAACTATTCCAACTATCCGGATATTAGAACTATTTGGATTATCCGGATACTCGAAGTATTCGAATAATTTATTCTTTCATTAGAAAATGTGTGAATGGTCACAAATTTTGGATATGTGTCTGTCATACGGATGGATCATTTTCGTTTTTTAAAAGTTAGGTCGGCGGCTCATTTGTTAAACAATTTCTTACCATCTAATTCCTAATAACATTTTGTCATTATTTTAATGCAAAATCGATCTTCTCATTGCACCTTCCGTATGCTTAATTTTCTTCAGAATTTTGTCCCATGGAGAAGTGTTCGAAATTGTCGTTGAACGTATGTGTTAGGCCGGACTGCACGCTCATAACTTACCTTCATAGAAAATAATTTAATTGCCGGACGGGGTTTCTTTAGACGAGATACTCCACTGCTACTCGAAATTTCCCCGCGTCGGACGACTGTAGAAATCACCTGTATAATTTTCGTACCGACAAGGGAGCGGGCAAGCTTAAACCAGCAATTCTCTACCACCCACACCGCTTTTTCAACGGAATTTAAACGTGGACGTACTTTTTTTTTACCATATAACTGTTGATTGACATATACTGGTGTGACATTCCGTACCATTGACGTTGGTAAAACCTGCAACGAAGGGTCCACTAGGCTGAAAGCTAGCCTGATTGTGAAATTTCTTCAATGACAAGTGCTGGGAGCAGGCGTGAAACGACATTTTCCCATAATTTTTGTTGTCACTCCCGCCGTTTGTTCTACAATACCGAAAGTGTACGAACGATTAAAAAAATATCCGTTGATTGACATATATGTTTTTGATATTTCATGACATGGAAATGCTAAAACGTTATACTGTGCGTAGCCATTTTTTCCTCTGTATTTTAAATCTGGAATTATTTAATAATCGTAAAAAAATAGTGTTCAAAACGGAATCCGGATTGCTCGAGTCGTACGAGTACTCAAATATAGTTCGAAACGTTCGGGTATTCGGATAGTTCGGAAAATTCGAGTACTCGGATAGTTCTAGGCGTACGGATACTCGGATAGTTTGAGCCGTTCCGGTACTCGGATAGTTTGAGCTGTTCGGGTACTCGGATAGTTCGTGTTCGTATATCCGGATTTGACGTATCAAACTTTACTACACGGATATCCGAACATGTTTGGATATCCGTCTAATCCAGCTCCATGTGAGAGCCCTAGTAAAAACTCGTCACAATGTAAAATATAGGAGAAACTAGGGCAATCACACGCGCTGGCGCGCGTGCCTGAAAGACTTTTCGCTAACATCGACCTCAGAAATATTTTGTTTCAAAATGTCGACTTGTAACCTATACCATTGTTCTCAAGTCGCATATTCTACCCCCGAAAACACTGGTTACAAAACCTTTTTTACTTGATTTTGAAAAAAAAAAAAAAAAAATTTGGCGACGTTCTTTTTCTCAGAAATCGTAGATCCGTTTGCGGACCGAAAATCGTCAAAATCGACCTCAGAAATAATTTTTTTCATAATATCACCTATAATAGACTAATCAATTTTGCGCTGCTGCGCTCTTATAAAGCTTTAAAAGGTTACGGGCACAGCCGCACCCGTCGTCTTATGTCAAATTTGACATCAAACTGATTTTGTTTACAACGGACTTTTCTGGCAACCAATCATAGCTCGAATAGTTTGGATCTGTTAATTTTTTCCGTGATGACTGATTCGAGATTTTCCCCCGGTACTCAAAATTGTTTGCGGGCTGCTTTAGTACGAAGATTCTGAAGGAAATAAATGTAGCTCGTAATATAGTCGAACATTAATTTCATATTGCGCGTTCGTGATGAACAAAGCCGAAGAAGATTTGAAAAATGAATCACATTTAGTAAAAAAAACATTAGTAGTAAAGTTACGATAGAAAACATTTGATATCAAAGTATTAAGGAATCCACTGTTATTTCCAAGGCCATTGCTGCAATTTTTCAAAATGATTCTCTGTTGAACGTAACATTAATGCACGAAAAATGTATCGTGGAATAAATGTACAGATACCTCTGCCAGAATTTCGCAAAAGATATTCCTAAGTACGCAGCATCGTTTCCGGTAACGGTTGTAACAGCTCGAATTACCAATGTCCGGAGTTTAAATCTGACGTTCCAGATTATCTGTTTTCATCCCAGTACGAATGGGCAAAATTAGCATTTAATCTCGTGACCTAGCTGTTTCACCGTGGCCACGTAGTCGGCGGAGGTGGAAGACTTGTACTTCCCGGAGCCGCGAGAAGATAGCACACCGCGTTTTCTGCACTTCTATATTAGCCGCGGCGCGCGGTTGGCTTCGCGAAGCGAACGCGAGTCCATCCATTATACCCTTTTCATTTTCCAACAGCAATTATAAAACAATTATCATGTTTTCATCTTGATTCCACCCTGGCGCACCGCTTCGATGGGACGGTAATTTGAAGAATTGAAAATTATGTTCAGCGGAAACGGTGGTTTGCTGGAACTGTAGCTTCAACATTTTCGAGTAAAAACCATTTTTTCATTTCTGTCCGGCTTTAACGTTTTCACGGGTGCCGCTGTATGAAGATCGTCTCCGAATGGAGGAAACCCCCTTTCTCCCCGGAGTGATGTATGTACACTCGGGACATTGTCAACTCTCATTGCAGCATCGGCAGAAAATCTAGCAAAATGCCTCGTCTAACGCCTTGAAGTGTTAAAACACCTTGAAAACGCCTTAAAAAATCGTTAAAAATGATTGAAACGTCTCTTCCGCTCCCCATTTTGCATCCTGTACATTCGGGCCATTGTTAACTTTTATTGCAGCATCGGGAAAAAAATCTAGCAACATGTCTCGACTCATAGCCGCAAGAAACGTTTTTGACGCGCCTTAAGACACCTTGAAAACGCCTTAAAAAATCGTTAAAAATTATGTAAACGTCTCGTCCCCTCCCAATTTTGCATCCTTACACGTTGTGCAGTGGCACAGAAATCGCAAGTACATATATCTTGCCCGGATTCCTTCCTCTCGAAAGGTATAAATTCCTCTCGGTCACGTTCGATATTTCTCGTCCGCTCCTGTGCTCCGAAGACGGCTTCATCCGGCAGATAAAAGTCATCTTCCCAGCTGAGGGTCAAGGTCGAAAGGAAGGCGAGAAAAAAAAAGGTGTGATCTATGGATTTCTCGAAAAACATCGGCGAAGACAAGTCCTACATTGCACGAACGAATAAAAAGTTCTTGAGAGAGAAAAAACTGTCCAGGCTCACTGTCGGTAACGGACGAAACCAATTTTCTCGAGGTATTAAAAAAAGTGTTATGAATTGAAGCCGATTGGTGAGATACCTCGCAGGGACGAATATCCAAAGACCTTTGCCACGGCGAATCTACGATCGGGCGTAAAGATTCCGCACGTATTGGTGGCGCACGCAGTTTAACGATAAGTTATATTCGCAATGGAGCTCGAAAGCACTTTGTGCAACGGAACTGGGGGGGATTTAATAGTCGTCGTTAAGCTTCGTCATCGACGTCGAGGTATTACGTACGTGTGCGATCGTTTATGGGTGGTTGGACTTTATAACTCATAATCCCGGATGATCGATCCATGAAACATATTTATAACTCGGTGTATGAAACGATTGCTTATATAGAAATACATACTACGAATTGTTGCTGTTATTAATAATATAGTATCGCGAGTGGTTAAAGCGAGGCTTCGTCTCCTCCCCCTCCCCATCGCCACTTTCTGGACTGGATGGAATTCAATACTCCGCGCACAGCCGCTCCATACATTATTCGAAATGTGCGGGTATGAGAGTTTCAAAAGCAAAGCCTATCTGGGTTTGCTCATGGGGATTTGCGTATTTCGTATATTAGTGTCGAAACGTGACGAAGGGTTTGATGGAGGATTTAAAGCTTCGACTCGGGGGGTGGGGGGCATGGTCTGTATATAAATTCTGCACCTTCGAGCGATACCACCGCACCTACCACCACCAGAACCATAACCGAAATAGTGAGGGGAAAGAGAGGGAGAAAGAGACCGAAAAATATAGATAGAAAGAGTGGAAGCTCGCGTCGAGATAAAATTGTTTTCGCAGCGGGTTGCCATGAATCGAAATACAGTATTGGAAGCCCGATTAACCGAATTAAATGGGGGGATGAAATCATTCGGTCGGGCGATCTCTCGGTTAGTCGATTGTATCGAATGTCCAGTCGCCCAGCAGCGCTGCCAGCACTGTCACGGGATACTACATAATCCTACACCCTCGAATATATATATCGACACGCCGACCAGCGCCGACCACGAGAAGATTCGATCTGCTTTTCGATCAAAATCGACGCGGTGACGACCACCACGCATGAATCAAATGATACGCACGACTTGAATCGGCTCTCACGCTTCCACTCTAAGTGCCTCTCTGTTCAGCGTTAAACGCATCAACTTTAATGTGGCTCGTTTGTCTGACATTCTATGTTTTTTCGGTTCCTCGCGCAGGAGCTTTGATTTTGTTTTTTTTTTTATTTAAATTTAATCCACAATTGGATTATTGTTACACGCACTATTTCGAGTAAATTGGTGTTATGATGGCACCGAAATTGATGGCACTTTTTATTTATTTGCAGAATTTATTTTCTTGCTATGGTTTGCGCTGATCTCGAACTATTGGACTGATGTGCTACTAAAATCGACTAAAATTTAACGGTGGCTGGCACCGAGTTTCGCGTGAATAGTTCGGAGGGATAATGTTTAACAACATTTTGAGTTTCAAGCTTGGTATTAGGATCAAAACAAGGTCGTTTGATTATGAGTTTCACCAGATTCATCAAACAATCGGGCTTGACGCATTCTAAGCTCACCACTCAAACAAGCCTCAAAATCAAACGTTGCACATTACTTCATCACTATTTCCACGATCAACAAAGTTTCCCCCACGAAGCCACTGACGATCGACGTATTTTGGCAAAGAGACGGAAATTGTGATGAAGCAACAGCGTTTGCCTTTGCACCCGCATTTTTTTTTCAATCACGAACGGAATTCCGTATGAAATTCCGCGCTAACCAAAAATTCCGCGTGAAAATATTCTCTTACGGAGTATTTACGGGGTTCGACAATAGTCCGTTGTATCCACCCGCAGGGGCCATACCTCGTTGATCATGATGTATCCCCTGCGTGCAGACGAGCGTGAGGGGTCTGTCCGTTAAAATCTCTGGAATATGTATAGCCGTATTCCATCTACCTTTCGCGTTGCGAGGCATAGAAACAAAACGGTATTGAGGTTCAACGCCACCCGCATCGATCGTCGAATTAATCGGATGCTGACGCCGTACGCAGGAGGCAACGCGCGACGCCGGAGGCGAAGAACAAAATCCAATTAGTCACTGCTGAAATTTTCTTTCAACTGCAGTAGTGGCGCAGTGACATAACGCGCAAGCTTGTAGTGTATGTCTATGCCTGAAAGGGATAACTCCTTCAAAGATCCGATAGCCGCGCACAAGTCTAAAAGCTGTGTCGTCCGCAGTGGAAGAGAAGAGAAGGAGAACCAGCGGAGCAAGAGGGGGGAGAGAGAGAGACCTGCCGGGCTTTTCTGCAGGATTGGCGTGCACGTTCGACTATTGTCGAGACTTCTATTGTCCTTTTGTGCATTGTACGTGCGCCTTATCATGCCCTTTTCCCCGATCGTACGTCTCGATAAATTAGGCGGGCGCCACGTGCTACACGTGTTGTGCTGCGGGTTACATCGATTGATAAAAGAAGCATACGAGATAAACGAGATGGAAAATTCATTTGCAGGCAGTGGAAATGTTATAGCTATTGGTGGGGGCCTTTAAGGCCGACGTTGACGGACGTCGATTGGATCCTTCTGGGCCTTTCTGCGATGAAAATTGCATCGGACGAATTGGAAGTCTCGTGTAAAACGCGTTTTAACGACCATCGATCACGATCGCGCAGGTCACGATTGGTTAAAAATTAAACCGTACAATCGCGAATTACTGGTGGCCCGTAGTGGCTGGCACGGACACTCGTTGTAAATCATGGCGGAAACCTCCGCTGGTATTGGCTCGCCGATTGCCTTCTGCTATGGACGACCTTCCAGCCGACAATAGCCCTCAAGTTCTCCTATAACCTCCGACGCTGCCGGGAACGCGCTATGTCTACGTCAATTATGGTCCGAGGTTAATCGCGGGGACATACATATTTGAGGGAGTCGCGGGCGATCGGCCAATCCCAACCGCGCTAAAGTTCGCGCAAGCCTCGGTTCGACGTCTGCGCCAATTTTCCCTCGCAATTCCCACTTGGCCACTAGCAGCCGCCCCATTTGTCTTTCCTAAATCTTGAAACCGTCGCCCCGCTCTATCATTACATCGGGCATCTTTATTACGTTTTGTCGACTGTGCCATATTCTCAATTTCTTAGAGAATAAAAATATATAAAAAATGCCATAGATTGATGTCGATTCGATTGGGAAACGTCGAAAATGCGAATGTCCTGATCTATGAACGAACGTAAAGCTCCACACATTGATATCAAGATATCGGACAACTTTGTTACGTTTTTCGAAACTGTACGATTTTATGCAGATAGCGATATGGTCACGTTTCTTGCGAAAAATTGTTCGTTTTTTTGCAGGTGTCCTGGTAATTAGCCACGCATGACAAGTCCATTTTCAATATAGTCACTCTGGCAACACATGAACAAGTTTGGGAGAAAATCAAAGAATCCCAGATCTTATGAAACCTAGATTTTTTTTCACATCCAGAAATTTATCTGCTCTCCCCCCTATCGTCATATAATAATGACGATACGACGCGAGTGCCCCCTCCAAAACCCTCATCACGAAACTTAACATCGACGATGCGCACTTCAACGACATGTAATTAAAGTGCGCGATATAAAGCGTAGGGGTGGGGGGAAGGGGTGTGGGTCGTGGCACAAGGACGAAGCTTTGGCGAATTCCCGGAAAGTCAGCGAAGCGAGAACGCCGCAATATTGAAAGTGGCCCGGAGCAATGCTTTGCTTTAGCGTCGGACGTGCACGAGACCGCGCGGTAGGGTTATTTCCCATCGTCTCTTGCACTCAACGAAGGAAACTCCCTCGCGCACACCGGCGCTCGCTATCTCCCTCTCGTCAAATCAAACACTGTCAAGTCCGCCACGCATTGTGGTTTGGCTAGAGCAAACTTTGTCTAGTGACCCGGGGCGCAATCCCGGAGTGGTCCCCGAATCCCAAAACGAACGAGAGCGAGCCACGGACGGGGCGCCGGGAGAGAAAGCCGGCGCGATTGGCGAGCGAACCGGGGGAAGCGAGCGAGGGACCCCGAGAAATCGCGAACGCGCTCTGGTTTCTCTGATAACATTGCCCACAAGATCATTCTGACCTCTAATACCAATACCGAAGCTCTAATTGCTCGTGAAAATTTCATTTCCCCCGAACTTCTCCGCGAGCGCAATTCTATTCGCAATTGAGGAACTGCGCGAAACAAAGACAGAACCGGGGATGAACGGGGTGGGGGATGGGAGGGGGGGGGGGGGCAAGAGGACTCTTGTGTTGACTATCATCGTTTCGGTTGAGCTTCCGGGTTGAGCTCAACGTGGTGCACACTAGGAATCAGAGAGACGAGTATCCGCCTCCCGGACCCCCCGCCCCCCCGCCCCCCTCCATGCGTTCGATAGAGGTGGTCGGCATGGTTACGGTAAACAACTTCCCATCGACCATGTTCGTCATGTTGGTTCGTCCCGGTGCCGTTGGGTTATGTTGCCTAGTGGGCAAACTCTGTGACCGCTAACGATCTACCCCCGCTGTTTGAACGAGCTTTCTATAATGCTGTCATCGTCATCTTAATCGGTTTCCCGGCGGTTGTACAATCTGCCATGAGTGTCGTGCCGTTGCCCGCGCGGCGGCTTCCGGACGGGGCGGGAGCCTACGGTAAATCGAGGGACATACCCGGCACCGTCAATATTCCGTATGGACACAGACTGAGTCAGCTCGGCGAAACTCGTCGCAATATCAATTTCGCTCGTGCCAAGCAATCTCATCTTTCGGGGGATGGCAAGTCAATGCCCGCTAAACAGCAGCAGCGGCGAAAGGAGGACGCGCGGTGTATTTCGATACTTCCGATGGATCCGAAGTCTAAGGGTCTCGAAATCAACGCCAAAGACGAGAGAGAGTACAAGAGTATTGTGCGCACCTACGACTTCGAGGAGAGAACCAACAAGAGGATACTCAGAGGAAACATTCGATGTCTCGTTGACGAGGGTGAGTTTTACTTGTTTTTTCTTTTGTGCGACGTGGAATTATTTATGCTTCTAAATAAAGAAGTGCAGCAAATAAATGATTTAGATATTTTTTTTTGTACAAAGATTCGCAGATGTGATTATAAATAATTGTGAAATGAGTTTTCCTGTTTTATTACAATATTGTAAAAAATGATATTCCCCAATTTTGTATATTCGGTCCCGAGCATTTTTCATTATGATCGATGCATTTTTCGAAATAATTAAGTGCATCGGATTTATCCCTCCTCGAGCAATCATTCATTTAAATGCGAACAAGAAAATTAAACTCCCCGGTTACGAATTCCTGTTGTTTTTGTTGTTGTTGTTGTTGTTGTTGTTGCTGTTATTGTCGAGAAGTCTTAAAAGTACCTATCGTTTTATCGGTAAAACAATTGTGAGTTGTCGGACACTTTTATTCGCATGAAATCGACTGGTCGTTAAAATAAATGCTCAAGAACGATAAAAAAAACATTGAATCTCAATATTAACACCAAACCCCGCATTAACGTAACGAGAATTCGCAACAGATGACCCGGCCATCTCGACCCAGATCCCCCACGTAGCGCAAAACCCGTGAATTATTTAAGTCCGACGAATGTCGCCCACCGCGCGGATCGATAATTACGTTGTTTACGATTGAAGGTATGGCAGCGTACGAGGCGGACATTGACGCCCGCCGCGAGAAGCTGCGCAGCATGATACTCGCCGAGGAAGCGGCTCTGACGCGGGAAGTCATCGATCAGGCGCAGCGCGGCGCCGACTGGCGAACGGACGAGGCGCGAAGACGAGCCGAGGAGCTCCGCGAGCGTCTGGAGGACGAGCGTCGGGCGACAGTGGCGTCGAAGCGAATGCAGCAGTACCTGGCGCAGTGTCCGGACGCGAGGTCGAGGTTCGCGACGAAAGCGACGCGCGAGACGAAGTACTCGAATCTCGTGCAAATAGCGGAAAACGAGGCGAAACGCCAGGCGGAGCGGGAGCTCGACGGGCTGTGGTACGGATTGATGCTGCGGGAGCTCGAGGCGAAGAAGGCGCGCGACGTCGAGGAGGAAAAACGACGCGCGGCAGCCGGAAGGAGCGTCGCGGTGACCCTCGAGAAACAAATAGCCGGTAAATTAGCTCTGACGGAGGAGGAAAAGCGGGTCAAGGAAGAGGAGGAGCGGGAATATCTGCGGACGCTGTGGGAGAGCGTGAAGCTGGAGGAGCTGGCGAATCACGAGAGGGAGAAAATCAAGCGAGCCGAGCTGAAGAGAGACCTGGAGGAGCAGCTTCGTGTGGCGAGAAGATGCCTCGACGAGCGAGCGCGGGAGGAGGCGGCCGTGGAACGAGCGTTCCGCGAGCTCGGCGAGGCCGAACTGGCACGCGAGAGGTCAACGTTGAAGGAGTCAACGTCGAGGTTGCGCAACGAGATCGCGGCTTACATGAGAAGCCTCGCGGAGCTTCGCGAGGAGGAAGCGCGAAGGGATGCCGAGGTCGAGGCCATCGTCGAGGCTTCGGCCCGGGAGGTCGAGACGCGGCGTGACCTCGCCCGGCAGCGAGCGCGGGAGATTCGGGCCCAAGATCTCCGAAAACTTTTGGAAGGTCGCGAGCAACAGTTGAGAGCGAAGCGTCTCGCGCACGAGGAGGAGAATAGACGGGCCGAGGTCGAGGGCGAATTGTCGAGAAGGGAGGCGGAAGCTGAGGCGGCGCTCGCGGCGGAGGCCGAGGCGAGACGACGCTCGAACGCCGCTCGGTACGGTCAGGAGCTGAAAGCGCAGCAAAAACATGTCGAGACGATGAGGCGCAGGGAGCGGGAGGAGAGCGAGAGAGCCCTGCGAGCCGACCTCGAGCGCGAGGAGGAGTATCAAAAGCTCGCGGAGCGACTGCTGAATGCACCAGAAATCATTACGCCTCATGCATTCAAAATGCTGCTGAAAGAATGCGCAGCCCGCCGGGATGCCGAACAAAAAGGTCTTTGTTACTGTCCTTAGTCGACAGCGCCGCGCGGCCGCTGCGGTACCGCTGGCGCCGTGAGCACCGCAGCCAGCGCCGCACCCGGGCCGCCCCTAATTTAGCCTCCTCCTCCCCACTTTCCCCCGCTGTTTATTAATTCCCGACGGTGTGAATTAGCGCCGGAAGACCGAGCAACATTCCACTTCCGGCAGCGCGTCTGCCGCCCGCTCTCCTCCGCCTCTTTGTGTCACGGGCTCTTTGGCCGGTGTAAATTTTCCGCCGTTGAATACGAGACGAGCTATTGAAACTATCGTTGCGGGAGTTCGGGGTCCCGTCTACTGTTTTCGACCAAAAAGTCTGCCCCGCGCGCGCGTTTCATGTACATTTTATTTTCGTCTGCCGCTTACACGATTCATACTCAGGGTGCAGCGTCGCGTAAAACGCACAATGTAACTTCGCCGTGGCAGTCGCTCGACAAATTCTCCGCGGCGGTATGCGCGCACTTTTAGATTACTTTCTCGGAACTGACGCGACGCAGCAGTCTATTCGCTCGACAGCCGCGGCCTCCTCCGCCCGTGGACATATTTTCCGAGCGCCCGCAACGCGGATGCGATGCTCTCGCGTATCTTCCACCCGGGGGCGAGTAGACAAAACGATGCGTTAAAATGCCGCATTGTAACGGAATGCTAACAAAAATGCGCAATAAAAGTCAGTTTTGTATTTTAATGTGAAAACGAATATACGTTATCGTTCCCGTGGTTACATCAGCGCGCAATCGATAAGCCACCGCAAATGCAAACGCAATAACGATTTGTATCATCGGTACGGGGCTGGCAAATATTTATACGCTGGTATTTACAGATGGAATTATTAAGGTGGCGGATTCCGATCGTCAAGTGCGGCGGCCCCGCAAAAACCGATATTCAAACGATGCAGTTGGCATAATCGCGCTGCGTCACGTCGTAACGACTTTGCGACTTTGCCAGTCCGTTCGAACCGCAGCGAAACTTCGTCCGTGCTTCCGACTGTGCGACTACTGCGCGTATCTGCATGCCGTATCTGCGGGACGAGCGACGCGTTGCGGCGCAAGAAATGTCGTTGTAATTTGGATTGTTGGCGAAGTTGTTAACGGTAAACGACAGTTGAACCCGATAACACGGTCGATAAGGAGGGTTCGTTTCTTCATTTGCGATACCGTGATTGCCTCCTTACTGAACTCCACGGAATGAAAGGCCGTTTCGCGGACTTGCCGCGAAACAAATCGATACATGAAAATAAACGTCAAGTGCGATACCAGTAAAATTAAAGTAATCTGCAACGTCTCAAAAAGCATACGTAACTGTTTCTGAATGTTTAATGCACGGAACACAAATTATTTAGTTACATACCAAGCTAATCACACGCGCTGGCGCGCGTGCCTGCAAAACTTGCCAAAATCGACCTCCGAAATTTGTTCTTTTCAAAATATCGACTTTTAACCTACACCATCGTTCTCAAGTCGCATATTCTACCCCTAAAAACACTGGTTATTAACCTTTTATAATCGATTTTGAAAAAAATATTTTTTTGGCCACGAAATTATTTTTTTTTCTGTCAGAAATCGTAGATCCGGCTCCGGACCGAAAATCGCCAAAATCGACCCTAATTTTTTTTCTTTTCAAAATATCGACTTTTAACTTATACCATCGTTCTCAAGTCGCATATTCTACCCCTAAAAACACTGGTTATTAACCTTTTATAATCGATTTTGAAAAAAATATTTTTTTGGCCACGAAATTTTTTTTTTTTCAGTCAGAAATCGTAGATCCGGCTCCGGACCGAAAATCGGCAAAATCGACCCTAATTTTTTTTTCTTTTCAAAATATCGACTTTTAACCTACACCATCGTTCTCAAGTCGCATATTCTACCCCTAAAAACACTGGTTATTAACCTTTTATAATCGATTTTGAAAAAAATATTTTTTTGGCCACGAAATTATTTTTTTTTCTGTCAGAAATCGTAGATTCGGCTCCGGACCGAAAATCGGCAAAATCGACCCTAATTTTTTTTCTTTTCCAAATATCGACTTTTAACCTATACCATCATTCTGAAGTAGCATATTCTACCCCCGAAAACACTGGTTAGCAACCTTTTTTAATCGGTTTTGAAAAAAATAATGTTTGGCGCCGTTTATTTTTGTGAGAAATCTGGACCGAAAGTCGCCAAAATCGACCTCAGAAATTTTTTTTTTCAAAATTTCACCTAGAATAGGCTAATCAATTTTGCGATGCTGCGCTCTTATAAAGCTTTAAAAGGTTACGGGCACTGCACCCCTCGTCTTATGTCAAATTTTACATCAAACTGATTTTGTTTGCAACAGTCTTCTCTGGCAACCAATCACAGCTCGAAAAGTTTGCTATCACTGTTTTCCGTTACTCATGAACTTTCTAAAAGAGTTATATTCATTAGGGTCGTAAAAAATGGAATCAATAAATGGCAAAAATATTGTTTCTTGGCGAAAGTTCGCTAGATTTTCTAGGATTTGGGAGTTGATTAAAAATCAAAATTAAACATTCTAAAGAGACTAATTACTATTTTCCTGAAACGTAAGATTAGTTGATTCGAGCGTACGCACATTTTTTCCATCCTTCAAGCGCGCCAATAGTTCGATAACAGTGGTTACAATTGTCAGTCCACCTGTTTCAACAAGGAACAATTTCATTTATTACCGTTCAGCTTTACGTTGCTTCCAGTGTTTGTTATACGTTTTCATGTACACGTTTGCCTTGGCTGTACGCGGAATTAAAAAATAAATTGATACAACACTGATCGCCGGAGGTTTGACATATTCAACTGAACTGCTGCGCAGCGTTTTCAGTACACGCATTATACGTGCACCCTTGCTTCGGGGGTCAGCGCAACGACGAGAACTGCTCAAGTTAGCGCGCGCGGAGCGTCGGGTGCCGAGTGGGCGGGCACGAAAAATGTCACGTCCGAATGGTCAACGTGACCGGGACGCCGAACGACGTCGTTTCGACCGCCGGATAATACGTATCAGTTTGTGAGAAGCGACGATATAAGAGCTGATGCCGGCGGAGTCACCCGGAATAACAATCTTCGGAGGTTCGAATATGGCGAATAAAGCGGCCAAAGTTACTCGCTCTCGGTATTCATCATTGCCCAACCGTGTCGCACGCAGCAGCCTGGCCGGCGAGTGCAGCACGTCCATTTGTTAGTGGAATGCTAATTCCCGTCTCTACGTGTTTCGAAAAAATGTAGCGCGGAATTGTTGGAAAGACAAGCGAGTAATCCTCGGGGCGAACGACGTACCAGAATGGCGGATGTGGATGGTAAGGGGGGGGTGGGAGAGAAGGGAGGCGAGATTAACTAGAAGAGACACCTGGTTCTTGTGACACGGTGGCTTTATTGGGATCACCCGTGATTTATGAAACGCTCGCTCGCTCGCTCGCTACCAACTTTTACCTTCGCCGCGAGTTTATTTGTTCCCCCGTATTGTCATTTGTAGTGCGCAGCGTTTATCGCGCGATATGTACGTTTACAGCTTTCTTCGAATGGTTTCCTTCATCTTGGCGCGGGGCTTAACGCTCACGGTTTGCGCGCTACCGTGTTTTTTTCATTATCATTTCATTTACGGTTTCGTATGGACAGTTTATATGCCACGGTGTACACAATAAAGCGCAGGGGGGGGGGGGGGGGCGCGCGATGCGGGGTCATAACGAGACGAATAACTGAGCCGTTACGCGAGCGTCGAATATTCAGAAGATCGTTTCGAAGAAGCCGGCTGTACGACGACGTCAATCGCCCTCGGCGAGATAGACGTGCGGCGCTGCTTCCGCTACTCCTCCCGATCGCGGAATGGCTCGTGCAAATAGTCTCGAAACTATCTTACTCCATCCAGCTCTCTCTGTGCTCCCGCGTGCGGAGTTCTCGCTTCCCAGCTGCGGGGACGATAGCGAGAGCTGGGAAGAAGGCGTGACGGCGAGAGAGAGAGAGACCGAACTACGGTGAGCTCGTAGATTTTCATTACGAAGTTGTCCGACCGGTTGTAAAGTTACCCGACTTCGAGTAATCTCGTAAAGGCAAAGCGGGCCGTACGCCGGTTGCTCTGTACTTTCGTGCATTTCCCTCGCGACCTTCCGAATCATCGCGCCTATAATTTTAACCGTTGAGCCACCGGCCGTTTATTTACCGGTTACAACACTTTTGCCGCGTTACACGGCCGTCATCGCGAATCCCTCACAATCAACGCGATCGCTCGTTCCATCACTCGCGCGTCTTCCGGCTCGATCTTTCATTTACACGCGGTTAATTCGACATCACGCGGAAGCGTGAAGGGGGCGCGCGAATGGGGTCAAGTACTTTCGTAAACGAACCCCTGTTCGAATGTTTGGTCCATGATAAGGTAAACGAGAATGAGGAAATTTTCACGCGCCGCCGAGGGGGAGTGTTTTGGGTTATCCGCACGATTCCCAACCCGACGGTCTGGGGAATTGAGCGTCTCGCTTCAGACAGGTTAATTTTATGAGAGAGGGAAGACGTGTGCCTATGCATGTGGGACATAGCAGGGGGACGAGCGAGGCATGCGAGCATTTTGAGCCGGTAGGTTCTTCTTCGAGGATTCATCCCCCGAGTCTCCCTCGAGCTCTCCGGTTCGCAAGCCCCTTTTCGCTCTTTTGGCAAGTTGCGCCCGCTCGCTGCTGCTCTTTCCGGCTCTGCGGGACGCGTGCGCGCACGGAGTCTCCTTTATATCACCCCTCGGACCCCTAGTTCTCTCGGTAACACGCGAGGCGTGGAGCAAGCCAACCACCCCCCTCCCCCCTTAACACACTCAGCCCTTGCGACGGTTTATTTTAATATTTCAGCACGGTATGGAACACCGAGGTGCAGAACGCTCCGCACGCTACTCCGTAGAGGATTATACGCTATCGCAACACTCTCGGCCTTTTCTTGCCGTTCCCCTTTCTTTCTCTCACTCGTTACTTCTTCTTGCTATAACTTTTCCTTACTTCTTGCGTCTCCCTCTCTCTCTCTCTATCTCTGTGATTCTCTTCCTCTGTTTTTCAGCAGGGCTCCATGGTTTTTCCGTCTCCTTCCTGGAATGCCCCGAGCATGCAAACCGAGAGCGGAAATTTGACACACACTTTAAGATACAAAAAACCGTGTGGCAGGTGGGCTATGTTACCCAAGATTCGTTACTCCCAGAAACACCGGGTTTCTCCGCTCGCTCCGGCTGCAGCTTGAAAGTTTCTGCATTCTCCATTTAACTAAATTCTAAATGCGACGCATTCATAACATTTACCGCGGAATAATGAATCTTCTTGGGCTGAAATGTACCGGGCTTGCTGAATAATTTGACGAAATTGAACGAATTAAATTTGGCGAATTTGAACGAATTAAATTTATTATTATTACGTATCATTATTAACCAAATTTAAAGATTGAAATGTATAGATAAACAAGAACAAAAAACGCCGTTTTTGCAATGTAAATTTGATATATCATTCGTGTTTTAAATTTACGCTTTTTGCCCGCGTATCCCGAATACCCATGTGTGGAATCTTCGGCATACAGGCCGAACGTTAGAATAGGTATCTTTTTGTTTCAACGTCAAGTGTTTCCGTGTGCTGAGCTTCCTACCTGGACGTTTTTTGTTTGCCTCCGGGTCTCGTTCGATTAACAAGTAAGCGAGAGGATGAGGCGAACGAGTTAAGTTTTTGCAGACGTGACCGGTGGAAGGCTCGCGCCGTGCTGTACTACCAACTCGTTCTTAACGATCCTTCGCGGCTATCTAATTGCCTTTACGCATTGCTTCTGAGATATTTAACCCCTTGGCAGTGTACGCGCTGGTTAACACGGTCTGCCGTGGTTTAGTACATCGCAGGATGAAGCCAGGGCCGAGCGTCCGCGAGCGAGTGAGAGGCCAAGTTTACCTCAAGAATTCCTAACAGCCCGAAATGCTCGACGTTATTCCGACAGTCGACGAGTCATCGTGCGGGTCCTCCAAACCCCAACTCATCTTCAGTCCGGCTTGCCCATCCCCCACTTTGCCTTGTTGGAATCTCACTTCCATCAACTTAGCATAATTTCAGGATCCAGTGAATTTGGAATACCGGACGATGTGGATACCACTGCAGTACGTAATCCCCGTTCATTGATAGTCATTCCGGGAGTCGATGAAATTAGTGATCTGACGATGTCATGTTTTGCTTTTTGTTTCAACAAAACAAATGAGTTGCACTATTTTGGGCAACTCAAACACGAGGTAAAAGGCACAAAAATGTTTTTCAAATTCCAGTTTCAATTCATTTTCTAAAAGAGCAATGATACCTATGCATTGACTGTCAATCGTAAACGGGAACGATGAATTCTCGGACGTCTCGCAAATGATTTAACGTAAAAACACTTAAAACTGGTTAACCCGTGAACAAGTTTCAGACGTTTTAAGCTCCACTCACGATTAAGATCGAACTGTCATAATTTTAAACCAACCAAGCGAAGAGTTAATCAAAGAGGGAAAAGGTTGGCGGACGAGATGGCATCATGGATACCATGAAGTTTGGATTGCTGCCGGTTCGGTGAATCGGACAACCGCGCACGAACGTTCTTTAAGCTCGCGGTCTCATAGTTGTCGCTTAATTGGAGGTCTTTAGCTTAATCCGTAGGTCAGAGGGTACCTCATATAGGGTAAGCGAGATTAGCTCGGCAGTGGCGCTGGGGCTTACAGTGAGACAGCGGTGTATAGTACTGCGTTCAGACGTCGTGCTCTTCGGGCAGTTGTTTCGTCTGTTTAATGTGCCGGGACATGTTTAACTATAAGCTTTTACTCGCGCGGAAAGTTTAACCTATCCTCATTGTTTGTTCGCGCGGTTTAATGAACTTGCCTGCACAGTCTCGTCCCACGCGCCTAACTGTACTTACACGACGTCTAGGGAGATGTGTCCAATTAGTTAATACGGATCTGGGGAACATTCGAAGGTTCCATGACATAATATAATACGACAAAGTATCCCAAGCAAATGATCTCACGACGATCACAACGACAAAATATCAGATCGACGAATATCACAACAATAACATTTCATTGAATAGATATACTTAAGTGCATGGAATGGAAATCATTGAACCGATGGAGACATGGAATTCATATGATTAGATTATAATTAACGTTCAATCTTTATGAAATCGAGAAATTTTTCTTTCGATTTTGTAAATTTTGAAGACCTTATCCGATGAAAAATTTCCCGCTGATTCCGAAAAGCACCGTCGTTTGCCCGAAAAACATAAAATTCGATGAGAAAACTGCAAAAAACGATTTTTCACTTTTTTCGAAATTTCATCACTTTGCTAAAATCGAGGTGACTTTTTTCCGATCGACCAAACTTGAGTTTTCTTTTTGCGTTCGAGAGAAAACTCTGTAACGAAGAGAACGCCGCAAAGCGGAAAGCGATATCTTGATTTCTGAGCAAATTTAATATGGAGTATAATATGATTTACTATGGAATTATATGCCCAATTCCATATATGAGCGCTGTACATAAACCATTTTTTTCACCTGGGAAAACGCTTCGATTATGAATATGTTTTCAATTATATAAAATAAAATAGAGTAATACTACGCAGCGAAAGTCAGGTAGCTCAGCGAAGTGCGGATAGAGATTGATAGGGGGAACATGAGAGGCTTACGTAAAAACCCAGAAGGGGACACAATTCAAAGTACCTATGGCAATTTTTACTCAATTTTTTCCGCAATTTTTAAAAGTTTTTTCAAGATAAAATAGAAATGTGAGTGGTAGCGTTTGCGGAATTACATCGTGAATGCCGAATTAGCAAGATAAATCTCAAGAGACATCGGACGGACGTACAGCGTTATACGTCCACATATACACGGCATTCCCCGCGTTCGCAAGCTTATATTGTCACGGTACCGTGACGACGTGACGCGTGTCCCCGCGGGACTCCACCTGGGCGAAATGCGTTCGCGTTCCTATACACACAACCGTGAAATGTGACACGTAACATTTGACAGAGTGCGCGCGCTCCTTGATGTCTCACTACGGCTGTCAAGTCACAGTGTACGTCTGTGTGTCAGTGAGCGTTGTCTGGTGTGCGCGTGCGAATGGTGCTGTGAGCGCAAAAGAGATTTATTCGCGAAGCAACGATACGACGGGAGAGGAGATCAAAAAGTTTATTCGCACAGCACTGAGCACAGCGAGAATGGTCACCGGAGCCGCGCGAAACACTTCCTTTCAAATGTTTTATATGGTCTCTCTAACGAGACGTATTTTCTGTCTCTCTCTCTCGCTCCGCGGTATATATGACGCGTCGGTAGACTTAAACGTTAAAAAAATAGCTAGAGGTGGGAATTAAGAGGAGGAAAATTATGAGGTCTCGAGTCGCACCCACGTGCTCGCTGGCCGTGCAGTTATTATTTCACTTGGTAGTAGTTGTACGCTCTGTCCTCCTGTAAACGGAAGATAGCAGTTGAACCGCTCGCCCAGAGGGCTTTGGCTCCGCTGTCAGAGTCTGACCGCGATAACGCACGAGTTGAGTTTAATGCACGTGTACCCGCGGCCGGCTGGCTCTTCACTCGCCATTCAACCCCCTCTTATCGGTACTTATTTGATCTGCAGTAATTTACATTTTTACCGCGTCACCCCACTAGGCCGGCATCCACCGTCTCCACTCGCAGCCAATACTGCGACGTTAACGCTAATTCGAATTTCGAGGGGATCCATCAACTAATGCAGATCATGAGAACATATTTTTTGTTGATGCACGACTGATTTCGTCAGCAACAACTTTTTTATCAAATGCACATCAAACCTACAATTTATTTATGCGAATACATTTTTGGTCATAAAGCCTGATTGAATAATTACAATTACATTATTAAGCAATATTGTTCAGACGATCATAAGCCTTCACTTTAGAAAGCTTAAAATGAGTGACACAGCATAATTCAGTATGGTTCATTATATATGGTAGAACGCCGGTAAATGCACGATTTTCGTACGGAAATGTATTTCCACTGGCCTGTAACTGCCAACTCAATCGCACGTTACGGGGCGTAAAATTTCCACACGAACTGTTGGCTCGAGTTGAGGGCTCTTACTTATTGGGCTTTTTAGTTTTTTTTTCGAGACCGACAGATTAATGAATAGGTCAACAGATCCATCAAAATTCGTTTTGCGGTCAAACGATGACTACGCGAGTAACATGGATGAGTAAGTTGGTTTATTGCTTCGCCGAGTAGTATACTGCGTGCTCGCACGATCTCTCGTCGTGGCAGTTCCCAACAATGGTACACACAGAGGGAGACACCGTCGCTCCCGATATTGAAATAGTTGGGGTTTCGTTTTGAAACCGGAAACGGAATCGTATCTCTCCGAGGAGAGAAGTACCTACACTCGGCGGGTGAAACGTGTGATTTACCGCTCCCGTGCTCCTAACCGCGCAACCCTGTGTCAAACTACTATACCTACCCCTTATTCTCCCCTACAAGTTGACGCCGCACATGCCCTCGTTTTCGAGATCTTGCGTGGATCACGAGGAACTTCTCCCCGCGGGTAATCCTGCTTTTAATCTAATTAGGAAGCGGCGGGATACGCGACAAACGGGGTCAACAGGTAACGTTAATTAAGATTTTATATCTATTGTATTATAATCCCGTGGGGCAAGTAAAACGACAGCAAATTTGTAACTCCTCCGTTGATCTATTTGACAGTAAAAAATCTCTGTTAAATCGTGATTTATTTTTATAAATGACATTTTATTCATTTTTATTATTTCATATTGACGCTATGGATATAATTGTAATGTATGTCGTGACATTTGTACCAAAACTACTCAGTGATTCGTATATAATTTATCTTGACATTTCTACCTTGTACTGTTAATAATGTATTTTATCTTTTTAACGAGGACGACAAAACTGGTAAAGTTTTGCAAATACTCGTTGACGCCTCTAGCGGCTATTCTTGGTCACATTGTCCACTTCGTTAATCATCCGGGTCATTTTTTTTAAGCGATGAGTGGATTCCTTCGGATATTAATGGTTACAGAGACATTTACCTGAGTACTGTGCAGATTTATAACAGAAAATAAAAGACCCGACAGAAATGTCGATTCATAAAAAAAGTTAATTTCTTTACCGAAGCACGAGATATATTCCTAAAGCAACCAACGTTTCCCGGTTTATCCGTAATTGACATCGCAAATGACTATCAGTGAAGGCGAAATTTCCACTACAAATGTATCCGTTGCCGGAACAGATCAGAGTTCACCGTTGGAGGAAGCGAACCAGGCGCAACGTAAAAAAACCTGAGCTCGCTAGTAAACATTGAAAAATGTTTCTCGCCTGAAATAAATGCGTCAGAGTCTCGCGGGTTGGTGTCTGTGTAGCGTGTGATACTGAATTGAATAAATGAAGCGCATTTAATCCAATTTAAGGTTTCACTCTATTCGTTTTTTTTTGTAGCCTGTATCGTGAGCTGTTTTTTCGTTGCGTTGTTCCTCTTTCTATTCCTACGTAATCGAAAATTTACAGCGCTGCGTTGGTGGAGTCCGGGTTATTCCGCCACTGCAGCGGTGTACTGCCACTGCCTCTGTAACGGGGTGCACTACTTTTTCATTGCATAACTGCGAGGGAGAGACTGCCGCAGTAGGTACAGCCCGCTCGGCGACTGTGGGCACGGGTTCGCGAGCGGCCAGCTGTTGCGACAATAAAGCACCGGTTCTCTATTGATTTTCTTTTTTATCACAAATGCAGGTAGAAATATACGGTAAACCCGATACTTTCGATAGGACGGAAATGAAGCTGGATATAATGACAAAATGAATCCAATCAAAACGTCCGATTATTCCGATCCATGTGGTACGAATTAAATGCACTAATACGATCTGAATGCGCCATTGTAGTCGGCCACGTGCGATAAAGGTTCAATAACGCTTTTCAATTAGGTAGAAAGAATACCGCCGAGCCAATTATGTAATAAATCGATAATAATTAAACATTTTGTTTGGCGCTACGCGCGGAAAAATTTCATAGGAACGACTCGGGGTAATCGGATAAAAGGCCGAAAAGGGACAAAAAAGGTATGGAAAAAAGCGACGTAATGAAAAAAAGATCAAAGAACGGGTTTTAAAATAGCGCTGTAGGCGGCAGCATCCACACAATAACGTATCAATTTTTGACATTCGTTGCGTTTTTGTCAATCCTTCAAAAAATGGAGGGTCTTCTTTTTCGTAAATAACCAATTGACTGCTGTGATTACCCGAAACTGCGTGCGTGAGTATTCCAACCTCACAGAAATTGAAAAAAAATCGGGACTGAAAAAAACACTTAATAACTAAATTAGGTCAACAAAAATAAAAAATACTGAACAATTACCCGCATATTGAAGCGGGTTAATCATTATGTGTAGAAATATTATGATAATAATATGCGAATAATTATTAATTGTTCCACGATCTTTGGACTTTCCAACTATTTTATTAATCTTCTGTTTTCAGCGAAAAGATTGAAATCACGTTTAAAATTTGTTCTCATCACATTTGTTTTCAGGACATTTTCACCTATGTCTTTTTCGCACCTAGTTCGCACGACTCGGCGGGCTCAACGTGGTAGGCGAAAAAACACGGATACGTACTCGGCGCTCCGGCAATTCCCGCGGCAGCAAATCAACGGGATTAATTAACATGCGGGCCGTATATCAATAATTCAGAACTTACATTTCCGGTAGTAGGAGTCGTGCGTCGAGAGGTTTCCATCGGCCGGGCGTGAAAAACGTGACGTTTTCAATGAACGCGCTCAGGCGATAGATAAACGATATTCCAAATTAATCGAATCAATTTATCGGGTCAACTACATGTACACGCCGGTTATATACGCCGAGCAAAAAATATCGCCCGAGCGTTTATCCCTGCAGCGGCTCGCGGGCCGCGAGCGCATGCATTTTTTTCGCAAATGTCCTCAATTCCATCCCGCGTTGTTCCCGTTTTTTAGTTCACCTAAAAGCGAGATGTGCCCTGAAATTTAAGGGGGTAGTCCACAAGCGTTCCGTTAGTTTCCGACTTTTTTTGCGTTAATTCCGCGCGACGTGCTGGCTGCTGCGCTCCCTCGTCGCTATACACACCACCGCGGTAACACAACTTGAACTCGGGGAAATGTTTGCAACGTCCACGCGCGTTTTCGCGCAAAACACGCACTACCGTCGCCGCACGCGGTATCAAGTTTTTCGACAGTGGGCGCGCTCGCGCGCAGCTGGCGTCGCAATATGCCGTGGATTAATGTCGACGGACTGATCGCTCTTCCGGCAGCGCGGAGGCAAAAAAGTTGATTATGGAGAGCAGCCCCCGCGCCGGGCTTGCAAACAATATAATATAATTATAAAATTTTCCTGGAAAAATACAAAGCGTCGTCGGGCATTTTTTTCTCCCCTTTTTTTTTCCTGTGTGCCTCCCTCCGAGACTCAAGTGTAGTTACGCAGTTTTTATACTTTTTTAAACTCAGTTCGATGCTTAACGGCCGAGCTTTTCTCAATGATTCCGCACGAGTGAATGCAGGAGAGTCGACCGACGTGTCGCGACGTCGCCGTCGTTGTAGTCAACCTCGTCATCCTTGTCGTCGTACGCGAGAATTCCCGAAGAGAATAGTCGGTCTCTCTCCTTCTCTCTCCCTCTCTCTCCCTCTTTCTCTCTCGAGGGATGTTCTTTTGACAGGCGCGCCATTGTCGTCCCCGACAGTCTCCGTCGGCATTACATTAATCTCTTTCTTCTTCTTCGTCTTCTTCTTCTTCTTCTTCTTCTTCTTCTTCTTCCTCTTCCTCTTCCTCCTCCTCCTCTTCCTTCTCCTCCTTCTCCTCCTCGTCCTCTTCTTCACTTACGTCTACTTCTTCTGCGTCGTGCCCTTGTCCGTTCCTTTCGCTTCTTCACTTCCATATAACCTTCGTCCTCTTCTTTCCTCTCCTTGCGTCTTCGTCCTGCTCGCCTAGGCACTCTTAGACCACCCCCTTATTAAAAATTCTACAGAGCGCTTCTTAGTTTTTCCGTAGCCAACCACTCTTCACCCTGAGGACAAGTCGCCTCCCGTCCCTCCCGCCTCGCCTCTCGCTCCCTTCCCCCCTGCCCCAGCATCCTCCCTCTCTGCCATCCGTGCTAGCTCCACTCTCGTCGCACTGGGGCTACCCAGTCGATAGCGTTATCAATCACCAGATGTCGTACGTGTGTCTCCTGCTGCATGTACGCCGGGTACGCATCGTCGCACTGTATAGTATGTATCGGGGAAACAGAACCCGTGGCACCGTAGTCCTGTATGCACGCGGTGCTCCCGGCGCCATGCGCCTGTACCACCTACTGCGCCATCCGCGCTTCCGTGAGCTTACGAGTAACGCATGGTCGCCCTCACATCCTCTCGTATACACTATGTGTGTCACACTACGTGCCATCCACCCCACACGCTCTACGTGATGCACCCTCCCCACCCAAAGCCCATGTTTCCCATAAACATATCAAATGGCGTGCAATTATATATTACGATTTCGGTAATTTATCAAGACCAGATGCAGTACGCGCGTACCTACGCGCTTTTCACACTGACTGTTTTCACACGCATCGCGGCACAGCCATGTACGTAATTTGTTGCGCCGAGGCTTTTGTGTGATTGAAAAAAGTGTGGCGGACTAGAATGGAAAAAATTGGACGAAGATAAAATGAAAGTTCGGGCCAAAATGGGTGATTAAAAAATTGTTCATTTGAAAGGACTCGTTACGGTTCCCTTTTAGGCGTTTGAGAACGGAGGAGGGGGAGAGGTTGCCCCGGTTGCAGTGAAATATCATACTTTTTTTTTTTGGTCGGCGAACAAAGTGGTGTAAATATCTCATGCGCTGAATTTGTTATCGCGTTGTTCCGATCATGTAACAAAAGCCCCGGGTAGGAGGATTAAAAAGGAATTCCGAAGGGTTTACATTTTCAGTTTTTTAGTTTCATCGAAAAAATATATAAATATTGGTTTTATTCATGATTTGTTATTGACGTGTTGGCTACGTCATCGAAAGTAATTCGCATGTATTTTAAATTTCACCGTGGAAACAGTCAAGCTGTCGTTTGCCTTTGAACACTTGTTTCATAAAATTACCATTGATCGTCTTTTGGTCGCTGCAGACTCCTTTTATCAGGCTTTTCACTTGGAGCAGACTCTGATTGTGAAACGCAATACCCTGGGTAGAATACGATCACGGGAATACATATTCTACCTGGCATATACGTGGGATACGCTCATGCGCCCCGAGGCAACTTGGTGTGCCCTAATTGTGGGGGTGAGCTTGCGACCTGAGCGCTTTCATGCACAGGGAGATGATGTGTTCCCCCGGCCGTGTGCCCTATATTCAGGTCGCTCAAGGATCAACAGAGCATGTTATTTTCCATTATGCCAACAATGCCAGTTGTTTGCTTACTTTCTGTTAGTGAAATTCGTTCGTTTTTTTTTTTTTTTTTTTTTTTTTTCGTTTTCGTTTCCAATCTCGATGCCGTGCGAAAGATTTTTTTTTGCGTAGTTTGCGTGGAATGTAGAATAGATTTAGGTTAGTTCGGGAAGAGCAATTTGTTGGGGTTGTAGCGGACCGGGTATATAGTGTTCACAAGTCGCCGTGAAAGTGGGCGCTGCCACGATTGTCATAAAACTTTAAGCATTCGCGAAAGGTAGCGTATGGGGGGTGGGCAGGGGGGTAGCGTAATTAATTTCAGCTTTCTAGGGGATTTGGGGTTTGCCCCGAGAGCGGCGCGGATATTTGGCGGAAGGATGGGGTCTGCACTACGCTATCGCCTTCGTTTTCCGCCGCCGCTCAAGACGCGAAGTCGCCGAGAAGGGGGGGGGGGGGGGGGGGGGAGCGAGAGCATGGTAAGACCGCCCCGAGGCACGTTTCGGGTATAATGCAAAATTAATTTCCCTCTTTCTTCGTTCTTTTATCATGATACTTCCTCGCTTTTGCGCGGCCTACCCCCGGGGCACCGTTTTCCTCTCGCGAAAGTACTTTTAACGTTGTTCTCCTTTAATTAATTCCCCAAAATAGTCTTAGATAACGACGACGCGAGATCTTGCTCTCGCCCAATTATTAAAATCACGAGCCAAAAGAAACTCTCGACGTCTTATGTACCATTACTGTTATGGTTATCGCTCGCGGAATACGCGATGGACGGTGATTCGGGCTAATCGACGTTTTCAACAGCCGAGTCGTAATCCGATAGGGTTGAAAGACGTCGGCAGGTCGCGGAATGACATTCTTCGACGCGCGTGGTTATCGTGTAACGATAAATAATTTTTGACGAATAAAAGTTTGTTTGTTCAATCAATTTGCCCGCGTGAGTAGTGGACATTTTTATCTTGGCCGCAAAGCCTCCCGGCCCACATATAGAGCGCACATGCCGTGAGCGAGTTTCAATATTCTGTGAAATACGAGCAGAA
Organism: Pimpla rufipes; assembly: GCA_963932165.1. Classification (NCBI taxonomy): domain Eukaryota; kingdom Metazoa; phylum Arthropoda; class Insecta; order Hymenoptera; family Ichneumonidae; genus Pimpla; species Pimpla rufipes. Next base: position 13,826,781 of record OZ010635.1, read on the forward strand.
TAGGGAGGGCAAAGTTCACGCGCAAACAAAATAGTTCTATAGATGCCACGTGCAGCCGAGTAATTAATATTCAACCTGTTAGAGTGTACGGAACAAGTTCGCCATATGCATGAATTTCGAGTCTTTGTTCTCCTCCATGGGTGGCACGAGTTATGAGTGATTACACATCAGACGCCGACGGAACTTTCGACGAACCCCGCAACTTTTCAAACGTATTACCGTACTCGATACATGGTTTTCACCTATTTTCCTTCGCCTATCTCGGAACGTGTATTAATCACAGCGCTTGTATTTTTTCCCCGCTTTCGGAAAACCGGGTTAAAGGTCAATGTATGAAATGTGCACACAAGCTAAGTGCAAATCCTACGTAATAATATGGTGGTTTTAAAACGATTTTGACCTAAAGGTTTTTTTTTAGTATATTATAAATCTGAGACGAAGACATAATATTTGAATGGACTTAAACGTGGGTTTGTGTACTCTCTAAAGTAGCAAAATACATCTCAAAAACCAAATGTTACGTGTACTGGAATATAAAATTCCCATTGATTTTCTACACAAAAAAGACCTATATACCTACATCATCGTCTGTGGATATATTAAATCGTTTGCCACCTCTGTAAGTGTCGGTAACGCATACAACTTTGTAATGGAAATCTGGTTCCCGACAGCAGTGAAAATAAAATGTTCGGTTGACTTTCCGTTCGACGTAAAAACACTCGCGTTGGATGGAGTTTTCCAAGTGGCACTCGGACCGTTTCGATAGATAATTGCAAGTAGGCGAAAGGATTTTGAATTTTCGATTACCTTCGCAACGGGCTGCGATGGCGCAAACGTTCATCGAAGCTTTTTCCCAGTTTCCGGATGTAAGTCCGTGTGTGTTGGCGCGGAAGCCCGTTTTCCTATAGTGGGAACAACCTCCCGAGCGTCGACGGAGCGATCGATCTTCAACTTCCATAAAACTACCCGGATAAGCTGGTCATACATTCGAGGATAATTCGCAGCGAGAGAAGGGGCGGGATTGAAATCGAGCCAATGACTCGAGAAGTCTCGCGATTCCGGTATACCTTTTGCGTAGCGCATGAATTCACGGAAATCTCAGGTATTTTATTCCCTTCGGGCGAGTTAATGTTTATCCGACTAGACGAGCGTTTTCATATTTACAACACGGCGAAACCAAATCCACGAGAGCAATTTTTATTCCGAAATATTTCGATTAATTTCCGACGAACGCGCATGAACAGAACGATCTGTATTCATTTAATTTCTCAAGCAGAACGATTTGCGAAATTAATTTTGAAGCTCGGATCGCTTTGATAAAAAGGCGATTTTTCACGTTCCTGTTTATCTTATGATGGCGAAAGACAGAAGGATATTGAGCAATTTTTCGATTCCACGAGAGCCATTTTTACTCGTAAACACTTCAATTAATTTCCGACGAACGCGCACGAGAAATTTTCATCTTCATTTGAATTCTCAAGTAGAACCAATTGTGAAAGTAATTGCGAAGCTCGGATCGTATACCGTGAAAAAGCAATTTTCCATATTTCCGTTTACCGTACGGCGGCGAAAGGCACAAATGTGGTGAGCAATTTTTCAATTCTGTGAGAGCAATTTTTATGCGTAAAATATTTCAATTAATTGAACTCACGACCAGAAATGTTTTTCCCCATTGCGAGTTCTCCGGTGTAACGATTTGCAAAAGTAATTGTGAAGCTGCAAAGACCACTTTGAAAAAGCCATTTTTCACATTCCTGTTTGCCTTACGGTGACGGACGGCAGAAAAATAGTGAATGATAGTGCAGCGCGTCGGAGAATGCGAGATGTTCGGCTTGCGCAAGCTTTAACGGTGGTTACGTATCGCACGGGCCTCGGTACTTGTCTTGAATAATCTAGGAGCACTTGCATATTCCTGAGCACACTACTTTTTCGCCTTGGGCGAGCAGGAGCATTAGCCGAAGTGGGATTCTCCAAGGAACTTTTTACATTACGTCCTTTCTCATAATTGAATAGTTTTCTTCGGTCCCGCAATGCCCCGTTTTCCGTGCATGTCTTTGTATGAATCGTGTCTGATAATATACCACAGAATCATAAAAAAGCATTTTATGCGCTCGCACTTTTTATACCACGACGATGAATGTCTACGCCCCGGTAATTTAACGCAGAATGTTTCAATGCATCGAATAAGTGCCAGTATTCTCTTCGTCGAACGATTCTCTTCCGAACGCAAGAAGAAAATCTAGATTCGGTCGATCCAAAAAAATGTAATCTCGATTTTAGTGAAGCCAAACGAAAAAACGGGTGGGGTCGGATTTAGGACGAAAAAAAAAAATTTCGATTTCGGGAATACCCAAGATCCCATCCGATGGAAAATTTCCCGCTGATTCCAAAAATCATCATTATTTGCCCGATAAATCAAAGATTCTAGGAGAAAAATTGGAAAAAGTGATTTCGCACTTTCCGAGATTTTGACACTTTACTAAAATCGACGTCATTCTTGTTTGGATGAACCGATTCCGGATTTTCTTTTTGCGTTCGAAAGAGCACCGTTCGACGACGAGAATGCCGGTAGGTAGAAGACGATCCGTTGATTTTCGAATTTTTTACCGAATTTTAAAATGGACGCCTCAAAATGCAAAAAATGGATACTACCCCTTGCACGGGTAAAGTTGCAGCTGTATTCAAGCGGAAAAGCAAGTGAGAGACGGAGAAAGAGAAGACAAGACAAAGGTGCTGGGTATGGTTGTATGCCCTGTATCCACTGCATCAACGTCCCAGGTTAACAATAGCCATGGCCCATTCTTATTTGTCCGCCAACGGGAGCCCAGTTCGTATCTTTTAAGCCACCAGCCGGAAAGGAGCGCAGCAAGCAGTACAGCGCGGTGCACGACCAACAGAAGTATACGACATTATTTTAGACGGCAAGAAAAGATCCTCTCAATTTGGCGGTGCCCGACCACGGAGTGCAGAGGGATTCCCTCTGCCCTCACGCCAACCTCCTTACCGGAACCTTTTTGTCTCGTACAATTAAGGGATAACCTAATTTATCTGTCACGATATTACAAGTTTTTCGTCCGTCCTCGACCGACCACGACAATTACGGTTTTTCTTGCCCGGAATTAGTACGGCGTCGTGAAGTCCCGTGGACGGAGAGAGCAGCAACCAGGGATATAGCACGACGCGGAATCTTCCCCATTACCTTCGACCGAACCCTGTCGCCCTCCCCACTTCGCTGACTATCTTCAGCGATAACGCGTCGGCAGGTTACCCTGTGGAACACTTCTATTAAGATAATAAACAAAATTACGTTGCCACAGTAAATTGGGCGTACCCGTGCATTTTTAGCGACTAATTAGCAACCGAAGTGGGTCAATCGATAGAGCGACTCACAATGCAGATGAACAAGACTGTATATATAGTTGGTGAGCAGCCATTTATCGAGCAGGTGTGCAATTAACCGTGGCAAATTATGTGGCGATATTAAATGCGCAGAAAGCCACGCGTTAACGGGAGACCCGCGAAATGTCGCTCTCGTGTCGAGTGCTAAATTTATCACTCCGCTGTGCACCCAGTCCCGCCGGAACATAAATTAGTGATGAACTTTCGAGTTATCATTTACTTTTCGTTGACATCTTTCGAGACACGTGTACAAAAAGATTGATCGACACTATTCATTTGAACCTATTTCCATCATTTTTCATAAAAAATCCTGTATATTTTTAACACGGATGTTTCCTTAATTATTTGCATTTCAGGCATTTCGGGTTTTTTGTACCGAATAGGTCAAACAGGTTTAATAGGTCTGTTTTTCATTATTTACGCAATGAAATTGTGAAGTCATCCTCTTTGTCTGTCCCAGCCCTCTTAATTAAAGTCTGCACTAAAAATAAAGCCTTGCCCCCCTTAATTCAAGTCTGTTCCAAAATTAGACATCTTTATTTATGTTAACCAGCCCATACGCTTACCCAGTTGTCACTTCACAAAAATCAAGGTTACTTTTTTTGGTTCTATCGAACCTGGATTTTCTTCTTTCGTTCGAAAAAAAATTCAATAACGAAGAGTTTATTTTGTCGTAAAATATATCACTTGTGAATAATGGAGAAGGAAGTCCGTAAATGTCTTGAAGAAAAAAAAGTAAGAGGTCGATTTCGATCAATAATTAAAGAGTTGAAAGCCCACGGTAGGGATCGAGACGAGACCAGTAAGTGGTAGGAGCAGAGAGAAGGTAGAAGCTGTAATAGCACGCAGGAAGCGAGTGCGTCTCCCGTTCAAGCTTTACGCTGACACAGGGTGCGTCACGCTAAGTTTGGTTGCGCGGTTGCGCGAACTTCTGGCTTCGTCGTGCATCGCACTAAAACGTGTCCCTGAACGAGCCCGCTACTTAATTTAATTTTGTAACGAGCATCCAATAATTCTGAAAGGCTGTTGCTTCACGCGGAGCCTCATGACACTGGCGAATTATAACGAGAGATCCTTGATATATTGGCAACCACGGGGCTCCGAAATATGCCCTTCAATATTCCACTTTAATCAGTTTATGATTACTTTGCCCGTCAGCATTATGCCATTAAAAATATAATACGTACCTGCCAGGCTCTTAACGCAACAAGCAACCCTTGTGATCTATTTTATTCCATTAAAATTACTCGCGTTAAATATTCCACTTCTGCCCTTGGAGCGTGAAGAGCGGGCCAGCCTACCAACTCTTCGCCGCCTAATTACAAAGGGCCAACTTTACCCGGGAATTCTGGAGCTCACCTAGATAAATAATTAGACAGAAACGGAGTACCGATTGTATATTCATCTGTGTATGGCCATGCACTGAATATATATTGAACTATCAATATCAATCGACATTTCAATTCGGATCAGAGCTGGGAAACTCAGTCTGTAGAGGAGACCGGGGCAGATTGGATCAGCGCAACAATTGAAAAAAAAAAAAAAATCAAACGAAAAGTGTTGCGACCTTTTACAGTCTCCCCTACTTAAGTGCGCAGTGAACTCCTGAGCACTTGATGGTGATACGGCCATTTGTTACCTATTACTAGAGAGTTTCACATACTATAATATTTTCCGGATTTTTTTAAATCCTAAATATATACGATCCATCGAGGTTTCTGTCGACCCCTGTTACACTCGTTCTTCCCTACCCTTTGTCAAGAAAAGTTGTCATTCGTTATGCACAGATTCAAAGAATGTCCACCAGCGGTAATTGGTACGTCTGCATACATAAACCCGACAAGTCGTTAAAATCATCGTCTTGAGAAATTAAAGCTGACGCGCGAGCACAGTGTCGGTAAGGTCTTAATTACTAAAGTAACAATGGCGCAGTGGAATTATTAATGTCACTTAATTGTTCTTCTTCGACTTTGAGCCACGCGCACACGCGCGCGGCGGTTATAACCCGCCGAGGAAATAACGTTCGGAGATGCGAATAAATTTCTGCGACATTAATGGCCCTAGGCGGTAAGGACAGAAAAGTTGGACGCGACGCGATTGTAGCATTTTAATGAGCATTGATAGCGAGCGCGCAACGATTCGACGAATTAAAGGAAAAGAAAATCGTTAAATCTGCGGCTGCCCGGGAGGGTTTCGCGTTAAGTTCCATGTTAGAAATTCTCCGCGCCGAGTATGCAGGAGAACGAACGGAGCGGCAAAGGGTGGAAGGTCATCTTTAAGCTCTTGAAAAGCCTTGAACCACCCTTCTCGAACTTTAACACTTGGAAAATAACCAGGACCCCCTCGAGCTAAGCCGATTTATTTACCATAAAATTCGGCGGTAGATGTGGCTGCACTCGGCGTCGCCGCGAACTCTCGCTAATTCCGAAAGATATTTCACCCTCGCGCGCGCCGTCTGCCACTTTCCATTACACCACTTCGATCCCTGCGACGATCCATTAACCTGGAAATAGACTTCGTTCAGGTCACTGGAGTATCTGAAGTATAATTATACGACCGACATCGAAATCTCCGAGCGGTGTAGATCGCGTATCGTACCGCGTGGCTCGCTTTATACGGGATACTTACAACACTACAATCAATGAGTTAAGAAATTAAATGTCGATGGCGGAAAAGATTGAAAAATGGCGCTATATGCATTACGGCTCTATATGCGATCGTAATGAGTTTTTTTTTCCTTCTCAACGGACAGCCGCGTCCCGCAATTCCTCGTCAGGGCTTCCGCCGAGGGCTTTTTAATAATTTCTGCTCATCTCCGTACAATTGTACGCTCGGTAAGAACTGTCAGCTCAAATTGGACCTCTTAAGAAATTACAAAGAGAAGACACGGCGAGGAGGTCAAATTGCCTTTTTCCCTTCGGGACGATATGCCGCGAAGCTTAAGGATTGTCGACTTTACGTTTTATATATATATATATACATAAACCATATTCCTTGGGGGATGTCGTCTCTCACCTCATTATAGTGGCATAAGGAGAAGCCGCGCCGCGCGCACACGGAAACCCGCCGAAGAAAGAGAGTTATCGGGCAGACATTTCCTAGAATCGTAAATTTGCGTTTGCACAATTCGGCGCACCGGAAACTTCGCCAATGAGTCCTTGTACATTCTTCATGGTGCCGACGAGATACCCCGGTGTGTGTGGGGGGAGGGTAGGGGGGGGGGGCTGGGGGGGGGGTGGAAAACGCGGCGTGAGATGGAAGTGTGAGAGCACAGAGTGAGATATCCTCGTGGAAGCACTCGTACAATTTTCCACTGAAATTGCGTACCCGTAGAATTGCATATGCATGAATGCAGATTTTGAAATAGTCAATGTCAGGGCATTTCTCATGTGTACGTATAATACCGCAATACCGCGCGTAACTATCGCGCGCGGTCCGCAGGTATATATGATATAAGTTCGGATTCGGCGAACTAGGTCATTCGTGTAATTGAATTGGCCAGACGTATTCAGCTTCTTTTGTGGATTCACTCGTGGCGCACTCCGCAGAGACTCTTGGGAAGTCGAAAGCATCTGTAAGTCTCGTTGGGTGGTCTGTAATTTAAAAAATTGCTGTTTCAGCGCTTCACTACGAGAGTCAAGTTGATTCCTAGTCTGTATTCCCCTCTTTCGCTGCTATCGCGTAATTAACAAATATCTTCTCTTTGCACCCAGAGAAATCGTTCTGATGGGATCTATTCGAAACAAATAAAATTTATTTGAATGAAATTAATTTTATTTGATCCAAATAAATCCACCAGGTCGGCCATGAAATAAATGAATCTATTTAATGACCGGCCTAATAGGATATATTTGGATCAAATAAAATTTATTTCATTCAAATCAATTCAATTTTTTCGTATAGATCCCATCAGAATGATTTCTCTGGGTGTGCGTCAATCCAACCGAATTAAGAGCGCGTTACATTTCGCGTGTCACGTGCGCAGTGACTGAAACGTTCGTTCGGCGGCTGTGTGGCGAAGCCGCTGGTGCTGCCTCGAACGGAAAATGACATTTCAATTTTAGCGCGATAAAGAGCTAGCTCGACGGGTGCAAAAACTGGTAACATCTCTGTAATCACCGCCGTAACCTTTTATTCAAACTGCGTTACACACTCCCTGCACTCACGTTTCCCGGGTTAGTCCGCAGTCTCACAGACTTTTTTTTCCCCCCGCGGCATGTGGTTATATACCGTTGACTAATTAATTGTCCAACGGCTGAGAAGAGCTCGGAGAAGACTTCCGCGTATGCCAAAAACGTGAATGGCGCTCTCGTCGTCGGACGTTCGGTCTCGAGTCTTTGTGCGCGCGGCCGCGGCTTTCGGGGGGCTCCCGGGAGTGTAAGAACCGAATTTTCGCGAGGCTTCCTCCCCGGGAATAACGTGCAGAGCGCGCGGACGAGAGTCGTCCGTTTCTTACAGCGCGCTCGAGCCGCGTTGGGATGCCAGTTTCAGTGGCCACGACCACGCCAGGCGTCCGAGTGGCACACTGGATACAAGAAACTCGCTCGTGGCTTTGCGCTGCTGTGCTGCAGCTGATGCCGCGGCTCGAGCGGGCTCGAGGCGGAGGGAAAGACGCGCTCAAACCCCGCGAGCTCCCCCCCCCCCCCCCCCCCCCCCCCCCGCCCATCTCTCCTCTTGCCTTTTACCGATGCTCCATGCGAATCCTTAGCGAATCCAATACGAACAGAATAAGATTGCCTTGTGCACCGGATGTCTCTGCCTCCGTGCATCTCTGGCATACAGCCCACCGTAGAACGCGAGCGTGCGAGCCCTCCCTGCGGCTGTGCTCTTCTCCCTCGACCTGGAAAATATTCAACGAGAGCGAGCGAGAACGAGCGAGACAGAGGAAAACGCGAGGCTTACGATGAATATACCGCGCGCGTCGGGAAAGCTCGTTTCCATGCGCCGCCAGGCCAGCCAGACCAGTGCGGCAATCGCTATTTCCCCTCTCGACGAATACCGGAATTTTATACAGATTTGAAATTTTAATAAGGCACGAGAGAAACTTGCCATTTTGAGCGCTCGTCGATATACAGGTGGATTACGAGCGAGCGAGGCCGCTATGGGTCGCTCTAATGACGGAAACCCGGATGGTCGTACGGCGCGCGCGCGCGCTGCGCTGGATCGGATTCCGCGCGGCCTCTCCTAATAGACCCTCTTCCGATGTGCCACGGCGGCGGCCGCGGCGAAGCAGCGCCGTGGAATCGATGCTCGATGTAATAAGATCGCTTTGTTTGACGCTGCTGAGTCCTTCGCTAGCCGCATAGCGGTAATTGACGATGCACATGGCTGCAACGATGGACGCTCTCGTATATTCCCAGCCCATATGTCACTGTCGCCATCCGCAAGCTTTACTGACATACGATAGTATCGTTTTACTGGGCACCCGGATCTCCCCGTCCGAGACGCACACAATGCGCGACCGCGCAAAACACGCTATGTCTATTAGGTGGTACCGTGATTTTTGTTGCTTCGATTCTGCAAACGTCAAACGCCTGTTACATATGTTTTACAAACGCCTGTTACATATATGCTTTACAAACGTCTGTTACATATGTTTTACAAACGTCTGTTACATATGTTTTACAAACGTCTGTTACATATGTTTTACAAAGTCTGTTACATGTTTCACAAACGTCGCTATGTTTGTTTGTGTTTTTGCGGAGTGTGAATTGAATTTTGTTTCGCTTGAAACATGTGGGCCGACGCTGAAAACGATCATATTCATTTTATTTCGTTTGCTACACAAAAAAAAAGCCTGGCCGAAACAACCAAACGTTTCGTTAAGGATGCGCCGCGGCCGGTCGATTGGTTGCACCAATCAAGTTATTGGTTATAACTTCGTCGAAATACTTCATGTCGTTTGCCGCCAGGTGCTCTACTATCATCGGGGGCTACAAACCAACCAGTACAACACAAACTAGGGTAGATTATTGGGATAAACTTGAATTTAATCAACGTTGGAGGAAAATTAATAGTCTTAAAAGTAGACTTCAATATTTATTTCCAAGTACCCCACATGAAAATAAAGTATATGCAAAATATATAAAAGATGTATTCTAGATATACAAGATATATTTTGTCCGAAAACTTCTATATGTCGGATACATTTTAGAATATATACGAAATATACGCGAGCGAAAAATATATCTAAGATATCTCCAAAATATATTCAAAATGTATTTTTACTGCATTATCGTCCGAAAAGTTCTATATGTCAGATACATTTTCGTGTATATTTCTTTTGTTTTGTAATTGTAATTGTTCATCAACAATTGTTGGTAATTGTTGTATAATAGCCAATGTTCTTTATACCTCCCGGTCTGTCAGCGTCGCCCTGGTGGCAACTTTTCAGGCTTTGCCGAAAACGTTATAATGATTTCTTTTATATATGATTTTAAATTTATTTAATTCTTTAATTTATGCTAGGTGACTCTATCTTTAAATAAATAATTGCGTGCAAAGTTAAATATTGTCTAATGTAAATAAAAAATATTCCACCTAATAAAATGATTATTAACGAAGGAATTTGTAATATAATCATGCTCTCATTTTATCATATAAATACTAACAATTCGAATGGACATTACTCACAAATATAAATAAATTAGAAACATACACAGAAATAACGATTGCCTATATATATATTTTTCTTTTATTTGATTTTTGATTTTCACTTTAATATATATATATATTCAATTATTGTTCATATCGTCTCGGCTATTTATTATCTTTTCCTTTATCTTATATTTTAATTTTTTTTAGTCAATAAATTTATATATTTTCGTTCAATTCAATTTATTAATTTAATACCATCATACCGCTTATTACCATTGTTTAAAAATATTCTTTGTCAATATTACGATTCTATATTTTGACACAATATACTTATCTTTTAATTATCGCCGATTTCTATTCCGCTCGTCAAATAATGTTTTAAGTATCGATGATAAATACAATAATATAATTAATTTAGATTTTATCTCGTGCGTCCACGAGGTAAACTTGGCAGTCTATTTACAAAGTATTCACGGTGATGGTTCGAGGAAAAGTGATCGAGCCTTCGAGTGCGCCGAGGCTCGTCGTCCCGAATTCGTGTAATTCCGATAATCTCCGAAATTACACGAAGTTACGATCGACGACCGTGATGCTCGATTATAATTTGGCGGGAGTTTGAATTTCGCATTGTATATTAATACATTCTATTACAACGTAAAATAAGTCAGTTGTTCCAGCCGATTAATCGACCGTCGCATATTTGATCGCGTGCTTGGCCGCTCCAACCAAGCCTCTTGTTTCGTGCATGTATAAATTCAGCAGCCTCGAGATACACGACCTCAAACCTCGAGTCTCTTCATAATTAAAAATAAGGCTAACATTTCCATCGTTAATTACGCTAATTCAGCCGGGTCACCCTGGCCGGTCCTCGTGCCCGAAATTCCCGTGGAATTAGGACAAACAAAGGTGATTACGGCGCGATTCTCGTTGCCTCGCGCAACATCGCGACTCCGAGCGCAACTCCGAGGGAATTTCCCGCTGCACCGCGCGGCGCGGTTCAAATGACTGGATGCGGCTCGTCTGCGTAATGACGCGGAGTCCGGCGAGTCGCTACACGTACGGCTGCCAGGCTCTCTCGGGTGGTACTCGCTCTTCCGCCGACGAGACGCGTACGTAGCACCGCCGCGGGTCCGCGTTACACGTCGCTGCCGCACCGTGGCTACCGAGCGAGAGAGCGCACCGAGTCCCGGCTCTTTCGTTTTCCCTGACCACTTTGCCCCCGCCGCGCGCGCTCCACGAAGGCTCCGACAATTCATACGGACGTAACAAGATTCGCCGTGCGGCAAATCCCTTTGCTTTATGCATCGCCGGTGGCGCGCGCGCGCGCCTCAGCTCCCTCTATGTTACGTTAGAAAATATTCACCAGATCCCGGGCGCGGCCCGCGCCAGACTCCGTCGGGGTGAATACCGTAGCGCGCGCCGCTACGTCGCTCGGCGCTTGCTTACGCCGCCGTCGCCCGCCGCCCCGCAACCCCAGTGTTATACTTCTGTAAGAATGAATAGAATTTTTAATGAATTTTAAGTTTTAATAAGATAGAGAGTCGCGAGAGCTTTTCATACTCGCGGGCCGCGCGCCGCGGCTGCGAGCAAACAAACAAACAAACGCGCCGCCGGGAGGGGGACAGAGGGGGGGGGGGGGGGAGCAGGGGGCCCTTTTTCTTGTTGATACTAATACGACTGGCCGACTTCGCTAAAGCATCAGCGAGCCGCGAGCGCGTGGAATATACGAGAAGCCACTTCCCAGGCTTTGCCCGAGCAAAAAAACCACCGCAATGCGCGCACACCGGTGGGTCTTATTCAATGGACTCGGCGAAGATCTTGTCCATCTACGGTTCTCGTTTCCGTATGGCTAAATTCAACTACCGCCGAGCTCGCTGCCCTTCCGCTTTGGTTGCGCGTTGCTTAGCTAGCGGTAACTGCACTTCGCTCGGTACGCTCAAAGCTGCAGCGAAGCTGCGGTGGTTTCTCTGCGATACGAGCTCCGCAGAAGAGATGCCTCATAGGACCTCGCATAATTATGCTGCTCATAAATGTGGTCAGTGACACTCTATACTGCGAGAGCAGTGATTTATAAATGTTAGCCGCAAAAAGACCCTGTTTGTGCTCAGAGAAATATTATATCTCACTTCAGGCGTGGATATTATATTTGTCACGAGAGTGATTAAAAATAATGAGACGATAATTGGTTCAGTGAAGATCGTATTTATCGATCGCGGTTTTCCGATTGCACGGATCGCGTTTAAAAAAGAACGCGGTCAGCTCGAAGCTTATGAAATCAGTTTGGGTGACGACGATGTCGACATTCTCCCTTTTTGGCTCGTTTTTTCGCGCTTTATTGAAAATCAATACGTCACGTTTGGATGACATTTATTTGTCACTAAAGATGACAAATAAACGAACTCTGTCGCTCCGAGGCGCAAAATCGCCGGAAAAAGTCGGGTTTCGTGAAAATGTCATTAATTTCTCGTTTAATCAAATGACAACAGCTCTCCATCTGGGTTTTTACTTCATTTCCAAATATCATTTTTTATTCGATCAGTGGCTGAAGTATCGAAATTGCGAATAATACTGAGCGAAAAAACATCTGGCACTTCATAATAAAATACGGATGGGCGACGACAAGTTGCTCGTTCATTTATCGCTAAAATATCGTATGACACTAAAACTCCAAGACAGCGGAGCTGTTTTGCTCGAAAGGTTCTTGGTGCCGCAGACAGAAGCCGGAACTGCGTCTTGTCGCATGGCGAGTGGGTGCTTATCCGAGTGCTCTTCCCTCGCGTTCTCTCTCGCACGTCCTATCGGTCCATCTCCGTCCCTCGGTGCGCGACGCAGCCTCTCGCCTACGCTGTGCAGTGTGGCTCCGTTGACCTCAACAAATGGTAGTGCTGCCGCCGGGAGCGCCCATTTCCCGAACTACTACCGTGACACCGCACGCCGTCACGCCATCGCTTTGTCCGTACTTCGGCGTCGCATAATATGCAGTCACATAGCCCTAGATGCATGAGAGAGCTCAGCTACGCACTACATGCATGCATCACGACATCCACAGACAGTGTATACACATGTATCGCGCGTGGGGATCGCTGGTCCATGTGTATATATGGGGCATTCCGCACGGCTTATCGACAGGGTCGTGACCCTCATATTTTCTTTCATTTTTTCCCTTTTGGGATGCCGCAATATGAAAAAGGCTTCTAGACATTCTTTCAGATTTTGTTCGAAAATTTGCATTTTCATAATTACCCTGCATTTGAATTCCTCAAAAAGTACGCCAATGATTTTTCTGTGTTTTGGTCTCAAAAACAACATTTTTAAGACGGTTCCGAAAAATGGGTTTGATATCAGAATAGTAGCATAAAATAAAATGATATGAAATGAAAATATTTTTTATTTAATTTTATTAGTAGTAGTAACTGTAAACATTTATTAAAAATCGTCAACGTGCTTTTTGAGAAATTCACATTTTCGGTAATTTTATAAACACAATTTCTCGAAAAAAAACTAAAAATATTTCCGGAGGATTTTTTCATATTGCCTTACAACATCCCAAAAGGAAAAAAATGAGGGTCGCGACACTGTCGATAAGCCGTGGAATGACCCATATATATGTACTAGGGTGTCCCAAAAAAAAAAAATATTTTTTTTTTCGTCCGGCCACAGTCGCAAAAGTTGGATTATATCTAAACGAAGATTATCTCAAAATTTGAGGCTCGTAAAAAAATATTAACCGGTCGCTCACGATTTAAATTCCATTAATATATAAAAAAAATGATGTTGGCATGAAAAGTATTGGAAGATATTGATGAATCCGTTTCAAATTTAACAATAAAATTATCTGTTATATCCCAAAGACATCCACAAAATTTGGTAGTGATCCGTACAAATGTCCGGGAGATATGACGTTTGCAATAAGCACTAAATTGATTATTCGTATATTTTGAATGATTTTAGCTAAAAAAATATTGGATAATATTGATCGATCAGCTTCAAATTTGATACTGTAACTATATTTTATATGACAAAGATATCCGCAAAATTTGGTTGCGATCCGAACACATTTTTCAGAGTTATTGTGTTTCCAGTGGAGGGGGCAGACAGACAAAAATTTACAAAACTTTTTCTCGGACTCTGGGTATAGATTAAAATTCAGGATGGGAAACAAAATTAATTATGAGCGGTGTAAGTCACTTGAGGACCATTTTTGTTCCGTTTTTTAATTTTTATTTGAAGTTAATTAATTACGTATAATTAATTCATTATAGTTCACATTCATGATTTTCTCGTGACAACGTCGGCTCTACTTTCTAGAAACGATGTTGAGGGTCTTTTTATTAGCGTTTGGATATTGTTGGTGGTGGCTTTTCACGACCTGCAAAAGAAATTGCTTTTGCTCCTCGTCGTTCGTAGCAATATCTTTTGCAATTCTTTTGCAGGTTGTGAAAAGCCACCACCAACAATATCCAAACGCTAATAAAAAGACCCTCAACATCGTTTCTAGAAAGTAGAGCCGACGTTGTCACGAGAAAATCATGAATGTGAACTATAATGAATTAATTATACGTAATTAATTAACTTCAAATAAAAATTAAAAAACGGAACAAAAATGGTCCTCAAGTGACTTACACCGCTCATAATTAATTTTGTTTCCCATCCTGAATTTTAATCTATACCCAGAGTCCGAGAAAAAGTTTTGTAAATTTTTGTCTGTCTGCCCCCTCCACTGGAAACACAATAACTCTGAAAAATGTGTTCGGATCGCAACCAAATTTTGCGGATATCTTTGTCATATAAAATATAGTTACAGTACCAAATTTGAAGCTGATCGATCAATATTATCCAATATTTTTTTAGCTAAAATCATTCAAAATATATGAATAATCAATTTAGTGCTTATTGCAAACGTCATATCTCCCGGACATTTGTACGGATCACTACCAAATTTTGTGGATGTCTTTGGGATATAACAGATAATTTTATTGTTAAATTTGAAACGGATTCATCAATATCTTCCAATACTTTTCATGCCAACATCATTTTTTTTATATGTTAATGGAATTTAAATCGTGAGCGACCGGTTAATATTTTTTTACGAGCCTCAAATTTTGAGATAATCTTCGTTTAGATATAATCCAACTTTTGCGACTGTGGCCGGACGAAAAAAAAAATATTTTTTTTTTTTGGGACACCCTAATATGTACCATATACGTATATACAATATATATATGGATATCGTTTTCAACGTCGCTATTTTCCACTACAGCTTTATATCTGCACTGTACTTATTTTATGCAACCCAGCAATCTCCATACAGCTATGATCTTCGTGTGACATCATACGATTTTTTATCTCCGCTTTAACCCTTCGTTATTTTTTAACGGGCTTAAGCCGTAGCTTTTGATCAGTGAAGCTCGTGTGTCGCCAAGCATTTGCCGGGGGAGCGAGTGAGAACGTTCTATCAAAATAGGATACGAGATCAGCTGCTTCCGGAGCTTTTCGTATCGTCCTGCATGTAGCACAAATTTATATGAGAAGATTTTTCCATCCGACCCTACTCCAGCTTTTATTAAATTATTTGCATGTATCACGCTTACGCGTTTACGTTTTTTTTTCTCGAACAATGAATGATTCGTTTGGGTTTCATGATCCACGACGATATTTCCGCGCCCCGGGGGAAGGTCAAATATCTCTTTCTTGTGAGGCACCGGTGACCGACGGCTTCGTTTATCCTGAATATACAAGACCCCCGGCGGCCCCTCCGCGCATCGAAGGAGATTTTTCACGAGCGATAATATTCGCAGGAGAAGAGCGCAGACCGTTGGCAAAACCTGAGTCGCCATAATTTACGGAAAAATGAAAAGAACGTGATGTATCTGTAAAAAGCGGCGAGGAGACACCGGCCGCGCGTTTGAGCGAAATCGAATGGCTGAAAATGCGATTGAGCCGAGCGAGATGAACCCGCTGTACACGGGAATTCGTCTCGATGTCGTCGTGGCCGGCGTTAACGTGATTTTCTTAACCGAACAGACATACCGAGCTCTGTACGTACCACCAACGCGATGTCGGAAATAGTCGAAGCTGAAAATAAATTGCTCACACCGTGGGAATAAACGAGAAAGGTTTTCCCGAACGTACAATATCACAATATCCGTCCACGGCTGCGAGTCTATAAATTCTGTTTGTCTTGTAATTGAATGGAATTCTTTTTTTACGATCGTAGGTGTTAAATTCGCATCGCCTTTGCCAGTTTTACAAGTTAAAGTAAAAACCAAGGAAAGCCAGAGGATATAGTCGGATGCTGGGCGCGTTATACATATCCCGGTCGATCCCGCTGGAGGGTGAAACCCTGCAGAATTACCATTCTGTTCCCGGAAGGAGAACCCATCTTTTTTAAAAGCGATATATCATGTATGGGTCCAAGGGAGTTCAGTTACTGACCCCCCTCGCGCGCTCTGCTCCTCCGGGCTCTATGAAAATTGTATTTTCTTCCCTGGGTCAGTGGAAGGACGGAATACTTATACCTTTATTTTTTTTTCATCCTTCTATCACTTCGCATTCATTCTTGGATTCCTCAAAAACTCTCCTCGGTCCCTCCACGACGTGGCTGCGAGATCCCTCCGGTCGGGAGGCGAATGCATCTCACGGTTCCCGACTCAACGGGTCAGAACTAAGAGGCGCGGACACGCTAATAAATATGGCGTATCTACGTAGCGGTAAGTTACCGAGGAGATTCGAATTAAAATCCCCGGGTCCGGGGCGTGTTCGTGTCCGAGATTCGAGGCTGTTAGTATTCATGAGGACGGGATGTTCTTTATCTCTTTCACTTTCCCTCGCGAAGGCCTAAAAGGTATCCCCGTGTACCGCGACCCTCGTGAGAGACAGAGCCCAGTCGGACCTATTACACATTAAATTCCCATAAAACTCGTCTCCGATAAGTGGCCTGTGTTTTGATAAGTTAATGTTCTCGTTCGTTGTCAACACACAGTACGAACCGAAGTCCCAGTCAAGCGGTGAATAAATATTTAACTCTTGAATGGCGAATAAGTACATAAATTTAGTGACGGAATAAAATTCTCATCGAAGGAAATTAATCGTCGTGTTGGTTCACCCTCTTTTTCACATAAATCACCGCCAAATGGCAGAGGCTTATCAAAAATATTTCGATTTACCAGACGTTGATGGGATTTTTTTCATTGCAAATACTCAAAGCAAACTTCGAGGTGGAAAGCAAACCTCGACGACGCTCGGCGATGTAACTCACAAGGGCCTGAACGTTTAATCTATTTCTCCAAATACGTTGAACGCCACGAACAACGACTCGCGCAAGATCGGCAACCACGAGCGCTGTTGTCACGAAGACCGAGTAGGCCGTGATGGATCCCAACGAAAGATTCCTCGGTCCCGGAAGGGTTGAAGCAATTAGTAACCACATATTACCGAGATAAGGGGATCCTAAGCGATATTTCATTCGTACCGCGGACGGTGGCAAGAGTCAGCGGTGAAATGCGACTTGCGTTGGGTCGCCAGCTCGGGTACATGTTGCGAGGGAGGCAGGGAAGATATTGATGATCTGCCGTATTCCGAGCGCGAGTATTACCCACGAGCTATGATTGATCCGGTACAATGCGGCTAATTACCGCAGGGTCCGGCTTACGTTCTCTCACGATGCCGCGTTGCCGCGTGTGCAGTTCGAGCTCAGGACGGCCGCGCGTACCGAGAGGGACTATCGGATTCTCACTGGTCGACGAGGGGACGCTCCCTAATTGCTTTCAATGAACGGCATAATGGACGAAAGCTCCCGGACAAGCGCGCGCACACACAGTGCACTCTCGCAACTCTCTCTCTCTCTCTCTCTCTCTCTCTAACTCTCTACTACTATCAACTCATCGAAGCTTTGGGATTATAAACCCGGGAAATAGGGCCGAAATGAAATGCTGACTCGACCTCCGACTATCATTCCGCCTGCTCTCGTGTAGTACCCGCCATGCAGGGATTTTCCTACGTCGGGCTTTTGTACAGTACACACTCCCGTCAATACCTTCGCGTATTCCCGCGGCCTCTCGTTCTCATTACTGGTCCGCGGTATTTTCTCTTATTCAGCCTTCATATTCATGAAAGTGATACGTCACGTTTTTTTCCCCCCCGCCAATAATTCCCATATGCGCCATACGGATGTTCCTGGGCTTCCGAGTATACGGATGTTCAAACTTTGATTGAGTGCATCAATCCTCGTCGAATGTTTGGTGTACGTGTCGAAGCGACTCGAGCCTCGGTGCTCGCTGCTCTCTTCTCTGCGTCGGTGTCCGCTTGACTTGTCGGTATAATGGGGAACGCTGCGGGTAGGTTTGATGCAAACATTTGCACTCGCGCACCTGCTCGGCATTCCGATCGCCCAAGTTAAGATCGCATTTCGACGGATGTGACGGGACTGACGGTGCGCAACGTGCGTGTAGCGTGTCTTCGTAAAATACGAGACGTCGCACCGCGTCTCCGGACGGTTGGCGGCTCTCTGTACGGACGTCGGCATCTGCGTATGCGTGGCATGAAATTTGGCGCTGTGTCGGGAAGCTGCTAGTCAAAGCGCCAAGTAGGTAACTAAACGTAACCACGGCAAAGTGAACAAACGCGCATACAGCCGTTTGATGACCCCTGCGCCAACAAACGGTACGTGTGTGCACGGCCCTCTTGCCGATGGTCGTGACTGCTCATCTGTGTGTCACTTCAGGCACTCATTTTCACCGCACGTGTGCGGTTATCGAAAGTTTCACGAGCTCGTGATCGGAACTTTTGTTACGGACTTTCCGTACGGTGCCGAATGATCGAGTGAAGTAAGCGAGGTGACATAACACGAATTTGCTTTAACCTTCGGTTTTGTCATCCTGGATCGCATTGAGCGATTTTGCTTTTTTTTGGAAAAGAACGCCGGTACATTTTTTCTTTATTAAATAATTACAATAAAAGTTTGAATATTGACACCGAATATATGGATTTTCTGCATCCACCGTCGTTCCCAAATCGCATATTTTACCACGGAATCCTCTGCCCTCAAATATTTTTTATTTTATTTTGAAAAAAAGAATCGGTGTTCTTAACGTTAGAATTCGTCAAATTTACCTTTTGGGTTCCAAAGACCTGAAACGGAACCTACTATTTTTTTTGACATACCGATTTTTGGCCTACACGACCGTTCTGTAGTACATTAATTGCACACACAAAAAAACAACAGTTTGTAACCTGTTTTGAGTTCTTATAAATGAAATAATTTTTAATTAAGGTCCACGATGTCAAATCTCGTAGATCTTACCATCAGTTGAAAAGTGTTGAAGTTAAATTTTTCCTGATTAATAGATTAGGAAGTTTAAAATCACAGGAATTGTTTCTTTTTCGCGTTGAAGATTAATATTATTATTTCAAAATTCATTGCGAATCACTATTTTTGTTCTTTCGTTATTATTAAAAGTGAGAACGCACCGAAAAAAGTGACAGCATACGTGACAGCATTCATATTTTTTGTGTCAAAGTAAAAACGATGAGAATTGTCGAGGATATGTGACGTCAAAGGGAATTATAATGGCATGCACGCCATTTGGCCCCGCTCACCCGTGTTACGAGTGTTGCTAAAATACGCGTCGTTAAGGGGATTATCCTCGACTGCAGCCTCCAACCGTGAACGTTCTTTTTACGACCTCTCTGTTGTGTATCGTAGACGGGATGATTTTAATCTTTTCAAAGAGGATTTAGTGTAAATATAAAAAAACACCATTAGATTATTACTAACAATGCACGGCGGCGAGTCGAAAGTATTGAAATCATTTCATCGAGTCAGTAGAATCACAGAAAACCCTCTTGACGAACGGTCCACTTCATCATTGGAATCCATCAGAGTATGACGAGTAGCCCTTTGAACCTTTCGTAGAACCGTATAAATATAGCAGCTCGGAACCATAGCGCAGTTTAATATCATCGTTTTCCGCCGGCGGCTCCTGAAAAACCCTTCACTTTTCAATTTCCAACTACGTCGTAGGGTTTCATGGGATAAATAATTATCCGTTGATGCTCTCGACGGAGACGATCGATTAATTGACTTTTCCGCGGCAATTTCGTCGGAGTAATTTTTATGCAGATGGGGCGAACCGCCCGCGAGGAGGGTGATATAATATTACGTAAAAAGGCGCGGGATCCAAAGGCGGCGGCAAAAAGCTTTCGTGAAACTTGCGTTAATGAGTGCGCGCAATGTATACACCAAGTTTTCTCAAGTTTCGCGAAGAGAGTATAATCGTGAAAGTGCTCTCTCCGCGATAGATTACTCGTCGGACCTTATAGCTTCGAGAGCGATATTCATCGGAAAACGGGTTTTCCTCGACGAGCTCATCCAGTAATTATTTCAGCATGATATTCCGATGAACCGTCGTCCAATTACCAATTCATCACTATACATTTCTCATCGTATATTTTTTTGCGCGCCCGCGCGACGTTTCGGATAATTGAAAATTATTTTCAACGCACATAACGCTTTTTCCATCTGCAAACCGTTCCGTCCACGTGAAACGACTCGCGTCGTGCGAAGCCGTGTCGCGATATCGCGCGCTCGAGCCGTTCCGCAGCGTCACCGCGTTTTAATCGCAAGCTGAATTCGCGCCTGGCGCGTGAATGGCAACGATACAAACAACGCGACGCGTCGCGACTGCTGAAATCGTTTAATTTTTTTCAACCATTTACCAAGCCACAATCTTTCGTTTAGGAGGTCGGCATTGTTTGCCGCCACACAAGGCATTTCCCGCCCCGGCTGTGATTGACGCGTCGGTGTTCGTGCGCGCGGCGACGATGCGGGGAACACAGATGGGTGGGTGATGACGGTCTCGGTAGACGAGCTCAAAAGCAGGAGCGAGAGAGCCCAGTAGCGCCGCGGTTACCCGCATGAGAATCAGTTTGACGCGTGATTTAAGCACCCCCGCGTCCTCTGCCCAGACGTGCAACGTCGCACGTACGTATACAGCGTGTGGCGCGCAACACACCACGGAGACGCTTCCGATATAGGAAGCTCGCGGGAGACGTGTAACAGCTGAGCTTAAACGAATTATAATCCTCGTTGTATAAGTAAACGCGCGACATATCGCGATACGTTATAGCCCGGCATTATCGCACTGTCCGCTTTATTCGCCACACGTGTCCCCTCGTCGCGTCACCGCAGCTTCTGCGCGCAACGACGCTCCGAGGCGACGGCGACGCCGCGTTACCACCGCAAGTTCGCGCCGCTAATGACGAATAAACGCACGCGCAATGTCCCCCGGAATCCGCGTATCTGCATTACAATCGAAGTTAGTTTCGCGACAGTTTACTCGGCTATTAGCGGGACAATAGGCAAACGGCAAGGGACGCACTTCGCTCCCGTGCTTTGAATATTTATGCAAGTTGCGTGTGGATTAGTCCGACGCGGAGCAACGACGACTGCACAGCGAAGGCGAATGACGCGACCGAGGGTAGTGTTGATTTTGACGGCTTCCGTCAAGGCGCTGCTCCGCCTCCGTGTTTATGCTCGCAGCCGAGTGACTGCGACACGGAGATGGCGTGTTTTGTTTCGAGAGACGCGGGCATTATATCCCGCTTCCGGAGACGTTTGAGAGTCGTCGGGTCGGTATAAATGAGTCTCGCGCCGGAAAGTCAATTTATTCGGAAGCGTCGCGCGGAGCCGCGCTGGTAATCTCCCTGGTTCAGCTCCCTCGGGCGCCGCGGATACATCGACTTCTTTCCCCGCGAACTTTTCGTTCGCCCGGCACGTCGATCCCGATATCGCCAAAAACGAGCCTCGTTCGCCGCATCGGCCGAGACGTGTTGCGGGGCCAACGAGCTGTTTTTTTCAATTTGGTTACCTTCGGGCTCTGATCGACGCGGGATATATATATCGACGGGGCGTCCCGCGCGCTTTTCCGCAAAACCCCCGGGTGGAAACTTCACGCGGGCTGATCCCCAAAGAAAACTTCGGCCCCCGAAAGCATCTTAGAGGTAGAACGAATCCGGGAAAGTTAGGCGCGCGCGCACCGAAGTTGGCGGACCGGAGTCGCTTCGACGTTAGTTCCGGATCACTCTTTTCCGATATCCACCTGGCGTCTACATTCGTTAGATTTGTTGCGGAAGAAAGGCGCACGCCAGGATTAACCGGGGCGTCCATTGTCTCTCTACTTTTCTCCTCTCCCGTCCGCCGCGCCTCTTCGTTCTATTTTCCGCGCAGCTCCGTCCCCGTCGATCCGTTCTTCCTCCTCCTCCTCCTCGTCGTCGTCGTCGGTGTCGGACGAGCGAACCAAGACCTGAAAAAAACGGAATGTACCAATCGGAAATTAAATCCCGTATCTCTCGTTCTCTCCGCTACAAATTCCGTCTGATCGCGGAATGACCAACGCCGCAACGACCGCCACCACCACCGCCACCGCCGCCACCTTCACCACCCGCAACCCGTAGGGCCGCGAGCGCTCGATTTAGCGCGTAACGAGGCCCTAATTCGTCATCCTCGCTCGTGAACGGCTCTTCCCCCTACGTGACTCGCTTGTGCGGAGGAAAACCGTCTGCGGCCGGCCGCGTTGCCCGCTATGCGCCCCGCATGCTCGAGCCCGATTTCGATCAGGATTCGTCCCGGCCCAAGTTTTTTTCCCGTCCCTCGTCCGCAACGGGTCCGCCAGGTCGGCGGCCGATCGCATCCTCGCTCGCGACTTTCAAACGAAACACCCATCCGGATTTTTTTTTTCCCCGAGTCCCGAGTTACCCGCGCGCGGCCTCAAAGCCTAATTGCGTTTCGCGCGCGTGGGATTGACGAGAGGACACGGCGATAGTAAGAAGATTCGATTTCTTCGAAAACGCCCGAAGAACGAATATACAACCGCCGCTCGCTCGCTCGCGGGCGCGACGGAAGAATGGGAACGGAATTGCGGAATCCGCATTGGCGCGTCGACGAGAAAAAGTAGATAAAGCGCTCTGACACTAATCAGTCAATCTCGTTTCCCGCGGTTCAGCCCCGTGTGAAACAGGGACGCGGCCGCCGCCGCAAGTCGGGGCGCCGCGCTGCATCGGTGTACGTGAAATGCGGTTTTCGCGCACCTCGCCCCCGATAGAGTCCTCGATCACGTCGAGATTCACCCGCGTTCCGCGCTCCCTTTCGCAGCTCATGCACTTTTCTGGCTGGCTGGCTGGCTGGCTGGCTGACTGGTGTGCGCGGCGTCTCCGCAACGGGCTTGCGGGTATGAGCGAATTCCCCGCGCGCGATATATCCGACGTCGCGCGTTGGGCGGGTGAGACGCGGACGCCTCGGCTATTCTTATTTCCCCGCAGAGCGCGCGCGGCGGGTGATACGGTGAAGGAGAGCCGGGGGGTGAACGCGGACGGAGAGCCTGAAAGAGCGAACGGATAAATTCGGTATTTGGCGCTTGGCGTTGGGCGTTGGCTCGACATCCTATTTACTGAAAAGACGGCGATATTATGCAATCGATGAGAATGGCAAGCGAGCTCTGCGGCGACGGCAGCGGCGACGACGACGACGACGACGACGACGACGACGACGACGACGTTGCTTCAACTCGACGTTGCTCGGTTGTACCGCGCACAATTTCACATCCCGGCACGATAGAGCGCGCGGCCCGACCGCGCCGGTAGGGCGAGGAAACGATTGAGAAAGGAAGAGCGTGAGAGCGAGTCGCGAGCGCTGCCGGCGCGACGAGGGCGCGAGAGGGAGAAGAATCGCCGGAGAGGCGGTTCAACTTTTAGTATTGAATGGAAGAGAAACGCTCTCGCGCTGCTGCGGCTACCCCCGACCGCGCGCGAGAGCGTAGCGTGTGCCGCGCGCGCCGCGCTATCTGCTGTGCCCCCCCGTGAGTTATAGAAACAGTTTGCGGTATCTCCGCCGTTTCTGGGCGTCGTTGCATGCCCGCGCTTATATATTCAAGCAATATTGCCGCGATATTGCATCCTGTGCCTACGCCCGCGATCGTCTTCCGCACTCTCGACCTCTCCTCGCCCCGGCGACCGTTCGCCGCGTCGTGCGGCACCTCGAGTCGCGCGAGAACGTCGCCCCCTTTCCGCTATCTTCGCGGAAAAATCCGCTTCCTCGTCCCGCCGCCGCGCGACCGCCCCGCCTGCCCATTGACGAGTTGGCTCGGGCGCAACCGGGACATGAATCTCTCCTTCGATCTCGCGTCTTCGAACCCCCTACTCCCCCCTTTACCCCCCTCGCCGCCCAGCGTGTTTTTCGTACACTCGTGCGCGTCACGGTGAACTTTCGCCGTCGCGGAGAGACGCGATTTTACGTCATCGCTGTGCGCGTGGTCATCGTTTCGTTCGAGGCTTTTGTGCACCGCGCTGTATTACGCGAATCCCATTAGGTTCGAACCGGTCCGAGATTATTTTCATATATACTGCTGTACAGAGCGCGCGGGCGCGCGCGACAGAAATTTACGGCTGTGATAACGGGATACGCGAGTTTGTCGCGCTGAATCCTGCTGCGCGGGGCGACCGTGCACGCGGCACGTATGAATGGATATAATAACGTTGAACCGGCTATATGCGCGGAACGGTTTTCCGCTCTCGAGTGAACGGGCTTTATTAGCGCCGCCGCCGAGTTGTGCATCGTCTATCGCGTGTATAAATAGCGTTTGCAACAAAACGTGTGAATATAGCGGGGCGGTTGGCGCATACGGCTTCTTAATTCATCGATCGACTGACCGATTTTGTTCGACGAGATTTTACACGCGGAACGGCTGACGTCGACGCCGACGTGGGCGCGTAATCGTTATTGACGAGCGCGTCTATATATGGACTCTCCGGGAATTCGGTATACTCATTTGATCCTAATGAACCGGTTGGCATCTCTGAAACTGCAAAATCGCGCATGGGGGAACTTGAGCTGCTTACGCCATACTTGGTAATACCATTGGTGGTGCAACCCCAGAATCCCCTTGGCCACCCGAGCGCCGTGCACGTGTGGGCAATACACAGGCAGCGCGCGAGCTTAAATGCACTGGTGGTATTCCACCGCGATAGGTTCGCCCAAAGATTACTCTGGCGATATACGGATCCGCTGCACCGTATAACTACTGGAGGTTATCCACTTTGGTGAATACTACGCCTAATCGCTTGTTGATGCCAGTCGCGGCTTTATACTCGATACCCAAACCCCCCGAATCAGGATTGAGGCACTCAAACTGCAGCCCCGTGTATGCCAACTACAATGCACGACTCTTTATATCGAGGCTTGAATCAATCTATGTGCGGCTTGAAATCCTGACGCAACTATAAACCGTTGACTGAGAAGATTATGGTTGCAGAAATGAGAAATTGCGGAAGCCGAGAGTTATTAAAGTTTGAAATTTTAATCACTGGGAACGGTGATGTGACCAACGGTAAATCGATCAACGACTAATAAATATTTAATCGCACCGAATAGACTCGGAAAATATCTCTCGTTGGTAATATTATTGTTCCAAACGAATTTATCTCGCAAAATATTTATCGAGTACCATGAATTTGCGTTCTTATAAATTCGTACAGGTAATTAGAGGTCGATGGTTTATGCATATGTTTTTAATTATATCAATATAAAATATTTTCTTTTTTCTATTAATCCCGTCCTATAAACCCGACAAAAAAGGTAATAAATACAGTGGGCTCGTTTTTTCGTTTCCCTTTGTTTTTTTAATTCAAATTACGGTGGCCCGAATCCTACAAAACTCGCAAAACCTATTTGCGAAAGTGCAACGACAGAGTCCAGCTGATTACATTGGAGACTGCGACGTGGGAAAATAGCGGCTTTCGCCCTACGAAATTGGAAAAAGCCAAAGTATAATTGCTCGCGTGGCACCTAACGCAGCTGCATATTCGGCGTTTTCGATACTCCCGGTTATCGGGCACACATTGACCATCCTGCCCTCGTTTCTGTTTCTCATATACAGCTCACGGACGAGCTGTATATGCGGCGCACACCGGCACCGGTACGTTCGGCTCTGTAGCCCACAGCCATTTTCGTACATACAAATCCGTGCACCCAGACACGCGTGCGCCCGCATCTATTTGTATTTCGAAATAGCATACTGCAAACAAAGACCGAGCGAACGCGAAACACACGCAGATAAAAGGAATAACCGTATAAATCAATGGGGGCCAAAGCCCGGGGGACAGTGGTGACCACATATTATTTGAACTTTCGGCGTACACCGGAAATTGTTAACCGCGAAATTTCCCATGAATTTCTCTTTATGCCGATAGACACAGTTTATTCATGTATACGTTCTATCAACCGCTACGCTTATATTTCCATATCACCGGGCCACGCGCGGGTACATTTAATTTAAAAAATTCACCAATCCACTTTCAAACATTTCACTCGACGCGCACCGCTTAAAAGCTTCGTCAAATGGCGTATTGCGTGAGCGCGCGCGTCGTGTGTGCCGTGCATTGAGAAACAATACAATCGATTTAAACGCGAATGCGCGGCGGGGATTCGAACCTCGGGGGCGAGCGTGTCGGGCGATATGTAGTCGCGCGGGGCTCGAGCGATCAGCTCGTTCGCCGGGCGTAAAAGCACAGACGTGAGAATTTCAATTGCGCGATGTAGACAAGACAGACATTTGAGAAAATATTTTCCGTGAATTCGTTTGTTATTTTATTCTTGCGAATTCTTATGAGACGTTGGAACGTGGAATAAAAGACATCAGATGACGCATTCATGGAGCACCGTGGAAAAAGGGGGGGGGGGGGGGGCAAGGGGCTTGGAATAATTTTGTAGCGAGGGTTCGGATAGATTTTCCAGCTGCAGCGAGCTCGCGGTAGCAAAATATTTTCCGAGTGATCCCGAAGCGGCGAGGCATCGACGGAAAGGGCGGCCGCTAGGTAGACGAGTAGACACGTAGTGTGGCCGGGTGGAGGGGGGGGGGGGGGGGGGCAGGGAAGAAAGAGCAACTCGGGGTAGAGAGTGCGAGCATAAAGTACACTCGAGTATTTCGTGGACGACGGTGCTTCGGCGCTGCCACATCGAAGCTCCCACGAGTGCCGAGTGCCAAACATGAAAGAGGAAAGACGTACGGGGGCGTCGAGCGTATCTGCACACTACACACGTGTGTGGCGCACCTACCGGTGGCCGTACGTATATAGCGCACCCGATCCCGTGTGTAGCTCCTCGGCGCGTCTTCCTCTTTTCGCCGCTTCCTCATTCTCAGCACTTTCCGACGGAAACTATTTGCACTTGCGCAGCTCCCGAGAAATAAAGAGCCCTGAGCCCAGCAGCCAGATCGACACAACCCGTGGCAGAGCTGGGGGAGCTGGAAGGTGAAAAGAGGTGGGGAAAGAGGGGGTGAGAGCGAGGGGGGAGGGGTGGGGGGGATCTCGCATTCGCTGAAAAACCTCGTTTGAATTGATCCTCGGTCTCGCGCGTAAACGGAATTCGGAGATGGAGCGTTACCGTCACGATTTCGTCCCGGGGGTATGAAATGTCCTTTTTATCGGGGAGTTCGGTGGAAACGGCTCCAATCTTCGGATTCATACGTGTGTACGGGCGCCCCGGCGTGTGTTACCCTTCGAGACTTTTGTGTATTCCGCGATCCCAGATTTCGCGTCTCGTTTGCACTCGTATATTCGTGTATTATGTGCGGCGCCTTCGAACCGAGAACCCGAGCCTGGGGCCACGTTCGACACTTCGGAGACTTCTCCTTCAGACTTCTTCTCCACGTCGCTTGTACTTTTTTTCATCTACTTTTTCCCTTAATTCGGCTGCTTGTTTCGTTTCCGACACTCCGGGAGCACCGAGAAAGCCGAATGTTGAGCTTCGTTACGTGACATGAGAATAATTATACTTTTGATTTTTTTTTTCTACACGGAGAGAAAGATCTGATACTTTTGATCATATTTTTAGTAAAAAGTATTGTAAGTTTCCGGTAAAGGGAAGATATAACGCCATCTATCGAGAAGAACTACAACGATGAAAATTTTTACCACGAAATATGGTAAACAATATTATGTATATGTTAGAAATTCTCATAGTTCTCGTACTGTTCGTCAGGCGGCGGCTATGGCTTTTCAATACCAGGCGCGTTGGTAATTTTTACTATCGCGCTCGGTAAATTTTATCAGATCCTTCTCTCCGTGTATTTTGTAAGGTTCAACACACACTTACAAGTATCAGGAAAACCAGAATGCTTTGAATGAGCATGAATTTTGGTCTCGCGAATGAACATTCGGGTCACGCTATGCGATTAATTCGACATGAAGTAATCGTCGCACGACTCGAATGCACTCGTAATAATGTAAATATAGATCCTCATTACAGCCGTAGGTTTGCTCGAAGTAACTATTTTATTCTTGACTATATCACCCGCATTTATTCTCGCTCTCGTGCTACGAAATAAATTGTGCTCGAGACAATAGCCGTCGTTTTCACAATATTTTTTTAATTGCACAGGTAGAACAATTCCAACGAAGACCCGGCGAGGCCAAGGCGCGTTCAACCCTCCAGAGACTGATCCCTCCTTCAGACTTCTTTCATCCACGCCCTTCATCCTCTTTACATATTTTTCCCCTTAATTCCCCTGCTTATTTTCCTTCTCTCTCTCTCCCTCTCACCCTCTTTCTCTATCGCGGCTTTGATTCTCATAAGTTGCATCGCTCACTTCGTCGCCCACGCGCGGCACAACCGCGCGCGTCCACGCTAAGGTACTGTTTGTATAATGTGACAGAAGTAGGCTGCCCTACGAGACGGAATGATCTGCAACGTGGTCCGCTGGTTAGTCCGACCCGACTGACCATTGGTGATGAATCACCCGGGCTGTCATCCTGTCACGGTTCCACCGCTAACGTCTCTCCCCTCGTTGCTGCTGCTGCTGCTGCCGTTGCTGCTGTTGCTGCTGCTGCTGCTGCTGCAGCGGCGTCCCGTTCCCTTCACTCGCTTCACGACTCTCCCAGAGCCCCTTAAGCTGCCGCGCTCGCTCGCTCCCGTCACGCGTGTCCCTCGTCTTTCGATGCCCTCTCCGTCGCTCAGCACGCTCTGCGTCTCCCGCCCAGAGGCGACCGGCGGCGGCGGCGGCTGCGGCACCGGGAATCCAGCGCTGGCTGCACAATCTCGTCGCTCTCGCGCGCTCGCTCGCTCCGCGCGGTTCGTCGAGGCGCGGCGGCGATGGACCGGCAGCAGCCTCGTTCCGAAGCGGCAGCGGCCGAGAACCCGCAGCAGTCTAGCGTCCTCCGGGAGGGCGTGGTGTGCTGTATAGACGGCGGCGCGGAGCGCACGCGGTCACCGCAGCAATCCCATGCCAGCTCGAACGGTTATGGGCCATCGAGCTGCAAAAGATAGAGATATAGCTTCGAGAGCCACATAGAGATTCGAGAGAAGCCGCCGGAGCGAGAACGACGGAGCGAGAGAGCGAGAGAGGGCGAGATTGATACGATTACCAGAGAGCTCGACCGCGCTATGAATTTGGCGCGGGGATACAGCGGGTTATATGCGCGCATGGCGGAGACCCGCGGACAGAAAGATACGACGAGTGATATCGGCCGCACGGTCGAGCGTGGTGGACTCGCTGTGAGCGACTCTATCTCCGGGGACTCCGCGCGGGCACCGGACTCCATCATCGGGCGAACTGACGTGAGAGAAAAAAATCACCCGCGAGGGTCCGACGAGACGCCCCATTAACGTCATTATAACGATATATTTATGTACAGATATACGTAAGAACCGGCCGTATGCGGTTGTATCATTGTTTGATTTATATTCTGGTTGGCATGATTACATTTGTGCCGCGATATGTCTTAGCCGGCGTGGGGGATACCACTGAGTTTTATTGTATTTTTTATCGTCCTTCCGGTTTCACGTACTTCTTAGCTTTTTATACTTTGAGGCTTCTGATGTATCCGGCACGGAAAAAAAGAGTTAGCTAACACAACTAAGAAATTAGTTGGCACAACCACTGGATTATTCTAATTTCTTTACAATTCGGATTAATTATGATAGCCAAGAGGAATTTTTTGTTTGTTTGCAGATGCTTTGTTAGTTGCGGCAACCAAACGAATGGTTGATACAACTATTGGCGTAGGCAGGAGCACAAGTATCCGATTATTACTTGTCCATACCAACCGAGCTATTGCTTCTCGAAATAGAATTGCACTACATGTACTATCCTAATGACAAATTAACGAGCATCGCGCCGTGAACGATACAATTAAAGCTGTAATAATATCGTCTTTAGGTTATGTACAGACGCGATTCGTGCCTCGAACGGCATAATCGCAGCTTTAATAATATCGTTGTTAGATTATGTAGAACAAATCCGTCAATAGTTACCACAACCATTCGAAGTAGTTTCGGAAATAACTGTGTAAGTTGCTGCAACTAATCGCAAAAGACTGAGGTACAGTAATGTGAATGATTAGCTGGCACAACCAAACTTTTCTTTCCGTGGGGTGTTCGTATAACTCTTCGAATATATTTCGAGCGAAGGAAGACCGCGAGGATACTTTGAAAGCACCGGATAATAGTTGCTGCACTCACTTGAACTGTTTTATTACGTTTATTAACGCTGTACTTACTTTCGGCCGACTTCAACAGCTTCGCACTTGTTCGCGTCTTCCCGCCGAACTAGTTCGATCCCCGCTTCGCTGCCGGCAGCCGTTGCGCGGCGCCACCGTCAAAGTTACTTTTCAGCCTCGAACATACATCCACACCGTCCGCGAGTATTTGTAGAATCGCGTTGGCATATTTCAATTATGGAAAATCCGCACCAGCCGTACAGTAACTTCCGGGGAGTCCCGGACTTCTCACCAATCGGTCCGACGGCGTACACAGTTTGAATGTTTGCGCATTCGCGGACCTCGAGTTCATAATTGTTTTAAAACTACTGACCGAACGTTCAACGCCGCGATGTCCCCTCAGCGCTCGAATTATATTCCGCACCGCCCCGCCCGACCTCTTCGCGTTAATCGAGTATTTCGCAAATGAGATTCGGCAATAGTTCATAAAGATTACATAGCGCGCGGGGAACGGTTCGCGGGGGTTTTCGATTTCCGAAAATTTCGCGTCCACCCGCCGTGCGTTCCAGACGTAAAGCGCGTCGTCGCGCCCCCTGCGCGCGGAACAAAGTTGCCCGCGCGGGACTGGCCCGCTCCCCATTGCGGACGCAATGGGCAGAAACTCTCCCCTCGCGCTTCCCGAGTTTAGAAACTCTATCACTATCGAGAACAAAGGAAGCGAGAATAAGCGAAACCTTGCAGGGTACCCGAGTACAGATATAGCGCGACGAGGTGGCTCGCGTCGTCCACGACGTCGCCGTGCAATTGCAGCGAGTTGTGGTCTCTCGCATACGCTGCCGACCAGCGGCGGCCGCACATCGATAGAGAGAGGGCGAGGCTCTTGGCACGAGAACCGCATTCACATAAACGTGATAAATATAATACATTCGTTGGGCCACCCAGAAAAGTTGTAATGTGGCATCATTGTGTTCATACATATTGTAATTTCACCGGGCTACAAGCGAGAGTTCGGCCTGCGCGCACGGTTCAACGCGAGGACATGCATTACACAGTATGTGCGCGTTGTATACACACAGCGCCCGGCCGGTCGGCTCTCTCGTCGGGCTTTGCCTCCTTCTCAAGTGTTTTTCCACGGTATTACAACTTTTCCCCGCGCCGCACCCCCGTGCCGTATAACGTTGTGTACTGTTTTCATTAGTTTCTCGTGCCAAGTGGGAGGGTCTCACAACGGCGCCTTGTAACTCATCAACGGTGGATCCCTCTTTTAAAAAGATCATGAGGGACAAATGCGAAATTCATTGTTAGCGATCTATTCGAGCTGTGATTGGTTGCCAGGAAAGTCCGTGGTAAACAAAATCAATTTGATGTCATAAGGTCAACGACCTTTTATAAGAGCGCAGCAGCGCAAACGTTTTTTTAGGCATGCGCGCCAGCGCGTGTGATTAGTTCCAATTAAAAAACGCGAGGTCGGTTTCTTGCGAAAACAAAATTTCCGATTCCGCAAAGTTTGAGGACCCTATCCGATGGGAAATTTCCTGCTGATTCCGAAGAGCACCGTTGTTTGCCCGAAAAATCGAAAATTCGACGAGAAAAACGCAAAAAACAATTTCGCAATTTTTTCGAAATTTCGTCACTTCACGAAACTTGGGGTTACTTTTTTTTTTATCGATCGAACTTGGATTTTCTTTTTGCGTTCGAGAGAACACTCTATACCGAAGAGAATGCCGCAAGGCGGAATGCGATATCTTGATTTCTGAATTTTTTACAGAATGACATTCTGTAAAAAATTCAGAAAAATTCAGAGGGTCTGTTTTGAGGGTCAAAACAGACCCTCAAAAATAAACATTTGCGATTTTTGAGGGTCTGAGTTTAAAATCAGAACGTCGCCAACAAATATTTTTCTCAAAATCCATTAAAAAAAGGTTGTTAACCCGTGTTTTGAGGGGTAGAATATGCGACTTGAGAACGATGGTATATGTTAAAAGTCGATATGTTGAAAAGAAAAAAAATTGGGGTCGATTTTGGCGATTTTGGGTCCGGAGCCGAATCTACGATTTCTGGCAGAAAAAAAAAAATTTCGTGGCCAAAAAAATATTTTTTTCAAAATCGATTATAAAAGTTTGATAACCAGTGTTTTTAGGGGTAGAATATGCGACTTGAGAACGATGGTACAGGTTAAAAGTCGATATTTTGAAAAGAACAAAAATTGGGGTCGATTTTGGCGATTTTGGGTCCGGAGCCGAATCTACGATTTCTGGCAGAAAAAAAAATATTTTCGTGGCCAAAAAAATATTTTTTTCAAAATCGATTATAAAAGTTTGATAACCAGTGTTTTTAGGGGTAGAATATGCGACTTGAGAACGATGGTACAGGTTAAAAGTCGATATTTTGAAAAGAAAAAAAATTGGGGTCGATTTTGGCGATTTTGGGTCCGGAGCCGGATCTACGATTTCTGGCAGAAAAAAAAAATTTTCGTGGCCAAAAAAATATTTTTTTCAAAATCGATTATAAAAGTTTGATAACCAGTGTTTTTAGGGGTAGAATATGCGACTTGAGAACGATGGTATAGGTTAAAAGTCATCATTTTGAAAAGAAAAAAAATTGGGGTCGATTTTGGCGATTTTGGGTCTGGAGCCGAATCTACGATTTCTGGCAGAAAAAAAAATATTTTCGTTGCCAAAAAAATATTTTTTTCAAAATCGATTATATAAGTTTTATAACCAGTGTTTTTAGGGGTAGAATATGCGACTTGCGAACGATGGTATAGGTTAAAAGTCAATATTTTGATAAGAAAAAAAATTGGGGTCGATTTTGGCGATTTTGGGTCCGGAGCCGAATCTACGATTTCTGGCAGAAAAAAAAATATTTTCGTGGCCAAAAAAATATTTTTTTCAAAATCGATTATAAAAGTTTGATAACCAGTGTTTTTAGGGGTAGAATATGCGACTTGAGAACGATGGTACAGGTTAAAAGTCGATATTTTGAAAAGAAAAAAAATTGGGGTCGATTTTGGCGATTTTGGGTCCGGAGCCGGATCTACGATTTCTGGCAGAAAAAAAAAAATTTCGTGGCCAAAAAAATATTTTTTTCAAAATCGATTATAAAAGTTTGATAACCAGTGTTTTTAGGGGTAGAATATGCGACTTGAGAACGATGGTATAGGTTAAAAGTCATCATTTTGAAAAGAAAAAAAATTGGGGTCGATTTTGGCGATTTTGGGTCTGGAGCCGAATCTACGATTTCTGGCAGAAAAAAAAAATATTTTCGTTGCCAAAAAAATATTTTTTTCAAAATCGATTATAAAAGTTTTATAACCAGTGTTTTTAGGGGTAGAATATGCGACTTGCGAACGATGGTATAGGTTAAAAGTCAATATTTTGATAAGAAAAAAAATTGGGGTCGATTTTGGCGATTTTGGGTCCGGAGCCGAATCTACGATTTCTGGCAGAAAAAAAAATATTTTCGTGGCCAAAAAAATATTTTTTTCAAAATCGATTATAAAAGTTTGATAACCAGTGTTTTTAGGGGTAGAATATGCGACTTGAGAACGATGGTATAGGTTAAAAGTCATGATTTTGAAAAGAAAAAAAATTGGGGTCGATTTTGGCGATTTTGGGTCCGGAGTCGGATCTACGATTTCTGGCAGAAAAAAAAATATTTTCGTTGCCAAAAAAATATTTTTTTCAAAATCGATTATAAAAGTTTTATAACCAGTGTTTTTAGGGGTAAAATATGCGACTTGCGAACGATGGTATAGGTTAAAAGTCAATATTTTGATAAGAAAAAAAATTGGGGTCGATTTTGGCGATTTTGGGTCCGGAGCCGAATCTACGATTTCTGGCAGAAAAAAAAATATTTTCGTGGCCAAAAAAATATTTTTTTCAAAATCGATTATAAAAGTTTGATAACCAGTGTTTTTAGGGGTAGAATATGCGACTTGAGAACGATGGTACAGGTTAAAAGTCGATATTTTGAAAAGAAAAAAAATTGGGGTCGATTTTGGCGATTTTGGGTCCGGAGCCGGATCTACGATTTCTGGCAGAAAAAAAAAATTTTCGTGGCCAAAAAAATATTTTTTTCAAAATCGATTATAAAAGTTTGATAACCAGTGTTTTTAGGGGTAGAATATGCGACTTGAGAACGATGGTATAGGTTAAAAGTCATCATTTTGAAAAGAAAAAAAATTGGGGTCGATTTTGGCGATTTTGGGTCTGGAGCCGAATCTACGATTTCTGGCAGAAAAAAAAAATATTTTCGTTGCCAAAAAAATATTTTTTTCAAAATCGATTATAAAAGTTTTATAACCAGTGTTTTTAGGGGTAGAATATGCGACTTGCGAACGATGGTATAGGTTAAAAGTCAATATTTTGAAAAGAAAAAAAATTGGGGTCGATTTTGGCGATTTTGGGTCCGGAGTCGGATCTACGATTTCTGGCAGAAAAAAAAAATTTCGTGGCCAAAAAAATATTTTTTTCAAAATCGATTATAAAAGTTTGATAACCAGTGTTTTTAGGGGTAGAATATGCGACTTGAGAACGATGGTATAGGTTAAAAGTCATGATTTTGAAAAGAAAAAAAATTGGGGTCGATTTTGGCGATTTTGGGTCCGGAGTCGGATCTACGATTTCTGGCAGAAAAAAAAATATTTTCGTGGCCAAAAAAATATTTTTTTCAAAATCGATTATAAAAGTTTGATAACCAGTGTTTTTAGGGGTAGAATATGCGACTTGAGAACGATGGTATAGGTTAAAAGTCATGATTTTGAAAAGAAAAAAAATTGGGGTCGATTTTGGCGATTTTGGGTCCGGAGTCGGATCTACGATTTCTGGCAGAAAAAAAAATATTTTCGTGGCCAAAAAAATATTTTTTTCAAAATCGATTATAAAAGTTTGATAACCAGTGTTTTTAGGGGTAGAATATGCGACTTGAGAGCGATGGTATAGGTTTAAAGTCATCATTTTGAAAAGAAAAAAAATTGGGGTCGATTTTGGCGATTTTGGGTCCGGAGCCGAATCTACGATTTCTGGCAGAAAAAAAAAAATTTCGTGGCCAAAAAAATATTTTTTTCAAAATCGATTATAAAAGTTTGATAACCAGTGTTTTTAGGGGTAGAATATGCGACTTGAGAACGATGGTACAGGTTAAAAGTCGATATTTTGAAAAGAAAAATTTCTGAGGTCGATTTTGGCGAAAAGTTTTTCAGGCACGCGCGCCAGCGCGTGTGATTACCCTAGTTCCGGTACATAGTCCATTAATAAAAAATAAAACAGCTCCGCGCGCCACAAGCAACGATCCCCTCGCGGTTGCGGTGCGGCGTAAACGACACAGGCGGGATCGCGCCCTGTGCACGTGGAACTATAACGCGACGGTCACGATCCCGTATAAACAGACAGTTGAGAAGGAGGATTATAAAGGTACAGAGCGCGGAGCTGTATACGACGTACAGCGCGCGAGCAGAGGATCCCGAGTCTCGCGGTGAGAAGGGACAGCGCGGGATCCGACCGGGCGAGCGCCGGCCGGCCCAAGACTCGAGAGATCTAGGTGGGCTGGTTCCTTAATCTCTGCCTGATCGACACTCCGATAGATACGTTAGCGTTAATTACACCGGAGCGACAGTGTTCAACGTGGAACAGGCTGCTTCGCCGCGCTATCTTATCCGGGGCCCGAAGTTCCTATCGCATATATATATAGGCTGCCCCGAGTCCTCTGGACAGCGTTATAGTTATACACGGCCGGTGCGCGCGAGGCCGCCGCGCGCCTCGTATAGGCTTTAAGGCTCTCTCTGTCTCACGGCGTATTAGCATAACGTAAGAGAGAAGAGGATCCAGAGCGTGGGCGTCGTGGCCCAGTGCGGTTGGGAACTATACGAGCTCGATGGGGGATCTGGGCGATAACGTAGAGCGCGTTTGGCCGCCACGATACTCGACGATCCGAACCAGCCCCGGCCGTCTCTCCGCTCTCCCGGTTTCCCTCCGCCACGCAAACCCTACGGCCATCACCTCCCTGCCGCTCCCCACTCCCTGCTTCCTCCTCCACCGTTCCCACCGTTCCCTCTGCCCCGCCGCGCTTTCTACCGCGCTAACTCCACGGGTGACGCTGCGGACTCTGCGCTCACCACCGCCGACTCAACCGCATCTACCACCTCTCCCCCAACCTCTCCTCTCCACCTCCACCACCTCCTCCAACTCGTGTCGCTTTAATCCACCATTGGTTTCGATGTATGCGTCCCATGCATTATTCAGACATCGGGGACGGTTGTCGCATATTCACCGCGCCCGCGATCCTAAATGTTTGACTCGGCAGTTCGAGCGCAGAGCGCAGCCCAACGCGTGCTGGACGCTATGCCGGAGCAGCGCAGCGCGTGCGAGGGAGATGGAGATACAACGCGGCGCAGCGGACGGCGCGGTCCTCGCTCTGATCGACGGTGTAAACGCTCGCGCCCGATCCAACGCCGGTCCACGGCCCTTCGTTTGTCCCTTCCTTCCCCTTCCCCCGCTCGCCCCCCGCCATCGCCCGGTCCTTCCCCGTCCTCGCAACAGTGTAGTACGTCGTTAACGAATTCACTGTCCGCAGAATTACAAAATTACTTCGGCCTATTTACTTGCTGCCGGAGCGCGGAGCGCTCCACGGGCCACGCGTGCTTCGCTAACGGCACGTACTACTGCTGTGTACACCATGCCTACTTGTTACCAGATCACGAGCGCGCTCGAGGGGGGCAGTCGACGGTCCAGCGATTGGCAGTCCGTTCGACGGCGAGCCGGCAAGATTTATCGGCAAATGACAAAGTAATTTTACGACGTTTACGGAGACTCCCGCGGTTTACGGTTATGGAAATTACGTGCGAAACGATAATCGGGGTTTGGAGACGGAAGGGATGAATTGTTTCGTGGGTATTGGTAAATTGTGTTGATAAAGTTGTCCATTAAATTGATGTATTGGTATTTACTTTTAATAATTTATCGATAAAAGGTAGGAAATAAATCAACAACAACCGAAGTTAGAGAATAATTTGTGAATAAGCGAAAAATGGTGCCTAATACAGTTGTCATCAGTGGCACTTGAATTAGTATTGTCAATGCTCGATTTGGTACAAACTCTGGGTAATATAATCATATCCTGAGATGAGATAGAAAGTTGTTGGTGCAGCTCGTGACACGTGTGAAGAAATTTAGTGCATGTGTATCGTCGTCGACGCTGGTCATCCGTTTCAGTGAGACATCTCGAGGTCTCGTTCCCGGGCCCTCCGATATATAATCTACCCGGCGGTGCGCGCTCCAACTTCTGGGCTTAGCGTCGTCGAGCTCGTTTATTACAAAGTCGCGGCGTCTACGTTCCGTTATACCAAATGACTTCCATAAGAGCTGTTGACACGCCGAGTTTACGCAGGCGATACGCTTAAATCATCCACTTCCTTCCGAGAAATATTCGTGCTTCGCTTCCCCCGGCGTGGAGTACGAGTTAATTAATTTACAAAAAAAAAGGGTATTGACGGACGAACGACTGGGAAGGATTATCGTCAGTCGTCAGGGATATCAGGCGTGAATGCGGGGCGAGGGCGAAACGCAGTCGCGCTTTCCGGTGCCTCTCGGCGAGAAGTCGATACAGGAATCACCCTTTTACGAAGCCGGCGCCGTTGAACGGACCCCGAGACCCTCGAGTCGCGGGGCGAACCCCGCGCGCGGTATAAGGAGAGCACGAGGCACCTTTGTATTTCCAGCCCATTTCAGTTTTATTAGGACCTCGGTCTCCCATTCACTACCTTTTATTTTTATACATATACATCGTGAAGAACAACGAATAGTGAGAAAGTCAATACAGAATACGCCCCCTTTTCATGTAGCCTCATTGCTCGTTGGACCTTCAAAGCCCTCTCTCACTTCTTATACCATCTCCTCGTCGTCCCCTAGCCCCTCGGGCCCGAATGGCTGTACGAAAACCCTCCCGCCTATTTTCCGTCCATTTCAACTTTATCGCGAGACCGTTCTCTTGTTCGCCATCTTATATTGAATAAATTTCCAATAGCACCTCTTTCGCTTTTTTTTTTTTAATCAAAACAGAATGACCCGTGTATACGCGGCGCGTTCCCCCGGAGAATCCGTTGCTCGAGTGGCTCAATGTATTTTGCAGAAAGTAATGATACAATACCAGTTAAATTATATTCATTTACATTCGTAAAGGGCAGATATTAATTATGAGTAGAGCGCTGAAGCTCTTGCAACATTAACGAAATTACAAATAACGAGCAATTACCTTTGCAGTTGTAGCTTTGGAAAATGATTGTGAATCCGTTGGACGTCATATTCGCTAAAAACTCTCAAAAGGATTCACGAAATAAGCGATCCTTTTGTTCCTCACGCACAAATTTTTTCCTCTGACAAAATGATTCTTTTATCGCCCGCTGCGACAGATAAATTCCTCGTATTGACGCGAGTGCGTATCCCGTTTATCGTCTTTCGTACCAATGGAATATGGGAGTACGAGGAACTCGCGAGTCCGTTAGAGGAGACATTTCGTTGTGTACTCGCAGTGGAAACGCCCCTGCGTATCCTTTTATGGAGGAGGGCTGACAGTGAGACGCGGCGTTATCTCCTTTTTTATAGCGATCACGGAGAGGTCTAAATAGAAAAGTTGGAAACGGTCGACCTCGTCGTCCCCGACGCTCCGAGGTAACCGGGCGACGTGGAGAACGACGACGAAACCGTTCCTCACGCATTATTGCCCCGCCGGACGAATGGAAAACGGCTACCAGGGCGGACAATTTGTGGCCCCATTAATTGCCTCGTATATTACATTTATACGTTCCTCGGGACGACGTAGCGGATTATTTTCGTGTTTGGCGCGCGGACGACGACGATGCTGATCCGGCATAGTAACTCTCCTCGACCCCTCGCTATGCACGCATCTTTCTTCAGAAATTTCCTTCGTCGTGGATAAACACGGTAGTATCAGCCTCTCCCGACGAGAGATACGACGTTTTTGCCGCTGAATCTCCGTGCGCTCGGAATTTTCCTCGTTGAAAGTGTCGTAATAAGGAATGATGTATACGGTAAAAAGCGGTACTTTCTACAATGTCGATAGTATCAACGTGTAACTTCGTACGCACGGAGTGGGGAAACAACTGAACGAACATGCAGACACCCTCCCCAGCCCCCCTCGCCGTCCGGAAAATCACCAAAGTATAGCCAACTTTGCCCTGGAAAGTAATAGCTCTCCGTATGGGGGCGTCGCTGTGCCCGATGGATGTTACATTCTTTCGTAGGAAGCGCGTACGGCCGATGACAGCTGACGGTGACAGTCCAACATGTGGCATTGTCAGCTGCTGATGAGCCACACCACACTTTTCCCAAAACTTTTCCCATATTCCCATCCACAAATGTATTAGGTGTCGAATGTCGAAGGGATGTTGCCAGAGTGAAAAAGAAAAAATTGTTATTCGACATAGTGGCAAAAAAATCCGGCACT
Source organism: Pimpla rufipes (assembly GCA_963932165.1). Classification (NCBI taxonomy): domain Eukaryota; kingdom Metazoa; phylum Arthropoda; class Insecta; order Hymenoptera; family Ichneumonidae; genus Pimpla; species Pimpla rufipes. Next base: position 13,866,726 of record OZ010635.1, read on the forward strand.
ATCGTTTATTTCGTTTTATCAGACGAGTTGAACGAAGAATAAACGTTTGTTTTGTCGGTGTGTGTTTGATGTTAAAGAGGAATTATCATGGGCAGCGAGTTCCTTCCATACGTCGGCGCAGCTTATTTTAAGCGATAATTTACGATTTTGTTTCCGCCGTTAGAGAGAATTAACGCAGCCGGCAAATGTCTTCGATATGTTGACAGCTTTTAAGCGACAATTTACAGCTCGGCTTCCGTTTATCGATTAACAATTATCGAAACCGGTGTCGCCCGCTGCGCGGAATGTTAATACCGAGTGTCGTGTCCTCCGCGCTTTACCAAAACTTTTCCAATACTCCCGTCCATAAATATATTGCTATCGAATATCGAGGGGGGGCGTTACCGAGATGAAAATAATGATTTTACGAGGAGCGCGAAATTCGTGGCAAGCTTTTTTATTTTTGTCGGAACACTCGACGTAGTATTACATTATATTTGCCACTCGATCTGCTGTGTCGTTGAAAATAAAAAAGAAAATGTCGTTCCGAAAATGTCTCGGGAGTTGACAGCTCTCGAGCGGGGCAATGAATCGGTTCGCGTCGATATTATTGATTAATAATTACCGAAACTAGTGCATCCGCCGCTCGGAATATTGAAACGGGCGGCGCGTTGTGTGTTTGTGACAAGGCGTTACAGACGATCGTGTCCTGAACGTGGCGCACTCGACCACCCGGTAATGCCAGCCGAGTTCTCTGTGCGCGCCAGTGTAATGCACTAACACAGAGAGCGAGAGAGCGAGAGGGAGGTGGGGTGGGGTTCGGGTCCTCAATAAATATGCATTATTATGTGTATATCCGATAATGTGCTGCGCATACAGTTATATTATGGAAATGGACGTATGCTTTGTTCCCGCATGCATAATATAAAATGCATTATCGCCTGTATTGTTCTTCGAGGGCTGAGGGGCAGAGAGTTCAATAAGTAAAACAGCAAACGAACGCGGAATGACAATGGCAGCGAAGCGCTTGACACATTCACATGGGCTATCAGAGAACACAAGAAAAATGAATACATATAGTATATATTTACGATAAAGGAGTAACACGCGAATTCGCGTCAGTGGGTCGAAGAAACTGCGGAGAACCGCGTAGCCGGTGTATTCAACGAAATCAATATAACGGTCCGAGGTGTAGCGGAGAGCGAAGCGAAATGAGAGATAGAGACAGAGAGAAAGACAGAGAGAGATCGAAAAATGTGTATAAACGGAGTAGAACGAGGAAAAAGTCGAAAGAGACCGAGGGAGCTTTGGCGAAGTTGAAACAGGAGCTGAATATAGGTACATAAATAGCAGTGGGAACAAGTAAAAGACTCCTCGGTCTCTTGCCCTTGGAGCAGGGAATAAGATCGGAATGTCCTATTTTGCTCCCCCGATAGCTTCGGTCACGAGGCGATAAGAGAGTCCTCCGAGAAATCCTCGTCGAGTATTCTTTCTTCCTCTGTCGGGCCCCTTGAAGTGTTCTGGGGCGGAAAGCAAGGGTAGCGCGCGAGATCGAGAACCGACGGGGGAGAGGGGGATGGGTATAATCGCGAGAGCGTGAGAGAGAGACGGTGGCCATTCACCCATAGCGCTGGATCGGCCGAGTCTCGAGACTACTTGAACCTCCACTCCCGCGTTTCGATAACTTCGAATGCCCCCCGTTTTCCTTTCTTTAACGTTACGGTGTCCCGATATCAGACTGATTGGCACTGGAAATCGTCTCCGCTCTCTTTTCCAGCACTCGACACCTTCCACTGTCTCGCGCCCGACTCGACGCTGGGCTACTCTTCGAAAATTCTAATCAGTCGCTGAGCGATGCTAATTGCTGGAAGGGGCGGCAAGCACCTCGCCGTGTACCGACTACCGACGAAGCCCGTTACATCCTCGCTCCACTCCCTTCTTCTTCGCTTCTCTCGCCGTCGTCGTCTTCCTCCCATTACCCACCGTCGCTTTGCACGAAAAGCCAATTCGTTCCTATTAATTAGCGCTTTGTGCTTTATGAATGTCTTCGTCGGTGGGAGCTCGACTTGGCTCAACTTTGACGGTTGTGACGGCACCTGCGGGATATTGTGTGGCTATAAAAAAATACTGGGCTTTTTTTGCTGGGACGTTTGAGGAGACGAAGTCACGTAAAATAATTAGGTCAGGAGAAAATATTGATTAATGTGGCTGCTTTGAAAATAAAAATAATCTCGCTTGTCGCAATTTTCGGATCACAAGGATGAATGACTTTCAGCTCTTCAAATTTTAGTCGGTTACCTGATAGTCTCGTGGATGCTGATTTTTTCTGAAAGTCGCGAAAAGTGACAAAAAAGGCAATTCGTTCCGCATTAACTAGCGCTTTGTGCGTTATGAATGTGCGGATCACAAGGATGAATGACTTTCAGCTCTTCAAATTTTAGTCGGTTACCTGATAGTCTCGTGGATGCTGATTTTTTCTGAAAGTCGCGAAAAGTGACAAAAAAGGCAATTCGTTCCGTATTAACTAGCGCTTTGTGCGTTATGAATATCTTCGTTGATGAGCTCAAATTGGCCCAACTTTGATGCTTGTGCCGCCCCCTACGAGATGTCATACGGCAATAAAAAACATCAGTGTCTTGATTTTTGCCGCGACAGTTAAGGAGGCGATGTCACCTGAAACAATGGCATGCGAGAAAATATTATTTATTTGTACCGCTTTGAAAAACAAATCTAGCTTGCCATAGTTTTAAGATAAAAAAGAATGAACGAATTTCGGCTATCCAAGCCTTCGTGTGTTTCCTTAATAGTCTTGTTGCTGCAGATTTTATCTGAAAGCCGCGATAAGTGCGAAGGTGACATTTATCGTTGCCGTATTTCGGAGAGGTTAATATAGCGCGTGGATATCGAGTTTTTGTACATTCCGCGTGGTACGCTGACAATATCTTAGACGCAATGACCCGAAACGATCGAGGGAAACCGAAGACACACGTGGAATGGATTGTACACGTGGAAAAAAGGCATTTATAGCAACCACATTACGCGACCCTCCGATCGGAGATCAGGAAGGCGATATTGCGGGAGGCTGGTGAGGAATCGGTTAAGATTTATTAGTTTCGCATTACGAAAGGTGCGGCTCACTCGACGTCGTTGTCCGACACCCACGCCGAGTCACAACCGCGGGGCATCTCACGTTCATCGCGCACCCAGTTCAATGACGCCCCGGCAATAACGCTGCATCTCTTTCTCTCTCTCTCTTTCTCTGTGACTCTGATCTCCTCTGAGCCTTATATTGCTGGACCCATCGCTCCGGGTTACTTCCGTTTCAGAAGCCGACTCAAGAGGCAGTAATTGCTACTAAGTAAACCATTAAAATGTTGATACAGTGCAGCGGTATAAAATGTGGCCTTTCCTGTATATAATTAAAATGTATAACTCATTTGGTTTCCAGTCTATTATAATATCACTGTCATAACTTTACGCTGAGTGATACAAAAATGGAAAATGCAAATTATTGCAAATGATTGGATGTAATAAATCTCCCGTCTTCATTTGCAGCGCCGCATGATTGTGATTATTCGGGTAAAATGTATTGTCATAATACTTCTGTGTGAACGATAATTTTCACTCACTGCAATGGCAGAAATCACAAAGATATGATAATTACCGTGCACAAAAGTAAAAATCGCTATTAATCCGGTAAACCGTACTCTGCGCATGACGAAAAATAAAGGCATATATGCACCTATTAGGGTCTGAATAATAAATTACTGCGGATCGTCGGCGCTGCCGGCTCCATTAGAATGATATGTGGATTCATCAATATCCCTGAAATGATTGATCCCATAAAATTGTCCAATCCCTCATGCGTACTTTCGCGTATTTGCTCTCGAAAATACCAATGTTCCACTGCAATAATTTGCGCAAACGAATTTGAGAATAAAATCCCAGTCTGCGAATCCAGCCGGTTCGATTGCGAGGCTTTCTCCCGTTTATGTGTCACCGTAACAAGCAGCGTGTGCTAAATTGACAAAGTATTTAGCAATAACAACAACAAAAATGCTAAAAAGGAAACAGTTTTTTAGCACAAGCTAGAAAGCTCTCAAACTTAAGATGGAACGATCGACCAAAAAAAGAAAATGAACCCAAGCTCTTCAGCGTAAACGAGGAGCGAAAATGGAGCGCACAGAGGAGAACACATGAGTTGCATCTTCCCCCGTCCTTGGCTTATTATCGACGGTAGCTGAACATCTTCTTTCACTTTGCTTTAATCACGAGATAATGGATATAGGTACGGCGGAAGCGAATAACGTACACGGGGATGTAAACAAAGGCTTTCGGATATGGCTCCAGGCACTTTACGTCGCTCCACCGGTTGCTTGACTGACTACCCTTTCCACCTGCCCCTCCCCCCCACCGCCACTCTTTGTGCTCTAATCAGAGTGCCTGGATGGCGAGAGCTATTTTCACTCGATTAAGCAGCAAAGTTAAAGCGAAAGTGGCACGCGAGTGCGCGAGCACTCGCGAGCGATGCACAGCAGCGGCAGCAGCGGTGTCGGTGACAACGCGACGTTCAACGCGATCAACTTGCGGGAGTAGACTTCACTGATCACACGCTGAAAGAGCCTACGACGAAACGTCTTCCAATCGCAAACGAGAAGGGGAATTAGGTTCGATGAATTTCTGGTACTTCGCAGAATGTTCAGTCTACCGCATGACCTCCGAAATGAGATAATTGTTCTTGTCATCCACGATGTTAAATGAGAATTCGCTATTATTTACAGCCCCAGAATGTATTTTCAGGATACGTCACTACGTCGCTGACCACGAGCGACGATAGAAACAACGAGCGACGATGATAAAGGTGACTCGTTTGTCACAACTAAATTGAACAATAATCCCGCGACAATCATGGAAGTCACTTTTCAGAAAGCGTTTGGAAGCCGGTTTGTGCAACTCAAAAAAACGTACCGGCCTCCGTGTCTCGTGACAACTTCGCCACTCGTTATGACCTTATTCTCGCGTTCCCGTGTTTTATACGAGGACGAGAAAAGTATAATGATCAAATTACATATAAAAAAAAATGGTGTAACGGTTGCTCTGTGCCCCGTTGCCGCGGCTGTGCCGTCGTTATACGCGGAGAATTGTTCTTTGTGGCAATGGTCGCTAAACGACTCTCTTATATTAACCGTGCGCGCCGGGATGAGTCTTTTCATGCGCGACTTTGCGGCGTGTACGCGTCGAGGATTTCACAAATGTTCGCGTATTATGCTCCGCGACAGAATTGAATTTCGCGATTGTTGCAAAAGCTCGGTGCGTATGAAACTCGTGTGTATATGTGAGAAGCGCTCGGAGCGGATGGGTTGATTAATTGGAGCGTGTGTGAGTTGCTCGGCTAACTCGCGGGAGTATTAGGGAGGAAAAGCAGTGCCGGAGCCTGACCTCTGAAATGTCTGCCGTGTGGGGAGTTTTTTTTCGTCTGGGTCTGGTCACGTTCATTTTCTAGTTGTAAACCGGATGAGCCTTTTCTCTAGAGATTCGTAGCAAAGGTTTCCAAGCAGGCGGCGACCAGAGACCGTGCAAACCCCACCCACTCGCGCGCTCACTATGTCTACGTACAGTACATACTCGCAAGGTGCCTGCAGAATCTCCCTATTGCCATGGTAACCGCCATGTTAGTGGGTTACCCCGGGGGCTACTCACCGCATATGCGCGCGTACCTTCAGCGTTAGTTCACAGTTGCTGCATAACTTATGAATTTTCAAGCAAACCCAAGCCAACGCACGCTACTCGAGCTCCGGTTGATATGCTTAGAAAATTAAAGCGTCCCTAAAATGATAATGAACCTTCGGGAGCTTTGCGGCAACGATAAAAATTACTTCACACACCACCACTTCCAATTTCAACGGGTTAACCGATGAATTGTCACCTGGTCCAACAAAAATGATTAGATGATTCGACTAATCCGACCGACATGGGTTTTACTGTCTTCAACAGGTATTTGGGTCATCAGGGTACGACGCACCGGTTGTCGCCATTTTCAATACAATTAATTTCAAATAATTGCTTCCCTCATTCCCACGCTGATATCACGTAAATTTTTATGCAAGTTGACAAGATGATCCACCCAATTTTTCTTGTCACGGCAGATATTATTTTGTCCTTTCTGACTTGGTGACCCTGTCAGACAAGGACGTGATTGAAGTGAGCGAAGACTTGTGCCGACTTTCTTCAATTTGCAAACGGGTCAGAAACCTGCGTTGAATCTAATTTGTAATTATCCAATCACAAGCGTTTTGTGGCTGCTTCTTGGGACGTAGCAGCTGATATCCATTTTAGCTTTATAACACAGTATCGTAACTGTTGTCAAACTTGGGATGAATCTGGTTTCAACGTTTCTACATCCGCAGTAACCAGAGAACAACCGAATTGCAACGGCTGCATGCATTAACGCCACGACAATGGCGCCAAGGAGATACGAGGAAATGGTGCGCGTTGATGGATTGCGAGGTGAAATATAAGCTCGCTGTCGACGACAAAGCGGAGTGAAATTAGACGTTTGAGTGGCTGCATCCAGCGAAAGACGAGGCGATGTCACGATGCCTCTGATAGTGGCAATTAGAGGAATTGGTTGGTTGAAGGAAATCCATCGGATGAAGGCGATGAAGTAAACACCATCGACAATTTTTCATTTCTTCCTTCAACCTTCCACGTAAAATTTCTATTCAATCGACAAACCTATGTTTCGGGCGACGAAAAATACTTTGAAAAATCATGTGTTACCCTATATCCACCGCGACCCTGTCTCCCGATCCTTTTTCTCACAAGACTGTAATTGTCGAACGAATTAAATTAGAGCAACGCGACGAGCACTGCACTGGCATTCAACAGCCGTGTTGAATGACACAATAGCTTTAAGGAGAAACGCGAGAATTGCACGTTGATGGATCGTGAGATGAAGTATAAGCTCGCTGCGACGACGACAAAGCGAAGTGAAATTACACGCATGAGAGGTGGAAACAAGCGCAAGGACAAGGCGGCAAGAACTCCTCTGGGCCTGAGAGAGGGCGGAATAGAACGAGCTTATAGTTAGAATTCACTCGCTTCGGCTTCCTCGAGTCTCCATTTCTCTCTCGCTCACGCTCTATCCCCCTTTCTCCTCTCGGTGGTGTACGTGCGGTGTGTTGTCTCAGACGCCTTCAAAGCAGACAAAATTTCGAGATTGTTATGTCAGCCTCGGCATCCTCCTGCAAACTGTATAACAATGATGGGTAAACATACCGTTGCTCAGGAGGGGCCACGTCGTGCACCGGTCGCGCTCCTCTCTCGCCGCACGCGCGCGTAACCTGCTCCCGGGGCTCCTACCGCTCTTGATGCCCCGCGCTCTCCGTGCTCTCCGTATCAGCATCCACTCCGCTGTTGCGGAAGTGAGAAAAGTGAGACAGCAGTTTCGTGGAAGCCCGGAGAGCACGACCCACTCAGTTTCTCGGTGCACCGGGCATCCAATCGAACGTCCGTTTTATTCCCGCTGCCTTTTACCTTTGCCAAGAGAGGATCAAAAACGCTGCTATGCTTTTTCTCTCATCTCTCTCTCTATCTCTATCTCCCTCACTCTCTTCCTCCTTCGGCTATAACAGGACCGAGCGCATATGTATTGGTACCTTTTGCCTTTCTTTCTCCTATGCAACGAGGAACGGCCGTCCCGGAGTAGTTGGCAGGAATAAAATCCGGCACGGTACGCGATACGTCCGCGCGCGGAAATCGCAACGGGCTGCGATCTGTTCGTCGGTTCTATTGCTCCCCGGTATACGTACTGTCCTCTCGGAAATTGTTAGGTTTCATAGTTGCTTCGCCTTGGAGGAGAAGCTCGGCTCGGACGAGAGTTGAATTGCTACGGGCGTGATACGTTTTACGAGCAACTATCAACGAGATCGCCGGTATACTGAGCTGGAATACTGGACCGCTGTACTACCGTAGCCACGACTGCTGCTGCTGCTGCTGGTCTACTGTATACGCGGTGGCTGATGTTGCTGCCGTTGTTGCTGCAAACCTCGGCGCAAATTACGAGAAAAGAGGCTCAGAACGATGCCATATAAGTCGTCGGACGAGGGGCTTGCTTGGATTTCAAGCTACCGCTCTGGTGCTCTGCTTTTGCCGCTGCTGATGCCACGTTGCTATGGTCAGCGGCGAAACGGACTCGGAACTGTCTGGCCTTATAATACCTGCAGCAGCTGCGTCGAAAAATCGAGTGTAATATAAATATGCGTTATGTTTATTCAATTTACCCTCTCGAAATATCTCGAGTGTGTGCGCGCGTATCCTGTAGTTTGGTCTTTGATTATTTTTGCTTCCTCATAAAGGAAGCTTTAACATTTTTTTGTTCATGTAGGTAAGACAAAAATTCATAAATCAACTGCATCATAGAGGTACCTTTGCGAAAAATGGAAATTAAGGAGGAAGCAATGTGCAGAAATCGATTTTGCTACTTTTGTAATTGAAATATCTAACCCTTTTATTTGCCATTTCCTCTCTTGACCTCTGCACATGATAAATGCGAGTGTCAGTCCACGTAGACGTAACTCGAGGGTAAGTAATTCCGTCAACTTTACAAGCTACCGTTGTCCTGATCCTCTAACCATACGCGGAGGCTCGCACATGCAAAATAAATGTGATCTTCTTCCTCGATAGAGACAAAGTTTGCTCCCAAGAGCCTTCCAAAGTTACACGACAATCTATACAACAATTTGTATAGATACTGCGAAACTCTAATCATTAACATACATGGCGTTATAGTCGCGAGACACCGTCGATACTTTTTTCTATCTAAAATCTTTCATATTTAATGCAACTAATTCTGCGATTCAAATGAATAATTTCGCGTCATGAATAATTAGTCGACGATACTGGACAAGAAGTTTCGAGATTTGGAGATTTTCCGAGATATACAATGTAGTTTTTTTATCCCGTGACATTAATTTATTAGAAGTCGATAACTGCAGTTGATATCAAGTGCGAAGCTGCAACAGGTGTGTCGAATGCCAAATTACGATCCAGGCATTCGTGTGACTTCCTGCCTACTCTGCGCCTTCCCGCTCCTCCGGTCCGGCGTATCGCAAAAAAGTCGACAGTGTTACGAAGCTCCGGATGGTTCGGGCGGTCCGGTATGAATAGTTAACTCGGAATTCCAAGACGAATAAGAAGGAGCGAACGTCGTACCGTGAGCGCAGGTGCATGCGTTCACACAGGTATCGATACGGCCGGGAAGTACAATGCTCGCTCGTTCGCGAGGATAAAGAGGAGGAAGAAATAGAAGACGAATAAGAAGGAGGAGGATGAGGAGGAGGCGAAGAGGAGGAGAAGGATATGGGAAGGAGGTAGAGGCCGGTCGTAACCGAGTCAAGAGATGTTTCATGCCTCCTTAAAGAAATAAGAAATCGCCTGGCGATGCTGTATAGTCAACGCGCTAGGCTCGAGCTAAGTTCGTCCATATTCGGTCGACGAGATACCGGTTTTCCTTCGGTGTAATCCACCCATCGGTTGATCCATCAGGATGTATGTATGCCTTGCTCTCTCCCTCGCTCTCTCTGTCGCTCGCTGGCAAAGAAAAGCCTTCCTGACGCAGAACGGATCTGGCTCGCGAGCGCATTGTCCAACGACGCGAGATCGACGTAAATCCGACACCGAGAACACCAACGACGTTGACGTGTCTGCTCGACCGTTCGAATACGCGATGTTGCACATCTTGTCGAGGGACGCCCGAAGCTTCAACAATCTTGGACAACGATATTTCGAAATATGCCTGAGAATCGAATTTATTGGGCGAACAGTAAGGTCGAACTTGAGATGGAACTTTATTTTCTCGTTTAAGTTTCAATTTGTTTTACTTTTGCATTCATATTTTTGTGGCCTCTTCAAAAAAATTGCCGAGGACAAATGAATTTTTCGGTCGGATAGCCTCGGCCAATCGCAGAACGAATAAAGCGGTCACAGTGCCTGTGATATTTTATTCCACCACTTTTTTAGAAGGGAGACACATTTTTCAGAATTTAAGAGAATACGAATTTTCGTTGAATTTGGCCTCAATTCACATTTTCTATCATTGCGTTATTGATATTACTATTAATATTATTAATGTAATTAAATGGACATTATTTTACGTAGAATACGCGCTCTACAATTTCGTTCTGAAATTTCGCCTATACAATTCGGTCTTGGTACGCGAGGAGTGCATACACACTCCGGGCTAGAATCCTTCGTCGAATTGAATATCCTCGACGACCTACTTCGTTATTTCTATCGAAGCTGTTATACGCCCACACCGCCAGCATCACCAGCGACGCCGGCAGCGCGCTTCCTGGCTCAGTGTCTGACAGATTCCTTTTTAACTCCCTCGGGGTGTCAGGAGGATGGTTGCTTATTCCAATTTCACGGGTTGCTCTCTATTCTATACCTGGCAAAGGCAATAGGCTCTTACTGCAGCCGCGGCTACGTGTAGCCGAGATTTTCTTATGAACACACCGGGCAGACAGTGCCATTCTTCCCGTGCAACAATACTTATTTACCGTCTGCTTGGTGCACCAGCCGCGAAAAACTGTATAGATAGATTTATGGTTATTTGAGAGCTGTTTTTAGATACGGTGAATGCACCGGTTATGGTCCCTGCACCACTTGTGGCCATTTTCACTGTAATTTATTTCAAATTGTTTTTCTTCCGTATTCCCGTATTGATACTTCGAAGGTATTCGCACAAATTAACAATGTCATACACGTAATCGTTTTTTATTCGCAGGTTTAGCGTTTTGAACTTGGTGTTCACGATTGTACCAAAGTTGGCTAAAACCAACTTCTACTCTAATCGATTTACTAAAAATAAACTTGATTAGACTGTTCACCGCACCATCTACAGAAAATTGTACAGGGTGAATCGACCAGCGATTAAACAGTGACCAGTAAATGAACACTTTCCAGAAGATCACGTGCATAAAAAAGTTCATTCACAGGGTTTTGTCGCCTGCTTAACTGTCCATTCACTTGCCGATTTACCCTACATACATTTACGGCTACTTAAGGTTTGTTTTTCGATAATCGATCTACTAAAATTGAACTTGATTATGGTACTTCGTTGTTTTTTTCCCAACCTGCCTTCTGTAGCCCAGACAAATAATATTTTTGTCAGGGTTCGAAAACTTCGAAATACTGTGGCACAATTAATAACTTCTATCCTGTAATCATATTCGGTACATTGCCAGAAAACATTTCGCACGTTCCACATTCCGTCCACTCAAAGGTATCCTGGGAACGTTAGTCCTAAAAAAAAAGAACGTCATGTACGAAAAACCTTGTAACCCGTTGTATATTCCCTTATCCTAAGCCTCGTCGACCTTTTCGCGAGTGAATTATCGCTCGAAAAGTTGTCTGGTTCCCGAATTGCCTAACCAGGTGGTCGCTGGAGCGTGCATCGCGCTCGCAGCCCCGAAGTGTGAGCAATGAATGTGAACTCGGTAAATGCCTTAGCCGCGCGCGAAGGGCCGCACGCTCGCTGAGCGTTTCGAGTTGAGCGCTCGTTTATCGCCTAAAGTCATCTCCGACAGGAACTCGAGAGGCAGAGGCCACTAAAGTGGATGCAACTGCAGCGAGCTCTCGAGAGTCGCATACACATTCATACCTTCCCATATACCCACCGCCCTTCCGGTTTCCGCGCGTGGTGTGTACGTCCCACGGGCCGCGCGCCGCGAATTTCCAAAGAGAACACTCGGCGGCGGCGGCGAATTCCCCCCTCGCCGCGATTCCCATCTCGCGTCCACGCGCGCGCGTTTCGCGACTTCGCATTCACTTCGCGCCGCGGAAACTATTTTTTATAACACCGCGGAGTAACTCACCCGAGTGGCACGCACTCTCGTGCGGCGGGTGTGAATAACGCGTGGTGTCCGCGCCGACTCGCTCGCCGCTTCTCGACCGCCAGATATATTTCACGGGTGGGTTATATGTGCCAACGATATATAATAGAAACGTATAACAAAGATATGACGTTGAGAGAACGATCCCCGCGGAGGTTTCAGCGCACGCGGAAAAATACGTAAGCGCGACGACGTCCCGAGCTCACCGCGGTTATATAGGCGCTCGCGCGGGATATTTTCTTCCGGCAACCAATCTCAATTTATTATCACGACTTCTCTTCAATTTCAATTGAAATCTAATCCCACGCCTCGACTTTTCGAACGATCCGCGCGCCGCGTCCTCGGGGAGCGTCGGGAGGGCCCGGAAGGGATATTCCGCGGGGCAATTCGCGGCGGCTTATCGCTAAATAAATTGGTGAAAAATTTCGTCTGAATTGAAATATGAGTGGTGAAGTTCGGTGGCAGGTGCGCGATACTTATCTCCGCTCTCTCGTTCTCTCGCTCTCCATCGCTCCACGCGCCACGGCTGTTGGAGGAATTTTCACAAGCTCGTTCGAGAAAAAACGTACGATTATTCTGCTAATGACGTATACGAAAAATTGCGTACCTGGTTCCTTGGAAATGCGCGGCGCATGACCTGATTTCCGCGCGGTGCTTTATTTTACTTTACCTTGTACGTTCCGTTTCGCCTGAATAAAATCGGGGTGCTTTTTTATTTCACCCCGCGAGGGCGAACTAGTTGGAATTTTAACGGAAGTATTATTTGCAATGTACTTATCCATTATGAAGCAGGTACACTCGTGGGAGTTTCTATCGGAGCCCCGGGTGTATTTCGCGAAAAAGTGGGACGCGCGCACACGTGGGAGGAAAGATGAAAATTCTCGCCGTACAAGAGATAACCCTTTTCGTGTGCGGGAAGAGGGAGACGAGAGATTTTTCGCGGAGCATCGAATTTTTTCCCGCGGTCGGGAGGGGCGACCCTCGGGAGCCCAGATATTGCAGGATGCAAGACGGGCGCGGTACCTCAGATTCGAAATTTATCGCGAAACTTTATGCTCTCGTGCCGCTCCGCGCATAGTACACCTATCTTTTCCTCTGTTCGTGCGCTTCCGGCATTAAATCCAAGGACGTTCGCATATTTTTCGAAGAAAATTGACTCCCAGGGAGCGTGCGCGCTCCTTTTTACTTATTTTCAAACTCGAATCCAACCGAATTGCCTTGTTCCAGGAACGAAATAATACAGGGAAAGAAAAAAAACATGGATAATTCATCCAATTCCCAGCACATTTTACTGGAATCCCCATGATAGGTGCGCTTCAAAAAGGCAGGTATTTTTCGCGATCTAATTCGACAGTATAAATTAGTGGAATAACACCGGATTCTTTAAGGGAAAATACATTGGATTTTTCGCGATGCATTGTGCTGAACGCTATATTTAATTAACACATAGAAAAAATACCGGAATACACCGTAATTTTTACTGAAATGTAACTTTTCTTCGTTTTCAATGTAAAAAATGCGGTAAACACCGATAATAATACCCATTTATATTGCGAACAAGGCTCGATTTACTGGAATAAACAGAATTATTGCCCAAATATCAGTAATTTTTTATATACGGCACATAGTTATTACTCTTTTTTTTTCTCCGTATACCGAGAATATCATTTTACCTGGCCAACATTTTTCAGGGTCGTAGCCTCGGGAAGCTTCGCTTTTAAGTATAGAATAATGAAGAGGGGCTGATAAATTTGCTCACCAACGCAAACCAGCCCAGCCGTACGAGCCACTTCGCGTGACCTAAATTTCACGAAATTTCGCGACTGTTGAGATGATGCTCTGGAATAAAAGCGCACAAAAGAGGATCGGGGAGGGGATGCGGAAACGAGGTTAAAAATCGAAAAGACACGTTTCGTAATTATGTCGTGATTAAAATATATATAAATAATTTTATTGTTTATAATACACTGCCCTATCTATATTACAAATATACAAAACTCTTATTTACATTTATGAGCACAGAGCCTACGCTCGACACTCGAACAAACGAGAGAAGTAGCGAAGAACTTGAATAACTTCGACCGTCTACCCAACGATCGACGATTAGAAAGAGAAAAAACTTGTGTATTTTTCGTTGCGATACAAGATACGAGGAGTATGCTGCTTTTACACTAATTACGCTTTTTTTCACACTACGAAAGCTATCACGATTTTTCGAAAGTAGAAATGACTATTTTGTTTTTCTTTTAATTATTCGGCAACGGCGTTACGTGTACTCCAGCGCGATAGTAAGAAATTCTTCGTGATCATAAGTAGATAGAATAGTCTCGATAGTCCGGAATCCTGAAACGAGAACATTCGAAGTGGCTCATTAATTAAATGTGGCGGGTAAAAATAAAATCGGAGTCAACGGCAAAGTTTACAGTCTCATTTGAAATGCAAACGGAAAGCGAGCAGGTTCTAATTATGTAATTCTAAGGTTACTTTTTTATTTAAAAAAAAACTACGCAGAGTCGTTTAGCAAAATTAATAAACTTGGATTTATATATTTCTGTATTCCACGAAAATCTGTATGTAAGACAACAATTTACCGTTTGAAACAATAATATTTGGGGAACAACAACGAAATTATAGTTAGACGTCTGTGGCAATCAATTGTCATAAAAATTCGTATATTTTACAGGAATATTTTTTGCACGTTAAATGAATCAATAAACTAACCCAGTGACTTCAATCCATTACACGCCAGGCAGCTATTGAACCGCTGACGGCCATTGAAAACTCACCTTCTCTCCCGTGATTTCCAGATGCTCCATACGTGGATAAAGATCGACAATATTTCTGGCAATGATCCATCTCTGAAACAAAAGAGAGAATCGGAATTGAGGAAAAATTGGCTTCAATCGCGTTTTTCGAGTTCAAACAATTCGATCGTCGGGTCTCCCGTACCGCATGCGTTTCAACGGTTACAAAGGCATCGAAGGCAATCTTCTCTCGAAACTCTATTTCGCAATAATGAAGAAAGGTTCAATAGAATTCGATCATGGAGGAATTCAGCGATTCTGGCATGAAAGCGAGACGAGGGACTAGACAGCGGGCTCCACGGTCGACGGACGATGCGCCAATGGTCTTGCGAGTTTTCGAAAAATCGATAAGATCCCCGAAATGGCGTACTGCAGGGTAAAATACCCTTTAACTCAGTCACATGTACTACCTATATTACATCTCTTCTTTTATAAAATCCGAATCGTGTTATCGTCACGTCTATCCCACCGTTTCCTTCTAGCCCTGGCTTAGCCTCATTTCTCCGGAAACTGGTGGCGCTTGACCGCACGATTCCGGCTTTCCAAGCGACGGTGCTGTCTCCTCTGGCGAACTTACGCGTTATATCTCGAACTTGGTTACCGCTACCGGTGGCTCTATTGAACGACCTCGGAACCGCATTGACATTGCCTGACCCAATAAATATTTTTCATTCTGGGCAAGAATGAATTTTAGTCTGTTTTTTTATTTAAAAAATCGTGAAATACGCTGCTGGATATT
Organism: Pimpla rufipes; assembly: GCA_963932165.1. Lineage (NCBI taxonomy): Eukaryota > Metazoa > Arthropoda > Insecta > Hymenoptera > Ichneumonidae > Pimpla > Pimpla rufipes. The sequence goes on from OZ010635.1 coordinate 13,882,142, forward strand.
GGAAAATTGGTGATATACTCGGATTCGGATAAATGTCAACGAATGTCATGATGGAACATTCCGGGGGCGTTACGGGCGCTAAGGCAAGCGAAGCGCAAATATTGCGTGCGATGTACCCTCTGCCTATTATATTTATTCAGCGATAAACTTTCCAGTGTGGGTAAAATACGGTTTTTTCACCTCCAGCCAAAACCATAAATATGCAAACACGCGCGCCTCGCGCGGATGCCAACGCAGTCGAGATTTCTGCCGGTCACAGACATCGATTTTACTAAATTTACGTAGTAAAAAAATAACACGTATGCACTAAAAAACGGTTCATGTTTCAACAAATGGTTTTAGTAAAAACTACAAAGTCATGTTATTTTGTAAACATTGTTTAAAAAAACATTTTAACTCTGAGATCTCGATGAAAACATTCTCCGGAGCTCGAAAACTGGTAAATAATTTTCATTCGGAGCGGTTTGAAAAATGAAATACCGTTTCAGCGGTGTAAAAAAAAATGTCCCAAATAGCGAAACTTGTTTCGCTATTCTCCCGACAACGAGCGACAACGAGCGTCAAGTACAGACAGTCAATAATGAACGTAAAATTCTCTACCGTATCGGCGAGCCCATCTATTTCCAATGGAATAATGTCTGATATTCGAACGGCGCCCGAACATCCGGAGAATCTAAAAATTCAATGCGGACGATGGAGCGCGCGCGTATACCCTCGGTCTTTTCTCGTTCTCTCGCTCGACCACTTTGCCGTGTTCCAAGTTATCGGCACAGATCTACCGGGGCACCGTAGCGGAATGGTAAGGACAGGGAGGCGAAGCGAGCCGAAAAGTTTATAAAACTCCCCGGTGCTGCGGCCAGGAAATGGAGGCAATATCCATCTTACAATCGACAAATATTCGCAACAAGCTGAAATAAAAGCACGAGAAACCGCGGAGCGGGAGGTATACAAGTTTTCTGGCAAATAACGTCGTTTGCATGTACAGCCACTCGCGGTGGAATCGACAGAGAAAAAAAAACAAACGAAAAAAAAAAAAAATCCAACTTTTCTCGATAACTATATTTCCGAGGGGATTGTGTGTTTGCACCAGAAAAACCCGCAATCATCAGTGTTCACCAACCGTACTAGTGGCTGGCGTTAAATTATCGTCATTAAAAAAGTGAGTTTGACGCTCGTAGCTTTGAGTTTCGTGTAGCCATATTTTGTTGTAAGCGGGAATGGAGCGAAGGGTACAGCTTGTTTTCACGATCATCGTTCATACGCGCAATCGAGTTTCACGCTGAGAGTATCATCGCGGTATCGCTAGTAATTCGACCGGGTACAAAAAAATCCGCAAAGCCAGCGAGATCCACCATTCATGGAATTCATCTGGCGGCTTCTGGAGCGCCGGGAAAGGCTGCGAGTTACATCAGGATTACGGGCTGCAACATTGCAAGGCGTCTTATATATCATCGGGGATCGAGGTTAATTTATTATTTCATCCATCTCCCCCGGAAGCCAACTCCGCACCTGTCATCCACTGATCCTTTCCATCGATCCTCGTGTAAATTCTACCTGACAGGAATTTCTCCACGACTGCTATTTTTCCCGCTGCTCTATAAACGATGGGAAGGCTAGACCAGTCTTGTTTCACTGTCTGCGGGCTTATGGATTGGGAATGAAGACGAAGGACGTCTTGAGATGTCTTCACCGGTTCGTGGATCACCCTTGCCGAGTGTTTCGTTGGTTCGACTTCCATTCTCTCGCCCTCGTACGGCCACATTTTGTCTGCGGGCAGACGGCGTTGGTCACCAGTCACGGACTTGATCTCCGGCGAGATGGATCGTCACGAAATCTCGGGGCTCGAACGAAATTCTACTCCATCATCGCCGAGACGGTGAGGGACTTTTCTGTCTCAACTTATCCTCTTATTTCACCTTTCGCGCTTTTTGAGCAGACAGGACTCTGCGACACAATTTCATAGCAACGACTAAAGAGTTAAGTGTGTTTGGGGTAGACTATGTATACAGATATTTTTTCTCGTTACATTTGTTGAGTTATTCGCTCTGAAATTACATTTCGCTTTTTTCTACCATTTACTCTGCAGTTTTCACTTTTTCCGTCACAAATAAATATATAACGAACTGCGGCATCAAACAATTCACATTTGTACATGTCATACGAATACCCGGGCATTTGTGAAGCGAGTTTGTAAACAACTGCAGGATTTTTTAAATTTTCTTCCTCTCACCCGCGAATTCCAGCGAGGTGAAGGATCAACTTCTCGGCTAATTCACACAGCCTTAGAATTAAACGTAAACCAGAAGACCGTAATTTCACGGCAAATAGCTTAGCAGATGTCAAAAGTTGCACCGTCTCCGCAGTGCCCACTGTCGACACACACATTCTCGGCACGAAACCTTTCGGCGGATACCGCGGGGGATACACACGAGGAGAGGGAGCGAGTTGCGGAGTGAAAAAAATATATCGCGCTTCGTCATATGCGCAGGGTGTGAGGATTAAAAGTACGTAAAAAGGGGGTGCCCGGCAAAGCCCCGGGTAAGTACCTCGTTGATGAGTGTAATTTTTTCTCCTCTTTTCCATGCCGGAACTCGCCGGTTAAAAAGTTGAAATAGTCCGGTACAGAGCGGCGGCGGCGGCGGTTGTGGAGAAAGGTGCGCGGGGTTGTGGCGCGCGTGTGCTGCAAGGCGCCAGCGGCCGCAACTCGGCGGTACATAGCGAGAGAGAGAGAGAGAGAGAGCGAGAGTAGAGCGAGAGAGGGAGGCTGCGAGCCGGCAGCTCGACGTGCGATAAAAAGTACACGGAACTTGTAATGGAATATCGTCTATTCAAAGCGGCTTAGCTCGCCCGACCGTACAGGACGTACGGTCAACTCTCTCCGCAGCGCGCCCACTTCGCACATATATCCAGCCGTTCCTCCGCACTAACCTGCACATAGCCTGCAGTCCCGATGCAACTGCTGGAAACGCCCGGTAGTCGTGAAACGTAGAGCGAGAGGAATCAACTAACCAACCCCGAAACTATATTCCGACTCCAAACTGATTCAACGCCCTCGACTCGGCCCCCTCGGCCCCTTCGGCGTTCGGCCCTTTGCTCAGCTGGCACGAAACTTCCCGGCATCTGAATAAACCGAGGGAAAAAAAGAGAGAAGGAAAATACGAAGAATACATCCGACTCAACGCGCGCGCGCGCGGGGCCCATAATATCCATACGTCACTTCTCGCGAGGATGAAAAAGTTTGCCCCGCGGCGCGGTGGCAAAGCGCCAAATAAGAGGTCTGCGCTTTCAAAGAAATGTAATTTTTTTTTTTTTTTCGCCGCCTCCTCTCTCCTTCTCTCATTTACATGCCGTAAAGCGGTTACTAAGCTTCGCCGGCTGAATGCGTGCGTAATGTAAATGAGCACAATTTGTAAACTCTGGCGCGCGGCGGCCGCCCCCGCGAGACGAATGCAGCGGGTGTACTAACACTCCGTAATTGAATTTTTAATGGTATCGTTAGTTCTGCCTTCAATGTTATGAAAAAAGCATGCCGAGAAAACACCCGCGAATATAATCATCATCGTCGGCCGCAAATTGCCTCGAGAGTAATCACAGCGTTTTCCTATGGGTTTCCGTTGGCCTCTCGTGGAATCAGCATCGAGAAAGGTGGGCAAACTCTTTGCTTTAATTCATCGGCTAATTTTCGACGAATACTTTTAATTTAATTTAACGGAGATTGATATGCGTTTTTGCGACATATTTGGTGAGCCCGATTAAATTATTGTTCCTCGAACGGATCGGATGACAGGTGTTAAGGTAAACGTGCCAATGGCTGCACGTCTTCCAGTGACTGGATGCTCTATGAGCGCATGAGCGACGAAGCTATACAATTTTCTGGGCATTGCAGGGATTGGGTCCCACTCTTAAGTGCCCGGTGACTGGTACGTTTGTCTTGCCGGACATTTCGTTAACACGTATTTCGTTAAAAATGTATTACCACCTAGCCAGGTAATTGACAGACATCATTTGGATGGTGTATGGAAACTTTTACGGTACGGCTAAAATGACCATTTAAACCTGGAAACGATTCCGTGAACGACCGTCCGGGGAGTCCTAAAGAGATAAAGTCCGAGTATAGATTCTCCACGAGACTTTAACCATTTTACTCGACACGAGATTCCTTAAATACCCTCCACAGATAACTTGCGATACACACACAGCCACACGCACGCTGAAGAAACTTTGGAAAACTAAAAATCCGGAAAACATTGTACAGCCACGAAACCGGTTTTACAACGAATATTAAGATCGCCCGATACGTCGTGCCAGCGTCAAATAAGTTCGAATTCACTCCCGGCATTTCACCTCCAGCGCGCATACAGCAGGTGTGCTTCAAACTTATCTGACTCCATTCAGCCATTCGTCAGCCTGATTTGCGAAGTTCGTGACCGCGAGCCGCGGGTACCAAATTCAAAAACACAGAACTCCGGGCAAAATACACGGTCGTCTCTCGGTACGCAGCGCGGGGTACAGAGGACGCAGTAATTTTTTCCGGCATACGAGAGAGCGCGGAAGCGGCGTTTCAGAAAGTTGAATTGTTCCGTGGTGGTGGAGCCGCTGCGGCGCGGACGGTGTTGGTGGTGGTGGCGCACGGTTGCACATCGGGGGTGGAGAACGAGGGAAACGAGGGAGCGAAAGAGCGAGATAAAGATAAAGAGATGAAAGAGAGAAAGCGAGAACTGTGGCTGGTATAGTGTGTGTTCGGTAGCCCAGAGTCGCCTTCTTGGCCGAGCGTTCATAAAGCGAGAAAGAAAACGTCAGAGAGAGAGAGAGAGAGAGAGAGAGAGAGAGAGAGAGGATGAGTGCTGGTCGCTCGGTGCGCGAGGACCACGCGAAAGAGGAGCAGCGGCTGTGCCTGGCAATTTGTAAACTCGACGTGCGAGAAAAGTGGGCGAAACTTATAATAGAATCATCTTTTCACCGCGACCTGTCCCAAGAAAGCCATGGAGAATCCAGTTTGTCGCCCCGGTTTCGTCGCATCGCCACGGGCTCTCGGCCGCTCTATACCAGGCGGCTCTTCACCCTCTCACGCGCGCCACACGCTCGTCTCTTATAATTCTTTCGTCCTCGCAAGGCGCGCGCACACGTACTACGTGGGCCGCAACAGCCGGGCACAATAGAACGCGCCGTGTACACCTTTGCGAGCTCGTACGGGCGAACGCGGGCACTGCCAAAGGAATTCGCGCTCGTCCGTAAACTGCGACACAATCGCTCTTCCGCCTAACCCAAAGCGAGGATCCTGCCGCCTCGAAGGAGCCGCCCGAGAGTTGCTGGCGATGCTTCAGCCGCGGCTACGTGGCGCATCGGTAAAAGATGGAAATCCTATGGAGGATATGCCGACGCATCGATATGCTACCCCGTGGCACACTAGGCGTTTGCCATGGTGTGAGATAGAAGGGAGAATGAGAGCGGCGAGTATGAGGGATAAAGAAATCCATACACTACAGCGGGAGAGAGGGAGAGGGAGGTAGACGTGGAGGAAGAGGAGGAAGATGCTGGGAGAAGGGAGAAGCCCTTATTGAAAGCTCCAGGCGGGTTCACAAGGCTGGGCTGCTGCTGCTGCTGCTGCTGCTGCTGCTGCTTGCCCCATTATTCTACAAGCACCACGACCCATTGTACCGAGGCGTGAGGCTGTGGAGTGAGCATCTGCCCTACTAGCGCGTCCTTCCTCTCGCTGTACACGCACGCTTATGCCTCGTCCGCTCTCGTCGCACATACATATACACAAGTCTGATGTGTAGTACTAACCCGGAACACGACTGTCTCTGCCGTGCAGCCCGGGTATGAAGACACTCAGCCTTTTGCTCGCCTCCTCCGGGGATCATCGATGCGAAATAACCAGACCTTCGCCCTAGCAGCAGCAGCGGTAGCGGCGGCAGCATGAAACATTTGGCTACGAAAAATGTGGCTACCCGAGATGAAATATAGAACCTCCGACAAACCTTCGTATAATGAAAATGGGTAATAACTGCCACTTTCGGAGGTTCTATGCAGGGCCGTGAAGTCTCGCTTGATCCTGTATAGTCTCAGGAGATCCATGTGAGGGTCTGTGGATTATTTGCAAGCTTTCCTCTAACCTCCGTTCACTTCAAATGGGTAATATGTGCCATGTCCGGAGGTTGAACGAAGACTCCAATCCCTTGATACAGCCTGATACAGCCTTTTCGTACTCCAAAAAAAGGATTCCAGGGAGGCCAGAAATTTCAACTCGGGTATCGGTGTAGCCGACATTTGTCGTTATATCGAACATTAAGCATGGATCAGACGGGGTTGGACATTCCTGCTCTCTCGATCTGCCGTCTTATTTGTCTCGTCAGAGAGCGCTCGATGCGTAGAAAAAAATGCGCTCCCTGCTTCATGCCGCACTGCTCAGGGACTGTTCCGTAAACCGGCTGGACTGCTTGATCAATGTCAGCGAGATACAATCGACGTGCACGATAGAGCGAGTCGACTGCCGGTCATCTGACGGCAGAGGCGAGGTACAGGCAAGGCGGGTGCGCAGGCGGGCGGATATAACCGGCTACCCGGCTAGTTAGCTAGGCCAGGATGTAAGTGCGTTTGTCCGATCGAATCGTTGATCTCGGATCAAACGATACGGAATAGTTCGTAGTCGACTCGCGAGGGCTTGAATTCTTCGTTTTGCCTTTTTCGACTTTTTTCCCGTCATTCCCTCGTTCTCCCGTGGCTGTGCCACCAACGACGAGCCCCGTGATATCGGCCGGAAAATGACGTAATACCTTGTAAAAGGGCCGTGTAAAAATGAATTTGACACTACGCCACGCGGCGTTTTATTCGATATACAACCCGGTGACGCGGAAGGAAAGCCGAATCATCCGGAAGAATTTTCGCGCGTTGACGAGCGCGCGCATCGGGGAGGATCGAATTGTTCAAGAGACGCGCGCCATTGTCGGGAAATTTAACACGCGTACGTATACACTCGTGTCACTCGCGTTACGGCTACATATTGAATTATCAAAGAGAAACTGTCTCGCCGTGGCGCGCGTTACGTGCTACACGGGCGCATCGATGGGAACTTGACGAGTCGGGTGCCGCGTCGTACGGATCAAAGTTCACCGAGTTACGGCGGTGCCCATTCAAAGGAAGCAGCGGGATCGACGACCTCGACGACTACTCGAGATTCTGATGGGGTGCGCGTTCTCGAGGATCCGTGCACGCGGAACTGGATGCTCACGCGTCGTTAATAAATGCGTGCGGGTGGCTAACGAGGGCAACACGATATACCGGAAAATAGTGATGTATCTGATGACTCTGAGTTGAAAAAAAAAACAACGATAAGCATTTATTTAAATTCAAACCCGACTAAAAATGCTGTGATAAAAATGTGCAAATTCATGGGTGGAATTCCAGAACTCGGCGCGGTTGGCGGAAAAACGCATATGGACTGAAACGAACAATTTCGTATATTCGCATTTTTTTTTCAGCTGCAAATAGAGTTATGCAACTTTTTAATTACATTCCGCGTTTGTGTATAAAATATCGTTTCATATAACAACAATAACAATTCCGTAAACATTTGCGTAAGCCAGAAAATATATTGTTGTCGATCTATTCGTGCTCTGATTCGTCGTCGGTATGGTCACACACTGTTAATGGGTCGAGACCAAATTCATTCATTGAAATGTTTTGTTTATGTCGAAAATCGAAACTGACATGAAAGTATTCGGATGCGAATTCTACCTTAAAAAGTGTATATGCGTCGCAAAAAAAATGAATAAGCTGATTTTACCATTTTTCGAGCGATCGTCGGGTCTATGAGTTTGTACATAAAAGATGTAAAAAATATATTTTCCAGAATTATTTTAAAAAGGTTTTTAAATCCAGTATTTTCAGAATATGCGAGTTGAGAACGTTAATATAGGTAAAAAGTCGACATTTCAAACAGAAAATTTCTGTCAGAGCGAGGCAGCACCCGAGTCACCAACAAAATTGAAAAAATATATGAACCCCTCTTTCCATATTAATAAAAATCCACAAAACAAAGGTACAAAAATAATAACACAGCTATTCGAGTAAATGACAAAATCTGGCCATTGACGTCCGCACCTTTTACATATTACATCGCGAGCGGTAAAATTGTTCCACCGCGCCGCAGCACGCTGGATTTTGCGAGTGCTCGACGATGAATAAACAAAAATGTCGGTCTATCTCGTGTGCCCATGTTTTCGTATGCCCCGAGCTTCTGAATTAACGACGTTATTTTTGCGAAGCTGGTTGGACGGTGAGGAGAAGGGCGGGGAGGGGGGGGGGGGATGGGTGGCTTGAATGGTGGAACCCTCCGCAGTGTATAGCGAACACGCGTTCCGCTTCACCCGCGAAGGAGGCTGAGAGCCTCGCGCAGCCGTCCCCGAGTTCCTTACCCGACTCCAAACAGTCCCGTCCCTATCGTCTCTCGCCCTCTCGTCAAACTTTCGAAACTTTATATTATAAGATTTCCTTGAATGGCACTTGAGATCGATAGAAACTTTTTACTCCACCGTGCCCGCTCGATTGTGCGGCTATCGTGCGGCAACTCGCTCGACGAGAATCGTGCGCCACTGAATGGCGACTCACATAAAACCTGCCCGTATATACAGTAGATACATATAATGCGTCGTATATAGTACATCCAGTCCAGTCCCCGGGGATCTCCGGCTCTGCGATGGCTCGGAAAATCGGACTGTTTGTAGAATATTCACATTACACCCCAAGCCCCGCGACGAGCGAAACGTGTAATAATAACGATCGAAATAAAGCGCCGCGAATTTCTGCGTCCGTCGAACGTAATCATCGTTTCAGTGTCCCAAACACTCGGTTAGACTATGTTCGACAATCAAATTAGGTCGCGCGAGTGTGCGACCAGCTCGTTCCTTCCAGCCTCGTACGACGATTGTCGACAAAGCTGTTAGGCCCCTCCGGGCAAAATGCAGTTACGCGCTTCGCAAAGCCGAACCGAGGATAACCCTGGGTTCTTTGTACACATCGCAATGCGCGAAATTGGTGGAAAGCGCCGCAGCCGCACCGCGCGTTGCTTTTCCTCGTAGCGCGAGAAAATCGATGGGTAGCATGTGACCGGGGGTGGCGGCGGAGCGGAGAAGCTGCGAAGGAAACAGCAGGAGCGGCAGGAGCAGCAGCGGCGGTAAAGCAATGACAGCAAAGACGAGCTCACCGAACGGCGATGCCCCGGGCATCCTCTCGACCCTACGGCCAACCCCCATTTAATTCCCGTCACGTTCTCCTTTGTGTGCTGATTGATAGATTGATTGCATTTCCAAATTCGCGTCGATGCTGCACCTTATAGTGGCAGCGTCGCCCTCCTTAACCCCCCGTTCTCTCCACCCTCTCGCCATCCACTGTTCCCCTTTCGCCCCCCCCCCCCACCCCGCCCACTCTCGAGCCTCATCCCACACGATCCTTTAGGACAGACACACAGCATCCAACCAGTCGACGGCCCCTTTATCGTCTCGCCTCATCTTCTCCTAATTACCAGAGCCATTCGCCGAGCGTGCGCTAACAAGAGCAGGAAATTGATTCTTTTTTCGCCGCGCGCCGCTTCTGCTCTTCCTCCGCGCGTCTCGCGGCTCTCGCTCGCCGCACCGGCGAGCATCACGCTCCACTGAATCCGTCTTCTCCCTGGAGATATCTCCTTGACCGCTGCTGCAGCTGCTGCTGCTGCTGCTGCTGCTAGTGGTGGTGACGGTGGTGGTGATGGTGGTGGTCGCTGTTGCTGCTGCTCTTATTTTCTTATCGCTTTGACGCAGCGACTTACGTCACACAGCACAGCGTCCGCTTCTCGGTCGCGTCGCCTCTTATGTTCGCCCGCGGGACCAGCGACGCCGTCGCCGCCGTCGCCGCGACGCTGCTCATGGCCTTTGTTACGTCTTCCGCGTTACATACGCTGCGAGAAAAAAAAATGCGCAAAGAAACTTCGGATCTCGCTCGTGACGCGACGCGAGTGCGATTCCCGCGCGACAGGACGCGACGCGTGAGACGCGCGGAGTCCCCGCGGGATTCTCGTCTCGGGCGAAATTAAATTTTATTCAACATTCCCGAGCTTTCTTACCGACAGCGTATCGGCGTCGGACTTTGAGGAAATCGCTTTGTATCCCCGGTTGTAACGAACAAACGTCGGTCGGCTGCGGCAATCGAACGTTGGTGCCGGGGAACGCGGAGGACCAGACGGCCGGGATTTCGCCCCCGAATAGATTGGACGCTTGTGCAATGCGTATAAAGGGGCGCGGGGCACGAATTAATTGCATTTTTACGTGGCTGCTGGTACGCGAAATTCCGATGAGTCCGGCATTCTGCAACTTTTTATTTGCCACTATAGCGCTAAATGTAAATTTCTGCGCCCGCAGCTCGCGTGCGGAATTCCGCGGGCGCGCGCGCGCGTGTGTGGGTTATATATTTTAATTCCCACTTCAAAACTTACGCCGTCTCGCCGGCGTCGTAATCATAAATAACGTGAATTATAATTTTCCGTCTTTTATTTTTTTGCAAAACAAAGTCTCGCGCGCCGTGCGGTGCGCACCTTGCGGGTTTACCGGCGGGAAAGTACCAAAATTACGCGCTATGTATCACTGTTAAGTAACTTATTAGATTAATGACTGCGCAACTCGAAACTTGCCGGGGTGCTTGGAGAGCGCGAGCGCAAGATAGGGCGGAGAAACCCGGGGGCCATATATACTCGGAAACTATACGGTTTACACACGTATAGCCATATTTTCAGGAGGAGGGTGCGGAAAAACCAGACGTGCGGCGCGCGTTTCTTAAGAGAGAAATGTAAAATATTCTATCTTTAAAAAAAAAAAAAAAATTCTCAGACGTCGAGCGCGCGAAAATTTCTCACGCGCTTTGCGGCATGAAAAATTTGATTTTGGGGAATAAAATCGTACAAATTTGAGGCTTAGAGTCTGAAGAGGGTGTGTAAATTCGCGTCGACCCGCGCGAGAAAACCAGACGAATGTGCTCGCGGTCGTAAGTATTTCACATACTTCGCGCTTATAGCCGGGGCGCGGGGGAGGTGGGCAAGTGGGGGTGTGACGTAGATTTAAAACTCTCGTGGCGGGAATTTTACATGACGGAATCTTTATTCGTCCCGAGCTGTCACGTTCGTGACTCGGTTTCTCGCTCTCATCTCATCTCTCTCTCTCTCTCTCTCTCTCTCGGCCGCACATAAATTAGATACTACTCGCGCTAGAGTAGATAGGATATATATTTCCGGCGAGGACCGCGCGGCTCCTCTTATTCCTACTTTTCGCCCAGACGAGGATACGCGGCAGGAGCTCTCTTATATATACCTTACCGGCTCCTGGCTTACAGTATTTTCCAATTTATTTGCAAATTATTCCGTTCGCAGCTCGCGCAAAGAGCATTCGGTTTCGAGGAAGTGGAATTTAGATCCGCGTAATGCGAACGAGCATTAGCGACAAGCCATTTCTCGTGCGCGGCATCAGTTACTCGCGGTACGCGCGCGCCGCGAACTCTAAACCACCATAGACGGGAACGCGCACTCGAGCGAGAGAGAGAGAGGGAAAGGGACGCGCATACGTAATTCCATTAATCGTCCATTAATGTTTCGCTAATAAATTCCGCTACAATAAAACATGCATTAACAATCGGCGGCGCATTAAAATCCGACGTTAAAATATACATACCCGAATGTCAATACAATGCGGCCGGTGTTGCGAATAATTTTATCAATTATTCGCCCGCAAAATCGCAAAAGGCAATTGATATCCGCGGCGAGCGATATCAATCAATTAATCAAGCCGTAACAGCTAAGTGAATCCGTTCCAGCGCGGTGCTCTCATAAAATTACATAATTTCTCGTGAATCACGGGATAATTCAATATAGCCGCGCGCTCGCGCGCTCGGCGCTTATATACCGGAGGGACGCTCGCCGCCGCCGAGTGTCTGTCGAACTTGGCGGGCGCCGGGCGTCGATTCCGCTAGGCGCTTCATCGATTGCCGGTGCCCGCAGTTTGATTCGATCGTTCCAATAATATCCAAACGACTTTACCCCGTCGCGCGTTTCCGATTAATTGCAACTCTATCAATTATGCCGCGAGGCGGAGCTTTCGGCATAATTCATCGCTCGCGCAATATGACGGCGTGGTTGCCGGTAACGTCGTCTCCGGTCGCGCGCGCGCGCGACCCGAACTCCGAAGCAATCGCTCGAATTCCGAGATAACGACTTTACCGAACCCGTACTAACTCAGTCAAATACAATTTTATCATCTGCCCCGGCAGAGTCAACTATTCCATACACACATACACACATGTCTGTACTATATATACCGAAATGTTCTTTGAATCTGTTTCGGAAATAGAAAAGCGTATCGAATTCGTGGGGGGAGGCGGGGGGCTCGCCGAATGAAGCTGGGCGCATATACGAGAACCATGAAATAGCTATTTTCTCACCGCACGCGAGCCTCCAAAATGACGCACACGCTTCGCACGACAATAAGTCTCTCCGGGTGCGCATTGTGCGTGTAAATGTATTTTTTGCGTAATCCTATTGGCTGTATTGGCGCGGGAGCGGGGGGCGGCGTTTCGGCGATACATGCAGAGCCGACGTGATTGCGAGTGAGTGAGAGAGAGAGAGAGATAGATAGATAGATAGGCATAGAGTGAGAGAACATATAGGATAGACGGAAAGGAGAACGTTGGGCGTATCGATGCAGCTTATCGGCAGCTCAGCCGTTAATGGAAGCTGCGGAGGCGCGCGGCGAGAGCGCTCGACAAAGTGCGAGAGAGAGAGAGAGAGAGAGAGAGAGAGAGAGAGAGAGAGAGAGAGAGAGAGAGAGAGAAGGCTGGAAGGTTAAGGGACAAAAAGGGTCCCCGAATGGAGCGCCCCTCTCGCGTGGCGAGTTCGCTGTAACCGCCATTTTCCGGCTATACCCGAAACTCTACCCAGCGACGTGTGCCCTGATCCCGGCTCTGGCGATTCGTCATTCGCCGCTGGCGCGTCACATAAAATAAAGCCGAGGGGTGGAGAACGAAAAAGAAAAAAAAAAAGAAAGAGCGCATGAATCAGTGTGGCGAAACGATCGGCGAACGACTTTCGCCCGCCGCGCTTTTCCTATATTTTTTTTTCGCCACCCGCCCGGATGTCTGTAACGATGATAGAGAATTTGTCGCGACTGCATTTCGTCGGCTCCAATCCCTCGCAAATTTATTGGAATGTCCCGCCCGTGTTTTCTTTTTTTCCCCCTCGCTGTACGGGGGTTATATATGCACGACGTTGCGGAATATAATCTTCGGTGGTTTCCCACCGCCTCCCAATTCGAGGTTTATTATCCTCAAATCGGGCGAGAGCTCCACTATTTCTTCCCCCCCCCCCCCCTTCCCACCCCTCGGCCCGCAGCGTGCGGTATTGTTTACCGAACTGCGGGACGACTAAATTCATCCAATCTCCCCGATCGTGGCGGATAAAACGGTTGCGGAATCTCTTTGCGATACCTCTAACAGGTAGCGCGCTCTATACACACACACACGGAGAGCCCGAGTGGGTGCGCGCCACCTATAACCCGGATATTCTATCTCGTCTGGCCGCGCGCGGTGGCACCACATACGCTCTCGCCTCCGTGCACCGCGGGTACGTGCATCACGTGGCGAAACACAATTGCGACCCGCTCTCTCTCTCTCTCTCTTTCTCCCCCCCCCCCCCCCCCTCGGATCACGCTTTTCCACCGCTTCTTGGCGCCCGCGTACCGAGTATCGATTTTATCGAGCAACCGGGACCTCGCAATAATCCATAAAATGTATTTTTTTCCTCGTTAAACGATACAGCTCGAACCGCAGCCGACGAATTCTTTCACCCACGGCGATCTACGGTTATAGTTTTTCGTCGTACGATTCGACGCCCATGAGAGTCGGGATAACTTTTGCCGTCTCTCGATTTCTGCCCGCGCGCGCGCCGTGCGCGAGTGGCTGATGCGTCTCGCGCCTCGAGGGGAAGCGAAAGGGCGAAAAATCGCGAACTCGCGGTGTATATCGTGGGAGAGAAAATACGATTTGCGCTCCGGACTTGTATACACTCCGGTTCACTATAACGCGCCCAGTCTCTGTGATACTTGGCATTGTCGGACCCCAAGCATATCCGCACGGGGATGCCGAGCATTGATTTTACACTATCACGTGCGCGCAGCGCTTCACACAGCGTGCGGCTGCAGTGCGGGCCGACAGGCGGCAGTTATAACTCATGTTCGCACACGGTGCGGGCAAAGGAGAGCGGGATACGGTGTGTGCGGCGGGGGGGCGTGCGGGGGAGGGTGTTGGTCAGTGGGGAAAGCGTTAATGCATATATCAATTACCTAATGTAGGCTCCTCCTATGTCCATAAATGTTGCGGCGGTGGCGGCGGCGGCGGAAGTGGCAGCGGCCGGTCGAGCACCGGTATCGGCGACACCTCGGGCATCGCGAATTTCAGCTTCTGCCAGAAGAGCTTGTCGCCCCAGACGAGCACGGTGTGCGAGGAGATGCGCTTCCTGAGATCGGCGTCCAGGTCACGCGGGCAGACGCCCCCGACGAGCAGCAGGATGACCGAGCGCCCCTTGCCCCGCAGTGCCTCGCGGAGCGCCGACTTGAACTCGAATCTCGCCCACTCGCCGTGCAGGAAGTTCCGCGAGAGAATGAGGATCGTGCGTCGCGAGGAGTCGGCGGCCTCGGCGACGGCGTCGGCGACGTTCGCACCGGCCCCGAGGTCCCGGTAGTGCAGACAGAGCCGGTAGGACGTCTCGAGGCCCGGCACGAGGACGCGCGAGACGAAGTTCTCGTCGACCGCGGAGTACGAGATGTAGGCGTCGAAGGGCTTCTCGCGGTCCTCGAACGCGGCGGTTTTGTAGCAGGCGCGGAGCCCGCATCGACTGGCCGCCCACGTTCGCAGGGTACGGCGATGCCTGAAGGCGCCGCACATGAGGGCGAGCATGGCGAAGAAGAGGACAGCGGTGGCGAGGAGCAGCGGCAGATAGGCCTCGAGGGGACGCGTGGCGATCGCGGTGCCGGTGGCACCGGTGAGGGCAGCGCAATTGATGACCGAGCCGTTGGCCGGCAGGGTTATCGGCATACCGAGGGCGCACGTGACGCGCTTCCAGTCGGCGATCTTGGCCCGGTTCTTCGACATCCAGTCGCGCACGCGGTCGAGATAGGTGCACTCGCAGCTCCACGGATTGCTCGAGAGGCTCACGTCGACGAGATAGGGATTGTGGGCGAGCTGCCAGAGGGCGAAAGTCCCGAGGCGATTGTTGTCCAGGGCGAGAACCTCCAGATGACGGAGGCCGAGGAAGGTCCCGTTGTCGATGTGGGTCAGCAAATTGTTCTGCAGATAGAGCTCCTTGAGATTCTCCAGCGGCACGAGTTCCGGGCCATTGAGCACGCTTATCTTATTGTTCTCGAGATGAAGAACGACGAGCCGCTTGAGGCCGCTGAAGGTGTGATTGTGGATGGCTATGATGTTGCTGTCGTTGACGTAGAGCACCTCGAGGTTCTTGCGTCCGATGAACGAGTGGGAGGTCAGCTCGCCGAAATTGTTGCCGTCGAGGTAGACCTCGGTCGCGTCCATCGGCAGACGACCCGGCAGGCTCTTGTAGCCGGAGCTCGAGCAGTCGACGACGTTCGCCGACCACGACTGATCGTGGTAGCACGTGCAGTTCTGCGGACACGTCATCTCGCAGTCGCAGGCGTCGAAGTCGCAGCAGTGACAGAGAGCGAAACAGTGGGCTTTGTAGGTGCACAGAAACTGCGAGGACTTGGCCTCGAGGAGGGGTATGAAGGACCTGTGCCGGTCGTACGGCAGACGACAGTAGACCGAGTCGAGGTCCATCACTCGCGGATGCTGACGCAGCGGCAGCGAGTTTATCCGCTGCAGCCACTCGGTCGTGCAGTCGCAGATGAAAGGATTGCCGCCGATGTAAAATTCGGGGAGCGCTCGGTTGTCCGGCACTTGGGCGAGCTGAAACGCCGAGAGATCCATCTTGACAATCAGATTCGCGTAGAGATCGACACGCGTGAGGTTCTCCTTCTCGTGGAAGGTCTGCGGCTCGACGGTGTTTATCATGTTGTCGTTGACGAAGAGCAGCTCGATGGAGTCGGGAATCGAGCGGGGGTGTATCCTCGTTAGCCTGTTGAACGACACGTCGAGGGTCTGCAGGCGAAAGCCCTGGGGCGCCACGCCGAGATCCATTATCGCGTTCTTGTGAAGGTCCATCCACTGCAAACGCTCGGGCAGAATCGCGTAGTCGAAGTGCCCGATCATGTTGTCCGACATGTTCAGCCAGAGTAGACCCGGCGCGTTCGCGAATATCCCCGACATGTCCTGGAGGAAATTCGCGTCGAGACGGATCGCCTGGAGCGCCGGATTCCCGGAGAACGCCGCGGTCTCCACGTACTCGATTTTGTTTCGCGCCAGATTCAATATCTGCAGCGCGGGCAGCTCGGCGAGCGCCTCGCGCGTCACGTTGACGATCTCGTTGCCGATCATTCGCAGACCGTAGAGGCTCGACATGCCGTGAAAACCCGGCTTATCGAGGCTCTTTATTTGATTCTCACCGAGATCGAGGGTCCTCAGCATCCTCATGTCCTTCAGCGCCACCGGAATGCCATCGAGATTATTGCCCGACAAATTGAGATCCTGCATGCTCGAGCAATTTCTGAACGCGTCCGGATGAATGCCCTCGAGGAGATTCGAGTCCATCGAGAGCAACGAGAGGGCGAACAGGCCGTTCAACGAATAAGCGTCCAAATACGCGAGCCGATTGTGGGCGACCTCGAGGGTGTGCAGATTGCTCATCGGCGAGAACGTGTCCGCGGGTATCGTCTCGATCTCGTTGTGCTGGAGGTTGAGTATCTGCAGCGTGTAGAGGTCCTTGAAGAGCGCCGGATCGAGCTTGGCGATTTTGTTGTACGACAGATTGAGCAGCACGAGACGAATGAGGCCGGTGAAGGTCGTCGCGTTGAGCCACGAGCTCGTGAGCATGTTGCGCGACAGGTCGAGGGTGACCAGTTGCTTCATGTCGACCACGAGACCGGGCGACAGCGCGCTGATCGAGTTGTTCTGCAGTCGCAGCTCCTTGAGGCTGTTCGTCGCGTCCTTGAAGAGCGCCGCGGGCAGAGCGACGATCCTGTTACACGACAGATCGAGCACCTCGAGGGAGCGGAGACCGCGCAGCGCGGTGTCGTGCAGCACGGCTATCGCGTTTCCCGACAGATTGAGAGTCTTCAGCCGCTTCAGAGCGGAAAACCCGTGCGACGGCGTCACGGATATCTGATTGTTCGACAGATCGAGGGTCTGAAGATCCAGGGAGCAGGACATCGGCGCCACCGTGGGCTCGTGATCGCGTCTCGGCTGGCCGGCCGAATGATCGCTGAACCCGAGCTCCAGCACGTCCTTCAGCATGTTCGACGACATGTTGAGGGTCACGAGGTTCGTCAGTGGACAGAACAGATGCTCGGGTATCTGCCATATGTTGTTCGACGACAGGTCGATCTTCTCGATGTGCGGATTCATGTCGAAGGCACCGCGCTCGAGGTCCAGGCTGAACTTGGTTTTCCGCCCGTTCAGGCTGCGTATCGTCAGGTTCCGAAGATCCCGAAATCCATTGAGTATCTTGGCCGGCCAGCGGGCGAATTTGCAGCCGGTCAAGCGAAGCTCCCGCAGTCGCCACAGGTGCAGAAAGTCATCGACGTTCGCGTGGCTGCCCTCGACGTTCCAGTCCTCGCAGACGATGCTCAT
Organism: Pimpla rufipes; assembly: GCA_963932165.1. Lineage (NCBI taxonomy): Eukaryota > Metazoa > Arthropoda > Insecta > Hymenoptera > Ichneumonidae > Pimpla > Pimpla rufipes. The sequence goes on from OZ010635.1 coordinate 13,899,911, forward strand.
CGAGGTCACGTACTCGCTGGTGATCTGCGAGAAGTTGGAGCGCAGCGGGTCGTTCCCGAGGAAACGGTAGACGCAGGTCAGCGCGCCCTCGTGGTTCGGCTCCCAGTAACAATGCTCGGGCACGTCGAACCTCGGCGGCGGTGCGCTCGTTACCGCGAGCACGTGGCCAACCTCGAGGATGAGACAGGCGAGCGCGACTCCCGACCCCGCTATTAGCCACCCGCCGCTCGGGGCCATCGCGCGGTGCGTAGCGCCGTTTACGACGCTCATTCTTCCCACTCGGTACTTCCCTCGCGTCGCCGTTTTACTCTCCTCGCCGAGCTTCTCTCTAGCTGTGCGCGCTTCACACCCGGGTGATCCAACCTCCTCAGGACTCGAATCTGTTGTCGAATCTCTGTGTCATCACCCCCGAGCTCTCCCGTCTGATTGCTTCTCGTCGTCGTCGTCCCCCCGGCCCGCCCGAGTTAGACGGCGCTGCTTCTCGCCATCGACTCGGCACGCCGTCCGCTCTTTCCTTCCACTACGTTCATTATAAAGTCGAGAACTCTCGTTTCACGGACAAACATCTCGACGCGATTCCCTCGCGCTCGCTTCCGATGCTCCTTCAGGCTCCTCGTGCCCGCCTCGCCAGCGTTGCCTCGTCGGCGTATTCAAGGGTGTCCCACCTCCGCACCCCGGCGAACACAATCCGGGTACCCGACGACGGCGACGACGACGACGACGACGACGACGACGACGAGATTATTCCGTGCACGCTCGGCGTTCCCACCCGCGGCTAGCGTCCCTGTCCGGAATGTGAAACCCGTTCAACCCCCCGGCGAAAATGACGCGTCACTCGACGCGCTCCCGTTTCGGCTCTCCGAGCGATCCTTTCGTCGCTCGCTTGCTGTAGGTGCAAATTGTTCGCCCGGGCGGGCGGGCTAGCGCGCGCGGGGCTCTTGCCGCTCGCAAAATTTATCTGTCCCCGAAGGTAGAACGGGACGGGCCGAGCTATCTCCGGCTATTAATCATCGCGGCTGGCTCCCTCCTCAAAGAAACCGTGAGCGCCCGCAGACGTCGCGCCGGCAAAGAGACGTGATTAACCGGGTACGCCCGGTGCGCCGCGGTGTAACTTCCGGAAATTACGAGCGTGGGGGCGGGTTCGCCGCGAGCGCGCGAGACGACGAGGAGCCGCGCGCGTTATCGGCCGGCGATCCTCTTATCGCACGCGAGACTCCATCCCGCACTGTGCCATCGGCTGACTCCGCCGCGGTTCCGCACCGCACCCGAGGTAAACACGAGACCCGCTCGCGGGCCGCACCAATAAACGAGTTTTCGAACTTTCAGGCCGCGATTATTCCCACCTTCCGGAGTTTGTCACATCCGGCCGCCGTCACTTTCAACTTGGCAAAACTTTATCGTCACTTGGTTATATCTCTGCGAGATGATCCGAGGAAAAAATTGCAACCCCGCTGGGATCGCAAAAAATAAACAGTTGTGTCCGAGAGTCTCGTAGATTCCGCGTTCCTGTTCTGTCGCCGCGAGTCTCCGGAGTGCGACGAAATTGTTTGTATTTTTTTTTTTGCGAGACTTTCGACTCGGGCGTGAGAAAATATTATGTTTCGTTCGACGAGCCGCGTAGCGCCCGCGGGGGACGTATTGGAGAGGGTAAAAGCACACGGAAAACGCTCGGAGGGCTCCGTCTTCGCTCGTTTGCAGCTACGGGGACCCGCTACGAACGGAGGCCACCGCACGACTGACGGCAGATTTCTACAACCTCTAACTCGACGCAGCGTCCGCCAATCGTTTCTACCCCCACCCGCGTGGCGCGCGACCGAGGGAGACCGAGCGCGAGCGGCGCCGAACGAGCGAGCGAGCGCGGGGCCCGGCGGTCGGTGGTGGTGGCGAGCGGAGCCAGGGGGGCCACACGACGCTCGCCGTCACGTACCCCCCGCGTCACATACACCGCCACACACACGTGCGCGTAGCGCGCGCTGCTGCTGCTTCTGCTGCTGCTCCGCGCCGAGAGCGCGGCCGCACTTGCACCGCTCTCACACCGCGCCGCGCGCCTTACCCACCCACACGTGCGAACGCTCGCGGCGTACGCAAGGGTTGCGAGGACAGCATGCACGACTTGGCGATTCAACGGGCGAACTTGCGCGAAGAACTGCGAACCACCGGTTCCTCTATCTTTCCGCGGCCAGCAAGCGCGCTCCGAGACCTCGGCGTCCTGGCTCTGGTGGAGAGGGATGAGAGGGGAGAGGGGGGGGGGTGGAGGGTAGGGGGCCTCCACCACCCCGCTGCATCCTTGCTTCGTCCCCGTGCGCGACGAAACAGCGGCTCCTGTCGTCTCGCGACTTCCTGGTAATATTCGCAGCCCGCGTATAGCTATGACGAGAGTCACTCGTAAAACGCGCGGCTTCAATCAATTTTTAAGCGTTCGTCGAGCAAAAAAATTGGCTATGTCAAACATGCACGAGCGGCTTTTATAGGTGACACCGCGGGTGGTCGAGAAGCGGTTCAATTTGTTCGTTGGTCTATCCGTTGTGCAGCTTGCGCGAATTTGTTTTTTCTTTTATTTTCTTCGTTCACTTTGGTTTCTGGTGATTCAAGGGTTTCGATTTCCGTACTTGTGTTTATCACACACGCTGATGCGAGGTGTACGAAGACATCGGTTCGGGAGTGAAGAAATAAAAACGACGGTGTTAATAATAAATGAGCGGGACATGAGCGAGAGGCAAGGCGGAAAATCATGGATGCGGAGAATCGCGAGTCCCGGAGGGTCTTTCAAGGTCCTTCAGGGTTTCCATGCGCAATTCCCGGACTCCGAAACCGCCCAGGTTTCGAAACTGTCCAGGTTTCCGGGTGCGATCCCTGAGCTCGGCAACCTACCAGGTTTCGCAAAAAATTGGATATGTCAAACATGCACGAGCGGCTTCCATGGGTGACTCCGGGTGGCCGAGACTCCTAGGTTAAATTTATTCTTTGGTCTGTCGTTCGCACAGCTTGCAACTTTTTTTCGTTTACTTTGCTTTCCGACGATTCAAGGGTTTTGTCGTGTATCCTTATGTTCATCACACACTGATTCGGGATGTATGAACACATCGGCTCGCAGTGCGAAAAATACAAAAACGACGCTCTCAATAATAAATGAGCGGGACACGAGCGAGAGGCGAGGCGGAAAATCATGGATGCGGGGCGTCGCGAGTCCCGGAGGGACGGAGTTTTAGCGGAAAAAGGGTCCTTCAGGGTTTCCCGAACTCCGTAACCGCCCGGGTTTCGCAACGACCGTTTCGGAGCCGCGCGCGCGGCCGGGTTATTAAATTTTCAACGACACACGTGGTGCTATGTAATTCCATTTGCGAATGATACCCAGCGGATCGAAAGCGCGAACGCTACGCACCGTGCAGCCTCGGTTCGCCAGGCTCGTCCGGCCATTACGAGGTCTCCCAGGTTTCCTCGAACTCTCCCCCCCCCCCCCACCTCCTCCCATTTACCCTACACCACAAAGTTTCCTGTATGCAGTCGTCACGAAAGCATTTAGCGCCGGTGTCAAGCTAAAATCACCAGGAGGTAAAAACGTGTCGAAGTCGACTCGTTCCTTCCCGCCGGCTTCGGCGATAGCGCGCGTGGCGCGGAATGGGGCGGGAGGAACGAGCCGCGAGGAGCGAGCGAGAGAATTAAAAAGGATTAGCCCTCGGTGGTATTCGGCGAATTAACGGTGCCGCGCGAGGCGGGGGGTCCGTTATCGTCCGCCAGTCATCTCGCTCTTCTTCTCCTCCGCGCGCCGCTCGCGCGCGCTGCATTCGAATTCTCACGGGTGACGTGACTCTTTGATATAGCCGCGCGGTGGTCCAAAAGAAGAAGTTTTAATTGAACGGGAGAATAGGACGTTTAATCGGGCAAAAGGGATTAATTGCCGAGGGGTTAAAACATCGGGGGGTCAAAGGGATCAGCGCGCTACCGCGGGGGTTGGGGTCGGCAATAGCGGTGGCGGCAGCCGCCGCCGCCTCTCTCTCGCTTCTGCCGTTGCGCTGCCGCGCTTCGGCTTCGCCGCGCGGCTCACGGCCGGCAGCTCGCGGCACCCCCAGACAAAACGGCTCGTATAAATATCTGTACGAGAGCCACGGGGCCCGGGTGCAGCCTGCTCTCGGTGCCTCGGCCGCGCGCCGCACCCGCCTCATCCCATGGCCGAGGGTGTACGCGCGCTCCTCTTCTTCTCTTTCTCCGCTTGCGCTGCGCACAACACATCGACCAACGAGCCGGGTGGCGGAGGAGGCGGCGGTGGCGGCGGGAGTCGAGCGTCCTCGTAGCGCGCGGCGGTCGCGGCCCTGCGAAAGCTCTTTTACTTCTAACAGTGAATAAATTAACCGTGCGCCACCACCCCCCTCCCCCACGACCGAAGCAAATTAAAACAAACGTGGCAATGCTTTACGCTCCTCGGGATTACACGGCCGAGGAAGCGGAAGGCGCACCAAGGAAGTTGGTGCCATTTGCCGGGTTCGCGCGGATATTCGCCGCACGCGGGCTCTCGAAGAAATAGACGCGTGCGCGCGCTCGATAAATCACTCGAAACGATACAACTTTCAAGTTATTCGGAGTTTCGCACTTGGGCGCATAATTTATAATATGAAGTCGCGCGTTCCGGGCTGGAGCGCCGTTTTCTTGCCTGCCCGGTGCCGTTTCGCGTTCTCGCGCTCACTTCCCGCATCCACCGCGATTATCCTCGGGTACGCTACTTGTTATTATTAGGAAGTGAAAGCTCCTAATGGCCTTGGGACCTATGAAAACGGGGGGGGGGGGGAGGACGGGGAAGTCGCGGGCGAGGGAGGGGGGCGACGAAGCGGATAATTAAAGGAGAAATTGATTGGCTCAACGGAAAGTCATGAACGTTGATTATTTTACTTTACATATTTCAATTAAGCCGACAGTCGCGCGCGCGGGCGCGCCCGTGTTTCGTGTTTCGGGTGTACGCAGCGCGCGCGGGCGGCGCCGACTGCTCACCTCATTAGCATCGAAAATATTTGGCTCTCACCGGGATAATAGATTTCGGGCTCGCGGGCGAGCGAGGCGAACGGGCGATCAATCTTGTATCCCCGACGCGAACGATTAATACATCAAGCGTCGGGCTCGTGGCGTGTGCGCTAAATAATGTGAAATTGAAATTAAAATGAGACCCACTTGAGAGACGCTGGATGTGGGAGATAATTTGACGACGTTGAACGAACTTCGTGGAATAAATCAGACAACCGATGAGGCATTTAATTTATTTCACCGAAACGAAAAGGAAAAAAAAAAACGGAAATTCGAAACGGAATTTAGTCGCTGCAAAACAATTTTTTTATACGACAAGACGCTTAAGAATCAAATGACAGTCGTGAAGACCACCGACAATTTTGCTGAGGCAACTAAATATCTATTCACCCTGTCTGCGAGCTTCGCTTGAACCATCCAATCTCCTTCTCACTACACACGACACAGCAATAAAGTCGTATGAAGTGCAGCTGAAGAGCCAAGTGAGGCGAAAAATGCCACTCGTTTGCTGCCAAACGAAAAAAAAAAAAAACACTCGGAGCCCGTGTTGCACACATAACAAAAGTTGAATTAAGGAAGCTCGGTGTACGTGCGCGCACCCGAGCACGGTGGGTATAAAGTTTTATTTCGTGTTGCTGCGCCGGAAATGCCGCGGCGCAATTCGAGTCATCCGTAGCCTGTTGGATTAATAAGCAACGGGATGCCGGGCGGAAGTGCGGAGAGGAGGCGGCATGTCGAGGCTCCTGGGCTACGAGAGGCTAATCTAATATCGGGGCGAAATTACACGTAAGGGATGCAAATCCTCAGCGACCCTCGCGCAGGGCGAGGAGCGGTCGGCGGGGGGCGACGGTGAGGCTGGTGTTCGCGGGGGCCACGAGCCTCCTCTCTCTCTCTCTCTCGCTCCCGGCGTCCTGGCTAATAAACTCCTTTCATTAGAGGCGCCTGTGATGCCGAATGAACGAACTGCAGAGTCGCAACATGGCGACAGCTGGAGCTCTAATTATTGGATTTGGCCCACTCCTAATCCCGTGGAACATTTACTCACGCCCTCCGCTCACTTCGTCCCCCCTCCCGCCGACCCCCCTCTCACCCTCCCTCACAGTCTCTCCCGTTGTGGATCTTCTTCCAAAGAGAGCGACGGGTTTCCGAGTATGCGTATACTATACATTTATATACATGTATATGTATTATATATATCTTGAAGCACTACGGAACGCTCACCGTTAAGCCTTTTGTACGGAAATCTCGTATAAATTCTTCAAAGGACTCCCAAGTTCCAGCGGCCTCGACAGGAGTCTGTTGGCTCCCTCGCGCCCGCGCGCGAGGCAACCCCACAAGTCCGTAGCGCATAAAAAAATGAAAAAAAAAAGTCTACCCAAGATCTCTCCAGACTCATCGCAATCTGGTTTCGTCTCCGCTGAAAGGATCTAAGCAACCGAGAGATAAACATGAGCCCTGCTCGCATATAAGAATTCCTCTGCTCTGCTCTGGTCTCTCTGTCTATCCCCTCGAAACTCAATTAAATTACACAAAAAGTGAAGGCTTCTGGGAAGGTCAGGGGGTAAAGAAACTGGAAAAAATAATAGTATTCCTCGGCTGCGTGAGACGCTTATTCAGTCTCCGGCGGACTCGCGGAATATTTCTCGGAGCGCGGAGAAAAAGGTAAGGTCACATTATTCGCTGTTACCTCCCGCTCATGATGTATTATTAGCCTCCACTCCCCGCGCCAACAGAAATATGGGGCCCATTTACCAGCCCCCGGTATCACGCGCACGTGAGAAAACGCTGCGAGATGCGATGAAATATACGCGGGGCGGGGATGTGCCTCGATGATTCTACGGTGGATTTCGTCCGTTTCCGCAATTAGGCGGCAGTCTTTTTTTTATCATCTCCGGTTCAATTATTCCGTAATATCGCGACCAACGAGTGTCGCAACGATTCGCTAGCACTGCGACACTCCTTGAGCACGTTTAACGGGTCTGACAAATCTGACCACCTGCGAAAAAAGGTTCTTAACAACAAAATTGATAAAAAGCAACGGTATAAAAAATCGCTTTACGAATTAGAGTAAATCAATTTTTATCGCAACACTCCGAGAACCTAAACTTTTAGTTAAAAAAAATGGAACGATAAACAATTGTCTGCGCACGGTCGACGGAAGCCAACAGACCTTGTTTCATCAGGACGTCGCGAAGGGGTGAAACTCCGTAACATTTTGTTTAACTCGCTACATGCCTCAACCTCAATTATTTTTCGGAGTCATTGCGCGACTGAAACTTTGGATGGTTGAAGCACCGTAGAATGTCTCATGTATAATACACACGGGAAACACTCATGCACGCGTGGACGGTACGACACATATATGTATAGAGTGCTTGAATGCATGTTAGCTCGTGAGCTTTCCGGAACAGGAACAGATGATACAATAGCCCGCTTTGTCCTGCCATCAGTTCGACCACCGCCATGTCAAACTGTCGACCCCTCACTTTCGTCACCCTTTTATCGGTTCCCTTGTTCTCGCGCTCTCGACCCGCCGTCCCCTCCCGCCCGGTCCTCCACCCAACCCCTTCCTGCGGCCCAACTGCTACGCTAAAAACAGACAATTACGTACGTGGAGTTCGTACCTCGGGCGTCCGGGTACGCTCGACCTTTTATTAATTATTTCGACGTGTCGGGGCATATTAAAGCCACAGCGCGCGCCCCGCTCGCGCGCGCGGCACATCCGCCAGGTAGCAATTTCACATGCTATAATTCCCCCGCTCATTTGCAGCCCGCGCGGTATTGTGACCGGCATATTATTTTTCGCCGAAGCGTAAAGGACCATCGAGCAGCGCGTGTGGCGCGGGGAGAACATCGTGTCACGAATCAGCGGAGCCACCGGGCCACGCGCGCCCGGCACTTGGCAGGGCTGATAATGTAGATGACAAGCGAACATCGCCGCGGCGGCTGGTGGTGAATTCGCTCGACGAGAAGAGAAAACGACGTGCGAGAGAAAGAGACGAGGACGGAGAGTGGGAGGCCGGGGAGGAAAGGGTGGAGGGGGCTTGGAGGATGCTTGTGCGGTAATCAAATAATGAAATTAAACGGATAAATTCATCCTCGTCAAACAGACGTGGAGCACGTTCGATTGACATTGGTACATCTCTCTCCTCGAGTGGTGTCGAGCGAGTGTGTGCGGCCGGGTGACGAGTGAGCGTTCGAATCCATTTCGGCCTCGTTACCGGATTGCTTGAATATTTCAGGACGTCCCGATGGAGGTTGAGTAGCGGGCAAGAGAGGGTCGAAGAGAGGGAGAGAGGGGGGAGGGGGGGTGGTGAGGCAGAGGGGTGTGCAGGGTGCGCCAGGTCCGTTCGGGCGCGAGGAACGAGCGAGCGAGCGAGCGCGAGTTGCATCGCGTGTTCGCTCGGTCCGCACCTCGCGCACACGGCAATTCGTACCGGAATTCTCTTCGGGCCGCGGCGATTCAACATCCCCGGAGCAGAGCGGGGAAACTCGCGCGGCCCGCGCGCCGTCGTTTTGCCCGCGCGCACCACGGAAAAGCCCGGGAGTTCTATAGCTTTCATCAATTTACGCCGGAGTGAATTTAATTATTTACTTCTCATCGCAACGCGCGCGCGCCTTCTGTGTGTAGCGGCGGCCGCGGTGTTAGGAGATGCTCCGAAACGGGCGGAAGAAAAATCACACACGCCTTCGGCGCGCTCGGCGAGGAATTACTCTCCGCGCGCGCCTGGTTCGCGCGCTTGGCTCGCGTGGAGAACGAAGCTCCAGGCCCTCCCTGCTCGCGCTTTCGATCTCCCAGCTTCTCCTTCTCGTTGTATTAGATTAAATCCGACGCGGGGCGGCGGCCGCAACGCCGCCTCCGCCGCCGGCGGACCGACCGGCGGGCAACACACGACGGCGGCCGTCGTGCTGCAAACGCGAGGGCGGCCGGCTGGCTCTACACGCGCCTCCGAGTCTCTCTCGCGCGCACACCGCACACCGGCCAAATTGATACAAACGACACGCTGGTCGTTTACCACCCACCGACACCGCGCGCGGCGCGCACCCTCCTTACTGATTGGAGGTACACGAAGTTGCTCTCAATCGGTTTCTCGCGCTCGTATTCCTCGAAATCATCGGATTAAGAGCCTACCCACATTAATTTTCATCACTGCCAACCGTTAGCCGCGCGTTGAACCGCCGCAGCCACCGCCGCCGCGCACTCGCCCGCACCGAGAAAGTCGGCCGACCCCCGAGCGCCGCACGCGCCTGTCTCCCGTTAATACCCCACGTACCTCCGTCAACTTTGCCTTGGGCTTATTTCATTCGCGGGCACCTAGGACCTTCGTTTTGTCGGCGGTTCGCCGGCTCGCGTTATATACTTCTTTCACACGCCGGTGAGCGCCTCGCCCCTCGCGCACCCACGGCGGAAACTAATGGTCGATATTATACACGCCCTCGCGTTTCATTGTAATCTGCAAGATGCTCGTTTGACGTAGACGGAGCGATTGGGGCTATGACATTTTTTTTTTATAACAACGAGCCCATGTGGGCGCTTGGCGCGCTTACCCAGGCGATGCAAAAAAGTCGAAAATAATTAACTTTTTAACAACTCCTTTTTTACTTGATTTTGAAAAAAAAAAAAAAATGCGACGTTCTTTCTTCTTATTCTACCCTAAAACACTGGTTATCAACCTTTTATAATCGATTTTGAAAAAAATATTTTTTCGGCAACGAAAATATTTTTTTTTCTGTCAGAAATCGCAGATCCGACCCCGGACCGAAAATCGCCAAAATCAACCCCAATTTTTTTCTTTTCAAAATATCGACTTTTAATCTATACCATCGTTCTCAAGTCCCATATTCTACCCCTAAAAACACTGGTTATTAAACTTTTAAAATCGATTTTGAAAAAAATATTTTTTTGCCCACGAATTTTTTTTTCTGTCAGAAATCGCAGATCCGACCCCGCACGGAAAGAAAAAAGTGGTTGACCTGATCAATGCGCGCCATTAAATACGCTCCAAGCGACAATATTGGTTGTAAAAACCAACTATTAGGTGTGACACCCAATCGGTTGTTTGTGACATCCAAGTGATTGGTTGTGACGTCTAAGTGGTTGTTTGTGACACCTAATCGGTTAGTTATGATATCCAATAGGTGGTTCTCCCAACCAATTTTGTCGCTTGGAGTGTATTTAACCATGCGCTTGTATATGGCAACCAATTATTTCTTTCCGTGCGGACCGAAAATCGCCAAAATCAACCCCAATTTTTTTCTTTTCAAAATATCGACTTTTAATCTATACCATCGTTCTCAAGTCCCATATTCTACCCCTAAAAACACTGGTTATTAAACTTTTAAAATCGATTTTGAAAAAAATATTTTTTTGCCCACGAATTTTTTTTTCTGTCAGAAATCGCAGATCCGACCCCGGACCGAAAATCGCCAAAATCAACCCCAATTTTTTTCTTTTCAAAATATCGACTTTTAACCTATACCATCGTTCTCAAGTCGCATATTCTACCCCTAAAAACACTGGTTATTAAACTTTTATAATCGATTTTGAAAAAAATATTATTTTGCCCACGAAATTTTTTTTTTTTCTGTCAGAAATCGCAGATCCGACCCCGGACTGAAAATCGCCAAAATCGACCCCAATTTTTTTCTTTTTAAAATATCGACTTTTAACCTATACCATCGTTCTCAAGTCGCATATTCTACCCCTAAAAACACTGGTTATTAAACTTTTATAATCGATTTTGAAAAAAATATTTTTTTGCCCACGAATTTTTTTTTTTTTCTGTCAGAAATCGCAGATCCGACCCCGGACCGAAAATCGCCAAAATCGACCCCAATTTTTTTCTTTTCAAAATATCGACTTTTAACCTATACCATCGTTCTCAAGTCGCATATTCTACCCCTAAAAACACTGGTTATTAAACTTTTATAATCGATTTTGAAAAAAATATTTTTTTGCCCACGAAATTTTTTTTTTTTTTCTGTCAGAAATCGCAGATCCGACCCCGGACCGAAAATCGCCAAAATCGACCCCAATTTTTTTCTTTTCAGAATATCGACTTTTACCCTATACCATCGTTCTCAAGTCGCATATTCTACCCCTATAAACACTGGTTATTAAACTTTTATAATCGATTTTGAAAAAAATATTTTTTTGCCCACGAATTTTTTTTTTTTTTTCTGTCAGAAATCGCAGATCCGACCCCGGACCGAAAATCGCCAAAATCGACCCCAATTTTTTTCTTTTCAAAATATCGACTTTTAACCTATACCATCGTTCTCAAGTCGCATATTCTACCCCTAAAAACACTGGTTATTAAACTTTTATAATCGATTTTGAAAAAAATATTTTTTTGCCCACGAATTTTCTTTTTTTTTCTGTCAGAAATCGCAGATCCGACCCCGGACCGAAAATCGCCAAAATCGACCCCAATTTTTTTCTTTTCAAAATATCGACTTTTAACCTATACCATCGTTCTCAAGTCGCATATTCTACCCCTAAAAACACTGGTTATTAAACTTTTATAATCGATTTTGAAAAAAATATTTTTTTGCCCACGAATTTTTTTTTTTTTCTGTCAGAAATCGCAGATCCGACCCCGGACCGAAAATCGCCAAAATCGACCCCAATTTTTTTCTTTTCAAAATATCGACTTTTAACCTATACCATCGTTCTCAAGTCGCATATTCTACCCCTAAAAACACTGGTTATTAAACTTTTATAATCGATTTTGAAAAAAATATTTTTTTGCCCACGAAATTTTTTTTTTTTTTCTGTCAGAAATCGCAGATCCGACCCCGGACCGAAAATCGCCAAAATCGACCCCAATTTTTTTCTTTTCAGAATATCGACTTTTAACCTATACCATCGTTCTCAAGTCGCATATTCTACCCCTATAAACACTGGTTATTAAACTTTTATAATCGATTTTGAAAAAAATATTTTTTTGCCCACGAATTTTTTTTTTTTTTCTGTCAGAAATCGCAGATCCGACCCCGGACCGAAAATCGCCAAAATCGACCCCAATTTTTTTCTTTTCAAAATATCGACTTTTAACCTATACCATCGTTCTCAAGTCGCATATTCTACCCCTAAAAACACTGGTTATTAAACTTTTATAATCGATTTTGAAAAAAATATTTTTTTGCCCACGAATTTTTTTTTCTGTCAGAAATCGTAGATCCGTCTCCGGACCGAAAATCGCCAAAATCAACCCCAATTTTTTTCTTTTCAAAATATCGACTTTTAATCTATACCATCGTTCTCAAGTCCCATATTCTACCCCTAAAAACACTGGTTATTAAACTTTTAAAATCGATTTTGAAAAAAATATTTTTTTGCCCACGAATTTTTTTTTCTGTCAGAAATCGCAGATCCGACCCCGGACCGAAAATCGCCAAAATCAACCCCAATTTTTTTCTTTTCAAAATATCGACTTTTAACCTATACCATCGTTCTCAAGTCGCATATTCTACCCCTAAAAACACTGGTTATTAAACTTTTATAATCGATTTTGAAAAAAATATTATTTTGCCCACGAAATTTTTTTTTTTTCTGTCAGAAATCGCAGATCCGACCCCGGACCGAAAATCGCCAAAATCGACCCCAATTTTTTTCTTTTTAAAATATCGACTTTTAACCTATACCATCGTTCTCAAGTCGCATATTCTACCCCTAAAAACACTGGTTATTAAACTTTTATAATCGATTTTGAAAAAAATATTTTTTTGCCCACGAATTTTTTTTTTTTTCTTTCAGAAATCGCAGATCCGACCCCGGACCGAAAATCGCCAAAATCGACCCCAATTTTTTTCTTTTCAAAATATCGACTTTTAACCTATACCATCGTTCTCAAGTCGCATATTCTACCCCTAAAAACACTGGTTATTAAACTTTTATAATCGATTTTGAAAAAAATATTTTTTTGCCCACGAAATTTTTTTTTTTTTTCTGTCAGAAATCGCAGATCCGACCCCGGACCGAAAATCGCCAAAATCGACCCCAATTTTTTTCTTTTCAGAATATCGACTTTTACCCTATACCATCGTTCTCAAGTCGCATATTCTACCCCTATAAACACTGGTTATTAAACTTTTATAATCGATTTTGAAAAAAATATTTTTTTGCCCACGAATTTTTTTTTTTTTTTCTGTCAGAAATCGCAGATCCGACCCCGGACCGAAAATCGCCAAAATCGACCCCAATTTTTTTCTTTTCAAAATATCGACTTTTAACCTATACCATCGTTCTCAAGTCGCATATTCTACCCCTAAAAACACTGGTTATTAAACTTTTATAATCGATTTTGAAAAAAATATTTTTTTGCCCACGAATTTTCTTTTTTTTTCTGTCAGAAATCGCAGATCCGACCCCGGACCGAAAATCGCCAAAATCGACCCCAATTTTTTTCTTTTCAAAATATCGACTTTTAACCTATACCATCGTTCTCAAGTCGCATATTCTACCCCTAAAAACACTGGTTATTAAACTTTTATAATCGATTTTGAAAAAAATATTTTTTTGCCCACGAATTTTTTTTTTTTTCTGTCAGAAATCGCAGATCCGACCCCGGACCGAAAATCGCCAAAATCGACCCCAATTTTTTTCTTTTCAGAATATCGACTTTTAACCTATACCATCGTTCTCAAGTCGCATATTCTACCCCTAAAAACACTGGTTATTAAACTTTTATAATCGATTTTGAAAAAAATATTTTTTTGCCCACGAATTTTTTTTTCTGTCAGAAATCGTAGATCCGTCTCCGGACCGAAAATCGCCAAAATCAACCCCAATTTTTTTCTTTTCAAAATATCGACTTTTAATCTATACCATCGTTCTCAAGTCCCATATTCTACCCCTAAAAACACTGGTTATTAAACTTTTAAAATCGATTTTGAAAAAAATATTTTTTTGCCCACGAATTTTTTTTTCTGTCAGAAATCGCAGATCCGACCCCGGACCGAAAATCGCCAAAATCGACCCCAATTTTTTTCTTTTTAAAATATCGACTTTTAACCTATACCATCGTTCTCAAGTCGCATATTCTACCCCTAAAAACACTGGTTATTAAACTTTTATAATCGATTTTGAAAAAAATATTTTTTTGCCCACGAATTTTTTTTTTTTTCTGTCAGAAATCGCAGATCCGACCCCGGACCGAAAATCGCCAAAATCGACCCCAATTTTTTTCTTTTCAGAATATCGACTTTTACCCTATACCATCGTTCTCAAGTCGCATATTCTACCCCTATAAACACTGGTTATTAAACTTTTATAATCGATTTTGAAAAAAATATTTTTTTGCCCACGAATTTTTTTTTTTTTTCTGTCAGAAATCGCAGATCCGACCCCGGACCGAAAATCGCCAAAATCGACCCCAATTTTTTTCTTTTCAAAATATCGACTTTTAACCTATACCATCGTTCTCAAGTCGCATATTCTACCCCTAAAAACACTGGTTATTAAACTTTTATAATCGATTTTGAAAAAAATATTTTTTTGCCCACGAATTTTTTTTTCTGTCAGAAATCGTAGATCCGTCTCCGGACCGAAAATCGCCAAAATCAACCCCAATTTTTTTCTTTTCAAAATATCGACTTTTAATCTATACCATCGTTCTCAAGTCCCATATTCTACCCCTAAAAACACTGGTTATTAAACTTTTAAAATCGATTTTGAAAAAAATATTTTTTTGCCCACGAATTTTTTTTTCTGTCAGAAATCGCAGATCCGACCCCGGACCGAAAATCGCCAAAATCAACCCCAATTTTTTTCTTTTCAAAATATCGACTTTTAACCTATACCATCGTTCTCAAGTCGCATATTCTACCCCTAAAAACACTGGTTATTAAACTTTTATAATCGATTTTGAAAAAAATATTATTTTGCCCACGAAATTTTTTTTTTTTCTGTCAGAAATCGCAGATCCGACCCCGGACCGAAAATCGCCAAAATCGACCCCAATTTTTTTTCTTTTAAAATATCGACTTTTAACCTATACCATCGTTCTCAAGTCGCATATTCTACCCCTAAAAACACTGGTTATTAAACTTTTATAATCGATTTTGAAAAAAATATTTTTTTGCCCACGAATTTTTTTTTTTTTCTGTCAGAAATCGCAGATCCGACCCCGGACCGAAAATCGCCAAAATCGACCCCAATTTTTTTCTTTTCAAAATATCGACTTTTAACCTATACCATCGTTCTCAAGTCGCATATTCTACCCCTAAAAACACTGGTTATTAAACTTTTATAATCGATTTTGAAAAAAATATTTTTTTGCCCACGAAATTTTTTTTTTTTTTCTGTCAGAAATCGCAGATCCGACCCCGGACCGAAAATCGCCAAAATCGACCCCAATTTTTTTCTTTTCAGAATATCGACTTTTACCCTATACCATCGTTCTCAAGTCGCATATTCTACCCCTATAAACACTGGTTATTAAACTTTTATAATCGATTTTGAAAAAAATATTTTTTTGCCCACGAATTTTTTTTTTTTTTTCTGTCAGAAATCGCAGATCCGACCCCGGACCGAAAATCGCCAAAATCGACCCCAATTTTTTTCTTTTCAAAATATCGACTTTTAACCTATACCATCGTTCTCAAGTCGCATATTCTACCCCTAAAAACACTGGTTATTAAACTTTTATAATCGATTTTGAAAAAAATATTTTTTTGCCCACGAATTTTCTTTTTTTTTCTGTCAGAAATCGCAGATCCGACCCCGGACCGAAAATCGCCAAAATCGACCCCAATTTTTTTCTTTTCAAAATATCGACTTTTAACCTATACCATCGTTCTCAAGTCGCATATTCTACCCCTAAAAACACTGGTTATTAAACTTTTATAATCGATTTTGAAAAAAATATTTTTTTGCCCACGAATTTTCTTTTTTTTTCTGTCAGAAATCGCAGATCCGACCCCGGACCGAAAATCGCCAAAATCGACCCCAATTTTTTTCTTTTCAAAATATCGACTTTTAACCTATACCATCGTTCTCAAGTCGCATATTCTACCCCTAAAAACACTGGTTATTAAACTTTTATAATCGATTTTGAAAAAAATATTTTTTTGCCCACGAATTTTTTTTTTTTTCTGTCAGAAATCGCAGATCCGACCCCGGACCGAAAATCGCCAAAATCGACCCCAATTTTTTTCTTTTCAAAATATCGACTTTTAACCTATACCATCGTTCTCAAGTCGCATATTCTACCCCTAAAAACACTGGTTATTAAACTTTTATAATCGATTTTGAAAAAAATATTTTTTTGCCCACGAAATTTTTTTTTTTTTTCTGTCAGAAATCGCAGATCCGACCCCGGACCGAAAATCGCCAAAATCGACCCCAATTTTTTTCTTTTCAGAATATCGACTTTTAACCTATACCATCGTTCTCAAGTCGCATATTCTACCCCTATAAACACTGGTTATTAAACTTTTATAATCGATTTTGAAAAAAATATTTTTTTGCCCACGAATTTTTTTTTTTTTTCTGTCAGAAATCGCAGATCCGACCCCGGACCGAAAATCGCCAAAATCGACCCCAATTTTTTTCTTTTCAAAATATCGACTTTTAACCTATACCATCGTTCTCAAGTCGCATATTCTACCCCTAAAAACACTGGTTATTAAACTTTTATAATCGATTTTGAAAAAAATATTATTTTGCCCACGAAATTTTTTTTTTTCTGTCAGAAATCGTAGATCCGTCTCCGGACCGAAAATCACCAGAATTACTGTAACACGACTGAAACTGCTCGTTGGTTATCAACGAGTTGCAGGCAACCCGACCAAATATCGTGGCCAAATATCTCGAAAAAGCGAGATATTTTAGCGATAGATGACTACCGAAAATGAGCAACCGCGACATAGGAAACTAATGGATCGATATTAAACGCCCTCGCGCATTTCATTGTAATCTGCAAAATGTTCATTTTACGTAAACGAAGAGTGGACTACTGACAAATTTTTTTAACCATATAATTACGGACTCGAAGTCATCTTTGGTGGTTGATCGGTAAATGACGACTGGAAATATGAGCAACCGCGAAATAGGAGACACATAATTAGGTGACTCCATCTTTGGCTTCGGTAAAAATTTCCGTCGGAACGTGATATACATATTTGCATTTTGACCCAGCTCGAAATGCGAATTTTGGGTGCTCCAATTGAAACTAAGCAAACGCGACGCTGTGTGTAATGTAAACATTGCAACTGGCAAGTCCGTTACCCGCGTTTGCGCAGTCATTGATTAAACAGTTTTGAAAATTAAAGGTAACTTTTATTGAATATTTACTGCTACGATGAAATTTGCAGTAAAATTGAATGAAAAACGATGAAAATAGATCCGGTCTTTTCTCGTTCACACAATTTATTTTTCACTCATGTACCACGCGTATTGCTACATTAATTTCCTATCATTTTTCGCTAACCCGAAACCCTTCATCAAAATGATTTTATCAACACTTGTTTGCTAACTCTGCATACTCGAATCAGCTCACTGATTGCTGCGGCTGCGAGAAAAAAAGCAAATATCGTACTCCATGGTTTGGGAAAAGTGGCATCGAATGCAACACTCACTGTTTTTTTTTTTACGTTTTCCACTATAAAAGTATAGGAAAAATCTCAAATTACAGACCTTCGTCTGTAATATTATCTTGATATTATAACTTTCCGAATTTGTACGTTTCAAGTCTTAAGACGTCTTTCCGCTCGGATACTCGTGACCGAAACTCATGAGGCTTATCCTGGAAACATTAACTTTTTTTCAAATAGAGGACATTAGTATTTTTTTGCCCCGGAGTGGACTGTAGTCAAGAAATGTTGCATCAACCACGACAGCTAGAGTCGCAATTGACCCCCGCTGCAACTTATGACACTGTGCCGCATTGTTATACTTCGCGCGAAGATTCACATGCGCAAAAATAAGGAAACTCGCGGCGGTTTCGTTGGTGGTAATAAGGAGTGAGAGCGAGCTCGAAGTCTTGACTCCGCGGTTGGTTTTGGGTGCAGCGCGCGGGCGAGCGCGCGTCAACTTTCCACGACGTAGCCGGTGTACCGAGGAGAGTTTCTAATAAAACTTTTGCATCCGGTTCCTCGTTTCAGCGAGAACGAGCGCGCGAGCGAGCGAGCGAGGCGGAAGACCTCGCCACAGTTAAACAATCTGCAGCATCGAAATAATATGCAGATGTAATTTCTAGTAACTTCATATTATTCAGAGCGCAGAGGCAGGCGGAGCGCACCATAGCGGAAGGGGATATAGCGTCGCGCGCGCGCGCGCGCGGAGCGGCCGAGAGTGTCCCGGGGCGATACAAGTTCACAATATCGCCAGGTGCCTCTGGTGCGCGCAACGTTTTTAACTCAACTACACCCCCGTGAGCCGCCGCATCGACGCATTTAATACGGCGGGTAGCGAGGCGACTATGCCGCGCAAACTTTTCCGGATATTCCTGCAATCTATACAAAAGAGCTCCTCGCGTACTACCGGGGAGCGAAACAAAAAGAATTGACTTTATTCGTTTAAGCCGAGCGATAATTTTTCTCGCGTCCGCCGCGCCTTTTTTCCTTACTAAATAATAAATACGTTTATCGGAGCCGCGCGCTTTTTCCGCGTTACACTGAAAAAAAAAGAAGAAAATATCTCGAGAATTCGCGTAATGCGGTTCACGCTGCTCGCGGTCATGGTATAACGCGATAAATTTTCTCCCTCAAGGTCCCGCGCGGGCGCGCGCGTTCGGCATTGGAAATCGAAACGTGCCGAGCGATTTTAAAGCGTCGCGAGCCTCGTTTCTCTCTCCGCACCCGCGCGCTCCGAAACCCCTTTTCTCCATACACCCGAGATCGCACCCTCGAGGTCTCTGACAAACGCGTGCGAGTTTAAGGGTTTCCGACGGAATCCCACGCGAGGGCGCGAGACCGCGTAGCACCGAGTCCCCCGCGCGCGGTTTTGCCCTACACTCGTCAAGACGCCCGTAACAAAGAACCAGCCAATCTCGTCGTCGCGAGGCCCGAATTCCTCGGCGTAAAACATCACAAATCTCGGGGCAATGACAGTTCCCCGAGTGGATATACCGCGTCGAACGGAATACAAAAAAAAAGAATTCCTCACACGATAAATTTTCGACGAAAAGTCGGATCCGCGATATCTGACATCGGTAACCGCGGGAGGTATATGTTTTTCGGAAACCATTTAAAAAAACGTTCGTAACCCCCGTTTTCCGTGTGCTACGATATACGACCTGAGATCACCGATATAGGTCAAAAGTCGATAACTCGGAGAAAAACATTTTACAAAAGGCGCGTTCCGGTCGTTCGGCAGCGTCAGTAAACTCGCGAGCCCGGCTTCGAGGTTCCAGCTTTTTATAGTCGCCAGTGTGGGTTACCGGGGGTTACTAAAATTCATAAGAAAAATAAATTCCCCAGTCCCCTTTTCTTCTGATCCCGGGGCTTTGTTTTCAGTAGGCTCTCTTTTTCAAATACCCATCGGAGAGAGAGGATAGAAGCAAAGAAGCGGCCGGGAGCGCCGCAGACACGTGCGCGAGTTAGACGAAGAAGCGGCGGGGGGGGGGGGGGGGGGTCGCGGAGGGAGCGGAGGCAACCGAAAAATACCCTCGGATAGCATAACGCGCCGTGGTATATAAGAGTGATAAGGGCGGCGCGGAGGGGAGGCGAACGAAGCTTCCTCGAGAAAAAGTAATATCGATCCGGCGTCATCCATCATGGCTCACTCTATTAAACCACCATAGCTTCCCTTGCCCCTCTGACCCTTTTTCCGCAACCACTTTACTCTTCCAATTCCACACTTTCTCCGCTCGTCTCTCCCTCGCGCGTTCGGAGATCTCTCTACGGTCGTCGCGCCGCCCTCGCGCGCGCGGTCGCCGCTCACCCGCACTGCGCGCGCGATCCATCGGAAACCACCTCTCATACTCCCAACAGGCTGGAGGCCAGTAGCCAGCCAACGCTTCCCGACTACGATTTCATCCACTTTTTCTCGTTACAGCCGCCCCGTTTCCCCAGATGTGTGTGAGAGAATATACGAGATTTTTCTCGCGAGCGCTGGCTGCCTCTCCGCTTTGAGAGGGCGAATGATCGCCCACCCCGCGCGCGGGGCGCGAACCCGCTTTCGCCGCTGCCGCTGCCTCCACGCTGCTTTGCTTCCTCCCGCTGTATACCTCAACCTTCACCTTCTTCACTCAATCATATCCTCCTCGCTCCACCCGTGTCGCGCACTCGAGGCAACTTTTTTAATCGATTGCTTTGACCCTTAACCGAACCTCGGGAAATTTTAGCACCCGAAATCTTCGTCAAACTGATTGTGAGCTTTCGAGTATCGAGAAGTATCCTTGCACTGAGAAAAAAATTAGTAAACCCAACCGAATGTGCGTTTGTGGGCGGCGAAATAAATATTTGGTTAATTGGATATTATATTTGGTTGAACGAACCAACGCTTAGATAAATCAAATTTTCTTTAATTCACAATAACTAATATTTCGTTCACGGAAAAAAATATTTATTTCGCCGCCCGCAAACGCACATTCGGTTGGTCTTACCAATTATTTTTCTCAGTGTGTTGGCCGAATATACGAAATTGTTGTGATCCAAAGAAATTCGTGGCTGGTATTAATTATTCGAGGATGATGACCGCAGTTCCGAAAAGCACTGATGAACGGCGAGTCGTGAAACCGATGAAACACGCTAATTTTGCTCGTTCATTTCGTAAAAAGGGAGGGATTGGTGTTTTTGTTTCCTAATGCAGGATGGAATAAATTAGACCTCGTGAAAGCAGCTGCTGCGTCATCTCTCGAGTCTTTCGTTCTGTGCCACAAATTAACATCTCTGAGTGAATACAGCACGCGGTCGGTGGAGTAGGGGAAAAATGTTTCCGCGATGTTAACGTGGCGCCTTTCGTTTTTGTTTCGGTCTTCGGATCACCGAGTCACCGAGTGGGGCATCATTTCTCATCCCTCGATTAAAGAGGAATCTGCGAGAGGCTTCGATGTCATTCCATAATTAGCGCAGCCTCGGATTCACAAACAGCGTGCAAGTTTTGTCAACATGCTGAACCGCAAACAGATACATTGAATATGCATGAATTATGCAGTACGCAATTTTGTCTGTCAACGAATTTACGATTGTCCAATAAAAAAAGTCATCCCGCAAGACGATTAATTAATCGAGTCTTCAACAAGATTTGATCATGGTTTCTCCATTTATAATCAGATTTCCGTCGAATCACCATTCGAGAAAAAGCTACATTTTTTTCTAATTAAATAAACGTCACTAATTACGAAGCGAAAATAAAATATCACACTTTCGTACCAATTGTGAATAATCAAGAAAAAATTCACGCACATCAAAAAATAATATTCCACAGTCTTAATGATCCACAATAATTAATTGACTGCAGTACCTAAACCCTTTTTCACCGAACGTATCGATTCCCGCCTCGCCCTTTGGCGCTCCTCCTCCCCGCGTACAATTTTCGCGCCGCCGTCGTCGCATTATCGCCGCTTCCGAAGATCACTCAGGCGCGCGAGAATCTCGCGGTGAACCAATTTCTCCGTCGGCCGCGCCGAGGGGGGTCCATTTTTTTCATCCTTATATACCCCAGCGCATACTCACGGCGAGTTTATATAATCGGCCAACATTCTCTCCCGGATTCGCAAAGTTATCGATTATTTTAGAAAAGGGGGGAAACATGCGCAAAGCGCTTCCCAACGATTCCCCACATGCGTCGGCTGCTGAATATAGTTATCGAACTCGCCATGCTCCGTATACATATACAGCGCGAGTACAATATATAGACGTATACTATACCCATGTATATCTATATATACCCGCGGAACATATATACAGCGTCGAGTCTCGCGCGGCGCATAGTTTCGCGTATAGTGGCCGCATTATTTGCACCCGGATGCCCCTGTCAGCGCGGGGAGCATCCACGCGGTTGTGTGCGCGCACATGCGGTGCAGTTTCTCGTCGTCCCTTGGCCAACACACGCCGAGCGTGATAAAGGGGGAGGCGTATATAGGTGCCGGTTGGCCGCCGCTAGTAGCCACCAGTGCCTTGATCACATGAGCGAGGAGTTATAGCCGCATACACATAAAACGCATTACAGACTCGCGACATAATTGCACCGGACAACTAGGGACCACTGCTGATAACCGGCGAGTGTTTGGTTGATTACCGGGGGGTGCGCGCTCGCCGCGCTCTGCCGTCCCAATGCGACTCTCACACCCGCATGTCGCGCGCGCGCGCGCGAGCGCGGCTTACGGCTCGCAAGATTCACCCACGGTATACGTGGAATATAATGATCTGGCGGAAGGAGGGGGAATCTCGTTCGCGCGACCCGGGAATAAAACGGATAGGTCGTAAAATTGAGAACACACGAAAGCTTTTTGCCACCTCGGGTCGCGAGAATCTCTTGCAAGTTGAAATCGTGGCGGCTGACGAGCTGGATCGTTTCCGCACTGTTTCTTGTCACTCCAGTCCGCAGTCTTGTTTCGTTGTCGGGCCCCAATCTGTGTTCACTTTTTTTACTGCTGCTTCTTGACAAGGCAGCAGGTTGGTGTTGTTTTGTCGCGACTTGTATTTGGGCATTCGAGGCGAGAAAAAGGAATCATTGGCAAAACACGTTTTGCGAATTGAAAAATAAAAATACTGCGAAGTAAAACCGAAAATGTCGTCGCCTTTGGTGAACCTTTTTCCACTGTCCGTATTCGTCCTCTCTTCATGTCCGCTGTTACTTCAACCGCAACAAAATTCATTTCCTGGCGCATATTAAACGTGACGATAATTTTTTCTACCGAAACTATGTCAACAATTCCATCGTATTTTTTTTGCCCCCCGTGCAAGTACACATAATATCCTGAATAATTACTCCGTGTGCACAAAAAAAATCGTTTCGAGGGGTAAACTGCGTGTGCGACAATTATAATGCGAGGCGTTCTCAATTTGTCGCACAGGACAAATCTAGGGTAGGGTCTTGAATAAATAATGGATTTCAACAATGCGCGGTGGCTAAATAATCATCGCAGTAGGAGCAACGCGAGCTCAGTCTACGTGGGAGGCGGAGGAGGAAGAGGAGGAGGAGGTGTGCTCGGGATAGGCATTAACGTTAATCTTTCGCGCCAGTGACCCCAGCTACGGCGGCAACATATGTACACGTAGTACGTGTTACCTACGTATTTTCGCGGACAATAAATTCCGGGCTGGTGCGGGCGCGCGGACCCCGGACAAGCCGGTGCTCTCCCTCGCCCACGGTATCCCCGGCCGCCGCTTCACTCCCTTCGCTTCTGTATTTCTCTCGCCGATAATTATCGCAAGTATGGACGGACGTGCAACCGGCAGGTTTATTGAACCGACGCAAACACGTATGGCGGATACGAGTGGGCGATACAGCTCTGCGGTATTGAGATTTTTAATTTCGGCGAGCGTGGATATAAGTAAATAAATTCATTAAAAAGTAACACGCGTTAACTTCGGGATACTGCGTTAAAATATCTCTCGCTGCAGTTTTCAGGTACGCGAGATTTTTATGTTTATTTCCGTTTTCCTTTTCCTTTTCTGTCTGGTGTATTAATGTATCAGACTGAAGAGGCGGAGTGTTATGCTTTTGACTTTGACGTGAAGTTATCAGCCTGATGTGTACGCCTTCGTAGCATATCCGCACTGAAGAACATATTTCGCGCATATCTCGCGGATTAAACCGGCAGAATTTTTCGATAACCATTTTGTTAGTCTGGTTTTTCTTTGCGATCATATTTGTACGTTGCCTAAACTACGTTTGGTCGTGATTCGAAGCGAATATAATAGAACTAACACCCGAGGGTAACCTATGCTCGAGTCTTAAGACAACTTTTTGTACCTGAACATTATTTATTGCACATTGCGCAGCTACAGTTTTTGCGGGACATTCGAAGAAAAGCTAAGCTTCATTTAATCGTGATTTAAGTCAAACGGGAAGAAAAGTAACGTCTGAGGATACCTATATTCGAGTCTTACACACGACACCTTTTTGTACCTGAACATTATTTATTGCACATTTTCCAGCCACAGTTTGTGCGGGACATCCGAAGAAAAGCTAAGCTTCATTTAATCGTGATTTAAGTCAAACGGGAAGAAAAGTAACGTCTGAGGATACCTATATTCGAGTCTTACACACGACACCTTTTTGCACCTGAACATTATTTATTGCACATGTTCCAGCTGCAGTTTTTGCGGGACATCCAATGAAACGCTAAGATTCATTTAGTCTTGATTCAAGTGAAATAAGAAAACTGTCATCCGAAGATACTTCGAATCTTACGACACACGTTCGGCACCTGAACATTATTTATTGCACATTTTCCAGCTACGGTTTTCGCGGGACGCCCGAAAAGACCCTCGTTTTTTTTTGCTGCATCTCTCCGAGGCTTTTTGCCCGAGAACAACAAGATGATTCACCGTTGAAGTTTCCACCGTTGAAAAGGATCGCGCGCCTCGAAGATTGTATCGGGCGCACCTCATTGTCGTCTAGATCCGCCAAGGATATCAATCTCCCTCGAGCGCGTTCGACACTCGGTGAATCGCGCGAGCTGCGGCGCGAGAGATTTATAAATTGCGATGCCCCACGCGACGGCAGCCTGTTGCAGTGCGCGGCGCGGGGCGTAGCTTCCGTTCCGCAATGAAATATCGCTCTGTGTAAGGTAAAAAGTTGCGTGCGCGGAATACTCGCCGAGCCCCACGAAACTCAAAATAACGACGAAAATCCCCGTGAGACGATCGTTCGCCGATTCTCCGCCTCATCATCTTCGAATCTCCTCGCGATTCCACCTTCGCCTCGCGAAGGATCAACAATTTTACAGCCTCGCGCGCCGCGATTCAGACGCGCCGCGCCTTGCGGTCCGGGCTGCGTGTAATACGAGAGACACACCGCGACTTCGCTCGCCTCTGGGTCCTCAACCCCTGCTGCTCGTCGCATTCACTGTCGCGCTCTCGTATTACCGGCGCTGCGAAAGCAGGAGATTAAAAAAAAAAAAGAAAAACTACGCGCACCTTATTCCGTTCACGTCTCTTCACCTTTCCGCGCCTCGAACGCGCGGGCGTATATATTCCGCAAGAGCCCGCGAGTTCCCGTTCAGTCTCCGAGAGGCACCGCTCGATATTGCGAATATTGCCCAAGGGTAGGAAACTCGGAAAGACCCTTGACGCCAATCAAGCTTCGGGGTATGTTTGATCAGTTAGTCATTGCTGTCGAGACCGAAGCGCCATTGTTACCGTCTATCCGTCTGTCTCTCTCGCTCTCTCACTCGCTATTTTACTCTCTCTCGCAGGCCCGGAGCACATAGAGTATTCGCCGTCGGGGCGATCAAATTGAAAAACCATTCTCTTCGCTACTTTGAATAAGTTCAAAAAGCGCCACTGGAAAACTTCGGGGACAAGTGGCAATATAAAAGAATATTCATCGTCTTTCGCGAACGTCTTCGGCTAATGAGCGTTTTTCCTTTAATTGCACTGCGAATAATCGAGACGTAATATGCCTCAGGAAAAAATGTTTAGATCGAGATGTGAGAGTGGTCTGAGGGCAGAGGAAAAAACTTAATTTCGTGAGTTAGTTCACTGGCCTTTTACACAGTTCTATAAGAGAGAATAATTAACCGAACGTCAAAAACTCTAAGGAGGTCGGAATAAAAGAAATATGAATTTTTGTCAGTTGCCGACAGTCTGATATTCGTGCAGTCTCTTCTTTATCGTTGAGACTCGAAAACCCTTTCGTTGTCGAAAACACTATTTTCCCGTCGACGCAGCTAATTTAAAAAGTGGCATTACATGCAGCCCTAGTCAGGCCCTGCTGGGGCCCTAGCTGAGTCTGACTTGAGCTGGATGTAACGCTTCTGATTTTCACGCTTAAACATCTATCGAATTTTTATTAATTTTCCTCTCACGCTTCAATATTTTTAGCTGAATAATTATTCAAGCATGCGGCTGTTAAATATACCGAATACGAGCCAATAATTGCATAATTAATAAGAACAAATTTGCGAAGAAACGACTAATTGCCGAGTATCTTAAGCGCGCAACGCGTGTATATTTTTGTCATTACCCCGAAGACAGAGCGCGCCGATGCGGCGCGCAGCTCCGGAAAAGCGGCCCGCGCGTTTAAGGCGGAAACGGTCGCTCGGAATAACTGATCGTCGACATGACAAAAAATTATGTATCGCGCGCGCGAAACACGCCGGAGGACAAGTGGGTATACGAGGGAAGTACGTGGGAGACGTGGTCTCTCCCCGAGTCTCGAGGCTCTACTAATTGAACGCGTAATTGATGAGGCTGCAGTCTGTACTTACACAATGCTCCAATTGTGCTCGGCGAAGCGCCGGCAGTGCTACCAGCAGCCGCGGCGGCGGCGGCGGCGGCAGCAGCGGCGCAGTGTGCCAATATTAGCGATGCACTCGACGTCCCTATAACGGACCCTTCTGGAGCACAAATAATGCCCCAAGTACCATAAATACTCGTCAGCTCCCGCAATATGCCACGCCAAGGAATATGCGCGTGTTCGTGTATATATACAAAGCAAAAAGTTCCGAGTGCCGCGCCTCTCGCGTCTCTACGTGGCCGCGCGCCGCGTGTTACACACACCCTTCGCGATCCTTCCTTGGCGACGGCGGCGGCGGCGGCGGCGCTCCGGATTCCCATGACAAATCGTCGGCTCCCATTTCCCGCTAATATCCGAGGTCATCGTCCATTAACCGTCCATTAATTCTTATGTTATAATACGCTTTCCTTCTCCCTTTCTCTCTCTCTCTCTCTCTCTCTCTTTCTCCGCGCTGCGGAAATAAACTCTCAGTCCGCCCGCGCGCGGGGGCGAAACTTTTCCGCGTGCTCGTTAAATCCGCTATGGTGTATCTTATTATCGTTCAACCGACAATAATAATCGTTCTTATGATACTTTCAATAGAATTTCGCCCGCGCCCGCGCGACTGCCTCCCTTTACGCAGCGCGCGAAACTCGCGGAAAGTCCGCGCGCGACGGGGGGGAAAACGGGTGAACCCGCCGCCGCCACCGCCGCCGGTCGGCGAAATAAGGTCGTATATACCGTGGCGAAAACTTGGGCAATAAAAACGCGAGCCAACAGGCAGCGCGCGCGGACCATAGATTTGTATTTAATCGGCGGCAAACTTTTGCCAAGATAAATAATAACTTGAAATATCAATTTAATGCGCCACGGTCTAGCGCCGCCGGCGGCGGCGGCGGCGGGACGTCGTGAAATATCCCCGCGCCGCGTATTCACGGACGAAAAATGTTCGTCAGTGTCGGCGGCGCGAAAAAAAAATTGCAAGCGAATAAAACTCCATTCAATCAAAGTCAAATTTGTTTTTGACACCCGGCAAAAAGGCCGGAAACGGCGCTGCCGACGCGCGGTCTGCGATTCGCGAAAGCCGCGCGTCGAACGTGCGACACGCCCGTGTATGATAATCCGATTGAACGCACGGGACTCGAGCGCGACGTATATACAACCGGCCTGGTACTCACCGCACGTGTCTAATCGCATCAGCGCGCGCCACATGCTCTGTGTCTCGCCCATTGTGTCGTATCCTTCGGATGCGTCGCTATCTCTACCGGCGATTAGCCTAATGCGGGACGTTAATTACGCCGGCGCGATAGCGTCCGTCGGGCACCCTAAACAAAAATAAAAACGACCTGAAAAAATGACTCATCCGTTCCAGCGACGAATAGACGAATCAACGAACCCCTCCTAATCTATTTTATCGGCTGTAACTCCCGGTGCGGGGAAAGGCGTACGCTGTCCCCCCCCCTCCCCCCCTTCCCCCTCCACACCCAAATC
Organism: Pimpla rufipes; assembly: GCA_963932165.1. Taxonomy (NCBI): domain Eukaryota; kingdom Metazoa; phylum Arthropoda; class Insecta; order Hymenoptera; family Ichneumonidae; genus Pimpla; species Pimpla rufipes. The sequence continues at coordinate 13,927,752 of OZ010635.1, forward strand.
TATATCGGACTCGACTCGCCCTTTTTTACGCCACTTTTACGGACTTTCCCGGACAACAAAGTCTAATTAGACATTCTCCGACGGATATAAGAATGCACAGCCGCACTCCGGTCATTCAAATTTCCCCTCGGGCGCTGACAGCCTCGTGGCGCAGACACGCGAGGCGGAAGGTCGCACGAGGAGGCCGCGTAGGAAGCGCGGAGTCGCGCCGGGGACTTTATTCCGCGCTATGCGGAGCGGTCACTGTATATAAGGTCGCTGTCGTCGTCGTCGTCGTAGTCGTCGTCTCCTCTGTACTTCCACCCTCCGGTTTTTCTTATTGCCCGTGTCGGAAGGAACGCGTCGAGTCGTCGTCGGTTGTAGTCGTCGCGCCGGTCCGCCGCTCGTCGTCGTCGTCTCGCCACCCGGCGCTCGCTCTTTATATTCCGTCTCGTCCCGCGCGCGGCCATGTCAAACATTCCCGAACGATATGGGATCCTAACACCCTTGTATCTTTCGACTCGTGTCCACGAGCCATATATATACATATACGAGCCAACCGTTTTCTCGCGACGTCGCGGAAAAAGCCGCCGGCCGCGCTGGATATTTTTCCGCGTCTTCCGCGTTTTATATTTCTTTCCCTCGCAGCGTTTCCTCGTCCACTCGACTTCCCTCATCCCTTCGCCCGTCGTTCCCCTTTATCTCGCGCGCCCAACGTGTGCTCGTGTGTGTCTGTTTTTTTTCTCTCCACTCTCATCTCTCCCTCCTCTCTCTCTCGTCCCTCTCCCGTTCGTCCTCCGCACCATGCCGCATCCAGGTCCCTCGCGCGCGGCACTCCGGGGAGCTTCGTGCGCGCCCGACCGACCTGCTCGCTCTACCGGCGATAATGCAATTTATTCAATTTCGGTGCTTCATTACGCGCGCCTCCACTCGTATTGCTTAATCGCACTTTTGCGCGTACGCGAGCACCGTGCGGGCAAAAAAAAAAAACCGCGCGCGCCGAAGGAAGCGAACGAGCTCGCGTCGCGCTCCGGTCGCGCCGCCGCGCAGCCGGAAGCGACACGAGCGCACACGGGATACGATCGTTCTCCGCGCTGCTTTTCCGCCGCTTCCGCGTTTCGCAATACAGCCGCGCGGAGATCTGGACCGCGGCGCGCGCGCGGGCATTCCGAAGCACTCAGCAGCAGCCGCGGCAGCAGCGACAGGAGGAAGCAGGAAGGAAGGAAAGCGGAGGAAAAGTGGAGAGCGCGCGGAGCGCGGCGCGGTGGCAGCCCGTGCACGAGAGTACATTATACGGTTGGCCAACCAGTAATGTAGTAATTAACTTTTCTTTCAAGTTCCCCTCTTTGCTTTCACCTCTTTATCCGCCGGCCGCAAGCTCCTCCAGGAAACATGTGTGTGCACAAGAGTTTTAACTCGGTCGGTAACCCTCGTGCCCGGCGCCTTGCCTATGGGTTACATTACCGCTGTGTGCGCTATACACAGCGAGAAAGAAACGCGTTCGCGCTCGTGTTCGCCCCCCCCCCCCTCCTCCGTCAGTATACACGTAGCACTCCAGCGGTAGCAAAGCCATATCCACCGGTTATAACCGGGGTCCGTCCCTTCGACCGCCGCGCGTCAGCCTCGATGTATCGCCCCAACCCCTCGCGCGCGCGCGCTCGCTCGCTCCACGGTCCAGTGGAAAAAATAATTACCCCATAAGCCGTGTGCGCGCGGCCAGCGCTCGTCGGGCGCCCCCCGCGCGCGCGAGATGAGCGCGCAACGCCGCTGCCGCCGAGACCCTCTTCTCGCTGCTACACACTAACCAGGCCACTGTGTGATATGCTGGTACACGAATGACTCCGGGATAAAGGGATTGGCCGGCGCTCCGAGCGGACGAGGGTGGCCGCTCTCCCCGTCTCGTTCGCTCTTTCGCGTGTGCGAGAAGCACACGCGGCTCTCCGACACCGCAGCCGCAACGCCGCATTTCTTTTGGGCGAGTCGAAAAAGAAGAGAAAGGAAAAAAAAATAAAAAAAAGGGACAGCGGGAGATGAGAGGGTGGGGCGGTAAGGGGGTGGGAGGGGGAGGAAAAAACAACCCTCACAGGGTCCTAATTAACATTTTTATTACATGGTACCCGCGACGCTCGAAAGGACCGAGCTAACCGGAAGTAACGCGTGCAAAGCTCCGGGACCTCGCGCCGGTAGATAGAGCCGTGAGGTATAGCGCGAGAGTTCGGTAATTCCACCTCCGGAATATAAATTCTTGACGCTCGCGCGCGCGTCGAGTGCGGCAGATATGCGGGCTGCGCGAAAAATTCAAGGTATTTCCGGTGGGGTGTACGTTACGCGTGTGACGGCCGAGCTCGTTCGCGTCCTCTTTACACCCTGTCTCGTCGAATTATCGATTCGCCTGGATTTACCTATCTGGCGTTTTAGCGCGCGCCGTGTATATGCGCGCGCGGACCGAGCTCGGACGCAGCGCCGATGCACGCGGGAGGGACTATAACTGTGTTGCGGAGTTTCCGGCTCCACGTCGCGGATTAAACTCCTATAGCTCGTGGCAATCAGGATATTTTAATTATTCTTTAATTGAAGTTCACCCGGCTTTTTGTAACTTTCTCGCGCGATAATTGGATAATCAACGCGATACGGCGGCCGCCGGCTGTGAGAAATTTGAGAAGACAGCGTATGGCCGCTCCGTGGGCTGCTCTACTTTTTGCGGTCGAAAAATATTTTCAACCCTCCGAATTGATGGACTTTTTTTGAGTTAAACGAAGCCACCGCGCTGATCAAATTTCGAATAAATTGGCAATCTCAGCTGTCACTGAGTGGAACGAACACTTTGGATTCAATTTATTATATCGTAATTTTTTTCTTATTCTTTTGAAGAGTAATTTTTTAATCACTGTAGCTAAAAAAGTGCCCGATTGAAAAAAAAATCTGTAATGTAAAAACGGATAAATGAATATAGTACCAGAGATCACTGATTTTTTATTCAGGGGATGAATCTGTGAACTACAAACAGGAAATTGAAGTAAATTCCCGACTGCGGCGTGGTAAATAACATTAGGAGATCCTCCCGTCAGGATATTGGCGAATACGTTATGAAACTTCGTCAATCGAAGATTGGCCTAAATTAATCACGCTGAAAAATGGTAGATAGCGAATTGTTGCCATCCAGAATTATTTGTTTTTTGCGCTATAGTTTTACGTTTCGCGGCACGCAATCTCGAACGCGCCGTGTCGGGGACTTTTGAATGGGATGGTAGAGCGCAGAAACCGGAGCAGCCAGCCGCACTGGAGTTAATAAACCAGACGTCGGCCCAACCTCTGGTTACCTTGATGTTGCTACATAGTACACGCGTGCATGCATGAGATTACCGTATTTCCCAGGTAGAGAGCGAGTGGGACGGCGCATAAGACCACACGGATGCGCCGCTGCCATTTATTCCATGAGCTTAAATTATTTCGTCTCCTATTTTTCCTTTCGCCTCGTTTGCCCGGCTCTCGACGGCTCGACGAATGCCCTTCCAGCCGGACACTCTGCTCGCATTTTCTGTCCATCTTCCCCGCTCCCTTCCTCTCGCCTCTAACCCGGAATTTTTCATAATTTCGACTCTCGCATGCGATATACCGCACACAACCGAAAATTCCGCGAGCCTCTCGCAGCTGCCTCGTTATAATCGAATGAGTATGCGAGACCGAGAGGTCCTGTTGTGTGTGCGGCTATACGTGCCACCACGTATAATATATAGTATAGCTTTTTTTTTACTTTGCCCGACTTCTCCACTCGTTCCCCGAGTACCAGAGAGACCAATGTAATTAGTACTGTGCCGAGATTAATTCATCGGAACTAAAAATGGACTATAAAGCAGTCCATTATTCTTTTCCCTTTTATCGTATACGTATCCACTTATGGATATGTGAAATGTAAAGATTCGTGTTTAAATTTTATGTTAATTCATACGTAACCGAAGTTTCAAGATAATCATCGAATTCACGGATATGGCGGTTGGTGATATTTTTTTTTCGACATTTTTCTTTGGTCGGATATTCCAGCAAGTGACGGGAGGGTTAAAGTGTTAGATTTAAGATATACATATCTTCACGAAGAAACGATAGTTCAAAACCATTTTAATGTGAAAAATCTATTTTTTGTATACTCGAATTGCAATCGAACAAATTCTCTATCGCATAACACAGAATTCGAATGGGCATGTTGATATGAAACAAGTATATCAATATGATATTTCAATTCCAGGTGAATTTACAGAACAGAAATAAAAAAATATTGAATCAGATACATTTTTCGTCCGTGACGCGTCGACAGAGATAATTCGAGTTACATTTTAAAGTAACGGAAGACTCCGGGAAAATAAAAGCAATGGTAGCGCCTCGTCTCGAGAGGCATAATTAATTTCTTTGAAACTTGTCGTCGAGACTCTACTGCGTCTCTTGATACCGAAGATAACAATAATTACCATTTCTACTGGCAGTTGATATCGACAATTTCCTTTTTCTTGTTTTTTTTTCAAGACACCAACACGCGACGGTAGGGCGTCCAGTGCCGGTGAACCAGGAAAGGAAGGACAGTGCGCAGGGCTGATAATTGCCCCTGAGACGTATCTGTCACGGGTATACACGGAATAGAGCGTTGGGCAGCCGAAGCTGGCGTGCGCGCGGGCGAGAACCTATTAATAAGGCTACTTAATTGCTTAGTGGGTTCAGTGATGGTCCGCTTGGGATAAACCGAGAGTCCAACGTGCAGCGACTCGACCACGTCGACGTCCAGCGCGAGCTCAGCAGTCTCTCTCTCTCTCTCCGTTTCTCTCTCGCTCCGATTCTCCGTCGCTCGCGCATATAACTCGCCGTTCGGCTTGCCTTGTATAATTGATCGCATTGGGAAGGCCTGTCCATAACTCCGAGCAAATAATATGTCCCAGTCGGCGCTAATTAGCTCCCGAGTCGTACCTATAGCGCATATGCATGCCACGGTTACTGCTTGAGTTCGCTACCGCCACCGCCCACGGGATCTATCTCGTCTCTTCTTGCTGCCGCAATAACTTCCTGCACAATCGCGTACGTCCTCGTACACCGGAGTATTTCGAATTGTCAGACAATGAAAAAAAAAACGACCATTACCTGGTGAAGGATCGCGGGTCGGTGACCTACAAACACGATGGCTCTCCTGTACGAATGACCTGAAATTACCGGTTAAATAAGGATTTTATAAATTCACGAAATTCTCAACCTCCGTGGACTTCGCAAATGGATAAAATCTGTAATTTTATGAGATTTCGCGGAGGGTATGAAATCACCGTTTCACACTGCAGACTCGTTGACGGATATTGAAGCTCCTTTTTGCGACTTTTACGATTTTTGAGGATGCGACTTTAAACTTCGGTGGAAAATTCAGAAATCAAGATATCGCGTTCGTCCTTACGGCATTCTCTTCGTTATAGAGTTTTCTCTCGAACGAAGTTAGAAAATCCAGGATCGATCGATCTAAAAAAATAGTAATCTAAATTTTAGTGTAGTTACAACTGGGTAAGCACGCGAAACGCGCGTTTGGGCAAGTAAGTTTAAAAATACGACATAACATCGAGGCAAAATTACACATCAAATTCAGGAATCAACACATTAATGTCTGTCGTACTTAAGAAATCGTTTCTCATATTTCTCAATGACCGTCACAATACCCTGCAGCGAATATCGTGCATTGACGACGCTGAAGTGCGTCTCGACTCCTGTAAAAATATTGTGACCCCACTCTGCATAATATCGCGCGGTCGGCGCGAGCACAAAAGGTATTTTGGTTCTCGGACTACTTGACTGTTCATACACATTGATTAATCGGGGTAACTCCATTACACGCGGGATCGCACGTCGCGGACGCGCACACAGCGACCACACGGTGACTTGTAAAGCGGGAGGCCAACACTTCCGTAGGGGGCGCTGTAACCACGTGTGCATTTTATTCTATTTTTCACTACTAAAAGGTACTTTGCAACGCCTAAAAGCAAATTCGAGCGATTCATACGTTTGGTATTGCCCGGGCATGCGTTACCCTTCCCCCTACCCCCCGCCCCTCTCATCGCGTACACCACTTTGCGTCCCCTTTTCTGTGCCGCGAACGCGCGTTACCACAATGGCGGGCCCGTCAACCCAAATGGAACCTACCCTCTTCTACCGTCGGGTGGAACCGTATTAAACGTTAAAGTATTGTCGAGCGAGAGAGCGAGAGAGAGAGAGAGAGAGAGAGAGAGAGAGAGAGAGAGAGAGAGAGAGAGAGAGAGAGAGAGAGAGGAACGCCAGACCGAGAGCGCGACACAGAAAGCGAGAAAGAGCCGTGCAACGCGGAGGGTAGGAGCGGCGCCCTGTTCGCTATATTCTGCGGACACAATGCTGCACAGGAATGCGTTTTAACAGCGTACACACACACTATATAGGCTAAAGAATAGAAAATTTAAAGGGGCACCCCTCGGATGGAAAGACGATAAACCGGTGGTAGTTACGATGTTCGCCGTTTCACGTAACACCGCATATTACCGGATCCCCGCACGACGCCTGAGTGCCGCAACAAAAACTGAATTTCATAAATCAAATCCTATTTGGAGTCGCATTCGCTTTCACACAATTGCCAATACCCACAGATGTTATTGACTTCGTGAGCTCTCTCGTAATAATGTGGTAAATCCTCGGTGGAACTTTGCCTTTTTCATTTCGGAGGGTGATGATCGTAAATAAGTTTTGGAATAATCGGCACAGAAATCGTTACGGTAATACTTACGTTAAACACCACACAAAGACGAAATATAGTTTCAATGAATGGCGCAGGTATATTGAATAGTTCCGCAAAAAAGTTACACATTGAAGTATAGACATTTTTTTATTTTCTTATTGTAACACGGAATACCGTATACTTGAGATGTATTTTGGCAACAAAATTTCAATAATTCACATTCCCTTTAATTTGCACAAATTGAGGTTAACTTTCGGTACACTCGAATTACAACCGGTGGAACTTCAGTTCACGGCGCAAAGTTTTGCGTCAGCAAGTCAACGCTAAACAGATAATTAATCAGCGTGAGCCGAAATTTGTCGGCGCTTCGCTGTCCCTTCGCGGGGACGTCGCTGCACCTGCAGTAAAAACTTCGAAGCCGGTAATAAACTATCTCTCGCTGTATCACCGGCAATCGCACCGCGCGAGTCCTCCGCGGTGCCTCATATCGAAGATGAATTATATATAGACGAGGAGATTAATAGAACAAGTTTGGGCCAGACACGGAGAGCAAAAGCACCCAGCACCACGTCCTCATATTCTCCTCGCGCGAAAGGAACGAACCAGCGAGTTACGAAGAGAAGTAGAGAGAGAGAGAGGGAGAGCGAAAGACAGAGATGTCAAGATAGCAGCGTCAGCAAAAGGCAACCGAACTTTCGTCTGTGTCTACATAGGTATAGGACGCCCGCTCTGCGTGCAGACTACAGACGCTGCTATCGAGTTCGGCCACCTCACGGGGATTTGTGAACAACGAAAATTTCCACACACACACACACACACACACACATAGACCCACACTCTCGCCCATTTCGTACCCATAAAGCCACAGAGAACTTCCTTACACGGGGTCGTGTGCTACTTCGACCGAATGGCAGCTTTGGTAGTGGTGCGTAGACGACCTGGACCCGGAGTTCTAAAACGCAGCTTCGGGGGGCGAAGTAGCGGCGAAGGGTGGTCAGGGGCGGGGAAGGAGGGAAGGAGAATAGAATCCACGTTGGTAACCATACAGGCACCTATATAGACACCGGTAGATGTGCTGGCAGTGTCAACCCTTCGCCAGCTCAGATCGCGGGGCGGGAGGAGGTGGAGGGGGAGGCCGCACGACGCAAGGGTTGCACGATTTTATCTATTGCATTCTTTCGCTAAAGGGTCTTTCACTTTGTTGTGCCGTGGTTCTTTGGTTAGGCGTGCACGACAGTATGGACCACCGCTGGCATACATTATATATAGTCAATAATAGGGTCCTTCTCACCGGGGGCTGCGTGCACCGAACTCTTTTGGAGCACTTTTGGTTTTCGTTTTTTTTTTCTTTTTTTTTCTTGCTCTCTGTCATCCCTTCCTCCTCGCTCTCATTAGAGCAGCCTCCGCGGCCGAGGAATCGCTCTCTCTCTCTTTTACTCTCTCGTCGTCTATACCTGGGTTGACACGACGCACCAGAGCGGAGCAGCGGAAGGAGCGTTGGCGCGACGACGGCTATGGCGGTCCCTCGTCCAACGGCTTTTAAAGAAATCGAAAGGAAGAGATAATCTCGAGACACCCGGGGACCCTCGTCGCTCTCGGTTCCTCGGCGATGCGACAGTGTCAGCGAGTTAAGGTCCCACCGACGAGAGCACCGTGCCCCACGCCGCTCCCATAACCTTTCTTCCTTCTCCTCGGCTCCACCTCGCGCGCGGTGTTTTTTTTTTAAACCCGCCTTCGGCCACGTCGCGGAGTCCTTCGCCGGTCTCTCGTCGCTCGCCTTCTTTTACCTCGGCGCGCAGCAGTTATACCTTTTCATTCGCACCAGTATCGCTAAACGGATCAACGATCGCGGGACCCACCCGCCTGATTATCTTTATGAGGACTTTCAGGGCGCCGGGAGATTTATGTCCGACTTTAGGGAAATAAATAGGTATTCGAGACGTCGACGTGTACGCGCAGTCACGCGAGATGGCGCGACGCTGTGGAACAGGTTGAGGCTGATATAAAAGTGGTGGCCGGTGCGTTTTTCCACGAGGTCACTAGCTGTACATTTCGACAATGGTTCGAAATGGCTGGAGAAAAAAAGGTGGTATCCTTCATACCCTGGGCTGGCTCTGAAAAAGTTGCTGACGTGGCGAAACGGTTTTTCCAGACGAGGGTGGGAATGGATCAGTGCGTCCGTCAATTTAGTGTCACAGCAGTGACAGACATTTCTGGCTATTGGGATTATTCTTGAACTGATGTCTCGAAAGAGGCATTTTTTATTTATTTCGTAGTCCGATTATCACTTTTTTTGAGCACGCTGTGCAGGTTCTACAGATGCGGGTAGGTCGCGATGTCTTTACTTTCGTTGCTGTGATACAGTGGGGAAAATCGCTGAAACGAAAACGGAAAAGGATTAACGTGTTAGTTTTTAAGTAACATTTTTTTCTACTATTTTACTTTGATTTATTGGGTTTCAATAAAATTCTGCCAGATTCGTAATCGGTGAAAAATTTCCGATATCCAGTATTGACGTCTGGAAAAAAAAGCTTGAAATGCTTTTTCACGAATCGCTTTCCTGATACCTCTCGCAAAAGGATAAAAACAAAACGTTATTATATACAGTTATAACTGTATCCAATATAACCAGTAAACCAGCTCCGGAACGAAAATGGCCAAAATCGACCTCACACAAATTTTCTTTTCAAAACATCGATTTTTCACCTATTCCAAAGTTCCCAAGTCGCATATTTTTCCCGCGAAAACACTCTTTTCAACCCTTTTTAAAGTGAATTTGAAAAATATAACTAACTTTTTTTAGCAGAACTGAAAGATCCAACTATTGCTCGATAAATGAAAAAATCTGCTACTTCATATTTTTCACGTTACACTTACACTTTTTAAGGAAGAAAATTAGCGTTCGAGTCCCTTGATATCAGTATTGACACTTGACATAAACAAACAAATTTAATACATGAACTTGCTCCCGAATCCGGTATGTCTGTCGATACCGACGACCAATCAGGGCACGAAATAGATCGGAAACAAAGGATTTTATGACTCACAGACATTTTAGTGGGGGATTAGTCATTCTGAATGTCTGACAATAAACAAAATAACGCTTATTCGATATCATCAATTTGAAGAAGTACTCGAAGATCTTAACATAAAACTCTATGGTAATTTTACAGTTATCAGCATCCCTGACATATTCATCTTTATATTAGGTATTCAGATTCTTTTTTTCGCGCGCTGCACCCTTTCATCGTGATACAATTCATCCTCGTGAAGCATACGAAAATTATTTGGAGTATCTCGAATTAACTGTTACATCGAGAGTGTGAATGAGTGTTTGAATAATTCATGAGAAACGTTCATTGTAGTGCGTTGCGAATCAGAATACTTTAGCACGTAGCAGTATTTGTAGCAGGAGTCAGTAGTATTGCAGAATAGTAGCAGTGGTAGTAACAGAAGTGGTGGTATAGTAATATCGTGGCTGGAGCGGGGGTGCATCGTCGAGACTTTCGAAAATAAGTTACAGCCCCCTGCGGTAACCAACGCCTATATGTGCTCCCGTACCACCGTCGAACCCCCGTAACTCATGGCATCGGGTTACTCTGCTAAAAATAACCAGTACATCGGGCTCGTGCTTCCCAGTCTCTCACTCGCGACCGGAGTTTCCCCCGATAAGCCTCGATTCCAGTGTCGAATGTCAAGAGCACCGACATTGTGCGTGGCTAAGTGCCTCCTGCGGGAAGGCAAACTCTCTCTCTGTCGACTTTGGTTGCTGCGCTTCTCGGTATATCCACCATACACTCCCCGTTCAATTTTCCTCGGTTCGGCTCGCCGACCCCATCGGCCCACGCATACAGCAACACAATAAGGGAAAGTGAAATCCATTTTCGTTATTAGAGCTTGAAAAGAAATTTCTTGTTTTCTCAACTGTCGGCGCTTCGAACTCTTTGTGGAGTCTTGTCGAGTGCAGATGCCGTCGCATAGCAAACACAGTGCGATGCAATTTGATAGGCGTCAACTTATAGAAATAATTTGATTAAATAAACTCAATTTTCGTAGAATTTTACAAAAAATTATAAATCATTTGGTATTATCACATTAAGATAACTCGTGGTGGAGGGAAATAAAAAATGGTTAGCGAAACGTATTTGCTGCGGAATCAAGAAACGCCGCGATCTTCTTCGATTCATTAGTGCTGAAAATTTAATGACTGCACAGCGGTAATGATGCACCGAGATCTTTCTCAAGGTTACTGTTATGTTTCGAATTTTAACTCCACCGGTTGAGATACTGTTACAGCGCTGTTTGCATAACAATGCAAAATCACCATTACAAGGTTAACGTTGTTTATTTTGGCAAAACCCGTTGAGGGCTTCATCTATTACGTTCAAAAACACGAAGGCAACGCTTGGGTATTTAATAACGTACGTATCCATTACACGCCAATCTGTTATCAGAGAATTCTTGAATAATTGCCGCGATTTAATGATTCGTCGAAACATGAGAACTTGTAGTAATTGCGAAATGGAAATATTACTTCCATATATTTTTTTGCTACGATATTTTTTCTTGTAAACGAAATACTGCACCAGGTTATTATTATTATTTTGACTTCATCGTTTACTTTTTTCACGTAACATGTTTCATTTCGCGCTCGTGTTATTAGACCGTACAGGCCGTTATATTAACCTTCAGCGTTTTGCAACGAGCCGAGAAATGTGGTTGTCTTATAACGAGGCTCTGGAAGTTCTGTAATGCCGAGTGACGTACGTCTGCGGAGATTTGGGTAATCTGTTATCTGAAACGAAGTAAACCGGGCGAATATTCGGCCAACAAAAATAAGGAAAAATGAGGGGGAGTCTGTGAAATGGAATTACTTCTCCTGTTACTCACCCCGACCCACGCCTTGGTGCGCCGCCCGCCCCTGCTGATCTCAGTCTCCCGCGCAATATAATCTTATCACCCGCATGATTAATCCTGCAGCCCTCTCGCTCTCATCGGAGCAAACTTATCTTCCGTGGAGATGTGTGTGACCCGCCCCAACTACGCCGCCGCCACCACCACCACTAACGCCGTCGCCACCGCTGCAACTACAAATACTTTCATCGTCGGGGAATCCAGCGAGATTCACAGTGTCGAGAGTTCGTCTTGGCGAAAGGGGTACTTACACCCCCGCCCCGCGCGTCGTTATCACCCTCGACTAAACTTCTTGGAAGGATCTCGCGCTCGGTCGCTATTGCTCCTCCCGGGTTATCGGCCAATTTGTCATCCAGTCTCCCGTATCGACGTCTCTGCCTCGTTCACTCAGCTCCACGGGTAATAAACCATGAAACTGAAAGAGGTTGTTGCGCGATACTCGAGATCTGAATGGAGCTATGAAATGAAGACAACGCGTAAACAAACTCGAAGCTTATAAATGCATATTAGAAGTGAAAAACTATGATGGTAGTTCAATACGAGTCTCATCGGCTGATTTATTGCAATCGATAAAAGTCTCGCGAAATGGTTATGGCGTTAAATTACAATCTGCAGAAGGTTTTAACAGTCTATTGGTACTGATAAAGCAGATAAAATGATGAAAATTTTACGTACGTTGTCGTTTAGAGGCCGAAAATAGTATGACAATGTTTCACGCACAGATTTTTATTAACAGCATCGTCCATTGATACATTTTTCGTAATAACGTTTCTTCATTCTCGGAGTACAATTGTCACTCGTTAATTATTAGCTTCGAAAAATGTGTTATTTGCGTCCTCATAGTGAAAGCTTCATTTCAATTAATTTGTTCATGTAACTCGCGCTTTACATGACAATTTCATGGTTTACATGAAATTGTGAACAGTGCGTACGTAGTTCACAGGTTTTTCACGTTCCGCCCGCGGGAGGAAATTGTCTTTTTTTCGTCGTGTTTTGCGGAGCGAAAATGATCGCAGCTACGTTCAATGCAGTTGAAGCTGACTGTTCACTGTTCGTCCCGCAAAACCATCATGCAAAGCACCACTATTTATGCACTCGTTACAAAAAGTATCGCGTGTAACGAGGGCCGAAATTGGTGATTACGACTGGTGCGATTGCTCACCGAACCTCGTACTCGTCGCAATTGCCAACTTTCGGCCCTTGCTACACAATATACTATTTTATCCGTGTTTTTCATGTCAGCATACCAAAATCGATCCCTGGAATGCAATTTTCTTTTCTTTTTATTTCAAATATGAACTTTTTACGCCACTAGAGTTATCACACGCGCTAGCGCGCGTGCCTGAAAAACTGTTCGCGAAAACCGACCCTGTTTTTTTTTCTTTTCAAAATATCGACTTTTAACCTATACCATCGTTCTCAAGTGGCATATTCTACCCCTAAAAATACTGGTTATCAAACTTTTTTAATCGATTTTGAAAAAAATATATTTTTGGCCACGAAAATATTTTTTTTTCTGTCAGAAATCGTAGATCCGGCTCCGGACCCAAAATCGCCAAAATCGACCCCAATTTTTTTTCTTTTCAAAACATAGACTTTTAACCTATACCATCGTTCTCAAGTCGCATATTGTACCCCTAAAAATACTGGTTATCAAACTTTTTTAATCGATTTTGAAAAAATATTTTTTTGGCCACGAAAATATTTTTTTTCTGTCAGAAATCGTAGATCCGGCTCCGGACCCAAAATCGCCAAAATCGACCCCAATTTTTTTTCTCTTAAAAATATCGACTTTTAACCTACACCATCGTTCTCAAGTCGCATATTGTACCCCTAAAAACACTGGTTATCAAACCTTTATAATAGATTTTGAAAAAAATATTTTTTTCTGTCAGAAATCGTAGACCCGGCTCCGGACCCAAAATCGCCAAAATCGAACCCAATTTTTTTTCTTTTCAAAATATCGACTTTTAACCTATACCATCGTTCTCAAGTCGCATATTGTACGTCTGCGGAAAATTCGTCTAAAACAATTCGTCTAAAACAATTCGTCTAAAATAATTCGTCTAAAATACAATTCGTCTAAAATACAATTCGTCTAAAGCACAATTCGTCTAATGCACAATTCGTCTAAAGCACAATTCGTCTAATGCACAATTCGTCTAATAACAATTCGTCTAATGCACAATTCGTCTAATGCACAATTCGTCTAATAACAATTCGTCTAATCACAATTCGTCTAATGTACAATTCGTCTAATGAACAATTCGTCTAATGCACAATTCGTCTAATCACAATTCGTCTAATGTACAATTCGTCTAATGAACAATTCGTCTAATGCACAATTCGTCTAATGAACAATTCGTCTAATGAACAATTCGTCTAATTACAATTCGTCTAATCACAATTCGTCTAATTACAATTTGTCTAATCACAATTCGTCTAATGAACAATTCGTCTAATCACAATTCGAAGAACGTTTCCTACCAAAATAGACCACATCGACTAATGATTTCCGCTATAGTTGAGAAATATGAATTATTAGATGAATTGTTTTTTTAGACGTATTTTTATTAGACGAATTGTCTTTTAGACGTATTTTTATTAAACGAATTGTTTTAAACATTGTTTCAGACGAATTGTACATTAGTCGAATTGTACATTAAACAAATTGTGATTAGACGAATTGTGCATTAGTCGAATTGTACATTGAACATTGAATTGTTATTAGACGAATTGTTTTAGACGAATTGTATTTTAGACGAATTGTTTTTAGACGAATTGTGATTAGACGAATTGTTTTTAGACGAATTGTGATTAGACGAATTGTTTTTAGACGAATTGTGATTAGACGAATTGTGCATTAGACGAATTGTGCATTAGACGAATTGTTCTTAGACGAATTGTGCATTAGACGAATTGTTTTTAGACGAATTGTGCATTAGACGAATTGTGCATTAGACGAATTGTATTTTAGACGAATTGTGCATTAGACGAATTGTATTTTAGACGAATTGTTTTAGACGAATTGTTTTAGACGAATTGTTTTAGACGAATTTTCCGCAAATCCATATTGTACCCCTAAAAACACTGGTTATCAAACTTTTTTTAATCGATTTTGAAAAAAAAAAAATTGGCGGCGATTTTTTTGTCAAAGATCATAAAATTCGGCTTCGGACCAAAAATCGCCAAAATCAACCTCAGAAATTTTTCTTTTCAAAATATCGACTTTTAACCTATACCATCGTTCTCAAGTCGCATATTCTATCCCATAAACACTGGTTATTCGTATAGTACAAAAATCGTGAGACAGGGGTCGCATAGCCTAAGTTCCCTCACTACCCCGTCCTAGAGGAGCGCTTCCATTGGTCCTCCACTTATTCTCCCCCGATCTGCATAAATATATTCTGATTGGTAGTCCCTCATCGCCACTTTTCCATCCCTCCAGCCTCTTCAACTAAGACATCTTACACCACGTCTTTTGGATATCTTTTGGATACCTTTTAAGATGCCTTTTGGATATTTAACAGACCTGTTGGGGGGGGGGGGGGGGGGGGGGAGGGCTTTGATTCACTTTGAAAAATATCGTTATTAATGGGCATACCACAATTTCTCTTAATTTCAATTTCTTACTCAAAACGACTTTTTGTGAGCTCAACAAGAACATTTTGTTACCGATACACCAAAATGATTTTTACATAAAAAAGTAACTCTCCAGTTTTACGAGTTTAATTTTTCCCATGCAAACATTTTTATATTTCTGGTAAACTTCAGCGAGTATCCTGACAAAACTATCTTCAACACGCTCGATCTGAGATTATATTTTTTTAATATCTCGTTAAAAACGTTCGCGAAGTGCGGTCGATTTTCCACGCGAAATTTCTGCGTATTCCAGTGAAAACAAGAGGACGAGACGGAGAATAGGTTATAAAACAACGTGAACACGTGGCGCGGAGGTCGAGAGCAAAGGAGAGTCGAGTGGAGAGCTGTGAGCGATGAAGGATCAGAGGGATAGGGGTAGGAAGAGAAAGAGTGCTGGTATAATCAGCCGACGAGGAGGCAGGCGGGCGGGCAGGCAGGAGGCAGGGCAGTCAGACAGACTGGGAAGAGGTGGCGGTGTGGGGTAGAGAGCATGATTCTCTCTCGCGAGAGAGCTCGCAGCGGCAGAAACGTTTAGCACTGCCATGGATCATGGGGCGGTAATGACGCCATGAATATGTATGCCTGCCGGAGAAAGAAGGGGAACGGGAGATACTTATGCCGTTGGCTCTGCGCCGGGTATATAGGCCCTCCGTGTTCCGAGGACGCCGCGGCTACGTAGGCCCCTCCAGAAGAAAAGAGGCCGTTCCATCATCGGTAGATCGAAAGATGTGGACGAGGTGAACTGCACGCGGCCGCTGGTATGAAGGTACAAGAGACATTAGAGTAGAACACGTTGGTATACGTTTAACCTGGAGGACGAAAACAAAAAATGAAAAATAAACTAGAGCACATTGAAAGCACGAAGAATGCGTCGCTGCCAAACACACCAGACCCGTCAATGAATTATAGGAAATATGTTCTTGATTCAAGCCGTAAAAAGCGATTCTGTCATTTTATCTGTATTGCACCAGTAATCATTGAAGTTGAAATGCAAAGCAGATACGATTTTTAGAAGAATAAACGGAATATGTCTGGGCTAGGCGCAATGAACCTGCTGTCTGAATATATTTCCTCGACCTTGATCAAGTTTGACTAATTACCGGTTGAAGTTAATTACATTCAGGGTTTCCATCGCATACTCGAGAGTTGGGCTGGCAATCTGATGAGCCATCTGACCTGTCCGAAAAGCTGGAAGACTGACGCTGTAGAAATACATGAGACATGCACTGTTAAAAATGTGATGTTAAAAACTGTACACCACGACGGTGTCTATATAAGTCCAAACCAATTACGGTGATAACGAGCGGTGTTACGCGAAAAGTCTTACAATGTATCGTCACTTTACATAGGAATAAATTTAACGAAACGGCTGGTGTTCATTTTACACCGTAAAAAGTGTTACTGTTAACACTATAATAAGTAATACTACGAAAAAGTCCACACCAGCAGCGTTGGACACCGTATATTCCTAGCAGTGTGCGAACGTTTTTTACAACTGCCAGACAAGGGAACTACGCAAGAAAAAAAGGTTTGCTCGATCATCAGTCGATCGAGGGACGTCACAGAGAGTCAGGCGAACAAGGACTTCAATAAAGGTACAAGACATCGGGGTGGAACATTCTGGTACGCGTGTAACCCAGACTACGAAGACGAAAAAAATAAAAATAAAAAAAGCAAAGGACAGAAAGAGGAAAGAATGACGTGTGCGTGAACGAGGGCGTGCCCTTGCGGCGCTGCAAAACAAACGAGGTCCGTTAATGAGACCAGCGTCCAGCCAAAGGAAGAGGAAAAAAAAGAAGAGGGTAACCAAAAAAAAAAGCGCGTTTCGAGTCTCCGTGGTCCAGCGGGAGCAACAACAGGAGCACCGGCAGCCCCGCATCCAACTTTGCATAGGAATTCATTTCACGTCGTTCACACTCGCCCTTAATACATAGCCGGCGGGTGGGATATATACGAGGAGCGAGAGCGTTCGAGCGGTCGAGCGAAAGGCGCGCGCGGTTTGATTCGGGCAACCGGACGCCCAGACGCCTCGACGCTCATCGGCTACTCCGCTCTATACACCGGACGAGGCCAGAAACAGCGCCAGGACCTCCAGCATAACGGTGGTGCCGAACGGTCCCTCTGGCTTGTTGGACATCGCCGTTCAACCGTGGAAACTGTAAAACCTGGTGCGCGCAGCTCGCCTCTATGTTCCCTGCCCCTAGAGCTCGCCGGTCCACAGCGGCGCCCCGGGTTTTCTCTCTCCCTCTCACGTCGCCGATCGAATTTCGGTTTCTCGCGCCGCTTCGCTCTTTCGTCGTCCCCTGTGACAGAAATAGTGGCGACGATTTTTCCTCGTATCTCTCAGCCGCCCTAATAATTGTAACCGCCACTGTCGGCTCTTTTCTTCATTTCCAATTCCCGTTTCCAGGGGATTCTTTTTAGAGCTCTTTTTCCCGCCGCCCCCCCCCCCCCCCCCCCCCCCGACCGTCCCGGAGAGAATCGACGAAAATGACGAATGGATATTGACAGACGGAATATTGACAGTTGATTTTTCGTCTCGTCGCGAGGATTTACGATGGCTATATGGACACGTCCGTCTGTATACACTGACGTACAAGTCTCAGCAATAAAAATTGTTAATCCTGTCATTGCGAGATGAAGTGCGGGCTCGGTGTTTTCGCCGAAATAGCCCGTATCAGGCTGCGTAAAATAGTATAATGATAAAATCGATAATAGAACGACGAATATCTTCGGTGATGGGCGAGTTAGGCCGCGCGAGCGCACTCGACTGTTGGCCGTTGGAAGGAATGATGGACCGTGCGGTCCGGCGTGATTGACGTTATTGCCACATGCGGGACAGTATTTTTCGGCTTCCCTCGCGCGTGTGCTGCACGGTGGCACGACGGCCGGGTCGCCGTGTGTGCACACAGGGAAATAACATTATGGTCTCCCGAGAGCAGGGCCTGCGGTTTACCGACCCCCTCGCAGACCCACGAACGGCCTTTCGCACTGCGTTGCTTTTCACTTTAATAATTTTATTTATAACACCCGTTAAATGATTTTCAGTTACTGCACGTTTCGCTTCTGCTCCATAACTCGCGCGCGCTAGACGCGCAAAAAAGCAAAACGCTTCGGCAGAGCATAAATTTATTCTCGGGTTACGATGACGATTAATTTAAATTGGTTTCTATTTATTCTTGGCCCAATTTTACGAACAGGATGCTTAGAATTTTTTTTAAGAGCCCCGTCTCGCTCGCTGTGCATTCATCGCGGTCGTAGAAAATACGGTTATAGCCTGAAAAAAACGACCGTGGCAATTTATAATTGATCATTCCGACCCTCGCTCGTTTCTTCGCGATGCAGAAGGTCTGGTCTTATGTCTCGTCGGCTGTAGCGAACGTGCTATTCGGGGAGTTGGGTCTCCGTTTTTTCCGATACATTCGATTCGTCTCGGCATTAATTCGATTCTCGGTTAAGGATAAATTTATGCTTGGGTCATGCGACGATTAATTCAAACTGAAACACTTGTATTTATTTTTGGCCCAATTTTAAGAATAAAAAGGTGCTTCAAGCGAAGCTTTCAGCCATCGTTTTAAGGCCGTTTTCTTACGTCTAGTCTCGCCGCTTTACATTCGTCGCGATCGCAGGAAATACGGTTATAGCCCTAAAAAAAAAAACATCCGTGACAATTTATAATTGATCAGCCCGACCCTCCGTTCGTTTCTTCGCGACGCAGAAGGTCCGCTCTTGTTTCGTCGTTTGCACCGAATGTGCTATTCCGGTGCCTCGGCTCTCCGCGTCTTCTCCCATACTCTCGATTCGTCTCGGCCTTTAATTCGATTCCAGAGCGAGTTTATTCCAGCCATCCCGGCCCGACGGCTCTCGACCCATCACGTCGACGTCGCGGCTGCGGTCCTCGGCGAATCTGCCGCGCGTAGGAGAGACAAAAGGAGCGTCGCGAAATTTTTTAAGCCCCGAGCCTCCCGCCTATGCGATCCTAGGGACTCTCCTTCCTCGAATCTGTTTCCGATATTTATCGCCGTCCCACCCGTCGCTTAATTCTCTTTCCTCGGAAGATTCGCCAGCGGGGCGCGAGGGAAAGAAAGAGATATCTCGTCGTCGTCCTGCGGACCGCGGCGCGGAGAATATAAAAGTAAAAGAGTGCGGCATCCCGACGCGCGGCTAAGCTCCGAAGGGGGACACGTGAGGTCCGACGGGCCGGCCGTCTGGTTACGCCCGCACCGCACGCATATTTCGAAGGTTACGTCTTCTCCTCCGGCGCCTTTTATTCCTCGCATTCTTCCTCCAACCCCGAGGCCCCGGCGAAGGTCGCGCCATCACTTTTGATACGCGCGCACTCGCGTCCTAGAGCCGCAAGCTGAGGTGGATGTCGGTGCTGGGCCGTTTAGTCGGGAAAGTAAATTGGCCGTATAGTCCGGACGCAGCCCGCAGCAGCCAGTGGGGCCCGGCGGAGCGAACTGCCGCTGGTTTGCTCCTCTCTCTATCGCCGTCTCTCTCTCCCTCTCTCTCTCTCGCTCCTCAACGCTGTGGCAATTTTTCGCGTCGGCAGTAACACGACCTGTCCACCAACGTGTGTGCCAAGCTACACGCGAAAAGATAACGACGAGCTAAAGCCGCCAGCTCGGTCAACCCTCCCCCGTCGTGCTATCATGAAAACACCCAAAGCCCCCGTGTGTGCGTTACGCGCGTCCGTGTGAGGGCGGTAGGGGTTGGGGGTGTGCGGTTTTTTTTAGTGCGCGGAGCCGGAGGTGGAGCGCGCGCGTACGCTCGTTTAACCAGCCTGACTGCGGATTTTCCAGCCCGGAGGATAATACGAATGCGATAACGATGACTTTTAATACACTCTATCTCTCTTCGTTTTTTACACCCTCGCTCACGGTGAAGCTACGCGAGCTCACTCGACACGCCGGGCTCTCCTGGCATCCACCACCGCGCCACATATATTCGGGTGATGTAGCGCGATACCTCGATCCTCGCCGCACTATTCCGGGGCCGATCGGGGCGCGATGACACGCGAGACACGGCGGGGTGACATTTTCACTTTACGCCAGTCTAAATTTCGCGGCTCTGACGGGTGGAAAAAAATTTATTTTCGTTTTGATTTTGCGGCGAATTGTTCATTGGGATCGAGATTGATTGGATTTAGGAGTTTTTACGGGGTTTTTTTTTCTCTGAAGTTAAATCGGCGAGCGGATAACGAGATTCGTTTCGCAGGAATTAAAAAATGTCATTGATGGGAAAATAATTCGCTCGCGGGCTATTAAAATCGAGTGTTTTTAAATTCACGCCGGGTTATTATTGCCTCAGTCGCGTTTAACGTTGAAACGACAAAATATTGTTTTGCCGATTTCAAAGTTACTGCATCAAACTCACATTCAATTATAGGAATTAGATGTTATACTCCATTTTTTTGAACCTATAACATTTTTTTCAGTGTTGTAAAAAAGACCCAGAACCCTACGACGACGAAACTGTCGTCCTGCAGCTTGAAGTCCAGGTCGAGCTGGACTCATCGTCGGAAATAAATGAGGCATGCAAATTTTCTTTCTAAAACTTTGCGTCGAAACTGCCGCTCGCGTCTCTTGACGTCAGCAGCTTCCAGCGAAAATAAGAAGTTGACGGACCCGACTGAAGTGGCTCCAACTTGACCCGGCCAGGGACCAGTGGCCGTAAAATAAAATCTCAAAATAAATCCGAGTCTTTACGATTTCGGAAACTTTTTTTTCCTAATTTCCATGTTAACCATCCAATTAGCGAACAACTATGTAAGTTTTCGACCCACGAATCGCATCACACACCGTCCAATTCTCCCCCAAATGAGTATCGCAACGCGACGTCCGGAAGCCCAGTGTCGGTATAATCGTTACGCAACACCTATCCGCGCCCTCGTTAAGCGAAACGCGCGAGCCGCGAGAACGTCCAGTTAAATATTGATACTTTGCACTCGGCGCGCCCAATGTGCCGCGTATGCGCGCAGCCCCCGTTGAATCGCCGAGCGCGAGATTGAAAAGCGAAAGGGCATCGCGCGGGGTTTGCTTTAAACGCGTAATTTCGAAGTATTTATCACGTACTCCCCGCTCATTGAAAATCCTGCAAGCGTTCGACATGTTTCGCACACGATTATCCATACAGCCTTCATATATATTGACGCGTGAGGCCCCGCAGTATTTTATCCCACCCGATGAAATCTCCTGCACGCACACGGCGATTTACCGACGCATAAATGCGTTATAAGAACCGAGGAGGAAGATGGAAAAAAAAAAAAAAAAAACACGAAGACATAGAGCGAGAGAGAGCGAGAAAACGATTAGAAGTTTATTGTCTTTACGAGGGCAACACTGTCTCGGGGATTGCGGCCCAATTAACTTGATGAGTCGGGGAATAATTAAAGTGCTGGGATTTATGCGTTCGAATAATTTATCGTTCTCTTCGGCAGATACATTCAGTGGTCTCAGACGCAGCGGCGTAGCTGCCGGTCTGGTCGATACCTCTCGGTGTGTCTGTGTATGTGTTGTGCTGCATTTCGCGGCGCGCAAACTGCAGCGCGCGGGGTCTTAATAGCTTTTTGAATTTACGACGGAACCTGCTCCTCACTGGCGAACACAACACACCGCGCGGCGTTATACCTTCCTACCTACCTGCCTGGCTGGCTGACTGCCGCTGCCGCTGCTACCAGAAGCAATAGCTTCGGCAACTGGAACTCCATCGCCCAGGGACCAGGACGACGTCTCAACGTAGCGGCGCGCGAGTTCCTTGAAGACTCAACAGGACCTATACAAGGTGCTAACTTATCGGCTCGTATTATTCACATCTGGTTAACTTTAACTGACGGGCCTGGGTCGCCGGGGCCCGGGCGAAACTCGGTTGCGGTCCACGCACGGGTTATATCCCGGCCGATCATCGAGATTATATTACAGCGCGCCGGGAATATATACAGCGCGCCGCGCGAGATTTAATTGGATTATTCGCACGAATGTTGCCGGCGCGCCGCGCCGCGCGCTGAATTCTCGCTGGATTATAGCTGGTTATGAGGGACTCATCTTTTGCCCGGTGTTTTCTGTAACGAAAATATAATCATGCGGCCAAGGTTAATTATCACTGGCGGCCGCTCGCGCACTTTCACATCTCTCCCTTGATGTTCTCGTCTGGTCGTTCGCGCTCGACTCTCTCTCTCTCTCTCGCTTTCTCTCACACTCTCACTCGCTCGCTCGCTCTTTTTTTTCCACCGCGTCCCTTTATGCTTTTTCATTTTATTTTCTAATTTCGTTCGCCAAGGCGGTCTCGTGGTGGTGGTGAAACATGCGCGACGGCCCGGCATGGACCGGAGAGGGAGAGAGAGAGAGTGAGAGAGAGAGAGATGTGGAACGAAGGAGGAAGCGGGAATACATGAGAGAAAAAGTAGGTGTTTTCGTCAGAAGCAGCGACGTCCTCCGGCGCTCGTCCCGACAGACCGTAAAATTGCGTTGCTCGTACAGCCCGGCATCGCCCTACGATGCGTGAACGCAAAATAGCAGCTCGTCGTGCGCCGCGCGCTCCCGCTCGCCATACCCGTTCGCAAACGACCCTCCGAATCGCTTCGCATTCACTGGGCTTTCGCGCTGATGTTGTCGGTACGACGAAACGTCTGTGATAAGCCCGGAGTACTGTGAAGTTAATGAAAATTGCTTGTGTTGAAAAAAAAAAGAAAAAAAAAAATGAAAAGCAAACTAAAACACGAACAAACAAGCGACTTCTTCGCTGTACCCACTTCATTTGCCCGTAGGACTTCCAAGGAGAGCCGGAAAATTAAGTTCAAAGAGAATTTTATTTTACGGACGAGATGCTTTAGAATTTTCTTGGAATTTTTCGCCCTCTCGACCGGGGGTCGAGCTGACCTTTTAATTATATCGCCATTGTGGATTTTTTTATAATTCGCGTATTTGTATTACGCCTTTTCTTGCGCCACGCATTGTCCCGCGGACCGGACCAAACGCGTAGTCATGGGTCACCAACAGTCGGTAAACGTGATGTGGTGCATTGAATAAAAAATCCTTGGTTCACTTTACTGGCCCGGTCTTTAGAGCCTGCGGAATAATACGCAACGTAAACATTGTGAAAATGAATTTTCCGTCGGTAATTTTTTTCCCCCAGAATACTGTGTAACCATGAAAACGACGAGTAAATGTTTTTTCACAACACCGAACAACGAACAACGTTGTTACTCACGATAGTTAATCAAGTTGGAATAACGATCAATGAGCAAATTTCTTTTTCCCTAACTAAATAATTTTCGGTATTAATATCGTGGACGATATTTCCAAACTCCCACACTTATCTTTTTATGCCGGAAGTCCTACGGGCTGTAATATCCTAACGTCACATTTCCCCGGCTCGTGTAGCGCATTGACTCCGAATCCTAACCACTTGTACTCTTATTTGCCCGCGGATTAGGCATGAAAAACCTCGGGCGTAATATCCTTGTCGGACTTCCCCGAAAAGTAATATTCACTAAATGAGTTTCGCGTTGGTTTTTCCTCGTGCCACGTTTCTCCCTCTGACCCGCGCCCGCCGGTCGCTTTTTCTCTCCGTCGCGCGCCGAATTTTTCCTTTTTCTTTCTTTCGCGCGACGGCCGTGAATCCACCCGAACAGCTACTCGTCTCCGTGCCGGGTCGTGAAACCCGCGCGAATAGTGCTACGGGGCTCCGGGAGGAAACGAATAAAGTTGGCAGCTCAGAGGGGGTTATCTCGGAAACTCCGGTAGCACACTGGAGTTTTATACCTCGCTCTCATGGCCGATGCTGAATTGGGCTTACTTGAAAATCGATATCCTGTCACTTCTCATCGCAAACCCGGTGCCAATAAAAGAAAAAGAAAAAAAAACGCCTTCGGATCCATTAAGCGCACCTGTCGAGCTTAACCCTCTCGGTGATCTGAACGCACGAGATCTTATCGGTGGAGAAAACGAGTGCGGCGCACGTGCAGTGTCGTGTCTAAGACAGACATGAGGCATGATTCCCTGAGCATGCGATGCGGTGCACCTGTATTGCATGCTCAGAACTGTCAGGTAGGGAATGTGGTACGATCGCGAGAGGGTTAAACGTCGTTTCCTTTCCCATAGATTTTTTTCCATATCGATAATAGAAAATATCGTCAAAAGGCTCCGGGAGGAAATGAACAAAGTTGGCATCTCAGAGCGGATTATCTCGGAAACTCCAGTAGCACTGAAGTTTTATACCGCGTTCACGCAGCAAATGCTGAATTGGGCTAACTTGAAAATCGATATCCTGTCACTTCCCATGGCAAAACCGGTGCGAATAAAAAAAAACGTCCTCGGATCCATTAAGCACACCTGTCGAGCTTAACCCTGTCGGTGATCTAAACGCATGGGATCTTATCGATGGAAAAGTGCGCAGTGTCGTGCTTAACACAGAGATGAGGCATGATTCCCACTACACTGTTAAAAATGTTATGAAATTTACAACATTTTTTCTATACAAAGATGTATGAAATTTACGAACCAAGTATAGTAAATACATTTCCATACATATTTACAATAAAATTAATGAACGTGATGAATTTTAATATACTCATGTTGAAAGTAATATACATGAGTCTCGGTATTAGAGAACAATTGAAGAATTTTCTTACATGCGTAATGTAATAATACCATGTTTGTATAGTATTTATTATTATTGAACAAGTTTTAGAAATGTAATATACGACGATGAATTTTGATTATAGACAAGTGGAAAATATTATACAGTATAGTAAAAATAATATGAGTTTCATAATATTTTTACTATACAATGGTATATGAAATTTACAAACCAAGTACACGAAGAGAATAACATCGGAACTACCCTTAAATTATACGGGAATACCACAGGCTTCAATATTTCATTAAATTTGTTAAAAACTACTAACGGTTAGATTTTGCAACTTTTATGTGAGATTTAGATATAGTAAATTGTCAAGTAGTCGGTAGCACAGTCGGTAGCGTCAGCGTCGTTAGGTAGTTATAGGTAGGTAGGTCGTAGGTTCAAACCCCGGATAGGCAGGAAAAATTTTCTTCGGCAGAAACCAGTACCCATGTCTCGAAAAGTAATTCTCGAGATGGAAAATATTTTTTTAATAATTATTTTTAATGTTTCATTAATATAGACATCGTTAAAAAATCTGTGTTGACTTAATACACTTTTTCAAAAATCTGTGTTAAGTTTAATATACACAAGTGTTGGAAGTTTTTTTGCGGATACAGTCCATTAAATTTACAATACGTAATTACATTTTCAATAAGCGGTATATTAAAAATCAAAGTATCCGATAGGAATTTTCCTATACAACCGTTTAATATTACTATCAATTGTATAAATTTCATAATACGATTGTCTGGGAAAATTCTTATTCGTAAATTGGAATTTTAATATACCATTCATTGAAAATCCAATTACGTATTGTAAATTTCATGGACTGTATCCGCAAAAAAACTTCCAACACTTTTGTATTAATTTCAACACAGATTTTTTTAACAGTGTATATACTATACGGTGCACCTGTTTCGCATGCTCAGAACTGTGAGGTGGGGAAAGTGATGCGATTACGAGAGGGTTAAACGTCGTTTCCTTTCCCATAGATTTTTTTTTCATATCGATAATAGAAAATATCGTCAAAAGGCTCCGGGAGGAAATGAACTAAGTTGGCAGCTCAGAGCGGATTATCTCGGAATCTCCAGTAGCACTGAAGTTTTATACCACGCTCACGCAGCCGATGCTGAATTGGGCTTACTTGAAAATCGATATCCTGTCACTTCCCATCGCAAACCCGGTGCGAATAAAAAACGGCCTCGGATCCATTAAGCACACCTGTCGAGCTTAACCTTCTCGTGATCTAAAGGCGCAAGATCTTATCGGTGGAAAAACGAGTGGGATGCACGTGCAGTGATCGTGCCTAAGACAGAGATGAGCCACGTTTCCTTTAACATGCAGCACAGGTGCTTCCTCGTAGGAAAAGTTTTGCTTGCAAGATGTTTTTAAATGTCGATAACAGAGGATATCAAAAGCAGTAAAAAAGTGGGCTCTTTATTCGTCGCAGAGAACCTTAAAAAATAGTGTCTCACGATTATTTCATCGAAAGTTTTAAAATGCGATACATTCAACGTCGCCGTTTTATTATCACACGAAATTTCTTCCACCATAGGAAAGTCAGAATTTACCAACTCGACTGCCTCGTGTACGAAGTCGGTTATGACAAACGTGCTGTAACTTATTCACGGTCGTCGCCCGCGACACAACTAACAAACGGTGATTCGAAAATAATGCGTTCGGATGAGTCCGTCGGTTAAACGAATCATAAATTCGAGGCGCAGCATAAATTAAGGTGTGTCGTGCCAAACGTGCCATTTTAGCCTCGCTGCGTTCAATTATTCGCGCCAAAGTAGCAATAATACGATGTCGGCGATGGGGTGAGGTGGATGATTAGAGGTGAGCATACAGAAATCGATAATTTAATTCCTTGCCTAGCAACGCGCGAACGCGTGCAGTCGTGCGTTAGCTCGAAAACGTGAGAGCGTTCTCGCGGTGTCTGCATATATGTGTAGGGCGCCGCGGCTCTACCGCCATATAGACATATGTATTTCATACACAACGTCGGGTTGAGCATCCCGGGTGTGCTACCGGTGATGCGGAGCTGCTGCTGCTGCTGCTGCTGCTGTTGCTGCTGCCGCTGGGTGTGCGAACACGGACATATGCGGCCTGATCAGAGTTCGAATTAATTCCGCACGAACGGGCCTACCGAGTTGAAACAAAAGCAAAGAGAAACGTCAAACCGTTCATAAGGGCTACCTCGCGTGTCTGCCGTGTACCATGCGCGCTCAACCCTACATAGCTATCTGCAATTCATATTGCGAGCATTCGAAAGTTCGACTCGTGCATCAGCTGCGCATCGACGTCGCGACGAAATCTAAGATCGCGCTCAAGTGGGTCCAGGGAGGCGCAATAACACCGTCGCGATGAAACAATTAAAAGCGCAAGAATTTTCATTGAATTAACGAGCAGTCAGAGTAATATCCCGCGGCGATTACGCAGCCTCTTCAAACGACGAGAAGTTCGTTGTATTAATTATACACAGTGCGTACTTGTTACAGTGACAAATTGCACGAGAGTGGAACACTCGTTGTACCTGCGAGTCGCTGAAAATTGAATGAGCGCGAAATTGGATCAAGAGACGCGAACGGCACGTGAATGCTCGTCGGGGACTTTGCTGGAAGAGGGAATGCTCAAGTTTTCCCGTACACAGAGCGTTAAATAGCGCGTATTTCATTAAAACACACTAGACGCGTATCTTAGCGGTGTTTTGAATTGTGATTAAGATGCATTATTTAAGCCGCTTTGATATAAATACGAGGCATGAAGTGTTTAACTTCCTGGATCCAATTTGCATTTTCATAGATATACCTTTTTTTAATCGTGCTGATGACTTTACAAACAGTTCTTTCAATATCCCCAAGTCCAATTTCGAGACGACAAAATGATATCATCACGTTTTTCAACGTCCACAAATCGCAGGCTTAGGTCAACCAGATAAATAAAAAAATCCTCGAGTATCAATGATCCCTCAATTAATTATGAACGATTAATGATCTCAAGAATCGGAATTTCAACGTCATCGGAAAAACTCATCGGCACAACGTGAAACTGAACATGACAGCGTATAATACAGATTACATTTACACTACTCGGAAGTATAATCTAACGTTCGGTAGATAGAGTCGTTTTCCTCTGGCTCGGTCCCTATCGCCGCTGCACGGCTCGGTGAAATTTCGGTAAGCACACAGTCGGAGTTATGTACAGATTTGGCTTAGAGATTAGGCAGCGGAGTCGGAGCGAACCCACACCAGGTATCCGCGACTGTGTGCGGTGCGAAACTGCCTCGCCACTGGTGGTCTACATTGAAGCTCCCGAGTGCGCGGAGTAGACACGTCTCTGTGTCGCGTGTTATACGCGCGCAAGCAACCCGGTAGTTCTGTTTGCGCTTGCGGTTCGTATTACTCGAAATGTCGAAGGACCGTGTGACTCGGGTAGTTGAGAAAAGCCGGCGTCCTCGTCATAGCCAGTTACCGAAGCTTCCACGGTGCAGGAGCAAAGCAACGGAGATGGAGTTGCACTGGGTTGCTGACATTAAACAAGCTAACTCGAGGGAGAGAGAGAGAGAGAGAGAGAGAGAGAGAGAGAAAGAGAGGGAGGGAGGGAGAGGGGAGAGAGAGCTGCTATCGCCTTTCGAATTCATCTCATGCGTGTATCAGATATCGGCGCTCTACGTGTACCTTTTCCACGGGGCGGGGGCGGCTGTACCACGTCTGGTGCTGGACTCAAAGGGAAATGGAAAGTGAGCTCGCAGAGTGCTCCCTTCAGTCTACCGAGTCAATAATTTACTAATCGATATCGACACCTGACGGAGTCAAGCTCCCGTGTCGTCTTAGCAGACGTAAAAGCCTTCCGTCTCTCCGCGCTCGCCGACGAATACTTGAAATTCGAGGGAAGACGCCCGACGTACTTAAGTGGAACTTTAGTGCTGCCAAAGCGTCCCCGGAATATATGCACGCGTACCTATATAGATCCGCGCGCTCTGTGTGTACCTTACCGAGACTCTTTTCGCTCGCTGTCTCGCCGAAAAATCAACGACCCACGAACGCGCTGCAGCACTCAACGTTTTAAAACTGAATAAGGTTCTTGCCTTTTTCGGTCGGCCGCTGAGCAAAGACGCGGGCTTTGAGAATTTCTGATCGCGCTCTGAGAGCTTGAGTCAAATTTCGGTATGCACGAAAATATACGGCGAATGAGTCACGTACGGCGAACGGGCAGCGTCTGCTGGAAATTTACGATAGATTTGAAAGAAAAAAAAATGGAAACGGTATCATTAGGAAGGACTGGGATACGTATAGTACGGGTCAGTTGCAACAGACGCCGGTACAGCGTCACGGTAGAATGGAGACTTGAATAATGAAGCAGAAAATCACGTGTTATGTTGCCTATGTAAATCACGTTTACATTGGCCCCGCGTTAGTTGGCTAGGGTGTTCTAACGGACGAAACACGTGAGATGTGTTATAGTAGCTGTGCAAGTGCGGAACATTTTGAGCCCTAATAGGTTACATGTGGTTGAAAACGGCGCAGGAATACGTGTAGAAACCTCGTTTGGGCTGAGTTGTAACACATGATCGGGAATCAATTATCTAACCGTCACAATTAATTTTCGCTGTATATTAATGAATGTTAATTGATTCGCTATATTTATTTAGTAAAACGCAACAGATAAATATTACGAAACGTTATTACCCACCCGTAATAATGAAATGTCGATAGTCCGAAGCTAAAAACATCTGAATCACCTATCTTATTGAAAAGAAGGTGAAAAAATATCTGATCGTGATCAAAACGCTGTTTTTTCGACTTTTTTGTTTCACGTATGAAAAATCGAGTCTGATTCTCGTCATTTTCGGCTTTGATCTGAACATATGAGAAGAAATTATGGTCAAGTCGTATACAAACTGCTTCGAAGCTAACCACTTTAAACGTGGTTAGCTTCGAAGCCACTTTAACCATGTTTAAAATGGAGAGCGCTATCACTAAACGGTACAATTTGACACCTCCGTAAATTCACACGCTCATAGCGAAAGGTATTTTTTTCCACCCCGTCGCAAACTGTCCTGTTCGACTTGTCGACCAACAGCGACGTCGGACTCACTCAGCCACGTCGATATAGTAATTTATCGTTGCCTTTCCTCGCCGTGTACGAGAATAGAACCGGAATGCTCGATAGCGTGTTGAAAAGATATATCGCGGCGACTCCATCCTCCCGTCCTTCCTCCGGCCTCGTGCCTCAGGAATCACCCCACTTGGCGCAGTCCGCCTGCCTTTACGTCGGGCGATATACCCCGAGATGTTTGGCAAACAATACACGTGCCGGTACCTTTTTTCGCCGTCGTATAAACATCGGTTCCGCGCAGGAGGAATAAAGTTCCGAGAGCGCGCCGCGCCGGCTCGGAGGGTCTGGCGAGCGCGAGGACACGGCGAGGTTGAACGCGGGACGAGGAGGCTGCGGTTAGTGTAACAAGCCGCTACTCTATTTGCTCTCGTTACATACTAAACAATCTTCCCTGAGGTTTTATGATAGCGTCGGAGGAAGACTAATGGTGCGCGAGAGTCACGGATTTCCGATCTCGGGCCGAGCGCACCGGGCCGTGTTGTGTAACCGTGGAGGATGTTGGCACTCTCGCGGGAGCCCAACGAAGATACCGAGAGAGAGGGATAGAGAGAGAGAGAGAGAGAGAGAGAGAGAGAGAGAGAGAGAGAGAGGGTGATGGAACGCAAGGCCCCCCATCAAATCTGACCTTGGTTTCGCACTCCGTTTCGATGCACTGCCGCAACTTTGTCGGGCTGCAACAGGACTCGACCGTGGCCGCTGGCCTGGGCTCCCTGTGATCAAGTGTAATCTCAACGACTGCTTATTTACACCCCGAGGCGGGAGAGGCGCGAGAGGGAGCGAGAGCGCGAGAGAGATTCTCGAGTCAGAAAGGAGCGAGAGCTTTTGCGCGCCAGTACAACGAGCAGCGCAACGAGAAGGCGTCGCGGGGAGCAGCGTGAAACAAGAGTCGAGGCCCACTCGACTGAACACCCCTCGAACCCGCACATGCCCGGCCCGCGTTCCGCACCGTTCGCACCGCCGTCTGGAAAAATGATAAACGCTGTGTACACACGCGAGCATCTCGTATGTACCCAACTTCGCCCCGGACGTTAGACCTTCATTATTGCCTGCAAATATTGTCTCCCTACTCGAGACGCGCCAGGAGAAGGAACAATGCACGGGGACCCCCATGTACACGTGAAGCATCAGGCAGGCGCTCGCGGCGTACATGCGTTTCGCCTCCGAGGCAACAGCGGAAGGCTCATCCCTGGCCCGAATGGGACATCCGCTACCGGCGACGCATCCCATAGCCGCGAGGTTATAAAAAAAAGCCCTACCCACACCCCGAGGTTTAAAGCCCTTCGCGACCTTCGGCAGGAAGATGAGAATTCCATTCTTCTCGCAGTCTCGGGTTAGTCGAGTCGCACAGATTGTATGAGCTCGGTGTACGCGACCCTGCGGTCCTCGTCCTCCCTCTTCCGTTGATCCGCGGTGACGAGACGAGACATATTCGTGCACAATTTTGGTTTTATTTTCACGTAATCACAACGCACCGGGAGGATAATAACAATGGCGATGGTAATGGGTGGGTACCATAGAATTTTATTGACCGCCTGACACCTGTCTTACCGAGACTCGCTCTGCGGTTTCGTTGAGTGCCGCTCCCGCATCGCGCGAGTCTTCTCGCGCGAGAACCGAGCGAGTGTCCGGGGAAATAAATTTCAGTCACGGCATCCACCGTGACACGTGAATCCTTAGAAATGATTCCTTCCGGACTCGTGTGTATGCGGCTGAAACTGGTCTCGTTGGTGAGGTGTGCGCCGCGGGGTGGAAGAGGAAAAAAGGAGGACTTGACGGGCTGAAGACTGAAGACCACAGAGGCTGAAAGCGCACACGCTATCTCGGCTTGCGGCGATGCAGTGGTCGGTAAAAGGACAGGGCGCGATACGCAATAATGATGGATCTTTTGTGTTTCGTTATTTTCATCTGTTTTGGAACCAATTGGCGTCAGGATAAAAGTGGCGGATCGATAGATGGCTCGCGATTATTACGAGTATTGTAATATCTCACACTGGCTGTCAACGATGGACCCAGAGTGAAGAGTTTTGCATTGCCTGCTAAGTATTTCCTCGTATTGATATCATTGAAAAAATCTCGATTCAATAAACCCTTCGCTTGCAGGTTGTAAAAAAAAACATTTATTGTTTCAATGTCAGCCGGGGTTTGAGAATAAGAATTGGAGTCAATCTAGAAACACCTGTTTTTGAATATCTTGGAAGATATTTTTAAACTTACTCTCTTAACTTCGCGTATAACTTTCTTAACGTAAAAACTTCTTATCCTCTAACTCCTGCACGCTGTGATATCTCAACGGCGCATTTTTCAGCTGTTGCATAATGCAGTGACTCCAAATCTACCCACCGTGACACGTGAATCCTTGGAAACGATTACATCAGAACTCCTGTACTGTCCGCTGAAATAATTCATTGACTCGACGCATTGCTGTATACGTCGTGGTAGAAGGAAAAAGTGAAGTAAAACACCAGACTCGAAAGCACTTACGTCGTATCTCGCCTTGCGAGGCTGCGGTAGCTGGTATAAAAAGGACACGGCGATTCCCGGCACGATGGACCTTTTGTGTCTCCTTATTTTGATCTCCCTCGGACCAATTGGTGTCCGGATAAAAGTGACCAATCGCCGCGTGGCTGTCGCAGTCGTATACAAATTTTACATCCCACCATATATGTTGAGTTCCGAGAGCCGAGATCGACGAAGCGTCGAGGGCAGCGACCATGGTATATATGCACTTGGCAGCATGAAATAGCAATGATCGGTCGGTGCGGTGCCCGGTCGGTCGCGTTGGGGAGATGAACGTGGCGTGGCGCGGCCTGGCGCGCAGATCACAAGCTTCGCATCACGCTAACAAGCCTCGAAGCTCTCGTGCGCGCGGACCGCCGGCCGCCCATTCCCCCTCGTGGCCGACACCAAAGAGCCCCTGCCGTCTCTTTCGCACGGGATCCTCCATCTTCCGTCTCTCCTCGGATCTCTTCCCGTCGACGACGCCGCGCTCGCAACTTGCTTTCTCCCTCTCCCTCTCCCTCTCTCTCGCTCTCTCTCTCCCCCTCTCTCCGCCACTCACTCTGTCCAGGTTCCTGCGTGTATGCGGTTGTGTATTCTATGTACTCACCGTGGTATCCTCGGCCGAGCCGGAGGTAAATGGCGAGTTCGCTCAACGCTCCCAAACACGACCTGCCATCATCGATATCGCGCTCGCCACGGCCAACGCGCGTCAGTGTTTAATATCACGTGACAAGAATCTTTAAGGTGGAAGTCGCGTGATGGGACACGCCACGGTGTACCACCTTCAATACCAATTGGTATCACCCGTACGGCGAACCCCGTCCGATGCCTCGGAGCGTCGCTTTGATCTACCATGAGGCTTGCACGAAACTACTTAAGCCGTTCGCCGCGCTGAGCTGGGTATCGCTGACGCGGTGTCACTTCACCACGCAGTCGCGATGAAAACTGATAGTGGGATAGAGAAATGTGTCAGGTTGAAAGTTTTTAATAATCTTAGGCTTGGCGAATGAAAATTTGTATCTTGTCGTCGTGATTTATGTCTGGAGTTCGTGAAAGGAAACCGCTGGATTCGTGAATACTCGATTAGAATACGTCTAGTCCATGCGGCTGAGTCATTGATGAGCCGGATACAACTAAACCGATGAATCGTTTTTTTTATCCATTACTTCAGGAATAATTCAGAATTACCGGGACGCGACCAATAATTGTGTCTCGTATTCTCGGAATGACGCTCAACCGAGTCGTATTTTTCCTCGATCGGCGTCGTCCGTCGCGCAAGTATAGAATATACTGGCCGGTGTAGTCGTGGCGGAGACACAAAACGAAAACAGATGCTACCTGATGCTCCCACGATCCAAACTTCCAGCGGAGCGCGACTCTTGTCCTCCCCCCCTATACACGTCCTCGTCGATTTCCGTAACTGTGTTTTCACCGGGTACGGTAACTACCGCAGTTAAAACTTTGTCTGATGTGGCAAAGTGGACCCGGTGGGGGATTCCTCGCCCGAGCCCACTCAACTGTGCGGTAACTTTCGTTAAAAACGACCGCCGCGCATCGGGCCGCATTTATTCGTGGCTCCACGAATGGGAATTGTGTCGCTCGAATTAGAAGCCCCGGTCGTCGCAACCGATGACAAAGGCAATATGTGTTATTTATTATTGACGATATTGGATTTCTCACGGAGTCGCCTTGTTGTGGCATGACGGTTCTGTCTTGGATTTAACATTCGGCGATGTTGGTTCCCTGGCCTCGGTGTATTATTTAGACGCAGAGACGACATTTGGGCTGCCGCGCTTAACGCACAATGAACAACAATGTCGTGGCACGAGGGGTAGTCGAGCACAGTCGAGGCTGTTCGCGTGCCGTTTGATGAGGCGACGGACTGCGCAAGCGAGAAAGGGTGCAGCATAATGCGACGTAGATCACGGGAGCAATAAGCCTGCCGCCGCTGTCATCCCCCGTAGACTACATACAATTTGCCATGGAAACAGAGTGAGAGCGAGAGGGAAAAGAGAACGAGAGAGAGACACGGCGAAGGGGTACGAAGTGAAACAGAGGGTTATGGCGCAGATAGTAGCAGCATGCCAAGCGACTTGATGGAAGACAATGCCGAAAGCTGTTTCCAGTCTAACTCCTGGGAAGGGGGTTGCAAACCGGAAGTTGGCGCGTAAGCTCCGCTGCTTTCACTCGCTTACTGCCTCGCTGACACATGTTCACGTCAGGGCCCGCGACTATCTCTCTCGCCTTATGACGGCGATGTGACGTAAATTCAGTGTAATTCAGAATTTAGAGGATACGATGGCGTCTCCGCTGACTTCATGTGGGACGTCTATATACACGCCCATCTTCTGCTTTACACTGTGCAACTCCACCACCGCCTAACACCATTCATTTGATTAACTCACAGTTCTGATATATGATTTCACTCAGTTGGGCCGAACTGCTATAAACCTGCGATCATCTCACGCACAACTCAATGATAATTTCACGCTGTCATAGTCGGATTTATAGAAGAAACGATCGGCGACCGCCGGACGTAGATGCGACTCAGCGAGAAAGATTTTTTCGACCTTTCTGAAAGAGCGACATCCCAGCATCTTACTTGCTACCTCGGTGATGCATGTTAACGTCTGGCTACCATTGTCTCTCACGATATGCCGGCGACATGACGTAAATTCAGTGTAATTCAGAATTTACAGGATACGATGTAAATTCGGTGTAATTCATGATTTAGAGGATAAGATGGCGTCTAGACTGGCTTCATGTGGGAAATCTAAATAATGTACCTCCTGTTCCCGGCTAAGCAGTTGCATCATCACCTGATACCATTTATTTCATTAAACTAGCCCTTACGCGCCCTTTGCGCTCTTACCCAGTTGTCATTTCATTAAACCCGAGGTTACTTTTTTGGATCAATCGAACCTGGATTTTCTTCCTTCGTTCGAGAGAAAACTCTATACAACGAAGAGAATGCCGGAAGGCGGAACGCGTTATCTTGATTTCTGAATTTTACATAGAATTTTAAAGCGGAAAATTGCTTTTTTCGCGAAAAAAATGTCAATTTCATACAGTTTGAAAACCCTATCCGATGGGAAATTTCCCACTGATTCCGAAAAGCACCGTTGCTTGCCCAAAAGATTGTAAATTCTTCGAGAAAAACCCAAAAAAAAAATGTTATCTTTGAAAATATTGGGCCGTACGTTTCGCCCGAAATAACCTTAACAAACCTTCAAACCTCGCATGCCCGAGAATTGTCAAAATACAATAACACGACTAAAACTGCTAGTTGTTTAGCAACGAGTTGTAGGCAATCCGGCTACCAATCAGAGAACGTTTAACCCGACAATATAACTTAAATCGAAAATGCGAGATATTTTATCCGCAGTGATTTTTTGCAAGGGGATCTCAGTCTGATTTGATTTCACTGAATTCGCCCTAATTCTCCTCAATCTATGTACGATCATCTCACGCACGACTCAATATTAATTTCGCGCTGTCATAGTCGTATTTATGGAAGAAGCTATAGGCGACCGACGGGCATAGCTGCGACTCACTGAGAAAGATCGAAGAATACGAACGGGGGAATGCGCGCGAGTGGCACTCCGGCGCCTTACCTACAGTGTGATCGGATTTGCAGTCATGCGGACGGAATAATTACGAGTTAGGAATTAGCGTGCATTGAGCTTCAAACAAGAGTCGGCTAATTGTCGGGAGCTAATGAATTAATTAATAGGATGAGGGTGTTCCGCAGAGGGGAATAAAGGGAAAGAGCATGATTACGAGCCATCGCGCGCGCATCCTGGAGCCACCAACGGAATTGTGCGCTATTCTGTTTAGGAATTCATCAAGTGAATTCACGCTCACCCGCGTTTTAATATTGAATACGCTCTCGTTACGCAGGACGCGATCTCGCAAAATATATCTTTTGCCTCGCGCTCGCGTGTTTATAGCCTTAACTTGCTTTCCTCGCGTTTTCTGTATTATATTTTCGTGCCCCACGCGCCAAACGAACGTGCCTGTATACTGAGTTCTGACATGCCGCGCGCGAGGAACTGCAACGGTTTCGATTCGTCCAGATTTCCCGAGGTATTTTAATTAACTTCCGCGAGCTACGCGCGAATTTACCGTCGTTGAAAACTCGAGCTCCGAACCCGTGGAAAGCCTTTGAACGCCTCATTTATGGTATGTTTCATTACCGCTGTCAAAATATACAAGCGCGTAGTGTATTAAAATGCGGGAGAAAAAGACATTCGGTCGCCCCAATTACGACTCGCCTTTGCTCGCATTCAACTCTTACATCAAACCAGCTAATTACGCGATGCATCGTCGTCGGATCGCCGGGCCCGCCGTGACAAATTTAATCGAATTTTTTTTCAAAAGCCTTTCCGTTGAAACGAAATTTTCGCGCTTTTGATATTTGCCGGAAATACTCCGTTGAACGACTCTGTTTGCTTCGTAGAATAAAAAAAAACTTGCGAGAAGCACTTATAAAGTATGATTTCAAATTACAAAATGAGTTGTCGGAGAAATAAAATGAATATCCGTTTGAAAGTAGCACATAGTTTCCTGCGCTCGTGAAAATGAAAATACAACGACTCGACTCCACGACTGCATATTGAACGGACGTGCGGAGTTTTCATACTTTTCAGTAAAACATGTTCACCACTTGGAATACACATAGGCACTTCTTACGCCGTCCAATGTGCAACAGTCGTATCCACCTTGTTTTTGCCTCCACTGATTCAGGTCCACATCAATATACAAGAAATATTAAAACTGCAGAGGGATCGAGAGCGTCGACAGGCGCGGCTGATGTACGACGTGCTTTCTCATCCGCGTAGTTGCACCGTGGACTGTGGTTCGCGAGAAACACGTATCCAAAGACGTTATATCTTGTTGGTTGTTGTGAGCAATAGCCGGAATGTTTATACCGCATGATTGGATCACGTTCGATCGCGGGATCTTATGGGGGGGTGCGGACGGACCAAAGAGCGCGAAGAGAGCGAGAGAAGCCGAAGGTGGCGCGGCGTCGGGGCGCAGAGGGGAGAGTGGAAAGTATATGCATTATCATTTGGAATCGGCGAAGCGTCGAGAGAGCACGCCCGTTGAAGCTCCTCAAAGGCGTGATAACAGCAGAAATTTCCCAACGGAACTATTCATCAAAATCCTTATCTCACGCTCCCCCGGTTTCCATTCCGACGCGCACTCACAATCTCCCTCCTCCGTATATCTCGCCGTCTCTCTCTCTCTCTCTCTCTTATTCTCGTGTAAACTCGCACTCTCGGCCAGATATGAAGTTGCATTAACAGCGTTACCAGAGGATTACGAAACACGAGCCGAGTTGATTCAATCTTTTTACAAAATCCTCCACGACATGGTGTTCGGAAATACGTTCTACGTGTATATAATACTTTTTTTATGTGTGTGTGTGTGAGTATATATAAATGAAGAGCGACGTAAAAGAGAGCCGGAAGATCGGGAAATTGAAAAAGCCAGAGAGGAGCGCGCGGAAGCAGCACATAAATTGGCAAAAGCCTCGTTCAGCCTCTCGTTCCAGGCCACAATTAAGGTACCGGCGAAGTGGAGCTTTTCCCTAAACGTCGGTTGCGCTGTGCCTCTCCCACCTGGCACCATTTGCCCGAGAATTTATACCACCCCGGACATTGGACACGCGAAAATCCTCCCCAATCTTCGGAGGAAAAAAGAAAATTGCGAATAATATTTGAGTCTGTGTCGAATTTTCGTAGAACCGCTTTCATGGTCGTTGGTTCGGTATGGTTTAACGACCCCCCGTGTGTATGGCGCGAAATTGGTTGATACATCCAGGCTGTAACTATTATTGCTGCTGCAGCTGAAGTCGTGTAGTCGGGGAATTTCGCAAACTTCGGCGCGCGATGAACAATATGCCCGAGTGGAGAAGTGTGAGTCGGGGAGAATAGTGAGCACACAATCGTGATGCTTGAACTTGGCAAATTATTAACAATCAGGCAGGTGTTTGGGCGCCCTGCGAGATTTGCTAACAAGGCCCCTCTTCGAGGTGCGGACTTGAGGCATATAATTATATGCCTGCCAGCCCAGCCAGTCTGCCTCGTTGCCTATACGCATGCACGTTTCGATATGTGCCTCCTGCATACCGGGTGGTCGTTTCGTATTTCCGACGTTCCAACGTTCTGTAAATATTTATTAAACGAACATTGGTATATTCACAACTCTTTAGAATAATTTTTCTAACAAGCGTCACGATTTAATTGCTAAAACCCGAAATCACCTGTGAAAAGTTCACGCGCAGAAAATTATTGCGGTTCAGATATATCCAGAAATGAAATCATCAATTCAATGTTATCAATTAAATGAAATTAAATGTAAATATCACTCAGGTGTCAGAGTTATTTTCAGCCATAAAGATTTTCGATAATCGTTTACCAACACGTGTCATTTTTTATTCTCAAACATATCCTCATTATTATCCGTCCACAACAGTGACGTTACCTCCGTCATGATTGCAGAGTGGCAGCTTCCTCGCGCTAATTTACGGAGCCCCCAGTTGTGGATTATCTTCACGACCTCCGTTGGGATATTATCTGCCGACGCGAATCCATTAAAGTCACGATAGAATATCTCGACCGCGAGAAAGATGTAGGTAAACAACAAGTGATTTAATCGGAGTTGCGGAGGGGGCGACTCTCGAATGTGGGGCGCAATCTTGTAAAGAATATATACTATATAAGGCGGTTGAAAAAAAAAAATGAAGAAGCTCGCGGGGAATCTATAAAAGTAAATTAGCCAGGAGCGGCGGTGGCCTGGCTGTTTGACTGTTGGCGCGGCTGCTGGTAGCCGCATATCCCACGTAATCTTCTCACCCAGTATAGGCGCTTTGGGTACACGAGCGTCCGGTCGGCGCTGCGGCGTGAAACCGGTGGGTATGATTACCCACTTGGAGTTAACGATCTTCGTAGCCCCATGCCGGGCGCTTCGTCCCGGGTATACGCGAAAAGAAAAACCGCAAGAAAACCATAAGAACCGAGTGGAAGTCAGCATTCGGCGATTATATTCGCCTTGAGCGGCTTTGTCTGCAATCGCGTTTCGTCGAGTGCCTGCTTTTGCCGATTCTGCTGCGGCTGCTGGGGCTGCTGCAAACACTGCTTATATCCGCGGTATACACTATATTATACACTATACAATCTTCCATCCACCCGAGGTAAAGGGAGAGATAGCGAACCGCGCTCAATGCTCCGCCGCGTAATGTCCGGCTTTCAAGAAGTGACCTCGCTGAATTACGACCCGTCGAGTGCAAATATTATTTCGTCTCTCGCACGGC
Organism: Pimpla rufipes; assembly: GCA_963932165.1. Lineage (NCBI taxonomy): Eukaryota > Metazoa > Arthropoda > Insecta > Hymenoptera > Ichneumonidae > Pimpla > Pimpla rufipes. The sequence goes on from OZ010635.1 coordinate 13,967,573, forward strand.
CGCTCAAAATCGTTTGGATAACCACCCCGTGTCATCGGAATAATAACGTCAAGTAATGTGTACGTCGAGACACGGGGCTGAAACGGGGTGTCGAGTTACAGCACGAGGTATCCTGTCATCAACTTGTAACACTTTTATTGCTGGTGATTTTTCATAGCCACGAGCAATTTACAGCGCAATGGGCGGTGTAACATTTAAGCACGACGTGGTGAAAACTTTGGGAAACTTTGGAGATTTTGTGAATTTGATGGGAAATTACTGTAATTTTTCTCGACTGGAGTTTCTGCAAAACCTGACTACCATGTGGAAATTCAAACTCGCCACTAGCTAGAGAACGGAAAGTTTTTCTATCTACTGTACAAGATCTAGGTCGGAAAACTGGCTAGATTCAAGCGATATGTGTAATTTCGCACTGTCCAGATGTTATACATATAGGAAAACTGTCTAGAACCTGGACAAGATTCCACTAATATTTATTTCAAAATTAAAATAATTTTTGCGCTCATTGAAATCCGTTTATTTTGCACTTTCAATTGGATATTCGATGTTACTTATTTGTTTCGTACATATTAATTGCTGAAAAAATACATGTAAATTTATTTGTCGTCGGTGGGAATCGAACCTGGGTCCTCCGGATAACAGTTCTGCGCCTTAGCCCACTCGGCCACGGTTATCTTAGAAGATGTATATTCTTATTGTCTATTTGAAATCTGTTAAAAATGAAAACACGTTAAGACTATACATACATTTATTGTGACTGCGTCCGAAATAATCAAAGTTCAAACACGATTGCGCGATCACCCATCCAGGTACTGACATTTAACGGGTAGTTCGTGGATGAATTTTAAGATAGTTCTAGCGGTACAGTCCCGTAAAACGTCAGTTTCAGAGAAAATTCCGAGCACTTCTCGATTGGATACAAATCTGAAAACATCAAATTCGACATACTGAAACGATTGATTTTGCATTATAATAATTCCAAAATGTTATTAACAAATTGATGAAAAACGATTGTTCAACAAATCATCCATCCACCTAACTTTTCTCTTTAATGAAAATTATTTATTCATTTTTTAACATACTAGGGTAATCACACGCGCTGGCGCGCGTGGCTGAAAAACTTTTCGCCAAAATCGACCTCGAAAATGGTTCTTTTCAAAATATCGACTTGTAACCTATACCATTGTTTTCAAATATGGACTTTTCAGGTGATGTTGGAGTTTGCATCGTTGCAATGCGATGAAATTAAAAGCAACGAACGACACGGACACGGACACGGACTAGGACACGGACTAGGACACGGACACGGACACGGTCACGGTCACTTTCTGCGTTTCTTCAAAACGTGAGTGCCTAAAAACGGGTGGGGTCGGATTTAGGGCAAAAAAAATTTTCGATTTCGGGAATACCCAAGACCCTATCCGATGGAAAACTTCCCGCTGATTACAAAATCACCATTGTTTGCCCGATAAATCAAAGATTCTAGGAGAAAAATGAGAAAACGTGATTTCGAACTTTCCGCGATTTTGACACTTTACGAAAATCGACGTCATTCTTGTTTGCATGAATCGATTCCGGATTTCAAGGTCGCGTTGGAAAGAGCATAGTTCAACGAAGAGAATGCGGGTAGGTAGAAGGCGCTCCGTCGATTTTTGAATTTTTTACCGAATTTTAAAGTTGACCCTTCAAAAATGCAAAAAATTGATACTACCCATCCTTTGCGTTTTTGCGATTTTCTGCCAAAAATCGAAGGGTCAACTTTGAAGGTCTGCGAAAAATTCAAAAATCAACGTATCGCCTTCTACCTTGCGGCATTCTCTTCGTCCAACGATTCTCTTTCGATCCCAAAAAGAAAATCCAGATACGGTCGATCCAAAAAAATGTGAACTCGATTTTAGTGAAGGCAAACGAAAAAACGGGTGGGGTCGTATTTAGGGCAAAAAAAAATGTTCGATTTCGGGAATACCCAAGACCCTATCCGATGGAAAATTTCCCGCTGATTCCAAAAATCACCATTGTTTGCCCGATAAATCAAAGATTCTAGGAGAAAAATGAGAAAACGTGATTTCGCACTTTCCGCGATTTTGACACTTTACTAAAATCGACGTCATTCTTGTTTGCATGAATCGATTCCGGATTTCAAGGTCGCGTTCGAAAGAGCATCGTTCAACGAAGAGAATGCGCGTAGGTAGAAGGCGATCCGTCGATTTTTGAATTTTTTACCGAATTTTAAAGTTGACCATTCAAAAATGCAAAAAATTGATACTACCCCCCCTTTGCGTTTTTGCGATTTTCAGCCAAAAATCGAAGCGTCCACTTTGAAGGTCTGCGAAAAATTCAAAAATCAACGTATCGCCTTCTACCTTGCGGCGTTCTCTTCGTCCAACGATTCTCTTTCGATCCCAAAAAGAAAATCCAGATTCGGTCGATCCAAAAAAATGTAATCTCGATTTTAGTGAAGGCAAACGAAAAAACGGGTGGGGTCGTATTTAGGGCAAAAAAAAATTTTCGATTTCGGGAATACCCAAGACCCTATCCGATGGAAAATTTCCCGCTGATTCCAAAAATCACCATTGTTTGCCCGATAAATCAAAGATTCTAGGAGAAAAATGAGAAAACGTGATTTCGCACTTTCCCCGATTTTGACACTTTACTAAAATCGACGTCATTCTTGTTTGCATGAATCGATTCCGGATTTCAAGGTCGCGTTCGAAAGAGCATCGTTCAACGAAGAGAATGCGGGTAGGTAGAAGGCGATCCGTCGATTTTTGAATTTTTTACCGAATTTTAAAGCTGACCCTTCAAAAATGCAAAAAATTGATACTACCCCCCCTTTGCGTTTTTGCGATTTTCAGCCAAAAATCGAAGGGTCAACTTTGAAGGTCTGCGAAAAATTCAAAAATCAACGTATCGCCTTCTACCTTGCGGCATTCTCTTCGTCCAACGATTCTCTTTCGATCCCAAAAAGAAAATCCAGATACGGTCGATCCAAAAAAATGTAATCTCGATTTTAGTGAAGGCAAACGAAAAAACGGGTGGGGTCGTATTTAGGGCAAAAAAAAATTTTCGATTTCGGGAATACCCAAGACCCTATCCGATGGAAAATTTCCCGCTGATTCCAAAAATCACCATTGTTTGCCCGATAAATCAAAGATTCTAGGAGAAAAATGAGAAAACGTGATTTCGCACTTTCCGCGATTTTGACACTTTACTAAAATCGACGTCATTCTTGTTTGCATGAATCGATTCCGGATTTCAAGGTCGCGTTCGAAAGAGCATCGTTCAACGAAGAGAATGCGGGTAGGTAGAAGGCGATCCGTCGATTTTTGAATTTTTTACCGAATTTTAAAGCTGACCCTTCAAAAATGCAAAAAATTGATACTACCCCCCCTTTGCGTTTTTGCGATTTTCAGCCAAAAATCGAAGGGTCAACTTTGAAGGTCTGCGAAAAATTCAAAAATCAACGTATCGCCTTCTACCTTGCGGCATTCTCTTCGTCCAACGATTCTCTTTCGATCCCAAAAAGAAAATCCAGATACGGTCGATCCAAAAAAATGTAATCTCGATTTTAGTGAAGGCAAACGAAAAAACGGGTGGGGTCGTATTTAGGGCAAAAATAAATTTTCGATTTCGGGAATACCCAAGACCCTATCCGATGGAAAATTTCCCGCTGATTCCAAAAATCACCATTGTTTGCCCGATAAATCAAAGATTCTAGGAGAAAAATGAGAAAACGTGATTTCGCACTTTCCGCGATTTTGACACTTTACTAAAATCGACGTCATTCTTGTTTGCATGAATCGATTCCGGATTTCAAGGTCGCGTTCGAAAGAGCATCGTTCAACGAAGAGAATGCGGGTAGGTAGAAGGCGATCCGTCGATTTTTGAATTTTTTACCGAATTTTAAAGCTGACACTTCAAAAATGCAAAAAATTGATACTACCCCCCCTTTGCGTTTTTGCGATTTTCAGCCAAAAATCGAAGGGTCAACTTTGAAGGTCTGCGAAAAATTCAAAAATAAACGTATCGCCTTCTACCTTGCGGCGTTCTCTTCGTCCAACGATTCTCTTTCGATCCCAAAAAGAAAATCCAGATACGGTCGATCCAAAAAAATGTAATCTCGATTTTAGTGAAGGCAAACGAAAAAACGGGTGGGGTCGTATTTAGGGCAAAAAAAAATTTTCGATTTCGGGAATACCCAAGACCCTATCCGATGGAAAATTTCCCGCTCATTCCAAAAATCACCATTGTTTGCCCGATAAATCAAAGATTCTAGGAGAAAAATGAGAAAACGTGATTTCGCACTTTCCGCGATTTTGACACTTTACTAAAATCGACGTCATTCTTGTTTGCATGAATCGATTCCGGATTTCAAGGTCGCGTTCGAAAGAGCATCGTTCAACGAAGAGAATGCGGGTAGGTAGAAGGCGATCCGTCGATTTTTGAATTTTTTACCGAATTTTAAAGCTGACCCTTCAAAAATGCAAAAAATTGATACTACCCCCCCTTTGCGTTTTTGCGATTTTCAGCCAAAAATCGAAGGGTCAACTTTGAAGGTCTGCGAAAAATTCAAAAATCAACGTATCGCCTTCTACCTTGCGGCGTTCTCTTCGTCCAACGATTCTCTTTCGATCCCAAAAAGAAAATCCAGATACGGTCGATCCAAAAAAATGTAATCTCGATTTTAGTGAAGGCAAACGAAAAAACGGGTGGGGTCGTATTTAGGGCAAACAAAAATGTTCGATTTCGGGAATACCCAAGACCCTATCCGATGGAAAATTTCCCGCTGATTCCAAAAATCACCATTGTTTGCCCGATAAATCAAAGATTCTAGGAGAAAAATGAGAAAACGTGATTTCGCACTTTCCGCGATTTTGACACTTTACTAAAATCGACGTCATTCTTGTTTGCATGAATCGATTCCGGATTTCAAGGTCGCGTTCGAAAGAGCATCGTTCAACGAAGAGAATGCGGGTAGGTAGAAGGCGATCCGTCGATTTTTGAATTTTTTACCGAATTTTAAAGCTGACCCTTCAAAAATGCAAAAAATTGATACTACCCCCCCTTTGCGTTTTTGCGATTTTCAGCCAAAAATCGAAGGGTCAACTTTGAAGGTCTGCGAAAAATTCAAAAATCAACGTATCGCCTTCTACCTTGCGGCGTTCTCTTCGTCCAACGATTCTCTTTCGATCCCAAAAAGAAAATCCAGATACGGTCGATCCAAAAAAATGTAATCTCGATTTTAGTGAAGGCAAACGAAAAAACGGGTGGGGTCGTATTTAGGGCAAACAAAAATGTTCGATTTCGGGAATACCCAAGACCCTATCCGATGGAAAATTTCCCGCTGATTCCAAAAATCACCATTGTTTGCCCGATAAATCAAAGATTCTAGGAGAAAAATGAGAAAACGTGATTTCGCACTTTCCGCGATTTTGACACTTTACTAAAATCGACGTCATTCTTGTTTGCATGAATCGATTCCGGATTTCAAGGTCGCGTTCGAAAGAGCATCGTTCAACGAAGAGAATGCGCGTAGGTAGAAGGCGATCCGTCGATTTTTGAATTTTTTACCGAATTTTAAAGTTGACCCTTCAAAAATGCAAAAAATTGATACTACCCCCCCTTTGCGTTTTTGCGATTTTCAGCCAAAAATCGAAGGGTCAACTTTGAAGGTCTGCGAAAAATTCAAAAATCAACGTATCGCCTTCTACCTTGCGGCATTCTCTTCGTCCAACGATTCTCTTTCGATCCCAAAAAGAAAATCCAGATACGGTCGATCCAAAAAAATGTAATCTCGATTTTAGTGAAGGCAAACGAAAAAACGGGTGGGGTCGTATTTAGGGCAAAAAAAAATTTTCGATTTCGGGAATACCCAAGACCCTATCCGATGGAAAATTTCCCGCTGATTCCAAAAATCACCATTGTTTGCCCGATAAATCAAAGATTCTAGGAGAAAAATGAGAAAACGTGATTTCGCACTTTCCGCGATTTTGACACTTTACTAAAATCGACGTCATTCTTGTTTGCATGAATCGATTCCGGATTTCAAGGTCGCGTTCGAAAGAGCATCGTTCAACGAAGAGAATGCGCGTAGGTAGAAGGCGATCCGTCGATTTTTGAATTTTTTACCGAATTTTAAAGTTGACCCTTCAAAAATGCAAAAAATTGATACTACCCCCCCTTTGCGTTTTTGCGATTTTCAGCCAAAAATCGAAGGGTCAACTTTGAAGGTCTGCGAAAAATTCAAAAATCAACGTATCGCCTTCTACCTTGCGGCATTCTCTTCGTCCAACGATTCTCTTTCGATCCCAAAAAGAAAATCCAGATACGGTCGATCCAAAAAAATGTAATCTCGATTTTAGTGAAGGCAAACGAAAAAACGGGTGGGGTCGTATTTAGGGCAAAAAAAAATTTTCGATTTCGGGAATACCCAAGACCCTATCCGATGGAAAATTTCCCGCTCATTCCAAAAATCACCATTGTTTGCCCGATAAATCAAAGATTCTAGGAGAAAAATGAGAAAACGTGATTTCGCACTTTCCGCGATTTTGACACTTTACTTAAATCGACGTCATTCTTGTTTGCATGAATCGATTCCGGATTTCAAGGTCGCGTTCGAAAGAGCATCGTTCAACGAAGAGAATGCGGGTAGGTAGAAGGCGATCCGTCGATTTTTGAATTTTTTTTACCGAATTTTAAAGTTGACCCTTCAAAAATGCAAAAAATTGATACTACCCCCCCTTTGCGTTTTTGCGATTTTCAGCCAAAAATCGAAGGGTCAACTTTGAAGGTCTGCGAAAAATTCAAAAATCAACGTATCGCCTTCTACCTTGCGGCATTCTCTTCGTCCAACGATTCTCTTTCGATCCCAAAAAGAAAATCCAGATACGGTCGATCCAAAAAAATGTAATCTCGATTTTAGTGAAGGCAAACGAAAAAACGGGTGGGGTCATATTTAGGGCAAAAAAAAATTTTCGATTTCGGGAATACCCAAGACCCTATCCGATGGAAAATTTCCCGCTGATTCCAAAAATCACCATTGTTTGCCCGATAAATCAAAGATTCTAGGAGAAAAATGAGAAAACGTGATTTCGCACTTTCCCCGATTTTGACACTTTACTAAAATCGACGTCATTCTTGTTTGCATGAATCGATTCCGGATTTCAAGGTCGCGTTCGAAAGAGCATCGTTCAACGAAGAGAATGCGGGTAGGTAGAAGGCGATCCGTCGATTTTTGAATTTTTTACCGAATTTTAAAGTTGACCCTTCAAAAATGCAAAAAATTGATACTACCCCCCCTTTGCGTTTTTGCGATTTTCAGCCAAAAATCGAAGGGTCAACTTTGAAGGTCTGCGAAAAATTCAAAAATCAACGTATCGCCTTCTACCTTGCGGCGTTCTCTTCGTCCAACGATTCTCTTTCGATCCCAAAAAGAAAATCCAGATTCGGTCGATCCAAAAAAATGTAATCTCGATTTTAGTGAAGGCAAACGAAAAAACGGGTGGGGTCGTATTTAGGGCAAAAATAAATTTTCGATTTCGGGAATACCCAAGACCCTATCCGATGGAAAATTTCCCGCTGATTCCAAAAATCACCATTGTTTGCCCGATAAATCAAAGATTCTAGGAGAAAAATGAGAAAACGTGATTTCGCACTTTCCCCGATTTTGACACTTTACTAAAATCGACGTCATTCTTGTTTGCATGAATCGATTCCGGATTTCAAGGTCGCGTTCGAAAGAGCATCGTTCAACGAAGAGAATGCGGGTAGGTAGAAGGCGATCCGTCGATTTTTGAATTTTTTTACCGAATTTTAAAGTTGACCCTTCAAAAATGCAAAAAATTGATACTACCCCCCCTTTGCGTTTTTGCGATTTTCAGCCAAAAATCGAAGGGTCAACTTTGAAGGTCTGCGAAAAATTCAAAAATCAACGTATCGCCTTCTACCTTGCGGCATTCTCTTCGTCCAACGATTCTCTTTCGATCCCAAAAAGAAAATCCAGATACGGTCGATCCAAAAAAATGTAATCTCGATTTTAGTGAAGGCAAACGAAAAAACGGGTGGGGTCATATTTAGGGCAAAAAAAAATTTTCGATTTCGGGAATACCCAAGACCCTATCCGATGGAAAATTTCCCGCTGATTCCAAAAATCACCATTGTTTGCCCGATAAATCAAAGATTCTAGGAGAAAAATGAGAAAACGTGATTTCGCACTTTCCCCGATTTTGACACTTTACTAAAATCGACGTCATTCTTGTTTGCATGAATCGATTCCGGATTTCAAGGTCGCGTTCGAAAGAGCATCGTTCAACGAAGAGAATGCGCGTAGGTAGAAGGCGATCCGTCGATTTTTGAATTTTTTACCGAATTTTAAAGTTGACCCTTCAAAAATGCAAAAAATTGATACTACCCCCCCTTTGCGTTTTTGCGATTTTCAGCCAAAAATCGAAGGGTCAACTTTGAAGGTCTGCGAAAAATTAAAAAATCAACGTATCGCCTTCTACCTTGCGGCATTCTCTTCGTCCAACGATTCTCTTTCGATCCCAAAAAGAAAATCCAGATACGGTCGATCCAAAAAAATGTAATCTCGATTTTAGTGAAGGCAAACGAAAAAACGGGTGGGGTCGTATTTAGGGCAAAAAAAAATTTTCGATTTCGGGAATACCCAAGACCCTATCCGATGGAAAATTTCCCGCTGATTCCAAAAATCACCATTGTTTGCCCGATAAATCAAAGATTCTAGGAGAAAAATGAGAAAACGTGATTTCGCACTTTCCGCGATTTTGACACTTTACTAAAATCGACGTCATTCTTGTTTGCATGAATCGATTCCGGATTTCAAGGTCGCGTTGGAAAGAGCATCGTTCAACGAAGAGAATGCGGGTAGGTAGAAGGCGATCCGTCGATTTTTGAATTTTTACCGAATTTTAAAGCTGACCCTTCAAAAATGCAAAAAATTGATACTACCCCCCCTTTGCGTTTTTGCGATTTTCAGCCAAAAATCGAAGGGTCAACTTTGAAGGTCTGCGAAAAATTCAAAAATCAACGTATCGCCTTCTACCTTGCGGCGTTCTCTTCGTCCAACGATTCTCTTTCGATCCCAAAAAGAAAATCCAGATACGGTCGATCCAAAAAAATGTAATCTCGATTTTAGTGAAGGCAAACGAAAAAACGGGTGGGGTCGTATTTAGGGCAAAAAAAAATTTTCGATTTCGGGAATACCCAAGACCCTATCCGATGGAAAATTTCCCGCTGATTCCAAAAATCACCATTGTTTGCCCGATAAATCAAAGATTCTAGGAGAAAAATGAGAAAACGTGATTTCGCACTTTCCGCGATTTTGACACTTTACTAAAATCGACGTCATTCTTGTTTGCATGAATCGCTTCCGGATTTCAAGGTCGCGTTCGAAAGAGCATCGTTCAACGAAGAGAATGCGGGTAGGTAGAAGGCGATCCGTCGATTTTTGAATTTTTTACCGAATTTTAAAGCTGACCCTTCAAAAATGCAAAAAATTGATACTACCCCCCCTTTGCGTTTTTGCGATTTTCAGCCAAAAATCGAAGGGTCAACTTTGAAGGTCTGCGAAAAATTCAAAAATCAACGTATCGCCTTCTACCTTGCGGCGTTCTCTTCGTCCAACGATTCTCTTTCGATCCCAAAAAGAAAATCCAGATTCGGTCGATCCAAAAAAATGTAATCTCGATTTTAGTGAAGGCAAACGAAAAAACGGGTGGGGTCGTATTTAGGGCAAAAAAAAATGTTCGATTTCGGGAATACCCAAGACCCTATCCGATGGAAAATTTCTCGCTGATTCCAAAAATCACCATCGTTTGCCCGATAAATCAAAGATTCTAGGAGAAAAATGAGAAAACGTGATTTCGCACTTTCCGCGATTTTGACACTTTACTAAAATCGACGTCATTCTTGTTTGCATGAATCGATTCCGGATTTCAAGGTCGCGTTCGAAAGAGCATCGTTCAACGAAGAGAATGCGGGTAGGTAGAAGGCGATCCGTCGATTTTTGAATTTTTTACCGAATTTTAAAGCTGACCCTTCAAAAATGCAAAAAATTGATACTACCCCCCCTTTGCGTTTTTGCGATTTTCAGCCAAAAATCGAAGGGTCAACTTTGAAGGTCTGCGAAAAATTCAAAAATCAACGTATCGCCTTCTACCTTGCGGCGTTCTCTTCGTCCAACGATTCTCTTTCGATCCCAAAAAGAAAATCCAGATACGGTCGATCCAAAAAAATGTAATCTCGATTTTAGTGAAGGCAAACGAAAAAACGGGTGGGGTCATATTAAGGGCAAAAAAAAATTTTCGATTTCGGGAATACCCAAGACCCTATCCGATGGAAAATTTCCCGCTGATTCCAAAAATCACCATTGTTTGCCCGATAAATCAAAGATTCTAGGAGAAAAATGAGAAAACGTGATTTCGCACTTTCCGCGATTTTGACACTTTACTAAAATCGACGTCATTCTTGTTTGCATGAATCGATTCCGGATTTCAAGGTCGCGTTCGAAAGAGCATCGTTCAACGAAGAGAATGCGCGTAGGTAGAAGGCGATCCGTGGATTTTTGAATTTTTTACCGAATTTTAAAGTTGACCCTTCAAAAATGCAAAAAATTGGTACTACCCCCCCTTTGCGTTTTTGCGATTTTCAGCCAAAAATCGAAGGGTCAACTTTGAAGGTCTGCGAAAAATTCAAAAATCAACGTATCGCCTTCTACCTTGCGGCATTCTCTTCGTCCAACGATTCTCTTTCGATCCCAAAAAGAAAATCCAGATACGGTCGATCCAAAAAAATGTAATCTCGATTTTAGTGAAGGCAAACGAAAAAACGGGTGGGGTCGTATTTAGGGCAAAAAAAAATTTTCGATTTCGGGAATACCCAAGACCCTATCCGATGGAAAATTTCCCGCTGATTCCAAAAATCACCATTGTTTGCCCGATAAATCAAAGATTCTAGGAGAAAAATGAGAAAACGTGATTTCGCACTTTCCCCGATTTTGACACTTTACTAAAATCGACGTCATTCTTGTTTGCATGAATCGATTCCGGATTTCAAGGTCGCGTTCGAAAGAGCATCGTTCAACGAAGAGAATGCGGGTAGGTAGAAGGCGATCCGTCGATTTTTGAATTTTTTACCGAATTTTAAAGTTGACCCTTCAAAAATGCAAAAAATTGATACTACCCCCCCTTTGCGTTTTCAGCCAAAAATCGAAGGGTCAACTTTGAAGGTCTGCGAAAAATTCAAAAATCAACGTATCGCCTTCTACCTTGCGGCGTTCTCTTCGTCCAACGATTCTCTTTCGATCCCAAAAAGAAAATCCAGATTCGGTCGATCCAAAAAAATGTAATCTCGATTTTAGTGAAGGCAAACGAAAAAACGGGTGGGGTCGTATTTAGGGCAAAAAAAAATGTTCGATTTCGGGAATACCCAAGACCCTATCCGATGGAAAATTTCTCGCTGATTCCAAAAATCACCATCGTTTGCCCGATAAATCAAAGATTCTAGGAGAAAAATGAGAAAACGTGATTTCGCACTTTCCGCGATTTTGACACTTTACTAAAATCGACGTCATTCTTGTTTGCATGAATCGATTCCGGATTTCAAGGTCGCGTTCGAAAGAGCATCGTTCAACGAAGAGAATGCGCGTAGGTAGAAGGCGATCCGTGGATTTTTGAATTTTTTACCGAATTTTAAAGTTGACCCTTCAAAAATGCAAAAAATTGATACTACCCCCCCTTTGCGTTTTTGCGATTTTCAGCCAAAAATCGAAGGGTCAACTTTGAAGGTCTGCGAAAAATTCAAAAATCAACGTATCGCCTTCTACCTTGCGGCGTTCTCTTCGTCCAACGATTCTCTTTCGATCCCAAAAAGAAAATCCAGATACGGTCGATCCAAAAAAATGTAATCTCGATTTTAGTGAAGGCAAACGAAAAAACGGGTGGGGTCGTATTTAGGGCAAAAAAAAATTTTCGATTTCGGGAATACCCAAGACCCTATCCGATGGAAAATTTCCCGCTGATTCCAAAAATCACCATTGTTTGCCCGATAAATCAAAGATTCTAGGAGAAAAATGAGAAAACGTGATTTCGCACTTTCCCCGATTTTGACACTTTACTAAAATCGACGTCATTCTTGTTTGCATGAATCGATTCCGGATTTCAAGGTCGCGTTCGAAAGAGCATCGTTCAACGAAGAGAATGCGGGTAGGTAGAAGGCGACCCGTCGATTTTTGAATTTTTTACCGAATTTTAAAGCTGACCCTTCAAAAATGCAAAAAATTGATACTACCCCCCCTTTGCGTTTTTGCGATTTTCAGCCAAAAATCGAAGGGTCAACTTTGAAGGTCTGCGAAAAATTAAAAAATCAACGTATCGCCTTCTACCTTGCGGCATTCTCTTCGTCCAACGATTCTCTTTCGATCCCAAAAAGAAAATCCAGATTCGGTCGATCCAAAAAAATGTAATCTCGATTTTAGTGAAGGCAAACGAAAAAACGGGTGGGGTCGTATTTAGGGCAAAAATAAATTTTCGATTTCGGGAATACCCAAGACCCTATCCGATGGAAAATTTCCCGCTGATTCCAAAAATCACCATTGTTTGCCCGATAAATCAAAGATTCTAGGAGAAAAATGAGAAAACGTGATTTCGCACTTTCCGCGATTTTGACACTTTACTAAAATCGATGTCATTCTTGTTTGCATGAATCGATTCCGGATTTCAAGGTCGCGTTCGAAAGAGCATCGTTCAACGGAGAGAATGCGGGTAGGTAGAAGGCGATCCGTCGATTTTTGAATTTTTTACCGAATTTTAAAGTTGACCCTTCAAAAATGCAAAAAATTGATACTACCCCCCCTTTGCGTTTTTGCGATTTTCAGCCAAAAATCGAAGGGTCAACTTTGAAGGTCTGCGAAAAATTCAAAAATCAACGTATCGCCTTCTACCTTGCGGCATTCTCTTCGTCCAACGATTCTCTTTCGATCCCAAAAAGAAAATCCAGATACGGTCGATCCAAAAAAATGTAATCTCGATTTTAGTGAAGGCAAACGAAAAAACGGGTGGGGTCGTATTTAGGGCAAAAAAAAATTTTCGATTTCGGGAATACCCAAGACCCTATCCGATGGAAAATTTCCCGCTGATTCCAAAAATCACCATTGTTTGCCCGATAAATCAAAGATTCTAGGAGAAAAATGAGAAAACGTGATTTCGCACTTTCCCCGATTTTGACACTTTACTAAAATCGACGTCATTCTTGTTTGCATGAATCGATTCCGGATTTCAAGGTCGCGTTCGAAAGAGCATCGTTCAACGAAGAGAATGCGCGTAGGTAGAAGGCGATCCGTCGATTTTTGAATTTTTTACCGAATTTTAAAGTTGACCCTTCAAAAATGCAAAAAATTGATACTACCCCCCCTTTGCGTTTTTGCGATTTTCAGCCAAAAATCGAAGGGTCAACTTTGAAGGTCTGCGAAAAATTCAAAAATCAACGTATCGCCTTCTACCTTGCGGCATTCTCTTCGTCCAACGATTCTCTTTCGATCCCAAAAAGAAAATCCAGATACGGTCGATCCAAAAAAATGTAATCTCGATTTTAGTGAAGGCAAACGAAAAAACGGGTGGGGTCGTATTTAGGGCAAAAAAAAATTTTCGATTTCGGGAATACCCAAGACCCTATCCGATGGAAAATTTCCCGCTGATTCCAAAAATCACCATTGTTTGCCCGATAAATCAAAGATTCTAGGAGAAAAATGAGAAAACGTGATTTCGCACTTTCCGCGATTTTGACACTTTACTAAAATCGACGTCATTCTTGTTTGCATGAATCGATTCCGGATTTCAAGGTCGCGTTCGAAAGAGCATCGTTCAACGAAGAGAATGCGCGTAGGTAGAAGGCGATCCGTCGATTTTTGAATTTTTTACCGAATTTTAAAGTTGACCCTTCAAAAATGCAAAAAATTGATACTACCCCCCCTTTGCGTTTTTGCGATTTTCAGCCAAAAATCGAAGGGTCAACTTTGAAGGTCTGCGAAAAATTCAAAAATCAACGTATCGCCTTCTACCTTGCGGCGTTCTCTTCGTCCAACGATTCTCTTTCGATCCCAAAAAGAAAATCCAGATACGGTCGATCCAAAAAAATGTAATCTCGATTTTAGTGAAGGCAAACGAAAAAACGGGTGGGGTCGTATTTAGGGCAAAAAAAAATTTTCGATTTCGGGAATACCCAAGACCCTATCCGATGGAAAATTTCCCGCTGATTCCAAAAATCACCATTGTTTGCCCGATAAATCAAAGATTCTAGGAGAAAAATGAGAAAACGTGATTTCGCACTTTCCGCGATTTTGACACTTTACTAAAATCGACGTCATTCTTGTTTGCATGAATCGATTCCGGATTTCAAGGTCGCGTTCGAAAGAGCATCGTTCAACGAAGAGAATGCGCGTAGGTAGAAGGCGATCCGTCGATTTTTGAATTTTTTACCGAATTTTAAAGTTGACCCTTCAAAAATGCAAAAAATTGATACTACCCCCCCTTTGCGTTTTTGCGATTTTCAGCCAAAAATCGAAGGGTCAACTTTGAAGGTCTGCGAAAAATTCAAAAATCAACGTATCGCCTTCTACCTTGCGGCATTCTCTTCGTCCAACGATTCTCTTTCGATCCCAAAAAGAAAATCCAGATACGGTCGATCCAAAAAAATGTAATCTCGATTTTAGTGAAGGCAAACGAAAAAACGGGTGGGGTCGTATTTAGGGCAAAAAAAAATTTTCGATTTCGGGAATACCCAAGACCCTATCCGATGGAAAATTTCCCGCTGATTCCAAAAATCACCATTGTTTGCCCGATAAATCAAAGATTCTAGGAGAAAAATGAGAAAACGTGATTTCGCACTTTCCGCGATTTTGACACTTTACTAAAATCGACGTCATTCTTGTTTGCATGAATCGATTCCGGATTTCAAGGTCGCGTTCGAAAGAGCATCGTTCAACGAAGAGAATGCGCGTAGGTAGAAGGCGATCCGTCGATTTTTGAATTTTTTACCGAATTTTAAAGTTGACCCTTCAAAAATGCAAAAAATTGATACTACCCCCCCTTTGCGTTTTTGCGATTTTCAGCCAAAAATCGAAGGGTCAACTTTGAAGGTCTGCGAAAAATTCAAAAATCAACGTATCGCCTTCTACCTTGCGGCGTTCTCTTCGTCCAACGATTCTCTTTCGATCCCAAAAAGAAAATCCA
Source organism: Pimpla rufipes (assembly GCA_963932165.1). Taxonomy (NCBI): domain Eukaryota; kingdom Metazoa; phylum Arthropoda; class Insecta; order Hymenoptera; family Ichneumonidae; genus Pimpla; species Pimpla rufipes. Next base: position 13,982,818 of record OZ010635.1, read on the forward strand.
GATACGGTCGATCCAAAAAAATGTAATCTCGATTTTAGTGAAGGCAAACGAAAAAACGGGTGGGGTCGTATTTAGGGCAAAAAAAAATTTTCGATTTCGGGAATACCCAAGACCCTATCCGATGGAAAATTTCCCGCTGATTCCAAAAATCACCATTGTTTGCCCGATAAATCAAAGATTCTAGGAGAAAAATGAGAAAACGTGATTTCGCACTTTCCGCGATTTTGACACTTTACTAAAATCGACGTCATTCTTGTTTGCATGAATCGATTCCGGATTTCAAGGTCGCGTTCGAAAGAGCATCGTTCAACGAAGAGAATGCGCGTAGGTAGAAGGCGATCCGTCGATTTTTGAATTTTTTACCGAATTTTAAAGTTGACCCTTCAAAAATGCAAAAAATTGATACTACCCCCCCTTTGCGTTTTTGCGATTTTCAGCCAAAAATCGAAGGGTCAACTTTGAAGGTCTGCGAAAAATTCAAAAATCAACGTATCGCCTTCTACCTTGCGGCATTCTCTTCGTCCAACGATTCTCTTTCGATCCCAAAAAGAAAATCCAGATACGGTCGATCCAAAAAAATGTAATCTCGATTTTAGTGAAGGCAAACGAAAAAACGGGTGGGGTCGTATTTAGGGCAAAAAAAAATTTTCGATTTCGGGAATACCCAAGACCCTATCCGATGGAAAATTTCCCGCTGATTCCAAAAATCACCATTGTTTGCCCGATAAATCAAAGATTCTAGGAGAAAAATGAGAAAACGTGATTTCGCACTTTCCGCGATTTTGACACTTTACTAAAATCGACGTCATTCTTGTTTGCATGAATCGATTCCGGATTTCAAGGTCGCGTTCGAAAGAGCATCGTTCAACGAAGAGAATGCGCGTAGGTAGAAGGCGATCCGTCGATTTTTGAATTTTTTACCGAATTTTAAAGTTGACCCTTCAAAAATGCAAAAAATTGATATTACCCCCCCTTTGCGTTTTTGCGATTTTCAGCCAAAAATCGAAGGGTCAACTTTGAAGGTCTGCGAAAAATTCAAAAATCAACGTATCGCCTTCTACCTTGCGGCATTCTCTTCGTCCAACGATTCTCTTTCGATCCCAAAAAGAAAATCCAGATACGGTCGATCCAAAAAAATGTAATCTCGATTTTAGTGAAGGCAAACGAAAAAACGGGTGGGGTCGTATTTAGGGCAAAAAAAAATTTTCGATTTCGGGAATACCCAAGACCCTATCCGATGGAAAATTTCCCGCTGATTCCAAAAATCACCATTGTTTGCCCGATAAATCAAAGATTCTAGGAGAAAAATGAGAAAACGTGATTTCGCACTTTCCGCGATTTTGACACTTTACTAAAATCGACGTCATTCTTGTTTGCATGAATCGATTCCGGATTTCAAGGTCGCGTTCGAAAGAGCATCGTTCAACGAAGAGAATGCGCGTAGGTAGAAGGCGATCCGTCGATTTTTGAATTTTTTACCGAATTTTAAAGTTGACCCTTCAAAAATGCAAAAAATTGATACTACCCCCCCTTTGCGTTTTTGCGATTTTCAGCCAAAAATCGAAGGGTCAACTTTGAAGGTCTGCGAAAAATTCAAAAATCAACGTATCGCCTTCTACCTTGCGGCATTCTCTTCGTCCAACGATTCTCTTTCGATCCCAAAAAGAAAATCCAGATACGGTCGATCCAAAAAAATGTAATCTCGATTTTAGTGAAGGCAAACGAAAAAACGGGTGGGGTCGTATTTAGGGCAAAAAAAAATTTTCGATTTCGGGAATACCCAAGACCCTATCCGATGGAAAATTTCCCGCTGATTCCAAAAATCACCATTGTTTGCCCGATAAATCAAAGATTCTAGGAGAAAAATGAGAAAACGTGATTTCGCACTTTCCGCGATTTTGACACTTTACTAAAATCGACGTCATTCTTGTTTGCATGAATCGCTTCCGGATTTCAAGGTCGCGTTCGAAAGAGCATCGTTCAACGAAGAGAATGCGGGTAGGTAGAAGGCGATCCGTCGATTTTTGAATTTTTTACCGAATTTTAAAGCTGACCCTTCAAAAATGCAAAAAATTGATACTACCCCCCCTTTGCGTTTTTGCGATTTTCAGCCAAAAATCGAAGGGTCAACTTTGAAGGTCTGCGAAAAATTCAAAAATCAACGTATCGCCTTCTACCTTGCGGCGTTCTCTTCGTCCAACGATTCTCTTTCGATCCCAAAAAGAAAATCCAGATTCGGTCGATCCAAAAAAATGTAATCTCGATTTTAGTGAAGGCAAACGAAAAAACGGGTGGGGTCGTATTTAGGGCAAAAAAAAATGTTCGATTTCGGGAATACCCAAGACCCTATCCGATGGAAAATTTCTCGCTGATTCCAAAAATCACCATCGTTTGCCCGATAAATCAAAGATTCTAGGAGAAAAATGAGAAAACGTGATTTCGCACTTTCCGCGATTTTGACACTTTACTAAAATCGACGTCATTCTTGTTTGCATGAATCGATTCCGGATTTCAAGGTCGCGTTCGAAAGAGCATCGTTCAACGAAGAGAATGCGGGTAGGTAGAAGGCGATCCGTCGATTTTTGAATTTTTTACCGAATTTTAAAGCTGACCCTTCAAAAATGCAAAAAATTGATACTACCCCCCCTTTGCGTTTTTGCGATTTTCAGCCAAAAATCGAAGGGTCAACTTTGAAGGTCTGCGAAAAATTCAAAAATCAACGTATCGCCTTCTACCTTGCGGCGTTCTCTTCGTCCAACGATTCTCTTTCGATCCCAAAAAGAAAATCCAGATACGGTCGATCCAAAAAAATGTAATCTCGATTTTAGTGAAGGCAAACGAAAAAACGGGTGGGGTCATATTAAGGGCAAAAAAAAATTTTCGATTTCGGGAATACCCAAGACCCTATCCGATGGAAAATTTCCCGCTGATTCCAAAAATCACCATTGTTTGCCCGATAAATCAAAGATTCTAGGAGAAAAATGAGAAAACGTGATTTCGCACTTTCCGCGATTTTGACACTTTACTAAAATCGACGTCATTCTTGTTTGCATGAATCGATTCCGGATTTCAAGGTCGCGTTCGAAAGAGCATCGTTCAACGAAGAGAATGCGCGTAGGTAGAAGGCGATCCGTGGATTTTTGAATTTTTTACCGAATTTTAAAGTTGACCCTTCAAAAATGCAAAAAATTGGTACTACCCCCCCTTTGCGTTTTTGCGATTTTCAGCCAAAAATCGAAGGGTCAACTTTGAAGGTCTGCGAAAAATTCAAAAATCAACGTATCGCCTTCTACCTTGCGGCATTCTCTTCGTCCAACGATTCTCTTTCGATCCCAAAAAGAAAATCCAGATACGGTCGATCCAAAAAAATGTAATCTCGATTTTAGTGAAGGCAAACGAAAAAACGGGTGGGGTCGTATTTAGGGCAAAAAAAAATTTTCGATTTCGGGAATACCCAAGACCCTATCCGATGGAAAATTTCCCGCTGATTCCAAAAATCACCATTGTTTGCCCGATAAATCAAAGATTCTAGGAGAAAAATGAGAAAACGTGATTTCGCACTTTCCCCGATTTTGACACTTTACTAAAATCGACGTCATTCTTGTTTGCATGAATCGATTCCGGATTTCAAGGTCGCGTTCGAAAGAGCATCGTTCAACGAAGAGAATGCGGGTAGGTAGAAGGCGATCCGTCGATTTTTGAATTTTTTACCGAATTTTAAAGTTGACCCTTCAAAAATGCAAAAAATTGATACTACCCCCCCTTTGCGTTTTCAGCCAAAAATCGAAGGGTCAACTTTGAAGGTCTGCGAAAAATTCAAAAATCAACGTATCGCCTTCTACCTTGCGGCGTTCTCTTCGTCCAACGATTCTCTTTCGATCCCAAAAAGAAAATCCAGATTCGGTCGATCCAAAAAAATGTAATCTCGATTTTAGTGAAGGCAAACGAAAAAACGGGTGGGGTCGTATTTAGGGCAAAAAAAAATGTTCGATTTCGGGAATACCCAAGACCCTATCCGATGGAAAATTTCTCGCTGATTCCAAAAATCACCATCGTTTGCCCGATAAATCAAAGATTCTAGGAGAAAAATGAGAAAACGTGATTTCGCACTTTCCGCGATTTTGACACTTTACTAAAATCGACGTCATTCTTGTTTGCATGAATCGATTCCGGATTTCAAGGTCGCGTTCGAAAGAGCATCGTTCAACGAAGAGAATGCGCGTAGGTAGAAGGCGATCCGTGGATTTTTGAATTTTTTACCGAATTTTAAAGTTGACCCTTCAAAAATGCAAAAAATTGATACTACCCCCCCTTTGCGTTTTTGCGATTTTCAGCCAAAAATCGAAGGGTCAACTTTGAAGGTCTGCGAAAAATTCAAAAATCAACGTATCGCCTTCTACCTTGCGGCGTTCTCTTCGTCCAACGATTCTCTTTCGATCCCAAAAAGAAAATCCAGATACGGTCGATCCAAAAAAATGTAATCTCGATTTTAGTGAAGGCAAACGAAAAAACGGGTGGGGTCGTATTTAGGGCAAAAAAAAATTTTCGATTTCGGGAATACCCAAGACCCTATCCGATGGAAAATTTCCCGCTGATTCCAAAAATCACCATTGTTTGCCCGATAAATCAAAGATTCTAGGAGAAAAATGAGAAAACGTGATTTCGCACTTTCCCCGATTTTGACACTTTACTAAAATCGACGTCATTCTTGTTTGCATGAATCGATTCCGGATTTCAAGGTCGCGTTCGAAAGAGCATCGTTCAACGAAGAGAATGCGGGTAGGTAGAAGGCGACCCGTCGATTTTTGAATTTTTTACCGAATTTTAAAGCTGACCCTTCAAAAATGCAAAAAATTGATACTACCCCCCCTTTGCGTTTTTGCGATTTTCAGCCAAAAATCGAAGGGTCAACTTTGAAGGTCTGCGAAAAATTCAAAAATCAACGTATCGCCTTCTACCTTGCGGCATTCTCTTCGTCCAACGATTCTCTTTCGATCCCAAAAAGAAAATCCAGATACGGTCGATCCAAAAAAATGTAATCTCGATTTTAGTGAAGGCAAACGAAAAAACGGGTGGGGTCGTATTTAGGGCAAAAATAAATTTTCGATTTCGGGAATACCCAAGACCCTATCCGATGGAAAATTTCCCGCTGATTCCAAAAATCACCATTGTTTGCCCGATAAATCAAAGATTCTAGGAGAAAAATGAGAAAACGTGATTTCGCACTTTCCCCGATTTTGACACTTTACTAAAATCGACGTCATTCTTGTTTGCATGAATCGATTCCGGATTTCAAGGTCGCGTTCGAAAGAGCATCGTTCAACGAAGAGAATGCGCGTAGGTAGAAGGCGATCCGTCGATTTTTGAATTTTTTACCGAATTTTAAAGTTGACCCTTCAAAAATGCAAAAAATTGATACTACCCCCCCTTTGCGTTTTTGCGATTTTCAGCCAAAAATCGAAGGGTCAACTTTGAAGGTCTGCGAAAAATTCAAAAATCAACGTATCGCCTTCTACCTTGCGGCATTCTCTTCGTCCAACGATTCTCTTTCGATCCCAAAAAGAAAATCCAGATACGGTCGATCCAAAAAAATGTAATCTCGATTTTAGTGAAGGCAAACGAAAAAACGGGTGGGGTCGTATTTAGGGCAAAAAAAAATTTTCGATTTCGGGAATACCCAAGACCCTATCCGATGGAAAATTTCCCGCTGATTCCAAAAATCACCATTGTTTGCCCGATAAATCAAAGATTCTAGGAGAAAAATGAGAAAACGTGATTTCGCACTTTCCCCGATTTTGACACTTTACTAAAATCGACGTCATTCTTGTTTGCATGAATCGATTCCGGATTTCAAGGTCGCGTTCGAAAGAGCATCGTTCAACGAAGAGAATGCGCGTAGGTAGAAGGCGATCCGTCGATTTTTGAATTTTTTACCGAATTTTAAAGTTGACCCTTCAAAAATGCAAAAAATTGATACTACCCCCCCTTTGCGTTTTTGCGATTTTCAGCCAAAAATCGAAGGGTCAACTTTGAAGGTCTGCGAAAAATTCAAAAATCAACGTATCGCCTTCTACCTTGCGGCATTCTCTTCGTCCAACGATTCTCTTTCGATCCCAAAAAGAAAATCCAGATACGGTCGATCCAAAAAAATGTAATCTCGATTTTAGTGAAGGCAAACGAAAAAACGGGTGGGGTCGTATTTAGGGCAAAAAAAAATTTTCGATTTCGGGAATACCCAAGACCCTATCCGATGGAAAATTTCCCGCTGATTCCAAAAATCACCATTGTTTGCCCGATAAATCAAAGATTCTAGGAGAAAAATGAGAAAACGTGATTTCGCACTTTCCGCGATTTTGACACTTTACTAAAATCGACGTCATTCTTGTTTGCATGAATCGATTCCGGATTTCAAGGTCGCGTTCGAAAGAGCATCGTTCAACGAAGAGAATGCGCGTAGGTAGAAGGCGATCCGTCGATTTTTGAATTTTTTACCGAATTTTAAAGTTGACCCTTCAAAAATGCAAAAAATTGATACTACCCCCCCTTTGCGTTTTTGCGATTTTCAGCCAAAAATCGAAGGGTCAACTTTGAAGGTCTGCGAAAAATTCAAAAATCAACGTATCGCCTTCTACCTTGCGGCGTTCTCTTCGTCCAACGATTCTCTTTCGATCCCAAAAAGAAAATCCAGATACGGTCGATCCAAAAAAATGTAATCTCGATTTTAGTGAAGGCAAACGAAAAAACGGGTGGGGTCGTATTTAGGGCAAAAAAAAATTTTCGATTTCGGGAATACCCAAGACCCTATCCGATGGAAAATTTCCCGCTGATTCCAAAAATCACCATTGTTTGCCCGATAAATCAAAGATTCTAGGAGAAAAATGAGAAAACGTGATTTCGCACTTTCCGCGATTTTGACACTTTACTAAAATCGACGTCATTCTTGTTTGCATGAATCGATTCCGGATTTCAAGGTCGCGTTCGAAAGAGCATCGTTCAACGAAGAGAATGCGCGTAGGTAGAAGGCGATCCGTCGATTTTTGAATTTTTTACCGAATTTTAAAGTTGACCCTTCAAAAATGCAAAAAATTGATACTACCCCCCCTTTGCGTTTTTGCGATTTTCAGCCAAAAATCGAAGGGTCAACTTTGAAGGTCTGCGAAAAATTCAAAAATCAACGTATCGCCTTCTACCTTGCGGCATTCTCTTCGTCCAACGATTCTCTTTCGATCCCAAAAAGAAAATCCAGATACGGTCGATCCAAAAAAATGTAATCTCGATTTTAGTGAAGGCAAACGAAAAAACGGGTGGGGTCGTATTTAGGGCAAAAAAAAATTTTCGATTTCGGGAATACCCAAGACCCTATCCGATGGAAAATTTCCCGCTGATTCCAAAAATCACCATTGTTTGCCCGATAAATCAAAGATTCTAGGAGAAAAATGAGAAAACGTGATTTCGCACTTTCCGCGATTTTGACACTTTACTAAAATCGACGTCATTCTTGTTTGCATGAATCGATTCCGGATTTCAAGGTCGCGTTCGAAAGAGCATCGTTCAACGAAGAGAATGCGCGTAGGTAGAAGGCGATCCGTCGATTTTTGAATTTTTTACCGAATTTTAAAGTTGACCCTTCAAAAATGCAAAAAATTGATACTACCCCCCCTTTGCGTTTTTGCGATTTTCAGCCAAAAATCGAAGGGTCAACTTTGAAGGTCTGCGAAAAATTCAAAAATCAACGTATCGCCTTCTACCTTGCGGCGTTCTCTTCGTCCAACGATTCTCTTTCGATCCCAAAAAGAAAATCCAGATACGGTCGATCCAAAAAAATGTAATCTCGATTTTAGTGAAGGCAAACGAAAAAACGGGTGGGGTCGTATTTAGGGCAAAAAAAAATTTTCGATTTCGGGAATACCCAAGACCCTATCCGATGGAAAATTTCCCGCTGATTCCAAAAATCACCATTGTTTGCCCGATAAATCAAAGATTCTAGGAGAAAAATGAGAAAACGTGATTTCGCACTTTCCGCGATTTTGACACTTTACTAAAATCGACGTCATTCTTGTTTGCATGAATCGATTCCGGATTTCAAGGTCGCGTTCGAAAGAGCATCGTTCAACGAAGAGAATGCGCGTAGGTAGAAGGCGATCCGTCGATTTTTGAATTTTTTACCGAATTTTAAAGTTGACCCTTCAAAAATGCAAAAAATTGATACTACCCCCCCTTTGCGTTTTTGCGATTTTCAGCCAAAAATCGAAGGGTCAACTTTGAAGGTCTGCGAAAAATTCAAAAATCAACGTATCGCCTTCTACCTTGCGGCATTCTCTTCGTCCAACGATTCTCTTTCGATCCCAAAAAGAAAATCCAGATACGGTCGATCCAAAAAAATGTAATCTCGATTTTAGTGAAGGCAAACGAAAAAACGGGTGGGGTCGTATTTAGGGCAAAAAAAAATTTTCGATTTCGGGAATACCCAAGACCCTATCCGATGGAAAATTTCCCGCTGATTCCAAAAATCACCATTGTTTGCCCGATAAATCAAAGATTCTAGGAGAAAAATGAGAAAACGTGATTTCGCACTTTCCGCGATTTTGACACTTTACTAAAATCGACGTCATTCTTGTTTGCATGAATCGATTCCGGATTTCAAGGTCGCGTTCGAAAGAGCATCGTTCAACGAAGAGAATGCGCGTAGGTAGAAGGCGATCCGTCGATTTTTGAATTTTTTACCGAATTTTAAAGTTGACCCTTCAAAAATGCAAAAAATTGATATTACCCCCCCTTTGCGTTTTTGCGATTTTCAGCCAAAAATCGAAGGGTCAACTTTGAAGGTCTGCGAAAAATTCAAAAATCAACGTATCGCCTTCTACCTTGCGGCATTCTCTTCGTCCAACGATTCTCTTTCGATCCCAAAAAGAAAATCCAGATACGGTCGATCCAAAAAAATGTAATCTCGATTTTAGTGAAGGCAAACGAAAAAACGGGTGGGGTCGTATTTAGGGCAAAAAAAAATTTTCGATTTCGGGAATACCCAAGACCCTATCCGATGGAAAATTTCCCGCTGATTCCAAAAATCACCATTGTTTGCCCGATAAATCAAAGATTCTAGGAGAAAAATGAGAAAACGTGATTTCGCACTTTCCGCGATTTTGACACTTTACTAAAATCGACGTCATTCTTGTTTGCATGAATCGATTCCGGATTTCAAGGTCGCGTTCGAAAGAGCATCGTTCAACGAAGAGAATGCGCGTAGGTAGAAGGCGATCCGTCGATTTTTGAATTTTTTACCGAATTTTAAAGTTGACCCTTCAAAAATGCAAAAAATTGATACTACCCCCCCTTTGCGTTTTTGCGATTTTCAGCCAAAAATCGAAGGGTCAACTTTGAAGGTCTGCGAAAAATTCAAAAATCAACGTATCGCCTTCTACCTTGCGGCATTCTCTTCGTCCAACGATTCTCTTTCGATCCCAAAAAGAAAATCCAGATACGGTCGATCCAAAAAAATGTAATCTCGATTTTAGTGAAGGCAAACGAAAAAACGGGTGGGGTCGTATTTAGGGCAAAAAAAAATTTTCGATTTCGGGAATACCCAAGACCCTATCCGATGGAAAATTTCCCGCTGATTCCAAAAATCACCATTGTTTGCCCGATAAATCAAAGATTCTAGGAGAAAAATGAGAAAACGTGATTTCGCACTTTCCGCGATTTTGACACTTTACTAAAATCGACGTCATTCTTGTTTGCATGAATCGATTCCGGATTTCAAGGTCGCGTTCGAAAGAGCATCGTTCAACGAAGAGAATGCGCGTAGGTAGAAGGCGATCCGTCGATTTTTGAATTTTTTACCGAATTTTAAAGTTGACCCTTCAAAAATGCAAAAAATTGATACTACCCCCCCTTTGCGTTTTTGCGATTTTCAGCCAAAAATCGAAGGGTCAACTTTGAAGGTCTGCGAAAAATTCAAAAATCAACGTATCGCCTTCTACCTTGCGGCATTCTCTTCGTCCAACGATTCTCTTTCGATCCCAAAAAGAAAATCCAGATACGGTCGATCCAAAAAAATGTAATCTCGATTTTAGTGAAGGCAAACGAAAAAACGGGTGGGGTCGTATTTAGGGCAAAAAAAAATTTTCGATTTCGGGAATACCCAAGACCCTATCCGATGGAAAATTTCCCGCTGATTCCAAAAATCACCATTGTTTGCCCGATAAATCAAAGATTCTAGGAGAAAAATGAGAAAACGTGATTTCGCACTTTCCGCGATTTTGACACTTTACTAAAATCGACGTCATTCTTGTTTGCATGAATCGATTCCGGATTTCAAGGTCGCGTTCGAAAGAGCATCGTTCAACGAAGAGAATGCGCGTAGGTAGAAGGCGATCCGTCGATTTTTGAATTTTTTACCGAATTTTAAAGTTGACCCTTCAAAAATGCAAAAAATTGATACTACCCCCCCTTTGCGTTTTTGCGATTTTCAGCCAAAAATCGAAGGGTCAACTTTGAAGGTCTGCGAAAAATTCAAAAATCAACGTATCGCCTTCTACCTTGCGGCATTCTCTTCGTCCAACGATTCTCTTTCGATCCCAAAAAGAAAATCCAGATACGGTCGATCCAAAAAAATGTAATCTCGATTTTAGTGAAGGCAAACGAAAAAACGGGTGGGGTCGTATTTAGGGCAAAAAAAAATTTTCGATTTCGGGAATACCCAAGACCCTATCCGATGGAAAATTTCCCGCTGATTCCAAAAATCACCATTGTTTGCCCGATAAATCAAAGATTCTAGGAGAAAAATGAGAAAACGTGATTTCGCACTTTCCCCGATTTTGACACTTTACTAAAATCGACGTCATTCTTGTTTGCATGAATCGATTCCGGATTTCAAGGTCGCGTTCGAAAGAGCATCGTTCAACGAAGAGAATGCGGGTAGGTAGAAGGCGATCCGTCGATTTTTGAATTTTTTACCGAATTTTAAAGTTGACCCTTCAAAAATGCAAAAAATTGATACTACCCCCCCTTTGCGTTTTTGCGATTTTCAGCCAAAAATCGAAGGGTCAACTTTGAAGGTCTGCGAAAAATTCAAAAATCAACGTATCGCCTTCTACCTTGCGGCACTCTCTTCGTCCAACGATTCTCTTTCGATCCCAAAAAGAAAATCCAGATACGGTCGATCCAAAAAAATGTAATCTCGATTTTAGTGAAGGCAAACGAAAAAACGGGTGGGGTCGTATTTAGGGCAAAAAAAAATTTTCGATTTCGGGAATACCCAAGACCCTATCCGATGGAAAATTTCCCGCTGATTCCAAAAATCACCATTGTTTGCCCGATAAATCAAAGATTCTAGGAGAAAAATGAGAAAACGTGATTTCGCACTTTCCGCGATTTTGACACTTTACTAAAATCGACGTCATTCTTGTTTGCATGAATCGCTTCCGGATTTCAAGGTCGCGTTCGAAAGAGCATCGTTCAACGAAGAGAATGCGGGTAGGTAGAAGGCGATCCGTCGATTTTTGAATTTTTTACCGAATTTTAAAGCTGACCCTTCAAAAATGCAAAAAATTGATACTACCCCCCCTTTGCGTTTTTGCGATTTTCAGCCAAAAATCGAAGGGTCAACTTTGAAGGTCTGCGAAAAATTCAAAAATCAACGTATCGCCTTCTACCTTGCGGCGTTCTCTTCGTCCAACGATTCTCTTTCGATCCCAAAAAGAAAATCCAGGTTCGGTCGATCCAAAAAAATGTAATCTCGATTTTAGTGAAGGCAAACGAAAAAACGGGTGGGGTCGTATTTAGGGCAAAAAAAAATTTTCGATTTCGGGAATACCCAAGACCCTATCCGATGGAAAATTTCCCGCTGATTCCAAAAATTACCATTGTTTGCCCGATAAATCAAAGATTCTAGGAGAAAAATGAGAAAACGTGATTTCGCACTTTCCGCGATTTTGACACTTTACTAAAATCGACGTCATTCTTGTTTGCATGAATCGATTCCGGATTTCAAGGTCGCGTTCGAAAGAGCATCGTTCAACGAAGAGAATGCGGGTAGGTAGAAGGCGATCCGTCGATTTTTGAATTTTTTACCGAATTTTAAAGCTGACCCTTCAAAAATGCAAAAAATTGATACTACCCCCCCTTTGCGTTTTTGCGATTTTCAGCCAAAAATCGAAGGGTCAACTTTGAAGGTCTGCGAAAAATTCAAAAATCAACGTATCGCCTTCTACCTTGCGGCATTCTCTTCGTCCAACGATTCTCTTTCGATCCCAAAAAGAAAATCCAGATACGGTCGATCCAAAAAAATGTAATCTCGATTTTAGTGAAGGCAAACGAAAAAACGGGTGGGGTCGTATTTAGGGCAAAAAAAAATTTTCGATTTCGGGAATACCCAAGACCCTATCCGATGGAAAATTTCCCGCTGATTGAAAAAATCACCATTGTTTGCCCGATAAATCAAAGATTCTAGGAGAAAAATGAGAAAACGTGATTTCGCACTTTCCGCGATTTTGACACTTTACTAAAATCGACGTCATTCTTGTTTGCATGAATCGCTTCCGGATTTCAAGGTCGCGTTCGAAAGAGCATCGTTCAACGAAGAGAATGCGGGTAGGTAGAAGGCGATCCGTCGATTTTTGAATTTTTTACCGAATTTTAAAGCTGACCCTTCAAAAATGCAAAAAATTGATACTACCCCCCCTTTGCGTTTTTGCGATTTTCAGCCAAAAATCGAAGGGTCAACTTTGAAGGTCTGCGAAAAATTCAAAAATCAACGTATCGCCTTCTACCTTGCGGCGTTCTCTTCGTCCAACGATTCTCTTTCGATCCCAAAAAGAAAATCCAGGTTCGGTCGATCCAAAAAAATGTAATCTCGATTTTAGTGAAGGCAAACGAAAAAACGGGTGGGGTCGTATTTAGGGCAAAAAAAAATTTTCGATTTCGGGAATACCCAAGACCCTATCCGATGGAAAATTTCCCGCTGATTCCAAAAATTACCATTGTTTGCCCGATAAATCAAAGATTCTAGGAGAAAAATGAGAAAACGTGATTTCGCACTTTCCGCGATTTTGACACTTTACTAAAATCGACGTCATTCTTGTTTGCATGAATCGATTCCGGATTTCAAGGTCGCGTTCGAAAGAGCATCGTTCAACGAAGAGAATGCGGGTAGGTAGAAGGCGATCCGTCGATTTTTGAATTTTTTACCGAATTTTAAAGCTGACCCTTCAAAAATGCAAAAAATTGATACTACCCCCCCTTTGCGTTTTTGCGATTTTCAGCCAAAAATCGAAGGGTCAACTTTGAAGGTCTGCGAAAAATTCAAAAATAAACGTATCGCCTTCTACCTTGCGGCGTTCTCTTCGTCCAACGATTCTCTTTCGATCCCAAAAAGAAAATCCAGATACGGTCGATCCAAAAAAATGTAATCTCGATTTTAGTGAAGGCAAACGAAAAAACGGGTGGGGTCGTATTTAGGGCAAAAAAAAATTTTCGATTTCGGGAATACCCAAGACCCTATCCGATGGAAAATTTCCCGCTGATTCCAAAAATCACCATTGTTTGCCCGATAAATCAAAGATTCTAGGAGAAAAATGAGAAAACGTGATTTCGCACTTTCCGCGATTTTGACACTTTACTAAAATCGACGTCATTCTTGTTTGCATGAATCGATTCCGGATTTCAAGGTCGCGTTCGAAAGAGCATCGTTCAACGAAGAGAATGCGCGTAGGTAGAAGGCGATCCGTCGATTTTTGAATTTTTTACCGAATTTTAAAGTTGACCCTTCAAAAATGCAAAAAATTGATACTACCCCCCCTTTGCGTTTTTGCGATTTTCAGCCAAAAATCGAAGGGTCAACTTTGAAGGTCTGCGAAAAATTCAAAAATCAACGTATCGCCTTCTACCTTGCGGCGTTCTCTTCGTCCAACGATTCTCTTTCGATCCCAAAAAGAAAATCCAGATACGGTCGATCCAAAAAAATGTAATCTCGATTTTAGTGAAGGCAAACGAAAAAACGGGTGGGGTCGTATTTAGGGCAAAAAAAAATTTTCGATTTCGGGAATACCCAAGACCCTATCCGATGGAAAATTTCCCGCTGATTCCAAAAATCACCATTGTTTGCCCGATAAATCAAAGATTCTAGGAGAAAAATGAGAAAACGTGATTTCGCACTTTCCGCGATTTTGACACTTTACTAAAATCGACGTCATTCTTGTTTGCATGAATCGATTCCGGATTTCAAGGTCGCGTTCGAAAGAGCATCGTTCAACGAAGAGAATGCGGGTAGGTAGAAGGCGATCCGTCGATTTTTGAATTTTTTACCGAATTTTAAAGTTGACCCTTCAAAAATGCAAAAAATTGATACTAACCCCCCTTTGCGTTTTTGCGATTTTCAGCCAAAAATCGAAGGGTCAACTTTGAAGGTCTGCGAAAAATTCAAAAATCAACGTATCGCCTTCTACCTTGCGGCGTTCTCTTCGTCCAACGATTCTCTTTCGATCCCAAAAAGAAAATCCAGATACGGTCGATCCAAAAAAATGTAATCTCGATTTTAGTGAAGGCAAACGAAAAAACGGGTGGGGTCATATTTAGGGCAAAAAAAAATTTTCGATTTCGGGAATACCCAAGACCCTATCCGATGGAAAATTTCCCGCTGATTCCAAAAATCACCATTGTTTGCCCGATAAATCAAAGATTCTAGGAGAAAAATGAGAAAACGTGATTTCGCACTTTCCGCGATTTTGACACTTTACTAAAATCGACGTCATTCTTGTTTGCATGAATCGATTCCGGATTTCAAGGTCGCGTTCGAAAGAGCATCGTTCAACGAAGAGAATGCGCGTAGGTAGAAGGCGATCCGTCGATTTTTGAATTTTTTACCGAATTTTAAAGTTGACCCTTCAAAAATGCAAAAAATTGATACTACCCCCCCTTTGCGTTTTTGGCATTTTCAGCCAAAAATCGAAGGGTCAACTTTGAAGGTCTGCGAAAAATTCAAAAATCAACGTATCGCCTTCTACCTTGCGGCGTTCTCTTCGTCCAACGATTCTCTTTCGATCCCAAAAAGAAAATCCAGATACGGTCGATCCAAAAAAATGTAATCTCGATTTTAGTGAAGGCAAACGAAAAAACGGGTGGGGTCGTATTTAGGGCAAAAAAAAATTTTCGATTTCGGGAATACCCAAGACCCTATCCGATGGAAAATTTCCCGCTGATTCCAAAAATCACCATTGTTTGCCCGATAAATCAAAGATTCTAGGAGAAAAATGAGAAAACGTGATTTCGCACTTTCCGCGATTTTGACACTTTACTAAAATCGACGTCATTCTTGTTTGCATGAATCGATTCCGGATTTCAAGGTCGCGTTCGAAAGAGCATCGTTCAACGAAGAGAATGCGCGTAGGTAGAAGGCGATCCGTCGATTTTTGAATTTTTTACCGAATTTTAAAGTTGACCCTTCAAAAATGCAAAAAATTGATACTACCCCCCCTTTGCGTTTTTGCGATTTTCAGCCAAAAATCGAAGGGTCAACTTTGAAGGTCTGCGAAAAATTCAAAAATCAACGTATCGCCTTCTACCTTGCGGCGTTCTCTTCGTCCAACGATTCTCTTTCGATCCCAAAAAGAAAATCCAGATACGGTCGATCCAAAAAAATGTAATCTCGATTTTAGTGAAGGCAAACGAAAAAACGGGTGGGGTCGTATTTAGGGCAAAAAAAAATTTTCGATTTCGGGAATACCCAAGACCCTATCCGATGGAAAATTTCCCGCTGATTCCAAAAATCACCATTGTTTGCCCGATAAATCAAAGATTCTAGGAGAAAAATGAGAAAACGTGATTTCGCACTTTCCGCGATTTTGACACTTTACTAAAATCGACGTCATTCTTGTTTGCATGAATCGATTCCGGATTTCAAGGTCGCGTTCGAAAGAGCATCGTTCAACGAAGAGAATGCGCGTAGGTAGAAGGCGATCCGTCGATTTTTGAATTTTTTACCGAATTTTAAAGTTGACCCTTCAAAAATGCAAAAAATTGATACTACCCCCCCTTTGCGTTTTTGCGATTTTCAGCCAAAAATCGAAGGGTCAACTTTGAAGGTCTGCGAAAAATTCAAAAATCAACGTATCGCCTTCTACCTTGCGGCGTTCTCTTCGTCCAACGATTCTCTTTCGATCCCAAAAAGAAAATCCAGATACGGTCGATCCAAAAAAATGTAATCTCGATTTTAGTGAAGGCAAACGAAAAAACGGGTGGGGTCGTATTTAGGGCAAAAAAAAATTTTCGATTTCGGGAATACCCAAGACCCTATCCGATGGAAAATTTCCCGCTGATTCCAAAAATCACCATTGTTTGCCCGATAAATCAAAGATTCTAGGAGAAAAATGAGAAAACGTGATTTCGCACTTTCCGCGATTTTGACACTTTACTAAAATCGACGTCATTCTTGTTTGCATGAATCGATTCCGGATTTCAAGGTCGCGTTCGAAAGAGCATCGTTCAACGAAGAGAATGCGCGTAGGTAGAAGGCGATCCGTCGATTTTTGAATTTTTTACCGAATTTTAAAGTTGACCCTTCAAAAATGCAAAAAATTGATACTACCCCCCCTTTGCGTTTTTGCGATTTTCAGCCAAAAATCGAAGGGTCAACTTTGAAGGTCTGCGAAAAATTCAAAAATCAACGTATCGCCTTCTACCTTGCGGCATTCTCTTCGTCCAACGATTCTCTTTCGATCCCAAAAAGAAAATCCAGATACGGTCGATCCAAAAAAATGTAATCTCGATTTTAGTGAAGGCAAACGAAAAAACGGGTGGGGTCGTATTTAGGGCAAAAAAAAATTTTCGATTTCGGGAATACCCAAGACCCTATCCGATGGAAAATTTCCCGCTGATTCCAAAAATCACCATTGTTTGCCCGATAAATCAAAGATTCTAGGAGAAAAATGAGAAAACGTGATTTCGCACTTTCCCCGATTTTGACACTTTACTAAAATCGACGTCATTCTTGTTTGCATGAATCGATTCCGGATTTCAAGGTCGCGTTCGAAAGAGCATCGTTCAACGAAGAGAATGCGATTAGGTAGAAGGCGATCCGTCGATTTTTGAATTTTTTACCGAATTTTAAAGTTGACCCTTCAAAAATGCAAAAAATTGATACTACCCCCCCTTTGCGTTTTTGCGATTTTCAGCCAAAAATCGAAGGGTCAACTTTGAAGGTCTGCGAAAAATTCAAAAATCAACGTATCGCCTTCTACCTTGCGGCATTCTCTTCGTCCAACGATTCTCTTTCGATCCCAAAAAGAAAATCCAGATACGGTCGATCCAAAAAAATGTAATCTCGATTTTAGTGAAGGCAAACGAAAAAACGGGTGGGGTCGTATTTAGGGCAAAAAAAAATTTTCGATTTCGGGAATACCCAAGACCCTATCCGATGGAAAATTTCCCGCTGATTGAAAAAATCACCATTGTTTGCCCGATAAATCAAAGATTCTAGGAGAAAAATGAGAAAACGTGATTTCGCACTTTCCGCGATTTTGACACTTTACTAAAATCGACGTCATTCTTGTTTGCATGAATCGCTTCCGGATTTCAAGGTCGCGTTCGAAAGAGCATCGTTCAACGAAGAGAATGCGGGTAGGTAGAAGGCGATCCGTCGATTTTTGAATTTTTTACCGAATTTTAAAGCTGACCCTTCAAAAATGCAAAAAATTGATACTACCCCCCCTTTGCGTTTTTGCGATTTTCAGCCAAAAATCGAAGGGTCAACTTTGAAGGTCTGCGAAAAATTCAAAAATCAACGTATCGCCTTCTACCTTGCGGCGTTCTCTTCGTCCAACGATTCTCTTTCGATCCCAAAAAGAAAATCCAGGTTCGGTCGATCCAAAAAAATGTAATCTCGATTTTAGTGAAGGCAAACGAAAAAACGGGTGGGGTCGTATTTAGGGCAAAAAAAAATTTTCGATTTCGGGAATACCCAAGACCCTATCCGATGGAAAATTTCCCGCTGATTCCAAAAATTACCATTGTTTGCCCGATAAATCAAAGATTCTAGGAGAAAAATGAGAAAACGTGATTTCGCACTTTCCGCGATTTTGACACTTTACTAAAATCGACGTCATTCTTGTTTGCATGAATCGATTCCGGATTTCAAGGTCGCGTTCGAAAGAGCATCGTTCAACGAAGAGAATGCGGGTAGGTAGAAGGCGATCCGTCGATTTTTGAATTTTTTACCGAATTTTAAAGTTGACCCTTCAAAAATGCAAAAAATTGATACTACCCCCCCTTTGCGTTTTTGCGATTTTCAGCCAAAAATCGAAGGGTCAACTTTGAAGGTCTGCGAAAAATTCAAAAATCAACGTATCGCCTTCTACCTTGCGGCATTCTCTTCGTCCAACGATTCTCTTTCGATCCCAAAAAGAAAATCCAGATACGGTCGATCCAAAAAAATGTAATCTCGATTTTAGTGAAGGCAAACGAAAAAACGGGTGGGGTCGTATTTAGGGCAAAAAAAAATTTTCGATTTCGGGAATACCCAAGACCCTATCCGATGGAAAATTTCCCGCTGATTGAAAAAATCACCATTGTTTGCCCGATAAATCAAAGATTCTAGGAGAAAAATGAGAAAACGTGATTTCGCACTTTCCGCGATTTTGACACTTTACTAAAATCGACGTCATTCTTGTTTGCATGAATCGCTTCCGGATTTCAAGGTCGCGTTCGAAAGAGCATCGTTCAACGAAGAGAATGCGGGTAGGTAGAAGGCGATCCGTCGATTTTTGAATTTTTTACCGAATTTTAAAGCTGACCCTTCAAAAATGCAAAAAATTGATACTACCCCCCCTTTGCGTTTTTGCGATTTTCAGCCAAAAATCGAAGGGTCAACTTTGAAGGTCTGCGAAAAATTCAAAAATCAACGTATCGCCTTCTACCTTGAGGCGTTCTCTTCGTCCAACGATTCTCTTTCGATCCCAAAAAGAAAATCCAGGTTCGGTCGATCCAAAAAAATGTAATCTCGATTTTAGTGAAGGCAAACGAAAAAACGGGTGGGGTCGTATTTAGGGCAAAAAAAAATTTTCGATTTCGGGAATACCCAAGACCCTATCCGATGGAAAATTTCCCGCTGATTCCAAAAATTACCATTGTTTGCCCGATAAATCAAAGATTCTAGGAGAAAAATGAGAAAACGTGATTTCGCACTTTCCGCGATTTTGACACTTTACTAAAATCGACGTCATTCTTGTTTGCATGAATCGATTCCGGATTTCAAGGTCGCGTTCGAAAGAGCATCGTTCAACGAAGAGAATGCGGGTAGGTAGAAGGCGATCCGTCGATTTTTGAATTTTTTACCGAATTTTAAAGCTGACCCTTCAAAAATGCAAAAAATTGATACTACCCCCCCTTTGCGTTTTTGCGATTTTCAGCCAAAAATCGAAGGGTCAACTTTGAAGGTCTGCGAAAAATTCAAAAATCAACGTATCGCCTTCTACCTTGCGGCATTCTCTTCGTCCAACGATTCTCTTTCGATCCCAAAAAGAAAATCCAGATACGGTCGATCCAAAAAAATGTAATCTCGATTTTAGTGAAGGCAAACGAAAAAACGGGTGGGGTCGTATTTAGGGCAAAAAAAAATTTTCGATTTCGGGAATACCCAAGACCCTATCCGATGGAAAATTTCCCGCTGATTCCAAAAATCACCATTGTTTGCCCGATAAATCAAAGATTCTAGGAGAAAAATGAGAAAACGTGATTTCGCACTTTCCGCGATTTTGACACTTTACTAAAATCGACGTCATTCTTGTTTGCATGAATCGCTTCCGGATTTCAAGGTCGCGTTCGAAAGAGCATCGTTCAACGAAGAGAATGCGGGTAGGTAGAAGGCGATCCGTCGATTTTTGAATTTTTTACCGAATTTTAAAGCTGACCCTTCAAAAATGCAAAAAATTGATACTACCCCCCCTTTGCGTTTTTGCGATTTTCAGCCAAAAATCGAAGGGTCAACTTTGAAGGTCTGCGAAAAATTCAAAAATCAACGTATCGCCTTCTACCTTGCGGCGTTCTCTTCGTCCAACGATTCTCTTTCGATCCCAAAAAGAAAATCCAGGTTCGGTCGATCCAAAAAAATGTAATCTCGATTTTAGTGAAGGCAAACGAAAAAACGGGTGGGGTCGTATTTAGGGCAAAAAAAAATTTTCGATTTCGGGAATACCCAAGACCCTATCCGATGGAAAATTTCCCGCTGATTCCAAAAATTACCATTGTTTGCCCGATAAATCAAAGATTCTAGGAGAAAAATGAGAAAACGTGATTTCGCACTTTCCGCGATTTTGACACTTTACTAAAATCGACGTCATTCTTGTTTGCATGAATCGATTCCGGATTTCAAGGTCGCGTTCGAAAGAGCATCGTTCAACGAAGAGAATGCGGGTAGGTAGAAGGCGATCCGTCGATTTTTGAATTTTTTACCGAATTTTAAAGCTGACCCTTCAAAAATGCAAAAAATTGATACTATCCCCCTTTGCGTTTTTGCGATTTTCAGCCAAAAATCGAAGGGTCAACTTTGAAGGTCTGCGAAAAATTCAAAAATCAACGTATCGCCTTCTACCTTGCGGCATTCTCTTCGTCCAACGATTCTCTTTCGATCCCAAAAAGAAAATCCAGATACGGTCGATCCAAAAAAATGTAATCTCGATTTTAGTGAAGGCAAACGAAAAAACGGGTGGGGTCGTATTTAGGGCAAAAAAAAATTTTCGATTTCGGGAATACCCAAGACCCTATCCGATGGAAAATTTCCCGCTGATTCCAAAAATCACCATTGTTTGCCCGATAAATCAAAGATTCTAGGAGAAAAATGAGAAAACGTGATTTCGCACTTTCCGCGATTTTGACACTTTACTAAAATCGACGTCATTCTTGTTTGCATGAATCGATTCCGGATTTCAAGGTCGCGTTCGAAAGAGCATCGTTCAACGAAGAGAATGCGGGTAGGTAGAAGGCGATCCGTCGATTTTTGAATTTTTTACCGAATTTTAAAGCTGACCCTTCAAAAATGCAAAAAATTGATACTACCCCCCCTTTGCGTTTTTGCGATTTTCAGCCAAAAATCGAAGGGTCAACTTTGAAGGTCTGCGAAAAATTCAAAAATCAACGTATCGCCTTCTACCTTGCGGTATTCTCTTCGTCCAACGATTCTCTTTCGATCCCAAAAAGAAAATCCAGATACGGTCGATCCAAAAAAATGTAATCTCGATTTTAGTGAAGGCAAACGAAAAAACGGGTGGGGTCGTATTTAGGGCAAAAAAAAATTTTCGATTTCGGGAATACCCAAGACCCTATCCGATGGAAAATTTCCCGCTGATTCCAAAAATCACCATTGTTTGCCCGATAAATCAAAGATTCTAGGAGAAAAATGAGAAAACGTGATTTCGCACTTTCCGCGATTTTGACACTTTACTAAAATCGACGTCATTCTTGTTTGCATGAATCGCTTCCGGATTTCAAGGTCGCGTTCGAAAGAGCATCGTTCAACGAAGAGAATGCGGGTAGGTAGAAGGCGATCCGTCGATTTTTGAATTTTTTACCGAATTTTAAAGCTGACCCTTCAAAAATGCAAAAAATTGATACTACCCCCCCTTTGCGTTTTTGCGATTTTCAGCCAAAAATCGAAGGGTCAACTTTGAAGGTCTGCGAAAAATTCAAAAATCAACGTATCGCCTTCTACCTTGCGGCGTTCTCTTCGTCCAACGATTCTCTTTCGATCCCAAAAAGAAAATCCAGGTTCGGTCGATCCAAAAAAATGTAATCTCGATTTTAGTGAAGGCAAACGAAAAAACGGGTGGGGTCGTATTTAGGGCAAAAAAAAATTTTCGATTTCGGGAATACCCAAGACCCTATCCGATGGAAAATTTCCCGCTGATTCCAAAAATCACCATTGTTTGCCCGATAAATCAAAGATTCTAGGAGAAAAATGAGAAAACGTGATTTCGCACTTTCCCCGATTTTGACACTTTACTAAAATCGACGTCATTCTTGTTTGCATGAATCGATTCCGGATTTCAAGGTCGCGTTCGAAAGAGCATCGTTCAACGAAGAGAATGCGGGTAGGTAGAAGGCGATCCGTCGATTTTTGAATTTTTTACCGAATTTTAAAGTTGACCCTTCAAAAATGCAAAAAATTGATACTACCCCCCCTTTGCGTTTTTGCGATTTTCAGCCAAAAATCGAAGGGTCAACTTTGAAGGTCTGCGAAAAATTCAAAAATCAACGTATCGCCTTCTACCTTGCGGCATTCTCTTCGTCCAACGATTCTCTTTCGATCCCAAAAAGAAAATCCAGATACGGTCGATCCAAAAAAATGTAATCTCGATTTTAGTGAAGGCAAACGAAAAAACGGGTGGGGTCGTATTTAGGGCAAAAAAAAATTTTCGATTTCGGGAATACCCAAGACCCTATCCGATGGAAAATTTCCCGCTGATTGAAAAAATCACCATTGTTTGCCCGATAAATCAAAGATTCTAGGAGAAAAATGAGAAAACGTGATTTCGCACTTTCCGCGATTTTGACACTTTACTAAAATCGACGTCATTCTTGTTTGCATGAATCGCTTCCGGATTTCAAGGTCGCGTTCGAAAGAGCATCGTTCAACGAAGAGAATGCGGGTAGGTAGAAGGCGATCCGTCGATTTTTGAATTTTTTACCGAATTTTAAAGCTGACCCTTCAAAAATGCAAAAAATTGATACTACCCCCCCTTTGCGTTTTTGCGATTTTCAGCCAAAAATCGAAGGGTCAACTTTGAAGGTCTGCGAAAAATTCAAAAATAAACGTATCGCCTTCTACCTTGCGGCGTTCTCTTCGTCCAACGATTCTCTTTCGATCCCAAAAAGAAAATCCAGATACGGTCGATCCAAAAAAATGTAATCTCGATTTTAGTGAAGGCAAACGAAAAAACGGGTGGGGTCGTATTTAGGGCAAAAAAAAATTTTCGATTTCGGGAATACCCAAGACCCTATCCGATGGAAAATTTCCCGCTGATTCCAAAAATCACCATTGTTTGCCCGATAAATCAAAGATTCTAGGAGAAAAATGAGAAAACGTGATTTCGCACTTTCCGCGATTTTGACACTTTACTAAAATCGACGTCATTCTTGTTTGCATGAATCGATTCCGGATTTCAAGGTCGCGTTCGAAAGAGCATCGTTCAACGAAGAGAATGCGCGTAGGTAGAAGGCGATCCGTCGATTTTTGAATTTTTTACCGAATTTTAAAGTTGACCCTTCAAAAATGCAAAAAATTGATACTACCCCCCCTTTGCGTTTTTGCGATTTTCAGCCAAAAATCGAAGGGTCAACTTTGAAGGTCTGCGAAAAATTCAAAAATCAACGTATCGCCTTCTACCTTGCGGCATTCTCTTCGTCCAACGATTCTCTTTCGATCCCAAAAAGAAAATCCAGATACGGTCGATCCAAAAAAATGTAATCTCGATTTTAGTGAAGGCAAACGAAAAAACGGGTGGGGTCGTATTTAGGGCAAAAAAAAATTTTCGATTTCGGGAATACCCAAGACCCTATCCGATGGAAAATTTCCCGCTGATTCCAAAAATCACCATTGTTTGCCCGATAAATCAAAGATTCTAGGAGAAAAATGAGAAAACGTGATTTCGCACTTTCCGCGATTTTGACACTTTACTAAAATCGACGTCATTCTTGTTTGCATGAATCGCTTCCGGATTTCAAGGTCGCGTTCGAAAGAGCATCGTTCAACGAAGAGAATGCGGGTAGGTAGAAGGCGATCCGTCGATTTTTGAATTTTTTACCGAATTTTAAAGCTGACCCTTCAAAAATGCAAAAAATTGATACTACCCCCCCTTTGCGTTTTTGCGATTTTCAGCCAAAAATCGAAGGGTCAACTTTGAAGGTCTGCGAAAAATTCAAAAATAAACGTATCGCCTTCTACCTTGCGGCGTTCTCTTCGTCCAACGATTCTCTTTCGATCCCAAAAAGAAAATCCAGATACGGTCGATCCAAAAAAATGTAATCTCGATTTTAGTGAAGGCAAACGAAAAAACGGGTGGGGTCGTATTTAGGGCAAAAAAAAATTTTCGATTTCGGGAATACCCAAGACCCTATCCGATGGAAAATTTCCCGCTGATTCCAAAAATCACCATTGTTTGCCCGATAAATCAAAGATTCTAGGAGAAAAATGAGAAAACGTGATTTCGCACTTTCCGCGATTTTGACACTTTACTAAAATCGACGTCATTCTTGTTTGCATGAATCGATTCCGGATTTCAAGGTCGCGTTCGAAAGAGCATCGTTCAACGAAGAGAATGCGCGTAGGTAGAAGGCGATCCGTCGATTTTTGAATTTTTTACCGAATTTTAAAGTTGACCCTTCAAAAATGCAAAAAATTGATACTACCCCCCCTTTGCGTTTTTGCGATTTTCAGCCAAAAATCGAAGGGTCAACTTTGAAGGTCTGCGAAAAATTCAAAAATCAACGTATCGCCTTCTACCTTGCGGCATTCTCTTCGTCCAACGATTCTCTTTCGATCCCAAAAAGAAAATCCAGATACGGTCGATCCAAAAAAATGTAATCTCGATTTTAGTGAAGGCAAACGAAAAAACGGGTGGGGTCGTATTTAGGGCAAAAAAAAATTTTCGATTTCGGGAATACCCAAGACCCTATCCGATGGAAAATTTCCCGCTGATTCCAAAAATCACCATTGTTTGCCCGATAAATCAAAGATTCTAGGAGAAAAATGAGAAAACGTGATTTCGCACTTTCCGCGATTTTGACACTTTACTAAAATCGACGTCATTCTTGTTTGCATGAATCGATTCCGGATTTCAAGGTCGCGTTCGAAAGAGCATCGTTCAACGAAGAGAATGCGCGTAGGTAGAAGGCGATCCGTCGATTTTTGAATTTTTTACCGAATTTTAAAGTTGACCCTTCAAAAATGCAAAAAATTGATACTACCCCCCCTTTGCGTTTTTGCGATTTTCAGCCAAAAATCGAAGGGTCAACTTTGAAGGTCTGCGAAAAATTCAAAAATCAACGTATCGCCTTCTACCTTGCGGCATTCTCTTCGTCCAACGATTCTCTTTCGATCCCAAAAAGAAAATCCAGATACGGTCGATCCAAAAAAATGTAATCTCGATTTTAGTGAAGGCAAACGAAAAAACGGGTGGGGTCGTATTTAGGGCAAAAAAAAATTTTCGATTTCGGGAATACCCAAGACCCTATCCGATGGAAAATTTCCCGCTGATTCCAAAAATCACCATTGTTTGCCCGATAAATCAAAGATTCTAGGAGAAAAATGAGAAAACGTGATTTCGCACTTTCCGCGATTTTGACACTTTACTAAAATCGACGTCATTCTTGTTTGCATGAATCGATTCCGGATTTCAAGGTCGCGTTCGAAAGAGCATCGTTCAACGAAGAGAATGCGGGTAGGTAGAAGGCGATCCGTCGATTTTTGAATTTTTTACCGAATTTTAAAGTTGACCCTTCAAAAATGCAAAAAATTGATACTACCCCCCCTTTGCGTTTTTGCGATTTTCAGCCAAAAATCGAAGGGTCAACTTTGAAGGTCTGCGAAAAATTCAAAAATCAACGTATCGCCTTCTACCTTGCGGCGTTCTCTTCGTCCAACGATTCTCTTTCGATCCCAAAAAGAAAATCCAGATACGGTCGATCCAAAAAAATGTAATCTCGATTTTAGTGAAGGCAAACGAAAAAACGGGTGGGGTCGTATTTAGGGCAAAAAAAAATTTTCGATTTCGGGAATACCCAAGACCCTATCCGATGGAAAATTTCCCGCTGATTCCAAAAATCACCATTGTTTGCCCGATAAATCAAAGATTCTAGGAGAAAAATGAGAAAACGTGATTTCGCACTTTCCGCGATTTTGACACTTTACTAAAATCGACGTCATTCTTGTTTGCATGAATCGCTTCCGGATTTCAAGGTCGCGTTCGAAAGAGCATCGTTCAACGAAGAGAATGCGGGTAGGTAGAAGGCGATCCGTCGATTTTTGAATTTTTTACCGAATTTTAAAGCTGACCCTTCAAAAATGCAAAAAATTGATACTACCCCCCCTTTGCGTTTTTGCGATTTTCAGCCAAAAATCGAAGGGTCAACTTTGAAGGTCTGCGAAAAATTCAAAAATCAACGTATCGCCTTCTACCTTGCGGCATTCTCTTCGTCCAACGATTCTCTTTCGATCCCAAAAAGAAAATCCAGATACGGTCGATCCAAAAAAATGTAATCTCGATTTTAGTGAAGGCAAACGAAAAAACGGGTGGGGTCGTATTTAGGGCAAAAATAAATTTTCGATTTCGGGAATACCCAAGACCCTATCCGATGGAAAATTTCCCGCTGATTCCAAAAATCACCATTGTTTGCCCGATAAATCAAAGATTCTAGGAGAAAAATGAGAAAACGTGATTTCGCACTTTCCCCGATTTTGACACTTTACTAAAATCGACGTCATTCTTGTTTGCATGAATCGATTCCGGATTTCAAGGTCGCGTTCGAAAGAGCATCGTTCAACGAAGAGAATGCGGGTAGGTAGAAGGCGATCCGTCGATTTTTGAATTTTTTACCGAATTTTAAAGTTGACCCTTCAAAAATGCAAAAAATTGATACTACCCCCCCTTTGCGTTTTTGCGATTTTCAGCCAAAAATCGAAGGGTCAACTTTGAAGGTCTGCGAAAAATTCAAAAATCAACGTATCGCCTTCTACCTTGCGGCGTTCTCTTCGTCCAACGATTCTCTTTCGATCCCAAAAAGAAAATCCAGATACGGTCGATCCAAAAAAATGTAATCTCGATTTTAGTGAAGGCAAACGAAAAAACGGGTGGGGTCATATTTAGGGCAAAAAAAAATTTTCGATTTCGGGAATACCCAAGACCCTATCCGATGGAAAATTTCCCGCTGATTCCAAAAATCACCATTGTTTGCCCGATAAATCAAAGATTCTAGGAGAAAAATGAGAAAACGTGATTTCGCACTTTCCGCGATTTTGACACTTTACTAAAATCGACGTCATTCTTGTTTGCATGAATCGATTCCGGATTTCAAGGTCGCGTTCGAAAGAGCATCGTTCAACGAAGAGAATGCGGGTAGGTAGAAGGCGATCCGTCGATTTTTGAATTTTTTACCGAATTTTAAAGCTGACCCTTCAAAAATGCAAAAAATTGATACTACCCCCCCTTTGCGTTTTTGCGATTTTCAGCCAAAAATCGAAGGGTCAACTTTGAAGGTCTGCGAAAAATTCAAAAATCAACGTATCGCCTTCTACCTTGCGGCATTCTCTTCGTCCAACGATTCTCTTTCGATCCCAAAAAGAAAATCCAGATACGGTCGATCCAAAAAAATGTAATCTCGATTTTAGTGAAGGCAAACGAAAAAACGGGTGGGGTCGTATTTAGGGCAAAAAAAAATTTTCGATTTCGGGAATACCCAAGACCCTATCCGATGGAAAATTTCCCGCTGATTCCAAAAATCACCATTGTTTGCCCGATAAATCAAAGATTCTAGGAGAAAAATGAGAAAACGTGATTTCGCACTTTCCGCGATTTTGACACTTTACTAAAATCGACGTCATTCTTGTTTGCATGAATCGCTTCCGGATTTCAAGGTCGCGTTCGAAAGAGCATCGTTCAACGAAGAGAATGCGGGTAGGTAGAAGGCGATCCGTCGATTTTTGAATTTTTTACCGAATTTTAAAGCTGACCCTTCAAAAATGCAAAAAATTGATACTACCCCCCCTTTGCGTTTTTGCGATTTTCAGCCAAAAATCGAAGGGTCAACTTTGAAGGTCTGCGAAAAATTCAAAAATCAACGTATCGCCTTCTACCTTGCGGCGTTCTCTTCGTCCAACGATTCTCTTTCGATCCCAAAAAGAAAATCCAGATACGGTCGATCCAAAAAAATGTAATCTCGATTTTAGTGAAGGCAAACGAAAAAACGGGTGGGGTCGTATTTAGGGCAAAAAAAAATTTTCGATTTCGGGAATACCCAAGACCCTATCCGATGGAAAATTTCCCGCTGATTCCAAAAATTACCATTGTTTGCCCGATAAATCAAAGATTCTAGGAGAAAAATGAGAAAACGTGATTTCGCACTTTCCGCGATTTTGACACTTTACTAAAATCGACGTCATTCTTGTTTGCATGAATCGATTCCGGATTTCAAGGTCGCGTTCGAAAGAGCATCGTTCAACGAAGAGAATGCGCGTAGGTAGAAGGCGATCCGTCGATTTTTGAATTTTTTACCGAATTTTAAAGTTGACCCTTCAAAAATGCAAAAAATTGATACTACCCCCCCTTTGCGTTTTTGCGATTTTCAGCCAAAAATCGAAGGGTCAACTTTGAAGGTCTGCGAAAAATTCAAAAATAAACGTATCGCCTTCTACCTTGCGGCATTCTCTTCGTCCAACGATTCTCTTTCGATCCCAAAAAGAAAATCCAGATTCGGTCGATCCAAAAAAATGTAATCTCGATTTTAGTGAAGGCAAACGAAAAAACGGGTGGGGTCGTATTTAGGGCAAAAAAAAATTTTCGATTTCGGGAATACCCAAGACCCTATCCGATGGAAAATTTCCCGCTGATTCCAAAAATCACCATTGTTTGCCCGATAAATCAAAGATTCTACTAGAAAAATGAGAAAACGTGATTTCGCACTTTCCGCGATTTTGACACTTTACTAAAATCGACGTCATTCTTGTTTGCATGAATCGATTCCGGATTTCAAGGTCGCGTTGGAAAGAGCATCGTTCAACGAAGAGAATGCGGATAGGTAGAAGGCGATCCGTCGATTTTTGAATTTTTTACCGAATTTTAAAGCTGACCCTTCAAAAATGCAAAAAATTGATACTACCCCCCCTTTGCGTTTTTGCGATTTTCAGCCAAAAATCGAAGGGTCAACTTTGAAGGTCTGCGAAAAATTCAAAAATCAACGAATCGCCTTCTACCTTGCGGCGTTCTCTTCGTCCAACGATTCTCTTTCGATCCCAAAAAGAAAATCCAGATTCGGTCGATCCAAAAAAATGTAATCTCGATTTTAGTGAAGGCAAACGAAAAAACGGGTGGGGTCGTATTTAGGGCAAAAAAAAATTTTCGATTTCGGGAATACCCAAGACCCTATCCGATGGAAAATTTCCCGCTGATTCCAAAAATCACCATTGTTTGCCCGATAAATCAAAGATTCTAGGAGAAAAATGAGAAAACGTGATTTCGCACTTTCCGCGATTTTGACACTTTACTAAAATCGACGTCATTCTTGTTTGCATGAATCGATTCCGGATTTCAAGGTCGCGTTCGAAAGAGCATCGTTCAACGAAGAGAATGCGCGTAGGTAGAAGGCGATCCGTCGATTTTTGAATTTTTTACCGAATTTTAAAGTTGACCCTTCAAAAATGCAAAAAATTGATACTACCCCCCCTTTGCGTTTTTGCGATTTTCAGCCAAAAATCGAAGGGTCAACTTTGAAGGTCTGCGAAAAATTCAAAAATAAACGTATCGCCTTCTACCTTGCGGCGTTCTCTTCGTCCAACGATTCTCTTTCGATCCCAAAAAGAAAATCCAGATACGGTCGATCCAAAAAAATGTAATCTCGATTTTAGTGAAGGCAAACGAAAAAACGGGTGGGGTCGTATTTAGGGCAAAAAAAAATTTTCGATTTCGGGAATACCCAAGACCCTATCCGATGGAAAATTTCCCGCTGATTCCAAAAATCACCATTGTTTGCCCGATAAATCAAAGATTCTAGGAGAAAAATGAGAAAACGTGATTTCGCACTTTCCGCGATTTTGACACTTTACTAAAATCGACGTCATTCTTGTTTGCATGAATCGATTCCGGATTTCAAGGTCGCGTTCGAAAGAGCATCGTTCAACGAAGAGAATGCGCGTAGGTAGAAGGCGATCCGTCGATTTTTGAAATTTTTACCGAATTTTAAAGTTGACCCTTCAAAAATGCAAAAAATTGATACTACCCCCCCTTTGCGTTTTTGCGATTTTCAGCCAAAAATCGAAGGGTCAACTTTGAAGGTCTGCGAAAAATTCAAAAATAAACGTATCGCCTTCTACCTTGCGGCGTTCTCTTCGTCCAACGATTCTCTTTCGATCCCAAAAAGAAAATCCAGATACGGTCGATCCAAAAAAATGTAATCTCGATTTTAGTGAAGGCAAACGAAAAAACGGGTGGGGTCGTATTTAGGGCAAAAAAAAATTTTCGATTTCGGGAATACCCAAGACCCTATCCGATGGAAAATTTCCCGCTGATTCCAAAAATCACCATTGTTTGCCCGATAAATCAAAGATTCTAGGAGAAAAATGAGAAAACGTGATTTCGCACTTTCCGCGATTTTGACACTTTACTAAAATCGACGTCATTCTTGTTTGCATGAATCGATTCCGGATTTCAAGGTCGCGTTCGAAAGAGCATCGTTCAACGAAGAGGATGCGGGTAGGTAGAAGGCGATCCGTCGATTTTTGAATTTTTTACCGAATTTTAAAGCTGACCCTTCAAAAATGCAAAAAATTGATACTACCCCCCCTTTGCGTTTTTGCGATTTTCAGCCAAAAATCGAAGGGTCAACTTTGAAGGTCTGCGAAAAATTCAAAAATCAACGTATCGCCTTCTACCTTGCGGCATTCTCTTCGTCCAACGATTCTCTTTCGATCCCAAAAAGAAAATCCAGATTCGGTCGATCCAAAAAAATGTAATCTCGATTTTAGTGAAGGCAAACGAAAAAACGGGTGGGGTCGTATTTAGGGCAAAAAAAAATTTTCGATTTCGGGAATACCCAAGACCCTATCCGATGGAAAATT
This sequence comes from Pimpla rufipes, assembly GCA_963932165.1. NCBI lineage: Eukaryota > Metazoa > Arthropoda > Insecta > Hymenoptera > Ichneumonidae > Pimpla > Pimpla rufipes. The sequence goes on from OZ010635.1 coordinate 14,013,629, forward strand.
TCCCGCTGATTCCAAAAATCACCATTGTTTGCCCGATAAATCAAAGATTCTACTAGAAAAATGAGAAAACGTGATTTCGCACTTTCCGCGATTTTGACACTTTACTAAAATCGACGTCATTCTTGTTTGCATGAATCGATTCCGGATTTCAAGGTCGCGTTGGAAAGAGCATCGTTCAACGAAGAGAATGCGGATAGGTAGAAGGCGATCCGTCGATTTTTGAATTTTTTACCGAATTTTAAAGCTGACCCTTCAAAAATGCAAAAAATTGATACTACCCCCCCTTTGCGTTTTTGCGATTTTCAGCCAAAAATCGAAGGGTCAACTTTGAAGGTCTGCGAAAAATTCAAAAATCAACGTATCGCCTTCTACCTTGCGGTATTCTCTTCGTCCAACGATTCTCTTTCGATCCCAAAAAGAAAATCCAGATACGGTCGATCCAAAAAAATGTAATCTCGATTTTAGTGAAGGCAAACGAAAAAACGGGTGGGGTCGTATTTAGGGCAAAAAAAAATTTTCGATTTCGGGAATACCCAAGACCCTATCCGATGGAAAATTTCCCGCTGATTCCAAAAATCACCATTGTTTGCCCGATAAATCAAAGATTCTAGGAGAAAAATGAGAAAACGTGATTTCGCACTTTCCGCGATTTTGACACTTTACTAAAATCGACGTCATTCTTGTTTGCATGAATCGCTTCCGGATTTCAAGGTCGCGTTCGAAAGAGCATCGTTCAACGAAGAGAATGCGGGTAGGTAGAAGGCGATCCGTCGATTTTTGAATTTTTTACCGAATTTTAAAGCTGACCCTTCAAAAATGCAAAAAATTGATACTACCCCCCCTTTGCGTTTTTGCGATTTTCAGCCAAAAATCGAAGGGTCAACTTTGAAGGTCTGCGAAAAATTCAAAAATCAACGTATCGCCTTCTACCTTGCGGCGTTCTCTTCGTCCAACGATTCTCTTTCGATCCCAAAAAGAAAATCCAGGTTCGGTCGATCCAAAAAAATGTAATCTCGATTTTAGTGAAGGCAAACGAAAAAACGGGTGGGGTCGTATTTAGGGCAAAAAAAAATTTTCGATTTCGGGAATACCCAAGACCCTATCCGATGGAAAATTTCCCGCTGATTCCAAAAATTACCATTGTTTGCCCGATAAATCAAAGATTCTAGGAGAAAAATGAGAAAACGTGATTTCGCACTTTCCGCGATTTTGACACTTTACTAAAATCGACGTCATTCTTGTTTGCATGAATCGCTTCCGGATTTCAAGGTCGCGTTCGAAAGAGCATCGTTCAACGAAGAGAATGCGGGTAGGTAGAAGGCGATCCGTCGATTTTTGAATTTTTTACCGAATTTTAAAGCTGACCCTTCAAAAATGCAAAAAATTGATACTACCCCCCCTTTGCGTTTTTGCGATTTTCAGCCAAAAATCGAAGGGTCAACTTTGAAGGTCTGCGAAAAATTCAAAAATCAACGTATCGCCTTCTACCTTGCGGTATTCTCTTCGTCCAACGATTCTCTTTCGATCCCAAAAAGAAAATCCAGATACGGTCGATCCAAAAAAATGTAATCTCGATTTTAGTGAAGGCAAACGAAAAAACGGGTGGGGTCGTATTTAGGGCAAAAAAAAATTTTCGATTTCGGGAATACCCAAGACCCTATCCGATGGAAAATTTCCCGCTGATTCCAAAAATCACCATTGTTTGCCCGATAAATCAAAGATTCTAGGAGAAAAATGAGAAAACGTGATTTCGCACTTTCCGCGATTTTGACACTTTACTAAAATCGACGTCATTCTTGTTTGCATGAATCGATTCCGGATTTCAAGGTCGCGTTCGAAAGAGCATCGTTCAACGAAGAGAATGCGCGTAGGTAGAAGGCGATCCGTCGATTTTTGAATTTTTTACCGAATTTTAAAGTTGACCCTTCAAAAATGCAAAAAATTGATACTACCCCCCCTTTGCGTTTTTGCGATTTTCAGCCAAAAATCGAAGGGTCAACTTTGAAGGTCTGCGAAAAATTCAAAAATCAACGTATCGCCTTCTACCTTGCGGCGTTCTCTTCGTCCAACGATTCTCTTTCGATCCCAAAAAGAAAATCCAGATACGGTCGATCCAAAAAAATGTAATCTCGATTTTAGTGAAGGCAAACGAAAAAACGGGTGGGGTCGTATTTAGGGCAAAAAAAAATTTTCGATTTCGGGAATACCCAAGACCCTATCCGATGGAAAATTTCCCGCTGATTCCAAAAATCACCATTGTTTGCCCGATAAATCAAAGATTCTAGGAGAAAAATGAGAAAACGTGATTTCGCACTTTCCCCGATTTTGACACTTTACTAAAATCGACGTCATTCTTGTTTGCATGAATCGATTCCGGATTTCAAGGTCGCGTTCGAAAGAGCATCGTTCAACGAAGAGAATGCGGGTAGGTAGAAGGCGATCCGTCGATTTTTGAATTTTTTACCGAATTTTAAAGTTGACCCTTCAAAAATGCAAAAAATTGATACTACCCCCCCTTTGCGTTTTTGCGATTTTCAGCCAAAAATCGAAGGGTCAACTTTGAAGGTCTGCGAAAAATTCAAAAATCAACGTATCGCCTTCTACCTTGCGGCGTTCTCTTCGTCCAACGATTCTCTTTCGATCCCAAAAAGAAAATCCAGGTTCGGTCGATCCAAAAAAATGTAATCTCGATTTTAGTGAAGGCAAACGAAAAAACGGGTGGGGTCGTATTTAGGGCAAAAAAAAATTTTCGATTTCGGGAATACCCAAGACCCTATCCGATGGAAAATTTCCCGCTGATTCCAAAAATCACCATTGTTTGCCCGATAAATCAAAGATTCTAGGAGAAAAATGAGAAAACGTGATTTCGCACTTTCCGCGATTTTGACACTTTACTAAAATCGACGTCATTCTTGTTTGCATGAATCGATTCTGGATTTCAAGGTCGCGTTCGAAAGAGCATCGTTCAACGAAGAGAATGCGGGTAGGTAGAAGGCGATCCGTCGATTTTTGAATTTTTTACCGAATTTTAAAGTTGACCCTTCAAAAATGCAAAAAATTGATACTACCCCCCCTTTGCGTTTTTGCGATTTTCAGCCAAAAATCGAAGGGTCAACTTTGAAGGTCTGCGAAAAATTCAAAAATCAACGTATCGCCTTCTACCTTGCGGCATTCTCTTCGTCCAACGATTCTCTTTCGATCCCAAAAAGAAAATCCAGATACGGTCGATCCAAAAAAATGTAATCTCGATTTTAGTGAAGGCAAACGAAAAAACGGGTGGGGTCGTATTTAGGGCAAAAAAAAATTTTCGATTTCGGGAATACCCAAGACCCTATCCGATGGAAAATTTCCCGCTGATTGAAAAAATCACCATTGTTTGCCCGATAAATCAAAGATTCTAGGAGAAAAATGAGAAAACGTGATTTCGCACTTTCCGCGATTTTGACACTTTACTAAAATCGACGTCATTCTTGTTTGCATGAATCGCTTCCGGATTTCAAGGTCGCGTTCGAAAGAGCATCGTTCAACGAAGAGAATGCGGGTAGGTAGAAGGCGATCCGTCGATTTTTGAATTTTTTACCGAATTTTAAAGTTGACCCTTCAAAAATGCAAAAAATTGATACTACCCCCCCTTTGCGTTTTTGCGATTTTCAGCCAAAAATCGAAGGGTCAACTTTGAAGGTCTGCGAAAAATTAAAAAATCAACGTATCGCCTTCTACCTTGCGGCATTCTCTTCGTCCAACGATTCTCTTTCGATCCCAAAAAGAAAATCCAGATACGGTCGATCCAAAAAAATGTAATCTCGATTTTAGTGAAGGCAAACGAAAAAACGGGTGGGGTCGTATTTAGGGCAAAAAAAAATTTTCGATTTCGGGAATACCCAAGACCCTATCCGATGGAAAATTTCCCGCTGATTCCAAAAATCACCATTGTTTGCCCGATAAATCAAAGATTCTAGGAGAAAAATGAGAAAACGTGATTTCGCACTTTCCGCGATTTTGACACTTTACTAAAATCGACGTCATTCTTGTTTGCATGAATCGCTTCCGGATTTCAAGGTCGCGTTCGAAAGAGCATCGTTCAACGAAGAGAATGCGGGTAGGTAGAAGGCGATCCGTCGATTTTTGAATTTTTTACCGAATTTTAAAGCTGACCCTTCAAAAATGCAAAAAATTGATACTACCCCCCCTTTGCGTTTTTGCGATTTTCAGCCAAAAATCGAAGGGTCAACTTTGAAGGTCTGCGAAAAATTCAAAAATCAACGTATCGCCTTCTACCTTGCGGCGTTCTCTTCGTCCAACGATTCTCTTTCGATCCCAAAAAGAAAATCCAGATACGGTCGATCCAAAAAAATGTAATCTCGATTTTAGTGAAGGCAAACGAAAAAACGGGTGGGGTCGTATTTAGGGCAAAAAAAAATTTTCGATTTCGGGAATACCCAAGACCCTATCCGATGGAAAATTTCCCGCTGATTGAAAAAATCACCATTGTTTGCCCGATAAATCAAAGATTCTAGGAGAAAAATGAGAAAACGTGATTTCGCACTTTCCGCGATTTTGACACTTTACTAAAATCGACGTCATTCTTGTTTGCATGAATCGCTTCCGGATTTCAAGGTCGCGTTCGAAAGAGCATCGTTCAACGAAGAGAATGCGGGTAGGTAGAAGGCGATCCGTCGATTTTTGAATTTTTTACCGAATTTTAAAGCTGACCCTTCAAAAATGCAAAAAATTGATACTACCCCCCCTTTGCGTTTTTGCGATTTTCAGCCAAAAATCGAAGGGTCAACTTTGAAGGTCTGCGAAAAATTCAAAAATCAACGTATCGCCTTCTACCTTGCGGCGTTCTCTTCGTCCAACGATTCTCTTTCGATCCCAAAAAGAAAATCCAGGTTCGGTCGATCCAAAAAAATGTAATCTCGATTTTAGTGAAGGCAAACGAAAAAACGGGTGGGGTCGTATTTAGGGCAAAAAAAAATTTTCGATTTCGGGAATACCCAAGACCCTATCCGATGGAAAATTTCCCGCTGATTCCAAAAATTACCATTGTTTGCCCGATAAATCAAAGATTCTAGGAGAAAAATGAGAAAACGTGATTTCGCACTTTCCGCGATTTTGACACTTTACTAAAATCGACGTCATTCTTGTTTGCATGAATCGATTCCGGATTTCAAGGTCGCGTTCGAAAGAGCATCGTTCAACGAAGAGAATGCGGGTAGGTAGAAGGCGATCCGTCGATTTTTGAATTTTTTACCGAATTTTAAAGCTGACCCTTCAAAAATGCAAATATTGATACTACCCCCCCTTTGCGTTTTTGCGATTTTCAGCCAAAAATCGAAGGGTCAACTTTGAAGGTCTGCGAAAAATTCAAAAATCAACGTATCGCCTTCTACCTTGCGGCATTCTCTTCGTCCAACGATTCTCTTTCGATCCCAAAAAGAAAATCCAGATACGGTCGATCCAAAAAAATGTAATCTCGATTTTAGTGAAGGCAAACGAAAAAACGGGTGGGGTCGTATTTAGGGCAAAAAAAAATTTTCGATTTCGGGAATACCCAAGACCCTATCCGATGGAAAATTTCCCGCTGATTCCAAAAATCACCATTGTTTGCCCGATAAATCAAAGATTCTAGGAGAAAAATGAGAAAACGTGATTTCGCACTTTCCGCGATTTTGACACTTTACTAAAATCGACGTCATTCTTGTTTGCATGAATCGCTTCCGGATTTCAAGGTCGCGTTCGAAAGAGCATCGTTCAACGAAGAGAATGCGGGTAGGTAGAAGGCGATCCGTCGATTTTTGAATTTTTTACCGAATTTTAAAGCTGACCCTTCAAAAATGCAAAAAATTGATACTACCCCCCCTTTGCGTTTTTGCGATTTTCAGCCAAAAATCGAAGGGTCAACTTTGAAGGTCTGCGAAAAATTCAAAAATCAACGTATCGCCTTCTACCTTGCGGTATTCTCTTCGTCCAACGATTCTCTTTCGATCCCAAAAAGAAAATCCAGATACGGTCGATCCAAAAAAATGTAATCTCGATTTTAGTGAAGGCAAACGAAAAAACGGGTGGGGTCGTATTTAGGGCAAAAAAAAATTTTCGATTTCGGGAATACCCAAGACCCTATCCGATGGAAAATTTCCCGCTGATTCCAAAAATCACCATTGTTTGCCCGATAAATCAAAGATTCTAGGAGAAAAATGAGAAAACGTGATTTCGCACTTTCCGCGATTTTGACACTTTACTAAAATCGACGTCATTCTTGTTTGCATGAATCGCTTCCGGATTTCAAGGTCGCGTTCGAAAGAGCATCGTTCAACGAAGAGAATGCGGGTAGGTAGAAGGCGATCCGTCGATTTTTGAATTTTTTACCGAATTTTAAAGCTGACCCTTCAAAAATGCAAAAAATTGATACTACCCCCCCTTTGCGTTTTTGCGATTTTCAGCCAAAAATCGAAGGGTCAACTTTGAAGGTCTGCGAAAAATTCAAAAATCAACGTATCGCCTTCTACCTTGCGGCGTTCTCTTCGTCCAACGATTCTCTTTCGATCCCAAAAAGAAAATCCAGGTTCGGTCGATCCAAAAAAATGTAATCTCGATTTTAGTGAAGGCAAACGAAAAAACGGGTGGGGTCGTATTTAGGGCAAAAAAAAATTTTCGATTTCGGGAATACCCAAGACCCTATCCGATGGAAAATTTCCCGCTGATTCCAAAAATCACCATTGTTTGCCCGATAAATCAAAGATTCTAGGAGAAAAATGAGAAAACGTGATTTCGCACTTTCCGCGATTTTGACACTTTACTAAAATCGACGTCATTCTTGTTTGCATGAATCGATTCCGGATTTCAAGGTCGCGTTCGAAAGAGCATCGTTCAACGAAGAGAATGCGCGTAGGTAGAAGGCGATCCGTCGATTTTTGAATTTTTTACCGAATTTTAAAGTTGACCCTTCAAAAATGCAAAAAATTGATACTACCCCCCCTTTGCGTTTTTGCGATTTTCAGCCAAAAATCGAAGGGTCAACTTTGAAGGTCTGCGAAAAATTCAAAAATAAACGTATCGCCTTCTACCTTGCGGCGTTCTCTTCGTCCAACGATTCTCTTTCGATCCCAAAAAGAAAATCCAGATACGGTCGATCCAAAAAAATGTAATCTCGATTTTAGTGAAGGCAAACGAAAAAACGGGTGGGGTCGTATTTAGGGCAAAAAAAAATTTTCGATTTCGGGAATACCCAAGACCCTATCCGATGGAAAATTTCCCGCTGATTCCAAAAATCACCATTGTTTGCCCGATAAATCAAAGATTCTAGGAGAAAAATGAGAAAACGTGATTTCGCACTTTCCGCGATTTTGACACTTTACTAAAATCGACGTCATTCTTGTTTGCATGAATCGATTCCGGATTTCAAGGTCGCGTTCGAAAGAGCATCGTTCAACGAAGAGAATGCGCGTAGGTAGAAGGCGATCCGTCGATTTTTGAATTTTTTACCGAATTTTAAAGCTGACCCTTCAAAAATGCAAAAAATTGATACTACCCCCCCTTTGCGTTTTTGCGATTTTCAGCCAAAAATCGAAGGGTCAACTTTGAAGGTCTGCGAAAAATTCAAAAATCAACGTATCGCCTTCTACCTTGCGGCATTCTCTTCGTCCAACGATTCTCTTTCGATCCCAAAAAGAAAATCCAGATACGGTCGATCCAAAAAAATGTAATCTCGATTTTAGTGAAGGCAAACGAAAAAACGGGTGGGGTCGTATTTAGGGCAAAAAAAAATTTTCGATTTCGGGAATACCCAAGACCCTATCCGATGGAAAATTTCCCGCTGATTGAAAAAATCACCATTGTTTGCCCGATAAATCAAAGATTCTAGGAGAAAAATGAGAAAACGTGATTTCGCACTTTCCGCGATTTTGACACTTTACTAAAATCGACGTCATTCTTGTTTGCATGAATCGATTCCGGATTTCAAGGTCGCGTTCGAAAGAGCATCGTTCAACGAAGAGAATGCGGGTAGGTAGAAGGCGATCCGTCGATTTTTGAATTTTTTACCGAATTTTAAAGCTGACCCTTCAAAAATGCAAAAAATTGATACTACCCCCCCTTTGCGTTTTTGCGATTTTCAGCCAAAAATCGAAGGGTCAACTTTGAAGGTCTGCGAAAAATTCAAAAATCAACGTATCGCCTTCTACCTTGCGGCATTCTCTTCGTCCAACGATTCTCTTTCGATCCCAAAAAGAAAATCCAGATACGGTCGATCCAAAAAAATGTAATCTCGATTTTAGTGAAGGCAAACGAAAAAACGGGTGGGGTCGTATTTAGGGCAAAAATAAATTTTCGATTTCGGGAATACCCAAGACCCTATCCGATGGAAAATTTCCCGCTGATTCCAAAAATCACCATTGTTTGCCCGATAAATCAAAGATTCTAGGAGAAAAATGAGAAAACGTGATTTCGCACTTTCCCCGATTTTGACACTTTACTAAAATCGACGTCATTCTTGTTTACATGAATCGATTCCGGATTTCAAGGTCGCGTTCGAAAGAGCATCGTTCAACGAAGAGAATGCGGGTAGGTAGAAGGCGATCCGTCGATTTTTGAATTTTTTACCGAATTTTAAAGCTGACCCTTCAAAAATGCAAAAAATTGATACTACCCCCCCTTTGCGTTTTTGCGATTTTCAGCCAAAAATCGAAGGGTCAACTTTGAAGGTCTGCGAAAAATTCAAAAATCAACGTATCGCCTTCTACCTTGCGGCATTCTCTTCGTCCAACGATTCTCTTTCGATCCCAAAAAGAAAATCCAGATTCGGTCGATCCAAAAAAATGTAATCTCGATTTTAGTGAAGGCAAACGAAAAAACGGGTGGGGTCGTATTTAGGGCAAAAAAAAATTTTCGATTTCGGGAATACCCAAGACCCTATCCGATGGAAAATTTCCCGCTGATTCCAAAAATCACCATTGTTTGCCCGATAAATCAAAGATTCTAGGAGAAAAATGAGAAAACGTGATTTCGCACTTTCCGCGATTTTGACACTTTACTAAAATCGACGTCATTCTTGTTTGCATGAATCGATTCCGGATTTCAAGGTCGCGTTCGAAAGAGCATCGTTCAACGAAGAGAATGCGCGTAGGTAGAAGGCGATCCGTCGATTTTTGAATTTTTTACCGAATTTTAAAGTTGACCCTTCAAAAATGCAAAAAATTGATACTACCCCCCCTTTGCGTTTTTGCGATTTTCAGCCAAAAATCGAAGGGTCAACTTTGAAGGTCTGCGAAAAATTCAAAAATAAACGTATCGCCTTCTACCTTGCGGCGTTCTCTTCGTCCAACGATTCTCTTTCGATCCCAAAAAGAAAATCCAGATACGGTCGATCCAAAAAAATGTAATCTCGATTTTAGTGAAGGCAAACGAAAAAACGGGTGGGGTCGTATTTAGGGCAAAAAAAAATTTTCGATTTCGGGAATACCCAAGACCCTATCCGATGGAAAATTTCCCGCTGATTCCAAAAATCACCATTGTTTGCCCGATAAATCAAAGATTCTACTAGAAAAATGAGAAAACGTGATTTCGCACTTTCCGCGATTTTGACACTTTACTAAAATCGACGTCATTCTTGTTTGCATGAATCGATTCCGGATTTCAAGGTCGCGTTCGAAAGAGCATCGTTCAACGAAGAGAATGCGGGTAGGTAGAAGGCGATCCGTCGATTTTTGAATTTTTTACCGAATTTTAAAGTTGACCCTTTAAATTGAAAAAACGGGTGGGGTCGTATTTAGGGCAAAAAAAATTTTTCGATTTCGGGAATACCCAAGACCCTATCCGATGGAAAATTTCCCGCTGATTCCAAAAATCACCATTGTTTGCCCGATAAATCAAAGATTCTAGGAGAAAAATGAGAAAACGTGATTTCGCACTTTCCGCGATTTTGACACTTTACTAAAATCGACGTCATTCTTGTTTGCATGAATCGCTTCCGGATTTCAAGGTCGCGTTCGAAAGAGCATCGTTCAACGAAGAGAATGCGGGTAGGTAGAAGGCGATCCGTCGATTTTTGAATTTTTTACCGAATTTTAAAGCTGACCCTTCAAAAATGCAAAAAATTGATACTACCCCCCCTTTGCGTTTTTGCGATTTTCAGCCAAAAATCGAAGGGTCAACTTTGAAGGTCTGCGAAAAATTCAAAAATCAACGTATCGCCTTCTACCTTGCGGCGTTCTCTTCGTCCAACGATTCTCTTTCGATCCCAAAAAGAAAATCCAGATACGGTCGATCCAAAAAAATGTAATCTCGATTTTAGTGAAGGCAAACGAAAAAACGGGTGGGGTCGTATTTAGGGCAAAAAAAAATTTTCGATTTCGGGAATACCCAAGACCCTATCCGATGGAAAATTTCCCGCTGATTCCAAAAATCACCATTGTTTGCCCGATAAATCAAAGATTCTACTAGAAAAATGAGAAAACGTGATTTCGCACTTTCCGCGATTTTGACACTTTACTAAAATCGACGTCATTCTTGTTTGCATGAATCGATTCCGGATTTCAAGGTCGCGTTCGAAAGAGCATCGTTCAACGAAGAGAATGCGCGTAGGTAGAAGGCGATCCGTCGATTTTTGAATTTTTTACCGAATTTTAAAGTTGACCCTTCAAAAATGCAAAAAATTGATACTACCCCCCCTTTGCGTTTTTGCGATTTTCAGCCAAAAATCGAAGGGTCAACTTTGAAGGTCTGCGAAAAATTCAAAAATAAACGTATCGCCTTCTACCTTGCGGCGTTCTCTTCGTCCAACGATTCTCTTTCGATCCCAAAAAGAAAATCCAGATACGGTCGATCCAAAAAAATGTAATCTCGATTTTAGTGAAGGCAAACGAAAAAACGGGTGGGGTCGTATTTAGGGCAAAAAAAAATTTTCGATTTCGGGAATACCCAAGACCCTATCCGATGGAAAATTTCCCGCTGATTCCAAAAATCACCATTGTTTGCCCGATAAATCAAAGATTCTAGGAGAAAAATGAGAAAACGTGATTTCGCACTTTCCGCGATTTTGACACTTTACTAAAATCGACGTCATTCTTGTTTGCATGAATCGATTCCGGATTTCAAGGTCGCGTTCGAAAGAGCATCGTTCAACGAAGAGAATGCGCGTAGGTAGAAGGCGATCCGTCGATTTTTGAATTTTTTACCGAATTTTAAAGTTGACCCTTCAAAAATGCAAAAAATTGATACTACCCCCCCTTTGCGTTTTTGCGATTTTCAGCCAAAAATCGAAGGGTCAACTTTGAAGGTCTGCGAAAAATTCAAAAATCAACGTATCGCCTTCTACCTTGCGGCATTCTCTTCGTCCAACGATTCTCTTTCGATCCCAAAAAGAAAATCCAGATACGGTCGATCCAAAAAAATGTAATCTCGATTTTAGTGAAGGCAAACGAAAAAACGGGTGGGGTCGTATTTAGGGCAAAAAAAAATTTTCGATTTCGGGAATACCCAAGACCCTATCCGATGGAAAATTTCCCGCTGATTCCAAAAATCACCATTGTTTGCCCGATAAATCAAAGATTCTAGGAGAAAAATGAGAAAACGTGATTTCGCACTTTCCGCGATTTTGACACTTTACTAAAATCGACGTCATTCTTGTTTGCATGAATCGATTCCGGATTTCAAGGTCGCGTTCGAAAGAGCATCGTTCAACGAAGAGAATGCGCGTAGGTAGAAGGCGATCCGTCGATTTTTGAATTTTTTACCGAATTTTAAAGTTGACCCTTCAAAAATGCAAAAAATTGATACTACCCCCCCTTTGCGTTTTTGCGATTTTCAGCCAAAAATCGAAGGGTCAACTTTGAAGGTCTGCGAAAAATTCAAAAATCAACGTATCGCCTTCTACCTTGCGGCATTCTCTTCGTCCAACGATTCTCTTTCGATCCCAAAAAGAAAATCCAGATACGGTCGATCCAAAAAAATGTAATCTCGATTTTAGTGAAGGCAAACGAAAAAACGGGTGGGGTCGTATTTAGGGCAAAAAAAAATTTTCGATTTCGGGAATACCCAAGACCCTATCCGATGGAAAATTTCCCGCTGATTCCAAAAATCACCATTGTTTGCCCGATAAATCAAAGATTCTAGGAGAAAAATGAGAAAACGTGATTTCGCACTTTCCGCGATTTTGACACTTTACTAAAATCGACGTCATTCTTGTTTGCATGAATCGATTCCGGATTTCAAGGTCGCGTTCGAAAGAGCATCGTTCAACGAAGAGAATGCGCGTAGGTAGAAGGCGATCCGTCGATTTTTGAATTTTTTACCGAATTTTAAAGTTGACCCTTCAAAAATGCAAAAAATTGATACTACCCCCCCTTTGCGTTTTTGCGATTTTCAGCCAAAAATCGAAGGGTCAACTTTGAAGGTCTGCGAAAAATTCAAAAATCAACGTATCGCCTTCTACCTTGCGGCGTTCTCTTCGTCCAACGATTCTCTTTCGATCCCAAAAAGAAAATCCAGATACGGTCGATCCAAAAAAATGTAATCTCGATTTTAGTGAAGGCAAACGAAAAAACGGGTGGGGTCGTATTTAGGGCAAAAAAAAATTTTCGATTTCGGGAATACCCAAGACCCTATCCGATGGAAAATTTCCCGCTGATTCCAAAAATCACCATTGTTTGCCCGATAAATCAAAGATTCTAGGAGAAAAATGAGAAAACGTGATTTCGCACTTTCCGCGATTTTGACACTTTACTAAAATCGACGTCATTCTTGTTTGCATGAATCGATTCCGGATTTCAAGGTCGCGTTCGAAAGAGCATCGTTCAACGAAGAGAATGCGGGTAGGTAGAAGGCGATCCGTCGATTTTTGAATTTTTTACCGAATTTTAAAGTTGACCCTTCAAAAATGCAAAAAATTGATACTAACCCCCCTTTGCGTTTTTGCGATTTTCAGCCAAAAATCGAAGGGTCAACTTTGAAGGTCTGCGAAAAATTCAAAAATCAACGTATCGCCTTCTACCTTGCGGCGTTCTCTTCGTCCAACGATTCTCTTTCGATCCCAAAAAGAAAATCCAGATACGGTCGATCCAAAAAAATGTAATCTCGATTTTAGTGAAGGCAAACGAAAAAACGGGTGGGGTCGTATTTAGGGCAAAAAAAAATTTTCGATTTCGGGAATACCCAAGACCCTATCCGATGGAAAATTTCCCGCTGATTCCAAAAATCACCATTGTTTGCCCGATAAATCAAAGATTCTAGGAGAAAAATGAGAAAACGTGATTTCGCACTTTCCGCGATTTTGACACTTTACTAAAATCGACGTCATTCTTGTTTGCATGAATCGCTTCCGGATTTCAAGGTCGCGTTCGAAAGAGCATCGTTCAACGAAGAGAATGCGGGTAGGTAGAAGGCGATCCGTCGATTTTTGAATTTTTTACCGAATTTTAAAGCTGACCCTTCAAAAATGCAAAAAATTGATACTACCCCCCCTTTGCGTTTTTGCGATTTTCAGCCAAAAATCGAAGGGTCAACTTTGAAGGTCTGCGAAAAATTCAAAAATCAACGTATCGCCTTCTACCTTGCGGCGTTCTCTTCGTCCAACGATTCTCTTTCGATCCCAAAAAGAAAATCCAGGTTCGGTCGATCCAAAAAAATGTAATCTCGATTTTAGTGAAGGCAAACGAAAAAACGGGTGGGGTCGTATTTAGGGCAAAAAAAAATTTTCGATTTCGGGAATACCCAAGACCCTATCCGATGGAAAATTTCCCGCTGATTCCAAAAATCACCATTGTTTGCCCGATAAATCAAAGATTCTAGGAGAAAAATGAGAAAACGTGATTTCGCACTTTCCGCGATTTTGACACTTTACTAAAATCGACGTCATTCTTGTTTGCATGAATCGATTCCGGATTTCAAGGTCGCGTTCGAAAGAGCATCGTTCAACGAAGAGAATGCGGATAGGTAGAAGGCGATCCGTCGATTTTTGAATTTTTTACCGAATTTTAAAGCTGACCCTTCAAAAATGCAAAAAATTGATACTACCCCCCCTTTGCGTTTTTGCGATTTTCAGCCAAAAATCGAAGGGTCAACTTTGAAGGTCTGCGAAAAATTCAAAAATAAACGTATCGCCTTCTACCTTGCGGCGTTCTCTTCGTCCAACGATTCTCTTTCGATCCCAAAAAGAAAATCCAGATACGGTCGATCCAAAAAAATGTAATCTCGATTTTAGTGAAGGCAAACGAAAAAACGGGTGGGGTCGTATTTAGGGCAAAAAAAAATTTTCGATTTCGGGAATACCCAAAACCCTATCCGATGGAAAATTTCCCGCTGATTCCAAAAATCACCATTGTTTGCCCGATAAATCAAAGATTCTAGGAGAAAAATGAGAAAACGTGATTTCGCACTTTCCGCGATTTTGACACTTTACTAAAATCGACGTCATTCTTGTTTGCATGAATCGATTCCGGATTTCAAGGTCGCGTTCGAAAGAGCATCGTTCAACGAAGAGAATGCGGGTAGGTAGAAGGCGATCCGTCGATTTTTGAATTTTTTACCGAATTTTAAAGCTGACCCTTCAAAAATGCAAAAAATTGATACTACCCCCCCTTTGCGTTTTTGCGATTTTCAGCCAAAAATCGAAGGGTCAACTTTGAAGGTCTGCGAAAAATTCAAAAATCAACGTATCGCCTTCTACCTTGCGGCATTCTCTTCGTCCAACGATTCTCTTTCGATCCCAAAAAGAAAATCCAGATACGGTCGATCCAAAAAAATGTAATCTCGATTTTAGTGAAGGCAAACGAAAAAACGGGTGGGGTCGTATTTAGGGCAAAAAAAAATTTTCGATTTCGGGAATACCCAAGACCCTATCCGATGGAAAATTTCCCGCTGATTGAAAAAATCACCATTGTTTGCCCGATAAATCAAAGATTCTAGGAGAAAAATGAGAAAACGTGATTTCGCACTTTCCGCGATTTTGACACTTTACTAAAATCGACGTCATTCTTGTTTGCATGAATCGATTCCGGATTTCAAGGTCGCGTTCGAAAGAGCATCGTTCAACGAAGAGAATGCGCGTAGGTAGAAGGCGATCCGTCGATTTTTGAATTTTTTACCGAATTTTAAAGTTGACCCTTCAAAAATGCAAAAAATTGATACTACCCCCCCTTTGCGTTTTTGCGATTTTCAGCCAAAAATCGAAGGGTCAACTTTGAAGGTCTGCGAAAAATTCAAAAATAAACGTATCGCCTTCTACCTTGCGGCGTTCTCTTCGTCCAACGATTCTCTTTCGATCCCAAAAAGAAAATCCAGATACGGTCGATCCAAAAAAATGTAATCTCGATTTTAGTGAAGGCAAACGAAAAAACGGGTGGGGTCATATTTAGGGCAAAAAAAAATTTTCGATTTCGGGAATACCCAAGACCCTATCCGATGGAAAATTTCCCGCTGATTCCAAAAATCACCATTGTTTGCCCGATAAATCAAAGATTCTAGGAGAAAAATGAGAAAACGTGATTTCGCACTTTCCGCGATTTTGACACTTTACTAAAATCGACGTCATTCTTGTTTGCATGAATCGATTCCGGATTTCAAGGTCGCGTTCGAAAGAGCATCGTTCAACGAAGAGAATGCGGATAGGTAGAAGGCGATCCGTCGATTTTTGAATTTTTTACCGAATTTTAAAGCTGACCCTTCAAAAATGCAAAAAATTGATACTACCCCCCCTTTGCGTTTTTGCGATTTTCAGCCAAAAATCGAAGGGTCAACTTTGAAGGTCTGCGAAAAATTCAAAAATAAACGTATCGCCTTCTACCTTGCGGCGTTCTCTTCGTCCAACGATTCTCTTTCGATCCCAAAAAGAAAATCCAGATACGGTCGATCCAAAAAAATGTAATCTCGATTTTAGTGAAGGCAAACGAAAAAACGGGTGGGGTCGTATTTAGGGCAAAAAAAAATTTTCGATTTCGGGAATACCCAAGACCCTATCCGATGGAAAATTTCCCGCTGATTCCAAAAATCACCATTGTTTGCCCGATAAATCAAAGATTCTAGGAGAAAAATGAGAAAACGTGATTTCGCACTTTCCGCGATTTTGACACTTTACTAAAATCGACGTCATTCTTGTTTGCATGAATCGATTCCGGATTTCAAGGTCGCGTTCGAAAGAGCATCGTTCAACGAAGAGAATGCGGGTAGGTAGAAGGCGATCCGTCGATTTTTGAATTTTTTACCGAATTTTAAAGCTGACCCTTCAAAAATGCAAAAAATTGATACTACCCCCCCTTTGCGTTTTTGCGATTTTCAGCCAAAAATCGAAGGGTCAACTTTGAAGGTCTGCGAAAAATTCAAAAATAAACGTATCGCCTTCTACCTTGCGGCGTTCTCTTCGTCCAACGATTCTCTTTCGATCCCAAAAAGAAAATCCAGATACGGTCGATCCAAAAAAATGTAATCTCGATTTTAGTGAAGGCAAACGAAAAAACGGGTGGGGTCGTATTTAGGGCAAAAAAAAATTTTCGATTTCGGGAATACCCAAGACCCTATCCGATGGAAAATTTCCCGCTGATTCCAAAAATCACCATTGTTTGCCCGATAAATCAAAGATTCTAGGAGAAAAATGAGAAAACGTGATTTCGCACTTTCCGCGATTTTGACACTTTACTAAAATCGACGTCATTCTTGTTTGCATGAATCGATTCCGGATTTCAAGGTCGCGTTCGAAAGAGCATCGTTCAACGAAGAGAATGCGGGTAGGTAGAAGGCGATCCGTCGATTTTTGAATTTTTTACCGAATTTTAAAGCTGACCCTTCAAAAATGCAAAAAATTGATACTACCCCCCCTTTGCGTTTTTGCGATTTTCAGCCAAAAATCGAAGGGTCAACTTTGAAGGTCTGCGAAAAATTCAAAAATCAACGTATCGCCTTCTACCTTGCGGCGTTCTCTTCGTCCAACGATTCTCTTTCGATCCCAAAAAGAAAATCCAGATACGGTCGATCCAAAAAAATGTAATCTCGATTTTAGTGAAGGCAAACGAAAAAACGGGTGGGGTCATATTTAGGGCAAAAAAAAATTTTCGATTTCGGGAATACCCAAGACCCTATCCGATGGAAAATTTCCCGCTGATTCCAAAAATCACCATTGTTTGCCCGATAAATCAAAGATTCTAGGAGAAAAATGAGAAAACGTGATTTCGCACTTTCCGCGATTTTGACACTTTACTAAAATCGACGTCATTCTTGTTTGCATGAATCGATTCCGGATTTCAAGGTCGCGTTCGAAAGAGCATCGTTCAACGAAGAGAATGCGGGTAGGTAGAAGGCGATCCGTCGATTTTTGAATTTTTTACCGAATTTTAAAGCTGACCCTTCAAAAATGCAAAAAATTGATACTACCCCCCCTTTGCGTTTTTGCGATTTTCAGCCAAAAATCGAAGGGTCAACTTTGAAGGTCTGCGAAAAATTCAAAAATCAACGTATCGCCTTCTACCTTGCGGCATTCTCTTCGTCCAACGATTCTCTTTCGATCCCAAAAAGAAAATCCAGATACGGTCGATCCAAAAAAATGTAATCTCGATTTTAGTGAAGGCAAACGAAAAAACGGGTGGGGTCGTATTTAGGGCAAAAAAAAATTTTCGATTTCGGGAATACCCAAGACCCTATCCGATGGAAAATTTCCCGCTGATTCCAAAAATCACCATTGTTTGCCCGATAAATCAAAGATTCTAGGAGAAAAATGAGAAAACGTGATTTCGCACTTTCCGCGATTTTGACACTTTACTAAAATCGACGTCATTCTTGTTTGCATGAATCGATTCCGGATTTCAAGGTCGCGTTCGAAAGAGCATCGTTCAACGAAGAGAATGCGGGTAGGTAGAAGGCGATCCGTCGATTTTTGAATTTTTTACCGAATTTTAAAGCTGACCCTTCAAAAATGCAAAAAATTGATACTACCCCCCCTTTGCGTTTTTGCGATTTTCAGCCAAAAATCGAAGGGTCAACTTTGAAGGTCTGCGAAAAATTCAAAAATAAACGTATCGCCTTCTACCTTGCGGCGTTCTCTTCGTCCAACGATTCTCTTTCGATCCCAAAAAGAAAATCCAGATACGGTCGATCCAAAAAAATGTAATCTCGATTTTAGTGAAGGCAAACGAAAAAACGGGTGGGGTCGTATTTAGGGCAAAAAAAAATTTTCGATTTCGGGAATACCCAAGACCCTATCCGATGGAAAATTTCCCGCTGATTCCAAAAATCACCATTGTTTGCCCGATAAATCAAAGATTCTAGGAGAAAAATGAGAAAACGTGATTTCGCACTTTCCGCGATTTTGACACTTTACTAAAATCGACGTCATTCTTGTTTGCATGAATCGATTCCGGATTTCAAGGTCGCGTTCGAAAGAGCATCGTTCAACGAAGAGAATGCGGGTAGGTAGAAGGCGATCCGTCGATTTTTGAATTTTTTACCGAATTTTAAAGCTGACCCTTCAAAAATGCAAAAAATTGATACTACCCCCCCTTTGCGTTTTTGCGATTTTCAGCCAAAAATCGAAGGGTCAACTTTGAAGGTCTGCGAAAAATTCAAAAATCAACGTATCGCCTTCTACCTTGCGGCGTTCTCTTCGTCCAACGATTCTCTTTCGATCCCAAAAAGAAAATCCAGATACGGTCGATCCAAAAAAATGTAATCTCGATTTTAGTGAAGGCAAACGAAAAAACGGGTGGGGTCATATTTAGGGCAAAAAAAAATTTTCGATTTCGGGAATACCCAAGACCCTATCCGATGGAAAATTTCCCGCTGATTCCAAAAATCACCATTGTTTGCCCGATAAATCAAAGATTCTAGGAGAAAAATGAGAAAACGTGATTTCGCACTTTCCGCGATTTTGACACTTTACTAAAATCGACGTCATTCTTGTTTGCATGAATCGATTCCGGATTTCAAGGTCGCGTTCGAAAGAGCATCGTTCAACGAAGAGAATGCGGGTAGGTAGAAGGCGATCCGTCGATTTTTGAATTTTTTACCGAATTTTAAAGCTGACCCTTCAAAAATGCAAAAAATTGATACTACCCCCCCTTTGCGTTTTTGCGATTTTCAGCCAAAAATCGAAGGGTCAACTTTGAAGGTCTGCGAAAAATTCAAAAATCAACGTATCGCCTTCTACCTTGCGGCATTCTCTTCGTCCAACGATTCTCTTTCGATCCCAAAAAGAAAATCCAGATACGGTCGATCCAAAAAAATGTAATCTCGATTTTAGTGAAGGCAAACGAAAAAACGGGTGGGGTCGTATTTAGGGCAAAAAAAAATTTTCGATTTCGGGAATACCCAAGACCCTATCCGATGGAAAATTTCCCGCTGATTCCAAAAATCACCATTGTTTGCCCGATAAATCAAAGATTCTAGGAGAAAAATGAGAAAACGTGATTTCGCACTTTCCGCGATTTTGACACTTTACTAAAATCGACGTCATTCTTGTTTGCATGAATCGCTTCCGGATTTCAAGGTCGCGTTCGAAAGAGCATCGTTCAACGAAGAGAATGCGGGTAGGTAGAAGGCGATCCGTCGATTTTTGAATTTTTTACCGAATTTTAAAGCTGACCCTTCAAAAATGCAAAAAATTGATACTACCCCCCCTTTGCGTTTTTGCGATTTTCAGCCAAAAATCGAAGGGTCAACTTTGAAGGTCTGCGAAAAATTCAAAAATCAACGTATCGCCTTCTACCTTGCGGCATTCTCTTCGTCCAACGATTCTCTTTCGATCCCAAAAAGAAAATCCAGATACGGTCGATCCAAAAAAATGTAATCTCGATTTTAGTGAAGGCAAACGAAAAAACGGGTGGGGTCGTATTTAGGGCAAAAATAAATTTTCGATTTCGGGAATACCCAAGACCCTATCCGATGGAAAATTTCCCGCTGATTCCAAAAATCACCATTGTTTGCCCGATAAATCAAAGATTCTAGGAGAAAAATGAGAAAACGTGATTTCGCACTTTCCCCGATTTTGACACTTTACTAAAATCGACGTCATTCTTGTTTACATGAATCGATTCCGGATTTCAAGGTCGCGTTCGAAAGAGCATCGTTCAACGAAGAGAATGCGGGTAGGTAGAAGGCGATCCGTCGATTTTTGAATTTTTTACCGAATTTTAAAGCTGACCCTTCAAAAATGCAAAAAATTGATACTACCCCCCCTTTGCGTTTTTGCGATTTTCAGCCAAAAATCGAAGGGTCAACTTTGAAGGTCTGCGAAAAATTCAAAAATCAACGTATCGCCTTCTACCTTGCGGCATTCTCTTCGTCCAACGATTCTCTTTCGATCCCAAAAAGAAAATCCAGATTCGGTCGATCCAAAAAAATGTAATCTCGATTTTAGTGAAGGCAAACGAAAAAACGGGTGGGGTCGTATTTAGGGCAAAAAAAAATTTTCGATTTCGGGAATACCCAAGACCCTATCCGATGGAAAATTTCCCGCTGATTCCAAAAATCACCATTGTTTGCCCGATAAATCAAAGATTCTAGGAGAAAAATGAGAAAACGTGATTTCGCACTTTCCGCGATTTTGACACTTTACTAAAATCGACGTCATTCTTGTTTGCATGAATCGATTCCGGATTTCAAGGTCGCGTTCGAAAGAGCATCGTTCAACGAAGAGAATGCGCGTAGGTAGAAGGCGATCCGTCGATTTTTGAATTTTTTACCGAATTTTAAAGTTGACCCTTCAAAAATGCAAAAAATTGATACTACCCCCCCTTTGCGTTTTTGCGATTTTCAGCCAAAAATCGAAGGGTCAACTTTGAAGGTCTGCGAAAAATTCAAAAATAAACGTATCGCCTTCTACCTTGCGGCGTTCTCTTCGTCCAACGATTCTCTTTCGATCCCAAAAAGAAAATCCAGATACGGTCGATCCAAAAAAATGTAATCTCGATTTTAGTGAAGGCAAACGAAAAAACGGGTGGGGTCGTATTTAGGGCAAAAAAAAATTTTCGATTTCGGGAATACCCAAGACCCTATCCGATGGAAAATTTCCCGCTGATTCCAAAAATCACCATTGTTTGCCCGATAAATCAAAGATTCTACTAGAAAAATGAGAAAACGTGATTTCGCACTTTCCGCGATTTTGACACTTTACTAAAATCGACGTCATTCTTGTTTGCATGAATCGATTCCGGATTTCAAGGTCGCGTTCGAAAGAGCATCGTTCAACGAAGAGAATGCGGGTAGGTAGAAGGCGATCCGTCGATTTTTGAATTTTTTACCGAATTTTAAAGTTGACCCTTTAAATTGAAAAAACGGGTGGGGTCGTATTTAGGGCAAAAAAAATTTTTCGATTTCGGGAATACCCAAGACCCTATCCGATGGAAAATTTCCCGCTGATTCCAAAAATCACCATTGTTTGCCCGATAAATCAAAGATTCTAGGAGAAAAATGAGAAAACGTGATTTCGCACTTTCCGCGATTTTGACACTTTACTAAAATCGACGTCATTCTTGTTTGCATGAATCGCTTCCGGATTTCAAGGTCGCGTTCGAAAGAGCATCGTTCAACGAAGAGAATGCGGGTAGGTAGAAGGCGATCCGTCGATTTTTGAATTTTTTACCGAATTTTAAAGCTGACCCTTCAAAAATGCAAAAAATTGATACTACCCCCCCTTTGCGTTTTTGCGATTTTCAGCCAAAAATCGAAGGGTCAACTTTGAAGGTCTGCGAAAAATTCAAAAATCAACGTATCGCCTTCTACCTTGCGGCGTTCTCTTCGTCCAACGATTCTCTTTCGATCCCAAAAAGAAAATCCAGATACGGTCGATCCAAAAAAATGTAATCTCGATTTTAGTGAAGGCAAACGAAAAAACGGGTGGGGTCGTATTTAGGGCAAAAAAAAATTTTCGATTTCGGGAATACCCAAGACCCTATCCGATGGAAAATTTCCCGCTGATTCCAAAAATCACCATTGTTTGCCCGATAAATCAAAGATTCTACTAGAAAAATGAGAAAACGTGATTTCGCACTTTCCGCGATTTTGACACTTTACTAAAATCGACGTCATTCTTGTTTGCATGAATCGATTCCGGATTTCAAGGTCGCGTTCGAAAGAGCATCGTTCAACGAAGAGAATGCGGGTAGGTAGAAGGCGATCCGTCGATTTTTGAATTTTTTACCGAATTTTAAAGTTGACCCTTTAAATTGAAAAAACGGGTGGGGTCGTATTTAGGGCAAAAAAAATTTTTCGATTTCGGGAATACCCAAGACCCTATCCGATGGAAAATTTCCCGCTGATTCCAAAAATCACCATTGTTTGCCCGATAAATCAAAGATTCTAGGAGAAAAATGAGAAAACGTGATTTCGCACTTTCCGCGATTTTGACACTTTACTAAAATCGACGTCATTCTTGTTTGCATGAATCGCTTCCGGATTTCAAGGTCGCGTTCGAAAGAGCATCGTTCAACGAAGAGAATGCGGGTAGGTAGAAGGCGATCCGTCGATTTTTGAATTTTTTACCGAATTTTAAAGCTGACCCTTCAAAAATGCAAAAAATTGATACTACCCCCCCTTTGCGTTTTTGCGATTTTCAGCCAAAAATCGAAGGGTCAACTTTGAAGGTCTGCGAAAAATTCAAAAATCAACGTATCGCCTTCTACCTTGCGGCGTTCTCTTCGTCCAACGATTCTCTTTCGATCCCAAAAAGAAAATCCAGATACGGTCGATCCAAAAAAATGTAATCTCGATTTTAGTGAAGGCAAACGAAAAAACGGGTGGGGTCGTATTTAGGGCAAAAAAAAATTTTCGATTTCGGGAATACCCAAGACCCTATCCGATGGAAAATTTCCCGCTGATTCCAAAAATCACCATTGTTTGCCCGATAAATCAAAGATTCTACTAGAAAAATGAGAAAACGTGATTTCGCACTTTCCGCGATTTTGACACTTTACTAAAATCGACGTCATTCTTGTTTGCATGAATCGATTCCGGATTTCAAGGTCGCGTTCGAAAGAGCATCGTTCAACGAAGAGAATGCGGGTAGGTAGAAGGCGATCCGTCGATTTTTGAATTTTTTACCGAATTTTAAAGTTGACCCTTTAAATTGAAAAAACGGGTGGGGTCGTATTTAGGGCAAAAAAAATTTTTCGATTTCGGGAATACCCAAGACCCTATCCGATGGAAAATTTCCCGCTGATTCCAAAAATCACCATTGTTTGCCCGATAAATCAAAGATTCTAGGAGAAAAATGAGAAAACGTGATTTCGCACTTTCCGCGATTTTGACACTTTACTAAAATCGACGTCATTCTTGTTTGCATGAATCGCTTCCGGATTTCAAGGTCGCGTTCGAAAGAGCATCGTTCAACGAAGAGAATGCGGGTAGGTAGAAGGCGATCCGTCGATTTTTGAATTTTTTACCGAATTTTAAAGCTGACCCTTCAAAAATGCAAAAAATTGATACTACCCCCCCTTTGCGTTTTTGCGATTTTCAGCCAAAAATCGAAGGGTCAACTTTGAAGGTCTGCGAAAAATTCAAAAATCAACGTATCGCCTTCTACCTTGCGGCGTTCTCTTCGTCCAACGATTCTCTTTCGATCCCAAAAAGAAAATCCAGATACGGTCGATCCAAAAAAATGTAATCTCGATTTTAGTGAAGGCAAACGAAAAAACGGGTGGGGTCGTATTTAGGGCAAAAAAAAATTTTCGATTTCGGGAATACCCAAGACCCTATCCGATGGAAAATTTCCCGCTGATTCCAAAAATCACCATTGTTTGCCCGATAAATCAAAGATTCTACTAGAAAAATGAGAAAACGTGATTTCGCACTTTCCGCGATTTTGACACTTTACTAAAATCGACGTCATTCTTGTTTGCATGAATCGATTCCGGATTTCAAGGTCGCGTTCGAAAGAGCATCGTTCAACGAAGAGAATGCGCGTAGGTAGAAGGCGATCCGTCGATTTTTGAATTTTTTACCGAATTTTAAAGTTGACCCTTTAAATTGAAAAAACGGGTGGGGTCGTATTTAGGGCAAAAAAAATTTTTCGATTTCGGGAATACCCAAGACCCTATCCGATGGAAAATTTCCCGCTGATTCCAAAAATCACCATTGTTTGCCCGATAAATCAAAGATTCTAGGAGAAAAATGAGAAAACGTGATTTCGCACTTTCCGCGATTTTGACACTTTACTAAAATCGACGTCATTCTTGTTTGCATGAATCGCTTCCGGATTTCAAGGTCGCGTTCGAAAGAGCATCGTTCAACGAAGAGAATGCGGGTAGGTAGAAGGCGATCCGTCGATTTTTGAATTTTTTACCGAATTTTAAAGCTGACCCTTCAAAAATGCAAAAAATTGATACTACCCCCCCTTTGCGTTTTTGCGATTTTCAGCCAAAAATCGAAGGGTCAACTTTGAAGGTCTGCGAAAAATTCAAAAATCAACGTATCGCCTTCTACCTTGCGGCGTTCTCTTCGTCCAACGATTCTCTTTCGATCCCAAAAAGAAAATCCAGATACGGTCGATCCAAAAAAATGTAATCTCGATTTTAGTGAAGGCAAACGAAAAAACGGGTGGGGTCGTATTTAGGGCAAAAAAAAATTTTCGATTTCGGGAATACCCAAGACGCTATCCGATGGAAAATTTCCCGCTGATTCCAAAAATTACCATTGTTTGCCCGATAAATCAAAGATTCTAGGAGAAAAATGAGAAAACGTGATTTCGCACTTTCCGCGATTTTGACACTTTACTAAAATCGACGTCATTCTTGTTTGCATGAATCGATTCCGGATTTCAAGGTCGCGTTCGAAAGAGCATCGTTCAACGAAGAGAATGCGCGTAGGTAGAAGGCGATCCGTCGATTTTTGAATTTTTTACCGAATTTTAAAATTGACCCTTCAAAAATGCAAAAAATTGATACTACCCCCCCTTTGCGTTTTTGCGATTTTCAGCCAAAAATCGAAGGGTCAACTTTGAAGGTCTGCGAAAAATTCAAAAATAAACGTATCGCCTTCTACCTTGCGGCGTTCTCTTCGTCCAACGATTCTCTTTCGATCCCAAAAAGAAAATCCAGATACGGTCGATCCAAAAAAATGTAATCTCGATTTTAGTGAAGGCAAACGAAAAAACGGGTGGGGTCGTATTTAGGGCAAAAAAAATTTTTCGATTTCGGGAATACCCAAGACCCTATCCGATGGAAAATTTCCCGCTGATTCCAAAAATCACCATTGTTTGCCCGATAAATCAAAGATTCTAGGAGAAAAATGAGAAAACGTGATTTCGCACTTTCCGCGATTTTGACACTTTACTAAAATCGACGTCATTCTTGTTTGCATGAATCGATTCCGGATTTCAAGGTCGCGTTCGAAAGAGCATCGTTCAACGAAGAGAATGCGGGTAGGTAGAAGGCGATCCGTCGATTTTTGAATTTTTTACCGAATTTTAAAGCTGACCCTTCAAAAATGCAAAAAATTGATACTACCCCCCCTTTGCGTTTTTGCGATTTTCAGCCAAAAATCGAAGGGTCAACTTTGAAGGTCTGCGAAAAATTCAAAAATCAACGTATCGCCTTCTACCTTGCGGCGTTCTCTTCGTCCAACGATTCTCTTTCGATCCCAAAAAGAAAATCCAGATACGGTCGATCCAAAAAAATGTAATCTCGATTTTAGTGAAGGCAAACGAAAAAACGGGTGGGGTCATATTTAGGGCAAAAAAAAATTTTCGATTTCGGGAATACCCAAGACCCTATCCGATGGAAAATTTCCCGCTGATTCCAAAAATCACCATTGTTTGCCCGATAAATCAAAGATTCTAGGAGAAAAATGAGAAAACGTGATTTCGCACTTTCCGCGATTTTGACACTTTACTAAAATCGACGTCATTCTTGTTTGCATGAATCGATTCCGGATTTCAAGGTCGCGTTCGAAAGAGCATCGTTCAACGAAGAGAATGCGGGTAGGTAGAAGGCGATCCGTCGATTTTTGAATTTTTTACCGAATTTTAAAGCTGACCCTTCAAAAATGCAAAAAATTGATACTACCCCCCCTTTGCGTTTTTGCGATTTTCAGCCAAAAATCGAAGGGTCAACTTTGAAGGTCTGCGAAAAATTCAAAAATCAACGTATCGCCTTCTACCTTGCGGCATTCTCTTCGTCCAACGATTCTCTTTCGATCCCAAAAAGAAAATCCAGATACGGTCGATCCAAAAAAATGTAATCTCGATTTTAGTGAAGGCAAACGAAAAAACGGGTGGGGTCGTATTTAGGGCAAAAAAAAATTTTCGATTTCGGGAATACCCAAGACCCTATCCGATGGAAAATTTCCCGCTGATTCCAAAAATCACCATTGTTTGCCCGATAAATCAAAGATTCTAGGAGAAAAATGAGAAAACGTGATTTCGCACTTTCCGCGATTTTGACACTTTACTAAAATCGACGTCATTCTTGTTTGCATGAATCGATTCCGGATTTCAAGGTCGCGTTCGAAAGAGCATCGTTCAACGAAGAGAATGCGGGTAGGTAGAAGGCGATCCGTCGATTTTTGAATTTTTTACCGAATTTTAAAGCTGACCCTTCAAAAATGCAAAAAATTGATACTACCCCCCCTTTGCGTTTTTGCGATTTTCAGCCAAAAATCGAAGGGTCAACTTTGAAGGTCTGCGAAAAATTCAAAAATCAACGTATCGCCTTCTACCTTGCGGCGTTCTCTTCGTCCAACGATTCTCTTTCGATCCCAAAAAGAAAATCCAGATACGGTCGATCCAAAAAAATGTAATCTCGATTTTAGTGAAGGCAAATGAAAAAACGGGTGGGGTCGTATTTAGGGCAAAAAAAAATTTTCGATTTCGGGAATACCCAAGACCCTATCCGATGGAAAATTTCCCGCTGATTCCAAAAATCACCATTGTTTGCCCGATAAATCAAAGATTCTAGGAGAAAAATGAGAAAACGTGATTTCGCACTTTCCGCGATTTTGACACTTTACTAAAATCGACGTCATTCTTGTTTGCATGAATCGCTTCCGGATTTCAAGGTCGCGTTCGAAAGAGCATCGTTCAACGAAGAGAATGCGGGTAGGTAGAAGGCGATCCGTCGATTTTTGAATTTTTTACCGAATTTTAAAGCTGACCCTTCAAAAATGCAAAAAATTGATACTACCCCCCCTTTGCGTTTTTGCGATTTTCAGCCAAAAATCGAAGGGTCAACTTTGAAGGTCTGCGAAAAATTCAAAAATCAACGTATCGCCTTCTACCTTGCGGCATTCTCTTCGTCCAACGATTCTCTTTCGATCCCAAAAAGAAAATCCAGATACGGTCGATCCAAAAAAATGTAATCTCGATTTTAGTGAAGGCAAACGAAAAAACGGGTGGGGTCGTATTTAGGGCAAAAATAAATTTTCGATTTCGGGAATACCCAAGACCCTATCCGATGGAAAATTTCCCGCTGATTCCAAAAATCACCATTGTTTGCCCGATAAATCAAAGATTCTAGGAGAAAAATGAGAAAACGTGATTTCGCACTTTCCCCGATTTTGACACTTTACTAAAATCGACGTCATTCTTGTTTACATGAATCGATTCCGGATTTCAAGGTCGCGTTCGAAAGAGCATCGTTCAACGAAGAGAATGCGGGTAGGTAGAAGGCGATCCGTCGATTTTTGAATTTTTTACCGAATTTTAAAGCTGACCCTTCAAAAATGCAAAAAATTGATACTACCCCCCCTTTGCGTTTTTGCGATTTTCAGCCAAAAATCGAAGGGTCAACTTTGAAGGTCTGCGAAAAATTCAAAAATCAACGTATCGCCTTCTACCTTGCGGCATTCTCTTCGTCCAACGATTCTCTTTCGATCCCAAAAAGAAAATCCAGATTCGGTCGATCCAAAAAAATGTAATCTCGATTTTAGTGAAGGCAAACGAAAAAACGGGTGGGGTCGTATTTAGGGCAAAAAAAAATTTTCGATTTCGGGAATACCCAAGACCCTATCCGATGGAAAATTTCCCGCTGATTCCAAAAATCACCATTGTTTGCCCGATAAATCAAAGATTCTACTAGAAAAATGAGAAAACGTGATTTCGCACTTTCCGCGATTTTGACACTTTACTAAAATCGACGTCATTCTTGTTTGCATGAATCGATTCCGGATTTCAAGGTCGCGTTGGAAAGAGCATCGTTCAACGAAGAGAATGCGGATAGGTAGAAGGCGATCCGTCGATTTTTGAATTTTTTACCGAATTTTAAAGCTGACCCTTCAAAAATGCAAAAAATTGATACTACCCCCCCTTTGCGTTTTTGCGATTTTCAGCCAAAAATCGAAGGGTCAACTTTGAAGGTCTGCGAAAAATTCAAAAATCAACGTATCGCCTTCTACCTTGCGGCGTTCTCTTCGTCCAACGATTCTCTTTCGATCCCAAAAAGAAAATCCAGATACGGTCGATCCAAAAAAATGTAATCTCGATTTTAGTGAAGGCAAACGAAAAAACGGGTGGGGTCGTATTTAGGGCAAAAAAAAATTTTCGATTTCGGGAATACCCAAGACCCTATCCGATGGAAAATTTCCCGCTGATTCCAAAAATCACCATTGTTTGCCCGATAAATCAAAGATTCTAGGAGAAAAATGAGAAAACGTGATTTCGCACTTTCCGCGATTTTGACACTTTACTAAAATCGACGTCATTCTTGTTTGCATGAATCGATTCCGGATTTCAAGGTCGCGTTCGAAAGAGCATCGTTCAACGAAGAGAATGCGCGTAGGTAGAAGGCGATCCGTCGATTTTTGAATTTTTTACCGAATTTTAAAGTTGACCCTTCAAAAATGCAAAAAATTGATACTACCCCCCCTTTGCGTTTTTGCGATTTTCAGCCAAAAATCGAAGGGTCAACTTTGAAGGTCTGCGAAAAATTCAAAAATCAACGTATCGCCTTCTACCTTGCGGCGTTCTCTTCGTCCAACGATTCTCTTTCGATCCCAAAAAGAAAATCCAGATACGGTCGATCCAAAAAAATGTAATCTCGATTTTAGTGAAGGCAAACGAAAAAACGGGTGGGGTCGTATTTAGGGCAAAAAAAAATTTTCGATTTCGGGAATACCCAAGACCCTATCCGATGGAAAATTTCCCGCTGATTCCAAAAATCACCATTGTTTGCCCGATAAATCAAAGATTCTACTAGAAAAATGAGAAAACGTGATTTCGCACTTTCCGCGATTTTGACACTTTACTAAAATCGACGTCATTCTTGTTTGCATGAATCGATTCCGGATTTCAAGGTCGCGTTCGAAAGAGCATCGTTCAACGAAGAGAATGCGGGTAGGTAGAAGGCGATCCGTCGATTTTTGAATTTTTTACCGAATTTTAAAGTTGACCCTTTAAATTGAAAAAACGGGTGGGGTCGTATTTAGGGCAAAAAAAATTTTTCGATTTCGGGAATACCCAAGACCCTATCCGATGGAAAATTTCCCGCTGATTCCAAAAATCACCATTGTTTGCCCGATAAATCAAAGATTCTAGGAGAAAAATGAGAAAACGTGATTTCGCACTTTCCGCGATTTTGACACTTTACTAAAATCGACGTCATTCTTGTTTGCATGAATCGCTTCCGGATTTCAAGGTCGCGTTCGAAAGAGCATCGTTCAACGAAGAGAATGCGGGTAGGTAGAAGGCGATCCGTCGATTTTTGAATTTTTTACCGAATTTTAAAGCTGACCCTTCAAAAATGCAAAAAATTGATACTACCCCCCCTTTGCGTTTTTGCGATTTTCAGCCAAAAATCGAAGGGTCAACTTTGAAGGTCTGCGAAAAATTCAAAAATCAACGTATCGCCTTCTACCTTGCGGCGTTCTCTTCGTCCAACGATTCTCTTTCGATCCCAAAAAGAAAATCCAGATACGGTCGATCCAAAAAAATGTAATCTCGATTTTAGTGAAGGCAAACGAAAAAACGGGTGGGGTCGTATTTAGGGCAAAAAAAAATTTTCGATTTCGGGAATACCCAAGACCCTATCCGATGGAAAATTTCCCGCTGATTCCAAAAATCACCATTGTTTGCCCGATAAATCAAAGATTCTACTAGAAAAATGAGAAAACGTGATTTCGCACTTTCCGCGATTTTGACACTTTACTAAAATCGACGTCATTCTTGTTTGCATGAATCGATTCCGGATTTCAAGGTCGCGTTGGAAAGAGCATCGTTCAACGAAGAGAATGCGGATAGGTAGAAGGCGATCCGTCGATTTTTGAATTTTTTACCGAATTTTAAAGCTGACCCTTCAAAAATGCAAAAAATTGATACTACCCCCCCTTTGCGTTTTTGCGATTTTCAGCCAAAAATCGAAGGGTCAACTTTGAAGGTCTGCGAAAAATTCAAAAATCAACGAATCGCCTTCTACCTTGCGGCGTTCGCTTCGTCCAACGATTCTCTTTCGATCCCAAAAAGAAAATCCAGATTCGGTCGATCCAAAAAAATGTAATCTCGATTTTAGTGAAGGCAAACGAAAAAACGGGTGGGGTCGTATTTAGGGCAAAAAAAAATTTTCGATTTCGGGAATACCCAAGACCCTATCCGATGGAAAATTTCCCGCTGATTCCAAAAATCACCATTGTTTGCCCGATAAATCAAAGATTCTAGGAGAAAAATGAGAAAACGTGATTTCGCACTTTCCGCGATTTTGACACTTTACTAAAATCGACGTCATTCTTGTTTGCATGAATCGATTCCGGATTTCAAGGTCGCGTTCGAAAGAGCATCGTTCAACGAAGAGAATGCGCGTAGGTAGAAGGCGATCCGTCGATTTTTGAATTTTTTACCGAATTTTAAAGTTGACCCTTCAAAAATGCAAAAAATTGATACTACCCCCCCTTTGCGTTTTTGCGATTTTCAGCCAAAAATCGAAGGGTCAACTTTGAAGGTCTGCGAAAAATTCAAAAATAAACGTATCGCCTTCTACCTTGCGGCGTTCTCTTCGTCCAACGATTCTCTTTCGATCCCAAAAAGAAAATCCAGATACGGTCGATCCAAAAAAATGTAATCTCGATTTTAGTGAAGGCAAACGAAAAAACGGGTGGGGTCGTATTTAGGGCAAAAAAAAATTTTCGATTTCGGGAATACCCAAGACCCTATCCGATGGAAAATTTCCCGCTGATTCCAAAAATCACCATTGTTTGCCCGATAAATCAAAGATTCTACTAGAAAAATGAGAAAACGTGATTTCGCACTTTCCGCGATTTTGACACTTTACTAAAATCGACGTCATTCTTGTTTGCATGAATCGATTCCGGATTTCAAGGTCGCGTTCGAAAGAGCATCGTTCAACGAAGAGAATGCGCGTAGGTAGAAGGCGATCCGTCGATTTTTGAATTTTTTACCGAATTTTAAAGTTGACCCTTTAAATTGAAAAAACGGGTGGGGTCGTATTTAGGGCAAAAAAAATTTTTCGATTTCGGGAATACCCAAGACCCTATCCGATGGAAAATTTCCCGCTGATTTCAAAAATCACCATTGTTTGCCCGATAAATCAAAGATTCTAGGAGAAAAATGAGAAAACGTGATTTCGCACTTTCCGCGATTTTGACACTTTACTAAAATCGACGTCATTCTTGTTTGCATGAATCGCTTCCGGATTTCAAGGTCGCGTTCGAAAGAGCATCGTTCAACGAAGAGAATGCGGGTAGGTAGAAGGCGATCCGTCGATTTTTGAATTTTTTACCGAATTTTAAAGCTGACCCTTCAAAAATGCAAAAAATTGATACTACCCCCCCTTTGCGTTTTTGCGATTTTCAGCCAAAAATCGAAGGGTCAACTTTGAAGGTCTGCGAAAAATTCAAAAATCAACGTATCGCCTTCTACCTTGCGGCGTTCTCTTCGTCCAACGATTCTCTTTCGATCCCAAAAAGAAAATCCAGATACGGTCGATCCAAAAAAATGTAATCTCGATTTTAGTGAAGGCAAACGAAAAAACGGGTGGGGTCGTATTTAGGGCAAAAAAAAATTTTCGATTTCGGGAATACCCAAGACCCTATCCGATGGAAAATTTCCCGCTGATTCCAAAAATCACCATTGTTTGCCCGATAAATCAAAGATTCTAGGAGAAAAATGAGAAAACGTGATTTCGCACTTTCCGCGATTTTGACACTTTACTAAAATCGACGTCATTCTTGTTTGCATGAATCGATTCCGGATTTCAAGGTCGCGTTCGAAAGAGCATCGTTCAACGAAGAGAATGCGCGTAGGTAGAAGGCGATCCGTCGATTTTTGAATTTTTTACCGAATTTTAAAGTTGACCCTTCAAAAATGCAAAAAATTGATACTACCCCCCCTTTGCGTTTTTGCGATTTTCAGCCAAAAATCGAAGGGTCAACTTTGAAGGTCTGCGAAAAATTCAAAAATAAACGTATCGCCTTCTACCTTGCGGCGTTCTCTTCGTCCAACGATTCTCTTTCGATCCCAAAAAGAAAATCCAGATACGGTCGATCCAAAAAAATGTAATCTCGATTTTAGTGAAGGCAAACGAAAAAACGGGTGGGGTCGTATTTAGGGCAAAAAAAAATTTTCGATTTCGGGAATACCCAAGACCCTATCCGATGGAAAATTTCCCGCTGATTCCAAAAATCACCATTGTTTGCCCGATAAATCAAAGATTCTAGGAGAAAAATGAGAAAACGTGATTTCGCACTTTCCGCGATTTTGACACTTTACTAAAATCGACGTCATTCTTGTTTGCATGAATCGCTTCCGGATTTCAAGGTCGCGTTCGAAAGAGCATCGTTCAACGAAGAGAATGCGCGTAGGTAGAAGGCGATCCGTCGATTTTTGAATTTTTTACCGAATTTTAAAGCTGACCCTTCAAAAATGCAAAAAATTGATACTACCCCCCCTTTGCGTTTTTGCGATTTTCAGCCAAAAATCGAAGGGTCAACTTTGAAGGTCTGCGAAAAATTCAAAAATCAACGTATCGCCTTCTACCTTGCGGCATTCTCTTCGTCCAACGATTCTCTTTCGATCCCAAAAAGAAAATCCAGATACGGTCGATCCAAAAAAATGTAATCTCGATTTTAGTGAAGGCAAACGAAAAAACGGGTGGGGTCGTATTTAGGGCAAAAAAAAATTTTCGATTTCGGGAATACCCAAAACCCTATCCGATGGAAAATTTCCCGCTGATTCCAAAAATCACCATTGTTTGCCCGATAAATCAAAGATTCTAGGAGAAAAATGAGAAAACGTGATTTCGCACTTTCCGCGATTTTGACACTTTACTAAAATCGACGTCATTCTTGTTTGCATGAATCGATTCCGGATTTCAAGGTCGCGTTCGAAAGAGCATCGTTCAACGAAGAGAATGCGGGTAGGTAGAAGGCGATCCGTCGATTTTTGAATTTTTTACCGAATTTTAAAGCTGACCCTTCAAAAATGCAAAAAATTGATACTACCCCCCCTTTGCGTTTTTGCGATTTTCAGCCAAAAATCGAAGGGTCAACTTTGAAGGTCTGCGAAAAATTCAAAAATCAACGTATCGCCTTCTACCTTGCGGCATTCTCTTCGTCCAACGATTCTCTTTCGATCCCAAAAAGAAAATCCAGATACGGTCGATCCAAAAAAATGTAATCTCGATTTTAGTGAAGGCAAACGAAAAAACGGGTGGGGTCGTATTTAGGGCAAAAAAAAATTTTCGATTTCGGGAATACCCAAGACCCTATCCGATGGAAAATTTCCCGCTGATTGAAAAAATCACCATTGTTTGCCCGATAAATCAAAGATTCTAGGAGAAAAATGAGAAAACGTGATTTCG
This sequence comes from Pimpla rufipes, assembly GCA_963932165.1. Lineage (NCBI taxonomy): Eukaryota > Metazoa > Arthropoda > Insecta > Hymenoptera > Ichneumonidae > Pimpla > Pimpla rufipes. Next base: position 14,047,342 of record OZ010635.1, read on the forward strand.
CACTTTCCGCGATTTTGACACTTTACTAAAATCGACGTCATTCTTGTTTGCATGAATCGATTCCGGATTTCAAGGTCGCGTTCGAAAGAGCATCGTTCAACGAAGAGAATGCGCGTAGGTAGAAGGCGATCCGTCGATTTTTGAATTTTTTACCGAATTTTAAAGTTGACCCTTCAAAAATGCAAAAAATTGATACTACCCCCCCTTTGCGTTTTTGCGATTTTCAGCCAAAAATCGAAGGGTCAACTTTGAAGGTCTGCGAAAAATTCAAAAATAAACGTATCGCCTTCTACCTTGCGGCGTTCTCTTCGTCCAACGATTCTCTTTCGATCCCAAAAAGAAAATCCAGATACGGTCGATCCAAAAAAATGTAATCTCGATTTTAGTGAAGGCAAACGAAAAAACGGGTGGGGTCATATTTAGGGCAAAAAAAAATTTTCGATTTCGGGAATACCCAAGACCCTATCCGATGGAAAATTTCCCGCTGATTCCAAAAATCACCATTGTTTGCCCGATAAATCAAAGATTCTAGGAGAAAAATGAGAAAACGTGATTTCGCACTTTCCGCGATTTTGACACTTTACTAAAATCGACGTCATTCTTGTTTGCATGAATCGATTCCGGATTTCAAGGTCGCGTTCGAAAGAGCATCGTTCAACGAAGAGAATGCGGATAGGTAGAAGGCGATCCGTCGATTTTTGAATTTTTTACCGAATTTTAAAGCTGACCCTTCAAAAATGCAAAAAATTGATACTACCCCCCCTTTGCGTTTTTGCGATTTTCAGCCAAAAATCGAAGGGTCAACTTTGAAGGTCTGCGAAAAATTCAAAAATAAACGTATCGCCTTCTACCTTGCGGCGTTCTCTTCGTCCAACGATTCTCTTTCGATCCCAAAAAGAAAATCCAGATACGGTCGATCCAAAAAAATGTAATCTCGATTTTAGTGAAGGCAAACGAAAAAACGGGTGGGGTCGTATTTAGGGCAAAAAAAAATTTTCGATTTCGGGAATACCCAAGACCCTATCCGATGGAAAATTTCCCGCTGATTCCAAAAATCACCATTGTTTGCCCGATAAATCAAAGATTCTAGGAGAAAAATGAGAAAACGTGATTTCGCACTTTCCGCGATTTTGACACTTTACTAAAATCGACGTCATTCTTGTTTGCATGAATCGATTCCGGATTTCAAGGTCGCGTTCGAAAGAGCATCGTTCAACGAAGAGAATGCGGGTAGGTAGAAGGCGATCCGTCGATTTTTGAATTTTTTACCGAATTTTAAAGCTGACCCTTCAAAAATGCAAAAAATTGATACTACCCCCCCTTTGCGTTTTTGCGATTTTCAGCCAAAAATCGAAGGGTCAACTTTGAAGGTCTGCGAAAAATTCAAAAATAAACGTATCGCCTTCTACCTTGCGGCGTTCTCTTCGTCCAACGATTCTCTTTCGATCCCAAAAAGAAAATCCAGATACGGTCGATCCAAAAAAATGTAATCTCGATTTTAGTGAAGGCAAACGAAAAAACGGGTGGGGTCGTATTTAGGGCAAAAAAAAATTTTCGATTTCGGGAATACCCAAGACCCTATCCGATGGAAAATTTCCCGCTGATTCCAAAAATCACCATTGTTTGCCCGATAAATCAAAGATTCTAGGAGAAAAATGAGAAAACGTGATTTCGCACTTTCCGCGATTTTGACACTTTACTAAAATCGACGTCATTCTTGTTTGCATGAATCGATTCCGGATTTCAAGGTCGCGTTCGAAAGAGCATCGTTCAACGAAGAGAATGCGGGTAGGTAGAAGGCGATCCGTCGATTTTTGAATTTTTTACCGAATTTTAAAGCTGACCCTTCAAAAATGCAAAAAATTGATACTACCCCCCCTTTGCGTTTTTGCGATTTTCAGCCAAAAATCGAAGGGTCAACTTTGAAGGTCTGCGAAAAATTCAAAAATCAACGTATCGCCTTCTACCTTGCGGCGTTCTCTTCGTCCAACGATTCTCTTTCGATCCCAAAAAGAAAATCCAGATACGGTCGATCCAAAAAAATGTAATCTCGATTTTAGTGAAGGCAAACGAAAAAACGGGTGGGGTCGTATTTAGGGCAAAAAAAAATTTTCGATTTCGGGAATACCCAAGACCCTATCCGATGGAAAATTTCCCGCTGATTCCAAAAATCACCATTGTTTGCCCGATAAATCAAAGATTCTAGGAGAAAAATGAGAAAACGTGATTTCGCACTTTCCGCGATTTTGACACTTTACTAAAATCGACGTCATTCTTGTTTGCATGAATCGATTCCGGATTTCAAGGTCGCGTTCGAAAGAGCATCGTTCAACGAAGAGAATGCGGGTAGGTAGAAGGCGATCCGTCGATTTTTGAATTTTTTACCGAATTTTAAAGCTGACCCTTCAAAAATGCAAAAAATTGATACTACCCCCCCTTTGCGTTTTTGCGATTTTCAGCCAAAAATCGAAGGGTCAACTTTGAAGGTCTGCGAAAAATTCAAAAATAAACGTATCGCCTTCTACCTTGCGGCGTTCTCTTCGTCCAACGATTCTCTTTCGATCCCAAAAAGAAAATCCAGATACGGTCGATCCAAAAAAATGTAATCTCGATTTTAGTGAAGGCAAACGAAAAAACGGGTGGGGTCGTATTTAGGGCAAAAAAAAATTTTCGATTTCGGGAATACCCAAGACCCTATCCGATGGAAAATTTCCCGCTGATTCCAAAAATCACCATTGTTTGCCCGATAAATCAAAGATTCTAGGAGAAAAATGAGAAAACGTGATTTCGCACTTTCCGCGATTTTGACACTTTACTAAAATCGACGTCATTCTTGTTTGCATGAATCGATTCCGGATTTCAAGGTCGCGTTCGAAAGAGCATCGTTCAACGAAGAGAATGCGGGTAGGTAGAAGGCGATCCGTCGATTTTTGAATTTTTTACCGAATTTTAAAGCTGACCCTTCAAAAATGCAAAAAATTGATACTACCCCCCCTTTGCGTTTTTGCGATTTTCAGCCAAAAATCGAAGGGTCAACTTTGAAGGTCTGCGAAAAATTCAAAAATCAACGTATCGCCTTCTACCTTGCGGCGTTCTCTTCGTCCAACGATTCTCTTTCGATCCCAAAAAGAAAATCCAGATACGGTCGATCCAAAAAAATGTAATCTCGATTTTAGTGAAGGCAAACGAAAAAACGGGTGGGGTCATATTTAGGGCAAAAAAAAATTTTCGATTTCGGGAATACCCAAGACCCTATCCGATGGAAAATTTCCCGCTGATTCCAAAAATCACCATTGTTTGCCCGATAAATCAAAGATTCTAGGAGAAAAATGAGAAAACGTGATTTCGCACTTTCCGCGATTTTGACACTTTACTAAAATCGACGTCATTCTTGTTTGCATGAATCGATTCCGGATTTCAAGGTCGCGTTCGAAAGAGCATCGTTCAACGAAGAGAATGCGGGTAGGTAGAAGGCGATCCGTCGATTTTTGAATTTTTTACCGAATTTTAAAGCTGACCCTTCAAAAATGCAAAAAATTGATACTACCCCCCCTTTGCGTTTTTGCGATTTTCAGCCAAAAATCGAAGGGTCAACTTTGAAGGTCTGCGAAAAATTCAAAAATCAACGTATCGCCTTCTACCTTGCGGCATTCTCTTCGTCCAACGATTCTCTTTCGATCCCAAAAAGAAAATCCAGATACGGTCGATCCAAAAAAATGTAATCTCGATTTTAGTGAAGGCAAACGAAAAAACGGGTGGGGTCGTATTTAGGGCAAAAAAAAATTTTCGATTTCGGGAATACCCAAGACCCTATCCGATGGAAAATTTCCCGCTGATTCCAAAAATCACCATTGTTTGCCCGATAAATCAAAGATTCTAGGAGAAAAATGAGAAAACGTGATTTCGCACTTTCCGCGATTTTGACACTTTACTAAAATCGACGTCATTCTTGTTTGCATGAATCGCTTCCGGATTTCAAGGTCGCGTTCGAAAGAGCATCGTTCAACGAAGAGAATGCGGGTAGGTAGAAGGCGATCCGTCGATTTTTGAATTTTTTACCGAATTTTAAAGCTGACCCTTCAAAAATGCAAAAAATTGATACTACCCCCCCTTTGCGTTTTTGCGATTTTCAGCCAAAAATCGAAGGGTCAACTTTGAAGGTCTGCGAAAAATTCAAAAATCAACGTATCGCCTTCTACCTTGCGGCATTCTCTTCGTCCAACGATTCTCTTTCGATCCCAAAAAGAAAATCCAGATACGGTCGATCCAAAAAAATGTAATCTCGATTTTAGTGAAGGCAAACGAAAAAACGGGTGGGGTCGTATTTAGGGCAAAAATAAATTTTCGATTTCGGGAATACCCAAGACCCTATCCGATGGAAAATTTCCCGCTGATTCCAAAAATCACCATTGTTTGCCCGATAAATCAAAGATTCTAGGAGAAAAATGAGAAAACGTGATTTCGCACTTTCCCCGATTTTGACACTTTACTAAAATCGACGTCATTCTTGTTTACATGAATCGATTCCGGATTTCAAGGTCGCGTTCGAAAGAGCATCGTTCAACGAAGAGAATGCGGGTAGGTAGAAGGCGATCCGTCGATTTTTGAATTTTTTACCGAATTTTAAAGCTGACCCTTCAAAAATGCAAAAAATTGATACTACCCCCCCTTTGCGTTTTTGCGATTTTCAGCCAAAAATCGAAGGGTCAACTTTGAAGGTCTGCGAAAAATTCAAAAATCAACGTATCGCCTTCTACCTTGCGGCATTCTCTTCGTCCAACGATTCTCTTTCGATCCCAAAAAGAAAATCCAGATTCGGTCGATCCAAAAAAATGTAATCTCGATTTTAGTGAAGGCAAACGAAAAAACGGGTGGGGTCGTATTTAGGGCAAAAAAAAATTTTCGATTTCGGGAATACCCAAGACCCTATCCGATGGAAAATTTCCCGCTGATTCCAAAAATCACCATTGTTTGCCCGATAAATCAAAGATTCTAGGAGAAAAATGAGAAAACGTGATTTCGCACTTTCCGCGATTTTGACACTTTACTAAAATCGACGTCATTCTTGTTTGCATGAATCGATTCCGGATTTCAAGGTCGCGTTCGAAAGAGCATCGTTCAACGAAGAGAATGCGCGTAGGTAGAAGGCGATCCGTCGATTTTTGAATTTTTTACCGAATTTTAAAGTTGACCCTTCAAAAATGCAAAAAATTGATACTACCCCCCCTTTGCGTTTTTGCGATTTTCAGCCAAAAATCGAAGGGTCAACTTTGAAGGTCTGCGAAAAATTCAAAAATAAACGTATCGCCTTCTACCTTGCGGCGTTCTCTTCGTCCAACGATTCTCTTTCGATCCCAAAAAGAAAATCCAGATACGGTCGATCCAAAAAAATGTAATCTCGATTTTAGTGAAGGCAAACGAAAAAACGGGTGGGGTCGTATTTAGGGCAAAAAAAAATTTTCGATTTCGGGAATACCCAAGACCCTATCCGATGGAAAATTTCCCGCTGATTCCAAAAATCACCATTGTTTGCCCGATAAATCAAAGATTCTACTAGAAAAATGAGAAAACGTGATTTCGCACTTTCCGCGATTTTGACACTTTACTAAAATCGACGTCATTCTTGTTTGCATGAATCGATTCCGGATTTCAAGGTCGCGTTCGAAAGAGCATCGTTCAACGAAGAGAATGCGGGTAGGTAGAAGGCGATCCGTCGATTTTTGAATTTTTTACCGAATTTTAAAGTTGACCCTTTAAATTGAAAAAACGGGTGGGGTCGTATTTAGGGCAAAAAAAATTTTTCGATTTCGGGAATACCCAAGACCCTATCCGATGGAAAATTTCCCGCTGATTCCAAAAATCACCATTGTTTGCCCGATAAATCAAAGATTCTAGGAGAAAAATGAGAAAACGTGATTTCGCACTTTCCGCGATTTTGACACTTTACTAAAATCGACGTCATTCTTGTTTGCATGAATCGCTTCCGGATTTCAAGGTCGCGTTCGAAAGAGCATCGTTCAACGAAGAGAATGCGGGTAGGTAGAAGGCGATCCGTCGATTTTTGAATTTTTTACCGAATTTTAAAGCTGACCCTTCAAAAATGCAAAAAATTGATACTACCCCCCCTTTGCGTTTTTGCGATTTTCAGCCAAAAATCGAAGGGTCAACTTTGAAGGTCTGCGAAAAATTCAAAAATCAACGTATCGCCTTCTACCTTGCGGCGTTCTCTTCGTCCAACGATTCTCTTTCGATCCCAAAAAGAAAATCCAGATACGGTCGATCCAAAAAAATGTAATCTCGATTTTAGTGAAGGCAAACGAAAAAACGGGTGGGGTCGTATTTAGGGCAAAAAAAAATTTTCGATTTCGGGAATACCCAAGACCCTATCCGATGGAAAATTTCCCGCTGATTCCAAAAATCACCATTGTTTGCCCGATAAATCAAAGATTCTACTAGAAAAATGAGAAAACGTGATTTCGCACTTTCCGCGATTTTGACACTTTACTAAAATCGACGTCATTCTTGTTTGCATGAATCGATTCCGGATTTCAAGGTCGCGTTCGAAAGAGCATCGTTCAACGAAGAGAATGCGGGTAGGTAGAAGGCGATCCGTCGATTTTTGAATTTTTTACCGAATTTTAAAGTTGACCCTTTAAATTGAAAAAACGGGTGGGGTCGTATTTAGGGCAAAAAAAATTTTTCGATTTCGGGAATACCCAAGACCCTATCCGATGGAAAATTTCCCGCTGATTCCAAAAATCACCATTGTTTGCCCGATAAATCAAAGATTCTAGGAGAAAAATGAGAAAACGTGATTTCGCACTTTCCGCGATTTTGACACTTTACTAAAATCGACGTCATTCTTGTTTGCATGAATCGCTTCCGGATTTCAAGGTCGCGTTCGAAAGAGCATCGTTCAACGAAGAGAATGCGGGTAGGTAGAAGGCGATCCGTCGATTTTTGAATTTTTTACCGAATTTTAAAGCTGACCCTTCAAAAATGCAAAAAATTGATACTACCCCCCCTTTGCGTTTTTGCGATTTTCAGCCAAAAATCGAAGGGTCAACTTTGAAGGTCTGCGAAAAATTCAAAAATCAACGTATCGCCTTCTACCTTGCGGCGTTCTCTTCGTCCAACGATTCTCTTTCGATCCCAAAAAGAAAATCCAGATACGGTCGATCCAAAAAAATGTAATCTCGATTTTAGTGAAGGCAAACGAAAAAACGGGTGGGGTCGTATTTAGGGCAAAAAAAAATTTTCGATTTCGGGAATACCCAAGACCCTATCCGATGGAAAATTTCCCGCTGATTCCAAAAATCACCATTGTTTGCCCGATAAATCAAAGATTCTACTAGAAAAATGAGAAAACGTGATTTCGCACTTTCCGCGATTTTGACACTTTACTAAAATCGACGTCATTCTTGTTTGCATGAATCGATTCCGGATTTCAAGGTCGCGTTCGAAAGAGCATCGTTCAACGAAGAGAATGCGCGTAGGTAGAAGGCGATCCGTCGATTTTTGAATTTTTTACCGAATTTTAAAGTTGACCCTTTAAATTGAAAAAACGGGTGGGGTCGTATTTAGGGCAAAAAAAATTTTTCGATTTCGGGAATACCCAAGACCCTATCCGATGGAAAATTTCCCGCTGATTCCAAAAATCACCATTGTTTGCCCGATAAATCAAAGATTCTAGGAGAAAAATGAGAAAACGTGATTTCGCACTTTCCGCGATTTTGACACTTTACTAAAATCGACGTCATTCTTGTTTGCATGAATCGCTTCCGGATTTCAAGGTCGCGTTCGAAAGAGCATCGTTCAACGAAGAGAATGCGGGTAGGTAGAAGGCGATCCGTCGATTTTTGAATTTTTTACCGAATTTTAAAGCTGACCCTTCAAAAATGCAAAAAATTGATACTACCCCCCCTTTGCGTTTTTGCGATTTTCAGCCAAAAATCGAAGGGTCAACTTTGAAGGTCTGCGAAAAATTCAAAAATCAACGTATCGCCTTCTACCTTGCGGCGTTCTCTTCGTCCAACGATTCTCTTTCGATCCCAAAAAGAAAATCCAGATACGGTCGATCCAAAAAAATGTAATCTCGATTTTAGTGAAGGCAAACGAAAAAACGGGTGGGGTCGTATTTAGGGCAAAAAAAAATTTTCGATTTCGGGAATACCCAAGACGCTATCCGATGGAAAATTTCCCGCTGATTCCAAAAATTACCATTGTTTGCCCGATAAATCAAAGATTCTAGGAGAAAAATGAGAAAACGTGATTTCGCACTTTCCGCGATTTTGACACTTTACTAAAATCGACGTCATTCTTGTTTGCATGAATCGATTCCGGATTTCAAGGTCGCGTTCGAAAGAGCATCGTTCAACGAAGAGAATGCGCGTAGGTAGAAGGCGATCCGTCGATTTTTGAATTTTTTACCGAATTTTAAAATTGACCCTTCAAAAATGCAAAAAATTGATACTACCCCCCCTTTGCGTTTTTGCGATTTTCAGCCAAAAATCGAAGGGTCAACTTTGAAGGTCTGCGAAAAATTCAAAAATAAACGTATCGCCTTCTACCTTGCGGCGTTCTCTTCGTCCAACGATTCTCTTTCGATCCCAAAAAGAAAATCCAGATACGGTCGATCCAAAAAAATGTAATCTCGATTTTAGTGAAGGCAAACGAAAAAACGGGTGGGGTCGTATTTAGGGCAAAAAAAATTTTTCGATTTCGGGAATACCCAAGACCCTATCCGATGGAAAATTTCCCGCTGATTCCAAAAATCACCATTGTTTGCCCGATAAATCAAAGATTCTAGGAGAAAAATGAGAAAACGTGATTTCGCACTTTCCGCGATTTTGACACTTTACTAAAATCGACGTCATTCTTGTTTGCATGAATCGATTCCGGATTTCAAGGTCGCGTTCGAAAGAGCATCGTTCAACGAAGAGAATGCGGGTAGGTAGAAGGCGATCCGTCGATTTTTGAATTTTTTACCGAATTTTAAAGCTGACCCTTCAAAAATGCAAAAAATTGATACTACCCCCCCTTTGCGTTTTTGCGATTTTCAGCCAAAAATCGAAGGGTCAACTTTGAAGGTCTGCGAAAAATTCAAAAATCAACGTATCGCCTTCTACCTTGCGGCGTTCTCTTCGTCCAACGATTCTCTTTCGATCCCAAAAAGAAAATCCAGATACGGTCGATCCAAAAAAATGTAATCTCGATTTTAGTGAAGGCAAACGAAAAAACGGGTGGGGTCATATTTAGGGCAAAAAAAAATTTTCGATTTCGGGAATACCCAAGACCCTATCCGATGGAAAATTTCCCGCTGATTCCAAAAATCACCATTGTTTGCCCGATAAATCAAAGATTCTAGGAGAAAAATGAGAAAACGTGATTTCGCACTTTCCGCGATTTTGACACTTTACTAAAATCGACGTCATTCTTGTTTGCATGAATCGATTCCGGATTTCAAGGTCGCGTTCGAAAGAGCATCGTTCAACGAAGAGAATGCGGGTAGGTAGAAGGCGATCCGTCGATTTTTGAATTTTTTACCGAATTTTAAAGCTGACCCTTCAAAAATGCAAAAAATTGATACTACCCCCCCTTTGCGTTTTTGCGATTTTCAGCCAAAAATCGAAGGGTCAACTTTGAAGGTCTGCGAAAAATTCAAAAATCAACGTATCGCCTTCTACCTTGCGGCATTCTCTTCGTCCAACGATTCTCTTTCGATCCCAAAAAGAAAATCCAGATACGGTCGATCCAAAAAAATGTAATCTCGATTTTAGTGAAGGCAAACGAAAAAACGGGTGGGGTCGTATTTAGGGCAAAAAAAAATTTTCGATTTCGGGAATACCCAAGACCCTATCCGATGGAAAATTTCCCGCTGATTCCAAAAATCACCATTGTTTGCCCGATAAATCAAAGATTCTAGGAGAAAAATGAGAAAACGTGATTTCGCACTTTCCGCGATTTTGACACTTTACTAAAATCGACGTCATTCTTGTTTGCATGAATCGATTCCGGATTTCAAGGTCGCGTTCGAAAGAGCATCGTTCAACGAAGAGAATGCGGGTAGGTAGAAGGCGATCCGTCGATTTTTGAATTTTTTACCGAATTTTAAAGCTGACCCTTCAAAAATGCAAAAAATTGATACTACCCCCCCTTTGCGTTTTTGCGATTTTCAGCCAAAAATCGAAGGGTCAACTTTGAAGGTCTGCGAAAAATTCAAAAATCAACGTATCGCCTTCTACCTTGCGGCGTTCTCTTCGTCCAACGATTCTCTTTCGATCCCAAAAAGAAAATCCAGATACGGTCGATCCAAAAAAATGTAATCTCGATTTTAGTGAAGGCAAATGAAAAAACGGGTGGGGTCGTATTTAGGGCAAAAAAAAATTTTCGATTTCGGGAATACCCAAGACCCTATCCGATGGAAAATTTCCCGCTGATTCCAAAAATCACCATTGTTTGCCCGATAAATCAAAGATTCTAGGAGAAAAATGAGAAAACGTGATTTCGCACTTTCCGCGATTTTGACACTTTACTAAAATCGACGTCATTCTTGTTTGCATGAATCGCTTCCGGATTTCAAGGTCGCGTTCGAAAGAGCATCGTTCAACGAAGAGAATGCGGGTAGGTAGAAGGCGATCCGTCGATTTTTGAATTTTTTACCGAATTTTAAAGCTGACCCTTCAAAAATGCAAAAAATTGATACTACCCCCCCTTTGCGTTTTTGCGATTTTCAGCCAAAAATCGAAGGGTCAACTTTGAAGGTCTGCGAAAAATTCAAAAATCAACGTATCGCCTTCTACCTTGCGGCATTCTCTTCGTCCAACGATTCTCTTTCGATCCCAAAAAGAAAATCCAGATACGGTCGATCCAAAAAAATGTAATCTCGATTTTAGTGAAGGCAAACGAAAAAACGGGTGGGGTCGTATTTAGGGCAAAAATAAATTTTCGATTTCGGGAATACCCAAGACCCTATCCGATGGAAAATTTCCCGCTGATTCCAAAAATCACCATTGTTTGCCCGATAAATCAAAGATTCTAGGAGAAAAATGAGAAAACGTGATTTCGCACTTTCCCCGATTTTGACACTTTACTAAAATCGACGTCATTCTTGTTTACATGAATCGATTCCGGATTTCAAGGTCGCGTTCGAAAGAGCATCGTTCAACGAAGAGAATGCGGGTAGGTAGAAGGCGATCCGTCGATTTTTGAATTTTTTACCGAATTTTAAAGCTGACCCTTCAAAAATGCAAAAAATTGATACTACCCCCCCTTTGCGTTTTTGCGATTTTCAGCCAAAAATCGAAGGGTCAACTTTGAAGGTCTGCGAAAAATTCAAAAATCAACGTATCGCCTTCTACCTTGCGGCATTCTCTTCGTCCAACGATTCTCTTTCGATCCCAAAAAGAAAATCCAGATTCGGTCGATCCAAAAAAATGTAATCTCGATTTTAGTGAAGGCAAACGAAAAAACGGGTGGGGTCGTATTTAGGGCAAAAAAAAATTTTCGATTTCGGGAATACCCAAGACCCTATCCGATGGAAAATTTCCCGCTGATTCCAAAAATCACCATTGTTTGCCCGATAAATCAAAGATTCTACTAGAAAAATGAGAAAACGTGATTTCGCACTTTCCGCGATTTTGACACTTTACTAAAATCGACGTCATTCTTGTTTGCATGAATCGATTCCGGATTTCAAGGTCGCGTTGGAAAGAGCATCGTTCAACGAAGAGAATGCGGATAGGTAGAAGGCGATCCGTCGATTTTTGAATTTTTTACCGAATTTTAAAGCTGACCCTTCAAAAATGCAAAAAATTGATACTACCCCCCCTTTGCGTTTTTGCGATTTTCAGCCAAAAATCGAAGGGTCAACTTTGAAGGTCTGCGAAAAATTCAAAAATCAACGTATCGCCTTCTACCTTGCGGCGTTCTCTTCGTCCAACGATTCTCTTTCGATCCCAAAAAGAAAATCCAGATACGGTCGATCCAAAAAAATGTAATCTCGATTTTAGTGAAGGCAAACGAAAAAACGGGTGGGGTCGTATTTAGGGCAAAAAAAAATTTTCGATTTCGGGAATACCCAAGACCCTATCCGATGGAAAATTTCCCGCTGATTCCAAAAATCACCATTGTTTGCCCGATAAATCAAAGATTCTACTAGAAAAATGAGAAAACGTGATTTCGCACTTTCCGCGATTTTGACACTTTACTAAAATCGACGTCATTCTTGTTTGCATGAATCGATTCCGGATTTCAAGGTCGCGTTCGAAAGAGCATCGTTCAACGAAGAGAATGCGGGTAGGTAGAAGGCGATCCGTCGATTTTTGAATTTTTTACCGAATTTTAAAGTTGACCCTTTAAATTGAAAAAACGGGTGGGGTCGTATTTAGGGCAAAAAAAATTTTTCGATTTCGGGAATACCCAAGACCCTATCCGATGGAAAATTTCCCGCTGATTCCAAAAATCACCATTGTTTGCCCGATAAATCAAAGATTCTAGGAGAAAAATGAGAAAACGTGATTTCGCACTTTCCGCGATTTTGACACTTTACTAAAATCGACGTCATTCTTGTTTGCATGAATCGCTTCCGGATTTCAAGGTCGCGTTCGAAAGAGCATCGTTCAACGAAGAGAATGCGGGTAGGTAGAAGGCGATCCGTCGATTTTTGAATTTTTTACCGAATTTTAAAGCTGACCCTTCAAAAATGCAAAAAATTGATACTACCCCCCCTTTGCGTTTTTGCGATTTTCAGCCAAAAATCGAAGGGTCAACTTTGAAGGTCTGCGAAAAATTCAAAAATCAACGTATCGCCTTCTACCTTGCGGCGTTCTCTTCGTCCAACGATTCTCTTTCGATCCCAAAAAGAAAATCCAGATACGGTCGATCCAAAAAAATGTAATCTCGATTTTAGTGAAGGCAAACGAAAAAACGGGTGGGGTCGTATTTAGGGCAAAAAAAAATTTTCGATTTCGGGAATACCCAAGACCCTATCCGATGGAAAATTTCCCGCTGATTCCAAAAATCACCATTGTTTGCCCGATAAATCAAAGATTCTACTAGAAAAATGAGAAAACGTGATTTCGCACTTTCCGCGATTTTGACACTTTACTAAAATCGACGTCATTCTTGTTTGCATGAATCGATTCCGGATTTCAAGGTCGCGTTCGAAAGAGCATCGTTCAACGAAGAGAATGCGCGTAGGTAGAAGGCGATCCGTCGATTTTTGAATTTTTTACCGAATTTTAAAGTTGACCCTTTAAATTGAAAAAACGGGTGGGGTCGTATTTAGGGCAAAAAAAATTTTTCGATTTCGGGAATACCCAAGACCCTATCCGATGGAAAATTTCCCGCTGATTCCAAAAATCACCATTGTTTGCCCGATAAATCAAAGATTCTAGGAGAAAAATGAGAAAACGTGATTTCGCACTTTCCGCGATTTTGACACTTTACTAAAATCGACGTCATTCTTGTTTGCATGAATCGCTTCCGGATTTCAAGGTCGCGTTCGAAAGAGCATCGTTCAACGAAGAGAATGCGGGTAGGTAGAAGGCGATCCGTCGATTTTTGAATTTTTTACCGAATTTTAAAGCTGACCCTTCAAAAATGCAAAAAATTGATACTACCCCCCCTTTGCGTTTTTGCGATTTTCAGCCAAAAATCGAAGGGTCAACTTTGAAGGTCTGCGAAAAATTCAAAAATCAACGTATCGCCTTCTACCTTGCGGCGTTCTCTTCGTCCAACGATTCTCTTTCGATCCCAAAAAGAAAATCCAGATACGGTCGATCCAAAAAAATGTAATCTCGATTTTAGTGAAGGCAAACGAAAAAACGGGTGGGGTCGTATTTAGGGCAAAAAAAAATTTTCGATTTCGGGAATACCCAAGACGCTATCCGATGGAAAATTTCCCGCTGATTCCAAAAATTACCATTGTTTGCCCGATAAATCAAAGATTCTAGGAGAAAAATGAGAAAACGTGATTTCGCACTTTCCGCGATTTTGACACTTTACTAAAATCGACGTCATTCTTGTTTGCATGAATCGATTCCGGATTTCAAGGTCGCGTTCGAAAGAGCATCGTTCAACGAAGAGAATGCGCGTAGGTAGAAGGCGATCCGTCGATTTTTGAATTTTTTACCGAATTTTAAAATTGACCCTTCAAAAATGCAAAAAATTGATACTACCCCCCCTTTGCGTTTTTGCGATTTTCAGCCAAAAATCGAAGGGTCAACTTTGAAGGTCTGCGAAAAATTCAAAAATAAACGTATCGCCTTCTACCTTGCGGCGTTCTCTTCGTCCAACGATTCTCTTTCGATCCCAAAAAGAAAATCCAGATACGGTCGATCCAAAAAAATGTAATCTCGATTTTAGTGAAGGCAAACGAAAAAACGGGTGGGGTCGTATTTAGGGCAAAAAAAATTTTTCGATTTCGGGAATACCCAAGACCCTATCCGATGGAAAATTTCCCGCTGATTCCAAAAATCACCATTGTTTGCCCGATAAATCAAAGATTCTAGGAGAAAAATGAGAAAACGTGATTTCGCACTTTCCGCGATTTTGACACTTTACTAAAATCGACGTCATTCTTGTTTGCATGAATCGATTCCGGATTTCAAGGTCGCGTTCGAAAGAGCATCGTTCAACGAAGAGAATGCGGGTAGGTAGAAGGCGATCCGTCGATTTTTGAATTTTTTACCGAATTTTAAAGCTGACCCTTCAAAAATGCAAAAAATTGATACTACCCCCCCTTTGCGTTTTTGCGATTTTCAGCCAAAAATCGAAGGGTCAACTTTGAAGGTCTGCGAAAAATTCAAAAATCAACGTATCGCCTTCTACCTTGCGGCGTTCTCTTCGTCCAACGATTCTCTTTCGATCCCAAAAAGAAAATCCAGATACGGTCGATCCAAAAAAATGTAATCTCGATTTTAGTGAAGGCAAACGAAAAAACGGGTGGGGTCATATTTAGGGCAAAAAAAAATTTTCGATTTCGGGAATACCCAAGACCCTATCCGATGGAAAATTTCCCGCTGATTCCAAAAATCACCATTGTTTGCCCGATAAATCAAAGATTCTAGGAGAAAAATGAGAAAACGTGATTTCGCACTTTCCGCGATTTTGACACTTTACTAAAATCGACGTCATTCTTGTTTGCATGAATCGATTCCGGATTTCAAGGTCGCGTTCGAAAGAGCATCGTTCAACGAAGAGAATGCGGGTAGGTAGAAGGCGATCCGTCGATTTTTGAATTTTTTACCGAATTTTAAAGCTGACCCTTCAAAAATGCAAAAAATTGATACTACCCCCCCTTTGCGTTTTTGCGATTTTCAGCCAAAAATCGAAGGGTCAACTTTGAAGGTCTGCGAAAAATTCAAAAATCAACGTATCGCCTTCTACCTTGCGGCATTCTCTTCGTCCAACGATTCTCTTTCGATCCCAAAAAGAAAATCCAGATACGGTCGATCCAAAAAAATGTAATCTCGATTTTAGTGAAGGCAAACGAAAAAACGGGTGGGGTCGTATTTAGGGCAAAAAAAAATTTTCGATTTCGGGAATACCCAAGACCCTATCCGATGGAAAATTTCCCGCTGATTCCAAAAATCACCATTGTTTGCCCGATAAATCAAAGATTCTAGGAGAAAAATGAGAAAACGTGATTTCGCACTTTCCGCGATTTTGACACTTTACTAAAATCGACGTCATTCTTGTTTGCATGAATCGATTCCGGATTTCAAGGTCGCGTTCGAAAGAGCATCGTTCAACGAAGAGAATGCGGGTAGGTAGAAGGCGATCCGTCGATTTTTGAATTTTTTACCGAATTTTAAAGCTGACCCTTCAAAAATGCAAAAAATTGATACTACCCCCCCTTTGCGTTTTTGCGATTTTCAGCCAAAAATCGAAGGGTCAACTTTGAAGGTCTGCGAAAAATTCAAAAATCAACGTATCGCCTTCTACCTTGCGGCGTTCTCTTCGTCCAACGATTCTCTTTCGATCCCAAAAAGAAAATCCAGATACGGTCGATCCAAAAAAATGTAATCTCGATTTTAGTGAAGGCAAATGAAAAAACGGGTGGGGTCGTATTTAGGGCAAAAAAAAATTTTCGATTTCGGGAATACCCAAGACCCTATCCGATGGAAAATTTCCCGCTGATTCCAAAAATCACCATTGTTTGCCCGATAAATCAAAGATTCTAGGAGAAAAATGAGAAAACGTGATTTCGCACTTTCCGCGATTTTGACACTTTACTAAAATCGACGTCATTCTTGTTTGCATGAATCGCTTCCGGATTTCAAGGTCGCGTTCGAAAGAGCATCGTTCAACGAAGAGAATGCGGGTAGGTAGAAGGCGATCCGTCGATTTTTGAATTTTTTACCGAATTTTAAAGCTGACCCTTCAAAAATGCAAAAAATTGATACTACCCCCCCTTTGCGTTTTTGCGATTTTCAGCCAAAAATCGAAGGGTCAACTTTGAAGGTCTGCGAAAAATTCAAAAATCAACGTATCGCCTTCTACCTTGCGGCATTCTCTTCGTCCAACGATTCTCTTTCGATCCCAAAAAGAAAATCCAGATACGGTCGATCCAAAAAAATGTAATCTCGATTTTAGTGAAGGCAAACGAAAAAACGGGTGGGGTCGTATTTAGGGCAAAAATAAATTTTCGATTTCGGGAATACCCAAGACCCTATCCGATGGAAAATTTCCCGCTGATTCCAAAAATCACCATTGTTTGCCCGATAAATCAAAGATTCTAGGAGAAAAATGAGAAAACGTGATTTCGCACTTTCCCCGATTTTGACACTTTACTAAAATCGACGTCATTCTTGTTTACATGAATCGATTCCGGATTTCAAGGTCGCGTTCGAAAGAGCATCGTTCAACGAAGAGAATGCGGGTAGGTAGAAGGCGATCCGTCGATTTTTGAATTTTTTACCGAATTTTAAAGCTGACCCTTCAAAAATGCAAAAAATTGATACTACCCCCCCTTTGCGTTTTTGCGATTTTCAGCCAAAAATCGAAGGGTCAACTTTGAAGGTCTGCGAAAAATTCAAAAATCAACGTATCGCCTTCTACCTTGCGGCATTCTCTTCGTCCAACGATTCTCTTTCGATCCCAAAAAGAAAATCCAGATACGGTCGATCCAAAAAAATGTAATCTCGATTTTAGTGAAGGCAAACGAAAAAACGGGTGGGGTCGTATTTAGGGCAAAAAAAAATTTTCGATTTCGGGAATACCCAAGACCCTATCCGATGGAAAATTTCCCGCTGATTCCAAAAATCACCATTGTTTGCCCGATAAATCAAAGATTCTAGGAGAAAAATGAGAAAACGTGATTTCGCACTTTCCGCGATTTTGACACTTTACTAAAATCGACGTCATTCTTGTTTGCATGAATCGATTCCGGATTTCAAGGTCGCGTTCGAAAGAGCATCGTTCAACGAAGAGAATGCGGGTAGGTAGAAGGCGATCCGTCGATTTTTGAATTTTTTACCGAATTTTAAAGCTGACCCTTCAAAAATGCAAAAAATTGATACTACCCCCCCTTTGCGTTTTTGCGATTTTCAGCCAAAAATCGAAGGGTCAACTTTGAAGGTCTGCGAAAAATTCAAAAATCAACGTATCGCCTTCTACCTTGCGGCGTTCTCTTCGTCCAACGATTCTCTTTCGATCCCAAAAAGAAAATCCAGATACGGTCGATCCAAAAAAATGTAATCTCGATTTTAGTGAAGGCAAATGAAAAAACGGGTGGGGTCGTATTTAGGGCAAAAAAAAATTTTCGATTTCGGGAATACCCAAGACCCTATCCGATGGAAAATTTCCCGCTGATTCCAAAAATCACCATTGTTTGCCCGATAAATCAAAGATTCTAGGAGAAAAATGAGAAAACGTGATTTCGCACTTTCCGCGATTTTGACACTTTACTAAAATCGACGTCATTCTTGTTTGCATGAATCGCTTCCGGATTTCAAGGTCGCGTTCGAAAGAGCATCGTTCAACGAAGAGAATGCGGGTAGGTAGAAGGCGATCCGTCGATTTTTGAATTTTTTACCGAATTTTAAAGCTGACCCTTCAAAAATGCAAAAAATTGATACTACCCCCCCTTTGCGTTTTTGCGATTTTCAGCCAAAAATCGAAGGGTCAACTTTGAAGGTCTGCGAAAAATTCAAAAATCAACGTATCGCCTTCTACCTTGCGGCATTCTCTTCGTCCAACGATTCTCTTTCGATCCCAAAAAGAAAATCCAGATACGGTCGATCCAAAAAAATGTAATCTCGATTTTAGTGAAGGCAAACGAAAAAACGGGTGGGGTCGTATTTAGGGCAAAAATAAATTTTCGATTTCGGGAATACCCAAGACCCTATCCGATGGAAAATTTCCCGCTGATTCCAAAAATCACCATTGTTTGCCCGATAAATCAAAGATTCTAGGAGAAAAATGAGAAAACGTGATTTCGCACTTTCCCCGATTTTGACACTTTACTAAAATCGACGTCATTCTTGTTTACATGAATCGATTCCGGATTTCAAGGTCGCGTTCGAAAGAGCATCGTTCAACGAAGAGAATGCGGGTAGGTAGAAGGCGATCCGTCGATTTTTGAATTTTTTACCGAATTTTAAAGCTGACCCTTCAAAAATGCAAAAAATTGATACTACCCCCCCTTTGCGTTTTTGCGATTTTCAGCCAAAAATCGAAGGGTCAACTTTGAAGGTCTGCGAAAAATTCAAAAATCAACGTATCGCCTTCTACCTTGCGGCATTCTCTTCGTCCAACGATTCTCTTTCGATCCCAAAAAGAAAATCCAGATTCGGTCGATCCAAAAAAATGTAATCTCGATTTTAGTGAAGGCAAACGAAAAAACGGGTGGGGTCGTATTTAGGGCAAAAAAAAATTTTCGATTTCGGGAATACCCAAGACCCTATCCGATGGAAAATTTCCCGCTGATTCCAAAAATCACCATTGTTTGCCCGATAAATCAAAGATTCTACTAGAAAAATGAGAAAACGTGATTTCGCACTTTCCGCGATTTTGACACTTTACTAAAATCGACGTCATTCTTGTTTGCATGAATCGATTCCGGATTTCAAGGTCGCGTTGGAAAGAGCATCGTTCAACGAAGAGAATGCGGATAGGTAGAAGGCGATCCGTCGATTTTTGAATTTTTTACCGAATTTTAAAGCTGACCCTTCAAAAATGCAAAAAATTGATACTACCCCCCCTTTGCGTTTTTGCGATTTTCAGCCAAAAATCGAAGGGTCAACTTTGAAGGTCTGCGAAAAATTCAAAAATCAACGTATCGCCTTCTACCTTGCGGCGTTCTCTTCGTCCAACGATTCTCTTTCGATCCCAAAAAGAAAATCCAGATACGGTCGATCCAAAAAAATGTAATCTCGATTTTAGTGAAGGCAAACGAAAAAACGGGTGGGGTCGTATTTAGGGCAAAAAAAAATTTTCGATTTCGGGAATACCCAAGACCCTATCCGATGGAAAATTTCCCGCTGATTCCAAAAATCACCATTGTTTGCCCGATAAATCAAAGATTCTAGGAGAAAAATGAGAAAACGTGATTTCGCACTTTCCGCGATTTTGACACTTTACTAAAATCGACGTCATTCTTGTTTGCATGAATCGATTCCGGATTTCAAGGTCGCGTTCGAAAGAGCATCGTTCAACGAAGAGAATGCGCGTAGGTAGAAGGCGATCCGTCGATTTTTGAATTTTTTACCGAATTTTAAAGTTGACCCTTCAAAAATGCAAAAAATTGATACTACCCCCCCTTTGCGTTTTTGCGATTTTCAGCCAAAAATCGAAGGGTCAACTTTGAAGGTCTGCGAAAAATTCAAAAATCAACGTATCGCCTTCTACCTTGCGGCGTTCTCTTCGTCCAACGATTCTCTTTCGATCCCAAAAAGAAAATCCAGATACGGTCGATCCAAAAAAATGTAATCTCGATTTTAGTGAAGGCAAACGAAAAAACGGGTGGGGTCGTATTTAGGGCAAAAAAAAATTTTCGATTTCGGGAATACCCAAGACCCTATCCGATGGAAAATTTCCCGCTGATTCCAAAAATCACCATTGTTTGCCCGATAAATCAAAGATTCTACTAGAAAAATGAGAAAACGTGATTTCGCACTTTCCGCGATTTTGACACTTTACTAAAATCGACGTCATTCTTGTTTGCATGAATCGATTCCGGATTTCAAGGTCGCGTTCGAAAGAGCATCGTTCAACGAAGAGAATGCGGGTAGGTAGAAGGCGATCCGTCGATTTTTGAATTTTTTACCGAATTTTAAATTTGACCCTTTAAATTGAAAAAACGGGTGGGGTCGTATTTAGGGCAAAAAAAATTTTTCGATTTCGGGAATACCCAAGACCCTATCCGATGGAAAATTTCCCGCTGATTCCAAAAATCACCATTGTTTGCCCGATAAATCAAAGATTCTAGGAGAAAAATGAGAAAACGTGATTTCGCACTTTCCGCGATTTTGACACTTTACTAAAATCGACGTCATTCTTGTTTGCATGAATCGCTTCCGGATTTCAAGGTCGCGTTCGAAAGAGCATCGTTCAACGAAGAGAATGCGGGTAGGTAGAAGGCGATCCGTCGATTTTTGAATTTTTTACCGAATTTTAAAGCTGACCCTTCAAAAATGCAAAAAATTGATACTACCCCCCCTTTGCGTTTTTGCGATTTTCAGCCAAAAATCGAAGGGTCAACTTTGAAGGTCTGCGAAAAATTCAAAAATCAACGTATCGCCTTCTACCTTGCGGCGTTCTCTTCGTCCAACGATTCTCTTTCGATCCCAAAAAGAAAATCCAGATACGGTCGATCCAAAAAAATGTAATCTCGATTTTAGTGAAGGCAAACGAAAAAACGGGTGGGGTCGTATTTAGGGCAAAAAAAAATTTTCGATTTCGGGAATACCCAAGACCCTATCCGATGGAAAATTTCCCGCTGATTCCAAAAATCACCATTGTTTGCCCGATAAATCAAAGATTCTACTAGAAAAATGAGAAAACGTGATTTCGCACTTTCCGCGATTTTGACACTTTACTAAAATCGACGTCATTCTTGTTTGCATGAATCGATTCCGGATTTCAAGGTCGCGTTGGAAAGAGCATCGTTCAACGAAGAGAATGCGGATAGGTAGAAGGCGATCCGTCGATTTTTGAATTTTTTACCGAATTTTAAAGCTGACCCTTCAAAAATGCAAAAAATTGATACTACCCCCCCTTTGCGTTTTTGCGATTTTCAGCCAAAAATCGAAGGGTCAACTTTGAAGGTCTGCGAAAAATTCAAAAATCAACGAATCGCCTTCTACCTTGCGGCGTTCTCTTCGTCCAACGATTCTCTTTCGATCCCAAAAAGAAAATCCAGATTCGGTCGATCCAAAAAAATGTAATCTCGATTTTAGTGAAGGCAAACGAAAAAACGGGTGGGGTCGTATTTAGGGCAAAAAAAAATTTTCGATTTCGGGAATACCCAAGACCCTATCCGATGGAAAATTTCCCGCTGATTCCAAAAATCACCATTGTTTGCCCGATAAATCAAAGATTCTAGGAGAAAAATGAGAAAACGTGATTTCGCACTTTCCGCGATTTTGACACTTTACTAAAATCGACGTCATTCTTGTTTGCATGAATCGATTCCGGATTTCAAGGTCGCGTTCGAAAGAGCATCGTTCAACGAAGAGAATGCGCGTAGGTAGAAGGCGATCCGTCGATTTTTGAATTTTTTACCGAATTTTAAAGTTGACCCTTCAAAAATGCAAAAAATTGATACTACCCCCCCTTTGCGTTTTTGCGATTTTCAGCCAAAAATCGAAGGGTCAACTTTGAAGGTCTGCGAAAAATTCAAAAATAAACGTATCGCCTTCTACCTTGCGGCGTTCTCTTCGTCCAACGATTCTCTTTCGATCCCAAAAAGAAAATCCAGATACGGTCGATCCAAAAAAATGTAATCTCGATTTTAGTGAAGGCAAACGAAAAAACGGGTGGGGTCGTATTTAGGGCAAAAAAAAATTTTCGATTTCGGGAATACCCAAGACCCTATCCGATGGAAAATTTCCCGCTGATTCCAAAAATCACCATTGTTTGCCCGATAAATCAAAGATTCTACTAGAAAAATGAGAAAACGTGATTTCGCACTTTCCGCGATTTTGACACTTTACTAAAATCGACGTCATTCTTGTTTGCATGAATCGATTCCGGATTTCAAGGTCGCGTTCGAAAGAGCATCGTTCAACGAAGAGAATGCGCGTAGGTAGAAGGCGATCCGTCGATTTTTGAATTTTTTACCGAATTTTAAAGTTGACCCTTTAAATTGAAAAAACGGGTGGGGTCGTATTTAGGGCAAA
Source organism: Pimpla rufipes (assembly GCA_963932165.1). NCBI lineage: Eukaryota > Metazoa > Arthropoda > Insecta > Hymenoptera > Ichneumonidae > Pimpla > Pimpla rufipes. The sequence goes on from OZ010635.1 coordinate 14,069,688, forward strand.
AAAAATTTTTCGATTTCGGGAATACCCAAGACCCTATCCGATGGAAAATTTCCCGCTGATTCCAAAAATCACCATTGTTTGCCCGATAAATCAAAGATTCTAGGAGAAAAATGAGAAAACGTGATTTCGCACTTTCCGCGATTTTGACACTTTACTAAAATCGACGTCATTCTTGTTTGCATGAATCGCTTCCGGATTTCAAGGTCGCGTTCGAAAGAGCATCGTTCAACGAAGAGAATGCGGGTAGGTAGAAGGCGATCCGTCGATTTTTGAATTTTTTACCGAATTTTAAAGCTGACCCTTCAAAAATGCAAAAAATTGATACTACCCCCCCTTTGCGTTTTTGCGATTTTCAGCCAAAAATCGAAGGGTCAACTTTGAAGGTCTGCGAAAAATTCAAAAATCAACGTATCGCCTTCTACCTTGCGGCGTTCTCTTCGTCCAACGATTCTCTTTCGATCCCAAAAAGAAAATCCAGATACGGTCGATCCAAAAAAATGTAATCTCGATTTTAGTGAAGGCAAACGAAAAAACGGGTGGGGTCGTATTTAGGGCAAAAAAAAATTTTCGATTTCGGGAATACCCAAGACGCTATCCGATGGAAAATTTCCCACTGATTCCAAAAATTACCATTGTTTGCCCGATAAATCAAAGATTCTAGGAGAAAAATGAGAAAACGTGATTTCGCACTTTCCGCGATTTTGACACTTTACTAAAATCGACGTCATTCTTGTTTGCATGAATCGATTCCGGATTTCAAGGTCGCGTTCGAAAGAGCATCGTTCAACGAAGAGAATGCGCGTAGGTAGAAGGCGATCCGTCGATTTTTGAATTTTTTACCGAATTTTAAAGTTGACCCTTCAAAAATGCAAAAAATTGATACTACCCCCCCTTTGCGTTTTTGCGATTTTCAGCCAAAAATCGAAGGGTCAACTTTGAAGGTCTGCGAAAAATTCAAAAATAAACGTATCGCCTTCTACCTTGCGGCGTTCTCTTCGTCCAACGATTCTCTTTCGATCCCAAAAAGAAAATCCAGATACGGTCGATCCAAAAAAATGTAATCTCGATTTTAGTGAAGGCAAACGAAAAAACGGGTGGGGTCGTATTTAGGGCAAAAAAAATTTTTCGATTTCGGGAATACCCAAGACCCTATCCGATGGAAAATTTCCCGCTGATTCCAAAAATCACCATTGTTTGCCCGATAAATCAAAGATTCTAGGAGAAAAATGAGAAAACGTGATTTCGCACTTTCCGCGATTTTGACACTTTACTAAAATCGACGTCATTCTTGTTTGCATGAATCGATTCCGGATTTCAAGGTCGCGTTCGAAAGAGCATCGTTCAACGAAGAGAATGCGGGTAGGTAGAAGGCGATCCGTCGATTTTTGAATTTTTTACCGAATTTTAAAGCTGACCCTTCAAAAATGCAAAAAATTGATACTACCCCCCCTTTGCGTTTTTGCGATTTTCAGCCAAAAATCGAAGGGTCAACTTTGAAGGTCTGCGAAAAATTCAAAAATCAACGTATCGCCTTCTACCTTGCGGCGTTCTCTTCGTCCAACGATTCTCTTTCGATCCCAAAAAGAAAATCCAGATACGGTCGATCCAAAAAAATGTAATCTCGATTTTAGTGAAGGCAAACGAAAAAACGGGTGGGGTCATATTTAGGGCAAAAAAAAATTTTCGATTTCGGGAATACCCAAGACCCTATCCGATGGAAAATTTCCCGCTGATTCCAAAAATCACCATTGTTTGCCCGATAAATCAAAGATTCTAGGAGAAAAATGAGAAAACGTGATTTCGCACTTTCCGCGATTTTGACACTTTACTAAAATCGACGTCATTCTTGTTTGCATGAATCGATTCCGGATTTCAAGGTCGAGTTCGAAAGAGCATCGTTCAACGAAGAGAATGCGGGTAGGTAGAAGGCGATCCGTCGATTTTTGAATTTTTTACCGAATTTTAAAGCTGACCCTTCAAAAATGCAAAAAATTGATACTACCCCCCCTTTGCGTTTTTGCGATTTTCAGCCAAAAATCGAAGGGTCAACTTTGAAGGTCTGCGAAAAATTCAAAAATCAACGTATCGCCTTCTACCTTGCGGCATTCTCTTCGTCCAACGATTCTCTTTCGATCCCAAAAAGAAAATCCAGATACGGTCGATCCAAAAAAATGTAATCTCGATTTTAGTGAAGGCAAACGAAAAAACGGGTGGGGTCGTATTTAGGGCAAAAATAAATTTTCGATTTCGGGAATACCCAAGACCCTATCCGATGGAAAATTTCCCGCTGATTCCAAAAATCACCATTGTTTGCCCGATAAATCAAAGATTCTAGGAGAAAAATGAGAAAACGTGATTTCGCACTTTCCCCGATTTTGACACTTTACTAAAATCGACGTCATTCTTGTTTACATGAATCGATTCCGGATTTCAAGGTCGCGTTCGAAAGAGCATCGTTCAACGAAGAGAATGCGGGTAGGTAGAAGGCGATCCGTCGATTTTTGAATTTTTTACCGAATTTTAAAGCTGACCCTTCAAAAATGCAAAAAATTGATACTACCCCCCCTTTGCGTTTTTGCGATTTTCAGCCAAAAATCGAAGGGTCAACTTTGAAGGTCTGCGAAAAATTCAAAAATCAACGTATCGCCTTCTACCTTGCGGCGTTCTCTTCGTCCAACGATTCTCTTTCGATCCCAAAAAGAAAATCCAGATACGGTCGATCCAAAAAAATGTAATCTCGATTTTAGTGAAGGCAAACGAAAAAACGGGTGGGGTCGTATTTAGGGCAAAAAAAAATTTTCGATTTCGGGAATACCCAAGACCCTATCCGATGGAAAATTTCCCGCTGATTCCAAAAATCACCATTGTTTGCCCGATAAATCAAAGATTCTAGGAGAAAAATGAGAAAACGTGATTTCGCACTTTCCGCGATTTTGACACTTTACTAAAATCGACGTCATTCTTGTTTGCATGAATCGATTCCGGATTTCAAGGTCGCGTTCGAAAGAGCATCGTTCAACGAAGAGAATGCGCGTAGGTAGAAGGCGATCCGTCGATTTTTGAATTTTTTACCGAATTTTAAAGTTGACCCTTCAAAAATGCAAAAAATTGATACTACCCCCCCTTTGCGTTTTTGCGATTTTCAGCCAAAAATCGAAGGGTCAACTTTGAAGGTCTGCGAAAAATTCAAAAATAAACGTATCGCCTTCTACCTTGCGGCGTTCTCTTCGTCCAACGATTCTCTTTCGATCCCAAAAAGAAAATCCAGATACGGTCGATCCAAAAAAATGTAATCTCGATTTTAGTGAAGGCAAACGAAAAAACGGGTGGGGTCGTATTTAGGGCAAAAAAAAATTTTCGATTTCGGGAATACCCAAGACCCTATCCGATGGAAAATTTCCCGCTGATTCCAAAAATCACCATTGTTTGCCCGATAAATCAAAGATTCTAGGAGAAAAATGAGAAAACGTGATTTCGCACTTTCCGCGATTTTGACACTTTACTAAAATCGACGTCATTCTTGTTTGCATGAATCGCTTCCGGATTTCAAGGTCGCGTTCGAAAGAGCATCGTTCAACGAAGAGAATGCGCGTAGGTAGAAGGCGATCCGTCGATTTTTGAATTTTTTACCGAATTTTAAAGTTGACCCTTCAAAAATGCAAAAAATTGATACTACCCCCCCTTTGCGTTTTTGCGATTTTCAGCCAAAAATCGAAGGGTCAACTTTGAAGGTCTGCGAAAAATTCAAAAATCAACGTATCGCCTTCTACCTTGCGGCGTTCTCTTCGTCCAACGATTCTCTTTCGATCCCAAAAAGAAAATCCAGATACGGTCGATCCAAAAAAATGTAATCTCGATTTTAGTGAAGGCAAACGAAAAAACGGGTGGGGTCGTATTTAGGGCAAAAAAAAATTTTCGATTTCGGGAATACCCAAGACCCTATCCGATGGAAAATTTCCCGCTGATTCCAAAAATCACCATTGTTTGCCCGATAAATCAAAGATTCTACTAGAAAAATGAGAAAACGTGATTTCGCACTTTCCGCGATTTTGACACTTTACTAAAATCGACGTCATTCTTGTTTGCATGAATCGATTCCGGATTTCAAGGTCGCGTTCGAAAGAGCATCGTTCAACGAAGAGAATGCGGGTAGGTAGAAGGCGATCCGTCGATTTTTGAATTTTTTACCGAATTTTAAAGTTGACCCTTTAAATTGAAAAAACGGGTGGGGTCGTATTTAGGGCAAAAAAAATTTTTCGATTTCGGGAATACCCAAGACCCTATCCGATGGAAAATTTCCCGCTGATTCCAAAAATCACCATTGTTTGCCCGATAAATCAAAGATTCTAGGAGAAAAATGAGAAAACGTGATTTCGCACTTTCCGCGATTTTGACACTTTACTAAAATCGACGTCATTCTTGTTTGCATGAATCGCTTCCGGATTTCAAGGTCGCGTTCGAAAGAGCATCGTTCAACGAAGAGAATGCGGGTAGGTAGAAGGCGATCCGTCGATTTTTGAATTTTTTACCGAATTTTAAAGCTGACCCTTCAAAAATGCAAAAAATTGATACTACCCCCCCTTTGCGTTTTTGCGATTTTCAGCCAAAAATCGAAGGGTCAACTTTGAAGGTCTGCGAAAAATTCAAAAATCAACGTATCGCCTTCTACCTTGCGGCGTTCTCTTCGTCCAACGATTCTCTTTCGATCCCAAAAAGAAAATCCAGATACGGTCGATCCAAAAAAATGTAATCTCGATTTTAGTGAAGGCAAACGAAAAAACGGGTGGGGTCGTATTTAGGGCAAAAAAAAATTTTCGATTTCGGGAATACCCAAGACCCTATCCGATGGAAAATTTCCCGCTGATTCCAAAAATCACCATTGTTTGCCCGATAAATCAAAGATTCTACTAGAAAAATGAGAAAACGTGATTTCGCACTTTCCGCGATTTTGACACTTTACTAAAATCGACGTCATTCTTGTTTGCATGAATCGATTCCGGATTTCAAGGTCGCGTTGGAAAGAGCATCGTTCAACGAAGAGAATGCGGATAGGTAGAAGGCGATCCGTCGATTTTTGAATTTTTTACCGAATTTTAAAGCTGACCCTTCAAAAATGCAAAAAATTGATACTACCCCCCCTTTGCGTTTTTGCGATTTTCAGCCAAAAATCGAAGGGTCAACTTTGAAGGTCTGCGAAAAATTCAAAAATCAACGAATCGCCTTCTACCTTGCGGCGTTCTCTTCGTCCAACGATTCTCTTTCGATCCCAAAAAGAAAATCCAGATTCGGTCGATCCAAAAAAATGTAATCTCGATTTTAGTGAAGGCAAACGAAAAAACGGGTGGGGTCGTATTTAGGGCAAAAAAAAATTTTCGATTTCGGGAATACCCAAGACCCTATCCGATGGAAAATTTCCCGCTGATTCCAAAAATCACCATTGTTTGCCCGATAAATCAAAGATTCTAGGAGAAAAATGAGAAAACGTGATTTCGCACTTTCCGCGATTTTGACACTTTACTAAAATCGACGTCATTCTTGTTTGCATGAATCGATTCCGGATTTCAAGGTCGCGTTCGAAAGAGCATCGTTCAACGAAGAGAATGCGCGTAGGTAGAAGGCGATCCGTCGATTTTTGAATTTTTTACCGAATTTTAAAGTTGACCCTTCAAAAATGCAAAAAATTGATACTACCCCCCCTTTGCGTTTTTGCGATTTTCAGCCAAAAATCGAAGGGTCAACTTTGAAGGTCTGCGAAAAATTCAAAAATAAACGTATCGCCTTCTACCTTGCGGCGTTCTCTTCGTCCAACGATTCTCTTTCGATCCCAAAAAGAAAATCCAGATACGGTCGATCCAAAAAAATGTAATCTCGATTTTAGTGAAGGCAAACGAAAAAACGGGTGGGGTCGTATTTAGGGCAAAAAAAAATTTTCGATTTCGGGAATACCCAAGACCCTATCCGATGGAAAATTTCCCGCTGATTCCAAAAATCACCATTGTTTGCCCGATAAATCAAAGATTCTACTAGAAAAATGAGAAAACGTGATTTCGCACTTTCCGCGATTTTGACACTTTACTAAAATCGACGTCATTCTTGTTTGCATGAATCGATTCCGGATTTCAAGGTCGCGTTCGAAAGAGCATCGTTCAACGAAGAGAATGCGCGTAGGTAGAAGGCGATCCGTCGATTTTTGAATTTTTTACCGAATTTTAAAGTTGACCCTTTAAATTGAAAAAACGGGTGGGGTCGTATTTAGGGCAAAAAAAAATTTTCGATTTCGGGAATACCCAAGACCCTATCCGATGGAAAATTTCCCGCTGATTCCAAAAATCACCATTGTTTGCCCGATAAATCAAAGATTCTAGGAGAAAAATGAGAAAACGTGATTTCGCACTTTCCGCGATTTTGACACTTTACTAAAATCGACGTCATTCTTGTTTGCATGAATCGATTCCGGATTTCAAGGTCGCGTTCGAAAGAGCATCGTTCAACGAAGAGAATGCGGGTAGGTAGAAGGCGATCCGTCGATTTTTGAATTTTTTACCGAATTTTAAAGCTGACCCTTCAAAAATGCAAAAAATTGATACTACCCCCCCTTTGCGTTTTTGCGATTTTCAGCCAAAAATCGAAGGGTCAACTTTGAAGGTCTGCGAAAAATTCAAAAATCAACGTATCGCCTTCTACCTTGCGGCGTTCTCTTCGTCCAACGATTCTCTTTCGATCCCAAAAAGAAAATCCAGATACGGTCGATCCAAAAAAATGTAATCTCGATTTTAGTGAAGGCAAATGAAAAAACGGGTGGGGTCGTATTTAGGGCAAAAAAAAATTTTCGATTTCGGGAATACCCAAGACCCTATCCGATGGAAAATTTCCCGCTGATTCCAAAAATCACCATTGTTTGCCCGATAAATCAAAGATTCTAGGAGAAAAATGAGAAAACGTGATTTCGCACTTTCCGCGATTTTGACACTTTACTAAAATCGACGTCATTCTTGTTTGCATGAATCGCTTCCGGATTTCAAGGTCGCGTTCGAAAGAGCATCGTTCAACGAAGAGAATGCGGGTAGGTAGAAGGCGATCCGTCGATTTTTGAATTTTTTACCGAATTTTAAAGCTGACCCTTCAAAAATGCAAAAAATTGATACTACCCCCCCTTTGCGTTTTTGCGATTTTCAGCCAAAAATCGAAGGGTCAACTTTGAAGGTCTGCGAAAAATTCAAAAATCAACGTATCGCCTTCTACCTTGCGGCATTCTCTTCGTCCAACGATTCTCTTTCGATCCCAAAAAGAAAATCCAGATACGGTCGATCCAAAAAAATGTAATCTCGATTTTAGTGAAGGCAAACGAAAAAACGGGTGGGGTCGTATTTAGGGCAAAAATAAATTTTCGATTTCGGGAATACCCAAGACCCTATCCGATGGAAAATTTCCCGCTGATTCCAAAAATCACCATTGTTTGCCCGATAAATCAAAGATTCTAGGAGAAAAATGAGAAAACGTGATTTCGCACTTTCCCCGATTTTGACACTTTACTAAAATCGACGTCATTCTTGTTTACATGAATCGATTCCGGATTTCAAGGTCGCGTTCGAAAGAGCATCGTTCAACGAAGAGAATGCGGGTAGGTAGAAGGCGATCCGTCGATTTTTGAATTTTTTACCGAATTTTAAAGCTGACCCTTCAAAAATGCAAAAAATTGATACTACCCCCCCTTTGCGTTTTTGCGATTTTCAGCCAAAAATCGAAGGGTCAACTTTGAAGGTCTGCGAAAAATTCAAAAATCAACGTATCGCCTTCTACCTTGCGGCATTCTCTTCGTCCAACGATTCTCTTTCGATCCCAAAAAGAAAATCCAGATTCGGTCGATCCAAAAAAATGTAATCTCGATTTTAGTGAAGGCAAACGAAAAAACGGGTGGGGTCGTATTTAGGGCAAAAAAAAATTTTCGATTTCGGGAATACCCAAGACCCTATCCGATGGAAAATTTCCCGCTGATTCCAAAAATCACCATTGTTTGCCCGATAAATCAAAGATTCTACTAGAAAAATGAGAAAACGTGATTTCGCACTTTCCGCGATTTTGACACTTTACTAAAATCGACGTCATTCTTGTTTGCATGAATCGATTCCGGATTTCAAGGTCGCGTTGGAAAGAGCATCGTTCAACGAAGAGAATGCGGATAGGTAGAAGGCGATCCGTCGATTTTTGAATTTTTTACCGAATTTTAAAGCTGACCCTTCAAAAATGCAAAAAATTGATACTACCCCCCCTTTGCGTTTTTGCGATTTTCAGCCAAAAATCGAAGGGTCAACTTTGAAGGTCTGCGAAAAATTCAAAAATCAACGTATCGCCTTCTACCTTGCGGCGTTCTCTTCGTCCAACGATTCTCTTTCGATCCCAAAAAGAAAATCCAGATACGGTCGATCCAAAAAAATGTAATCTCGATTTTAGTGAAGGCAAACGAAAAAACGGGTGGGGTCGTATTTAGGGCAAAAAAAAATTTTCGATTTCGGGAATACCCAAGACCCTATCCGATGGAAAATTTCCCGCTGATTCCAAAAATCACCATTGTTTGCCCGATAAATCAAAGATTCTAGGAGAAAAATGAGAAAACGTGATTTCGCACTTTCCGCGATTTTGACACTTTACTAAAATCGACGTCATTCTTGTTTGCATGAATCGATTCCGGATTTCAAGGTCGCGTTCGAAAGAGCATCGTTCAACGAAGAGAATGCGGGTAGGTAGAAGGCGATCCGTCGATTTTTGAATTTTTTACCGAATTTTAAAGCTGACCCTTCAAAAATGCAAAAAATTGATACTACCCCCCCTTTGCGTTTTTGCGATTTTCAGCCAAAAATCGAAGGGTCAACTTTGAAGGTCTGCGAAAAATTCAAAAATCAACGTATCGCCTTCTACCTTGCGGCGTTCTCTTCGTCCAACGATTCTCTTTCGATCCCAAAAAGAAAATCCAGATACGGTCGATCCAAAAAAATGTAATCTCGATTTTAGTGAAGGCAAATGAAAAAACGGGTGGGGTCGTATTTAGGGCAAAAAAAAATTTTCGATTTCGGGAATACCCAAGACCCTATCCGATGGAAAATTTCCCGCTGATTCCAAAAATCACCATTGTTTGCCCGATAAATCAAAGATTCTAGGAGAAAAATGAGAAAACGTGATTTCGCACTTTCCGCGATTTTGACACTTTACTAAAATCGACGTCATTCTTGTTTGCATGAATCGCTTCCGGATTTCAAGGTCGCGTTCGAAAGAGCATCGTTCAACGAAGAGAATGCGGGTAGGTAGAAGGCGATCCGTCGATTTTTGAATTTTTTACCGAATTTTAAAGCTGACCCTTCAAAAATGCAAAAAATTGATACTACCCCCCCTTTGCGTTTTTGCGATTTTCAGCCAAAAATCGAAGGGTCAACTTTGAAGGTCTGCGAAAAATTCAAAAATCAACGTATCGCCTTCTACCTTGCGGCATTCTCTTCGTCCAACGATTCTCTTTCGATCCCAAAAAGAAAATCCAGATACGGTCGATCCAAAAAAATGTAATCTCGATTTTAGTGAAGGCAAACGAAAAAACGGGTGGGGTCGTATTTAGGGCAAAAATAAATTTTCGATTTCGGGAATACCCAAGACCCTATCCGATGGAAAATTTCCCGCTGATTCCAAAAATCACCATTGTTTGCCCGATAAATCAAAGATTCTAGGAGAAAAATGAGAAAACGTGATTTCGCACTTTCCCCGATTTTGACACTTTACTAAAATCGACGTCATTCTTGTTTACATGAATCGATTCCGGATTTCAAGGTCGCGTTCGAAAGAGCATCGTTCAACGAAGAGAATGCGGGTAGGTAGAAGGCGATCCGTCGATTTTTGAATTTTTTACCGAATTTTAAAGCTGACCCTTCAAAAATGCAAAAAATTGATACTACCCCCCCTTTGCGTTTTTGCGATTTTCAGCCAAAAATCGAAGGGTCAACTTTGAAGGTCTGCGAAAAATTCAAAAATCAACGTATCGCCTTCTACCTTGCGGCATTCTCTTCGTCCAACGATTCTCTTTCGATCCCAAAAAGAAAATCCAGATTCGGTCGATCCAAAAAAATGTAATCTCGATTTTAGTGAAGGCAAACGAAAAAACGGGTGGGGTCGTATTTAGGGCAAAAAAAAATTTTCGATTTCGGGAATACCCAAGACCCTATCCGATGGAAAATTTCCCGCTGATTCCAAAAATCACCATTGTTTGCCCGATAAATCAAAGATTCTACTAGAAAAATGAGAAAACGTGATTTCGCACTTTCCGCGATTTTGACACTTTACTAAAATCGACGTCATTCTTGTTTGCATGAATCGATTCCGGATTTCAAGGTCGCGTTGGAAAGAGCATCGTTCAACGAAGAGAATGCGGATAGGTAGAAGGCGATCCGTCGATTTTTGAATTTTTTACCGAATTTTAAAGCTGACCCTTCAAAAATGCAAAAAATTGATACTACCCCCCCTTTGCGTTTTTGCGATTTTCAGCCAAAAATCGAAGGGTCAACTTTGAAGGTCTGCGAAAAATTCAAAAATCAACGTATCGCCTTCTACCTTGCGGCGTTCTCTTCGTCCAACGATTCTCTTTCGATCCCAAAAAGAAAATCCAGATACGGTCGATCCAAAAAAATGTAATCTCGATTTTAGTGAAGGCAAACGAAAAAACGGGTGGGGTCGTATTTAGGGCAAAAAAAAATTTTCGATTTCGGGAATACCCAAGACCCTATCCGATGGAAAATTTCCCGCTGATTCCAAAAATCACCATTGTTTGCCCGATAAATCAAAGATTCTAGGAGAAAAATGAGAAAACGTGATTTCGCACTTTCCGCGATTTTGACACTTTACTAAAATCGACGTCATTCTTGTTTGCATGAATCGATTCCGGATTTCAAGGTCGCGTTCGAAAGAGCATCGTTCAACGAAGAGAATGCGCGTAGGTAGAAGGCGATCCGTCGATTTTTGAATTTTTTACCGAATTTTAAAGTTGACCCTTCAAAAATGCAAAAAATTGATACTACCCCCCCTTTGCGTTTTTGCGATTTTCAGCCAAAAATCGAAGGGTCAACTTTGAAGGTCTGCGAAAAATTCAAAAATAAACGTATCGCCTTCTACCTTGCGGCGTTCTCTTCGTCCAACGATTCTCTTTCGATCCCAAAAAGAAAATCCAGATACGGTCGATCCAAAAAAATGTAATCTCGATTTTAGTGAAGGCAAACGAAAAAACGGGTGGGGTCGTATTTAGGGCAAAAAAAAATTTTCGATTTCGGGAATACCCAAGACCCTATCCGATGGAAAATTTCCCGCTGATTCCAAAAATCACCATTGTTTGCCCGATAAATCAAAGATTCTAGGAGAAAAATGAGAAAACGTGATTTCGCACTTTCCGCGATTTTGACACTTTACTAAAATCGACGTCATTCTTGTTTGCATGAATCGCTTCCGGATTTCAAGGTCGCGTTCGAAAGAGCATCGTTCAACGAAGAGAATGCGGGTAGGTAGAAGGCGATCCGTCGATTTTTGAATTTTTTACCGAATTTTAAAGCTGACCCTTCAAAAATGCAAAAAATTGATACTACCCCCCCTTTGCGTTTTTGCGATTTTCAGCCAAAAATCGAAGGGTCAACTTTGAAGGTCTGCGAAAAATTCAAAAATCAACGTATCGCCTTCTACCTTGCGGCGTTCTCTTCGTCCAACGATTCTCTTTCGATCCCAGAAAGAAAATCCAGGTTCGGTCGATCCAAAAAAATGTAATCTCGATTTTAGTGAAGGCAAACGAAAAAACGGGTGGGGTCGTATTTAGGGCAAAAAAAAATTTTCGATTTCGGGAATACCCAAGACCCTATCCGATGGAAAATTTCCCGCTGATTCCAAAAATCACCATTGTTTGCCCGATAAATCAAAGATTCTAGGAGAAAAATGAGAAAACGTGATTTCGCACTTTCCGCGATTTTGACACTTTACTAAAATCGACGTCATTCTTGTTTGCATGAATCGATTCCGGATTTCAAGGTCGCGTTCGAAAGAGCATCGTTCAACGAAGAGAATGCGCGTAGGTAGAAGGCGATCCGTCGATTTTTGAATTTTTTACCGAATTTTAAAGTTGACCCTTCAAAAATGCAAAAAATTGATACTACCCCCCCTTTGCGTTTTTGCGATTTTCAGCCAAAAATCGAAGGGTCAACTTTGAAGGTCTGCGAAAAATTCAAAAATAAACGTATCGCCTTCTACCTTGCGGCGTTCTCTTCGTCCAACGATTCTCTTTCGATCCCAAAAAGAAAATCCAGATACGGTCGATCCAAAAAAATGTAATCTCGATTTTAGTGAAGGCAAACGAAAAAACGGGTGGGGTCGTATTTAGGGCAAAAAAAAATTTTCGATTTCGGGAATACCCAAGACCCTATCCGATGGAAAATTTCCCGCTGATTCCAAAAATCACCATTGTTTGCCCGATAAATCAAAGATTCTAGGAGAAAAATGAGAAAACGTGATTTCGCACTTTCCGCGATTTTGACACTTTACTAAAATCGACGTCATTCTTGTTTGCATGAATCGATTCCGGATTTCAAGGTCGCGTTCGAAAGAGCATCGTTCAACGAAGAGAATGCGCGTAGGTAGAAGGCGATCCGTCGATTTTTGAATTTTTTACCGAATTTTAAAGTTGACCCTTCAAAAATGCAAAAAATTGATACTACCCCCCCTTTGCGTTTTTGCGATTTTCAGCCAAAAATCGAAGGGTCAACTTTGAAGGTCTGCGAAAAATTCAAAAATCAACGTATCGCCTTCTACCTTGCGGCGTTCTCTTCGTCCAACGATTCTCTTTCGATCCCAAAAAGAAAATCCAGATACGGTCGATCCAAAAAAATGTAATCTCGATTTTAGTGAAGGCAAACGAAAAAACGGGTGGGGTCGTATTTAGGGCAAAAAAAAATTTTCGATTTCGGGAATACCCAAGACCCTATCCGATGGAAAATTTCCCGCTGATTCCAAAAATCACCATTGTTTGCCCGATAAATCAAAGATTCTAGGAGAAAAATGAGAAAACGTGATTTCGCACTTTCCGCGATTTTGACACTTTACTAAAATCGACGTCATTCTTGTTTGCATGAATCGATTCCGGATTTCAAGGTCGCGTTCGAAAGAGCATCGTTCAACGAAGAGAATGCGGGTAGGTAGAAGGCGATCCGTCGATTTTTGAATTTTTTACCGAATTTTAAAGTTGACCCTTCAAAAATGCAAAAAATTGATACTAACCCCCCTTTGCGTTTTTGCGATTTTCAGCCAAAAATCGAAGGGTCAACTTTGAAGGTCTGCGAAAAATTCAAAAATCAACGTATCGCCTTCTACCTTGCGGCGTTCTCTTCGTCCAACGATTCTCTTTCGATCCCAAAAAGAAAATCCAGATACGGTCGATCCAAAAAAATGTAATCTCGATTTTAGTGAAGGCAAACGAAAAAACGGGTGGGGTCATATTTAGGGCAAAAAAAAATTTTCGATTTCGGGAATACCCAAGACCCTATCCGATGGAAAATTTCCCGCTGATTCCAAAAATCACCATTGTTTGCCCGATAAATCAAAGATTCTAGGAGAAAAATGAGAAAACGTGATTTCGCACTTTCCGCGATTTTGACACTTTACTAAAATCGACGTCATTCTTGTTTGCATGAATCGATTCCGGATTTCAAGGTCGCGTTCGAAAGAGCATCGTTCAACGAAGAGAATGCGGGTAGGTAGAAGGCGATCCGTCGATTTTTGAATTTTTTACCGAATTTTAAAGCTGACCCTTCAAAAATGCAAAAAATTGATACTACCCCCCCTTTGCGTTTTTGCGATTTTCAGCCAAAAATCGAAGGGTCAACTTTGAAGGTCTGCGAAAAATTCAAAAATCAACGTATCGCCTTCTACCTTGCGGTATTCTCTTCATCCAACGATTCTCTTTCGATCCCAAAAAGAAAATCCAGATACGGTCGATCCAAAAAAATGTAATCTCGATTTTAGTGAAGGCAAACGAAAAAACGGGTGGGGTCGTATTTAGGGCAAAAAAAAATTTTCGATTTCGGGAATACCCAAGACCCTATCCGATGGAAAATTTCCCGCTGATTCCAAAAATCACCATTGTTTGCCCGATAAATCAAAGATTCTAGGAGAAAAATGAGAAAACGTGATTTCGCACTTTCCGCGATTTTGACACTTTACTAAAATCGACGTCATTCTTGTTTGCATGAATCGATTCCGGATTTCAAGGTCGCGTTGGAAAGAGCATCGTTCAACGAAGAGAATGCGGATAGGTAGAAGGCGATCCGTCGATTTTTGAATTTTTTACCGAATTTTAAAGCTGACCCTTCAAAAATGCAAAAAATTGATACTACCCCCCCTTTGCGTTTTTGCGATTTTCAGCCAAAAATCGAAGGGTCAACTTTGAAGGTCTGCGAAAAATTCAAAAATCAACGTATCGCCTTCTACCTTGCGGCGTTCTCTTCGTCCAACGATTCTCTTTCGATCCCAAAAAGAAAATCCAGATACGGTCGATCCAAAAAAATGTAATCTCGATTTTAGTGAAGGCAAACGAAAAAACGGGTGGGGTCGTATTTAGGGCAAAAAAAAATTTTCGATTTCGGGAATACCCAAGACCCTATCCGATGGAAAATTTCCCGCTGATTCCAAAAATCACCATTGTTTGCCCGATAAATCAAAGATTCTAGGAGAAAAATGAGAAAACGTGATTTCGCACTTTCCGCGATTTTGACACTTTACTAAAATCGACGTCATTCTTGTTTGCATGAATCGATTCCGGATTTCAAGGTCGCGTTCGAAAGAGCATCGTTCAACGAAGAGAATGCGCGTAGGTAGAAGGCGATCCGTCGATTTTTGAATTTTTTACCGAATTTTAAAGTTGACCCTTCAAAAATGCAAAAAATTGATACTACCCCCCCTTTGCGTTTTTGCGATTTTCAGCCAAAAATCGAAGGGTCAACTTTGAAGGTCTGCGAAAAATTCAAAAATAAACGTATCGCCTTCTACCTTGCGGCGTTCTCTTCGTCCAACGATTCTCTTTCGATCCCAAAAAGAAAATCCAGATACGGTCGATCCAAAAAAATGTAATCTCGATTTTAGTGAAGGCAAACGAAAAAACGGGTGGGGTCGTATTTAGGGCAAAAAAAAATTTTCGATTTCGGGAATACCCAAGACCCTATCCGATGGAAAATTTCCCGCTGATTCCAAAAATCACCATTGTTTGCCCGATAAATCAAAGATTCTAGGAGAAAAATGAGAAAACGTGATTTCGCACTTTCCGCGATTTTGACACTTTACTAAAATCGACGTCATTCTTGTTTGCATGAATCGCTTCCGGATTTCAAGGTCGCGTTCGAAAGAGCATCGTTCAACGAAGAGAATGCGGGTAGGTAGAAGGCGATCCGTCGATTTTTGAATTTTTTACCGAATTTTAAAGCTGACCCTTCAAAAATGCAAAAAATTGATACTACCCCCCCTTTGCGTTTTTGCGATTTTCAGCCAAAAATCGAAGGGTCAACTTTGAAGGTCTGCGAAAAATTCAAAAATCAACGTATCGCCTTCTACCTTGCGGCGTTCTCTTCGTCCAACGATTCTCTTTCGATCCCAAAAAGAAAATCCAGGTTCGGTCGATCCAAAAAAATGTAATCTCGATTTTAGTGAAGGCAAACGAAAAAACGGGTGGGGTCGTATTTAGGGCAAAAAAAAATTTTCGATTTCGGGAATACCCAAGACCCTATCCGATGGAAAATTTCCCGCTGATTCCAAAAATCACCATTGTTTGCCCGATAAATCAAAGATTCTAGGAGAAAAATGAGAAAACGTGATTTCGCACTTTCCGCGATTTTGACACTTTACTAAAATCGACGTCATTCTTGTTTGCATGAATCGATTCCGGATTTCAAGGTCGCGTTCGAAAGAGCATCGTTCAACGAAGAGAATGCGCGTAGGTAGAAGGCGATCCGTCGATTTTTGAATTTTTTACCGAATTTTAAAGTTGACCCTTCAAAAATGCAAAAAATTGATACTACCCCCCCTTTGCGTTTTTGCGATTTTCAGCCAAAAATCGAAGGGTCAACTTTGAAGGTCTGCGAAAAATTCAAAAATAAACGTATCGCCTTCTACCTTGCGGCGTTCTCTTCGTCCAACGATTCTCTTTCGATCCCAAAAAGAAAATCCAGATACGGTCGATCCAAAAAAATGTAATCTCGATTTTAGTGAAGGCAAACGAAAAAACGGGTGGGGTCGTATTTAGGGCAAAAAAAAATTTTCGATTTCGGGAATACCCAAGACCCTATCCGATGGAAAATTTCCCGCTGATTCCAAAAATCACCATTGTTTGCCCGATAAATCAAAGATTCTAGGAGAAAAATGAGAAAACGTGATTTCGCACTTTCCGCGATTTTGACACTTTACTAAAATCGACGTCATTCTTGTTTGCATGAATCGATTCCGGATTTCAAGGTCGCGTTCGAAAGAGCATCGTTCAACGAAGAGAATGCGCGTAGGTAGAAGGCGATCCGTCGATTTTTGAATTTTTTACCGAATTTTAAAGTTGACCCTTCAAAAATGCAAAAAATTGATACTACCCCCCCTTTGCGTTTTTGCGATTTTCAGCCAAAAATCGAAGGGTCAACTTTGAAGGTCTGCGAAAAATTCAAAAATCAACGTATCGCCTTCTACCTTGCGGCATTCTCTTCGTCCAACGATTCTCTTTCGATCCCAAAAAGAAAATCCAGATACGGTCGATCCAAAAAAATGTAATCTCGATTTTAGTGAAGGCAAACGAAAAAACGGGTGGGGTCGTATTTAGGGCAAAAAAAAATTTTCGATTTCGGGAATACCCAAGACCCTATCCGATGGAAAATTTCCCGCTGATTCCAAAAATCACCATTGTTTGCCCGATAAATCAAAGATTCTAGGAGAAAAATGAGAAAACGTGATTTCGCACTTTCCGCGATTTTGACACTTTACTAAAATCGACGTCATTCTTGTTTGCATGAATCGATTCCGGATTTCAAGGTCGCGTTCGAAAGAGCATCGTTCAACGAAGAGAATGCGCGTAGGTAGAAGGCGATCCGTCGATTTTTGAATTTTTTACCGAATTTTAAAGTTGACCCTTCAAAAATGCAAAAAATTGATACTACCCCCCCTTTGCGTTTTTGCGATTTTCAGCCAAAAATCGAAGGGTCAACTTTGAAGGTCTGCGAAAAATTCAAAAATCAACGTATCGCCTTCTACCTTGCGGCGTTCTCTTCGTCCAACGATTCTCTTTCGATCCCAAAAAGAAAATCCAGATACGGTCGATCCAAAAAAATGTAATCTCGATTTTAGTGAAGGCAAACGAAAAAACGGGTGGGGTCGTATTTAGGGCAAAAAAAAATTTTCGATTTCGGGAATACCCAAGACCCTATCCGATGGAAAATTTCCCGCTGATTCCAAAAATCACCATTGTTTGCCCGATAAATCAAAGATTCTAGGAGAAAAATGAGAAAACGTGATTTCGCACTTTCCGCGATTTTGACACTTTACTAAAATCGACGTCATTCTTGTTTGCATGAATCGATTCCGGATTTCAAGGTCGCGTTCGAAAGAGCATCGTTCAACGAAGAGAATGCGGGTAGGTAGAAGGCGATCCGTCGATTTTTGAATTTTTTACCGAATTTTAAAGTTGACCCTTCAAAAATGCAAAAAATTGATACTAACCCCCCTTTGCGTTTTTGCGATTTTCAGCCAAAAATCGAAGGGTCAACTTTGAAGGTCTGCGAAAAATTCAAAAATCAACGTATCGCCTTCTACCTTGCGGCGTTCTCTTCGTCCAACGATTCTCTTTCGATCCCAAAAAGAAAATCCAGATACGGTCGATCCAAAAAAATGTAATCTCGATTTTAGTGAAGGCAAACGAAAAAACGGGTGGGGTCATATTTAGGGCAAAAAAAAATTTTCGATTTCGGGAATACCCAAGACCCTATCCGATGGAAAATTTCCCGCTGATTCCAAAAATCACCATTGTTTGCCCGATAAATCAAAGATTCTAGGAGAAAAATGAGAAAACGTGATTTCGCACTTTCCGCGATTTTGACACTTTACTAAAATCGACGTCATTCTTGTTTGCATGAATCGATTCCGGATTTCAAGGTCGCGTTCGAAAGAGCATCGTTCAACGAAGAGAATGCGGGTAGGTAGAAGGCGATCCGTCGATTTTTGAATTTTTTACCGAATTTTAAAGCTGACCCTTCAAAAATGCAAAAAATTGATACTACCCCCCCTTTGCGTTTTTGCGATTTTCAGCCAAAAATCGAAGGGTCAACTTTGAAGGTCTGCGAAAAATTCAAAAATCAACGTATCGCCTTCTACCTTGCGGTATTCTCTTCATCCAACGATTCTCTTTCGATCCCAAAAAGAAAATCCAGATACGGTCGATCCAAAAAAATGTAATCTCGATTTTAGTGAAGGCAAACGAAAAAACGGGTGGGGTCGTATTTAGGGCAAAAAAAAATTTTCGATTTCGGGAATACCCAAGACCCTATCCGATGGAAAATTTCCCGCTGATTCCAAAAATCACCATTGTTTGCCCGATAAATCAAAGATTCTAGGAGAAAAATGAGAAAACGTGATTTCGCACTTTCCGCGATTTTGACACTTTACTAAAATCGACGTCATTCTTGTTTGCATGAATCGCTTCCGGATTTCAAGGTCGCGTTCGAAAGAGCATCGTTCAACGAAGAGAATGCGGGTAGGTAGAAGGCGATCCGTCGATTTTTGAATTTTTTACCGAATTTTAAAGCTGACCCTTCAAAAATGCAAAAAATTGATACTACCCCCCCTTTGCGTTTTTGCGATTTTCAGCCAAAAATCGAAGGGTCAACTTTGAAGGTCTGCGAAAAATTCAAAAATCAACGTATCGCCTTCTACCTTGCGGCGTTCTCTTCGTCCAACGATTCTCTTTCGATCCCAAAAAGAAAATCCAGATACGGTCGATCCAAAAAAATGTAATCTCGATTTTAGTGAAGGCAAACGAAAAAACGGGTGGGGTCGTATTTAGGGCAAAAAAAAATTTTCGATTTCGGGAATACCCAAGACCCTATCCGATGGAAAATTTCCCGCTGATTCCAAAAATTACCATTGTTTGCCCGATAAATCAAAGATTCTAGGAGAAAAATGAGAAAACGTGATTTCGCACTTTCCGCGATTTTGACACTTTACTAAAATCGACGTCGTTCTTGTTTGCATGAATCGATTCCGGATTTCAAGGTCGCGTTGGAAAGAGCATCGTTCAACGAAGAGAATGCGGATAGGTAGAAGGCGATCCGTCGATTTTTGAATTTTTTACCGAATTTTAAAGCTGACCCTTCAAAAATGCAAAAAATTGATACTACCCCCCCTTTGCGTTTTTGCGATTTTCAGCCAAAAATCGAAGGGTCAACTTTGAAGGTCTGCGAAAAATTCAAAAATCAACGTATCGCCTTCTACCTTGCGGCATTCTCTTCGTCCAACGATTCTCTTTCGATCCCAAAAAGAAAATCCAGATTCGGTCGATCCAAAAAAATGTAATCTCGATTTTAGTGAAGGCAAACGAAAAAACGGGTGGGGTCGTATTTAGGGCAAAAAAAAATTTTCGATTTCGGGAATACCCAAGACCCTATCCGATGGAAAATTTCCCGCTGATTCCAAAAATCACCATTGTTTGCCCGATAAATCAAAGATTCTACTAGAAAAATGAGAAAACGTGATTTCGCACTTTCCGCGATTTTGACACTTTACTAAAATCGACGTCATTCTTGTTTGCATGAATCGATTCCGGATTTCAAGGTCGCGTTGGAAAGAGCATCGTTCAACGAAGAGAATGCGGATAGGTAGAAGGCGATCCGTCGATTTTTGAATTTTTTACCGAATTTTAAAGCTGACCCTTCAAAAATGCAAAAAATTGATACTACCCCCCCTTTGCGTTTTTGCGATTTTCAGCCAAAAATCGAAGGGTCAACTTTGAAGGTCTGCGAAAAATTCAAAAATAAACGTATCGCCTTCTACCTTGCGGCGTTCTCTTCGTCCAACGATTCTCTTTCGATCCCAAAAAGAAAATCCAGATACGGTCGATCCAAAAAAATGTAATCTCGATTTTAGTGAAGGCAAACGAAAAAACGGGTGGGGTCGTATTTAGGGCAAAAAAAAATTTTCGATTTCGGGAATACCCAAGACCCTATCCGATGGAAAATTTCCCGCTGATTCCAAAAATCACCATTGTTTGCCCGATAAATCAAAGATTCTAGGAGAAAAATGAGAAAACGTGATTTCGCACTTTCCGCGATTTTGACACTTTACTAAAATCGACGTCATTCTTGTTTGCATGAATCGATTCCGGATTTCAAGGTCGCGTTCGAAAGAGCATCGTTCAACGAAGAGAATGCGGATAGGTAGAAGGCGATCCGTCGATTTTTGAATTTTTTACCGAATTTTAAAGCTGACCCTTCAAAAATGCAAAAAATTGATACTACCCCCCCTTTGCGTTTTTGCGATTTTCAGCCAAAAATCGAAGGGTCAACTTTGAAGGTCTGCGAAAAATTCAAAAATAAACGTATCGCCTTCTACCTTGCGGCGTTCTCTTCGTCCAACGATTCTCTTTCGATCCCAAAAAGAAAATCCAGATACGGTCGATCCAAAAAAATGTAATCTCGATTTTAGTGAAGGCAAACGAAAAAACGGGTGGGGTCGTATTTAGGGCAAAAAAAAATTTTCGATTTCGGGAATACCCAAGACCCTATCCGATGGAAAATTTCCCGCTGATTCCAAAAATCACCATTGTTTGCCCGATAAATCAAAGATTCTAGGAGAAAAATGAGAAAACGTGATTTCGCACTTTCCGCGATTTTGACACTTTACTAAAATCGACGTCATTCTTGTTTGCATGAATCGATTCCGGATTTCAAGGTCGCGTTCGAAAGAGCATCGTTCAACGAAGAGAATGCGGGTAGGTAGAAGGCGATCCGTCGATTTTTGAATTTTTTACCGAATTTTAAAGCTGACCCTTCAAAAATGCAAAAAATTGATACTACCCCCCCTTTGCGTTTTTGCGATTTTCAGCCAAAAATCGAAGGGTCAACTTTGAAGGTCTGCGAAAAATTCAAAAATCAACGTATCGCCTTCTACCTTGCGGCATTCTCTTCGTCCAACGATTCTCTTTCGATCCCAAAAAGAAAATCCAGATACGGTCGATCCAAAAAAATGTAATCTCGATTTTAGTGAAGGCAAACGAAAAAACGGGTGGGGTCGTATTTAGGGCAAAAAAAAATTTTCGATTTCGGGAATACCCAAGACCCTATCCGATGGAAAATTTCCCGCTGATTGAAAAAATCACCATTGTTTGCCCGATAAATCAAAGATTCTAGGAGAAAAATGAGAAAACGTGATTTCGCACTTTCCGCGATTTTGACACTTTACTAAAATCGACGTCATTCTTGTTTGCATGAATCGATTCCGGATTTCAAGGTCGCGTTCGAAAGAGCATCGTTCAACGAAGAGAATGCGCGTAGGTAGAAGGCGATCCGTCGATTTTTGAATTTTTTACCGAATTTTAAAGTTGACCCTTCAAAAATGCAAAAAATTGATACTACCCCCCCTTTGCGTTTTTGCGATTTTCAGCCAAAAATCGAAGGGTCAACTTTGAAGGTCTGCGAAAAATTCAAAAATAAACGTATCGCCTTCTACCTTGCGGCGTTCTCTTCGTCCAACGATTCTCTTTCGATCCCAAAAAGAAAATCCAGATACGGTCGATCCAAAAAAATGTAATCTCGATTTTAGTGAAGGCAAACGAAAAAACGGGTGGGGTCATATTTAGGGCAAAAAAAAATTTTCGATTTCGGGAATACCCAAGACCCTATCCGATGGAAAATTTCCCGCTGATTCCAAAAATCACCATTGTTTGCCCGATAAATCAAAGATTCTAGGAGAAAAATGAGAAAACGTGATTTCGCACTTTCCGCGATTTTGACACTTTACTAAAATCGACGTCATTCTTGTTTGCATGAATCGATTCCGGATTTCAAGGTCGCGTTCGAAAGAGCATCGTTCAACGAAGAGAATGCGGGTAGGTAGAAGGCGATCCGTCGATTTTTGAATTTTTTACCGAATTTTAAAGCTGACCCTTCAAAAATGCAAAAAATTGATACTACCCCCCCTTTGCGTTTTTGCGATTTTCAGCCAAAAATCGAAGGGTCAACTTTGAAGGTCTGCGAAAAATTCAAAAATCAACGTATCGCCTTCTACCTTGCGGCATTCTCTTCGTCCAACGATTCTCTTTCGATCCCAAAAAGAAAATCCAGATACGGTCGATCCAAAAAAATGTAATCTCGATTTTAGTGAAGGCAAACGAAAAAACGGGTGGGGTCGTATTTAGGGCAAAAAAAAATTTTCGATTTCGGGAATACCCAAGACCCTATCCGATGGAAAATTTCCCGCTGATTCCAAAAATCACCATTGTTTGCCCGATAAATCAAAGATTCTAGGAGAAAAATGAGAAAACGTGATTTCGCACTTTCCGCGATTTTGACACTTTACTAAAATCGACGTCATTCTTGTTTGCATGAATCGATTCCGGATTTCAAGGTCGCGTTCGAAAGAGCATCGTTCAACGAAGAGAATGCGGATAGGTAGAAGGCGATCCGTCGATTTTTGAATTTTTTACCGAATTTTAAAGCTGACCCTTCAAAAATGCAAAAAATTGATACTACCCCCCCTTTGCGTTTTTGCGATTTTCAGCCAAAAATCGAAGGGTCAACTTTGAAGGTCTGCGAAAAATTCAAAAATAAACGTATCGCCTTCTACCTTGCGGCGTTCTCTTCGTCCAACGATTCTCTTTCGATCCCAAAAAGAAAATCCAGATACGGTCGATCCAAAAAAATGTAATCTCGATTTTAGTGAAGGCAAACGAAAAAACGGGTGGGGTCGTATTTAGGGCAAAAAAAAATTTTCGATTTCGGGAATACCCAAGACCCTATCCGATGGAAAATTTCCCGCTGATTCCAAAAATCACCATTGTTTGCCCGATAAATCAAAGATTCTAGGAGAAAAATGAGAAAACGTGATTTCGCACTTTCCGCGATTTTGACACTTTACTAAAATCGACGTCATTCTTGTTTGCATGAATCGATTCCGGATTTCAAGGTCGCGTTCGAAAGAGCATCGTTCAACGAAGAGAATGCGGGTAGGTAGAAGGCGATCCGTCGATTTTTGAATTTTTTACCGAATTTTAAAGCTGACCCTTCAAAAATGCAAAAAATTGATACTACCCCCCCTTTGCGTTTTTGCGATTTTCAGCCAAAAATCGAAGGGTCAACTTTGAAGGTCTGCGAAAAATTCAAAAATAAACGTATCGCCTTCTACCTTGCGGCGTTCTCTTCGTCCAACGATTCTCTTTCGATCCCAAAAAGAAAATCCAGATACGGTCGATCCAAAAAAATGTAATCTCGATTTTAGTGAAGGCAAACGAAAAAACGGGTGGGGTCGTATTTAGGGCAAAAAAAAATTTTCGATTTCGGGAATACCCAAGACCCTATCCGATGGAAAATTTCCCGCTGATTCCAAAAATCACCATTGTTTGCCCGATAAATCAAAGATTCTAGGAGAAAAATGAGAAAACGTGATTTCGCACTTTCCGCGATTTTGACACTTTACTAAAATCGACGTCATTCTTGTTTGCATGAATCGATTCCGGATTTCAAGGTCGCGTTCGAAAG
The DNA here is from genome assembly GCA_963932165.1 of Pimpla rufipes. Taxonomy (NCBI): domain Eukaryota; kingdom Metazoa; phylum Arthropoda; class Insecta; order Hymenoptera; family Ichneumonidae; genus Pimpla; species Pimpla rufipes. The sequence goes on from OZ010635.1 coordinate 14,093,465, forward strand.
AGCATCGTTCAACGAAGAGAATGCGCGTAGGTAGAAGGCGATCCGTCGATTTTTGAATTTTTTACCGAATTTTAAAGTTGACCCTTCAAAAATGCAAAAAATTGATACTACCCCCCCTTTGCGTTTTTGCGATTTTCAGCCAAAAATCGAAGGGTCAACTTTGAAGGTCTGCGAAAAATTCAAAAATAAACGTATCGCCTTCTACCTTGCGGCGTTCTCTTCGTCCAACGATTCTCTTTCGATCCCAAAAAGAAAATCCAGATACGGTCGATCCAAAAAAATGTAATCTCGATTTTAGTGAAGGCAAACGAAAAAACGGGTGGGGTCGTATTTAGGGCAAAAAAAAATTTTCGATTTCGGGAATACCCAAGACCCTATCCGATGGAAAATTTCCCGCTGATTCCAAAAATCACCATTGTTTGCCCGATAAATCAAAGATTCTACTAGAAAAATGAGAAAACGTGATTTCGCACTTTCCGCGATTTTGACACTTTACTAAAATCGACGTCATTCTTGTTTGCATGAATCGATTCCGGATTTCAAGGTCGCGTTCGAAAGAGCATCGTTCAACGAAGAGAATGCGGGTAGGTAGAAGGCGATCCGTCGATTTTTGAATTTTTTACCGAATTTTAAAGTTGACCCTTTAAATTGAAAAAACGGGTGGGGTCGTATTTAGGGCAAAAAAAATTTTTCGATTTCGGGAATACCCAAGACCCTATCCGATGGAAAATTTCCCGCTGATTCCAAAAATCACCATTGTTTGCCCGATAAATCAAAGATTCTAGGAGAAAAATGAGAAAACGTGATTTCGCACTTTCCGCGATTTTGACACTTTACTAAAATCGACGTCATTCTTGTTTGCATGAATCGCTTCCGGATTTCAAGGTCGCGTTCGAAAGAGCATCGTTCAACGAAGAGAATGCGGGTAGGTAGAAGGCGATCCGTCGATTTTTGAATTTTTTACCGAATTTTAAAGCTGACCCTTCAAAAATGCAAAAAATTGATACTACCCCCCCTTTGCGTTTTTGCGATTTTCAGCCAAAAATCGAAGGGTCAACTTTGAAGGTCTGCGAAAAATTCAAAAATCAACGTATCGCCTTCTACCTTGCGGCGTTCTCTTCGTCCAACGATTCTCTTTCGATCCCAAAAAGAAAATCCAGATACGGTCGATCCAAAAAAATGTAATCTCGATTTTAGTGAAGGCAAACGAAAAAACGGGTGGGGTCGTATTTAGGGCAAAAAAAAATTTTCGATTTCGGGAATACCCAAGACCCTATCCGATGGAAAATTTCCCGCTGATTCCAAAAATTACCATTGTTTGCCCGATAAATCAAAGATTCTAGGAGAAAAATGAGAAAACGTGATTTCGCACTTTCCGCGATTTTGACACTTTACTAAAATCGACGTCATTCTTGTTTGCATGAATCGATTCCGGATTTCAAGGTCGCGTTCGAAAGAGCATCGTTCAACGAAGAGAATGCGCGTAGGTAGAAGGCGATCCGTCGATTTTTGAATTTTTTACCGAATTTTAAAGCTGACCCTTCAAAAATGCAAAAAATTGATACTACCCCCCCTTTGCGTTTTTGCGATTTTCAGCCAAAAATCGAAGGGTCAACTTTGAAGGTCTGCGAAAAATTCAAAAATCAACGTATCGCCTTCTACCTTGCGGCATTCTCTTCGTCCAACGATTCTCTTTCGATCCCAAAAAGAAAATCCAGATTCGGTCGATCCAAAAAAATGTAATCTCGATTTTAGTGAAGGCAAACGAAAAAACGGGTGGGGTCGTATTTAGGGCAAAAAAAAATTTTCGATTTCGGGAATACCCAAGACCCTATCCGATGGAAAATTTCCCGCTGATTCCAAAAATCACCATTGTTTGCCCGATAAATCAAAGATTCTACTAGAAAAATGAGAAAACGTGATTTCGCACTTTCCGCGATTTTGACACTTTACTAAAATCGACGTCATTCTTGTTTGCATGAATCGATTCCGGATTTCAAGGTCGCGTTGGAAAGAGCATCGTTCAACGAAGAGAATGCGGATAGGTAGAAGGCGATCCGTCGATTTTTGAATTTTTTACCGAATTTTAAAGCTGACCCTTCAAAAATGCAAAAAATTGATACTACCCCCCCTTTGCGTTTTTGCGATTTTCAGCCAAAAATCGAAGGGTCAACTTTGAAGGTCTGCGAAAAATTCAAAAATCAACGAATCGCCTTCTACCTTGCGGCGTTCTCTTCGTCCAACGATTCTCTTTCGATCCCAAAAAGAAAATCCAGATTCGGTCGATCCAAAAAAATGTAATCTCGATTTTAGTGAAGGCAAACGAAAAAACGGGTGGGGTCGTATTTAGGGCAAAAAAAAATTTTCGATTTCGGGAATACCCAAGACCCTATCCGATGGAAAATTTCCCGCTGATTCCAAAAATCACCATTGTTTGCCCGATAAATCAAAGATTCTAGGAGAAAAATGAGAAAACGTGATTTCGCACTTTCCGCGATTTTGACACTTTACTAAAATCGACGTCATTCTTGTTTGCATGAATCGATTCCGGATTTCAAGGTCGCGTTCGAAAGAGCATCGTTCAACGAAGAGAATGCGCGTAGGTAGAAGGCGATCCGTCGATTTTTGAATTTTTTACCGAATTTTAAAGCTGACCCTTCAAAAATGCAAAAAATTGATACTACCCCCCCTTTGCGTTTTTGCGATTTTCAGCCAAAAATCGAAGGGTCAACTTTGAAGGTCTGCGAAAAATTCAAAAATCAACGTATCGCCTTCTACCTTGCGGCATTCTCTTCGTCCAACGATTCTCTTTCGATCCCAAAAAGAAAATCCAGATTCGGTCGATCCAAAAAAATGTAATCTCGATTTTAGTGAAGGCAAACGAAAAAACGGGTGGGGTCGTATTTAGGGCAAAAAAAAATTTTCGATTTCGGGAATACCCAAGACCCTATCCGATGGAAAATTTCCCGCTGATTCCAAAAATCACCATTGTTTGCCCGATAAATCAAAGATTCTACTAGAAAAATGAGAAAACGTGATTTCGCACTTTCCGCGATTTTGACACTTTACTAAAATCGACGTCATTCTTGTTTGCATGAATCGATTCCGGATTTCAAGGTCGCGTTGGAAAGAGCATCGTTCAACGAAGAGAATGCGGATAGGTAGAAGGCGATCCGTCGATTTTTGAATTTTTTACCGAATTTTAAAGCTGACCCTTCAAAAATGCAAAAAATTGATACTACCCCCCCTTTGCGTTTTTGCGATTTTCAGCCAAAAATCGAAGGGTCAACTTTGAAGGTCTGCGAAAAATTCAAAAATCAACGAATCGCCTTCTACCTTGCGGCGTTCTCTTCGTCCAACGATTCTCTTTCGATCCCAAAAAGAAAATCCAGATTCGGTCGATCCAAAAAAATGTAATCTCGATTTTAGTGAAGGCAAACGAAAAAACGGGTGGGGTCGTATTTAGGGCAAAAAAAAATTTTCGATTTCGGGAATACCCAAGACCCTATCCGATGGAAAATTTCCCGCTGATTCCAAAAATCACCATTGTTTGCCCGATAAATCAAAGATTCTAGGAGAAAAATGAGAAAACGTGATTTCGCACTTTCCGCGATTTTGACACTTTACTAAAATCGACGTCATTCTTGTTTGCATGAATCGATTCCGGATTTCAAGGTCGCGTTCGAAAGAGCATCGTTCAACGAAGAGAATGCGCGTAGGTAGAAGGCGATCCGTCGATTTTTGAATTTTTTACCGAATTTTAAAGTTGACCCTTCAAAAATGCAAAAAATTGATACTACCCCCCCTTTGCGTTTTTGCGATTTTCAGCCAAAAATCGAAGGGTCAACTTTGAAGGTCTGCGAAAAATTCAAAAATAAACGTATCGCCTTCTACCTTGCGGCGTTCTCTTCGTCCAACGATTCTCTTTCGATCCCAAAAAGAAAATCCAGATACGGTCGATCCAAAAAAATGTAATCTCGATTTTAGTGAAGGCAAACGAAAAAACGGGTGGGGTCGTATTTAGGGCAAAAAAAAATTTTCGATTTCGGGAATACCCAAGACCCTATCCGATGGAAAATTTCCCGCTGATTCCAAAAATCACCATTGTTTGCCCGATAAATCAAAGATTCTACTAGAAAAATGAGAAAACGTGATTTCGCACTTTCCGCGATTTTGACACTTTACTAAAATCGACGTCATTCTTGTTTGCATGAATCGATTCCGGATTTCAAGGTCGCGTTCGAAAGAGCATCGTTCAACGAAGAGAATGCGCGTAGGTAGAAGGCGATCCGTCGATTTTTGAATTTTTTACCGAATTTTAAAGTTGACCCTTTAAATTGAAAAAACGGGTGGGGTCGTATTTAGGGCAAAAAAAATTTTTCGATTTCGGGAATACCCAAGACCCTATCCGATGGAAAATTTCCCGCTGATTCCAAAAATCACCATTGTTTGCCCGATAAATCAAAGATTCTAGGAGAAAAATGAGAAAACGTGATTTCGCACTTTCCGCGATTTTGACACTTTACTAAAATCGACGTCATTCTTGTTTGCATGAATCGCTTCCGGATTTCAAGGTCGCGTTCGAAAGAGCATCGTTCAACGAAGAGAATGCGGGTAGGTAGAAGGCGATCCGTCGATTTTTGAATTTTTTACCGAATTTTAAAGCTGACCCTTCAAAAATGCAAAAAATTGATACTACCCCCCCTTTGCGTTTTTGCGATTTTCAGCCAAAAATCGAAGGGTCAACTTTGAAGGTCTGCGAAAAATTCAAAAATCAACGTATCGCCTTCTACCTTGCGGCGTTCTCTTCGTCCAACGATTCTCTTTCGATCCCAAAAAGAAAATCCAGATACGGTCGATCCAAAAAAATGTAATCTCGATTTTAGTGAAGGCAAACGAAAAAACGGGTGGGGTCGTATTTAGGGCAAAAAAAAATTTTCGATTTCGGGAATACCCAAGACCCTATCCGATGGAAAATTTCCCGCTGATTCCAAAAATTACCATTGTTTGCCCGATAAATCAAAGATTCTAGGAGAAAAATGAGAAAACGTGATTTCGCACTTTCCGCGATTTTGACACTTTACTAAAATCGACGTCATTCTTGTTTGCATGAATCGATTCCGGATTTCAAGGTCGCGTTCGAAAGAGCATCGTTCAACGAAGAGAATGCGCGTAGGTAGAAGGCGATCCGTCGATTTTTGAATTTTTTACCGAATTTTAAAGTTGACCCTTCAAAAATGCAAAAAATTGATACTACCCCCCCTTTGCGTTTTTGCGATTTTCAGCCAAAAATCGAAGGGTCAACTTTGAAGGTCTGCGAAAAATTCAAAAATAAACGTATCGCCTTCTACCTTGCGGCATTCTCTTCGTCCAACGATTCTCTTTCGATCCCAAAAAGAAAATCCAGATTCGGTCGATCCAAAAAAATGTAATCTCGATTTTAGTGAAGGCAAACGAAAAAACGGGTGGGGTCGTATTTAGGGCAAAAAAAAATTTTCGATTTCGGGAATACCCAAGACCCTATCCGATGGAAAATTTCCCGCTGATTCCAAAAATTACCATTGTTTGCCCGATAAATCAAAGATTCTAGGAGAAAAATGAGAAAACGTGATTTCGCACTTTCCGCGATTTTGACACTTTACTAAAATCGACGTCATTCTTGTTTGCATGAATCGATTCCGGATTTCAAGGTCGCGTTCGAAAGAGCATCGTTCAACGAAGAGAATGCGCGTAGGTAGAAGGCGATCCGTCGATTTTTGAATTTTTTACCGAATTTTAAAGTTGACCCTTCAAAAATGCAAAAAATTGATACTACCCCCCCTTTGCGTTTTTGCGATTTTCAGCCAAAAATCGAAGGGTCAACTTTGAAGGTCTGCGAAAAATTCAAAAATAAACGTATCGCCTTCTACCTTGCGGCGTTCTCTTCGTCCAACGATTCTCTTTCGATCCCAAAAAGAAAATCCAGATACGGTCGATCCAAAAAAATGTAATCTCGATTTTAGTGAAGGCAAACGAAAAAACGGGTGGGGTCGTATTTAGGGCAAAAAAAAATTTTCGATTTCGGGAATACCCAAGACCCTATCCGATGGAAAATTTCCCGCTGATTCCAAAAATCACCATTGTTTGCCCGATAAATCAAAGATTCTAGGAGAAAAATGAGAAAACGTGATTTCGCACTTTCCGCGATTTTGACACTTTACTAAAATCGACGTCATTCTTGTTTGCATGAATCGATTCCGGATTTCAAGGTCGCGTTCGAAAGAGCATCGTTCAACGAAGAGAATGCGGGTAGGTAGAAGGCGACCCGTCGATTTTTGAATTTTTTACCGAATTTTAAAGCTGACCCTTCAAAAATGCAAAAAATTGATACTACCCCCCCTTTGCGTTTTTGCGATTTTCAGCCAAAAATCGAAGGGTCAACTTTGAAGGTCTGCGAAAAATTCAAAAATCAACGTATCGCCTTCTACCTTGCGGCATTCTCTTCGTCCAACGATTCTCTTTCGATCCCAAAAAGAAAATCCAGATTCGGTCGATCCAAAAAAATGTAATCTCGATTTTAGTGAAGGCAAACGAAAAAACGGGTGGGGTCGTATTTAGGGCAAAAAAAAATTTTCGATTTCGGGAATACCCAAGACCCTATCCGATGGAAAATTTCCCGCTGATTCCAAAAATCACCATTGTTTGCCCGATAAATCAAAGATTCTACTAGAAAAATGAGAAAACGTGATTTCGCACTTTCCGCGATTTTGACACTTTACTAAAATCGACGTCATTCTTGTTTGCATGAATCGATTCCGGATTTCAAGGTCGCGTTGGAAAGAGCATCGTTCAACGAAGAGAATGCGGATAGGTAGAAGGCGATCCGTCGATTTTTGAATTTTTTACCGAATTTTAAAGCTGACCCTTCAAAAATGCAAAAAATTGATACTACCCCCCCTTTGCGTTTTTGCGATTTTCAGCCAAAAATCGAAGGGTCAACTTTGAAGGTCTGCGAAAAATTCAAAAATCAACGAATCGCCTTCTACCTTGCGGCGTTCTCTTCGTCCAACGATTCTCTTTCGATCCCAAAAAGAAAATCCAGATTCGGTCGATCCAAAAAAATGTAATCTCGATTTTAGTGAAGGCAAACGAAAAAACGGGTGGGGTCGTATTTAGGGCAAAAAAAAATTTTCGATTTCGGGAATACCCAAGACCCTATCCGATGGAAAATTTCCCGCTGATTCCAAAAATCACCATTGTTTGCCCGATAAATCAAAGATTCTAGGAGAAAAATGAGAAAACGTGATTTCGCACTTTCCGCGATTTTGACACTTTACTAAAATCGACGTCATTCTTGTTTGCATGAATCGATTCCGGATTTCAAGGTCGCGTTCGAAAGAGCATCGTTCAACGAAGAGAATGCGGGTAGGTAGAAGGCGATCCGTCGATTTTTGAATTTTTTACCGAATTTTAAAGCTGACCCTTCAAAAATGCAAAAAATTGATACTACCCCCCCTTTGCGTTTTTGCGATTTTCAGCCAAAAATCGAAGGGTCAACTTTGAAGGTCTGCGAAAAATTCAAAAATCAACGTATCGCCTTCTACCTTGCGGCGTTCTCTTCGTCCAACGATTCTCTTTCGATCCCAAAAAGAAAATCCAGATACGGTCGATCCAAAAAAATGTAATCTCGATTTTAGTGAAGGCAAACGAAAAAACGGGTGGGGTCGTATTTAGGGCAAAAAAAAATTTTCGATTTCGGGAATACCCAAGACCCTATCCGATGGAAAATTTCCCGCTGATTCCAAAAATTACCATTGTTTGCCCGATAAATCAAAGATTCTAGGAGAAAAATGAGAAAACGTGATTTCGCACTTTCCGCGATTTTGACACTTTACTAAAATCGACGTCATTCTTGTTTGCATGAATCGATTCCGGATTTCAAGGTCGCGTTCGAAAGAGCATCGTTCAACGAAGAGAATGCGCGTAGGTAGAAGGCGATCCGTCGATTTTTGAATTTTTTACCGAATTTTAAAGTTGACCCTTTAAATTGAAAAAACGGGTGGGGTCGTATTTAGGGCAAAAAAAATTTTTCGATTTCGGGAATACCCAAGACCCTATCCGATGGAAAATTTCCCGCTGATTCCAAAAATCACCATTGTTTGCCCGATAAATCAAAGATTCTAGGAGAAAAATGAGAAAACGTGATTTCGCACTTTCCGCGATTTTGACACTTTACTAAAATCGACGTCATTCTTGTTTGCATGAATCGCTTCCGGATTTCAAGGTCGCGTTCGAAAGAGCATCGTTCAACGAAGAGAATGCGGGTAGGTAGAAGGCGATCCGTCGATTTTTGAATTTTTTACCGAATTTTAAAGCTGACCCTTCAAAAATGCAAAAAATTGATACTACCCCCCCTTTGCGTTTTTGCGATTTTCAGCCAAAAATCGAAGGGTCAACTTTGAAGGTCTGCGAAAAATTCAAAAATCAACGTATCGCCTTCTACCTTGCGGCGTTCTCTTCGTCCAACGATTCTCTTTCGATCCCAAAAAGAAAATCCAGATACGGTCGATCCAAAAAAATGTAATCTCGATTTTAGTGAAGGCAAACGAAAAAACGGGTGGGGTCGTATTTAGGGCAAAAAAAAATTTTCGATTTCGGGAATACCCAAGACCCTATCCGATGGAAAATTTCCCGCTGATTCCAAAAATTACCATTGTTTGCCCGATAAATCAAAGATTCTAGGAGAAAAATGAGAAAACGTGATTTCGCACTTTCCGCGATTTTGACACTTTACTAAAATCGACGTCATTCTTGTTTGCATGAATCGATTCCGGATTTCAAGGTCGCGTTCGAAAGAGCATCGTTCAACGAAGAGAATGCGCGTAGGTAGAAGGCGATCCGTCGATTTTTGAATTTTTTACCGAATTTTAAAGTTGACCCTTCAAAAATGCAAAAAATTGATACTACCCCCCCTTTGCGTTTTTGCGATTTTCAGCCAAAAATCGAAGGGTCAACTTTGAAGGTCTGCGAAAAATTCAAAAATAAACGTATCGCCTTCTACCTTGCGGCGTTCTCTTCGTCCAACGATTCTCTTTCGATCCCAAAAAGAAAATCCAGATACGGTCGATCCAAAAAAATGTAATCTCGATTTTAGTGAAGGCAAACGAAAAAACGGGTGGGGTCGTATTTAGGGCAAAAAAAAATTTTCGATTTCGGGAATACCCAAGACCCTATCCGATGGAAAATTTCCCGCTGATTCCAAAAATTACCATTGTTTGCCCGATAAATCAAAGATTCTAGGAGAAAAATGAGAAAACGTGATTTCGCACTTTCCGCGATTTTGACACTTTACTAAAATCGACGTCATTCTTGTTTGCATGAATCGATTCCGGATTTCAAGGTCGCGTTCGAAAGAGCATCGTTCAACGAAGAGAATGCGCGTAGGTAGAAGGCGATCCGTCGATTTTTGAATTTTTTACCGAATTTTAAAGTTGACCCTTCAAAAATGCAAAAAATTGATACTACCCCCCCTTTGCGTTTTTGCGATTTTCAGCCAAAAATCGAAGGGTCAACTTTGAAGGTCTGCGAAAAATTCAAAAATAAACGTATCGCCTTCTACCTTGCGGCGTTCTCTTCGTCCAACGATTCTCTTTCGATCCCAAAAAGAAAATCCAGATACGGTCGATCCAAAAAAATGTAATCTCGATTTTAGTGAAGGCAAACGAAAAAACGGGTGGGGTCGTATTTAGGGCAAAAAAAAATTTTCGATTTCGGGAATACCCAAGACCCTATCCGATGGAAAATTTCCCGCTGATTCCAAAAATCACCATTGTTTGCCCGATAAATCAAAGATTCTAGGAGAAAAATGAGAAAACGTGATTTCGCACTTTCCGCGATTTTGACACTTTACTAAAATCGACGTCATTCTTGTTTGCATGAATCGATTCCGGATTTCAAGGTCGCGTTCGAAAGAGCATCGTTCAACGAAGAGAATGCGGGTAGGTAGAAGGCGACCCGTCGATTTTTGAATTTTTTACCGAATTTTAAAGCTGACCCTTCAAAAATGCAAAAAATTGATACTACCCCCCCTTTGCGTTTTTGCGATTTTCAGCCAAAAATCGAAGGGTCAACTTTGAAGGTCTGCGAAAAATTCAAAAATCAACGTATCGCCTTCTACCTTGCGGCATTCTCTTCGTCCAACGATTCTCTTTCGATCCCAAAAAGAAAATCCAGATTCGGTCGATCCAAAAAAATGTAATCTCGATTTTAGTGAAGGCAAACGAAAAAACGGGTGGGGTCGTATTTAGGGCAAAAAAAAATTTTCGATTTCGGGAATACCCAAGACCCTATCCGATGGAAAATTTCCCGCTGATTCCAAAAATCACCATTGTTTGCCCGATAAATCAAAGATTCTACTAGAAAAATGAGAAAACGTGATTTCGCACTTTCCGCGATTTTGACACTTTACTAAAATCGACGTCATTCTTGTTTGCATGAATCGATTCCGGATTTCAAGGTCGCGTTGGAAAGAGCATCGTTCAACGAAGAGAATGCGGATAGGTAGAAGGCGATCCGTCGATTTTTGAATTTTTTACCGAATTTTAAAGCTGACCCTTCAAAAATGCAAAAAATTGATACTACCCCCCCTTTGCGTTTTTGCGATTTTCAGCCAAAAATCGAAGGGTCAACTTTGAAGGTCTGCGAAAAATTCAAAAATCAACGAATCGCCTTCTACCTTGCGGCGTTCTCTTCGTCCAACGATTCTCTTTCGATCCCAAAAAGAAAATCCAGATTCGGTCGATCCAAAAAAATGTAATCTCGATTTTAGTGAAGGCAAACGAAAAAACGGGTGGGGTCGTATTTAGGGCAAAAAAAAATTTTCGATTTCGGGAATACCCAAGACCCTATCCGATGGAAAATTTCCCGCTGATTCCAAAAATCACCATTGTTTGCCCGATAAATCAAAGATTCTAGGAGAAAAATGAGAAAACGTGATTTCGCACTTTCCGCGATTTTGACACTTTACTAAAATCGACGTCATTCTTGTTTGCATGAATCGATTCCGGATTTCAAGGTCGCGTTGGAAAGAGCATCGTTCAACGAAGAGAATGCGGATAGGTAGAAGGCGATCCGTCGATTTTTGAATTTTTTACCGAATTTTAAAGCTGACCCTTCAAAAATGCAAAAAATTGATACTACCCCCCCTTTGCGTTTTTGCGATTTTCAGCCAAAAATCGAAGGGTCAACTTTGAAGGTCTGCGAAAAATTCAAAAATCAACGAATCGCCTTCTACCTTGCGGCGTTCTCTTCGTCCAACGATTCTCTTTCGATCCCAAAAAGAAAATCCAGATTCGGTCGATCCAAAAAAATGTAATCTCGATTTTAGTGAAGGCAAACGAAAAAACGGGTGGGGTCGTATTTAGGGCAAAAAAAAATTTTCGATTTCGGGAATACCCAAGACCCTATCCGATGGAAAATTTCCCGCTGATTCCAAAAATCACCATTGTTTGCCCGATAAATCAAAGATTCTAGGAGAAAAATGAGAAAACGTGATTTCGCACTTTCCGCGATTTTGACACTTTACTAAAATCGACGTCATTCTTGTTTGCATGAATCGATTCCGGATTTCAAGGTCGCGTTCGAAAGAGCATCGTTCAACGAAGAGAATGCGGGTAGGTAGAAGGCGATCCGTCGATTTTTGAATTTTTTACCGAATTTTAAAGCTGACCCTTCAAAAATGCAAAAAATTGATACTACCCCCCCTTTGCGTTTTTGCGATTTTCAGCCAAAAATCGAAGGGTCAACTTTGAAGGTCTGCGAAAAATTCAAAAATCAACGTATCGCCTTCTACCTTGCGGCGTTCTCTTCGTCCAACGATTCTCTTTCGATCCCAAAAAGAAAATCCAGATACGGTCGATCCAAAAAAATGTAATCTCGATTTTAGTGAAGGCAAACGAAAAAACGGGTGGGGTCGTATTTAGGGCAAAAAAAAATTTTCGATTTCGGGAATACCCAAGACCCTATCCGATGGAAAATTTCCCGCTGATTCCAAAAATTACCATTGTTTGCCCGATAAATCAAAGATTCTAGGAGAAAAATGAGAAAACGTGATTTCGCACTTTCCGCGATTTTGACACTTTACTAAAATCGACGTCATTCTTGTTTGCATGAATCGATTCCGGATTTCAAGGTCGCGTTCGAAAGAGCATCGTTCAACGAAGAGAATGCGCGTAGGTAGAAGGCGATCCGTCGATTTTTGAATTTTTTACCGAATTTTAAAGTTGACCCTTTAAATTGAAAAAACGGGTGGGGTCGTATTTAGGGCAAAAAAAATTTTTCGATTTCGGGAATACCCAAGACCCTATCCGATGGAAAATTTCCCGCTGATTCCAAAAATCACCATTGTTTGCCCGATAAATCAAAGATTCTAGGAGAAAAATGAGAAAACGTGATTTCGCACTTTCCGCGATTTTGACACTTTACTAAAATCGACGTCATTCTTGTTTGCATGAATCGCTTCCGGATTTCAAGGTCGCGTTCGAAAGAGCATCGTTCAACGAAGAGAATGCGGGTAGGTAGAAGGCGATCCGTCGATTTTTGAATTTTTTACCGAATTTTAAAGCTGACCCTTCAAAAATGCAAAAAATTGATACTACCCCCCCTTTGCGTTTTTGCGATTTTCAGCCAAAAATCGAAGGGTCAACTTTGAAGGTCTGCGAAAAATTCAAAAATCAACGTATCGCCTTCTACCTTGCGGCGTTCTCTTCGTCCAACGATTCTCTTTCGATCCCAAAAAGAAAATCCAGATACGGTCGATCCAAAAAAATGTAATCTCGATTTTAGTGAAGGCAAACGAAAAAACGGGTGGGGTCGTATTTAGGGCAAAAAAAAATTTTCGATTTCGGGAATACCCAAGACCCTATCCGATGGAAAATTTCCCGCTGATTCCAAAAATTACCATTGTTTGCCCGATAAATCAAAGATTCTAGGAGAAAAATGAGAAAACGTGATTTCGCACTTTCCGCGATTTTGACACTTTACTAAAATCGACGTCATTCTTGTTTGCATGAATCGATTCCGGATTTCAAGGTCGCGTTCGAAAGAGCATCGTTCAACGAAGAGAATGCGCGTAGGTAGAAGGCGATCCGTCGATTTTTGAATTTTTTACCGAATTTTAAAGTTGACCCTTCAAAAATGCAAAAAATTGATACTACCCCCCCTTTGCGTTTTTGCGATTTTCAGCCAAAAATCGAAGGGTCAACTTTGAAGGTCTGCGAAAAATTCAAAAATAAACGTATCGCCTTCTACCTTGCGGCATTCTCTTCGTCCAACGATTCTCTTTCGATCCCAAAAAGAAAATCCAGATTCGGTCGATCCAAAAAAATGTAATCTCGATTTTAGTGAAGGCAAACGAAAAAACGGGTGGGGTCGTATTTAGGGCAAAAAAAAATTTTCGATTTCGGGAATACCCAAGACCCTATCCGATGGAAAATTTCCCGCTGATTCCAAAAATTACCATTGTTTGCCCGATAAATCAAAGATTCTAGGAGAAAAATGAGAAAACGTGATTTCGCACTTTCCGCGATTTTGACACTTTACTAAAATCGACGTCATTCTTGTTTGCATGAATCGATTCCGGATTTCAAGGTCGCGTTCGAAAGAGCATCGTTCAACGAAGAGAATGCGCGTAGGTAGAAGGCGATCCGTCGATTTTTGAATTTTTTACCGAATTTTAAAGTTGACCCTTCAAAAATGCAAAAAATTGATACTACCCCCCCTTTGCGTTTTTGCGATTTTCAGCCAAAAATCGAAGGGTCAACTTTGAAGGTCTGCGAAAAATTCAAAAATAAACGTATCGCCTTCTACCTTGCGGCGTTCTCTTCGTCCAACGATTCTCTTTCGATCCCAAAAAGAAAATCCAGATACGGTCGATCCAAAAAAATGTAATCTCGATTTTAGTGAAGGCAAACGAAAAAACGGGTGGGGTCGTATTTAGGGCAAAAAAAAATTTTCGATTTCGGGAATACCCAAGACCCTATCCGATGGAAAATTTCCCGCTGATTCCAAAAATCACCATTGTTTGCCCGATAAATCAAAGATTCTAGGAGAAAAATGAGAAAACGTGATTTCGCACTTTCCGCGATTTTGACACTTTACTAAAATCGACGTCATTCTTGTTTGCATGAATCGATTCCGGATTTCAAGGTCGCGTTCGAAAGAGCATCGTTCAACGAAGAGAATGCGGGTAGGTAGAAGGCGACCCGTCGATTTTTGAATTTTTTACCGAATTTTAAAGCTGACCCTTCAAAAATGCAAAAAATTGATACTACCCCCCCTTTGCGTTTTTGCGATTTTCAGCCAAAAATCGAAGGGTCAACTTTGAAGGTCTGCGAAAAATTCAAAAATCAACGTATCGCCTTCTACCTTGCGGCATTCTCTTCGTCCAACGATTCTCTTTCGATCCCAAAAAGAAAATCCAGATTCGGTCGATCCAAAAAAATGTAATCTCGATTTTAGTGAAGGCAAACGAAAAAACGGGTGGGGTCGTATTTAGGGCAAAAAAAAATTTTCGATTTCGGGAATACCCAAGACCCTATCCGATGGAAAATTTCCCGCTGATTCCAAAAATCACCATTGTTTGCCCGATAAATCAAAGATTCTACTAGAAAAATGAGAAAACGTGATTTCGCACTTTCCGCGATTTTGACACTTTACTAAAATCGACGTCATTCTTGTTTGCATGAATCGATTCCGGATTTCAAGGTCGCGTTGGAAAGAGCATCGTTCAACGAAGAGAATGCGGATAGGTAGAAGGCGATCCGTCGATTTTTGAATTTTTTACCGAATTTTAAAGCTGACCCTTCAAAAATGCAAAAAATTGATACTACCCCCCCTTTGCGTTTTTGCGATTTTCAGCCAAAAATCGAAGGGTCAACTTTGAAGGTCTGCGAAAAATTCAAAAATCAACGAATCGCCTTCTACCTTGCGGCGTTCTCTTCGTCCAACGATTCTCTTTCGATCCCAAAAAGAAAATCCAGATTCGGTCGATCCAAAAAAATGTAATCTCGATTTTAGTGAAGGCAAACGAAAAAACGGGTGGGGTCGTATTTAGGGCAAAAAAAAATTTTCGATTTCGGGAATACCCAAGACCCTATCCGATGGAAAATTTCCCGCTGATTCCAAAAATCACCATTGTTTGCCCGATAAATCAAAGATTCTAGGAGAAAAATGAGAAAACGTGATTTCGCACTTTCCGCGATTTTGACACTTTACTAAAATCGACGTCATTCTTGTTTGCATGAATCGATTCCGGATTTCAAGGTCGCGTTCGAAAGAGCATCGTTCAACGAAGAGAATGCGGGTAGGTAGAAGGCGATCCGTCGATTTTTGAATTTTTTACCGAATTTTAAAGCTGACCCTTCAAAAATGCAAAAAATTGATACTACCCCCCCTTTGCGTTTTTGCGATTTTCAGCCAAAAATCGAAGGGTCAACTTTGAAGGTCTGCGAAAAATTCAAAAATCAACGTATCGCCTTCTACCTTGCGGCGTTCTCTTCGTCCAACGATTCTCTTTCGATCCCAAAAAGAAAATCCAGATACGGTCGATCCAAAAAAATGTAATCTCGATTTTAGTGAAGGCAAACGAAAAAACGGGTGGGGTCGTATTTAGGGCAAAAAAAAATTTTCGATTTCGGGAATACCCAAGACCCTATCCGATGGAAAATTACCCGCTGATTCCAAAAATTACCATTGTTTGCCCGATAAATCAAAGATTCTAGGAGAAAAATGAGAAAACGTGATTTCGCACTTTCCGCGATTTTGACACTTTACTAAAATCGACGTCATTCTTGTTTGCATGAATCGATTCCGGATTTCAAGGTCGCGTTCGAAAGAGCATCGTTCAACGAAGAGAATGCGCGTAGGTAGAAGGCGATCCGTCGATTTTTGAATTTTTTACCGAATTTTAAAGTTGACCCTTTAAATTGAAAAAACGGGTGGGGTCGTATTTAGGGCAAAAAAAATTTTTCGATTTCGGGAATACCCAAGACCCTATCCGATGGAAAATTTCCCGCTGATTCCAAAAATCACCATTGTTTGCCCGATAAATCAAAGATTCTAGGAGAAAAATGAGAAAACGTGATTTCGCACTTTCCGCGATTTTGACACTTTACTAAAATCGACGTCATTCTTGTTTGCATGAATCGCTTCCGGATTTCAAGGTCGCGTTCGAAAGAGCATCGTTCAACGAAGAGAATGCGGGTAGGTAGAAGGCGATCCGTCGATTTTTGAATTTTTTACCGAATTTTAAAGCTGACCCTTCAAAAATGCAAAAAATTGATACTACCCCCCCTTTGCGTTTTTGCGATTTTCAGCCAAAAATCGAAGGGTCAACTTTGAAGGTCTGCGAAAAATTCAAAAATCAACGTATCGCCTTCTACCTTGCGGCGTTCTCTTCGTCCAACGATTCTCTTTCGATCCCAAAAAGAAAATCCAGATACGGTCGATCCAAAAAAATGTAATCTCGATTTTAGTGAAGGCAAACGAAAAAACGGGTGGGGTCGTATTTAGGGCAAAAAAAAATTTTCGATTTCGGGAATACCCAAGACCCTATCCGATGGAAAATTTCCCGCTGATTCCAAAAATTACCATTGTTTGCCCGATAAATCAAAGATTCTAGGAGAAAAATGAGAAAACGTGATTTCGCACTTTCCGCGATTTTGACACTTTACTAAAATCGACGTCATTCTTGTTTGCATGAATCGATTCCGGATTTCAAGGTCGCGTTCGAAAGAGCATCGTTCAACGAAGAGAATGCGCGTAGGTAGAAGGCGATCCGTCGATTTTTGAATTTTTTACCGAATTTTAAAGTTGACCCTTCAAAAATGCAAAAAATTGATACTACCCCCCCTTTGCGTTTTTGCGATTTTCAGCCAAAAATCGAAGGGTCAACTTTGAAGGTCTGCGAAAAATTCAAAAATAAACGTATCGCCTTCTACCTTGCGGCGTTCTCTTCGTCCAACGATTCTCTTTCGATCCCAAAAAGAAAATCCAGATACGGTCGATCCAAAAAAATGTAATCTCGATTTTAGTGAAGGCAAACGAAAAAACGGGTGGGGTCGTATTTAGGGCAAAAAAAAATTTTCGATTTCGGGAATACCCAAGACCCTATCCGATGGAAAATTTCCCGCTGATTCCAAAAATTACCATTGTTTGCCCGATAAATCAAAGATTCTAGGAGAAAAATGAGAAAACGTGATTTCGCACTTTCCGCGATTTTGACACTTTACTAAAATCGACGTCATTCTTGTTTGCATGAATCGATTCCGGATTTCAAGGTCGCGTTCGAAAGAGCATCGTTCAACGAAGAGAATGCGCGTAGGTAGAAGGCGATCCGTCGATTTTTGAATTTTTTACCGAATTTTAAAGTTGACCCTTCAAAAATGCAAAAAATTGATACTACCCCCCCTTTGCGTTTTTGCGATTTTCAGCCAAAAATCGAAGGGTCAACTTTGAAGGTCTGCGAAAAATTCAAAAATAAACGTATCGCCTTCTACCTTGCGGCGTTCTCTTCGTCCAACGATTCTCTTTCGATCCCAAAAAGAAAATCCAGATACGGTCGATCCAAAAAAATGTAATCTCGATTTTAGTGAAGGCAAACGAAAAAACGGGTGGGGTCGTATTTAGGGCAAAAAAAAATTTTCGATTTCGGGAATACCCAAGACCCTATCCGATGGAAAATTTCCCGCTGATTCCAAAAATCACCATTGTTTGCCCGATAAATCAAAGATTCTAGGAGAAAAATGAGAAAACGTGATTTCGCACTTTCCGCGATTTTGACACTTTACTAAAATCGACGTCATTCTTGTTTGCATGAATCGATTCCGGATTTCAAGGTCGCGTTCGAAAGAGCATCGTTCAACGAAGAGAATGCGGGTAGGTAGAAGGCGACCCGTCGATTTTTGAATTTTTTACCGAATTTTAAAGCTGACCCTTCAAAAATGCAAAAAATTGATACTACCCCCCCTTTGCGTTTTTGCGATTTTCAGCCAAAAATCGAAGGGTCAACTTTGAAGGTCTGCGAAAAATTCAAAAATCAACGTATCGCCTTCTACCTTGCGGCATTCTCTTCGTCCAACGATTCTCTTTCGATCCCAAAAAGAAAATCCAGATTCGGTCGATCCAAAAAAATGTAATCTCGATTTTAGTGAAGGCAAACGAAAAAACGGGTGGGGTCGTATTTAGGGCAAAAAAAAATTTTCGATTTCGGGAATACCCAAGACCCTATCCGATGGAAAATTTCCCGCTGATTCCAAAAATCACCATTGTTTGCCCGATAAATCAAAGATTCTACTAGAAAAATGAGAAAACGTGATTTCGCACTTTCCGCGATTTTGACACTTTACTAAAATCGACGTCATTCTTGTTTGCATGAATCGATTCCGGATTTCAAGGTCGCGTTGGAAAGAGCATCGTTCAACGAAGAGAATGCGGATAGGTAGAAGGCGATCCGTCGATTTTTGAATTTTTTACCGAATTTTAAAGCTGACCCTTCAAAAATGCAAAAAATTGATACTACCCCCCCTTTGCGTTTTTGCGATTTTCAGCCAAAAATCGAAGGGTCAACTTTGAAGGTCTGCGAAAAATTCAAAAATCAACGAATCGCCTTCTACCTTGCGGCGTTCTCTTCGTCCAACGATTCTCTTTCGATCCCAAAAAGAAAATCCAGATTCGGTCGATCCAAAAAAATGTAATCTCGATTTTAGTGAAGGCAAACGAAAAAACGGGTGGGGTCGTATTTAGGGCAAAAAAAAATTTTCGATTTCGGGAATACCCAAGACCCTATCCGATGGAAAATTTCCCGCTGATTCCAAAAATCACCATTGTTTGCCCGATAAATCAAAGATTCTAGGAGAAAAATGAGAAAACGTGATTTCGCACTTTCCGCGATTTTGACACTTTACTAAAATCGACGTCATTCTTGTTTGCATGAATCGATTCCGGATTTCAAGGTCGCGTTGGAAAGAGCATCGTTCAACGAAGAGAATGCGGATAGGTAGAAGGCGATCCGTCGATTTTTGAATTTTTTACCGAATTTTAAAGCTGACCCTTCAAAAATGCAAAAAATTGATACTACCCCCCCTTTGCGTTTTTGCGATTTTCAGCCAAAAATCGAAGGGTCAACTTTGAAGGTCTGCGAAAAATTCAAAAATCAACGAATCGCCTTCTACCTTGCGGCGTTCTCTTCGTCCAACGATTCTCTTTCGATCCCAAAAAGAAAATCCAGATTCGGTCGATCCAAAAAAATGTAATCTCGATTTTAGTGAAGGCAAACGAAAAAACGGGTGGGGTCGTATTTAGGGCAAAAAAAAATTTTCGATTTCGGGAATACCCAAGACCCTATCCGATGGAAAATTTCCCGCTGATTCCAAAAATCACCATTGTTTGCCCGATAAATCAAAGATTCTAGGAGAAAAATGAGAAAACGTGATTTCGCACTTTCCGCGATTTTGACACTTTACTAAAATCGACGTCATTCTTGTTTGCATGAATCGATTCCGGATTTCAAGGTCGCGTTCGAAAGAGCATCGTTCAACGAAGAGAATGCGGGTAGGTAGAAGGCGATCCGTCGATTTTTGAATTTTTTACCGAATTTTAAAGCTGACCCTTCAAAAATGCAAAAAATTGATACTACCCCCCCTTTGCGTTTTTGCGATTTTCAGCCAAAAATCGAAGGGTCAACTTTGAAGGTCTGCGAAAAATTCAAAAATCAACGTATCGCCTTCTACCTTGCGGCGTTCTCTTCGTCCAACGATTCTCTTTCGATCCCAAAAAGAAAATCCAGATACGGTCGATCCAAAAAAATGTAATCTCGATTTTAGTGAAGGCAAACGAAAAAACGGGTGGGGTCGTATTTAGGGCAAAAAAAAATTTTCGATTTCGGGAATACCCAAGACCCTATCCGATGGAAAATTTCCCGCTGATTCCAAAAATTACCATTGTTTGCCCGATAAATCAAAGATTCTAGGAGAAAAATGAGAAAACGTGATTTCGCACTTTCCGCGATTTTGACACTTTACTAAAATCGACGTCATTCTTGTTTGCATGAATCGATTCCGGATTTCAAGGTCGCGTTCGAAAGAGCATCGTTCAACGAAGAGAATGCGCGTAGGTAGAAGGCGATCCGTCGATTTTTGAATTTTTTACCGAATTTTAAAGTTGACCCTTTAAATTGAAAAAACGGGTGGGGTCGTATTTAGGGCAAAAAAAATTTTTCGATTTCGGGAATACCCAAGACCCTATCCGATGGAAAATTTCCCGCTGATTCCAAAAATCACCATTGTTTGCCCGATAAATCAAAGATTCTAGGAGAAAAATGAGAAAACGTGATTTCGCACTTTCCGCGATTTTGACACTTTACTAAAATCGACGTCATTCTTGTTTGCATGAATCGCTTCCGGATTTCAAGGTCGCGTTCGAAAGAGCATCGTTCAACGAAGAGAATGCGGGTAGGTAGAAGGCGATCCGTCGATTTTTGAATTTTTTACCGAATTTTAAAGTTGACCCTTCAAAAATGCAAAAAATTGATACTACCCCCCCTTTGCGTTTTTGCGATTTTCAGCCAAAAATCGAAGGGTCAACTTTGAAGGTCTGCGAAAAATTCAAAAATAAACGTATCGCCTTCTACCTTGCGGCGTTCTCTTCGTCCAACGATTCTCTTTCGATCCCAAAAAGAAAATCCAGATACGGTCGATCCAAAAAAATGTAATCTCGATTTTAGTGAAGGCAAACGAAAAAACGGGTGGGGTCGTATTTAGGGCAAAAAAAAATTTTCGATTTCGGGAATACCCAAGACCCTATCCGATGGAAAATTTCCCGCTGATTCCAAAAATTACCATTGTTTGCCCGATAAATCAAAGATTCTAGGAGAAAAATGAGAAAACGTGATTTCGCACTTTCCGCGATTTTGACACTTTACTAAAATCGACGTCATTCTTGTTTGCATGAATCGATTCCGGATTTCAAGGTCGCGTTCGAAAGAGCATCGTTCAACGAAGAGAATGCGCGTAGGTAGAAGGCGATCCGTCGATTTTTGAATTTTTTACCGAATTTTAAAGTTGACCCTTCAAAAATGCAAAAAATTGATACTACCCCCCCTTTGCGTTTTTGCGATTTTCAGCCAAAAATCGAAGGGTCAACTTTGAAGGTCTGCGAAAAATTCAAAAATAAACGTATCGCCTTCTACCTTGCGGCGTTCTCTTCGTCCAACGATTCTCTTTCGATCCCAAAAAGAAAATCCAGATACGGTCGATCCAAAAAAATGTAATCTCGATTTTAGTGAAGGCAAACGAAAAAACGGGTGGGGTCGTATTTAGGGCAAAAAAAAATTTTCGATTTCGGGAATACCCAAGACCCTATCCGATGGAAAATTTCCCGCTGATTCCAAAAATCACCATTGTTTGCCCGATAAATCAAAGATTCTAGGAGAAAAATGAGAAAACGTGATTTCGCACTTTCCGCGATTTTGACACTTTACTAAAATCGACGTCATTCTTGTTTGCATGAATCGATTCCGGATTTCAAGGTCGCGTTCGAAAGAGCATCGTTCAACGAAGAGAATGCGGGTAGGTAGAAGGCGACCCGTCGATTTTTGAATTTTTTACCGAATTTTAAAGCTGACCCTTCAAAAATGCAAAAAATTGATACTACCCCCCCTTTGCGTTTTTGCGATTTTCAGCCAAAAATCGAAGGGTCAACTTTGAAGGTCTGCGAAAAATTCAAAAATCAACGTATCGCCTTCTACCTTGCGGCATTCTCTTCGTCCAACGATTCTCTTTCGATCCCAAAAAGAAAATCCAGATTCGGTCGATCCAAAAAAATGTAATCTCGATTTTAGTGAAGGCAAACGAAAAAACGGGTGGGGTCGTATTTAGGGCAAAAAAAAATTTTCGATTTCGGGAATACCCAAGACCCTATCCGATGGAAAATTTCCCGCTGATTCCAAAAATCACCATTGTTTGCCCGATAAATCAAAGATTCTACTAGAAAAATGAGAAAACGTGATTTCGCACTTTCCGCGATTTTGACACTTTACTAAAATCGACGTCATTCTTGTTTGCATGAATCGATTCCGGATTTCAAGGTCGCGTTGGAAAGAGCATCGTTCAACGAAGAGAATGCGGATAGGTAGAAGGCGATCCGTCGATTTTTGAATTTTTTACCGAATTTTAAAGCTGACCCTTCAAAAATGCAAAAAATTGATACTACCCCCCCTTTGCGTTTTTGCGATTTTCAGCCAAAAATCGAAGGGTCAACTTTGAAGGTCTGCGAAAAATTCAAAAATCAACGAATCGCCTTCTACCTTGCGGCGTTCTCTTCGTCCAACGATTCTCTTTCGATCCCAAAAAGAAAATCCAGATTCGGTCGATCCAAAAAAATGTAATCTCGATTTTAGTGAAGGCAAACGAAAAAACGGGTGGGGTCGTATTTAGGGCAAAAAAAAATTTTCGATTTCGGGAATACCCAAGACCCTATCCGATGGAAAATTTCCCGCTGATTCCAAAAATCACCATTGTTTGCCCGATAAATCAAAGATTCTAGGAGAAAAATGAGAAAACGTGATTTCGCACTTTCCGCGATTTTGACACTTTACTAAAATCGACGTCATTCTTGTTTGCATGAATCGATTCCGGATTTCAAGGTCGCGTTCGAAAGAGCATCGTTCAACGAAGAGAATGCGGGTAGGTAGAAGGCGATCCGTCGATTTTTGAATTTTTTACCGAATTTTAAAGCTGACCCTTCAAAAATGCAAAAAATTGATACTACCCCCCCTTTGCGTTTTTGCGATTTTCAGCCAAAAATCGAAGGGTCAACTTTGAAGGTCTGCGAAAAATTCAAAAATCAACGTATCGCCTTCTACCTTGCGGCGTTCTCTTCGTCCAACGATTCTCTTTCGATCCCAAAAAGAAAATCCAGATACGGTCGATCCAAAAAAATGTAATCTCGATTTTAGTGAAGGCAAACGAAAAAACGGGTGGGGTCGTATTTAGGGCAAAAAAAAATTTTCGATTTCGGGAATACCCAAGACCCTATCCGATGGAAAATTTCCCGCTGATTCCAAAAATTACCATTGTTTGCCCGATAAATCAAAGATTCTAGGAGAAAAATGAGAAAACGTGATTTCGCACTTTCCGCGATTTTGACACTTTACTAAAATCGACGTCATTCTTGTTTGCATGAATCGATTCCGGATTTCAAGGTCGCGTTCGAAAGAGCATCGTTCAACGAAGAGAATGCGGGTAGGTAGAAGGCGACCCGTCGATTTTTGAATTTTTTACCGAATTTTAAAGCTGACCCTTCAAAAATGCAAAAAATTGATACTACCCCCCCTTTGCGTTTTTGCGATTTTCAGCCAAAAATCGAAGGGTCAACTTTGAAGGTCTGCGAAAAATTCAAAAATAAACGTATCGCCTTCTACCTTGCGGCGTTCTCTTCGTCCAACGATTCTCTTTCGATCCCAAAAAGAAAATCCAGATACGGTCGATCCAAAAAAATGTAATCTCGATTTTAGTGAAGGCAAACGAAAAAACGGGTGGGGTCGTATTTAGGGCAAAAAAAAATTTTCGATTTCGGGAATACCCAAGACCCTATCCGATGGAAAATTTCCCGCTGATTCCAAAAATCACCATTGTTTGCCCGATAAATCAAAGATTCTAGGAGAAAAATGAGAAAACGTGATTTCGCACTTTCCGCGATTTTGACACTTTACTAAAATCGACGTCATTCTTGTTTGCATGAATCGATTCCGGATTTCAAGGTCGCGTTCGAAAGAGCATCGTTCAACGAAGAGAATGCGGGTAGGTAGAAGGCGACCCGTCGATTTTTGAATTTTTTACCGAATTTTAAAGCTGACCCTTCAAAAATGCAAAAAATTGATACTACCCCCCCTTTGCGTTTTTGCGATTTTCAGCCAAAAATCGAAGGGTCAACTTTGAAGGTCTGCGAAAAATTCAAAAATCAACGTATCGCCTTCTACCTTGCGGCGTTCTCTTCGTCCAACGATTCTCTTTCGATCCCAAAAAGAAAATCCAGATACGGTCGATCCAAAAAAATGTAATCTCGATTTTAGTGAAGGCAAACGAAAAAACGGGTGGGGTCGTATTTAGGGCAAAAAAAAATTTTCGATTTCGGGAATACCCAAGACCCTATCCGATGGAAAATTTCCCGCTGATTCCAAAAATCACCATTGTTTGCCCGATAAATCAAAGATTCTAGGAGAAAAATGAGAAAACGTGATTTCGCACTTTCCGCGATTTTGACACTTTACTAAAATCGACGTCATTCTTGTTTGCATGAATCGATTCCGGATTTCAAGGTCGCGTTCGAAAGAGCATCGTTCAACGAAGAGAATGCGGGTAGGTAGAAGGCGACCCGTCGATTTTTGAATTTTTTACCGAATTTTAAAGCTGACCCTTCAAAAATGCAAAAAATTGATACTACCCCCCCTTTGCGTTTTTGCGATTTTCAGCCAAAAATCGAAGGGTCAACTTTGAAGGTCTGCGAAAAATTCAAAAATCAACGTATCGCCTTCTACCTTGCGGCATTCTCTTCGTCCAACGATTCTCTTTCGATCCCAAAAAGAAAATCCAGATTCGGTCGATCCAAAAAAATGTAATCTCGATTTTAGTGAAGGCAAACGAAAAAACGGGTGGGGTCGTATTTAGGGCAAAAAAAAATTTTCGATTTCGGGAATACCCAAGACCCTATCCGATGGAAAATTTCCCGCTGATTCCAAAAATCACCATTGTTTGCCCGATAAATCAAAGATTCTACTAGAAAAATGAGAAAACGTGATTTCGCACTTTCCGCGATTTTGACACTTTACTAAAATCGACGTCATTCTTGTTTGCATGAATCGATTCCGGATTTCAAGGTCGCGTTGGAAAGAGCATCGTTCAACGAAGAGAATGCGGATAGGTAGAAGGCGATCCGTCGATTTTTGAATTTTTTACCGAATTTTAAAGCTGACCCTTCAAAAATGCAAAAAATTGATACTACCCCCCCTTTGCGTTTTTGCGATTTTCAGCCAAAAATCGAAGGGTCAACTTTGAAGGTCTGCGAAAAATTCAAAAATCAACGTATCGCCTTCTACCTTGCGGCATTCTCTTCGTCCAACGATTCTCTTTCGATCCCAAAAAGAAAATCCAGATTCGGTCGATCCAAAAAAATGTAATCTCGATTTTAGTGAAGGCAAACGAAAAAACGGGTGGGGTCGTATTTAGGGCAAAAAAAAATTTTCGATTTCGGGAATACCCAAGACCCTATCCGATGGAAAATTTCCCGCTGATTCCAAAAATCACCATTGTTTGCCCGATAAATCAAAGATTCTACTAGAAAAATGAGAAAACGTGATTTCGCACTTTCCGCGATTTTGACACTTTACTAAAATCGACGTCATTCTTGTTTGCATGAATCGATTCCGGATTTCAAGGTCGCGTTCGAAAGAGCATCGTTCAACGAAGAGAATGCGGGTAGGTAGAAGGCGACCCGTCGATTTTTGAATTTTTTACCGAATTTTAAAGCTGACCCTTCAAAAATGCAAAAAATTGATACTACCCCCCCTTTGCGTTTTTGCGATTTTCAGCCAAAAATCGAAGGGTCAACTTTGAAGGTCTGCGAAAAATTCAAAAATCAACGTATCGCCTTCTACCTTGCGGCATTCTCTTCGTCCAACGATTCTCTTTCGATCCCAAAAAGAAAATCCAGATTCGGTCGATCCAAAAAAATGTAATCTCGATTTTAGTGAAGGCAAACGAAAAAACGGGTGGGGTCGTATTTAGGGCAAAAAAAAATTTTCGATTTCGGGAATACCCAAGACCCTATCCGATGGAAAATTTCCCGCTGATTCCAAAAATCACCATTGTTTGCCCGATAAATCAAAGATTCTAGGAGAAAAATGAGAAAACGTGATTTCGCACTTTCCGCGATTTTGACACTTTACTAAAATCGACGTCATTCTTGTTTGCATGAATCGATTCCGGATTTCAAGGTCGCGTTCGAAAGAGCATCGTTCAACGAAGAGAATGCGCGTAGGTAGAAGGCGATCCGTCGATTTTTGAATTTTTTACCGAATTTTAAAGTTGAACCTTCAAAAATGCAAAAAATTGATACTACCCCCCCTTTGCGTTTTTGCGATTTTCAGCCAAAAATCGAAGGGTCAACTTTGAAGGTCTGCGAAAAATTAAAAAATCAACGTATCGCCTTCTACCTTGCGGCATTCTCTTCGTCCAACGATTCTCTTTCGATCCCAAAAAGAAAATCCAGATTCGGTCGATCCAAAAAAATGTAATCTCGATTTTAGTGAAGGCAAACGAAAAAACGGGTGGGGTCGTATTTAGGGCAAAAAAAAATTTTCGATTTCGGGAATACCCAAGACCCTATCCGATGGAAAATTTCCCGCTGATTCCAAAAATCACCATTGTTTGCCCGATAAATCAAAGATTCTAGGAGAAAAATGAGAAAACGTGATTTCGCACTTTCCGCGATTTTGACACTTTACTAAAATCGACGTCATTCTTGTTTGCATGAATCGATTCCGGATTTCAAGGTCGCGTTCGAAAGAGCATCGTTCAACGAAGAGAATGCGCGTAGGTAGAAGGCGATCCGTCGATTTTTGAATTTTTTACCGAATTTTAAAGTTGACCCTTCAAAAATGCAAAAAATTGATACTACCCCCCCTTTGCGTTTTTGCGATTTTCAGCCAAAAATCGAAGGGTCAACTTTGAAGGTCTGCGAAAAATTAAAAAATCAACGTATCGCCTTCTACCTTGCGGCATTCTCTTCGTCCAACGATTCTCTTTCGATCCCAAAAAGAAAATCCAGATTCGGTCGATCCAAAAAAATGTAATCTCGATTTTAGTGAAGGCAAACGAAAAAACGGGTGGGGTCGTATTTAGGGCAAAAAAAAATTTTCGATTTCGGGAATACCCAAGACCCTATCCGATGGAAAATTTCCCGCTGATTCCAAAAATCACCATTGTTTGCCCGATAAATCAAAGATTCTAGGAGAAAAATGAGAAAACGTGATTTCGCACTTTCCGCGATTTTGACACTTTACTAAAATCGACGTCATTCTTGTTTGCATGAATCGATTCCGGATTTCAAGGTCGCGTTCGAAAGAGCATCGTTCAACGAAGAGAATGCGCGTAGGTAGAAGGCGATCCGTCGATTTTTGAATTTTTTACCGAATTTTAAAGTTGACCCTTCAAAAATGCAAAAAATTGATACTACCCCCCCTTTGCGTTTTTGCGATTTTCAGCCAAAAATCGAAGGGTCAACTTTGAAGGTCTGCGAAAAATTCAAAAATCAACGTATCGCCTTCTACCTTGCGGCATTCTCTTCGTCCAACGATTCTCTTTCGATCCCAAAAAGAAAATCCAGATACGGTCGATCCAAAAAAATGTAATCTCGATTTTAGTGAAGGCAAACGAAAAAACGGGTGGGGTCGTATTTAGGGCAAAAAAAAATTTTCGATTTCGGGAATACCCAAGACCCTATCCGATGGAAAATTTCCCGCTGATTCCAAAAATCACCATTGTTTGCCCGATAAATCAAAGATTCTAGGAGAAAAATGAGAAAACGTGATTTCGCACTTTCCGCGATTTTGACACTTTACTAAAATCGACGTCATTCTTGTTTGCATGAATCGATTCCGGATTTCAAGGTCGCGTTCGAAAGAGCATCGTTCAACGAAGAGAATGCGGGTAGGTAGAAGGCGATCCGTCGATTTTTGAATTTTTTACCGAATTTTAAAGTTGACCCTTCAAAAATGCAAAAAATTGATACTACCCCCCCTTTGCGTTTTTGCGATTTTCAGCCAAAAATCGAAGGGTCAACTTTGAAGGTCTGCGAAAAATTAAAAAATCAACGTATCGCCTTCTACCTTGCGGCATTCTCTTCGTCCAACGATTCTCTTTCGATCCCAAAAAGAAAATCCAGATTCGGTCGATCCAAAAAAATGTAATCTCGATTTTAGTGAAGGCAAACGAAAAAACGGGTGGGGTCGTATTTAGGGCAAAAAAAAATTTTCGATTTCGGGAATACCCAAGACCCTATCCGATGGAAAATTTCCCGCTGATTCCAAAAATCACCATTGTTTGCCCGATAAATCAAAGATTCTAGGAGAAAAATGAGAAAACGTGATTTCGCACTTTCCGCGATTTTGACACTTTACTAAAATCGACGTCATTCTTGTTTGCATGAATCGATTCCGGATTTCAAGGTCGCGTTCGAAAGAGCATCGTTCAACGAAGAGAATGCGGGTAGGTAGAAGGCGATCCGTCGATTTTTGAATTTTTTACCGAATTTTAAAGTTGACCCTTCAAAAATGCAAAAAATTGATACTACCCCCCCTTTGCGTTTTTGCGATTTTCAGCCAAAAATCGAAGGGTCAACTTTGAAGGTCTGCGAAAAATTAAAAAATCAACGTATCGCCTTCTACCTTGCGGCATTCTCTTCGTCCAACGATTCTCTTTCGATCCCAAAAAGAAAATCCAGATTCGGTCGATCCAAAAAAATGTAATCTCGATTTTAGTGAAGGCAAACGAAAAAACGGGTGGGGTCGTATTTAGGGCAAAAAAAAATTTTCGATTTCGGGAATACCCAAGACCCTATCCGATGGAAAATTTCCCGCTGATTCCAAAAATCACCATTGTTTGCCCGATAAATCAAAGATTCTAGGAGAAAAATGAGAAAACGTGATTTCGCACTTTCCGCGATTTTGACACTTTACTAAAATCGACGTCATTCTTGTTTGCATGAATCGATTCCGGATTTCAAGGTCGCGTTCGAAAGAGCATCGTTCAACGAAGAGAATGCGGGTAGGTAGAAGGCGATCCGTCGATTTTTGAATTTTTTACCGAATTTTAAAGTTGACCCTTCAAAAATGCAAAAAATTGATACTACCCCCCCTTTGCGTTTTTGCGATTTTCAGCCAAAAATCGAAGGGTCAACTTTGAAGGTCTGCGAAAAATTCAAAAATCAACGTATCGCCTTCTACCTTGCGGCGTTCTCTTCGTCCAACGATTCTCTTTCGATCCCAAAAAGAAAATCCAGATACGGTCGATCCAAAAAAATGTAATCTCGATTTTAGTGAAGGCAAACGAAAAAACGGGTGGGGTCGTATTTAGGGCAAAAAAAAATTTTCGATTTCGGGAATACCCAAGACCCTATCCGATGGAAAATTTCCCGCTGATTCCAAAAATCACCATTGTTTGCCCGATAAATCAAAGATTCTAGGAGAAAAATGAGAAAACGTGATTTCGCACTTTCCGCGATTTTGACACTTTACTAAAATCGACGTCATTCTTGTTTGCATGAATCGATTCCGGATTTCAAGGTCGCGTTCGAAAGAGCATCGTTCAACGAAGAGAATGCGGGTAGGTAGAAGGCGACCCGTCGATTTTTGAATTTTTTACCGAATTTTAAAGTTGACCCTTCAAAAATGCAAAAAATTGATACTACCCCCCCTTTGCGTTTTTGCGATTTTCAGCCAAAAATCGAAGGGTCAACTTTGAAGGTCTGCGAAAAATTCAAAAATCAACGTATCGCCTTCTACCTTGCGGCGTTCTCTTCGTCCAACGATTCTCTTTCGATCCCAAAAAGAAAATCCAGATACGGTCGATCCAAAAAAATGTAATCTCGATTTTAGTGAAGGCAAACGAAAAAACGGGTGGGGTCATATTTAGGGCAAAAAAAAATTTTCGATTTCGGGAATACCCAAGACCCTATCCGATGGAAAATTTCCCGCTGATTCCAAAAATCACCATTGTTTGCCCGATAAATCAAAGATTCTAGGAGAAAAATGAGAAAACGTGATTTCGCACTTTCCGCGATTTTGACACTTTACTAAAATCGACGTCATTCTTGTTTGCATGAATCGATTCCGGATTTCAAGGTCGCGTTCGAAAGAGCATCGTTCAACGAAGAGAATGCGGGTAGGTAGAAGGCGACCCGTCGATTTTTGAATTTTTTACCGAATTTTAAAGTTGACCCTTCAAAAATGCAAAAAATTGATACTACCCCCCCTTTGCGTTTTTGCGATTTTCAGCCAAAAATCGAAGGGTCAACTTTGAAGGTCTGCGAAAAATTAAAAAATCAACGTATCGCCTTCTACCTTGCGGCATTCTCTTCGTCCAACGATTCTCTTTCGATCCCAAAAAGAAAATCCAGATTCGGTCGATCCAAAAAAATGTAATCTCGATTTTAGTGAAGGCAAACGAAAAAACGGGTGGGGTCGTATTTAGGGCAAAAATAAATTTTCGATTTCGGGAATACCCAAGACCCTATCCGATGGAAAATTTCCCGCTGATTCCAAAAATCACCATTGTTTGCCCGATAAATCAAAGATTCTAGGAGAAAAATGAGAAAACGTGATTTCGCACTTTCCGCGATTTTGACACTTTACTAAAATCGATGTCATTCTTGTTTGCATGAATCGATTCCGGATTTCAAGGTCGCGTTCGAAAGAGCATCGTTCAACGAAGAGAATGCGCGTAGGTAGAAGGCGATCCGTCGATTTTTGAATTTTTTACCGAATTTTAAAGTTGACCCTTCAAAAATGCAAAAAATTGATACTACCCCCCCTTTGCGTTTTTGCGATTTTCAGCCAAAAATCGAAGGGTCAACTTTGAAGGTCTGCGAAAAATTCAAAAATCAACGTATCGCCTTCTACCTTGCGGCATTCTCTTCGTCCAACGATTCTCTTTCGATCCCAAAAAGAAAATCCAGATACGGTCGATCCAAAAAAATGTAATCTCGATTTTAGTGAAGGCAAACGAAAAAACGGGTGGGGTCGTATTTAGGGCAAAAAAAAATTTTCGATTTCGGGAATACCCAAGACCCTATCCGATGGAAAATTTCCCGCTGATTCCAAAAATCACCATTGTTTGCCCGATAAATCAAAGATTCTAGGAGAAAAATGAGAAAACGTGATTTCGCACTTTCCGCGATTTTGACACTTTACTAAAATCGACGTCATTCTTGTTTGCATGAATCGATTCCGGATTTCAAGGTCGCGTTCGAAAGAGCATCGTTCAACGAAGAGAATGCGGGTAGGTAGAAGGCGACCCGTCGATTTTTGAATTTTTTACCGAATTTTAAAGCTGACCCTTCAAAAATGCAAAAAATTGATACTACCCCCCCTTTGCGTTTTTGCGATTTTCAGCCAAAAATCGAAGGGTCAACTTTGAAGGTCTGCGAAAAATTCAAAAATCAACGTATCGCCTTCTACCTTGCGGCATTCTCTTCGTCCAACGATTCTCTTTCGATCCCAAAAAGAAAATCCAGATTCGGTCGATCCAAAAAAATGTAATCTCGATTTTAGTGAAGGCAAACGAAAAAACGGGTGGGGTCGTATTTAGGGCAAAAAAAAATTTTCGATTTCGGGAATACCCAAGACCCTATCCGATGGAAAATTTCCCGCTGATTCCAAAAATCACCATTGTTTGCCCGATAAATCAAAGATTCTACTAGAAAAATGAGAAAACGTGATTTCGCACTTTCCGCGATTTTGACACTTTACTAAAATCGACGTCATTCTTGTTTGCATGAATCGATTCCGGATTTCAAGGTCGCGTTGGAAAGAGCATCGTTCAACGAAGAGAATGCGGATAGGTAGAAGGCGATCCGTCGATTTTTGAATTTTTTACCGAATTTTAAAGCTGACCCTTCAAAAATGCAAAAAATTGATACTACCCCCCCTTTGCGTTTTTGCGATTTTCAGCCAAAAATCGAAGGGTCAACTTTGAAGGTCTGCGAAAAATTCAAAAATCAACGTATCGCCTTCTACCTTGCGGCATTCTCTTCGTCCAACGATTCTCTTTCGATCCCAAAAAGAAAATCCAGATTCGGTCGATCCAAAAAAATGTAATCTCGATTTTAGTGAAGGCAAACGAAAAAACGGGTGGGGTCGTATTTAGGGCAAAAAAAAATTTTCGATTTCGGGAATACCCAAGACCCTATCCGATGGAAAATTTCCCGCTGATTCCAAAAATCACCATTGTTTGCCCGATAAATCAAAGATTCTACTAGAAAAATGAGAAAACGTGATTTCGCACTTTCCGCGATTTTGACACTTTACTAAAATCGACGTCATTCTTGTTTGCATGAATCGATTCCGGATTTCAAGGTCGCGTTCGAAAGAGCATCGTTCAACGAAGAGAATGCGGGTAGGTAGAAGGCGACCCGTCGATTTTTGAATTTTTTACCGAATTTTAAAGCTGACCCTTCAAAAATGCAAAAAATTGATACTACCCCCCCTTTGCGTTTTTGCGATTTTCAGCCAAAAATCGAAGGGTCAACTTTGAAGGTCTGCGAAAAATTCAAAAATCAACGTATCGCCTTCTACCTTGCGGCATTCTCTTCGTCCAACGATTCTCTTTCGATCCCAAAAAGAAAATCCAGATTCGGTCGATCCAAAAAAATGTAATCTCGATTTTAGTGAAGGCAAACGAAAAAACGGGTGGGGTCGTATTTAGGGCAAAAAAAAATTTTCGATTTCGGGAATACCCAAGACCCTATCCGATGGAAAATTTCCCGCTGATTCCAAAAATCACCATTGTTTGCCCGATAAATCAAAGATTCTAGGAGAAAAATGAGAAAACGTGATTTCGCACTTTCCGCGATTTTGACACTTTACTAAAATCGACGTCATTCTTGTTTGCATGAATCGATTCCGGATTTCAAGGTCGCGTTCGAAAGAGCATCGTTCAACGAAGAGAATGCGCGTAGGTAGAAGGCGATCCGTCGATTTTTGAATTTTTTACCGAATTTTAAAGTTGAACCTTCAAAAATGCAAAAAATTGATACTACCCCCCCTTTGCGTTTTTGCGATTTTCAGCCAAAAATCGAAGGGTCAACTTTGAAGGTCTGCGAAAAATTAAAAAATCAACGTATCGCCTTCTACCTTGCGGCATTCTCTTCGTCCAACGATTCTCTTTCGATCCCAAAAAGAAAATCCAGATTCGGTCGATCCAAAAAAATGTAATCTCGATTTTAGTGAAGGCAAACGAAAAAACGGGTGGGGTCGTATTTAGGGCAAAAAAAAATTTTCGATTTCGGGAATACCCAAGACCCTATCCGATGGAAAATTTCCCGCTGATTCCAAAAATCACCATTGTTTGCCCGATAAATCAAAGATTCTAGGAGAAAAATGAGAAAACGTGATTTCGCACTTTCCGCGATTTTGACACTTTACTAAAATCGACGTCATTCTTGTTTGCATGAATCGATTCCGGATTTCAAGGTCGCGTTCGAAAGAGCATCGTTCAACGAAGAGAATGCGCGTAGGTAGAAGGCGATCCGTCGATTTTTGAATTTTTTACCGAATTTTAAAGTTGACCCTTCAAAAATGCAAAAAATTGATACTACCCCCCCTTTGCGTTTTTGCGATTTTCAGCCAAAAATCGAAGGGTCAACTTTGAAGGTCTGCGAAAAATTAAAAAATCAACGTATCGCCTTCTACCTTGCGGCATTCTCTTCGTCCAACGATTCTCTTTCGATCCCAAAAAGAAAATCCAGATTCGGTCGATCCAAAAAAATGTAATCTCGATTTTAGTGAAGGCAAACGAAAAAACGGGTGGGGTCGTATTTAGGGCAAAAAAAAATTTTCGATTTCGGGAATACCCAAGACCCTATCCGATGGAAAATTTCCCGCTGATTCCAAAAATCACCATTGTTTGCCCGATAAATCAAAGATTCTAGGAGAAAAATGAGAAAACGTGATTTCGCACTTTCCGCGATTTTGACACTTTACTAAAATCGACGTCATTCTTGTTTGCATGAATCGATTCCGGATTTCAAGGTCGCGTTCGAAAGAGCATCGTTCAACGAAGAGAATGCGCGTAGGTAGAAGGCGATCCGTCGATTTTTGAATTTTTTACCGAATTTTAAAGTTGACCCTTCAAAAATGCAAAAAATTGATACTACCCCCCCTTTGCGTTTTTGCGATTTTCAGCCAAAAATCGAAGGGTCAACTTTGAAGGTTTGCGAAAAATTAAAAAATCAACGTATCGCCTTCTACCTTGCGGCATTCTCTTCGTCCAACGATTCTCTTTCGATCCCAAAAAGAAAATCCAGATTCGGTCGATCCAAAAAAATGTAATCTCGATTTTAGTGAAGGCAAACGAAAAAACGGGTGGGGTCGTATTTAGGGCAAAAAAAAATTTTCGATTTCGGGAATACCCAAGACCCTATCCGATGGAAAATTTCCCGCTGATTCCAAAAATCACCATTGTTTGCCCGATAAATCAAAGATTCTAGGAGAAAAATGAGAAAACGTGATTTCGCACTTTCCGCGATTTTGACACTTTACTAAAATCGACGTCATTCTTGTTTGCATGAATCGATTCCGGATTTCAAGGTCGCGTTCGAAAGAGCATCGTTCAACGAAGAGAATGCGCGTAGGTAGAAGGCGATCCGTCGATTTTTGAATTTTTTACCGAATTTTAAAGTTGACCCTTCAAAAATGCAAAAAATTGATACTACCCCCCCTTTGCGTTTTTGCGATTTTCAGCCAAAAATCGAAGGGTCAACTTTGAAGGTCTGCGAAAAATTCAAAAATCAACGTATCGCCTTCTACCTTGCGGCGTTCTCTTCGTCCAACGATTCTCTTTCGATCCCAAAAAGAAAATCCAGATACGGTCGATCCAAAAAAATGTAATCTCGATTTTAGTGAAGGCAAACGAAAAAACGGGTGGGGTCATATTAAGGGCAAAAAAAAATTTTCGATTTCGGGAATACCCAAGACCCTATCCGATGGAAAATTTCCCGCTGATTCCAAAAATCACCATTGTTTGCCCGATAAATCAAAGATTCTAGGAGAAAAATGAGAAAACGTGATTTCGCACTTTCCGCGATTTTGACACTTTACTAAAATCGACGTCATTCTTGTTTGCATGAATCGATTCCGGATTTCAAGGTCGCGTTCGAAAGAGCATCGTTCAACGAAGAGAATGCGCGTAGGTAGAAGGCGATCCGTCGATTTTTGAATTTTTTACCGAATTTTAAAGTTGACCCTTCAAAAATGCAAAAAATTGATACTACCCCCCCTTTGCGTTTTTGCGATTTTCAGCCAAAAAACGAAGGGTCAACTTTGAAGGTCTGCGAAAAATTCAAAAATCAACGTATCGCCTTCTACCTTGCGGCATTCTCTTCGTCCAACGATTCTCTTTCGATCCCAAAAAGAAAATCCAGATACGGTCGATCCAAAAAAATGTAATCTCGATTTTAGTGAAGGCAAACGAAAAAACGGGTGGGGTCGTATTTAGGGCAAAAAAAAATTTTCGATTTCGGGAATACCCAAGACCCTATCCGATGGAAAATTTCCCGCTGATTCCAAAAATCACCATTGTTTGCCCGATAAATCAAAGATTCTAGGAGAAAAATGAGAAAACGTGATTTCGCACTTTCCCCGATTTTGACACTTTACTAAAATCGACGTCATTCTTGTTTGCATGAATCGATTCCGGATTTCAAGGTCGCGTTCGAAAGAGCATCGTTCAACGAAGAGAATGCGGGTAGGTAGAAGGCGATCCGTCGATTTTTGAATTTTTTACCGAATTTTAAAGCTGACCCTTCAAAAATGCAAAAAATTGATACTACCCCCCCTTTGCGTTTTTGCGATTTTCAGCCAAAAATCGAAGGGTCAACTTTGAAGGTCTGCGAAAAATTCAAAAATCAACGTATCGCCTTCTACCTTGCGGCATTCTCTTCGTCCAACGATTCTCTTTCGATCCCAAAAAGAAAATCCAGATACGGTCGATCCAAAAAAATGTAATCTCGATTTTAGTGAAGGCAAACGAAAAAACGGGTGGGGTCGTATTTAGGGCAAAAAAAAATTTTCGATTTCGGGAATACCCAAGACCCTATCCGATGGAAAATTTCCCGCTGATTGAAAAAATCACCATTGTTTGCCCGATAAATCAAAGATTCTAGGAGAAAAATGAGAAAACGTGATTTCGCACTTTCCCCGATTTTGACACTTTACTAAAATCGACGTCATTCTTGTTTGCATGAATCGATTCCGGATTTCAAGGTCGCGTTCGAAAGAGCATCGTTCAACGAAGAGAATGCGGGTAGGTAGAAGGCGACCCGTCGATTTTTGAATTTTTTACCGAATTTTAAAGCTGACCCTTCAAAAATGCAAAAAATTGATACTACCCCCCCTTTGCGTTTTTGCGATTTTCAGCCAAAAATCGAAGGGTCAACTTTGAAGGTCTGCGAAAAATTAAAAAATCAACGTATCGCCTTCTACCTTGCGGCGTTCTCTTCGTCCAACGATTCTCTTTCGATCCCAAAAAGAAAATCCAGATACGGTCGATCCAAAAAAATGTAATCTCGATTTTAGTGAAGGCAAACGAAAAAACGGGTGGGGTCGTATTTAGGGCAAAAAAAAATTTTCGATTTCGGGAATACCCAAGACCCTATCCGATGGAAAATTTCCCGCTGATTCCAAAAATCACCATTGTTTGCCCGATAAATCAAAGATTCTAGGAGAAAAATGAGAAAACGTGATTTCGCACTTTCCGCGATTTTGACACTTTACTAAAATCGACGTCATTCTTGTTTGCATGAATCGATTCCGGATTTCAAGGTCGCGTTCGAAAGAGCATCGTTCAACGAAGAGAATGCGGGTAGGTAGAAGGCGACCCGTCGATTTTTGAATTTTTTACCGAATTTTAAAGCTGACCCTTCAAAAATGCAAAAAATTGATACTACCCCCCCTTTGCGTTTTTGCGATTTTCAGCCAAAAATCGAAGGGTCAACTTTGAAGGTCTGCGAAAAATTCAAAAATCAACGTATCGCCTTCTACCTTGCGGCGTTCTCTTCGTCCAACGATTCTCTTTCGATCCCAAAAAGAAAATCCAGATACGGTCGATCCAAAAAAATGTAATCTCGATTTTAGTGAAGGCAAACGAAAAAACGGGTGGGGTCGTATTTAGGGCAAAAAAAAATTTTCGATTTCGGGAATACCCAAGACCCTATCCGATGGAAAATTTCCCGCTGATTCCAAAAATCACCATTGTTTGCCCGATAAATCAAAGATTCTAGGAGAAAAATGAGAAAACGTGATTTCGCACTTTCCGCGATTTTGACACTTTACTAAAATCGACGTCATTCTTGTTTGCATGAATCGATTCCGGATTTCAAGGTCGCGTTCGAAAGAGCATCGTTCAACGAAGAGAATGCGATTAGGTAGAAGGCGATCCGTCGATTTTTGAATTTTTTACCGAATTTTAAAGTTGACCCTTCAAAAATGCAAAAAATTGATACTACCCCCCCTTTGCGTTTTTGCGATTTTCAGCCAAAAATCGAAGGGTCAACTTTGAAGGTCTGCGAAAAATTCAAAAATCAACGTATCGCCTTCTACCTTGCGGCGTTCTCTTCGTCCAACGATTCTCTTTCGATCCCAAAAAGAAAATCCAGATACGGTCGATCCAAAAAAATGTAATCTCGATTTTAGTGAAGGCAAACGAAAAAACGGGTGGGGTCGTATTTAGGGCAAAAAAAAATTTTCGATTTCGGGAATACCCAAGACCCTATCCGATGGAAAATTTCCCGCTGATTCCAAAAATCACCATTGTTTGCCCGATAAATCAAAGATTCTAGGAGAAAAATGAGAAAACGTGATTTCGCACTTTCCGCGATTTTGACACTTTACTAAAATCGACGTCATTCTTGTTTGCATGAATCGATTCCGGATTTCAAGGTCGCGTTCGAAAGAGCATCGTTCAACGAAGAGAATGCGCGTAGGTAGAAGGCGATCCGTCGATTTTTGAATTTTTTACCGAATTTTAAAGTTGACCCTTCAAAAATGCAAAAAATTGATACTACCCCCCCTTTGCGTTTTTGCGATTTTCAGCCAAAAATCGAAGGGTCAACTTTGAAGGTCTGCGAAAAATTCAAAAATCAACGTATCGCCTTCTACCTTGCGGCATTCTCTTCGTCCAACGATTCTCTTTCGATCCCAAAAAGAAAATCCAGATACGGTCGATCCAAAAAAATGTAATCTCGATTTTAGTGAAGGCAAACGAAAAAACGGGTGGGGTCGTATTTAGGGCAAAAAAAAATTTTCGATTTCGGGAATACCCAAGACCCTATCCGATGGAAAATTTCCCGCTGATTCCAAAAATTACCATTGTTTGCCCGATAAATCAAAGATTCTAGGAGAAAAATGAGAAAACGTGATTTCGCACTTTCCGCGATTTTGACACTTTACTAAAATCGACGTCATTCTTGTTTGCATGAATCGATTCCGGATTTCAAGGTCGCGTTCGAAAGAGCATCGTTCAACGAAGAGAATGCGGGTAGGTAGAAGGCGATCCGTCGATTTTTGAATTTTTTACCGAATTTTAAAGCTGACCCTTCAAAAATGCAAAAAATTGATACTACCCCCCCTTTGCGTTTTTGCGATTTTCAGCCAAAAATCGAAGGGTCAACTTTGAAGGTCTGCGAAAAATTCAAAAATCAACGTATCGCCTTCTACCTTGCGGCATTCTCTTCGTCCAACGATTCTCTTTCGATCCCAAAAAGAAAATCCAGATACGGTCGATCCAAAAAAATGTAATCTCGATTTTAGTGAAGGCAAACGAAAAAACGGGTGGGGTCGTATTTAGGGCAAAAAAAAATTTTCGATTTCGGGAATACCCAAGACCCTATCCGATGGAAAATTTCCCGCTGATTCCAAAAATCACCATTGTTTGCCCGATAAATCAAAGATTCTAGGAGAAAAATGAGAAAACGTGATTTCGCACTTTCCGCGATTTTGACACTTTACTAAAATCGACGTCATTCTTGTTTGCATGAATCGCTTCCGGATTTCAAGGTCGCGTTCGAAAGAGCATCGTTCAACGAAGAGAATGCGGGTAGGTAGAAGGCGATCCGTCGATTTTTGAATTTTTTACCGAATTTTAAAGCTGACCCTTCAAAAATGCAAAAAATTGATACTACCCCCCCTTTGCGTTTTTGCGATTTTCAGCCAAAAATCGAAGGGTCAACTTTGAAGGTCTGCGAAAAATTCAAAAATCAACGTATCGCCTTCTACCTTGCGGCGTTCTCTTCGTCCAACGATTCTCTTTCGATCCCAAAAAGAAAATCCAGGTTCGGTCGATCCAAAAAAATGTAATCTCGATTTTAGTGAAGGCAAACGAAAAAACGGGTGGGGTCGTATTTAGGGCAAAAAAAAATTTTCGATTTCGGGAATACCCAAGACCCTATCCGATGGAAAATTTCCCGCTGATTCCAAAAATTACCATTGTTTGCCCGATAAATCAAAGATTCTAGGAGAAAAATGAGAAAACGTGATTTCGCACTTTCCGCGATTTTGACACTTTACTAAAATCGACGTCATTCTTGTTTGCATGAATCGATTCCGGATTTCAAGGTCGCGTTCGAAAGAGCATCGTTCAACGAAGAGAATGCGGGTAGGTAGAAGGCGATCCGTCGATTTTTGAATTTTTTACCGAATTTTAAAGCTGACCCTTCAAAAATGCAAAAAATTGATACTATCCCCCTTTGCGTTTTTGCGATTTTCAGCCAAAAATCGAAGGGTCAACTTTGAAGGTCTGCGAAAAATTCAAAAATCAACGTATCGCCTTCTACCTTGCGGCATTCTCTTCGTCCAACGATTCTCTTTCGATCCCAAAAAGAAAATCCAGATACGGTCGATCCAAAAAAATGTAATCTCGATTTTAGTGAAGGCAAACGAAAAAACGGGTGGGGTCGTATTTAGGGCAAAAAAAAATTTTCGATTTCGGGAATACCCAAGACCCTATCCGATGGAAAATTTCCCGCTGATTCCAAAAATCACCATTGTTTGCCCGATAAATCAAAGATTCTAGGAGAAAAATGAGAAAACGTGATTTCGCACTTTCCGCGATTTTGACACTTTACTAAAATCGACGTCATTCTTGTTTGCATGAATCGATTCCGGATTTCAAGGTCGCGTTCGAAAGAGCATCGTTCAACGAAGAGAATGCGGGTAGGTAGAAGGCGATCCGTCGATTTTTGAATTTTTTACCGAATTTTAAAGCTGACCCTTCAAAAATGCAAAAAATTGATACTACCCCCCCTTTGCGTTTTTGCGATTTTCAGCCAAAAATCGAAGGGTCAACTTTGAAGGTCTGCGAAAAATTCAAAAATCAACGTATCGCCTTCTACCTTGCGGTATTCTCTTCGTCCAACGATTCTCTTTCGATCCCAAAAAGAAAATCCAGATACGGTCGATCCAAAAAAATGTAATCTCGATTTTAGTGAAGGCAAACGAAAAAACGGGTGGGGTCGTATTTAGGGCAAAAAAAAATTTTCGATTTCGGGAATACCCAAGACCCTATCCGATGGAAAATTTCCCGCTGATTCCAAAAATCACCATTGTTTGCCCGATAAATCAAAGATTCTAGGAGAAAAATGAGAAAACGTGATTTCGCACTTTCCGCGATTTTGACACTTTACTAAAATCGACGTCATTCTTGTTTGCATGAATCGCTTCCGGATTTCAAGGTCGCGTTCGAAAGAGCATCGTTCAACGAAGAGAATGCGGGTAGGTAGAAGGCGATCCGTCGATTTTTGAATTTTTTACCGAATTTTAAAGCTGACCCTTCAAAAATGCAAAAAATTGATACTACCCCCCCTTTGCGTTTTTGCGATTTTCAGCCAAAAATCGAAGGGTCAACTTTGAAGGTCTGCGAAAAATTCAAAAATCAACGTATCGCCTTCTACCTTGCGGCGTTCTCTTCGTCCAACGATTCTCTTTCGATCCCAAAAAGAAAATCCAGGTTCGGTCGATCCAAAAAAATGTAATCTCGATTTTAGTGAAGGCAAACGAAAAAACGGGTGGGGTCGTATTTAGGGCAAAAAAAAATTTTCGATTTCGGGAATACCCAAGACCCTATCCGATGGAAAATTTCCCGCTGATTCCAAAAATCACCATTGTTTGCCCGATAAATCAAAGATTCTAGGAGAAAAATGAGAAAACGTGATTTCGCACTTTCCCCGATTTTGACACTTTACTAAAATCGACGTCATTCTTGTTTGCATGAATCGATTCCGGATTTCAAGGTCGCGTTCGAAAGAGCATCGTTCAACGAAGAGAATGCGGGTAGGTAGAAGGCGATCCGTCGATTTTTGAATTTTTTACCGAATTTTAAAGTTGACCCTTCAAAAATGCAAAAAATTGATACTACCCCCCCTTTGCGTTTTTGCGATTTTCAGCCAAAAATCGAAGGGTCAACTTTGAAGGTCTGCGAAAAATTCAA
Source organism: Pimpla rufipes (assembly GCA_963932165.1). Lineage (NCBI taxonomy): Eukaryota > Metazoa > Arthropoda > Insecta > Hymenoptera > Ichneumonidae > Pimpla > Pimpla rufipes. Next base: position 14,134,753 of record OZ010635.1, read on the forward strand.
AAATCAACGTATCGCCTTCTACCTTGCGGCATTCTCTTCGTCCAACGATTCTCTTTCGATCCCAAAAAGAAAATCCAGATACGGTCGATCCAAAAAAATGTAATCTCGATTTTAGTGAAGGCAAACGAAAAAACGGGTGGGGTCGTATTTAGGGCAAAAAAAAATTTTCGATTTCGGGAATACCCAAGACCCTATCCGATGGAAAATTTCCCGCTGATTGAAAAAATCACCATTGTTTGCCCGATAAATCAAATATTCTAGGAGAAAAATGAGAAAACGTGATTTCGCACTTTCCGCGATTTTGACACTTTACTAAAATCGACGTCATTCTTGTTTGCATGAATCGCTTCCGGATTTCAAGGTCGCGTTCGAAAGAGCATCGTTCAACGAAGAGAATGCGGGTAGGTAGAAGGCGATCCGTCGATTTTTGAATTTTTTACCGAATTTTAAAGTTGACCCTTCAAAAATGCAAAAAATTGATACTACCCCCCCTTTGCGTTTTTGCGATTTTCAGCCAAAAATCGAAGGGTCAACTTTGAAGGTCTGCGAAAAATTAAAAAATCAACGTATCGCCTTCTACCTTGCGGCATTCTCTTCGTCCAACGATTCTCTTTCGATCCCAAAAAGAAAATCCAGATTCGGTCGATCCAAAAAAATGTAATCTCGATTTTAGTGAAGGCAAACGAAAAAACGGGTGGGGTCGTATTTAGGGCAAAAAAAAATTTTCGATTTCGGGAATACCCAAGACCCTATCCGATGGAAAATTTCCCGCTGATTCCAAAAATCACCATTGTTTGCCCGATAAATCAAAGATTCTAGGAGAAAAATGAGAAAACGTGATTTCGCACTTTCCGCGATTTTGACACTTTACTAAAATCGACGTCATTCTTGTTTGCATGAATCGATTCCGGATTTCAAGGTCGCGTTCGAAAGAGCATCGTTCAACGAAGAGAATGCGGGTAGGTAGAAGGCGATCCGTCGATTTTTGAATTTTTTACCGAATTTTAAAGTTGACCCTTCAAAAATGCAAAAAATTGATACTACCCCCCCTTTGCGTTTTTGCGATTTTCAGCCAAAAATCGAAGGGTCAACTTTGAAGGTCTGCGAAAAATTCAAAAATCAACGTATCGCCTTCTACCTTGCGGCGTTCTCTTCGTCCAACGATTCTCTTTCGATCCCAAAAAGAAAATCCAGATACGGTCGATCCAAAAAAATGTAATCTCGATTTTAGTGAAGGCAAACGAAAAAACGGGTGGGGTCATATTAAGGGCAAAAAAAAATTTTCGATTTCGGGAATACCCAAGACCCTATCCGATGGAAAATTTCCCGCTGATTCCAAAAATCACCATTGTTTGCCCGATAAATCAAAGATTCTAGGAGAAAAATGAGAAAACGTGATTTCGCACTTTCCGCGATTTTGACACTTTACTAAAATCGACGTCATTCTTGTTTGCATGAATCGATTCCGGATTTCAAGGTCGCGTTCGAAAGAGCATCGTTCAACGAAGAGAATGCGGGTAGGTAGAAGGCGATCCGTCGATTTTTGAATTTTTTACCGAATTTTAAAGCTGACCCTTCAAAAATGCAAAAAATTGATACTACCCCCCCTTTGCGTTTTTGCGATTTTCAGCCAAAAATCGAAGGGTCAGCTTTGAAGGTCTGCGAAAAATTCAAAAATCAACGTATCGCCTTCTACCTTGCGGCATTCTCTTCGTCCAACGATTCTCTTTCGATCCCAAAAAGAAAATCCAGATACGGTCGATCCAAAAAAATGTAATCTCGATTTTAGTGAAGGCAAACGAAAAAACGGGTGGGGTCGTATTTAGGGCAAAAAAAAATTTTCGATTTCGGGAATACCCAAGACCCTATCCGATGGAAAATTTCCCGCTGATTGAAAAAATCACCATTGTTTGCCCGATAAATCAAAGATTCTAGGAGAAAAATGAGAAAACGTGATTTCGCACTTTCCCCGATTTTGACACTTTACTAAAATCGACGTCATTCTTGTTTGCATGAATCGATTCCGGATTTCAAGGTCGCGTTCGAAAGAGCATCGTTCAACGAAGAGAATGCGGGTAGGTAGAAGGCGACCCGTCGATTTTTGAATTTTTTACCGAATTTTAAAGCTGACCCTTCAAAAATGCAAAAAATTGATACTACCCCCCCTTTGCGTTTTTGCGATTTTCAGCCAAAAATCGAAGGGTCAACTTTGAAGGTCTGCGAAAAATTCAAAAATCAACGTATCGCCTTCTACCTTGCGGCGTTCTCTTCGTCCAACGATTCTCTTTCGATCCCAAAAAGAAAATCCAGATACGGTCGATCCAAAAAAATGTAATCTCGATTTTAGTGAAGGCAAACGAAAAAACGGGTGGGGTCGTATTTAGGGCAAAAAAAAATTTTCGATTTCGGGAATACCCAAGACCCTATCCGATGGAAAATTTCCCGCTGATTCCAAAAATCACCATTGTTTGCCCGATAAATCAAAGATTCTAGGAGAAAAATGAGAAAACGTGATTTCGCACTTTCCGCGATTTTGACACTTTACTAAAATCGACGTCATTCTTGTTTGCATGAATCGATTCCGGATTTCAAGGTCGCGTTCGAAAGAGCATCGTTCAACGAAGAGAATGCGGGTAGGTAGAAGGCGACCCGTCGATTTTTGAATTTTTTACCGAATTTTAAAGTTGACCCTTCAAAAATGCAAAAAATTGATACTACCCCCCCTTTGCGTTTTTGCGATTTTCAGCCAAAAATCGAAGGGTCAACTTTGAAGGTCTGCGAAAAATTAAAAAATCAACGTATCGCCTTCTACCTTGCGGCATTCTCTTCGTCCAACGATTCTCTTTCGATCCCAAAAAGAAAATCCAGATTCGGTCGATCCAAAAAAATGTAATCTCGATTTTAGTGAAGGCAAACGAAAAAACGGGTGGGGTCGTATTTAGGGCAAAAAAAAATTTTCGATTTCGGGAATACCCAAGACCCTATCCGATGGAAAATTTCCCGCTGATTCCAAAAATCACCATTGTTTGCCCGATAAATCAAAGATTCTAGGAGAAAAATGAGAAAACGTGATTTCGCACTTTCCGCGATTTTGACACTTTACTAAAATCGACGTCATTCTTGTTTGCATGAATCGATTCCGGATTTCAAGGTCGCGTTCGAAAGAGCATCGTTCAACGAAGAGAATGCGCGTAGGTAGAAGGCGATCCGTCGATTTTTGAATTTTTTACCGAATTTTAAAGTTGACCCTTCAAAAATGCAAAAAATTGATACTACCCCCCCTTTGCGTTTTTGCGATTTTCAGCCAAAAATCGAAGGGTCAACTTTGAAGGTCTGCGAAAAATTAAAAAATCAACGTATCGCCTTCTACCTTGCGGCATTCTCTTCGTCCAACGATTCTCTTTCGATCCCAAAAAGAAAATCCAGATTCGGTCGATCCAAAAAAATGTAATCTCGATTTTAGTGAAGGCAAACGAAAAAACGGGTGGGGTCGTATTTAGGGCAAAAAAAAATTTTCGATTTCGGGAATACCCAAGACCCTATCCGATGGAAAATTTCCCGCTGATTCCAAAAATCACCATTGTTTGCCCGATAAATCAAAGATTCTAGGAGAAAAATGAGAAAACGTGATTTCGCACTTTCCGCGATTTTGACACTTTACTAAAATCGACGTCATTCTTGTTTGCATGAATCGATTCCGGATTTCAAGGTCGCGTTCGAAAGAGCATCGTTCAACGAAGAGAATGCGCGTAGGTAGAAGGCGATCCGTCGATTTTTGAATTTTTTACCGAATTTTAAAGTTGACCCTTCAAAAATGCAAAAAATTGATACTACCCCCCCTTTGCGTTTTTGCGATTTTCAGCCAAAAATCGAAGGGTCAACTTTGAAGGTCTGCGAAAAATTAAAAAATCAACGTATCGCCTTCTACCTTGCGGCATTCTCTTCGTCCAACGATTCTCTTTCGATCCCAAAAAGAAAATCCAGATTCGGTCGATCCAAAAAAATGTAATCTCGATTTTAGTGAAGGCAAACGAAAAAACGGGTGGGGTCGTATTTAGGGCAAAAAAAAATTTTCGATTTCGGGAATACCCAAGACCCTATCCGATGGAAAATTTCCCGCTGATTCCAAAAATCACCATTGTTTGCCCGATAAATCAAAGATTCTAGGAGAAAAATGAGAAAACGTGATTTCGCACTTTCCGCGATTTTGACACTTTACTAAAATCGACGTCATTCTTGTTTGCATGAATCGATTCCGGATTTCAAGGTCGCGTTCGAAAGAGCATCGTTCAACGAAGAGAATGCGCGTAGGTAGAAGGCGATCCGTCGATTTTTGAATTTTTTACCGAATTTTAAAGTTGACCCTTCAAAAATGCAAAAAATTGATACTACCCCCCCTTTGCGTTTTTGCGATTTTCAGCCAAAAATCGAAGGGTCAACTTTGAAGGTCTGCGAAAAATTCAAAAATCAACGTATCGCCTTCTACCTTGCGGCGTTCTCTTCGTCCAACGATTCTCTTTCGATCCCAAAAAGAAAATCCAGATACGGTCGATCCAAAAAAATGTAATCTCGATTTTAGTGAAGGCAAACGAAAAAACGGGTGGGGTCATATTAAGGGCAAAAAAAAATTTTCGATTTCGGGAATACCCAAGACCCTATCCGATGGAAAATTTCCCGCTGATTCCAAAAATCACCATTGTTTGCCCGATAAATCAAAGATTCTAGGAGAAAAATGAGAAAACGTGATTTCGCACTTTCCCCGATTTTGACACTTTACTAAAATCGACGTCATTCTTGTTTGCATGAATCGATTCCGGATTTCAAGGTCGCGTTCGAAAGAGCATCGTTCAACGAAGAGAATGCGGGTAGGTAGAAGGCGATCCGTCGATTTTTGAATTTTTTACCGAATTTTAAAGCTGACCCTTCAAAAATGCAAAAAATTGATACTACCCCCCCTTTGCGTTTTTGCGATTTTCAGCCAAAAATCGAAGGGTCAACTTTGAAGGTCTGCGAAAAATTCAAAAATCAACGTATCGCCTTCTACCTTGCGGCATTCTCTTCGTCCAACGATTCTCTTTCGATCCCAAAAAGAAAATCCAGATACGGTCGATCCAAAAAAATGTAATCTCGATTTTAGTGAAGGCAAACGAAAAAACGGGTGGGGTCGTATTTAGGGCAAAAAAAAATTTTCGATTTCGGGAATACCCAAGACCCTATCCGATGGAAAATTTCCCGCTGATTGAAAAAATCACCATTGTTTGCCCGATAAATCAAAGATTCTAGGAGAAAAATGAGAAAACGTGATTTCGCACTTTCCCCGATTTTGACACTTTACTAAAATCGACGTCATTCTTGTTTGCATGAATCGATTCCGGATTTCAAGGTCGCGTTCGAAAGAGCATCGTTCAACGAAGAGAATGCGGGTAGGTAGAAGGCGACCCGTCGATTTTTGAATTTTTTACCGAATTTTAAAGCTGACCCTTCAAAAATGCAAAAAATTGATACTACCCCCCCTTTGCGTTTTTGCGATTTTCAGCCAAAAATCGAAGGGTCAACTTTGAAGGTCTGCGAAAAATTAAAAAATCAACGTATCGCCTTCTACCTTGCGGCGTTCTCTTCGTCCAACGATTCTCTTTCGATCCCAAAAAGAAAATCCAGATACGGTCGATCCAAAAAAATGTAATCTCGATTTTAGTGAAGGCAAACGAAAAAACGGGTGGGGTCGTATTTAGGGCAAAAAAAAATTTTCGATTTCGGGAATACCCAAGACCCTATCCGATGGAAAATTTCCCGCTGATTCCAAAAATCACCATTGTTTGCCCGATAAATCAAAGATTCTAGGAGAAAAATGAGAAAACGTGATTTCGCACTTTCCGCGATTTTGACACTTTACTAAAATCGACGTCATTCTTGTTTGCATGAATCGATTCCGGATTTCAAGGTCGCGTTCGAAAGAGCATCGTTCAACGAAGAGAATGCGGGTAGGTAGAAGGCGACCCGTCGATTTTTGAATTTTTTACCGAATTTTAAAGCTGACCCTTCAAAAATGCAAAAAATTGATACTACCCCCCCTTTGCGTTTTTGCGATTTTCAGCCAAAAATCGAAGGGTCAACTTTGAAGGTCTGCGAAAAATTCAAAAATCAACGTATCGCCTTCTACCTTGCGGCGTTCTCTTCGTCCAACGATTCTCTTTCGATCCCAAAAAGAAAATCCAGATACGGTCGATCCAAAAAAATGTAATCTCGATTTTAGTGAAGGCAAACGAAAAAACGGGTGGGGTCGTATTTAGGGCAAAAAAAAATTTTCGATTTCGGGAATACCCAAGACCCTATCCGATGGAAAATTTCCCGCTGATTCCAAAAATCACCATTGTTTGCCCGATAAATCAAAGATTCTAGGAGAAAAATGAGAAAACGTGATTTCGCACTTTCCGCGATTTTGACACTTTACTAAAATCGACGTCATTCTTGTTTGCATGAATCGATTCCGGATTTCAAGGTCGCGTTCGAAAGAGCATCGTTCAACGAAGAGAATGCGATTAGGTAGAAGGCGATCCGTCGATTTTTGAATTTTTTACCGAATTTTAAAGTTGACCCTTCAAAAATGCAAAAAATTGATACTACCCCCCCTTTGCGTTTTTGCGATTTTCAGCCAAAAATCGAAGGGTCAACTTTGAAGGTCTGCGAAAAATTCAAAAATCAACGTATCGCCTTCTACCTTGCGGCGTTCTCTTCGTCCAACGATTCTCTTTCGATCCCAAAAAGAAAATCCAGATACGGTCGATCCAAAAAAATGTAATCTCGATTTTAGTGAAGGCAAACGAAAAAACGGGTGGGGTCGTATTTAGGGCAAAAAAAAATTTTCGATTTCGGGAATACCCAAGACCCTATCCGATGGAAAATTTCCCGCTGATTCCAAAAATCACCATTGTTTGCCCGATAAATCAAAGATTCTAGGAGAAAAATGAGAAAACGTGATTTCGCACTTTCCGCGATTTTGACACTTTACTAAAATCGACGTCATTCTTGTTTGCATGAATCGATTCCGGATTTCAAGGTCGCGTTCGAAAGAGCATCGTTCAACGAAGAGAATGCGCGTAGGTAGAAGGCGATCCGTCGATTTTTGAATTTTTTACCGAATTTTAAAGTTGACCCTTCAAAAATGCAAAAAATTGATACTACCCCCCCTTTGCGTTTTTGCGATTTTCAGCCAAAAATCGAAGGGTCAACTTTGAAGGTCTGCGAAAAATTCAAAAATCAACGTATCGCCTTCTACCTTGCGGCATTCTCTTCGTCCAACGATTCTCTTTCGATCCCAAAAAGAAAATCCAGATACGGTCGATCCAAAAAAATGTAATCTCGATTTTAGTGAAGGCAAACGAAAAAACGGGTGGGGTCGTATTTAGGGCAAAAAAAAATTTTCGATTTCGGGAATACCCAAGACCCTATCCGATGGAAAATTTCCCGCTGATTCCAAAAATTACCATTGTTTGCCCGATAAATCAAAGATTCTAGGAGAAAAATGAGAAAACGTGATTTCGCACTTTCCGCGATTTTGACACTTTACTAAAATCGACGTCATTCTTGTTTGCATGAATCGATTCCGGATTTCAAGGTCGCGTTCGAAAGAGCATCGTTCAACGAAGAGAATGCGGGTAGGTAGAAGGCGATCCGTCGATTTTTGAATTTTTTACCGAATTTTAAAGCTGACCCTTCAAAAATGCAAAAAATTGATACTACCCCCCCTTTGCGTTTTTGCGATTTTCAGCCAAAAATCGAAGGGTCAACTTTGAAGGTCTGCGAAAAATTCAAAAATCAACGTATCGCCTTCTACCTTGCGGCATTCTCTTCGTCCAACGATTCTCTTTCGATCCCAAAAAGAAAATCCAGATACGGTCGATCCAAAAAAATGTAATCTCGATTTTAGTGAAGGCAAACGAAAAAACGGGTGGGGTCGTATTTAGGGCAAAAAAAAATTTTCGATTTCGGGAATACCCAAGACCCTATCCGATGGAAAATTTCCCGCTGATTCCAAAAATCACCATTGTTTGCCCGATAAATCAAAGATTCTAGGAGAAAAATGAGAAAACGTGATTTCGCACTTTCCGCGATTTTGACACTTTACTAAAATCGACGTCATTCTTGTTTGCATGAATCGCTTCCGGATTTCAAGGTCGCGTTCGAAAGAGCATCGTTCAACGAAGAGAATGCGGGTAGGTAGAAGGCGATCCGTCGATTTTTGAATTTTTTACCGAATTTTAAAGCTGACCCTTCAAAAATGCAAAAAATTGATACTACCCCCCCTTTGCGTTTTTGCGATTTTCAGCCAAAAATCGAAGGGTCAACTTTGAAGGTCTGCGAAAAATTCAAAAATCAACGTATCGCCTTCTACCTTGCGGCGTTCTCTTCGTCCAACGATTCTCTTTCGATCCCAAAAAGAAAATCCAGGTTCGGTCGATCCAAAAAAATGTAATCTCGATTTTAGTGAAGGCAAACGAAAAAACGGGTGGGGTCGTATTTAGGGCAAAACAAAATTTTCGATTTCGGGAATACCCAAGACCCTATCCGATGGAAAATTTCCCGCTGATTCCAAAAATTACCATTGTTTGCCCGATAAATCAAAGATTCTAGGAGAAAAATGAGAAAACGTGATTTCGCACTTTCCGCGATTTTGACACTTTACTAAAATCGACGTCATTCTTGTTTGCATGAATCGATTCCGGATTTCAAGGTCGCGTTCGAAAGAGCATCGTTCAACGAAGAGAATGCGGGTAGGTAGAAGGCGATCCGTCGATTTTTGAATTTTTTACCGAATTTTAAAGCTGACCCTTCAAAAATGCAAAAAATTGATACTATCCCCCTTTGCGTTTTTGCGATTTTCAGCCAAAAATCGAAGGGTCAACTTTGAAGGTCTGCGAAAAATTCAAAAATCAACGTATCGCCTTCTACCTTGCGGCATTCTCTTCGTCCAACGATTCTCTTTCGATCCCAAAAAGAAAATCCAGATACGGTCGATCCAAAAAAATGTAATCTCGATTTTAGTGAAGGCAAACGAAAAAACGGGTGGGGTCGTATTTAGGGCAAAAAAAAATTTTCGATTTCGGGAATACCCAAGACCCTATCCGATGGAAAATTTCCCGCTGATTCCAAAAATCACCATTGTTTGCCCGATAAATCAAAGATTCTAGGAGAAAAATGAGAAAACGTGATTTCGCACTTTCCGCGATTTTGACACTTTACTAAAATCGACGTCATTCTTGTTTGCATGAATCGATTCCGGATTTCAAGGTCGCGTTCGAAAGAGCATCGTTCAACGAAGAGAATGCGGGTAGGTAGAAGGCGATCCGTCGATTTTTGAATTTTTTACCGAATTTTAAAGTTGACCCTTCAAAAATGCAAAAAATTGATACTACCCCCCCTTTGCGTTTTTGCGATTTTCAGCCAAAAATCGAAGGGTCAACTTTGAAGGTCTGCGAAAAATTCAAAAATCAACGTATCGCCTTCTACCTTGCGGCATTCTCTTCGTCCAACGATTCTCTTTCGATCCCAAAAAGAAAATCCAGATACGGTCGATCCAAAAAAATGTAATCTCGATTTTAGTGAAGGCAAACGAAAAAACGGGTGGGGTCGTATTTAGGGCAAAAAAAAATTTTCGATTTCGGGAATACCCAAGACCCTATCCGATGGAAAATTTCCCGCTGATTGAAAAAATCACCATTGTTTGCCCGATAAATCAAATATTCTAGGAGAAAAATGAGAAAACGTGATTTCGCACTTTCCGCGATTTTGACACTTTACTAAAATCGACGTCATTCTTGTTTGCATGAATCGCTTCCGGATTTCAAGGTCGCGTTCGAAAGAGCATCGTTCAACGAAGAGAATGCGGGTAGGTAGAAGGCGATCCGTCGATTTTTGAATTTTTTACCGAATTTTAAAGTTGACCCTTCAAAAATGCAAAAAATTGATACTACCCCCCCTTTGCGTTTTTGCGATTTTCAGCCAAAAATCGAAGGGTCAACTTTGAAGGTCTGCGAAAAATTAAAAAATCAACGTATCGCCTTCTACCTTGCGGCATTCTCTTCGTCCAACGATTCTCTTTCGATCCCAAAAAGAAAATCCAGATTCGGTCGATCCAAAAAAATGTAATCTCGATTTTAGTGAAGGCAAACGAAAAAACGGGTGGGGTCGTATTTAGGGCAAAAAAAAATTTTCGATTTCGGGAATACCCAAGACCCTATCCGATGGAAAATTTCCCGCTGATTCCAAAAATCACCATTGTTTGCCCGATAAATCAAAGATTCTAGGAGAAAAATGAGAAAACGTGATTTCGCACTTTCCGCGATTTTGACACTTTACTAAAATCGACGTCATTCTTGTTTGCATGAATCGATTCCGGATTTCAAGGTCGCGTTCGAAAGAGCATCGTTCAACGAAGAGAATGCGGGTAGGTAGAAGGCGATCCGTCGATTTTTGAATTTTTTACCGAATTTTAAAGTTGACCCTTCAAAAATGCAAAAAATTGATACTACCCCCCCTTTGCGTTTTTGCGATTTTCAGCCAAAAATCGAAGGGTCAACTTTGAAGGTCTGCGAAAAATTCAAAAATCAACGTATCGCCTTCTACCTTGCGGCGTTCTCTTCGTCCAACGATTCTCTTTCGATCCCAAAAAGAAAATCCAGATACGGTCGATCCAAAAAAATGTAATCTCGATTTTAGTGAAGGCAAACGAAAAAACGGGTGGGGTCATATTAAGGGCAAAAAAAAATTTTCGATTTCGGGAATACCCAAGACCCTATCCGATGGAAAATTTCCCGCTGATTCCAAAAATCACCATTGTTTGCCCGATAAATCAAAGATTCTAGGAGAAAAATGAGAAAACGTGATTTCGCACTTTCCGCGATTTTGACACTTTACTAAAATCGACGTCATTCTTGTTTGCATGAATCGATTCCGGATTTCAAGGTCGCGTTCGAAAGAGCATCGTTCAACGAAGAGAATGCGGGTAGGTAGAAGGCGATCCGTCGATTTTTGAATTTTTTACCGAATTTTAAAGCTGACCCTTCAAAAATGCAAAAAATTGATACTACCCCCCCTTTGCGTTTTTGCGATTTTCAGCCAAAAATCGAAGGGTCAACTTTGAAGGTCTGCGAAAAATTCAAAAATCAACGTATCGCCTTCTACCTTGCGGCATTCTCTTCGTCCAACGATTCTCTTTCGATCCCAAAAAGAAAATCCAGATACGGTCGATCCAAAAAAATGTAATCTCGATTTTAGTGAAGGCAAACGAAAAAACGGGTGGGGTCGTATTTAGGGCAAAAAAAAATTTTCGATTTCGGGAATACCCAAGACCCTATCCGATGGAAAATTTCCCGCTGATTGAAAAAATCACCATTGTTTGCCCGATAAATCAAAGATTCTAGGAGAAAAATGAGAAAACGTGATTTCGCACTTTCCCCGATTTTGACACTTTACTAAAATCGACGTCATTCTTGTTTGCATGAATCGATTCCGGATTTCAAGGTCGCGTTCGAAAGAGCATCGTTCAACGAAGAGAATGCGGGTAGGTAGAAGGCGACCCGTCGATTTTTGAATTTTTTACCGAATTTTAAAGCTGACCCTTCAAAAATGCAAAAAATTGATACTACCCCCCCTTTGCGTTTTTGCGATTTTCAGCCAAAAATCGAAGGGTCAACTTTGAAGGTCTGCGAAAAATTCAAAAATCAACGTATCGCCTTCTACCTTGCGGCGTTCTCTTCGTCCAACGATTCTCTTTCGATCCCAAAAAGAAAATCCAGATACGGTCGATCCAAAAAAATGTAATCTCGATTTTAGTGAAGGCAAACGAAAAAACGGGTGGGGTCGTATTTAGGGCAAAAAAAAATTTTCGATTTCGGGAATACCCAAGACCCTATCCGATGGAAAATTTCCCGCTGATTCCAAAAATCACCATTGTTTGCCCGATAAATCAAAGATTCTAGGAGAAAAATGAGAAAACGTGATTTCGCACTTTCCGCGATTTTGACACTTTACTAAAATCGACGTCATTCTTGTTTGCATGAATCGATTCCGGATTTCAAGGTCGCGTTCGAAAGAGCATCGTTCAACGAAGAGAATGCGGGTAGGTAGAAGGCGACCCGTCGATTTTTGAATTTTTTACCGAATTTTAAAGTTGACCCTTCAAAAATGCAAAAAATTGATACTACCCCCCCTTTGCGTTTTTGCGATTTTCAGCCAAAAATCGAAGGGTCAACTTTGAAGGTCTGCGAAAAATTCAAAAATCAACGTATCGCCTTCTACCTTGCGGCGTTCTCTTCGTCCAACGATTCTCTTTCGATCCCAAAAAGAAAATCCAGATACGGTCGATCCAAAAAAATGTAATCTCGATTTTAGTGAAGGCAAACGAAAAAACGGGTGGGGTCATATTTAGGGCAAAAAAAAATTTTCGATTTCGGGAATACCCAAGACCCTATCCGATGGAAAATTTCCCGCTGATTCCAAAAATCACCATTGTTTGCCCGATAAATCAAAGATTCTAGGAGAAAAATGAGAAAACGTGATTTCGCACTTTCCGCGATTTTGACACTTTACTAAAATCGACGTCATTCTTGTTTGCATGAATCGATTCCGGATTTCAAGGTCGCGTTCGAAAGAGCATCGTTCAACGAAGAGAATGCGGGTAGGTAGAAGGCGACCCGTCGATTTTTGAATTTTTTACCGAATTTTAAAGTTGACCCTTCAAAAATGCAAAAAATTGATACTACCCCCCCTTTGCGTTTTTGCGATTTTCAGCCAAAAATCGAAGGGTCAACTTTGAAGGTCTGCGAAAAATTAAAAAATCAACGTATCGCCTTCTACCTTGCGGCATTCTCTTCGTCCAACGATTCTCTTTCGATCCCAAAAAGAAAATCCAGATTCGGTCGATCCAAAAAAATGTAATCTCGATTTTAGTGAAGGCAAACGAAAAAACGGGTGGGGTCGTATTTAGGGCAAAAATAAATTTTCGATTTCGGGAATACCCAAGACCCTATCCGATGGAAAATTTCCCGCTGATTCCAAAAATCACCATTGTTTGCCCGATAAATCAAAGATTCTAGGAGAAAAATGAGAAAACGTGATTTCGCACTTTCCGCGATTTTGACACTTTACTAAAATCGATGTCATTCTTGTTTGCATGAATCGATTCCGGATTTCAAGGTCGCGTTCGAAAGAGCATCGTTCAACGAAGAGAATGCGCGTAGGTAGAAGGCGATCCGTCGATTTTTGAATTTTTTACCGAATTTTAAAGTTGACCCTTCAAAAATGCAAAAAATTGATACTACCCCCCCTTTGCGTTTTTGCGATTTTCAGCCAAAAATCGAAGGGTCAACTTTGAAGGTCTGCGAAAAATTCAAAAATCAACGTATCGCCTTCTACCTTGCGGCATTCTCTTCGTCCAACGATTCTCTTTCGATCCCAAAAAGAAAATCCAGATACGGTCGATCCAAAAAAATGTAATCTCGATTTTAGTGAAGGCAAACGAAAAAACGGGTGGGGTCGTATTTAGGGCAAAAAAAAATTTTCGATTTCGGGAATACCCAAGACCCTATCCGATGGAAAATTTCCCGCTGATTCCAAAAATCACCATTGTTTGCCCGATAAATCAAAGATTCTAGGAGAAAAATGAGAAAACGTGATTTCGCACTTTCCGCGATTTTGACACTTTACTAAAATCGACGTCATTCTTGTTTGCATGAATCGATTCCGGATTTCAAGGTCGCGTTCGAAAGAGCATCGTTCAACGAAGAGAATGCGCGTAGGTAGAAGGCGACCCGTCGATTTTTGAATTTTTTACCGAATTTTAAAGCTGACCCTTCAAAAATGCAAAAAATTGATACTACCCCCCCTTTGCGTTTTTGCGATTTTCAGCCAAAAATCGAAGGGTCAACTTTGAAGGTCTGCGAAAAATTAAAAAATCAACGTATCGCCTTCTACCTTGCGGCATTCTCTTCGTCCAACGATTCTCTTTCGATCCCAAAAAGAAAATCCAGATTCGGTCGATCCAAAAAAATGTAATCTCGATTTTAGTGAAGGCAAACGAAAAAACGGGTGGGGTCGTATTTAGGGCAAAAATAAATTTTCGATTTCGGGAATACCCAAGACCCTATCCGATGGAAAATTTCCCGCTGATTCCAAAAATCACCATTGTTTGCCCGATAAATCAAAGATTCTAGGAGAAAAATGAGAAAACGTGATTTCGCACTTTCCGCGATTTTGACACTTTACTAAAATCGACGTCATTCTTGTTTGCATGAATCGATTCCGGATTTCAAGGTCGCGTTCGAAAGAGCATCGTTCAACGAAGAGAATGCGCGTAGGTAGAAGGCGATCCGTCGATTTTTGAATTTTTTACCGAATTTTAAAGTTGACCCTTCAAAAATGCAAAAAATTGATACTACCCCCCCTTTGCGTTTTTGCGATTTTCAGCCAAAAATCGAAGGGTCAACTTTGAAGGTCTGCGAAAAATTCAAAAATCAACGTATCGCCTTCTACCTTGCGGCGTTCTCTTCGTCCAACGATTCTCTTTCGATCCCAAAAAGAAAATCCAGATACGGTCGATCCAAAAAAATGTAATCTCGATTTTAGTGAAGGCAAACGAAAAAACGGGTGGGGTCGTATTTAGGGCAAAAAAAAATTTTCGATTTCGGGAATACCCAAGACCCTATCCGATGGAAAATTTCCCGCTGATTCCAAAAATCACCATTGTTTGCCCGATAAATCAAAGATTCTAGGAGAAAAATGAGAAAACGTGATTTCGCACTTTCCGCGATTTTGACACTTTACTAAAATCGACGTCATTCTTGTTTGCATGAATCGATTCCGGATTTCAAGGTCGCGTTCGAAAGAGCATCGTTCAACGAAGAGAATGCGATTAGGTAGAAGGCGATCCGTCGATTTTTGAATTTTTTACCGAATTTTAAAGTTGACCCTTCAAAAATGCAAAAAATTGATACTACCCCCCCTTTGCGTTTTTGCGATTTTCAGCCAAAAATCGAAGGGTCAACTTTGAAGGTCTGCGAAAAATTCAAAAATCAACGTATCGCCTTCTACCTTGCGGCGTTCTCTTCGTCCAACGATTCTCTTTCGATCCCAAAAAGAAAATCCAGATACGGTCGATCCAAAAAAATGTAATCTCGATTTTAGTGAAGGCAAACGAAAAAACGGGTGGGGTCGTATTTAGGGCAAAAAAAAATTTTCGATTTCGGGAATACCCAAGACCCTATCCGATGGAAAATTTCCCGCTGATTCCAAAAATCACCATTGTTTGCCCGATAAATCAAAGATTCTAGGAGAAAAATGAGAAAACGTGATTTCGCACTTTCCGCGATTTTGACACTTTACTAAAATCGACGTCATTCTTGTTTGCATGAATCGATTCCGGATTTCAAGGTCGCGTTCGAAAGAGCATCGTTCAACGAAGAGAATGCGATTAGGTAGAAGGCGATCCGTCGATTTTTGAATTTTTTACCGAATTTTAAAGTTGACCCTTCAAAAATGCAAAAAATTGATACTACCCCCCCTTTGCGTTTTTGCGATTTTCAGCCAAAAATCGAAGGGTCAACTTTGAAGGTCTGCGAAAAATTCAAAAATCAACGTATCGCCTTCTACCTTGCGGCGTTCTCTTCGTCCAACGATTCTCTTTCGATCCCAAAAAGAAAATCCAGATACGGTCGATCCAAAAAAATGTAATCTCGATTTTAGTGAAGGCAAACGAAAAAACGGGTGGGGTCGTATTTAGGGCAAAAAAAAATTTTCGATTTCGGGAATACCCAAGACCCTATCCGATGGAAAATTTCCCGCTGATTCCAAAAATCACCATTGTTTGCCCGATAAATCAAAGATTCTAGGAGAAAAATGAGAAAACGTGATTTCGCACTTTCCGCGATTTTGACACTTTACTAAAATCGACGTCATTCTTGTTTGCATGAATCGATTCCGGATTTCAAGGTCGCGTTCGAAAGAGCATCGTTCAACGAAGAGAATGCGCGTAGGTAGAAGGCGATCCGTCGATTTTTGAATTTTTTACCGAATTTTAAAGTTGACCCTTCAAAAATGCAAAAAATTGATACTACCCCCCCTTTGCGTTTTTGCGATTTTCAGCCAAAAATCGAAGGGTCAACTTTGAAGGTCTGCGAAAAATTCAAAAATCAACGTATCGCCTTCTACCTTGCGGCATTCTCTTCGTCCAACGATTCTCTTTCGATCCCAAAAAGAAAATCCAGATACGGTCGATCCAAAAAAATGTAATCTCGATTTTAGTGAAGGCAAACGAAAAAACGGGTGGGGTCGTATTTAGGGCAAAAAAAAATTTTCGATTTCGGGAATACCCAAGACCCTATCCGATGGAAAATTTCCCGCTGATTCCAAAAATCACCATTGTTTGCCCGATAAATCAAAGATTCTAGGAGAAAAATGAGAAAACGTGATTTCGCACTTTCCGCGATTTTGACACTTTACTAAAATCGACGTCATTCTTGTTTGCATGAATCGATTCCGGATTTCAAGGTCGCGTTCGAAAGAGCATCGTTCAACGAAGAGAATGCGGGTAGGTAGAAGGCGATCCGTCGATTTTTGAATTTTTTACCGAATTTTAAAGCTGACCCTTCAAAAATGCAAAAAATTGATACTACCCCCCCTTTGCGTTTTTGCGATTTTCAGCCAAAAATCGAAGGGTCAACTTTGAAGGTCTGCGAAAAATTCAAAAATCAACGTATCGCCTTCTACCTTGCGGTATTCTCTTCGTCCAACGATTCTCTTTCGATCCCAAAAAGAAAATCCAGATACGGTCGATCCAAAAAAATGTAATCTCGATTTTAGTGAAGGCAAACGAAAAAACGGGTGGGGTCGTATTTAGGGCAAAAAAAAATTTTCGATTTCGGGAATACCCAAGACCCTATCCGATGGAAAATTTCCCGCTGATTCCAAAAATCACCATTGTTTGCCCGATAAATCAAAGATTCTAGGAGAAAAATGAGAAAACGTGATTTCGCACTTTCCGCGATTTTGACACTTTACTAAAATCGACGTCATTCTTGTTTGCATGAATCGCTTCCGGATTTCAAGGTCGCGTTCGAAAGAGCATCGTTCAACGAAGAGAATGCGGGTAGGTAGAAGGCGATCCGTCGATTTTTGAATTTTTTACCGAATTTTAAAGCTGACCCTTCAAAAATGCAAAAAATTGATACTACCCCCCCTTTGCGTTTTTGCGATTTTCAGCCAAAAATCGAAGGGTCAACTTTGAAGGTCTGCGAAAAATTCAAAAATCAACGTATCGCCTTCTACCTTGCGGCGTTCTCTTCGTCCAACGATTCTCTTTCGATCCCAAAAAGAAAATCCAGGTTCGGTCGATCCAAAAAAATGTAATCTCGATTTTAGTGAAGGCAAACGAAAAAACGGGTGGGGTCGTATTTAGGGCAAAAAAAAATTTTCGATTTCGGGAATACCCAAGACCCTATCCGATGGAAAATTTCCCGCTGATTCCAAAAATTACCATTGTTTGCCCGATAAATCAAAGATTCTAGGAGAAAAATGAGAAAACGTGATTTCGCACTTTCCCCGATTTTGACACTTTACTAAAATCGACGTCATTCTTGTTTGCATGAATCGATTCCGGATTTCAAGGTCGCGTTCGAAAGAGCATCGTTCAACGAAGAGAATGCGCGTAGGTAGAAGGCGATCCGTCGATTTTTGAATTTTTTACCGAATTTTAAAGTTGACCCTTCAAAAATGCAAAAAATTGATACTACCCCCCCTTTGCGTTTTTGCGATTTTCAGCCAAAAATCGAAGGGTCAACTTTGAAGGTCTGCGAAAAATTCAAAAATAAACGTATCGCCTTCTACCTTGCGGCGTTCTCTTCGTCCAACGATTCTCTTTCGATCCCAAAAAGAAAATCCAGATACGGTCGATCCAAAAAAATGTAATCTCGATTTTAGTGAAGGCAAACGAAAAAACGGGTGGGGTCGTATTTAGGGCAAAAAAAAATTTTCGATTTCGGGAATACCCAAGACCCTATCCGATGGAAAATTTCCCGCTGATTCCAAAAATCACCATTGTTTGCCCGATAAATCAAAGATTCTACTAGAAAAATGAGAAAACGTGATTTCGCACTTTCCGCGATTTTGACACTTTACTAAAATCGACGTCATTCTTGTTTGCATGAATCGATTCCGGATTTCAAGGTCGCGTTGGAAAGAGCATCGTTCAACGAAGAGAATGCGGATAGGTAGAAGGCGATCCGTCGATTTTTGAATTTTTTACCGAATTTTAAAGCTGACCCTTCAAAAATGCAAAAAATTGATACTACCCCCCCTTTGCGTTTTTGCGATTTTCAGCCAAAAATCGAAGGGTCAACTTTGAAGGTCTGCGAAAAATTCAAAAATCAACGAATCGCCTTCTACCTTGCGGCGTTCTCTTCGTCCAACGATTCTCTTTCGATCCCAAAAAGAAAATCCAGATTCGGTCGATCCAAAAAAATGTAATCTCGATTTTAGTGAAGGCAAACGAAAAAACGGGTGGGGTCGTATTTAGGGCAAAAAAAAATTTTCGATTTCGGGAATACCCAAGACCCTATCCGATGGAAAATTTCCCGCTGATTCCAAAAATCACCATTGTTTGCCCGATAAATCAAAGATTCTAGGAGAAAAATGAGAAAACGTGATTTCGCACTTTCCGCGATTTTGACACTTTACTAAAATCGACGTCATTCTTGTTTGCATGAATCGCTTCCGGATTTCAAGGTCGCGTTCGAAAGAGCATCGTTCAACGAAGAGAATGCGGGTAGGTAGAAGGCGATCCGTCGATTTTTGAATTTTTTACCGAATTTTAAAGCTGACCCTTCAAAAATGCAAAAAATTGATACTACCCCCCCTTTGCGTTTTTGCGATTTTCAGCCAAAAATCGAAGGGTCAACTTTGAAGGTCTGCGAAAAATTCAAAAATCAACGTATCGCCTTCTACCTTGCGGCGTTCTCTTCGTCCAACGATTCTCTTTCGATCCCAAAAAGAAAATCCAGATACGGTCGATCCAAAAAAATGTAATCTCGATTTTAGTGAAGGCAAACGAAAAAACGGGTGGGGTCGTATTTAGGGCAAAAAAAAATTTTCGATTTCGGGAATACCCAAGACCCTATCCGATGGAAAATTTCCCGCTGATTCCAAAAATTACCATTGTTTGCCCGATAAATCAAAGATTCTAGGAGAAAAATGAGAAAACGTGATTTCGCACTTTCCCCGATTTTGACACTTTACTAAAATCGACGTCATTCTTGTTTGCATGAATCGATTCCGGATTTCAAGGTCGCGTTCGAAAGAGCATCGTTCAACGAAGAGAATGCGCGTAGGTAGAAGGCGATCCGTCGATTTTTGAATTTTTTACCGAATTTTAAAGTTGACCCTTCAAAAATGCAAAAAATTGATACTACCCCCCCTTTGCGTTTTTGCGATTTTCAGCCAAAAATCGAAGGGTCAACTTTGAAGGTCTGCGAAAAATTCAAAAATAAACGTATCGCCTTCTACCTTGCGGCGTTCTCTTCGTCCAACGATTCTCTTTCGATCCCAAAAAGAAAATCCAGATACGGTCGATCCAAAAAAATGTAATCTCGATTTTAGTGAAGGCAAACGAAAAAACGGGTGGGGTCGTATTTAGGGCAAAAAAAAATTTTCGATTTCGGGAATACCCAAGACCCTATCCGATGGAAAATTTCCCGCTGATTCCAAAAATCACCATTGTTTGCCCGATAAATCAAAGATTCTAGGAGAAAAATGAGAAAACGTGATTTCGCACTTTCCGCGATTTTGACACTTTACTAAAATCGACGTCATTCTTGTTTGCATGAATCGATTCCGGATTTCAAGGTCGCGTTCGAAAGAGCATCGTTCAACGAAGAGGATGCGGGTAGGTAGAAGGCGATCCGTCGATTTTTGAATTTTTTACCGAATTTTAAAGCTGACCCTTCAAAAATGCAAAAAATTGATACTACCCCCCCTTTGCGTTTTTGCGATTTTCAGCCAAAAATCGAAGGGTCAACTTTGAAGGTCTGCGAAAAATTCAAAAATCAACGTATCGCCTTCTACCTTGCGGCATTCTCTTCGTCCAACGATTCTCTTTCGATCCCAAAAAGAAAATCCAGATACGGTCGATCCAAAAAAATGTAATCTCGATTTTAGTGAAGGCAAACGAAAAAACGGGTGGGGTCATATTTAGGGCAAAAAAAAATTTTCGATTTCGGGAATACCCAAGACCCTATCCGATGGAAAATTTCCCGCTGATTCCAAAAATCACCATTGTTTGCCCGATAAATCAAAGATTCTACTAGAAAAATGAGAAAACGTGATTTCGCACTTTCCGCGATTTTGACACTTTACTAAAATCGACGTCATTCTTGTTTGCATGAATCGATTCCGGATTTCAAGGTCGCGTTGGAAAGAGCATCGTTCAACGAAGAGAATGCGGATAGGTAGAAGGCGATCCGTCGATTTTTGAATTTTTTACCGAATTTTAAAGCTGACCCTTCAAAAATGCAAAAAATTGATACTACCCCCCCTTTGCGTTTTTGCGATTTTCAGCCAAAAATCGAAGGGTCAACTTTGAAGGTCTGCGAAAAATTCAAAAATCAACGTATCGCCTTCTACCTTGCGGCATTCTCTTCGTCCAACGATTCTCTTTCGATCCCAAAAAGAAAATCCAGATACGGTCGATCCAAAAAAATGTAATCTCGATTTTAGTGAAGGCAAACGAAAAAACGGGTGGGGTCGTATTTAGGGCAAAAAAAAATTTTCGATTTCGGGAATACCCAAGACCCTATCCGATGGAAAATTTCCCGCTGATTCCAAAAATCACCATTGTTTGCCCGATAAATCAAAGATTCTAGGAGAAAAATGAGAAAACGTGATTTCGCACTTTCCGCGATTTTGACACTTTACTAAAATCGACGTCATTCTTGTTTGCATGAATCGCTTCCGGATTTCAAGGTCGCGTTCGAAAGAGCATCGTTCAACGAAGAGAATGCGGGTAGGTAGAAGGCGATCCGTCGATTTTTGAATTTTTTACCGAATTTTAAAGCTGACCCTTCAAAAATGCAAAAAATTGATACTACCCCCCCTTTGCGTTTTTGCGATTTTCAGCCAAAAATCGAAGGGTCAACTTTGAAGGTCTGCGAAAAATTCAAAAATCAACGTATCGCCTTCTACCTTGCGGCATTCTCTTCGTCCAACGATTCTCTTTCGATCCCAAAAAGAAAATCCAGATACGGTCGATCCAAAAAAATGTAATCTCGATTTTAGTGAAGGCAAACGAAAAAACGGGTGGGGTCGTATTTAGGGCAAAAAAAAATTTTCGATTTCGGGAATACCCAAGACCCTATCCGATGGAAAATTTCCCGCTGATTCCAAAAATCACCATTGTTTGCCCGATAAATCAAAGATTCTAGGAGAAAAATGAGAAAACGTGATTTCGCACTTTCCGCGATTTTGACACTTTACTAAAATCGACGTCATTCTTGTTTGCATGAATCGCTTCCGGATTTCAAGGTCGCGTTCGAAAGAGCATCGTTCAACGAAGAGAATGCGGGTAGGTAGAAGGCGATCCGTCGATTTTTGAATTTTTTACCGAATTTTAAAGCTGACCCTTCAAAAATGCAAAAAATTGATACTACCCCCCCTTTGCGTTTTTGCGATTTTCAGCCAAAAATCGAAGGGTCAACTTTGAAGGTCTGCGAAAAATTCAAAAATCAACGTATCGCCTTCTACCTTGCGGCATTCTCTTCGTCCAACGATTCTCTTTCGATCCCAAAAAGAAAATCCAGATACGGTCGATCCAAAAAAATGTAATCTCGATTTTAGTGAAGGCAAACGAAAAAACGGGTGGGGTCGTATTTAGGGCAAAAATAAATTTTCGATTTCGGGAATACCCAAGACCCTATCCGATGGAAAATTTCCCGCTGATTCCAAAAATCACCATTGTTTGCCCGATAAATCAAAGATTCTAGGAGAAAAATGAGAAAACGTGATTTCGCACTTTCCCCGATTTTGACACTTTACTAAAATCGACGTCATTCTTGTTTACATGAATCGATTCCGGATTTCAAGGTCGCGTTCGAAAGAGCATCGTTCAACGAAGAGAATGCGGGTAGGTAGAAGGCGATCCGTCGATTTTTGAATTTTTTACCGAATTTTAAAGCTGACCCTTCAAAAATGCAAAAAATTGATACTACCCCCCCTTTGCGTTTTTGCGATTTTCAGCCAAAAATCGAAGGGTCAACTTTGAAGGTCTGCGAAAAATTCAAAAATCAACGTATCGCCTTCTACCTTGCGGCGTTCTCTTCGTCCAACGATTCTCTTTCGATCCCAAAAAGAAAATCCAGATACGGTCGATCCAAAAAAATGTAATCTCGATTTTAGTGAAGGCAAACGAAAAAACGGGTGGGGTCGTATTTAGGGCAAAAAAAAATTTTCGATTTCGGGAATACCCAAGACCCTATCCGATGGAAAATTTCCCGCTGATTCCAAAAATCACCATTGTTTGCCCGATAAATCAAAGATTCTAGGAGAAAAATGAGAAAACGTGATTTCGCACTTTCCGCGATTTTGACACTTTACTAAAATCGACGTCATTCTTGTTTGCATGAATCGATTCCGGATTTCAAGGTCGCGTTCGAAAGAGCATCGTTCAACGAAGAGGATGCGGGTAGGTAGAAGGCGATCCGTCGATTTTTGAATTTTTTACCGAATTTTAAAGCTGACCCTTCAAAAATGCAAAAAATTGATACTACCCCCCCTTTGCGTTTTTGCGATTTTCAGCCAAAAATCGAAGGGTCAACTTTGAAGGTCTGCGAAAAATTCAAAAATCAACGTATCGCCTTCTACCTTGCGGCATTCTCTTCGTCCAACGATTCTCTTTCGATCCCAAAAAGAAAATCCAGATACGGTCGATCCAAAAAAATGTAATCTCGATTTTAGTGAAGGCAAACGAAAAAACGGGTGGGGTCATATTTAGGGCAAAAAAAAATTTTCGATTTCGGGAATACCCAAGACCCTATCCGATGGAAAATTTCCCGCTGATTCCAAAAATCACCATTGTTTGCCCGATAAATCAAAGATTCTACTAGAAAAATGAGAAAACGTGATTTCGCACTTTCCGCGATTTTGACACTTTACTAAAATCGACGTCATTCTTGTTTGCATGAATCGATTCCGGATTTCAAGGTCGCGTTGGAAAGAGCATCGTTCAACGAAGAGAATGCGGATAGGTAGAAGGCGATCCGTCGATTTTTGAATTTTTTACCGAATTTTAAAGCTGACCCTTCAAAAATGCAAAAAATTGATACTACCCCCCCTTTGCGTTTTTGCGATTTTCAGCCAAAAATCGAAGGGTCAACTTTGAAGGTCTGCGAAAAATTCAAAAATCAACGTATCGCCTTCTACCTTGCGGCATTCTCTTCGTCCAACGATTCTCTTTCGATCCCAAAAAGAAAATCCAGATACGGTCGATCCAAAAAAATGTAATCTCGATTTTAGTGAAGGCAAACGAAAAAACGGGTGGGGTCGTATTTAGGGCAAAAAAAAATTTTCGATTTCGGGAATACCCAAGACCCTATCCGATGGAAAATTTCCCGCTGATTCCAAAAATCACCATTGTTTGCCCGATAAATCAAAGATTCTAGGAGAAAAATGAGAAAACGTGATTTCGCACTTTCCGCGATTTTGACACTTTACTAAAATCGACGTCATTCTTGTTTGCATGAATCGCTTCCGGATTTCAAGGTCGCGTTCGAAAGAGCATCGTTCAACGAAGAGAATGCGGGTAGGTAGAAGGCGATCCGTCGATTTTTGAATTTTTTACCGAATTTTAAAGCTGACCCTTCAAAAATGCAAAAAATTGATACTACCCCCCCTTTGCGTTTTTGCGATTTTCAGCCAAAAATCGAAGGGTCAACTTTGAAGGTCTGCGAAAAATTCAAAAATCAACGTATCGCCTTCTACCTTGCGGCATTCTCTTCGTCCAACGATTCTCTTTCGATCCCAAAAAGAAAATCCAGATACGGTCGATCCAAAAAAATGTAATCTCGATTTTAGTGAAGGCAAACGAAAAAACGGGTGGGGTCGTATTTAGGGCAAAAAAAAATTTTCGATTTCGGGAATACCCAAGACCCTATCCGATGGAAAATTTCCCGCTGATTCCAAAAATCACCATTGTTTGCCCGATAAATCAAAGATTCTAGGAGAAAAATGAGAAAACGTGATTTCGCACTTTCCGCGATTTTGACACTTTACTAAAATCGACGTCATTCTTGTTTGCATGAATCGCTTCCGGATTTCAAGGTCGCGTTCGAAAGAGCATCGTTCAACGAAGAGAATGCGGGTAGGTAGAAGGCGATCCGTCGATTTTTGAATTTTTTACCGAATTTTAAAGCTGACCCTTCAAAAATGCAAAAAATTGATACTACCCCCCCTTTGCGTTTTTGCGATTTTCAGCCAAAAATCGAAGGGTCAACTTTGAAGGTCTGCGAAAAATTCAAAAATCAACGTATCGCCTTCTACCTTGCGGCATTCTCTTCGTCCAACGATTCTCTTTCGATCCCAAAAAGAAAATCCAGATACGGTCGATCCAAAAAAATGTAATCTCGATTTTAGTGAAGGCAAACGAAAAAACGGGTGGGGTCGTATTTAGGGCAAAAATAAATTTTCGATTTCGGGAATACCCAAGACCCTATCCGATGGAAAATTTCCCGCTGATTCCAAAAATCACCATTGTTTGCCCGATAAATCAAAGATTCTAGGAGAAAAATGAGAAAACGTGATTTCGCACTTTCCCCGATTTTGACACTTTACTAAAATCGACGTCATTCTTGTTTACATGAATCGATTCCGGATTTCAAGGTCGCGTTCGAAAGAGCATCGTTCAACGAAGAGAATGCGGGTAGGTAGAAGGCGATCCGTCGATTTTTGAATTTTTTACCGAATTTTAAAGCTGACCCTTCAAAAATGCAAAAAATTGATACTACCCCCCCTTTGCGTTTTTGCGATTTTCAGCCAAAAATCGAAGGGTCAACTTTGAAGGTCTGCGAAAAATTCAAAAATCAACGTATCGCCTTCTACCTTGCGGCATTCTCTTCGTCCAACGATTCTCTTTCGATCCCAAAAAGAAAATCCAGATTCGGTCGATCCAAAAAAATGTAATCTCGATTTTAGTGAAGGCAAACGAAAAAACGGGTGGGGTCGTATTTAGGGCAAAAAAAAATTTTCGATTTCGGGAATACCCAAGACCCTATCCGATGGAAAATTTCCCGCTGATTCCAAAAATCACCATTGTTTGCCCGATAAATCAAAGATTCTACTAGAAAAATGAGAAAACGTGATTTCGCACTTTCCGCGATTTTGACACTTTACTAAAATCGACGTCATTCTTGTTTGCATGAATCGATTCCGGATTTCAAGGTCGCGTTGGAAAGAGCATCGTTCAACGAAGAGAATGCGGATAGGTAGAAGGCGATCCGTCGATTTTTGAATTTTTTACCGAATTTTAAAGCTGACCCTTCAAAAATGCAAAAAATTGATACTACCCCCCCTTTGCGTTTTTGCGATTTTCAGCCAAAAATCGAAGGGTCAACTTTGAAGGTCTGCGAAAAATTCAAAAATCAACGTATCGCCTTCTACCTTGCGGCGTTCTCTTCGTCCAACGATTCTCTTTCGATCCCAAAAAGAAAATCCAGATACGGTCGATCCAAAAAAATGTAATCTCGATTTTAGTGAAGGCAAACGAAAAAACGGGTGGGGTCGTATTTAGGGCAAAAAAAAATTTTCGATTTCGGGAATACCCAAGACCCTATCCGATGGAAAATTTCCCGCTGATTCCAAAAATCACCATTGTTTGCCCGATAAATCAAAGATTCTACTAGAAAAATGAGAAAACGTGATTTCGCACTTTCCGCGATTTTGACACTTTACTAAAATCGACGTCATTCTTGTTTGCATGAATCGATTCCGGATTTCAAGGTCGCGTTGGAAAGAGCATCGTTCAACGAAGAGAATGCGGATAGGTAGAAGGCGATCCGTCGATTTTTGAATTTTTTACCGAATTTTAAAGCTGACCCTTCAAAAATGCAAAAAATTGATACTACCCCCCCTTTGCGTTTTTGCGATTTTCAGCCAAAAATCGAAGGGTCAACTTTGAAGGTCTGCGAAAAATTCAAAAATCAACGTATCGCCTTCTACCTTGCGGCGTTCTCTTCGTCCAACGATTCTCTTTCGATCCCAAAAAGAAAATCCAGATTCGGTCGATCCAAAAAAATGTAATCTCGATTTTAGTGAAGGCAAACGAAAAAACGGGTGGGGTCGTATTTAGGGCAAAAAAAAATTTTCGATTTCGGGAATACCCAAGACCCTATCCGATGGAAAATTTCCCGCTGATTCCAAAAATCACCATTGTTTGCCCGATAAATCAAAGATTCTAGGAGAAAAATGAGAAAACGTGATTTCGCACTTTCCGCGATTTTGACACTTTACTAAAATCGACGTCATTCTTGTTTGCATGAATCGATTCCGGATTTCAAGGTCGCGTTCGAAAGAGCATCGTTCAACGAAGAGAATGCGCGTAGGGAGAAGGCGATCCGTCGATTTTTGAATTTTTTACCGAATTTTAAAGTTGACCCTTCAAAAATGCAAAAAATTGATACTACCCCCCCTTTGCGTTTTTGCGATTTTCAGCCAAAAATCGAAGGGTCAACTTTGAAGGTCTGCGAAAAATTCAAAAATAAACGTATCGCCTTCTACCTTGCGGCGTTCTCTTCGTCCAACGATTCTCTTTCGATCCCAAAAAGAAAATCCAGATACGGTCGATCCAAAAAAATGTAATCTCGATTTTAGTGAAGGCAAACGAAAAAACGGGTGGGGTCGTATTTAGGGCAAAAAAAAATTTTCGATTTCGGGAATACCCAAGACCCTATCCGATGGAAAATTTCCCGCTGATTCCAAAAATCACCATTGTTTGCCCGATAAATCAAAGATTCTACTAGAAAAATGAGAAAACGTGATTTCGCACTTTCCGCGATTTTGACACTTTACTAAAATCGACGTCATTCTTGTTTGCATGAATCGATTCCGGATTTCAAGGTCGCGTTCGAAAGAGCATCGTTCAACGAAGAGAATGCGCGTAGGTAGAAGGCGATCCGTCGATTTTTGAATTTTTTACCGAATTTTAAAGTTGACCCTTTAAATTGAAAAAACGGGTGGGGTCGTATTTAGGGCAAAAAAAATTTTTCGATTTCGGGAATACCCAAGACAGTATCCGATGGAAAATTTCCCGCTGATTCCAAAAATCACCATTGTTTGCCCGATAAATCAAAGATTCTAGGAGAAAAATGAGAAAACGTGATTTCGCACTTTCCGCGATTTTGACACTTTACTAAAATCGACGTCATTCTTGTTTGCATGAATCGCTTCCGGATTTCAAGGTCGCGTTCGAAAGAGCATCGTTCAACGAAGAGAATGCGGGTAGGTAGAAGGCGATCCGTCGATTTTTGAATTTTTTACCGAATTTTAAAGCTGACCCTTCAAAAATGCAAAAAATTGATACTACCCCCCCTTTGCGTTTTTGCGATTTTCAGCCAAAAATCGAAGGGTCAACTTTGAAGGTCTGCGAAAAATTCAAAAATCAACGTATCGCCTTCTACCTTGCGGCGTTCTCTTCGTCCAACGATTCTCTTTCGATCCCAAAAAGAAAATCCAGATACGGTCGATCCAAAAAAATGTAATCTCGATTTTAGTGAAGGCAAACGAAAAAACGGGTGGGGTCGTATTTAGGGCAAAAAAAAATTTTCGATTTCGGGAATACCCAAGACGCTATCCGATGGAAAATTTCCCGCTGATTCCAAAAATCACCATTGTTTGCCCGATAAATCAAAGATTCTAGGAGAAAAATGAGAAAACGTGATTTCGCACTTTCCGCGATTTTGACACTTTACTAAAATCGACGTCATTCTTGTTTGCATGAATCGATTCC
The DNA here is from genome assembly GCA_963932165.1 of Pimpla rufipes. Taxonomy (NCBI): domain Eukaryota; kingdom Metazoa; phylum Arthropoda; class Insecta; order Hymenoptera; family Ichneumonidae; genus Pimpla; species Pimpla rufipes. The sequence goes on from OZ010635.1 coordinate 14,162,786, forward strand.
GGATTTCAAGGTCGCGTTCGAAAGAGCATCGTTCAACGAAGAGAATGCGGGTAGGTAGAAGGCGATCCGTCGATTTTTGAATTTTTTACCGAATTTTAAAGTTGACCCTTCAAAAATGCAAAAAATTGATACTACCCCCCCTTTGCGTTTTTGCGATTTTCAGCCAAAAATCGAAGGGTCAACTTTGAAGGTCTGCGAAAAATTCAAAAATCAACGTATCGCCTTCTACCTTGCGGCATTCTCTTCGTCCAACGATTCTCTTTCGATCCCAAAAAGAAAATCCAGATTCGGTCGATCCAAAAAAATGTAATCTCGATTTTAGTGAAGGCAAACGAAAAAACGGGTGGGGTCGTATTTAGGGCAAAAAAAAATTTTCGATTTCGGGAATACCCAAGACCCTATCCGATGGAAAATTTCCCGCTGATTCCAAAAATCACCATTGTTTGCCCGATAAATCAAAGATTCTACTAGAAAAATGAGAAAACGTGATTTCGCACTTTCCGCGATTTTGACACTTTACTAAAATCGACGTCATTCTTGTTTGCATGAATCGATTCCGGATTTCAAGGTCGCGTTCGAAAGAGCATCGTTCAACGAAGAGAATGCGCGTAGGTAGAAGGCGATCCGTCGATTTTTGAATTTTTTACCGAATTTTAAAGTTGACCCTTTAAATTGAAAAAACGGGTGGGGTCGTATTTAGGGCAAAAAAAATTTTTCGATTTCGGGAATACCCAAGACCCTATCCGATGGAAAATTTCCCGCTGATTCCAAAAATCACCATTGTTTGCCCGATAAATCAAAGATTCTAGGAGAAAAATGAGAAAACGTGATTTCGCACTTTCCGCGATTTTGACACTTTACTAAAATCGACGTCATTCTTGTTTGCATGAATCGCTTCCGGATTTCAAGGTCGCGTTCGAAAGAGCATCGTTCAACGAAGAGAATGCGGGTAGGTAGAAGGCGATCCGTCGATTTTTGAATTTTTTACCGAATTTTAAAGCTGACCCTTCAAAAATGCAAAAAATTGATACTACCCCCCCTTTGCGTTTTTGCGATTTTCAGCCAAAAATCGAAGGGTCAACTTTGAAGGTCTGCGAAAAATTCAAAAATCAACGTATCGCCTTCTACCTTGCGGCGTTCTCTTCGTCCAACGATTCTCTTTCGATCCCAAAAAGAAAATCCAGATACGGTCGATCCAAAAAAATGTAATCTCGATTTTAGTGAAGGCAAACGAAAAAACGGGTGGGGTCGTATTTAGGGCAAAAAAAAATTTTCGATTTCGGGAATACCCAAGACCCTATCCGATGGAAAATTTCCCGCTGATTCCAAAAATTACCATTGTTTGCCCGATAAATCAAAGATTCTAGGAGAAAAATGAGAAAACGTGATTTCGCACTTTCCGCGATTTTGACACTTTACTAAAATCGACGTCATTCTTGTTTGCATGAATCGATTCCGGATTTCAAGGTCGCGTTCGAAAGAGCATCGTTCAACGAAGAGAATGCGCGTAGGTAGAAGGCGATCCGTCGATTTTTGAATTTTTTACCGAATTTTAAAGTTGACCCTTCAAAAATGCAAAAAATTGATACTACCCCCCCTTTGCGTTTTTGCGATTTTCAGCCAAAAATCGAAGGGTCAACTTTGAAGGTCTGCGAAAAATTCAAAAATAAACGTATCGCCTTCTACCTTGCGGCGTTCTCTTCGTCCAACGATTCTCTTTCGATCCCAAAAAGAAAATCCAGATACGGTCGATCCAAAAAAATGTAATCTCGATTTTAGTGAAGGCAAACGAAAAAACGGGTGGGGTCGTATTTAGGGCAAAAAAAAATTTTCGATTTCGGGAATACCCAAGACCCTATCCGATGGAAAATTTCCCGCTGATTCCAAAAATCACCATTGTTTGCCCGATAAATCAAAGATTCTAGGAGAAAAATGAGAAAACGTGATTTCGCACTTTCCGCGATTTTGACACTTTACTAAAATCGACGTCATTCTTGTTTGCATGAATCGATTCCGGATTTCAAGGTCGCGTTCGAAAGAGCATCGTTCAACGAAGAGAATGCGGGTAGGTAGAAGGCGATCCGTCGATTTTTGAATTTTTTACCGAATTTTAAAGCTGACCCTTCAAAAATGCAAAAAATTGATACTACCCCCCCTTTGCGTTTTTGCGATTTTCAGCCAAAAATCGAAGGGTCAACTTTGAAGGTCTGCGAAAAATTCAAAAATCAACGAATCGCCTTCTACCTTGCGGCGTTCTCTTCGTCCAACGATTCTCTTTCGATCCCAAAAAGAAAATCCAGATTCGGTCGATCCAAAAAAATGTAATCTCGATTTTAGTGAAGGCAAACGAAAAAACGGGTGGGGTCGTATTTAGGGCAAAAAAAAATTTTCGATTTCGGGAATACCCAAGACCCTATCCGATGGAAAATTTCCCGCTGATTCCAAAAATCACCATTGTTTGCCCGATAAATCAAAGATTCTAGGAGAAAAATGAGAAAACGTGATTTCGCACTTTCCGCGTTTTTGACACTTTACTAAAATCGACGTCATTCTTGTTTGCATGAATCGCTTCCGGATTTCAAGGTCGCGTTCGAAAGAGCATCGTTCAACGAAGAGAATGCGGGTAGGTAGAAGGCGACCCGTCGATTTTTGAATTTTTTACCGAATTTTAAAGCTGACCCTTCAAAAATGCAAAAAATTGATACTACCCCCCGTTTGCGTTTTTGCGATTTTCAGCCAAAAATCGAAGGGTCAACTTTGAAGGTCTGCGAAAAATTCAAAAATCAACGTATCGCCTTCTACCTTGCGGCATTCTCTTCGTCCAACGATTCTCTTTCGATCCCAAAAAGAAAATCCAGATACGGTCGATCCAAAAAAATGTAATCTCGATTTTAGTGAAGGCAAACGAAAAAACGGGTGGGGTCGTATTTAGGGCAAAAATAAATTTTCGATTTCGGGAATACCCAAGACCCTATCCGATGGAAAATTTCCCGCTGATTCCAAAAATCACCATTGTTTGCCCGATAAATCAAAGATTCTAGGAGAAAAATGAGAAAACGTGATTTCGCACTTTCCGCGATTTTGACACTTTACTAAAATCGACGTCATTCTTGTTTGCATGAATCGCTTCCGGATTTCAAGGTCGCGTTCGAAAGAGCATCGTTCAACGAAGAGAATGCGGGTAGGTAGAAGGCGACCCGTCGATTTTTGAATTTTTTACCGAATTTTAAAGCTGACCCTTCAAAAATGCAAAAAATTGATACTACCCCCCGTTTGCGTTTTTGCGATTTTCAGCCAAAAATCGAAGGGTCAACTTTGAAGGTCTGCGAAAAATTCAAAAATCAACGTATCGCCTTCTACCTTGCGGCATTCTCTTCGTCCAACGATTCTCTTTCGATCCCAAAAAGAAAATCCAGATACGGTCGATCCAAAAAAATGTAATCTCGATTTTAGTGAAGGCAAACGAAAAAACGGGTGGGGTCGTATTTAGGGCAAAAAAAAATTTTCGATTTCGGGAATACCCAAGACCCTATCCGATGGAAAATTTCCCGCTGATTGAAAAAATCACCATTGTTTGCCCGATAAATCAAAGATTCTAGGAGAAAAATGAGAAAACGTGATTTCGCACTTTCCGCGATTTTGACACTTTACTAAAATCGACGTCATTCTTGTTTGCATGAATCGATTCCGGATTTCAAGGTCGCGTTCGAAAGAGCATCGTTCAACGAAGAGAATGCGCGTAGGTAGAAGGCGATCCGTCGATTTTTGAATTTTTTACCGAATTTTAAAGTTGACCCTTCAAAAATGCAAAAAATTGATACTACCCCCCCTTTGCGTTTTTGCGATTTTCAGCCAAAAATCGAAGGGTCAACTTTGAAGGTCTGCGAAAAATTCAAAAATCAACGTATCGCCTTCTACCTTGCGGCGTTCTCTTCGTCCAACGATTCTCTTTCGATCCCAAAAAGAAAATCCAGATACGGTCGATCCAAAAAAATGTAATCTCGATTTTAGTGAAGGCAAACGAAAAAACGGGTGGGGTCATATTTAGGGCAAAAAAAAATTTTCGATTTCGGGAATACCCAAGACCCTATCCGATGGAAAATTTCCCGCTGATTCCAAAAATCACCATTGTTTGCCCGATAAATCAAAGATTCTAGGAGAAAAATGAGAAAACGTGATTTCGCACTTTCCGCGATTTTGACACTTTACTAAAATCGACGTCATTCTTGTTTGCATGAATCGATTCCGGATTTCAAGGTCGCGTTCGAAAGAGCATCGTTCAACGAAGAGAATGCGCGTAGGTAGAAGGCGATCCGTCGATTTTTGAATTTTTTACCGAATTTTAAAGTTGACCCTTCAAAAATGCAAAAAATTGATACTACCCCCCCTTTGCGTTTTTGCGATTTTCAGCCAAAAATCGAAGGGTCAACTTTGAAGGTCTGCGAAAAATTCAAAAATCAACGTATCGCCTTCTACCTTGCGGCGTTCTCTTCGTCCAACGATTCTCTTTCGATCCCAAAAAGAAAATCCAGATACGGTCGATCCAAAAAAATGTAATCTCGATTTTAGTGAAGGCAAACGAAAAAACGGGTGGGGTCATATTTAGGGCAAAAAAAAATTTTCGATTTCGGGAATACCCAAGACCCTATCCGATGGAAAATTTCCCGCTGATTCCAAAAATCACCATTGTTTGCCCGATAAATCAAAGATTCTAGGAGAAAAATGAGAAAACGTGATTTCGCACTTTCCGCGATTTTGACACTTTACTAAAATCGACGTCATTCTTGTTTGCATGAATCGATTCCGGATTTCAAGGTCGCGTTCGAAAGAGCATCGTTCAACGAAGAGAATGCGGGTAGGTAGAAGGCGATCCGTCGATTTTTGAATTTTTTACCGAATTTTAAAGTTGACCCTTCAAAAATGCAAAAAATTGATACTACCCCCCCTTTGCGTTTTTGCGATTTTCAGCCAAAAATCGAAGGGTCAACTTTGAAGGTCTGCGAAAAATTCAAAAATCAACGTATCGCCTTCTACCTTGCGGCATTCTCTTCGTCCAACGATTCTCTTTCGATCCCAAAAAGAAAATCCAGATACGGTCGATCCAAAAAAATGTAATCTCGATTTTAGTGAAGGCAAACGAAAAAACGGGTGGGGTCGTATTTAGGGCAAAAAAAAATTTTCGATTTCGGGAATACCCAAGACCTTATCCGATGGAAAATTTCCCGCTGATTGAAAAAATCACCATTGTTTGCCCGATAAATCAAAGATTCTAGGAGAAAAATGAGAAAACGTGATTTCGCACTTTCCGCGATTTTGACACTTTACTAAAATCGACGTCATTCTTGTTTGCATGAATCGATTCCGGATTTCAAGGTCGCGTTCGAAAGAGCATCGTTCAACGAAGAGAATGCGCGTAGGTAGAAGGCGATCCGTCGATTTTTGAATTTTTTACCGAATTTTAAAGTTGACCCTTCAAAAATGCAAAAAATTGATACTACCCCCCCTTTGCGTTTTTGCGATTTTCAGCCAAAAATCGAAGGGTCAACTTTGAAGGTCTGCGAAAAATTCAAAAATCAACGTATCGCCTTCTACCTTGCGGCGTTCTCTTCGTCCAACGATTCTCTTTCGATCCCAAAAAGAAAATCCAGATACGGTCGATCCAAAAAAATGTAATCTCGATTTTAGTGAAGGCAAACGAAAAAACGGGTGGGGTCATATTTAGGGCAAAAAAAAATTTTCGATTTCGGGAATACCCAAGACCCTATCCGATGGAAAATTTCCCGCTGATTCCAAAAATCACCATTGTTTGCCCGATAAATCAAAGATTCTAGGAGAAAAATGAGAAAACGTGATTTCGCACTTTCCGCGATTTTGACACTTTACTAAAATCGACGTCATTCTTGTTTGCATGAATCGATTCCGGATTTCAAGGTCGCGTTCGAAAGAGCATCGTTCAACGAAGAGAATGCGCGTAGGTAGAAGGCGATCCGTCGATTTTTGAATTTTTTACCGAATTTTAAAGTTGACCCTTCAAAAATGCAAAAAATTGATACTACCCCCCCTTTGCGTTTTTGCGATTTTCAGCCAAAAATCGAAGGGTCAACTTTGAAGGTCTGCGAAAAATTCAAAAATCAACGTATCGCCTTCTACCTTGCGGCGTTCTCTTCGTCCAACGATTCTCTTTCGATCCCAAAAAGAAAATCCAGATACGGTCGATCCAAAAAAATGTAATCTCGATTTTAGTGAAGGCAAACGAAAAAACGGGTGGGGTCATATTTAGGGCAAAAAAAAATTTTCGATTTCGGGAATACCCAAGACCCTATCCGATGGAAAATTTCCCGCTGATTCCAAAAATCACCATTGTTTGCCCGATAAATCAAAGATTCTAGGAGAAAAATGAGAAAACGTGATTTCGCACTTTCCGCGATTTTGACACTTTACTAAAATCGACGTCATTCTTGTTTGCATGAATCGATTCCGGATTTCAAGGTCGCGTTCGAAAGAGCATCGTTCAACGAAGAGAATGCGGGTAGGTAGAAGGCGATCCGTCGATTTTTGAATTTTTTACCGAATTTTAAAGTTGACCCTTCAAAAATGCAAAAAATTGATACTACCCCCCCTTTGCGTTTTTGCGATTTTCAGCCAAAAATCGAAGGGTCAACTTTGAAGGTCTGCGAAAAATTCAAAAATCAACGTATCGCCTTCTACCTTGCGGCATTCTCTTCGTCCAACGATTCTCTTTCGATCCCAAAAAGAAAATCCAGATACGGTCGATCCAAAAAAATGTAATCTCGATTTAGTGAAGGCAAACGAAAAAACGGGTGGGGTCGTATTTAGGGCAAAAAAAAATTTTCGATTTCGGGAATACCCAAGACCCTATCCGATGGAAAATTTCCCGCTGATTGAAAAAATCACCATTGTTTGCCCGATAAATCAAAGATTCTAGGAGAAAAATGAGAAAACGTGATTTCGCACTTTCCGCGATTTTGACACTTTACTAAAATCGACGTCATTCTTGTTTGCATGAATCGATTCCGGATTTCAAGGTCGCGTTCGAAAGAGCATCGTTCAACGAAGAGAATGCGGATAGGTAGAAGGCGATCCGTCGATTTTTGAATTTTTTACCGAATTTTAAAGCTGACCCTTCAAAAATGCAAAAAATTGATACTACCCCCCCTTTGCGTTTTTGCGATTTTCAGCCAAAAATCGAAGGGTCAACTTTGAAGGTCTGCGAAAAATTCAAAAATAAACGTATCGCCTTCTACCTTGCGGCGTTCTCTTCGTCCAACGATTCTCTTTCGATCCCAAAAAGAAAATCCAGATACGGTCGATCCAAAAAAATGTAATCTCGATTTTAGTGAAGGCAAACGAAAAAACGGGTGGGGTCGTATTTAGGGCAAAAAAAAATTTTCGATTTCGGGAATACCCAAGACCCTATCCGATGGAAAATTTCCCGCTGATTGAAAAAATCACCATTGTTTGCCCGATAAATCAAAGATTCTAGGAGAAAAATGAGAAAACGTGATTTCGCACTTTCCGCGATTTTGACACTTTACTAAAATCGACGTCATTCTTGTTTGCATGAATCGATTCCGGATTTCAAGGTCGCGTTCGAAAGAGCATCGTTCAACGAAGAGAATGCGGATAGGTAGAAGGCGATCCGTCGATTTTTGAATTTTTTACCGAATTTTAAAGCTGACCCTTCAAAAATGCAAAAAATTGATACTACCCCCCCTTTGCGTTTTTGCGATTTTCAGCCAAAAATCGAAGGGTCAACTTTGAAGGTCTGCGAAAAATTCAAAAATAAACGTATCGCCTTCTACCTTGCGGCATTCTCTTCGTCCAACGATTCTCTTTCGATCCCAAAAAGAAAATCCAGATACGGTCGATCCAAAAAAATGTAATCTCGATTTTAGTGAAGGCAAACGAAAAAACGGGTGGGGTCGTATTTAGGGCAAAAAAAAATTTTCGATTTCGGGAATACCCAAGACCCTATCCGATGGAAAATTTCCCGCTGATTCCAAAAATCACCATTGTTTGCCCGATAAATCAAAGATTCTAGGAGAAAAATGAGAAAACGTGATTTCGCACTTTCCGCGATTTTGACACTTTACTAAAATCGACGTCATTCTTGTTTGCATGAATCGATTCCGGATTTCAAGGTCGCGTTCGAAAGAGCATCGTTCAACGAAGAGAATGCGCGTAGGTAGAAGGCGATCCGTCGATTTTTGAATTTTTTACCGAATTTTAAAGTTGACCCTTCAAAAATGCAAAAAATTGATACTACCCCCCCTTTGCGTTTTTGCGATTTTCAGCCAAAAATCGAAGGGTCAACTTTGAAGGTCTGCGAAAAATTCAAAAATCAACGTATCGCCTTCTACCTTGCGGCATTCTCTTCGTCCAACGATTCTCTTTCGATCCCAAAAAGAAAATCCAGATACGGTCGATCCAAAAAAATGTAATCTCGATTTTAGTGAAGGCAAACGAAAAAACGGGTGGGGTCGTATTTAGGGCAAAAAAAAATTTTCGATTTCGGGAATACCCAAGACCCTATCCGATGGAAAATTTCCCGCTGATTCCAAAAATCACCATTGTTTGCCCGATAAATCAAAGATTCTAGGAGAAAAATGAGAAAACGTGATTTCGCACTTTCCGCGATTTTGACACTTTACTAAAATCGACGTCATTCTTGTTTGCATGAATCGCTTCCGGATTTCAAGGTCGCGTTCGAAAGAGCATCGTTCAACGAAGAGAATGCGGGTAGGTAGAAGGCGATCCGTCGATTTTTGAATTTTTTACCGAATTTTAAAGCTGACCCTTCAAAAATGCAAAAAATTGATACTACCCCCCCTTTGCGTTTTTGCGATTTTCAGCCAAAAATCGAAGGGTCAACTTTGAAGGTCTGCGAAAAATTCAAAAATCAACGTATCGCCTTCTACCTTGCGGCATTCTCTTCGTCCAACGATTCTCTTTCGATCCCAAAAAGAAAATCCAGATACGGTCGATCCAAAAAAATGTAATCTCGATTTTAGTGAAGGCAAACGAAAAAACGGGTGGGGTCGTATTTAGGGCAAAAAAAAATTTTCGATTTCGGGAATACCCAAGACCCTATCCGATGGAAAATTTCCCGCTGATTCCAAAAATTACCATTGTTTGCCCGATAAATCAAAGATTCTAGGAGAAAAATGAGAAAACGTGATTTCGCACTTTCCGCGATTTTGACACTTTACTAAAATCGACGTCATTCTTGTTTGCATGAATCGATTCCGGATTTCAAGGTCGCGTTCGAAAGAGCATCGTTCAACGAAGAGAATGCGGGTAGGTAGAAGGCGATCCGTCGATTTTTGAATTTTTTACCGAATTTTAAAGTTGACCCTTCAAAAATGCAAAAAATTGATACTACCCCCCCTTTGCGTTTTTGCGATTTTCAGCCAAAAATCGAAGGGTCAACTTTGAAGGTCTGCGAAAAATTCAAAAATCAACGTATCGCCTTCTACCTTGCGGCATTCTCTTCGTCCAACGATTCTCTTTCGATCCCAAAAAGAAAATCCAGATACGGTCGATCCAAAAAAATGTAATCTCGATTTAGTGAAGGCAAACGAAAAAACGGGTGGGGTCGTATTTAGGGCAAAAAAAAATTTTCGATTTCGGGAATACCCAAGACCCTATCCGATGGAAAATTTCCCGCTGATTGAAAAAATCACCATTGTTTGCCCGATAAATCAAAGATTCTAGGAGAAAAATGAGAAAACGTGATTTCGCACTTTCCGCGATTTTGACACTTTACTAAAATCGACGTCATTCTTGTTTGCATGAATCGATTCCGGATTTCAAGGTCGCGTTCGAAAGAGCATCGTTCAACGAAGAGAATGCGGATAGGTAGAAGGCGATCCGTCGATTTTTGAATTTTTTACCGAATTTTAAAGCTGACCCTTCAAAAATGCAAAAAATTGATACTACCCCCCCTTTGCGTTTTTGCGATTTTCAGCCAAAAATCGAAGGGTCAACTTTGAAGGTCTGCGAAAAATTCAAAAATAAACGTATCGCCTTCTACCTTGCGGCGTTCTCTTCGTCCAACGATTCTCTTTCGATCCCAAAAAGAAAATCCAGATACGGTCGATCCAAAAAAATGTAATCTCGATTTTAGTGAAGGCAAACGAAAAAACGGGTGGGGTCGTATTTAGGGCAAAAAAAAATTTTCGATTTCGGGAATACCCAAGACCCTATCCGATGGAAAATTTCCCGCTGATTGAAAAAATCACCATTGTTTGCCCGATAAATCAAAGATTCTAGGAGAAAAATGAGAAAACGTGATTTCGCACTTTCCGCGATTTTGACACTTTACTAAAATCGACGTCATTCTTGTTTGCATGAATCGATTCCGGATTTCAAGGTCGCGTTCGAAAGAGCATCGTTCAACGAAGAGAATGCGGATAGGTAGAAGGCGATCCGTCGATTTTTGAATTTTTTACCGAATTTTAAAGCTGACCCTTCAAAAATGCAAAAAATTGATACTACCCCCCCTTTGCGTTTTTGCGATTTTCAGCCAAAAATCGAAGGGTCAACTTTGAAGGTCTGCGAAAAATTCAAAAATAAACGTATCGCCTTCTACCTTGCGGCATTCTCTTCGTCCAACGATTCTCTTTCGATCCCAAAAAGAAAATCCAGATACGGTCGATCCAAAAAAATGTAATCTCGATTTTAGTGAAGGCAAACGAAAAAACGGGTGGGGTCGTATTTAGGGCAAAAAAAAATTTTCGATTTCGGGAATACCCAAGACCCTATCCGATGGAAAATTTCCCGCTGATTCCAAAAATCACCATTGTTTGCCCGATAAATCAAAGATTCTAGGAGAAAAATGAGAAAACGTGATTTCGCACTTTCCGCGATTTTGACACTTTACTAAAATCGACGTCATTCTTGTTTGCATGAATCGATTCCGGATTTCAAGGTCGCGTTCGAAAGAGCATCGTTCAACGAAGAGAATGCGGGTAGGTAGAAGGCGATCCGTCGATTTTTGAATTTTTTACCGAATTTTAAAGCTGACCCTTCAAAAATGCAAAAAATTGATACTACCCCCCCTTTGCGTTTTTGCGATTTTCAGCCAAAAATCGAAGGGTCAACTTTGAAGGTCTGCGAAAAATTCAAAAATCAACGTATCGCCTTCTACCTTGCGGCATTCTCTTCGTCCAACGATTCTCTTTCGATCCCAAAAAGAAAATCCAGATACGGTCGATCCAAAAAAATGTAATCTCGATTTTAGTGAAGGCAAACGAAAAAACGGGTGGGGTCGTATTTAGGGCAAAAAAAAATTTTCGATTTCGGGAATACCCAAGACCCTATCCGATGGAAAATTTCCCGCTGATTCCAAAAATTACCATTGTTTGCCCGATAAATCAAAGATTCTAGGAGAAAAATGAGAAAACGTGATTTCGCACTTTCCGCGATTTTGACACTTTACTAAAATCGACGTCATTCTTGTTTGCATGAATCGATTCCGGATTTCAAGGTCGCGTTCGAAAGAGCATCGTTCAACGAAGAGAATGCGGGTAGGTAGAAGGCGATCCGTCGATTTTTGAATTTTTTACCGAATTTTAAAGTTGACCCTTCAAAAATGCAAAAAATTGATACTACCCCCCCTTTGCGTTTTTGCGATTTTCAGCCAAAAATCGAAGGGTCAACTTTGAAGGTCTGCGAAAAATTCAAAAATCAACGTATCGCCTTCTACCTTGCGGCATTCTCTTCGTCCAACGATTCTCTTTCGATCCCAAAAAGAAAATCCAGATACGGTCGATCCAAAAAAATGTAATCTCGATTTTAGTGAAGGCAAACGAAAAAACGGGTGGGGTCGTATTTAGGGCAAAAAAAAATTTTCGATTTCGGGAATACCCAAGACCCTATCCGATGGAAAATTTCCCGCTGATTCCAAAAATCACCATTGTTTGCCCGATAAATCAAAGATTCTAGGAGAAAAATGAGAAAACGTGATTTCGCACTTTCCGCGATTTTGACACTTTACTAAAATCGACGTCATTCTTGTTTGCATGAATCGCTTCCGGATTTCAAGGTCGCGTTCGAAAGAGCATCGTTCAACGAAGAGAATGCGGGTAGGTAGAAGGCGATCCGTCGATTTTTGAATTTTTTACCGAATTTTAAAGCTGACCCTTCAAAAATGCAAAAAATTGATACTACCCCCCCTTTGCGTTTTTGCGATTTTCAGCCAAAAATCGAAGGGTCAACTTTGAAGGTCTGCGAAAAATTCAAAAATCAACGTATCGCCTTCTACCTTGCGGCATTCTCTTCGTCCAACGATTCTCTTTCGATCCCAAAAAGAAAATCCAGATACGGTCGATCCAAAAAAATGTAATCTCGATTTTAGTGAAGGCAAACGAAAAAACGGGTGGGGTCGTATTTAGGGCAAAAAAAAATTTTCGATTTCGGGAATACCCAAGACCCTATCCGATGGAAAATTTCCCGCTGATTCCAAAAATTACCATTGTTTGCCCGATAAATCAAAGATTCTAGGAGAAAAATGAGAAAACGTGATTTCGCACTTTCCGCGATTTTGACACTTTACTAAAATCGACGTCATTCTTGTTTGCATGAATCGATTCCGGATTTCAAGGTCGCGTTCGAAAGAGCATCGTTCAACGAAGAGAATGCGGGTAGGTAGAAGGCGATCCGTCGATTTTTGAATTTTTTACCGAATTTTAAAGTTGACCCTTCAAAAATGCAAAAAATTGATACTACCCCCCCTTTGCGTTTTTGCGATTTTCAGCCAAAAATCGAAGGGTCAACTTTGAAGGTCTGCGAAAAATTCAAAAATCAACGTATCGCCTTCTACCTTGCGGCATTCTCTTCGTCCAACGATTCTCTTTCGATCCCAAAAAGAAAATCCAGATACGGTCGATCCAAAAAAATGTAATCTCGATTTTAGTGAAGGCAAACGAAAAAACGGGTGGGGTCGTATTTAGGGCAAAAAAAAATTTTCGATTTCGGGAATACCCAAGACCCTATCCGATGGAAAATTTCCCGCTGATTGAAAAAATCACCATTGTTTGCCCGATAAATCAAAGATTCTAGGAGAAAAATGAGAAAACGTGATTTCGCACTTTCCGCGATTTTGACACTTTACTAAAATCGACGTCATTCTTGTTTGCATGAATCGATTCCGGATTTCAAGGTCGCGTTCGAAAGAGCATCGTTCAACGAAGAGAATGCGGATAGGTAGAAGGCGATCCGTCGATTTTTGAATTTTTTACCGAATTTTAAAGCTGACCCTTCAAAAATGCAAAAAATTGATACTACCCCCCCTTTGCGTTTTTGCGATTTTCAGCCAAAAATCGAAGGGTCAACTTTGAAGGTCTGCGAAAAATTCAAAAATAAACGTATCGCCTTCTACCTTGCGGCGTTCTCTTCGTCCAACGATTCTCTTTCGATCCCAAAAAGAAAATCCAGATACGGTCGATCCAAAAAAATGTAATCTCGATTTTAGTGAAGGCAAACGAAAAAACGGGTGGGGTCGTATTTAGGGCAAAAAAAAATTTTCGATTTCGGGAATACCCAAGACCCTATCCGATGGAAAATTTCCCGCTGATTGAAAAAATCACCATTGTTTGCCCGATAAATCAAAGATTCTAGGAGAAAAATGAGAAAACGTGATTTCGCACTTTCCGCGATTTTGACACTTTACTAAAATCGACGTCATTCTTGTTTGCATGAATCGATTCCGGATTTCAAGGTCGCGTTCGAAAGAGCATCGTTCAACGAAGAGAATGCGGATAGGTAGAAGGCGATCCGTCGATTTTTGAATTTTTTACCGAATTTTAAAGTTGACCCTTCAAAAATGCAAAAAATTGATACTACCCCCCCTTTGCGTTTTTGCGATTTTCAGCCAAAAATCGAAGGGTCAACTTTGAAGGTCTGCGAAAAATTCAAAAATCAACGTATCGCCTTCTACCTTGCGGCATTCTCTTCGTCCAACGATTCTCTTTCGATCCCAAAAAGAAAATCCAGATACGGTCGATCCAAAAAAATGTAATCTCGATTTTAGTGAAGGCAAACGAAAAAACGGGTGGGGTCGTATTTAGGGCAAAAAAAAATTTTCGATTTCGGGAATACCCAAGACCCTATCCGATGGAAAATTTCCCGCTGATTCCAAAAATCACCATTGTTTGCCCGATAAATCAAAGATTCTAGGAGAAAAATGAGAAAACGTGATTTCGCACTTTCCGCGTTTTTGACACTTTACTAAAATCGACGTCATTCTTGTTTGCATGAATCGCTTCCGGATTTCAAGGTCGCGTTCGAAAGAGCATCGTTCAACGAAGAGAATGCGGGTAGGTAGAAGGCGACCCGTCGATTTTTGAATTTTTTACCGAATTTTAAAGCTGACCCTTCAAAAATGCAAAAAATTGATACTACCCCCCGTTTGCGTTTTTGCGATTTTCAGCCAAAAATCGAAGGGTCAACTTTGAAGGTCTGCGAAAAATTCAAAAATCAACGTATCGCCTTCTACCTTGCGGCATTCTCTTCGTCCAACGATTCTCTTTCGATCCCAAAAAGAAAATCCAGATACGGTCGATCCAAAAAAATGTAATCTCGATTTTAGTGAAGGCAAACGAAAAAACGGGTGGGGTCATATTTAGGGCAAAAAAAAATTTTCGATTTCGGGAATACCCAAGACCCTATCCGATGGAAAATTTCCCGCTGATTCCAAAAATCACCATTGTTTGCCCGATAAATCAAAGATTCTAGGAGAAGAATGAGAAAACGTGATTTCGCACTTTCCGCGATTTTGACACTTTACTAAAATCGACGTCATTCTTGTTTGCATGAATCGATTCCGGATTTCAAGGTCGCGTTCGAAAGAGCATCGTTCAACGAAGAGAATGCGGGTAGGTAGAAGGCGATCCGTCGATTTTTGAATTTTTTACCGAATTTTAAAGTTGACCCTTCAAAAATGCAAAAAATTGATACTACCCCCCCTTTGCGTTTTTGCGATTTTCAGCCAAAAATCGAAGGGTCAACTTTGAAGGTCTGCGAAAAATTCAAAAATCAACGTATCGCCTTCTACCTTGCGGCATTCTCTTCGTCCAACGATTCTCTTTCGATCCCAAAAAGAAAATCCAGATACGGTCGATCCAAAAAAATGTAATCTCGATTTAGTGAAGGCAAACGAAAAAACGGGTGGGGTCGTATTTAGGGCAAAAAAAAATTTTCGATTTCGGGAATACCCAAGACCCTATCCGATGGAAAATTTCCCGCTGATTGAAAAAATCACCATTGTTTGCCCGATAAATCAAAGATTCTAGGAGAAAAATGAGAAAACGTGATTTCGCACTTTCCGCGATTTTGACACTTTACTAAAATCGACGTCATTCTTGTTTGCATGAATCGATTCCGGATTTCAAGGTCGCGTTCGAAAGAGCATCGTTCAACGAAGAGAATGCGGATAGGTAGAAGGCGATCCGTCGATTTTTGAATTTTTTACCGAATTTTAAAGCTGACCCTTCAAAAATGCAAAAAATTGATACTACCCCCCCTTTGCGTTTTTGCGATTTTCAGCCAAAAATCGAAGGGTCAACTTTGAAGGTCTGCGAAAAATTCAAAAATAAACGTATCGCCTTCTACCTTGCGGCGTTCTCTTCGTCCAACGATTCTCTTTCGATCCCAAAAAGAAAATCCAGATACGGTCGATCCAAAAAAATGTAATCTCGATTTTAGTGAAGGCAAACGAAAAAACGGGTGGGGTCGTATTTAGGGCAAAAAAAAATTTTCGATTTCGGGAATACCCAAGACCCTATCCGATGGAAAATTTCCCGCTGATTGAAAAAATCACCATTGTTTGCCCGATAAATCAAAGATTCTAGGAGAAAAATGAGAAAACGTGATTTCGCACTTTCCGCGATTTTGACACTTTACTAAAATCGACGTCATTCTTGTTTGCATGAATCGATTCCGGATTTCAAGGTCGCGTTCGAAAGAGCATCGTTCAACGAAGAGAATGCGGATAGGTAGAAGGCGATCCGTCGATTTTTGAATTTTTTACCGAATTTTAAAGCTGACCCTTCAAAAATGCAAAAAATTGATACTACCCCCCCTTTGCGTTTTTGCGATTTTCAGCCAAAAATCGAAGGGTCAACTTTGAAGGTCTGCGAAAAATTCAAAAATAAACGTATCGCCTTCTACCTTGCGGCATTCTCTTCGTCCAACGATTCTCTTTCGATCCCAAAAAGAAAATCCAGATACGGTCGATCCAAAAAAATGTAATCTCGATTTTAGTGAAGGCAAACGAAAAAACGGGTGGGGTCGTATTTAGGGCAAAAAAAAATTTTCGATTTCGGGAATACCCAAGACCCTATCCGATGGAAAATTTCCCGCTGATTCCAAAAATCACCATTGTTTGCCCGATAAATCAAAGATTCTAGGAGAAAAATGAGAAAACGTGATTTCGCACTTTCCGCGATTTTGACACTTTACTAAAATCGACGTCATTCTTGTTTGCATGAATCGATTCCGGATTTCAAGGTCGCGTTCGAAAGAGCATCGTTCAACGAAGAGAATGCGCGTAGGTAGAAGGCGATCCGTCGATTTTTGAATTTTTTACCGAATTTTAAAGTTGACCCTTCAAAAATGCAAAAAATTGATACTACCCCCCCTTTGCGTTTTTGCGATTTTCAGCCAAAAATCGAAGGGTCAACTTTGAAGGTCTGCGAAAAATTCAAAAATCAACGTATCGCCTTCTACCTTGCGGCATTCTCTTCGTCCAACGATTCTCTTTCGATCCCAAAAAGAAAATCCAGATACGGTCGATCCAAAAAAATGTAATCTCGATTTTAGTGAAGGCAAACGAAAAAACGGGTGGGGTCGTATTTAGGGCAAAAAAAAATTTTCGATTTCGGGAATACCCAAGACCCTATCCGATGGAAAATTTCCCGCTGATTCCAAAAATCACCATTGTTTGCCCGATAAATCAAAGATTCTAGGAGAAAAATGAGAAAACGTGATTTCGCACTTTCCGCGATTTTGACACTTTACTAAAATCGACGTCATTCTTGTTTGCATGAATCGCTTCCGGATTTCAAGGTCGCGTTCGAAAGAGCATCGTTCAACGAAGAGAATGCGGGTAGGTAGAAGGCGATCCGTCGATTTTTGAATTTTTTACCGAATTTTAAAGCTGACCCTTCAAAAATGCAAAAAATTGATACTACCCCCCCTTTGCGTTTTTGCGATTTTCAGCCAAAAATCGAAGGGTCAACTTTGAAGGTCTGCGAAAAATTCAAAAATCAACGTATCGCCTTCTACCTTGCGGCGTTCTCTTCGTCCAACGATTCTCTTTCGATCCCAAAAAGAAAATCCAGATACGGTCGATCCAAAAAAATGTAATCTCGATTTTAGTGAAGGCAAACGAAAAAACGGGTGGGGTCGTATTTAGGGCAAAAAAAAATTTTCGATTTCGGGAATACCCAAGACCCTATCCGATGGAAAATTTCCCGCTGATTCCAAAAATCACCATTGTTTGCCCGATAAATCAAAGATTCTAGGAGAAAAATGAGAAAACGTGATTTCGCACTTTCCGCGATTTTGACACTTTACTAAAATCGACGTCATTCTTGTTTGCATGAATCGATTCCGGATTTCAAGGTCGCGTTCGAAAGAGCATCGTTCAACGAAGAGAATGCGCGTAGGTAGAAGGCGATCCGTCGATTTTTGAATTTTTTACCGAATTTTAAAGTTGACCCTTCAAAAATGCAAAAAATTGATACTACCCCCCCTTTGCGTTTTTGCGATTTTCAGCCAAAAATCGAAGGGTCAACTTTGAAGGTCTGCGAAAAATTCAAAAATCAACGTATCGCCTTCTACCTTGCGGCGTTCTCTTCGTCCAACGATTCTCTTTCGATCCCAAAAAGAAAATCCAGATACGGTCGATCCAAAAAAATGTAATCTCGATTTTAGTGAAGGCAAACGAAAAAACGGGTGGGGTCATATTTAGGGCAAAAAAAAATTTTCGATTTCGGGAATACCCAAGACCCTATCCGATGGAAAATTTCCCGCTGATTCCAAAAATCACCATTGTTTGCCCGATAAATCAAAGATTCTAGGAGAAAAATGAGAAAACGTGATTTCGCACTTTCCGCGATTTTGACACTTTACTAAAATCGACGTCATTCTTGTTTGCATGAATCGATTCCGGATTTCAAGGTCGCGTTCGAAAGAGCATCGTTCAACGAAGAGAATGCGATTAGGTAGAAGGCGATCCGTCGATTTTTGAATTTTTTACCGAATTTTAAAGTTGACCCTTCAAAAATGCAAAAAATTGATACTACCCCCCCTTTGCGTTTTTGCGATTTTCAGCCAAAAATCGAAGGGTCAACTTTGAAGGTCTGCGAAAAATTCAAAAATCAACGTATCGCCTTCTACCTTGCGGCGTTCTCTTCGTCCAACGATTCTCTTTCGATCCCAAAAAGAAAATCCAGATACGGTCGATCCAAAAAAATGTAATCTCGATTTTAGTGAAGGCAAACGAAAAAACGGGTGGGGTCATATTTAGGGCAAAAAAAAATTTTCGATTTCGGGAATACCCAAGACCCTATCCGATGGAAAATTTCCCGCTGATTCCAAAAATCACCATTGTTTGCCCGATAAATCAAAGATTCTAGGAGAAAAATGAGAAAACGTGATTTCGCACTTTCCGCGATTTTGACACTTTACTAAAATCGACGTCATTCTTGTTTGCATGAATCGATTCCGGATTTCAAGGTCGCGTTCGAAAGAGCATCGTTCAACGAAGAGAATGCGCGTAGGTAGAAGGCGATCCGTCGATTTTTGAATTTTTTACCGAATTTTAAAGTTGACCCTTCAAAAATGCAAAAAATTCATACTACCCCCCCTTTGCGTTTTTGCGATTTTCAGCCAAAAATCGAAGTGTCAACTTTGAAGGTCTGCGAAAAATTCAAAAATCAACGTATCGCCTTCTACCTTGCGGCGTTCTCTTCGTCCAACGATTCTCTTTCGATCCCAAAAAGAAAATCCAGATACGGTCGATCCAAAAAAATGTAATCTCGATTTTAGTGAAGGCAAACGAAAAAACGGGTGGGGTCGTATTTAGGGCAAAAAAAAATTTTCGATTTCGGGAATACCCAAGACCCTATCCGATGGAAAATTTCCCGCTGATTCCAAAAATCACCATTGTTTGCCCGATAAATCAAAGATTCTAGGAGAAAAATGAGAAAACGTGATTTCGCACTTTCCGCGATTTTGACACTTTACTAAAATCGACGTCATTCTTGTTTGCATGAATCGATTCCGGATTTCAAGGTCGCGTTCGAAAGAGCATCGTTCAACGAAGAGAATGCGATTAGGTAGAAGGCGATCCGTCGATTTTTGAATTTTTTACCGAATTTTAAAGTTGACCCTTCAAAAATGCAAAAAATTGATACTACCCCCCCTTTGCGTTTTTGCGATTTTCAGCCAAAAATCGAAGGGTCAACTTTGAAGGTCTGCGAAAAATTCAAAAATCAACGTATCGCCTTCTACCTTGCGGCGTTCTCTTCGTCCAACGATTCTCTTTCGATCCCAAAAAGAAAATCCAGATACGGTCGATCCAAAAAAATGTAATCTCGATTTTAGTGAAGGCAAACGAAAAAACGGGTGGGGTCATATTTAGGGCAAAAAAAAATTTTCGATTTCGGGAATACCCAAGACCCTATCCGATGGAAAATTTCCCGCTGATTCCAAAAATCACCATTGTTTGCCCGATAAATCAAAGATTCTAGGAGAAAAATGAGAAAACGTGATTTCGCACTTTCCGCGATTTTGACACTTTACTAAAATCGACGTCATTCTTGTTTGCATGAATCGATTCCGGATTTCAAGGTCGCGTTCGAAAGAGCATCGTTCAACGAAGAGAATGCGCGTAGGTAGAAGGCGATCCGTCGATTTTTGAATTTTTTACCGAATTTTAAAGTTGACCCTTCAAAAATGCAAAAAATTGATACTACCCCCCCTTTGCGTTTTTGCGATTTTCAGCCAAAAATCGAAGGGTCAACTTTGAAGGTCTGCGAAAAATTCAAAAATCAACGTATCGCCTTCTACCTTGCGGCATTCTCTTCGTCCAACGATTCTCTTTCGATCCCAAAAAGAAAATCCAGATACGGTCGATCCAAAAAAATGTAATCTCGATTTTAGTGAAGGCAAACGAAAAAACGGGTGGGGTCGTATTTAGGGCAAAAAAAAATTTTCGATTTCGGGAATACCCAAGACCCTATCCGATGGAAAATTTCCCGCTGATTCCAAAAATCACCATTGTTTGCCCGATAAATCAAAGATTCTAGGAGAAAAATGAGAAAACGTGATTTCGCACTTTCCGCGATTTTGACACTTTACTAAAATCGACGTCATTCTTGTTTGCATGAATCGCTTCCGGATTTCAAGGTCGCGTTCGAAAGAGCATCGTTCAACGAAGAGAATGCGGGTAGGTAGAAGGCGATCCGTCGATTTTTGAATTTTTTACCGAATTTTAAAGCTGACCCTTCAAAAATGCAAAAAATTGATACTACCCCCCCTTTGCGTTTTTGCGATTTTCAGCCAAAAATCGAAGGGTCAACTTTGAAGGTCTGCGAAAAATTCAAAAATAAACGTATCGCCTTCTACCTTGCGGCGTTCTCTTCGTCCAACGATTCTCTTTCGATCTCAAAAAGAAAATCCAGATACGGTCGATCCAAAAAAATGTAATCTCGATTTTAGTGAAGGCAAACGAAAAAACGGGTGGGGTCGTATTTAGGGCAAAAAAAAATTTTCGATTTCGGGAATACCCAAGACCCTATCCGATGGAAAATTTCCCGCTGATTGAAAAAATCACCATTGTTTGCCCGATAAATCAAAGATTCTAGGAGAAAAATGAGAAAACGTGATTTCGCACTTTCCGCGATTTTGACACTTTACTAAAATCGACGTCATTCTTGTTTGCATGAATCGATTCCGGATTTCAAGGTCGCGTTCGAAAGAGCATCGTTCAACGAAGAGAATGCGGATAGGTAGAAGGCGATCCGTCGATTTTTGAATTTTTTACCGAATTTTAAAGCTGACCCTTCAAAAATGCAAAAAATTGATACTACCCCCCCTTTGCGTTTTTGCGATTTTCAGCCAAAAATCGAAGGGTCAACTTTGAAGGTCTGCGAAAAATTCAAAAATAAACGTATCGCCTTCTACCTTGCGGCATTCTCTTCGTCCAACGATTCTCTTTCGATCCCAAAAAGAAAATCCAGATACGGTCGATCCAAAAAAATGTAATCTCGATTTTAGTGAAGGCAAACGAAAAAACGGGTGGGGTCGTATTTAGGGCAAAAAAAAATTTTCGATTTCGGGAATACCCAAGACCCTATCCGATGGAAAATTTCCCGCTGATTCCAAAAATCACCATTGTTTGCCCGATAAATCAAAGATTCTAGGAGAAAAATGAGAAAACGTGATTTCGCACTTTCCGCGATTTTGACACTTTACTAAAATCGACGTCATTCTTGTTTGCATGAATCGATTCCGGATTTCAAGGTCGCGTTCGAAAGAGCATCGTTCAACGAAGAGAATGCGCGTAGGTAGAAGGCGATCCGTCGATTTTTGAATTTTTTACCGAATTTTAAAGTTGACCCTTCAAAAATGCAAAAAATTGATACTACCCCCCCTTTGCGTTTTTGCGATTTTCAGCCAAAAATCGAAGGGTCAACTTTGAAGGTCTGCGAAAAATTCAAAAATCAACGTATCGCCTTCTACCTTGCGGCATTCTCTTCGTCCAACGATTCTCTTTCGATCCCAAAAAGAAAATCCAGATACGGTCGATCCAAAAAAATGTAATCTCGATTTTAGTGAAGGCAAACGAAAAAACGGGTGGGGTCGTATTTAGGGCAAAAAAAAATTTTCGATTTCGGGAATACCCAAGACCCTATCCGATGGAAAATTTCCCGCTGATTCCAAAAATCACCATTGTTTGCCCGATAAATCAAAGATTCTAGGAGAAAAATGAGAAAACGTGATTTCGCACTTTCCGCGATTTTGACACTTTACTAAAATCGACGTCATTCTTGTTTGCATGAATCGCTTCCGGATTTCAAGGTCGCGTTCGAAAGAGCATCGTTCAACGAAGAGAATGCGGGTAGGTAGAAGGCGATCCGTCGATTTTTGAATTTTTTACCGAATTTTAAAGCTGACCCTTCAAAAATGCAAAAAATTGATACTACCCCCCCTTTGCGTTTTTGCGATTTTCAGCCAAAAATCGAAGGGTCAACTTTGAAGGTCTGCGAAAAATTCAAAAATCAACGTATCGCCTTCTACCTTGCGGCATTCTCTTCGTCCAACGATTCTCTTTCGATCCCAAAAAGAAAATCCAGATACGGTCGATCCAAAAAAATGTAATCTCGATTTTAGTGAAGGCAAACGAAAAAACGGGTGGGGTCGTATTTAGGGCAAAAAAAAATTTTCGATTTCGGGAATACCCAAGACCCTATCCGATGGAAAATTTCCCGCTGATTCCAAAAATTACCATTGTTTGCCCGATAAATCAAAGATTCTAGGAGAAAAATGAGAAAACGTGATTTCGCACTTTCCGCGATTTTGACACTTTACTAAAATCGACGTCATTCTTGTTTGCATGAATCGATTCCGGATTTCAAGGTCGCGTTCGAAAGAGCATCGTTCAACGAAGAGAATGCGGGTAGGTAGAAGGCGATCCGTCGATTTTTGAATTTTTTACCGAATTTTAAAGTTGACCCTTCAAAAATGCAAAAAATTGATACTACCCCCCCTTTGCGTTTTTGCGATTTTCAGCCAAAAATCGAAGGGTCAACTTTGAAGGTCTGCGAAAAATTCAAAAATCAACGTATCGCCTTCTACCTTGCGGCATTCTCTTCGTCCAACGATTCTCTTTCGATCCCAAAAAGAAAATCCAGATACGGTCGATCCAAAAAAATGTAATCTCGATTTAGTGAAGGCAAACGAAAAAACGGGTGGGGTCGTATTTAGGGCAAAAAAAAATTTTCGATTTCGGGAATACCCAAGACCCTATCCGATGGAAAATTTCCCGCTGATTGAAAAAATCACCATTGTTTGCCCGATAAATCAAAGATTCTAGGAGAAAAATGAGAAAACGTGATTTCGCACTTTCCGCGATTTTGACACTTTACTAAAATCGACGTCATTCTTGTTTGCATGAATCGATTCCGGATTTCAAGGTCGCGTTCGAAAGAGCATCGTTCAACGAAGAGAATGCGGATAGGTAGAAGGCGATCCGTCGATTTTTGAATTTTTTACCGAATTTTAAAGCTGACCCTTCAAAAATGCAAAAAATTGATACTACCCCCCCTTTGCGTTTTTGCGATTTTCAGCCAAAAATCGAAGGGTCAACTTTGAAGGTCTGCGAAAAATTCAAAAATAAACGTATCGCCTTCTACCTTGCGGCGTTCTCTTCGTCCAACGATTCTCTTTCGATCCCAAAAAGAAAATCCAGATACGGTCGATCCAAAAAAATGTAATCTCGATTTTAGTGAAGGCAAACGAAAAAACGGGTGGGGTCGTATTTAGGGCAAAAAAAAATTTTCGATTTCGGGAATACCCAAGACCCTATCCGATGGAAAATTTCCCGCTGATTGAAAAAATCACCATTGTTTGCCCGATAAATCAAAGATTCTAGGAGAAAAATGAGAAAACGTGATTTCGCACTTTCCGCGATTTTGACACTTTACTAAAATCGACGTCATTCTTGTTTGCATGAATCGATTCCGGATTTCAAGGTCGCGTTCGAAAGAGCATCGTTCAACGAAGAGAATGCGGATAGGTAGAAGGCGATCCGTCGATTTTTGAATTTTTTACCGAATTTTAAAGCTGACCCTTCAAAAATGCAAAAAATTGATACTACCCCCCCTTTGCGTTTTTGCGATTTTCAGCCAAAAATCGAAGGGTCAACTTTGAAGGTCTGCGAAAAATTCAAAAATAAACGTATCGCCTTCTACCTTGCGGCATTCTCTTCGTCCAACGATTCTCTTTCGATCCCAAAAAGAAAATCCAGATACGGTCGATCCAAAAAAATGTAATCTCGATTTTAGTGAAGGCAAACGAAAAAACGGGTGGGGTCGTATTTAGGGCAAAAAAAAATTTTCGATTTCGGGAATACCCAAGACCCTATCCGATGGAAAATTTCCCGCTGATTCCAAAAATCACCATTGTTTGCCCGATAAATCAAAGATTCTAGGAGAAAAATGAGAAAACGTGATTTCGCACTTTCCGCGATTTTGACACTTTACTAAAATCGACGTCATTCTTGTTTGCATGAATCGATTCCGGATTTCAAGGTCGCGTTCGAAAGAGCATCGTTCAACGAAGAGAATGCGCGTAGGTAGAAGGCGATCCGTCGATTTTTGAATTTTTTACCGAATTTTAAAGTTGACCCTTCAAAAATGCAAAAAATTGATACTACCCCCCCTTTGCGTTTTTGCGATTTTCAGCCAAAAATCGAAGGGTCAACTTTGAAGGTCTGCGAAAAATTCAAAAATCAACGTATCGCCTTCTACCTTGCGGCGTTCTCTTCGTCCAACGATTCTCTTTCGATCCCAAAAAGAAAATCCAGATACGGTCGATCCAAAAAAATGTAATCTCGATTTTAGTGAAGGCAAACGAAAAAACGGGTGGGGTCGTATTTAGGGCAAAAAAAAATTTTCGATTTCGGGAATACCCAAGACCCTATCCGATGGAAAATTTCCCGCTGATTCCAAAAATCACCATTGTTTGCCCGATAAATCAAAGATTCTAGGAGAAAAATGAGAAAACGTGATTTCGCACTTTCCGCGATTTTGACACTTTACTAAAATCGACGTCATTCTTGTTTGCATGAATCGATTCCGGATTTCAAGGTCGCGTTCGAAAGAGCATCGTGCAACGAAGAGAATGCGCGTAGGTAGAAGGCGATCCGTCGATTTTTGAATTTTTTACCGAATTTTAAAGTTGACCCTTCAAAAATGCAAAAAATTGATACTACCCCCCCTTTGCGTTTTTGCGATTTTCAGCCAAAAATCGAAGGGTCAACTTTGAAGGTCTGCGAAAAATTCAAAAATCAACGTATCGCCTTCTACCTTGCGGCGTTCTCTTCGTCCAACGATTCTCTTTCGATCCCAAAAAGAAAATCCAGATACGGTCGATCCAAAAAAATGTAATCTCGATTTTAGTGAAGGCAAACGAAAAAACGGGTGGGGTCGTATTTAGGGCAAAAAAAAATTTTCGATTTCGGGAATACCCAAGACCCTATCCGATGGAAAATTTCCCGCTGATTCCAAAAATCACCATTGTTTGCCCGATAAATCAAAGATTCTAGGAGAAAAATGAGAAAACGTGATTTCGCACTTTCCGCGATTTTGACACTTTACTAAAATCGACGTCATTCTTGTTTGCATGAATCGATTCCGGATTTCAAGGTCGCGTTCGAAAGAGCATCGTTCAACGAAGAGAATGCGCGTAGGTAGAAGGCGATCCGTCGATTTTTGAATTTTTTACCGAATTTTAAAGTTGACCCTTCAAAAATGCAAAAAATTGATACTACCCCCCCTTTGCGTTTTTGCGATTTTCAGCCAAAAATCGAAGGGTCAACTTTGAAGGTCTGCGAAAAATTCAAAAATCAACGTATCGCCTTCTACCTTGCGGCATTCTCTTCGTCCAACGATTCTCTTTCGATCCCAAAAAGAAAATCCAGATACGGTCGATCCAAAAAAATGTAATCTCGATTTTAGTGAAGGCAAACGAAAAAACGGGTGGGGTCGTATTTAGGGCAAAAAAAAATTTTCGATTTCGGGAATACCCAAGACCCTATCCGATGGAAAATTTCCCGCTGATTCCAAAAATCACCATTGTTTGCCCGATAAATCAAAGATTCTAGGAGAAAAATGAGAAAACGTGATTTCGCACTTTCCGCGATTTTGACACTTTACTAAAATCGACGTCATTCTTGTTTGCATGAATCGCTTCCGGATTTCAAGGTCGCGTTCGAAAGAGCATCGTTCAACGAAGAGAATGCGGGTAGGTAGAAGGCGACCCGTCGATTTTTGAATTTTTTACCGAATTTTAAAGCTGACCCTTCAAAAATGCAAAAAATTGATACTACCCCCCCTTTGCGTTTTTGCGATTTTCAGCCAAAAATCGAAGGGTCAACTTTGAAGGTCTGCGAAAAATTCAAAAATCAACGTATCGCCTTCTACCTTGCGGCATTCTCTTCGTCCAACGATTCTCTTTCGATCCCAAAAAGAAAATCCAGATACGGTCGATCCAAAAAAATGTAATCTCGATTTTAGTGAAGGCAAACGAAAAAACGGGTGGGGTCGTATTTAGGGCAAAAAAAAATTTTCGATTTCGGGAATACCCAAGACCCTATCCGATGGAAAATTTCCCGCTGATTCCAAAAATCACCATTGTTTGCCCGATAAATCAAAGATTCTAGGAGAAAAATGAGAAAACGTGATTTCGCACTTTCCGCGATTTTGACACTTTACTAAAATCGACGTCATTCTTGTTTGCATGAATCGATTCCGGATTTCAAGGTCGCGTTCGAAAGAGCATCGTTCAACGAAGAGAATGCGGGTAGGTAGAAGGCGATCCGTCGATTTTTGAATTTTTTACCGAATTTTAAAGCTGACCCTTCAAAAATGCAAAAAATTGATACTACCCCCCCTTTGCGTTTTTGCGATTTTCAGCCAAAAATCGAAGGGTCAACTTTGAAGGTCTGCGAAAAATTCAAAAATCAACGTATCGCCTTCTACCTTGCGGCATTCTCTTCGTCCAACGATTCTCTTTCGATCCCAAAAAGAAAATCCAGATACGGTCGATCCAAAAAAATGTAATCTCGATTTTAGTGAAGGCAAACGAAAAAACGGGTGGGGTCGTATTTAGGGCAAAAAAAAATTTTCGATTTCGGGAATACCCAAGACCCTATCCGATGGAAAATTTCCCGCTGATTCCAAAAATCACCATTGTTTGCCCGATAAATCAAAGATTCTAGGAGAAAAATGAGAAAACGTGATTTCGCACTTTCCGCGATTTTGACACTTTACTAAAATCGACGTCATTCTTGTTTGCATGAATCGATTCCGGATTTCAAGGTCGCGTTCGAAAGAGCATCGTTCAACGAAGAGAATGCGCGTAGGTAGAAGGCGATCCGTCGATTTTTGAATTTTTTACCAAATTTTAAAGTTGACCCTTCAAAAATGCAAAAAATTGATACTACCCCCCCTTTGCGTTTTTGCGATTTTCAGCCAAAAATCGAAGCGTCCACTTTGAAGGTCTGCGAAAAATTCAAAAATCAACGTATCGCCTTCTACCTTGCGGCGTTCTCTTCGTCCAACGATTCTCTTTCGATCCCAAAAAGAAAATCCAGATTCGGTCGATCCAAAAAAATGTTATCTCGATTTTAGTGAAGGCAAACGAAAAAACGGGTGGGGTCGTATTTAGGGCAAAAAAAAATTTTCGATTTCGGGAATACCCAAGACCCTATCCGATGGAAAATTTCCCGCTGATTCCAAAAATCACCATTGTTTGCCCGATAAATCAAAGATTCTAGGAGAAAAATGAGAAAACGTGATTTCGCACTTTCCGCGATTTTGACACTTTACTAAAATCGACGTCATTCTTGTTTGCATGAATCGATTCCGGATTTCAAGGTCGCGTTCGAAAGAGCATCGTTCAACGAAGAGAATGCGCGTAGGTAGAAGGCGATCCGTCGATTTTTGAATTTTTTACCGAATTTTAAAGTTGACCCTTCAAAAATGCAAAAAATTGATACTACCCCCCCCTTTGCGTTTTTGCGATTTTCAGCCAAAAATCGAAGGGTCAACTTTGAAGGTCTGCGAAAAATTCAAAAATCGACGGATCGCCTTCTACCTACCCGCATTCTCTTCGTCCAACGATTCTCTTTCGATCCCAAAAAGAAAATCCAGATACGGTCGATCCAAAAAAATGTAATCTCGATTTTAGTGAAGGCAAACGAAAAAACGGGTGGGGTCGTATTTAGGGCAAAAAAAAATTTTCGATTTCGGGAATACCCAAGACCCTATCCGATGGAAAATTTCCCGCTGATTCCAAAAATCACCATTGTTTGCCCGATAAATCAAAGATTCTAGGAGAAAAATGAGAAAACGTGATTTCGCACTTTCCGCGATTTTGACACTTTACTAAAATCGACGTCATTCTTGTTTGCATGAATCGATTCCGAATTTCAAGGTCGCGTTCGAAAGAGCATCGTTCAACGAAGAGAATGCGCGTAGGTAGAAGGCGATCCGTCGATTTTTGAATTTTTTACCAAATTTTAAAGTTGACCCTTCAAAAATGCAAAAAATTGATACTACCCCCCCTTTGCGTTTTTGCGATTTTCAGCCAAAAATCGAAGGGTCAACTTTGAAGGTCTGCGAAAAATTCAAAAATCAACGTATCGCCTTCTACCTTGCGGCATTCTCTTCGTCCAACGATTCTCTTTCGATCCCAAAAAGAAAATCCAGATACGGTCGATCCAAAAAAATGTAATCTCGATTTTAGTGAAGGCAAACGAAAAAACGGGTGGGGTCGTATTTAGGGCAAAAAAAAATGTTCGATTTCGGGAATACCCAAGACCCTATCCGATGGAAAATTTCCCGCTGATTCCAAAAATCACCATTGTTTGCCCGATAAATCAAAGATTCTAGGAGAAAAATGAGAAAACGTGATTTCGCACTTTCCGCGATTTTGACACTTTACTAAAATCGACGTCATTCTTGTTTGCATGAATCGATTCCGGATTTCAAGGTCGCGTTCGAAAGAGCATCGTTCAACGAAGAGAATGCGGGTAGGTAGAAGGCGATCCGTCGATTTTTGAATTTTTTACCGAATTTTAAAGTTGACCCTTCAAAAATGCAAAAAATTGATACTACCCCCCCTTTGCGTTTTTGCGATTTTCAGCCAAAAATCGAAGCGTCCACTTTGAAGGTCTGCGAAAAATTCAAAAATCAACGTATCGCCTTCTACCTTGCGGCGTTCTCTTCGTCCAACGATTCTCTTTCGATCCCAAAAAGAAAATCCAGATTCGGTCGATCCAAAAAAATGTTATCTCGATTTTAGTGAAGGCAAACGAAAAAACGGGTGGGGTCGTATTTAGGGCAAAAAAAAATTTTCGATTTCGGGAATACCCAAGACCCTATCCGATGGAAAATTTCCCGCTGATTCCAAAAATCACCATTGTTTGCCCGATAAATCAAAGATTCTAGGAGAAAAATGAGAAAACGTGATTTCGCACTTTCCGCGATTTTGACACTTTACTAAAATCGACGTCATTCTTGTTTGCATGAATCGATTCCGGATTTCAAGTTCGCGTTCGAAAGAGCATCGTTCAACGAAGAGAATGCGCGTAGGTAGAAGGCGATCCGTCGATTTTTGAATTTTTTACCAAATTTTAAAGTTGACCCTTCAAAAATGCAAAAAATTGATACTACCCCCCCTTTGCGTTTTTGCGATTTTCAGCCAAAAATCGAAGGGTCAACTTTGAAGGTCTGCGAAAAATTCAAAAATCAACGTATCGCCTTCTACCTTGCGGCATTCTCTTCGTCCAACGATTCTCTTTCGATCCCAAAAAGAAAATCCAGATACGGTCGATCCAAAAAAATGTAATCTCGATTTTAGTGAAGGCAAACGAAAAAACGGGTGGGGTCGTATTTAGGGCAAAAAAAAATGTTCGATTTCGGGAATACCCAAGACCCTATCCGATGGAAAATTTCCCGCTGATTCCAAAAATCACCATTGTTTGCCCGATAAATCAAAGATTCTAGGAGAAAAATGAGAAAACGTGATTTCGCACTTTCCGCGATTTTGACACTTTACTAAAATCGACGTCATTCTTGTTTGCATGAATCGATTCCGGATTTCAAGGTCGCGTTCGAAAGAGCATCGTTCAACGAAGAGAATGCGGGTAGGTAGAAGGCGATCCGTCGATTTTTGAATTTTTTACCGAATTTTAAAGTTGACCCTTCAAAAATGCAAAAAATTGATACTACCCCCCCTTTGCGTTTTTGCGATTTTCAGCCAAAAATCGAAGCGTCCACTTTGAAGGTCTGCGAAAAATTCAAAAATCAACGTATCGCCTTCTACCTTGCGGCGTTCTCTTCGTCCAACGATTCTCTTTCGATCCCAAAAAGAAAATCCAGATTCGGTCGATCCAAAAAAATGTTATCTCGATTTTAGTGAAGGCAAACGAAAAAACGGGTGGGGTCGTATTTAGGGCAAAAAAAAATTTTCGATTTCGGGAATACCCAAGACCCTATCCGATGGAAAATTTCCCGCTGATTCCAAAAATCACCATTGTTTGCCCGATAAATCAAAGATTCTAGGAGAAAAATGAGAAAACGTGATTTCGCACTTTCCGCGATTTTGACACTTTACTAAAATCGACGTCATTCTTGTTTGCATGAATCGATTCCGGATTTCAAGTTCGCGTTCGAAAGAGCATCGTTCAACGAAGAGAATGCGCGTAGGTAGAAGGCGATCCGTCGATTTTTGAATTTTTTACCAAATTTTAAAGTTGACCCTTCAAAAATGCAAAAAATTGATACTACCCCCCCTTTGCGTTTTTGCGATTTTCAGCCAAAAATCGAAGGGTCAACTTTGAAGGTCTGCGAAAAATTCAAAAATCAACGTATCGCCTTCTACCTTGCGGCATTCTCTTCGTCCAACGATTCTCTTTCGATCCCAAAAAGAAAATCCAGATACGGTCGATCCAAAAAAATGTAATCTCGATTTTAGTGAAGGCAAACGAAAAAACGGGTGGGGTCGTATTTAGGGCAAAAAAAAATTTTCGATTTCGGGAATACCCAAGACCCTATCCGATGGAAAATTTCCCGCTGATTCCAAAAATCACCATTGTTTGCCCGATAAATCAAAGATTCTAGGAGAAAAATGAGAAAACGTGATTTCGCACTTTCCGCGATTTTGACACTTTACTAAAATCGACGTCATTCTTGTTTGCATGAATCGATTCCGGATTTCAAGGTCGCGTTCGAAAGAGCATCGTTCAACGAAGAGAATGCGGGTAGGTAGAAGGCGATCCGTCGATTTTTGAATTTTTTACCGAATTTTAAAGCTGACCCTTCAAAAATGCAAAAAATTGATACTACCCCCCCCTTTGCGTTTTTGCGATTTTCAGCCAAAAATCGAAGGGTCAACTTTGAAGGTCTGCGAAAAATTCAAAAATCAACGTATCGCCTTCTACCTTGCGGCATTCTCTTCGTCCAACGATTCTCTTTCGATCCCAAAAAGAAAATCCAGATACGGTCGATCCAAAAAAATGTAATCTCGATTTTAGTGAAGGCAAACGAAAAAACGGGTGGGGTCGTATTTAGGGCAAAAAAAAATTTTCGATTTCGGGAATACCCAAGACCCTATCCGATGGAAAATTTCCCGCTGATTCCAAAAATCACCATTGTTTGCCCGATAAATCAAAGATTCTAGGAGAAAAATGAGAAAACGTGATTTCGCACTTTCCGCGATTTTGACACTTTACTAAAATCGACGTCATTCTTGTTTGCATGAATCGATTCCGGATTTCAAGGTCGCGTTCGAAAGAGCATCGTTCAACGAAGAGAATGCGGGTAGGTAGAAGGCGATCCGTCGATTTTTGAATTTTTTACCGAATTTTAAAGCTGACCCTTCAAAAATGCAAAAAATTGATACTACCCCCCCCTTTGCGTTTTTGCGATTTTCAGCCAAAAATCGAAGGGTCAACTTTGAAGGTCTGCGAAAAATTCAAAAATCAACGTATCGCCTTCTACCTTGCGGCATTCTCTTCGTCCAACGATTCTCTTTCGATCCCAAAAAGAAAATCCAGATACGGTCGATCCAAAAAAATGTAATCTCGATTTTAGTGAAGGCAAACGAAAAAACGGGTGGGGTCGTATTTAGGGCAAAAAAAAATTTTCGATTTCGGGAATACCCAAGACCCTATCCGATGGAAAATTTCCCGCTGATTCCAAAAATCACCATTGTTTGCCCGATAAATCAAAGATTCTAGGAGAAAAATGAGAAAACGTGATTTCGCACTTTCCGCGATTTTGACACTTTACTAAAATCGACGTCATTCTTGTTTGCATGAATCGCTTCCGGATTTCAAGGTCGCGTTCGAAAGAGCATCGTTCAACGAAGAGAATGCGGGTAGGTAGAAGGCGATCCGTCGATTTTTGAATTTTTTACCGAATTTTAAAGCTGACCCTTCAAAAATGCAAAAAATTGATACTACCCCCCCTTTGCGTTTTTGCGATTTTCAGCCAAAAATCGAAGGGTCAACTTTGAAGGTCTGCGAAAAATTCAAAAATCAACGTATCGCCTTCTACCTTGCGGCGTTCTCTTCGTCCAACGATTCTCTTTCGATCCCAAAAAGAAAATCCAGATACGGTCGATCCAAAAAAATGTAATCTCGATTTTAGTGAAGGCAAACGAAAAAACGGGTGGGGTCGTATTTAGGGCAAAAAAAAATTTTCGATTTCGGGAATACCCAAGACCCTATCCGATGGAAAATTTCCCGCTGATTCCAAAAATTACCATTGTTTGCCCGATAAATCAAAGATTCTAGGAGAAAAATGAGAAAACGTGATTTCGCACTTTCCGCGATTTTGACACTTTACTAAAATCGACGTCATTCTTGTTTGCATGAATCGATTCCGGATTTCAAGGTCGCGTTCGAAAGAGCATCGTTCAACGAAGAGAATGCGCGTAGGTAGAAGGCGATCCGTCGATTTTTGAATTTTTTACCGAATTTTAAAGTTGACCCTTCAAAAATGCAAAAAATTGATACTACCCCCCCTTTGCGTTTTTGCGATTTTCAGCCAAAAATCGAAGGGTCAACTTTGAAGGTCTGCGAAAAATTCAAAAATCAACGTATCGCCTTCTACCTTGTTGCGTTCTCTTCGTCCAACGATTCTCTTTCGATCCCAAAAAGAAAATCCAGATTCGGTCGATCCAAAAAAATGTAATCTCGATTTTAGTGAAGGCAAACGAAAAAACGGGTGGGGTCGTATTTAGGGCAAAAAAAAATTTTCGATTTCGGGAATACCCAAGACCCTATCCGATGGAAAATTTCCCGCTGATTCCAAAAATCACCATTGTTTGCCCGATAAATCAAAGATTCTAGGAGAAAAATGAGAAAACGTGATTTCGCACTTTCCGCGATTTTGACACTTTACTAAAATCGACGTCATTCTTGTTTGCATGAATCGATTCCGGATTTCAAGGTCGCGTTCGAAAGAGCATCGTTCAACGAAGAGAATGCGGATAGGTAGAAGGCGATCCGTCGATTTTTGAATTTTTTACCAAATTTTAAAGTTGACCCTTCAAAAATGCAAAAAATTGATACTACCCCCCCTTTGCGTTTTTGCGATTTTCAGCCAAAAATCGAAGCGTCCACTTTGAAGGTCTGCGAAAAATTCAAAAATCAACGTATCGCCTTCTACCTTGCGGCGTTCTCTTCGTCCAACGATTCTCTTTCGATCCCAAAAAGAAAATCCAGATTCGGTCGATCCAAAAAAATGTAATCTCGATTTTAGTGAAGGCAAACGAAAAAACGGGTGGGGTCGTATTTAGGGCAAAAAAAAATTTTCGATTTCGGGAATACCCAAGACCCTATCCGATGGAAAATTTCCCGCTGATTCCAAAAATCACCATTGTTTGCCCGATAAATCAAAGATTCTAGGAGAAAAATGAGAAAACGTGATTTCGCACTTTCCGCGATTTTGACACTTTACTAAAATCGACGTCATTCTTGTTTGCATGAATCGATTCCGGATTTCAAGGTCGCGTTCGAAAGAGCATCGTTCAACGAAGAGAATGCGGGTAGGTAGAAGGCGATCCGTCGATTTTTGAATTTTTTACCGAATTTTAAAGTTGACCCTTCAAAAATGCAAAAAATTGATACTACCCCCCCTTTGCGTTTTTGCGATTTTCAGCCAAAAATCGAAGCGTCCACTTTGAAGGTCTGCGAAAAATTCAAAAATCAACGTATCGCCTTCTACCTTGCGGCATTCTCTTCGTCCAACGATTCTCTTTCGATCCCAAAAAGAAAATCCAGATTCGGTCGATCCAAAAAAATGTAATCTCGATTTTAGTGAAGGCAAACGAAAAAACGGGTGGGGTCGTATTTAGGGCAAAAAAAAATTTTCGATTTCGGGAATACCCAAGACCCTATCCGATGGAAAATTTCCCGCTGATTCCAAAAATCACCATTGTTTGCCCGATAAATCAAAGATTCTAGGAGAAAAATGAGAAAACGTGATTTCGCACTTTCCGCGATTTTGACACTTTACTAAAATCGACGTCATTCTTGTTTGCATGAATCGATTCCGGATTTCAAGGTCGCGTTCGAAAGAGCATCGTTCAACGAAGAGAATGCGCGTAGGTAGAAGGCGATCCGTCGATTTTTGAATTTTTTACCAAATTTTAAAGTTGACCCTTCAAAAATGCAAAAAATTGATACTACCCCCCCTTTGCGTTTTTGCGATTTTCAGCCAAAAATCGAAGCGTCCACTTTGAAGGTCTGCGAAAAATTCAAAAATCAACGTATCGCCTTCTACCTTGCGGCATTCTCTTCGTCCAACGATTCTCTTTCGATCCCAAAAAGAAAATCCAGATACGGTCGATCCAAAAAAATGTAATCTCGATTTTAGTGAAGGCAAACGAAAAAACGGGTGGGGTCGTATTTAGGGCAAAAAAAAATTTTCGATTTCGGGAATACCCAAGACCCTATCCGATGGAAAATTTCCCGCTGATTCCAAAAATCACCATTGTTTGCCCGATAAATCAAAGATTCTAGGAGAAAAATGAGAAAACGTGATTTCGCACTTTCCGCGATTTTGACACTTTACTAAAATCGACGTCATTCTTGTTTGCATGAATCGATTCCGGATTTCAAGGTCGCGTTGGAAAGAGCATCGTTCAACGAAGAGAATGCGGATAGGTAGAAGGCGATCCGTCGATTTTTGAATTTTTTACCGAATTTTAAAGCTGACCCTTCAAAAATGCAAAAAATTGATACTACCCCCCCTTTGCGTTTTTGCGATTTTCAGCCAAAAATCGAAGGGTCCACTTTGAAGGTCTGCAAAAAATTCAAAAATCAACGTATCGCCTTCTACCTTGCGGCATTCTCTTCGTCCAACGATTCTCTTTCGATCCCAAAAAGAAAATCCAGATACGGTCGATCCAAAAAAATGTAATCTCGATTTTAGTGAAGGCAAACGAAAAAACGGGTGGGGTCGTATTTAGGGCAAAAAAAAATTTTCGATTTCGGGAATACCCAAGACCCTATCCGATGGAAAATTTCCCGCTGATTCCAAAAATCACCATTGTTTGCCCGATAAATCAAAGATTCTAGGAGAAAAATGAGAAAACGTGATTTCGCACTTTCCGCGATTTTGACACTTTACTAAAATCGACGTCATTCTTGTTTGCATGAATCGATTCCGGATTTCAAGGTCGCGTTCGAAAGAGCATCGTTCAACGAAGAGAATGCGGGTAGGTAGAAGGCGATCCGTCGATTTTTGAATTTTTTACCGAATTTTAAAGCTGACCCTTCAAAAATGCAAAAAATTGATACTACCCCCCCTTTGCGTTTTTGCGATTTTCAGCCAAAAATCGAAGGGTCAACTTTGAAGGTCTGCGAAAAATTCAAAAATAAACGTATCGCCTTCTACCTTGCGGCGTTCTCTTCGTCCAACGATTCTCTTTCGATCCCAAAAAGAAAATCCAGATACGGTCGATCCAAAAAAATGTAATCTCGATTTTAGTGAAGGCAAACGAAAAAACGGGTGGGGTCGTATTTAGGGCAAAAAAAAATTTTCGATTTCGGGAATACCCAAGACCCTATCCGATGGAAAATTTCCCGCTGATTCCAAAAATCACCATTGTTTGCCCGATAAATCAAAGATTCTAGGAGAAAAATGAGAAAACGTGATTTCGCACTTTCCGCGATTTTGACACTTTACTAAAATCGACGTCATTCTTGTTTGCATGAATCGATTCCGGATTTCAAGGTCGCGTTCGAAAGAGCATCGTTCAACGAAGAGAATGCGGGTAGGTAGAAGGCGATCCGTCGATTTTTGAATTTTTTACCGAATTTTAAAGCTGACCCTTCAAAAATGCAAAAAATTGATACTACCCCCCCTTTGCGTTTTTGCGATTTTCAGCCAAAAATCGAAGGGTCAACTTTGAAGGTCTGCGAAAAATTCAAAAATAAACGTATCGCCTTCTACCTTGCGGCGTTCTCTTCGTCCAACGATTCTCTTTCGATCCCAAAAAGAAAATCCAGATACGGTCGATCCAAAAAAATGTAATCTCGATTTTAGTGAAGGCAAACGAAAAAACGGGTGGGGTCGTATTTAGGGCAAAAAAAAATTTTCGATTTCGGGAATACCCAAGACCCTATCCGATGGAAAATTTCCCGCTGATTCCAAAAATCACCATTGTTTGCCCGATAAATCAAAGATTCTAGGAGAAAAATGAGAAAACGTGATTTCGCACTTTCCGCGATTTTGACACTTTACTAAAATCGACGTCATTCTTGTTTGCATGAATCGCTTCCGGATTTCAAGGTCGCGTTCGAAAGAGCATCGTTCAACGAAGAGAATGCGGGTAGGTAGAAGGCGATCCGTCGATTTTTGAATTTTTTACCAAATTTTAAAGTTGACCCTTCAAAAATGCAAAAAATTGATACTACCCCCCCTTTGCGTTTTTGCGATTTTCAGCCAAAAATCGAAGCGTCCACTTTGAAGGTCTGCGAAAAATTCAAAAATCAACGTATCGCCTTCTACCTTGCGGCGTTCTCTTCGTCCAACGATTCTCTTTCGATCCCAAAAAGAAAATCCAGATTCGGTCGATCCAAAAAAATGTAATCTCGATTTTAGTGAAGGCAAACGAAAAAACGGGTGGGGTCGTATTTAGGGCAAAAAAAAATTTTCGATTTCGGGAATACCCAAGACCCTATCCGATGGAAAATTTCCCGCTGATTCCAAAAATCACCATTGTTTGCCCGATAAATCAAAGATTCTAGGAGAAAAATGAGAAAACGTGATTTCGCACTTTCCGCGATTTTGACACTTTACTAAAATCGACGTCATTCTTGTTTGCATGAATCGATTCCGGATTTCAAGGTCGCGTTCGAAAGAGCATCGTTCAACGAAGAGAATGCGGGTAGGTAGAAGGCGATCCGTCGATTTTTGAATTTTTTACCGAATTTTAAAGTTGACCCTTCAAAAATGCAAAAAATTGATACTACCCCCCCTTTGCGTTTTTGCGATTTTCAGCCAAAAATCGAAGGGTCAACTTTGAAGGTCTGCGAAAAATTCAAAAATCAACGTATCGCCTTCTACCTTGCGGCGTTCTCTTCGTCCAACGATTCTCTTTCGATCCCAAAAAGAAAATCCAGATACGGTCGATCCAAAAAAATGTAATCTCGATTTTAGTGAAGGCAAACGAAAAAACGGGTGGGGTCGTATTTAGGGCAAAAAAAAATTTTCGATTTCGGGAATACCCAAGACCCTATCCGATGGAAAATTTCCCGCTGATTCCAAAAATCACCATTGTTTGCCCGATAAATCAAAGATTCTAGGAGAAAAATGAGAAAACGTGATTTCGCACTTTCCGCGATTTTGACACTTTACTAAAATCGACGTCATTCTTGTTTGCATGAATCGATTCCGGATTTCAAGGTCGCGTTCGAAAGAGCATCGTTCAACGAAGAGAATGCGGGTAGGTAGAAGGCGATCCGTCGATTTTTGAATTTTTTACCGAATTTTAAAGTTGACCCTTCAAAAATGCAAAAAATTGATACTACCCCCCCTTTGCGTTTTTGCGATTTTCAGCCAAAAATCGAAGGGTCCAATTTGAAGGTCTGCAAAAAATTCAAAAATCAACGTATCGCCTTCTACCTTGCGGCGTTCTCTTCGTCCAACGATTCTCTTTCGAACCCAAAAAGAAAATCCAGATTCGGTCGATCCAAAAAAATGTAATCTCGATTTTAGTGAAGGCAAACGAAAAAACGGGTGGGGTCGTATTTAGGGCAAAAAAAAATTTTCGATTTCGGGAATACCCAAGACCCTATCCGATGGAAAATTTCCCGCTGATTCCAAAAATCACCATTGTTTGCCCGATAAATCAAAGATTCTAGGAGAAAAATGAGAAAACGTGATTTCGCACTTTCCGCGATTTTGACACTTTACTAAAATCGACGTCATTCTTGTTTGCATGAATCGATTCCGGATTTCAAGGTCGCGTTCGAAAGAGCATCGTTCAACGAAGAGAATGCGCGTAGGTAGAAGGCGATCCGTCGATTTTTGAATTTTTTACCGAATTGTAAAGTTGACCCTTCAAAAATGCAAAAAATTGATACTACCCCCCCTTTGCGTTTTTGCGATTTTCAGCCAAAAATCGAAGCGTCCACTTTGAAGGTCTGCGAAAAATTCAAAAATCAACGTATCGCCTTCTACCTTGCGGCGTTCTCTTCGTCCAACGATTCTCTTTCGATCCCAAAAAGAAAATCCAGATACGGTCGATCCAAAAAAATGTAATCTCGATTTTAGTGAAGGCAAACGAAAAAACGGGTAGGGTCGTATTTAGGGCAAAAAAAAATTTTCGATTTCGGGAATACCCAAGACCCTATCCGATGGAAAATTTCCCGCTGATTCCAAAAATCACCATTGTTTGCCCGATAAATCAAAGATTCTAGGAGAAAAATGAGAAAACGTGATTTCGCACTTTCCGCGATTTTGACACTTTACTAAAATCGACGTCATTCTTGTTTGCATGAATCGATTCCGGATTTCAAGGTCGCGTTCGAAAGAGCATCGTTCAACGAAGAGAATGCGCGTAGGTAGAAGGCGATCCGTCGATTTTTGAATTTTTTACCAAATTTTAAAGTTGACCCTTCAAAAATGCAAAAAATTGATACTACCCCCCCTTTGCGTTTTTGCGATTTTCAGCCAAAAATCGAAGGGTCAACTTTGAAGGTCTGCGAAAAATTCAAAAATCAACGTATCGCCTTCTACCTTGCGGCATTCTCTTCGTCCAACGATTCTCTTTCGATCCCAAAAAGAAAATCCAGATACGGTCGATCCAAAAAAATGTAATCTCGATTTTAGTGAAGGCAAACGAAAAAACGGGTGGGGTCGTATTTAGGGCAAAAAAAAATTTTCGATTTCGGGAATACCCAAGACCCTATCCGATGGAAAATTTCCCGCTGATTCCAAAAATCACCATTGTTTGCCCGATAAATCAAAGATTCTACTAGAAAAATGAGAAAACGTGATTTCGCACTTTCCGCGATTTTGACACTTTACTAAAATCGACGTCATTCTTGTTTGCATGAATCGATTCCGGATTTCAAGGTCGCGTTGGAAAGAGCATCGTTCAACGAAGAGAATGCGCGTAGGTAGAAGGCGATCCGTCGATTTTTGAATTTTTTACCGAATTTTAAAGCTGACCCTTCAAAAATGCAAAAAATTGATACTACCCCCCCTTTGCGTTTTTGCGATTTTCAGCCAAAAATCGAAGGGTCAACTTTGAAGGTCTGCGAAAAATTCAAAAATCAACGTATCGCCTTCTACCTTGCGGCATTCTCTTCGTCCAACGATTCTCTTTCGATCCCAAAAAGAAAATCCAGATACGGTCGATCCAAAAAAATGTAATCTCGATTTTAGTGAAGGCAAACGAAAAAACGGGTGGGGTCGTATTTAGGGCAAAAATAAATTTTCGATTTCGGGAATACCCAAGACCCTATCCGATGGAAAATTTCCCGCTGATTCCAAAAATCACCATTGTTTGCCCGATAAATCAAAGATTCTAGGAGAAAAATGAGAAAACGTGATTTCGCACTTTCCGCGATTTTGACACTTTACTAAAATCGACGTCATTCTTGTTTGCATGAATCGATTCCGGATTTCAAGGTCGCGTTCGAAAGAGCATCGTTCAACGAAGAGAATGCGCGTAGGTAGAAGGCGATCCGTCGATTTTTGAATTTTTTACCGAATTTTAAAGTTGACCCTTCAAAAATGCAAAAAATTGATACTACCCCCCCTTTGCGTTTTTGCGATTTTCAGCCAAAAATCGAAGCGTCCACTTTGAAGGTCTGCGAAAAATTCAAAAATCAACGTATCGCCTTCTACCTTGCGGCATTCTCTTCGTCCAACGATTCTCTTTCGATCCCAAAAAGAAAATCCAGATACGGTCGATCCAAAAAAATGTAATCTCGATTTTAGTGAAGGCAAACGAAAAAACGGGTGGGGTCGTATTTAGGGCAAAAAAAAATTTTCGATTTCGGGAATACCCAAGACCCTATCCGATGGAAAATTTCCCGCTGATTCCAAAAATCACCATTGTTTGCCCGATAAATCAAAGATTCTAGGAGAAAAATGAGAAAACGTGATTTCGCACTTTCCGCGATTTTGACACTTTACTAAAATCGACGTCATTCTTGTTTGCATGAATCGATTCCGGATTTCAAGGTCGCGTTCGAAAGAGCATCGTTCAACGAAGAGAATGCGCGTAGGTAGAAGGCGATCCGTCGATTTTTGAATTTTTTACCGAATTTTAAAGTTGACCCTTCAAAAATGCAAAAAATTGATATACCCCCCCTTTGCGTTTTTGCGATTTTCAGCCAAAAATCGAAGCGTCCACTTTGAAGGTCTGCGAAAAATTCAAAAATCAACGTATCGCCTTCTACCTTGCGGCATTCTCTTCGTCCAACGATTCTCTTTCGATCCCAAAAAGAAAATCCAGATACGGTCGATCCAAAAAAATGTAATCTCGATTTTAGTGAAGGCAAACGAAAAAACGGGTGGGGTCGTATTTAGGGCAAAAAAAAATTTTCGATTTCGGGAATACCCAAGACCCTATCCGATGGAAAATTTCCCGCTGATTCCAAAAATCACCATTGTTTGCCCGATAAATCAAAGATTCTAGGAGAAAAATGAGAAAACGTGATTTCGCACTTTCCGCGATTTTGACACTTTACTAAAATCGACGTCATTCTTGTTTGCATGAATCGATTCCGGATTTCAAGGTCGCGTTCGAAAGAGCATCGTTCAACGAAGAGAATGCGCGTAGGTAGAAGGCGATCCGTCGATTTTTGAATTTTTTACCAAATTTTAAAGTTGACCCTTCAAAAATGCAAAAAATTGATACTACCCCCCCTTTGCGTTTTTGCGATTTTCAGCCAAAAATCGAAGCGTCCACTTTGAAGGTCTGCGAAAAATTCAAAAATCAACGTATCGCCTTCTACCTTGCGGCATTCTCTTCGTCCAACGATTCTCTTTCGATCCCAAAAAGAAAATCCAGATACGGTCGATCCAAAAAAATGTAATCTCGATTTTAGTGAAGGCAAACGAAAAAACGGGTGGGGTCGTATTTAGGGCAAAAAAAAATTTTCGATTTCGGGAATACCCAAGACCCTATCCGATGGAAAATTTCCCGCTGATTCCAAAAATCACCATTGTTTGCCCGATAAATCAAAGATTCTAGGAGAAAAATGAGAAAACGTGATTTCGCACTTTCCGCGATTTTGACACTTTACTAAAATCGACGTCATTCTTGTTTGCATGAATCGATTCCGGATTTCAAGGTCGCGTTGGAAAGAGCATCGTTCAACGAAGAGAATGCGGATAGGTAGAAGGCGATCCGTCGATTTTTGAATTTTTTACCGAATTTTAAAGCTGACCCTTCAAAAATGCAAAAAATTGATACTACCCCCCCTTTGCGTTTTTGCGATTTTCAGCCAAAAATCGAAGGGTCCACTTTGAAGGTCTGCAAAAAATTCAAAAATCAACGTATCGCCTTCTACCTTGCGGCATTCTCTTCGTCCAACGATTCTCTTTCGATCCCAAAAAGAAAATCCAGATACGGTCGATCCAAAAAAATGTAATCTCGATTTTAGTGAAGGCAAACGAAAAAACGGGTGGGGTCGTATTTAGGGCAAAAAAAAATTTTCGATTTCGGGAATACCCAAGACCCTATCCGATGGAAAATTTCCCGCTGATTCCAAAAATCACCATTGTTTGCCCGATAAATCAAAGATTCTAGGAGAAAAATGAGAAAACGTGATTTCGCACTTTCCGCGATTTTGACACTTTACTAAAATCGACGTCATTCTTGTTTGCATGAATCGATTCCGGATTTCAAGGTCGCGTTCGAAAGAGCATCGTTCAACGAAGAGAATGCGGGTAGGTAGAAGGCGATCCGTCGATTTTTGAATTTTTTACCGAATTTTAAAGCTGACCCTTCAAAAATGCAAAAAATTGATACTACCCCCCCTTTGCGTTTTTGCGATTTTCAGCCAAAAATCGAAGGGTCAACTTTGAAGGTCTGCGAAAAATTCAAAAATAAACGTATCGCCTTCTACCTTGCGGCGTTCTCTTCGTCCAACGATTCTCTTTCGATCCCAAAAAGAAAATCCAGATACGGTCGATCCAAAAAAATGTAATCTCGATTTTAGTGAAGGCAAACGAAAAAACGGGTGGGGTCGTATTTAGGGCAAAAAAAAATTTTCGATTTCGGGAATACCCAAGACCCTATCCGATGGAAAATTTCCCGCTGATTCCAAAAATCACCATTGTTTGCCCGATAAATCAAAGATTCTAGGAGAAAAATGAGAAAACGTGATTTCGCACTTTCCGCGATTTTGACACTTTACTAAAATCGACGTCATTCTTGTTTGCATGAATCGATTCCGGATTTCAAGGTCGCGTTCGAAAGAGCATCGTTCAACGAAGAGAATGCGGGTAGGTAGAAGGCGATCCGTCGATTTTTGAATTTTTTACCGAATTTTAAAGCTGACCCTTCAAAAATGCAAAAAATTGATACTACCCCCCCTTTGCGTTTTTGCGATTTTCAGCCAAAAATCGAAGGGTCAACTTTGAAGGTCTGCGAAAAATTCAAAAATCAACGTATCGCCTTCTACCTTGCGGCGTTCTCTTCGTCCAACGATTCTCTTTCGATCCCAAAAAGAAAATCCAGATACGGTCGATCCAAAAAAATGTAATCTCGATTTTAGTGAAGGCAAACGAAAAAACGGGTGGGGTCATATTTAGGGCAAAAAAAAATTTTCGATTTCGGGAATACCCAAGACCCTATCCGATGGAAAATTTCCCGCTGATTCCAAAAATCACCATTGTTTGCCCGATAAATCAAAGATTCTAGGAGAAAAATGAGAAAACGTGATTTCGCACTTTCCGCGATTTTGACACTTTACTAAAATCGACGTCATTCTTGTTTGCATGAATCGATTCCGGATTTCAAGGTCGCGTTCGAAAGAGCATCGTTCAACGAAGAGAATGCGGGTAGGTAGAAGGCGATCCGTCGATTTTTGAATTTTTTACCGAATTTTAAAGCTGACCCTTCAAAAATGCAAAAAATTGATACTACCCCCCCTTTGCGTTTTTGCGATTTTCAGCCAAAAATCGAAGGGTCAACTTTGAAGGTCTGCGAAAAATTCAAAAATCAACGTATCGCCTTCTACCTTGCGGCATTCTCTTCGTCCAACGATTCTCTTTCGATCCCAAAAAGAAAATCCAGATACGGTCGATCCAAAAAAATGTAATCTCGATTTTAGTGAAGGCAAACGAAAAAACGGGTGGGGTCGTATTTAGGGCAAAAAAAAATTTTCGATTTCGGGAATACCCAAGACCCTATCCGATGGAAAATTTCCCGCTGATTCCAAAAATCACCATTGTTTGCCCGATAAATCAAAGATTCTAGGAGAAAAATGAGAAAACGTGATTTCGCACTTTCCGCGATTTTGACACTTTACTAAAATCGACGTCATTCTTGTTTGCATGAATCGATTCCGGATTTCAAGGTCGCGTTCGAAAGAGCATCGTTCAACGAAGAGAATGCGGGTAGGTAGAAGGCGATCCGTCGATTTTTGAATTTTTTACCGAATTTTAAAGCTGACCCTTCAAAAATGCAAAAAATTGATACTACCCCCCCTTTGCGTTTTTGCGATTTTCAGCCAAAAATCGAAGGGTCAACTTTGAAGGTCTGCGAAAAATTCAAAAATAAACGTATCGCCT
Organism: Pimpla rufipes; assembly: GCA_963932165.1. Classification (NCBI taxonomy): domain Eukaryota; kingdom Metazoa; phylum Arthropoda; class Insecta; order Hymenoptera; family Ichneumonidae; genus Pimpla; species Pimpla rufipes. The sequence goes on from OZ010635.1 coordinate 14,206,873, forward strand.
TCTACCTTGCGGCGTTCTCTTCGTCCAACGATTCTCTTTCGATCCCAAAAAGAAAATCCAGATACGGTCGATCCAAAAAAATGTAATCTCGATTTTAGTGAAGGCAAACGAAAAAACGGGTGGGGTCGTATTTAGGGCAAAAAAAAATTTTCGATTTCGGGAATACCCAAGACCCTATCCGATGGAAAATTTCCCGCTGATTCCAAAAATCACCATTGTTTGCCCGATAAATCAAAGATTCTAGGAGAAAAATGAGAAAACGTGATTTCGCACTTTCCGCGATTTTGACACTTTACTAAAATCGACGTCATTCTTGTTTGCATGAATCGATTCCGGATTTCAAGGTCGCGTTCGAAAGAGCATCGTTCAACGAAGAGAATGCGGGTAGGTAGAAGGCGATCCGTCGATTTTTGAATTTTTTACCGAATTTTAAAGCTGACCCTTCAAAAATGCAAAAAATTGATACTACCCCCCCTTTGCGTTTTTGCGATTTTCAGCCAAAAATCGAAGGGTCAACTTTGAAGGTCTGCGAAAAATTCAAAAATCAACGTATCGCCTTCTACCTTGCGGCGTTCTCTTCGTCCAACGATTCTCTTTCGATCCCAAAAAGAAAATCCAGATACGGTCGATCCAAAAAAATGTAATCTCGATTTTAGTGAAGGCAAACGAAAAAACGGGTGGGGTCATATTTAGGGCAAAAAAAAATTTTCGATTTCGGGAATACCCAAGACCCTATCCGATGGAAAATTTCCCGCTGATTCCAAAAATCACCATTGTTTGCCCGATAAATCAAAGATTCTAGGAGAAAAATGAGAAAACGTGATTTCGCACTTTCCGCGATTTTGACACTTTACTAAAATCGACGTCATTCTTGTTTGCATGAATCGATTCCGGATTTCAAGGTCGCGTTCGAAAGAGCATCGTTCAACGAAGAGAATGCGGGTAGGTAGAAGGCGATCCGTCGATTTTTGAATTTTTTACCGAATTTTAAAGCTGACCCTTCAAAAATGCAAAAAATTGATACTACCCCCCCTTTGCGTTTTTGCGATTTTCAGCCAAAAATCGAAGGGTCAACTTTGAAGGTCTGCGAAAAATTCAAAAATCAACGTATCGCCTTCTACCTTGCGGCATTCTCTTCGTCCAACGATTCTCTTTCGATCCCAAAAAGAAAATCCAGATACGGTCGATCCAAAAAAATGTAATCTCGATTTTAGTGAAGGCAAACGAAAAAACGGGTGGGGTCGTATTTAGGGCAAAAAAAAATTTTCGATTTCGGGAATACCCAAGACCCTATCCGATGGAAAATTTCCCGCTGATTCCAAAAATCACCATTGTTTGCCCGATAAATCAAAGATTCTAGGAGAAAAATGAGAAAACGTGATTTCGCACTTTCCGCGATTTTGACACTTTACTAAAATCGACGTCATTCTTGTTTGCATGAATCGCTTCCGGATTTCAAGGTCGCGTTCGAAAGAGCATCGTTCAACGAAGAGAATGCGGGTAGGTAGAAGGCGATCCGTCGATTTTTGAATTTTTTACCGAATTTTAAAGCTGACCCTTCAAAAATGCAAAAAATTGATACTACCCCCCCTTTGCGTTTTTGCGATTTTCAGCCAAAAATCGAAGGGTCAACTTTGAAGGTCTGCGAAAAATTCAAAAATCAACGTATCGCCTTCTACCTTGCGGCGTTCTCTTCGTCCAACGATTCTCTTTCGATCCCAAAAAGAAAATCCAGATACGGTCGATCCAAAAAAATGTAATCTCGATTTTAGTGAAGGCAAATGAAAAAACGGGTGGGGTCGTATTTAGGGCAAAAATAAATTTTCGATTTCGGGAATACCCAAGACCCTATCCGATGGAAAATTTCCCGCTGATTCCAAAAATCACCATTGTTTGCCCGATAAATCAAAGATTCTAGGAGAAAAATGAGAAAACGTGATTTCGCACTTTCCGCGATTTTGACACTTTACTAAAATCGACGTCATTCTTGTTTGCATGAATCGCTTCCGGATTTCAAGGTCGCGTTCGAAAGAGCATCGTTCAACGAAGAGAATGCGGGTAGGTAGAAGGCGACCCGTCGATTTTTGAATTTTTTACCGAATTTTAAAGCTGACCCTTCAAAAATGCAAAAAATTGATACTACCCCCCGTTTGCGTTTTTGCGATTTTCAGCCAAAAATCGAAGGGTCAACTTTGAAGGTCTGCGAAAAATTCAAAAATCAACGTATCGCCTTCTACCTTGCGGCATTCTCTTCGTCCAACGATTCTCTTTCGATCCCAAAAAGAAAATCCAGATACGGTCGATCCAAAAAAATGTAATCTCGATTTTAGTGAAGGCAAACGAAAAAACGGGTGGGGTCGTATTTAGGGCAAAAAAAAATTTTCGATTTCGGGAATACCCAAGACCCTATCCGATGGAAAATTTCCCGCTGATTGAAAAAATCACCATTGTTTGCCCGATAAATCAAAGATTCTAGGAGAAAAATGAGAAAACGTGATTTCGCACTTTCCCCGATTTTGACACTTTACTAAAATCGACGTCATTCTTGTTTACATGAATCGATTCCGGATTTCAAGGTCGCGTTCGAAAGAGCATCGTTCAACGAAGAGAATGCGGGTAGGTAGAAGGCGATCCGTCGATTTTTGAATTTTTTACCGAATTTTAAAGTTGACCCTTCAAAAATGCAAAAAATTGATACTACCCCCCCTTTGCGTTTTTGCGATTTTCAGCCAAAAATCGAAGGGTCAACTTTGAAGGTCTGCGAAAAATTCAAAAATCAACGTATCGCCTTCTACCTTGCGGCGTTCTCTTCGTCCAACGATTCTCTTTCGATCCCAAAAAGAAAATCCAGATACGGTCGATCCAAAAAAATGTAATCTCGATTTTAGTGAAGGCAAACGAAAAAACGGGTGGGGTCATATTTAGGGCAAAAAAAAATTTTCGATTTCGGGAATACCCAAGACCCTATCCGATGGAAAATTTCCCGCTGATTCCAAAAATCACCATTGTTTGCCCGATAAATCAAAGATTCTAGGAGAAAAATGAGAAAACGTGATTTCGCACTTTCCGCGATTTTGACACTTTACTAAAATCGACGTCATTCTTGTTTGCATGAATCGATTCCGGATTTCAAGGTCGCGTTCGAAAGAGCATCGTTCAACGAAGAGAATGCGCGTAGGTAGAAGGCGATCCGTCGATTTTTGAATTTTTTACCGAATTTTAAAGTTGACCCTTCAAAAATGCAAAAAATTGATACTACCCCCCCTTTGCGTTTTTGCGATTTTCAGCCAAAAATCGAAGGGTCAACTTTGAAGGTCTGCGAAAAATTCAAAAATCAACGTATCGCCTTCTACCTTGCGGCGTTCTCTTCGTCCAACGATTCTCTTTCGATCCCAAAAAGAAAATCCAGATACGGTCGATCCAAAAAAATGTAATCTCGATTTTAGTGAAGGCAAACGAAAAAACGGGTGGGGTCATATTTAGGGCAAAAAAAAATTTTCGATTTCGGGAATACCCAAGACCCTATCCGATGGAAAATTTCCCGCTGATTCCAAAAATCACCATTGTTTGCCCGATAAATCAAAGATTCTAGGAGAAAAATGAGAAAACGTGATTTCGCACTTTCCGCGATTTTGACACTTTACTAAAATCGACGTCATTCTTGTTTGCATGAATCGATTCCGGATTTCAAGGTCGCGTTCGAAAGAGCATCGTTCAACGAAGAGAATGCGGGTAGGTAGAAGGCGATCCGTCGATTTTTGAATTTTTTACCGAATTTTAAAGTTGACCCTTCAAAAATGCAAAAAATTGATACTACCCCCCCTTTGCGTTTTTGCGATTTTCAGCCAAAAATCGAAGGGTCAACTTTGAAGGTCTGCGAAAAATTCAAAAATCAACGTATCGCCTTCTACCTTGCGGCATTCTCTTCGTCCAACGATTCTCTTTCGATCCCAAAAAGAAAATCCAGATACGGTCGATCCAAAAAAATGTAATCTCGATTTTAGTGAAGGCAAACGAAAAAACGGGTGGGGTCGTATTTAGGGCAAAAAAAAATTTTCGATTTCGGGAATACCCAAGACCCTATCCGATGGAAAATTTCCCGCTGATTGAAAAAATCACCATTGTTTGCCCGATAAATCAAAGATTCTAGGAGAAAAATGAGAAAACGTGATTTCGCACTTTCCGCGATTTTGACACTTTACTAAAATCGACGTCATTCTTGTTTGCATGAATCGATTCCGGATTTCAAGGTCGCGTTCGAAAGAGCATCGTTCAACGAAGAGAATGCGCGTAGGTAGAAGGCGATCCGTCGATTTTTGAATTTTTTACCGAATTTTAAAGTTGACCCTTCAAAAATGCAAAAAATTGATACTACCCCCCCTTTGCGTTTTTGCGATTTTCAGCCAAAAATCGAAGGGTCAACTTTGAAGGTCTGCGAAAAATTCAAAAATCAACGTATCGCCTTCTACCTTGCGGCGTTCTCTTCGTCCAACGATTCTCTTTCGATCCCAAAAAGAAAATCCAGATACGGTCGATCCAAAAAAATGTAATCTCGATTTTAGTGAAGGCAAACGAAAAAACGGGTGGGGTCATATTTAGGGCAAAAAAAAATTTTCGATTTCGGGAATACCCAAGACCCTATCCGATGGAAAATTTCCCGCTGATTCCAAAAATCACCATTGTTTGCCCGATAAATCAAAGATTCTAGGAGAAAAATGAGAAAACGTGATTTCGCACTTTCCGCGATTTTGACACTTTACTAAAATCGACGTCATTCTTGTTTGCATGAATCGATTCCGGATTTCAAGGTCGCGTTCGAAAGAGCATCGTTCAACGAAGAGAATGCGCGTAGGTAGAAGGCGATCCGTCGATTTTTGAATTTTTTACCGAATTTTAAAGTTGACCCTTCAAAAATGCAAAAAATTGATACTACCCCCCCTTTGCGTTTTTGCGATTTTCAGCCAAAAATCGAAGGGTCAACTTTGAAGGTCTGCGAAAAATTCAAAAATCAACGTATCGCCTTCTACCTTGCGGCGTTCTCTTCGTCCAACGATTCTCTTTCGATCCCAAAAAGAAAATCCAGATACGGTCGATCCAAAAAAATGTAATCTCGATTTTAGTGAAGGCAAACGAAAAAACGGGTGGGGTCATATTTAGGGCAAAAAAAAATTTTCGATTTCGGGAATACCCAAGACCCTATCCGATGGAAAATTTCCCGCTGATTCCAAAAATCACCATTGTTTGCCCGATAAATCAAAGATTCTAGGAGAAAAATGAGAAAACGTGATTTCGCACTTTCCGCGATTTTGACACTTTACTAAAATCGACGTCATTCTTGTTTGCATGAATCGATTCCGGATTTCAAGGTCGCGTTCGAAAGAGCATCGTTCAACGAAGAGAATGCGGGTAGGTAGAAGGCGATCCGTCGATTTTTGAATTTTTTACCGAATTTTAAAGTTGACCCTTCAAAAATGCAAAAAATTGATACTACCCCCCCTTTGCGTTTTTGCGATTTTCAGCCAAAAATCGAAGGGTCAACTTTGAAGGTCTGCGAAAAATTCAAAAATCAACGTATCGCCTTCTACCTTGCGGCATTCTCTTCGTCCAACGATTCTCTTTCGATCCCAAAAAGAAAATCCAGATACGGTCGATCCAAAAAAATGTAATCTCGATTTAGTGAAGGCAAACGAAAAAACGGGTGGGGTCGTATTTAGGGCAAAAAAAAATTTTCGATTTCGGGAATACCCAAGACCCTATCCGATGGAAAATTTCCCGCTGATTGAAAAAATCACCATTGTTTGCCCGATAAATCAAAGATTCTAGGAGAAAAATGAGAAAACGTGATTTCGCACTTTCCGCGATTTTGACACTTTACTAAAATCGACGTCATTCTTGTTTGCATGAATCGATTCCGGATTTCAAGGTCGCGTTCGAAAGAGCATCGTTCAACGAAGAGAATGCGGATAGGTAGAAGGCGATCCGTCGATTTTTGAATTTTTTACCGAATTTTAAAGCTGACCCTTCAAAAATGCAAAAAATTGATACTACCCCCCCTTTGCGTTTTTGCGATTTTCAGCCAAAAATCGAAGGGTCAACTTTGAAGGTCTGCGAAAAATTCAAAAATAAACGTATCGCCTTCTACCTTGCGGCGTTCTCTTCGTCCAACGATTCTCTTTCGATCCCAAAAAGAAAATCCAGATACGGTCGATCCAAAAAAATGTAATCTCGATTTTAGTGAAGGCAAACGAAAAAACGGGTGGGGTCGTATTTAGGGCAAAAAAAAATTTTCGATTTCGGGAATACCCAAGACCCTATCCGATGGAAAATTTCCCGCTGATTGAAAAAATCACCATTGTTTGCCCGATAAATCAAAGATTCTAGGAGAAAAATGAGAAAACGTGATTTCGCACTTTCCGCGATTTTGACACTTTACTAAAATCGACGTCATTCTTGTTTGCATGAATCGATTCCGGATTTCAAGGTCGCGTTCGAAAGAGCATCGTTCAACGAAGAGAATGCGGATAGGTAGAAGGCGATCCGTCGATTTTTGAATTTTTTACCGAATTTTAAAGCTGACCCTTCAAAAATGCAAAAAATTGATACTACCCCCCCTTTGCGTTTTTGCGATTTTCAGCCAAAAATCGAAGGGTCAACTTTGAAGGTCTGCGAAAAATTCAAAAATAAACGTATCGCCTTCTACCTTGCGGCATTCTCTTCGTCCAACGATTCTCTTTCGATCCCAAAAAGAAAATCCAGATACGGTCGATCCAAAAAAATGTAATCTCGATTTTAGTGAAGGCAAACGAAAAAACGGGTGGGGTCGTATTTAGGGCAAAAAAAAATTTTCGATTTCGGGAATACCCAAGACCCTATCCGATGGAAAATTTCCCGCTGATTCCAAAAATCACCATTGTTTGCCCGATAAATCAAAGATTCTAGGAGAAAAATGAGAAAACGTGATTTCGCACTTTCCGCGATTTTGACACTTTACTAAAATCGACGTCATTCTTGTTTGCATGAATCGATTCCGGATTTCAAGGTCGCGTTCGAAAGAGCATCGTTCAACGAAGAGAATGCGCGTAGGTAGAAGGCGATCCGTCGATTTTTGAATTTTTTACCGAATTTTAAAGTTGACCCTTCAAAAATGCAAAAAATTGATACTACCCCCCCTTTGCGTTTTTGCGATTTTCAGCCAAAAATCGAAGGGTCAACTTTGAAGGTCTGCGAAAAATTCAAAAATCAACGTATCGCCTTCTACCTTGCGGCATTCTCTTCGTCCAACGATTCTCTTTCGATCCCAAAAAGAAAATCCAGATACGGTCGATCCAAAAAAATGTAATCTCGATTTTAGTGAAGGCAAACGAAAAAACGGGTGGGGTCGTATTTAGGGCAAAAAAAAATTTTCGATTTCGGGAATACCCAAGACCCTATCCGATGGAAAATTTCCCGCTGATTCCAAAAATCACCATTGTTTGCCCGATAAATCAAAGATTCTAGGAGAAAAATGAGAAAACGTGATTTCGCACTTTCCGCGATTTTGACACTTTACTAAAATCGACGTCATTCTTGTTTGCATGAATCGCTTCCGGATTTCAAGGTCGCGTTCGAAAGAGCATCGTTCAACGAAGAGAATGCGGGTAGGTAGAAGGCGATCCGTCGATTTTTGAATTTTTTACCGAATTTTAAAGCTGACCCTTCAAAAATGCAAAAAATTGATACTACCCCCCCTTTGCGTTTTTGCGATTTTCAGCCAAAAATCGAAGGGTCAACTTTGAAGGTCTGCGAAAAATTCAAAAATCAACGTATCGCCTTCTACCTTGCGGCATTCTCTTCGTCCAACGATTCTCTTTCGATCCCAAAAAGAAAATCCAGATACGGTCGATCCAAAAAAATGTAATCTCGATTTTAGTGAAGGCAAACGAAAAAACGGGTGGGGTCGTATTTAGGGCAAAAAAAATTTTCGATTTCGGGAATACCCAAGACCCTATCCGATGGAAAATTTCCCGCTGATTCCAAAAATTACCATTGTTTGCCCGATAAATCAAAGATTCTAGGAGAAAAATGAGAAAACGTGATTTCGCACTTTCCGCGATTTTGACACTTTACTAAAATCGACGTCATTCTTGTTTGCATGAATCGATTCCGGATTTCAAGGTCGCGTTCGAAAGAGCATCGTTCAACGAAGAGAATGCGGGTAGGTAGAAGGCGATCCGTCGATTTTTGAATTTTTTACCGAATTTTAAAGTTGACCCTTCAAAAATGCAAAAAATTGATACTACCCCCCCTTTGCGTTTTTGCGATTTTCAGCCAAAAATCGAAGGGTCAACTTTGAAGGTCTGCGAAAAATTCAAAAATCAACGTATCGCCTTCTACCTTGCGGCATTCTCTTCGTCCAACGATTCTCTTTCGATCCCAAAAAGAAAATCCAGATACGGTCGATCCAAAAAAATGTAATCTCGATTTAGTGAAGGCAAACGAAAAAACGGGTGGGGTCGTATTTAGGGCAAAAAAAAATTTTCGATTTCGGGAATACCCAAGACCCTATCCGATGGAAAATTTCCCGCTGATTGAAAAAATCACCATTGTTTGCCCGATAAATCAAAGATTCTAGGAGAAAAATGAGAAAACGTGATTTCGCACTTTCCGCGATTTTGACACTTTACTAAAATCGACGTCATTCTTGTTTGCATGAATCGATTCCGGATTTCAAGGTCGCGTTCGAAAGAGCATCGTTCAACGAAGAGAATGCGGATAGGTAGAAGGCGATCCGTCGATTTTTGAATTTTTTACCGAATTTTAAAGCTGACCCTTCAAAAATGCAAAAAATTGATACTACCCCCCCTTTGCGTTTTTGCGATTTTCAGCCAAAAATCGAAGGGTCAACTTTGAAGGTCTGCGAAAAATTCAAAAATAAACGTATCGCCTTCTACCTTGCGGCGTTCTCTTCGTCCAACGATTCTCTTTCGATCCCAAAAAGAAAATCCAGATACGGTCGATCCAAAAAAATGTAATCTCGATTTTAGTGAAGGCAAACGAAAAAACGGGTGGGGTCGTATTTAGGGCAAAAAAAAATTTTCGATTTCGGGAATACCCAAGACCCTATCCGATGGAAAATTTCCCGCTGATTGAAAAAATCACCATTGTTTGCCCGATAAATCAAAGATTCTAGGAGAAAAATGAGAAAACGTGATTTCGCACTTTCCGCGATTTTGACACTTTACTAAAATCGACGTCATTCTTGTTTGCATGAATCGATTCCGGATTTCAAGGTCGCGTTCGAAAGAGCATCGTTCAACGAAGAGAATGCGGATAGGTAGAAGGCGATCCGTCGATTTTTGAATTTTTTACCGAATTTTAAAGTTGACCCTTCAAAAATGCAAAAAATTGATACTACCCCCCCTTTGCGTTTTTGCGATTTTCAGCCAAAAATCGAAGGGTCAACTTTGAAGGTCTGCGAAAAATTCAAAAATCAACGTATCGCCTTCTACCTTGCGGCGTTCTCTTCGTCCAACGATTCTCTTTCGATCCCAAAAAGAAAATCCAGATACGGTCGATCCAAAAAAATGTAATCTCGATTTTAGTGAAGGCAAACGAAAAAACGGGTGGGGTCGTATTTAGGGCAAAAAAAAATTTTCGATTTCGGGAATACCCAAGACCCTATCCGATGGAAAATTTCCCGCTGATTCCAAAAATCACCATTGTTTGCCCGATAAATCAAAGATTCTAGGAGAAAAATGAGAAAACGTGATTTCGCACTTTCCGCGTTTTTGACACTTTACTAAAATCGACGTCATTCTTGTTTGCATGAATCGCTTCCGGATTTCAAGGTCGCGTTCGAAAGAGCATCGTTCAACGAAGAGAATGCGGGTAGGTAGAAGGCGACCCGTCGATTTTTGAATTTTTTACCGAATTTTAAAGCTGACCCTTCAAAAATGCAAAAAATTGATACTACCCCCCGTTTGCGTTTTTGCGATTTTCAGCCAAAAATCGAAGGGTCAACTTTGAAGGTCTGCGAAAAATTCAAAAATCAACGTATCGCCTTCTACCTTGCGGCATTCTCTTCGTCCAACGATTCTCTTTCGATCCCAAAAAGAAAATCCAGATACGGTCGATCCAAAAAAATGTAATCTCGATTTTAGTGAAGGCAAACGAAAAAACGGGTGGGGTCGTATTTAGGGCAAAAATAAATTTTCGATTTCGGGAATACCCAAGACCCTATCCGATGGAAAATTTCCCGCTGATTCCAAAAATCACCATTGTTTGCCCGATAAATCAAAGATTCTAGGAGAAAAATGAGAAAACGTGATTTCGCACTTTCCGCGATTTTGACACTTTACTAAAATCGACGTCATTCTTGTTTGCATGAATCGCTTCCGGATTTCAAGGTCGCGTTCGAAAGAGCATCGTTCAACGAAGAGAATGCGGGTAGGTAGAAGGCGACCCGTCGATTTTTGAATTTTTTACCGAATTTTAAAGCTGACCCTTCAAAAATGCAAAAAATTGATACTACCCCCCGTTTGCGTTTTTGCGATTTTCAGCCAAAAATCGAAGGGTCAACTTTGAAGGTCTGCGAAAAATTCAAAAATCAACGTATCGCCTTCTACCTTGCGGCATTCTCTTCGTCCAACGATTCTCTTTCGATCCCAAAAAGAAAATCCAGATACGGTCGATCCAAAAAAATGTAATCTCGATTTTAGTGAAGGCAAACGAAAAAACGGGTGGGGTCGTATTTAGGGCAAAAAAAAATTTTCGATTTCGGGAATACCCAAGACCCTATCCGATGGAAAATTTCCCGCTGATTGAAAAAATCACCATTGTTTGCCCGATAAATCAAAGATTCTAGGAGAAAAATGAGAAAACGTGATTTCGCACTTTCCGCGATTTTGACACTTTACTAAAATCGACGTCATTCTTGTTTGCATGAATCGATTCCGGATTTCAAGGTCGCGTTCGAAAGAGCATCGTTCAACGAAGAGAATGCGCGTAGGTAGAAGGCGATCCGTCGATTTTTGAATTTTTTACCGAATTTTAAAGTTGACCCTTCAAAAATGCAAAAAATTGATACTACCCCCCCTTTGCGTTTTTGCGATTTTCAGCCAAAAATCGAAGGGTCAACTTTGAAGGTCTGCGAAAAATTCAAAAATCAACGTATCGCCTTCTACCTTGCGGCATTCTCTTCGTCCAACGATTCTCTTTCGATCCCAAAAAGAAAATCCAGATACGGTCGATCCAAAAAAATGTAATCTCGATTTAGTGAAGGCAAACGAAAAAACGGGTGGGGTCGTATTTAGGGCAAAAAAAAATTTTCGATTTCGGGAATACCCAAGACCCTATCCGATGGAAAATTTCCCGCTGATTGAAAAAATCACCATTGTTTGCCCGATAAATCAAAGATTCTAGGAGAAAAATGAGAAAACGTGATTTCGCACTTTCCGCGATTTTGACACTTTACTAAAATCGACGTCATTCTTGTTTGCATGAATCGATTCCGGATTTCAAGGTCGCGTTCGAAAGAGCATCGTTCAACGAAGAGAATGCGGATAGGTAGAAGGCGATCCGTCGATTTTTGAATTTTTTACCGAATTTTAAAGCTGACCCTTCAAAAATGCAAAAAATTGATACTACCCCCCCTTTGCGTTTTTGCGATTTTCAGCCAAAAATCGAAGGGTCAACTTTGAAGGTCTGCGAAAAATTCAAAAATAAACGTATCGCCTTCTACCTTGCGGCGTTCTCTTCGTCCAACGATTCTCTTTCGATCCCAAAAAGAAAATCCAGATACGGTCGATCCAAAAAAATGTAATCTCGATTTTAGTGAAGGCAAACGAAAAAACGGGTGGGGTCGTATTTAGGGCAAAAAAAAATTTTCGATTTCGGGAATACCCAAGACCCTATCCGATGGAAAATTTCCCGCTGATTGAAAAAATCACCATTGTTTGCCCGATAAATCAAAGATTCTAGGAGAAAAATGAGAAAACGTGATTTCGCACTTTCCGCGATTTTGACACTTTACTAAAATCGACGTCATTCTTGTTTGCATGAATCGATTCCGGATTTCAAGGTCGCGTTCGAAAGAGCATCGTTCAACGAAGAGAATGCGGATAGGTAGAAGGCGATCCGTCGATTTTTGAATTTTTTACCGAATTTTAAAGCTGACCCTTCAAAAATGCAAAAAATTGATACTACCCCCCCTTTGCGTTTTTGCGATTTTCAGCCAAAAATCGAAGGGTCAACTTTGAAGGTCTGCGAAAAATTCAAAAATAAACGTATCGCCTTCTACCTTGCGGCATTCTCTTCGTCCAACGATTCTCTTTCGATCCCAAAAAGAAAATCCAGATACGGTCGATCCAAAAAAATGTAATCTCGATTTTAGTGAAGGCAAACGAAAAAACGGGTGGGGTCGTATTTAGGGCAAAAAAAAATTTTCGATTTCGGGAATACCCAAGACCCTATCCGATGGAAAATTTCCCGCTGATTCCAAAAATCACCATTGTTTGCCCGATAAATCAAAGATTCTAGGAGAAAAATGAGAAAACGTGATTTCGCACTTTCCGCGATTTTGACACTTTACTAAAATCGACGTCATTCTTGTTTGCATGAATCGATTCCGGATTTCAAGGTCGCGTTCGAAAGAGCATCGTTCAACGAAGAGAATGCGCGTAGGTAGAAGGCGATCCGTCGATTTTTGAATTTTTTACCGAATTTTAAAGTTGACCCTTCAAAAATGCAAAAAATTGATACTACCCCCCCTTTGCGTTTTTGCGATTTTCAGCCAAAAATCGAAGGGTCAACTTTGAAGGTCTGCGAAAAATTCAAAAATCAACGTATCGCCTTCTACCTTGCGGCATTCTCTTCGTCCAACGATTCTCTTTCGATCCCAAAAAGAAAATCCAGATACGGTCGATCCAAAAAAATGTAATCTCGATTTTAGTGAAGGCAAACGAAAAAACGGGTGGGGTCGTATTTAGGGCAAAAAAAAATTTTCGATTTCGGGAATACCCAAGACCCTATCCGATGGAAAATTTCCCGCTGATTCCAAAAATCACCATTGTTTGCCCGATAAATCAAAGATTCTAGGAGAAAAATGAGAAAACGTGATTTCGCACTTTCCGCGATTTTGACACTTTACTAAAATCGACGTCATTCTTGTTTGCATGAATCGCTTCCGGATTTCAAGGTCGCGTTCGAAAGAGCATCGTTCAACGAAGAGAATGCGGGTAGGTAGAAGGCGATCCGTCGATTTTTGAATTTTTTACCGAATTTTAAAGCTGACCCTTCAAAAATGCAAAAAATTGATACTACCCCCCCTTTGCGTTTTTGCGATTTTCAGCCAAAAATCGAAGGGTCAACTTTGAAGGTCTGCGAAAAATTCAAAAATCAACGTATCGCCTTCTACCTTGCGGCGTTCTCTTCGTCCAACGATTCTCTTTCGATCCCAAAAAGAAAATCCAGATACGGTCGATCCAAAAAAATGTAATCTCGATTTTAGTGAAGGCAAACGAAAAAACGGGTGGGGTCGTATTTAGGGCAAAAAAAAATTTTCGATTTCGGGAATACCCAAGACCCTATCCGATGGAAAATTTCCCGCTGATTCCAAAAATCACCATTGTTTGCCCGATAAATCAAAGATTCTAGGAGAAAAATGAGAAAACGTGATTTCGCACTTTCCGCGATTTTGACACTTTACTAAAATCGACGTCATTCTTGTTTGCATGAATCGATTCCGGATTTCAAGGTCGCGTTCGAAAGAGCATCGTTCAACGAAGAGAATGCGATTAGGTAGAAGGCGATCCGTCGATTTTTGAATTTTTTACCGAATTTTAAAGTTGACCCTTCAAAAATGCAAAAAATTGATACTACCCCCCCTTTGCGTTTTTGCGATTTTCAGCCAAAAATCGAAGGGTCAACTTTGAAGGTCTGCGAAAAATTCAAAAATCAACGTATCGCCTTCTACCTTGCGGCGTTCTCTTCGTCCAACGATTCTCTTTCGATCCCAAAAAGAAAATCCAGATACGGTCGATCCAAAAAAATGTAATCTCGATTTTAGTGAAGGCAAACGAAAAAACGGGTGGGGTCATATTTAGGGCAAAAAAAAATTTTCGATTTCGGGAATACCCAAGACCCTATCCGATGGAAAATTTCCCGCTGATTCCAAAAATCACCATTGTTTGCCCGATAAATCAAAGATTCTAGGAGAAAAATGAGAAAACGTGATTTCGCACTTTCCGCGATTTTGACACTTTACTAAAATCGACGTCATTCTTGTTTGCATGAATCGATTCCGGATTTCAAGGTCGCGTTCGAAAGAGCATCGTTCAACGAAGAGAATGCGCGTAGGTAGAAGGCGATCCGTCGATTTTTGAATTTTTTACCGAATTTTAAAGTTGACCCTTCAAAAATGCAAAAAATTGATACTACCCCCCCTTTGCGTTTTTGCGATTTTCAGCCAAAAATCGAAGGGTCAACTTTGAAGGTCTGCGAAAAATTCAAAAATCAACGTATCGCCTTCTACCTTGCGGCATTCTCTTCGTCCAACGATTCTCTTTCGATCCCAAAAAGAAAATCCAGATACGGTCGATCCAAAAAAATGTAATCTCGATTTTAGTGAAGGCAAACGAAAAAACGGGTGGGGTCGTATTTAGGGCAAAAAAAAATTTTCGATTTCGGGAATACCCAAGACCCTATCCGATGGAAAATTTCCCGCTGATTCCAAAAATCACCATTGTTTGCCCGATAAATCAAAGATTCTAGGAGAAAAATGAGAAAACGTGATTTCGCACTTTCCGCGATTTTGACACTTTACTAAAATCGACGTCATTCTTGTTTGCATGAATCGCTTCCGGATTTCAAGGTCGCGTTCGAAAGAGCATCGTTCAACGAAGAGAATGCGGGTAGGTAGAAGGCGATCCGTCGATTTTTGAATTTTTTACCGAATTTTAAAGCTGACCCTTCAAAAATGCAAAAAATTGATACTACCCCCCCTTTGCGTTTTTGCGATTTTCAGCCAAAAATCGAAGGGTCAATTTTGAAGGTCTGCGAAAAATTCAAAAATCAACGTATCGCCTTCTACCTTGCGGCATTCTCTTCGTCCAACGATTCTCTTTCGATCCCAAAAAGAAAATCCAGATACGGTCGATCCAAAAAAATGTAATCTCGATTTTAGTGAAGGCAAACGAAAAAACGGGTGGGGTCGTATTTAGGGCAAAAAAAAATTTTCGATTTCGGGAATACCCAAGACCCTATCCGATGGAAAATTTCCCGCTGATTGAAAAAATCACCATTGTTTGCCCGATAAATCAAAGATTCTAGGAGAAAAATGAGAAAACGTGATTTCGCACTTTCCGCGATTTTGACACTTTACTAAAATCGACGTCATTCTTGTTTGCATGAATCGATTCCGGATTTCAAGGTCGCGTTCGAAAGAGCATCGTTCAACGAAGAGAATGCGGATAGGTAGAAGGCGATCCGTCGATTTTTGAATTTTTTACCGAATTTTAAAGCTGACCCTTCAAAAATGCAAAAAATTGATACTACCCCCCCTTTGCGTTTTTGCGATTTTCAGCCAAAAATCGAAGGGTCAACTTTGAAGGTCTGCGAAAAATTCAAAAATAAACGTATCGCCTTCTACCTTGCGGCATTCTCTTCGTCCAACGATTCTCTTTCGATCCCAAAAAGAAAATCCAGATACGGTCGATCCAAAAAAATGTAATCTCGATTTTAGTGAAGGCAAACGAAAAAACGGGTGGGGTCGTATTTAGGGCAAAAAAAAATTTTCGATTTCGGGAATACCCAAGACCCTATCCGATGGAAAATTTCCCGCTGATTCCAAAAATCACCATTGTTTGCCCGATAAATCAAAGATTCTAGGAGAAGAATGAGAAAACGTGATTTCGCACTTTCCGCGATTTTGACACTTTACTAAAATCGACGTCATTCTTGTTTGCATGAATCGATTCCGGATTTCAAGGTCGCGTTCGAAAGAGCATCGTTCAACGAAGAGAATGCGGGTAGGTAGAAGGCGATCCGTCGATTTTTGAATTTTTTACCGAATTTTAAAGCTGACCCTTCAAAAATGCAAAAAATTGATACTACCCCCCCTTTGCGTTTTTGCGATTTTCAGCCAAAAATCGAAGGGTCAACTTTGAAGGTCTGCGAAAAATTCAAAAATAAACGTATCGCCTTCTACCTTGCGGCGTTCTCTTCGTCCAACGATTCTCTTTCGATCCCAAAAAGAAAATCCAGATACGGTCGATCCAAAAAAATGTAATCTCGATTTTAGTGAAGGCAAACGAAAAAACGGGTGGGGTCGTATTTAGGGCAAAAAAAAATTTTCGATTTCGGGAATACCCAAGACCCTATCCGATGGAAAATTTCCCGCTGATTCCAAAAATCACCATTGTTTGCCCGATAAATCAAAGATTCTAGGAGAAAAATGAGAAAACGTGATTTCGCACTTTCCGCGATTTTGACACTTTACTAAAATCGACGTCATTCTTGTTTGCATGAATCGATTCCGGATTTCAAGGTCGCGTTCGAAAGAGCATCGTTCAACGAAGAGAATGCGCGTAGGTAGAAGGCGATCCGTCGATTTTTGAATTTTTTACCGAATTTTAAAGTTGACCCTTCAAAAATGCAAAAAATTGATACTACCCCCCCTTTGCGTTTTTGCGATTTTCAGCCAAAAATCGAAGGGTCAACTTTGAAGGTCTGCGAAAAATTCAAAAATCAACGTATCGCCTTCTACCTTGCGGCATTCTCTTCGTCCAACGATTCTCTTTCGATCCCAAAAAGAAAATCCAGATACGGTCGATCCAAAAAAATGTAATCTCGATTTTAGTGAAGGCAAACGAAAAAACGGGTGGGGTCGTATTTAGGGCAAAAAAAAATTTTCGATTTCGGGAATACCCAAGACCCTATCCGATGGAAAATTTCCCGCTGATTCCAAAAATCACCATTGTTTGCCCGATAAATCAAAGATTCTAGGAGAAAAATGAGAAAACGTGATTTCGCACTTTCCGCGATTTTGACACTTTACTAAAATCGACGTCATTCTTGTTTGCATGAATCGCTTCCGGATTTCAAGGTCGCGTTCGAAAGAGCATCGTTCAACGAAGAGAATGCGGGTAGGTAGAAGGCGATCCGTCGATTTTTGAATTTTTTACCGAATTTTAAAGCTGACCCTTCAAAAATGCAAAAAATTGATACTACCCCCCCTTTGCGTTTTTGCGATTTTCAGCCAAAAATCGAAGGGTCAACTTTGAAGGTCTGCGAAAAATTCAAAAATCAACGTATCGCCTTCTACCTTGCGGCATTCTCTTCGTCCAACGATTCTCTTTCGATCCCAAAAAGAAAATCCAGATACGGTCGATCCAAAAAAATGTAATCTCGATTTTAGTGAAGGCAAACGAAAAAACGGGTGGGGTCGTATTTAGGGCAAAAAAAAATTTTCGATTTCGGGAATACCCAAGACCCTATCCGATGGAAAATTTCCCGCTGATTCCAAAAATTACCATTGTTTGCCCGATAAATCAAAGATTCTAGGAGAAAAATGAGAAAACGTGATTTCGCACTTTCCGCGATTTTGACACTTTACTAAAATCGACGTCATTCTTGTTTGCATGAATCGATTCCGGATTTCAAGGTCGCGTTCGAAAGAGCATCGTTCAACGAAGAGAATGCGGGTAGGTAGAAGGCGATCCGTCGATTTTTGAATTTTTTACCGAATTTTAAAGTTGACCCTTCAAAAATGCAAAAAATTGATACTACCCCCCCTTTGCGTTTTTGCGATTTTCAGCCAAAAATCGAAGGGTCAACTTTGAAGGTCTGCGAAAAATTCAAAAATCAACGTATCGCCTTCTACCTTGCGGCATTCTCTTCGTCCAACGATTCTCTTTCGATCCCAAAAAGAAAATCCAGATACGGTCGATCCAAAAAAATGTAATCTCGATTTAGTGAAGGCAAACGAAAAAACGGGTGGGGTCGTATTTAGGGCAAAAAAAAATTTTCGATTTCGGGAATACCCAAGACCCTATCCGATGGAAAATTTCCCGCTGATTGAAAAAATCACCATTGTTTGCCCGATAAATCAAAGATTCTAGGAGAAAAATGAGAAAACGTGATTTCGCACTTTCCGCGATTTTGACACTTTACTAAAATCGACGTCATTCTTGTTTGCATGAATCGATTCCGGATTTCAAGGTCGCGTTCGAAAGAGCATCGTTCAACGAAGAGAATGCGGGTAGGTAGAAGGCGATCCGTCGATTTTTGAATTTTTTACCGAATTTTAAAGTTGACCCTTCAAAAATGCAAAAAATTGATACTACCCCCCCTTTGCGTTTTTGCGATTTTCAGCCAAAAATCGAAGGGTCAACTTTGAAGGTCTGCGAAAAATTCAAAAATCAACGTATCGCCTTCTACCTTGCGGCATTCTCTTCGTCCAACGATTCTCTTTCGATCCCAAAAAGAAAATCCAGATACGGTCGATCCAAAAAAATGTAATCTCGATTTAGTGAAGGCAAACGAAAAAACGGGTGGGGTCGTATTTAGGGCAAAAAAAAATTTTCGATTTCGGGAATACCCAAGACCCTATCCGATGGAAAATTTCCCGCTGATTGAAAAAATCACCATTGTTTGCCCGATAAATCAAAGATTCTAGGAGAAAAATGAGAAAACGTGATTTCGCACTTTCCGCGATTTTGACACTTTACTAAAATCGACGTCATTCTTGTTTGCATGAATCGATTCCGGATTTCAAGGTCGCGTTCGAAAGAGCATCGTTCAACGAAGAGAATGCGGATAGGTAGAAGGCGATCCGTCGATTTTTGAATTTTTTACCGAATTTTAAAGCTGACCCTTCAAAAATGCAAAAAATTGATACTACCCCCCCTTTGCGTTTTTGCGATTTTCAGCCAAAAATCGAAGGGTCAACTTTGAAGGTCTGCGAAAAATTCAAAAATAAACGTATCGCCTTCTACCTTGCGGCGTTCTCTTCGTCCAACGATTCTCTTTCGATCCCAAAAAGAAAATCCAGATACGGTCGATCCAAAAAAATGTAATCTCGATTTTAGTGAAGGCAAACGAAAAAACGGGTGGGGTCGTATTTAGGGCAAAAAAAAATTTTCGATTTCGGGAATACCCAAGACCCTATCCGATGGAAAATTTCCCGCTGATTCCAAAAATCACCATTGTTTGCCCGATAAATCAAAGATTCTAGGAGAAAAATGAGAAAACGTGATTTCGCACTTTCCGCGATTTTGACACTTTACTAAAATCGACGTCATTCTTGTTTGCATGAATCGATTCCGGATTTCAAGGTCGCGTTCGAAAGAGCATCGTTCAACGAAGAGAATGCGATTAGGTAGAAGGCGATCCGTCGATTTTTGAATTTTTTACCGAATTTTAAAGTTGACCCTTCAAAAATGCAAAAAATTGATACTACCCCCCCTTTGCGTTTTTGCGATTTTCAGCCAAAAATCGAAGGGTCAACTTTGAAGGTCTGCGAAAAATTCAAAAATCAACGTATCGCCTTCTACCTTGCGGCGTTCTCTTCGTCCAACGATTCTCTTTCGATCCCAAAAAGAAAATCCAGATACGGTCGATCCAAAAAAATGTAATCTCGATTTTAGTGAAGGCAAACGAAAAAACGGGTGGGGTCATATTTAGGGCAAAAAAAAATTTTCGATTTCGGGAATACCCAAGACCCTATCCGATGGAAAATTTCCCGCTGATTCCAAAAATCACCATTGTTTGCCCGATAAATCAAAGATTCTAGGAGAAAAATGAGAAAACGTGATTTCGCACTTTCCGCGATTTTGACACTTTACTAAAATCGACGTCATTCTTGTTTGCATGAATCGATTCCGGATTTCAAGGTCGCGTTCGAAAGAGCATCGTTCAACGAAGAGAATGCGCGTAGGTAGAAGGCGATCCGTCGATTTTTGAATTTTTTACCGAATTTTAAAGTTGACCCTTCAAAAATGCAAAAAATTGATACTACCCCCCCTTTGCGTTTTTGCGATTTTCAGCCAAAAATCGAAGGGTCAACTTTGAAGGTCTGCGAAAAATTCAAAAATCAACGTATCGCCTTCTACCTTGCGGCATTCTCTTCGTCCAACGATTCTCTTTCGATCCCAAAAAGAAAATCCAGATACGGTCGATCCAAAAAAATGTAATCTCGATTTTAGTGAAGGCAAACGAAAAAACGGGTGGGGTCGTATTTAGGGCAAAAAAAAATTTTCGATTTCGGGAATACCCAAGACCCTATCCGATGGAAAATTTCCCGCTGATTCCAAAAATCACCATTGTTTGCCCGATAAATCAAAGATTCTAGGAGAAAAATGAGAAAACGTGATTTCGCACTTTCCGCGATTTTGACACTTTACTAAAATCGACGTCATTCTTGTTTGCATGAATCGCTTCCGGATTTCAAGGTCGCGTTCGAAAGAGCATCGTTCAACGAAGAGAATGCGGGTAGGTAGAAGGCGATCCGTCGATTTTTGAATTTTTTACCGAATTTTAAAGCTGACCCTTCAAAAATGCAAAAAATTGATACTACCCCCCCTTTGCGTTTTTGCGATTTTCAGCCAAAAATCGAAGGGTCAATTTTGAAGGTCTGCGAAAAATTCAAAAATCAACGTATCGCCTTCTACCTTGCGGCATTCTCTTCGTCCAACGATTCTCTTTCGATCCCAAAAAGAAAATCCAGATACGGTCGATCCAAAAAAATGTAATCTCGATTTTAGTGAAGGCAAACGAAAAAACGGGTGGGGTCGTATTTAGGGCAAAAAAAAATTTTCGATTTCGGGAATACCCAAGACCCTATCCGATGGAAAATTTCCCGCTGATTGAAAAAATCACCATTGTTTGCCCGATAAATCAAAGATTCTAGGAGAAAAATGAGAAAACGTGATTTCGCACTTTCCGCGATTTTGACACTTTACTAAAATCGACGTCATTCTTGTTTGCATGAATCGATTCCGGATTTCAAGGTCGCGTTCGAAAGAGCATCGTTCAACGAAGAGAATGCGGATAGGTAGAAGGCGATCCGTCGATTTTTGAATTTTTTACCGAATTTTAAAGCTGACCCTTCAAAAATGCAAAAAATTGATACTACCCCCCCTTTGCGTTTTTGCGATTTTCAGCCAAAAATCGAAGGGTCAACTTTGAAGGTCTGCGAAAAATTCAAAAATAAACGTATCGCCTTCTACCTTGCGGCGTTCTCTTCGTCCAACGATTCTCTTTCGATCCCAAAAAGAAAATCCAGATACGGTCGATCCAAAAAAATGTAATCTCGATTTTAGTGAAGGCAAACGAAAAAACGGGTGGGGTCGTATTTAGGGCAAAAAAAAATTTTCGATTTCGGGAATACCCAAGACCCTATCCGATGGAAAATTTCCCGCTGATTCCAAAAATCACCATTGTTTGCCCGATAAATCAAAGATTCTAGGAGAAAAATGAGAAAACGTGATTTCGCACTTTCCGCGATTTTGACACTTTACTAAAATCGACGTCATTCTTGTTTGCATGAATCGATTCCGGATTTCAAGGTCGCGTTCGAAAGAGCATCGTTCAACGAAGAGAATGCGCGTAGGTAGAAGGCGATCCGTCGATTTTTGAATTTTTTACCGAATTTTAAAGTTGACCCTTCAAAAATGCAAAAAATTGATACTACCCCCCCTTTGCGTTTTTGCGATTTTCAGCCAAAAATCGAAGGGTCAACTTTGAAGGTCTGCGAAAAATTCAAAAATCAACGTATCGCCTTCTACCTTGCGGCATTCTCTTCGTCCAACGATTCTCTTTCGATCCCAAAAAGAAAATCCAGATACGGTCGATCCAAAAAAATGTAATCTCGATTTTAGTGAAGGCAAACGAAAAAACGGGTGGGGTCGTATTTAGGGCAAAAAAAAATTTTCGATTTCGGGAATACCCAAGACCCTATCCGATGGAAAATTTCCCGCTGATTCCAAAAATCACCATTGTTTGCCCGATAAATCAAAGATTCTAGGAGAAAAATGAGAAAACGTGATTTCGCACTTTCCGCGATTTTGACACTTTACTAAAATCGACGTCATTCTTGTTTGCATGAATCGCTTCCGGATTTCAAGGTCGCGTTCGAAAGAGCATCGTTCAACGAAGAGAATGCGGGTAGGTAGAAGGCGATCCGTCGATTTTTGAATTTTTTACCGAATTTTAAAGCTGACCCTTCAAAAATGCAAAAAATTGATACTACCCCCCCTTTGCGTTTTTGCGATTTTCAGCCAAAAATCGAAGGGTCAACTTTGAAGGTCTGCGAAAAATTCAAAAATCAACGTATCGCCTTCTACCTTGCGGCATTCTCTTCGTCCAACGATTCTCTTTCGATCCCAAAAAGAAAATCCAGATACGGTCGATCCAAAAAAATGTAATCTCGATTTTAGTGAAGGCAAACGAAAAAACGGGTGGGGTCGTATTTAGGGCAAAAAAAAATTTTCGATTTCGGGAATACCCAAGACCCTATCCGATGGAAAATTTCCCGCTGATTCCAAAAATTACCATTGTTTGCCCGATAAATCAAAGATTCTAGGAGAAAAATGAGAAAACGTGATTTCGCACTTTCCGCGATTTTGACACTTTACTAAAATCGACGTCATTCTTGTTTGCATGAATCGATTCCGGATTTCAAGGTCGCGTTCGAAAGAGCATCGTTCAACGAAGAGAATGCGGGTAGGTAGAAGGCGATCCGTCGATTTTTGAATTTTTTACCGAATTTTAAAGTTGACCCTTCAAAAATGCAAAAAATTGATACTACCCCCCCTTTGCGTTTTTGCGATTTTCAGCCAAAAATCGAAGGGTCAACTTTGAAGGTCTGCGAAAAATTCAAAAATCAACGTATCGCCTTCTACCTTGCGGCATTCTCTTCGTCCAACGATTCTCTTTCGATCCCAAAAAGAAAATCCAGATACGGTCGATCCAAAAAAATGTAATCTCGATTTAGTGAAGGCAAACGAAAAAACGGGTGGGGTCGTATTTAGGGCAAAAAAAAATTTTCGATTTCGGGAATACCCAAGACCCTATCCGATGGAAAATTTCCCGCTGATTGAAAAAATCACCATTGTTTGCCCGATAAATCAAAGATTCTAGGAGAAAAATGAGAAAACGTGATTTCGCACTTTCCGCGATTTTGACACTTTACTAAAATCGACGTCATTCTTGTTTGCATGAATCGATTCCGGATTTCAAGGTCGCGTTCGAAAGAGCATCGTTCAACGAAGAGAATGCGGATAGGTAGAAGGCGATCCGTCGATTTTTGAATTTTTTACCGAATTTTAAAGCTGACCCTTCAAAAATGCAAAAAATTGATACTACCCCCCCTTTGCGTTTTTGCGATTTTCAGCCAAAAATCGAAGGGTCAACTTTGAAGGTCTGCGAAAAATTCAAAAATAAACGTATCGCCTTCTACCTTGCGGCGTTCTCTTCGTCCAACGATTCTCTTTCGATCCCAAAAAGAAAATCCAGATACGGTCGATCCAAAAAAATGTAATCTCGATTTTAGTGAAGGCAAACGAAAAAACGGGTGGGGTCGTATTTAGGGCAAAAAAAAATTTTCGATTTCGGGAATACCCAAGACCCTATCCGATGGAAAATTTCCCGCTGATTGAAAAAATCACCATTGTTTGCCCGATAAATCAAAGATTCTAGGAGAAAAATGAGAAAACGTGATTTCGCACTTTCCGCGATTTTGACACTTTACTAAAATCGACGTCATTCTTGTTTGCATGAATCGATTCCGGATTTCAAGGTCGCGTTCGAAAGAGCATCGTTCAACGAAGAGAATGCGGATAGGTAGAAGGCGATCCGTCGATTTTTGAATTTTTTACCGAATTTTAAAGCTGACCCTTCAAAAATGCAAAAAATTGATACTACCCCCCCTTTGCGTTTTTGCGATTTTCAGCCAAAAATCGAAGGGTCAACTTTGAAGGTCTGCGAAAAATTCAAAAATAAACGTATCGCCTTCTACCTTGCGGCATTCTCTTCGTCCAACGATTCTCTTTCGATCCCAAAAAGAAAATCCAGATACGGTCGATCCAAAAAAATGTAATCTCGATTTTAGTGAAGGCAAACGAAAAAACGGGTGGGGTCGTATTTAGGGCAAAAAAAAATTTTCGATTTCGGGAATACCCAAGACCCTATCCGATGGAAAATTTCCCGCTGATTCCAAAAATCACCATTGTTTGCCCGATAAATCAAAGATTCTAGGAGAAAAATGAGAAAACGTGATTTCGCACTTTCCGCGATTTTGACACTTTACTAAAATCGACGTCATTCTTGTTTGCATGAATCGATTCCGGATTTCAAGGTCGCGTTCGAAAGAGCATCGTTCAACGAAGAGAATGCGGATAGGTAGAAGGCGATCCGTCGATTTTTGAATTTTTTACCGAATTTTAAAGCTGACCCTTCAAAAATGCAAAAAATTGATACTACCCCCCCTTTGCGTTTTTGCGATTTTCAGCCAAAAATCGAAGGGTCAACTTTGAAGGTCTGCGAAAAATTCAAAAATAAACGTATCGCCTTCTACCTTGCGGCATTCTCTTCGTCCAACGATTCTCTTTCGATCCCAAAAAGAAAATCCAGATACGGTCGATCCAAAAAAATGTAATCTCGATTTTAGTGAAGGCAAACGAAAAAACGGGTGGGGTCGTATTTAGGGCAAAAAAAAATTTTCGATTTCGGGAATACCCAAGACCCTATCCGATGGAAAATTTCCCGCTGATTCCAAAAATCACCATTGTTTGCCCGATAAATCAAAGATTCTAGGAGAAAAATGAGAAAACGTGATTTCGCACTTTCCGCGATTTTGACACTTTACTAAAATCGACGTCATTCTTGTTTGCATGAATCGATTCCGGATTTCAAGGTCGCGTTCGAAAGAGCATCGTTCAACGAAGAGAATGCGCGTAGGTAGAAGGCGATCCGTCGATTTTTGAATTTTTTACCGAATTTTAAAGTTGACCCTTCAAAAATGCAAAAAATTGATACTACCCCCCCTTTGCGTTTTTGCGATTTTCAGCCAAAAATCGAAGGGTCAACTTTGAAGGTCTGCGAAAAATTCAAAAATCAACGTATCGCCTTCTACCTTGCGGCGTTCTCTTCGTCCAACGATTCTCTTTCGATCCCAAAAAGAAAATCCAGATACGGTCGATCCAAAAAAATGTAATCTCGATTTTAGTGAAGGCAAACGAAAAAACGGGTGGGGTCGTATTTAGGGCAAAAAAAAATTTTCGATTTCGGGAATACCCAAGACCCTATCCGATGGAAAATTTCCCGCTGATTCCAAAAATCACCATTGTTTGCCCGATAAATCAAAGATTCTAGGAGAAAAATGAGAAAACGTGATTTCGCACTTTCCGCGATTTTGACACTTTACTAAAATCGACGTCATTCTTGTTTGCATGAATCGATTCCGGATTTCAAGGTCGCGTTCGAAAGAGCATCGTTCAACGAAGAGAATGCGCGTAGGTAGAAGGCGATCCGTCGATTTTTGAATTTTTTACCGAATTTTAAAGTTGACCCTTCAAAAATGCAAAAAATTGATACTACCCCCCCTTTGCGTTTTTGCGATTTTCAGCCAAAAATCGAAGGGTCAACTTTGAAGGTCTGCGAAAAATTCAAAAATCAACGTATCGCCTTCTACCTTGCGGCGTTCTCTTCGTCCAACGATTCTCTTTCGATCCCAAAAAGAAAATCCAGATACGGTCGATCCAAAAAAATGTAATCTCGATTTTAGTGAAGGCAAACGAAAAAACGGGTGGGGTCATATTTAGGGCAAAAAAAAATTTTCGATTTCGGGAATACCCAAGACCCTATCCGATGGAAAATTTCCCGCTGATTCCAAAAATCACCATTGTTTGCCCGATAAATCAAAGATTCTAGGAGAAAAATGAGAAAACGTGATTTCGCACTTTCCGCGATTTTGACACTTTACTAAAATCGACGTCATTCTTGTTTGCATGAATCGATTCCGGATTTCAAGGTCGCGTTCGAAAGAGCATCGTTCAACGAAGAGAATGCGATTAGGTAGAAGGCGATCCGTCGATTTTTGAATTTTTTACCGAATTTTAAAGTTGACCCTTCAAAAATGCAAAAAATTGATACTACCCCCCCTTTGCGTTTTTGCGATTTTCAGCCAAAAATCGAAGGGTCAACTTTGAAGGTCTGCGAAAAATTCAAAAATCAACGTATCGCCTTCTACCTTGCGGCGTTCTCTTCGTCCAACGATTCTCTTTCGATCCCAAAAAGAAAATCCAGATACGGTCGATCCAAAAAAATGTAATCTCGATTTTAGTGAAGGCAAACGAAAAAACGGGTGGGGTCATATTTAGGGCAAAAAAAAATTTTCGATTTCGGGAATACCCAAGACCCTATCCGATGGAAAATTTCCCGCTGATTCCAAAAATCACCATTGTTTGCCCGATAAATCAAAGATTCTAGGAGAAAAATGAGAAAACGTGATTTCGCACTTTCCGCGATTTTGACACTTTACTAAAATCGACGTCATTCTTGTTTGCATGAATCGATTCCGGATTTCAAGGTCGCGTTCGAAAGAGCATCGTTCAACGAAGAGAATGCGCGTAGGTAGAAGGCGATCCGTCGATTTTTGAATTTTTTACCGAATTTTAAAGTTGACCCTTCAAAAATGCAAAAAATTCATACTACCCCCCCTTTGCGTTTTTGCGATTTTCAGCCAAAAATCGAAGGGTCAACTTTGAAGGTCTGCGAAAAATTCAAAAATCAACGTATCGCCTTCTACCTTGCGGCGTTCTCTTCGTCCAACGATTCTCTTTCGATCCCAAAAAGAAAATCCAGATACGGTCGATCCAAAAAAATGTAATCTCGATTTTAGTGAAGGCAAACGAAAAAACGGGTGGGGTCGTATTTAGGGCAAAAAAAAATTTTCGATTTCGGGAATACCCAAGACCCTATCCGATGGAAAATTTCCCGCTGATTCCAAAAATCACCATTGTTTGCCCGATAAATCAAAGATTCTAGGAGAAAAATGAGAAAACGTGATTTCGCACTTTCCGCGATTTTGACACTTTACTAAAATCGACGTCATTCTTGTTTGCATGAATCGATTCCGGATTTCAAGGTCGCGTTCGAAAGAGCATCGTTCAACGAAGAGAATGCGATTAGGTAGAAGGCGATCCGTCGATTTTTGAATTTTTTACCGAATTTTAAAGTTGACCCTTCAAAAATGCAAAAAATTGATACTACCCCCCCTTTGCGTTTTTGCGATTTTCAGCCAAAAATCGAAGGGTCAACTTTGAAGGTCTGCGAAAAATTCAAAAATCAACGTATCGCCTTCTACCTTGCGGCGTTCTCTTCGTCCAACGATTCTCTTTCGATCCCAAAAAGAAAATCCAGATACGGTCGATCCAAAAAAATGTAATCTCGATTTTAGTGAAGGCAAACGAAAAAACGGGTGGGGTCATATTTAGGGCAAAAAAAAATTTTCGATTTCGGGAATACCCAAGACCCTATCCGATGGAAAATTTCCCGCTGATTCCAAAAATCACCATTGTTTGCCCGATAAATCAAAGATTCTAGGAGAAAAATGAGAAAACGTGATTTCGCACTTTCCGCGATTTTGACACTTTACTAAAATCGACGTCATTCTTGTTTGCATGAATCGATTCCGGATTTCAAGGTCGCGTTCGAAAGAGCATCGTTCAACGAAGAGAATGCGCGTAGGTAGAAGGCGATCCGTCGATTTTTGAATTTTTTACCGAATTTTAAAGTTGACCCTTCAAAAATGCAAAAAATTGATACTACCCCCCCTTTGCGTTTTTGCGATTTTCAGCCAAAAATCGAAGGGTCAACTTTGAAGGTCTGCGAAAAATTCAAAAATCAACGTATCGCCTTCTACCTTGCGGCATTCTCTTCGTCCAACGATTCTCTTTCGATCCCAAAAAGAAAATCCAGATACGGTCGATCCAAAAAAATGTAATCTCGATTTTAGTGAAGGCAAACGAAAAAACGGGTGGGGTCGTATTTAGGGCAAAAAAAAATTTTCGATTTCGGGAATACCCAAGACCCTATCCGATGGAAAATTTCCCGCTGATTCCAAAAATCACCATTGTTTGCCCGATAAATCAAAGATTCTAGGAGAAAAATGAGAAAACGTGATTTCGCACTTTCCGCGATTTTGACACTTTACTAAAATCGACGTCATTCTTGTTTGCATGAATCGCTTCCGGATTTCAAGGTCGCGTTCGAAAGAGCATCGTTCAACGAAGAGAATGCGGGTAGGTAGAAGGCGATCCGTCGATTTTTGAATTTTTTACCGAATTTTAAAGCTGACCCTTCAAAAATGCAAAAAATTGATACTACCCCCCCTTTGCGTTTTTGCGATTTTCAGCCAAAAATCGAAGGGTCAATTTTGAAGGTCTGCGAAAAATTCAAAAATCAACGTATCGCCTTCTACCTTGCGGCATTCTCTTCGTCCAACGATTCTCTTTCGATCCCAAAAAGAAAATCCAGATACGGTCGATCCAAAAAAATGTAATCTCGATTTTAGTGAAGGCAAACGAAAAAACGGGTGGGGTCGTATTTAGGGCAAAAAAAAATTTTCGATTTCGGGAATACCCAAGACCCTATCCGATGGAAAATTTCCCGCTGATTCCAAAAATCACCATTGTTTGCCCGATAAATCAAAGATTCTAGGAGAAAAATGAGAAAACGTGATTTCGCACTTTCCGCGATTTTGACACTTTACTAAAATCGACGTCATTCTTGTTTGCATGAATCGCTTCCGGATTTCAAGGTCGCGTTCGAAAGAGCATCGTTCAACGAAGAGAATGCGGGTAGGTAGAAGGCGACCCGTCGATTTTTGAATTTTTTACCGAATTTTAAAGCTGACCCTTCAAAAATGCAAAAAATTGATACTACCCCCCCTTTGCGTTTTTGCGATTTTCAGCCAAAAATCGAAGGGTCAACTTTGAAGGTCTGCGAAAAATTCAAAAATCAACGTATCGCCTTCTACCTTGCGGCATTCTCTTCGTCCAACGATTCTCTTTCGATCCCAAAAAGAAAATCCAGATACGGTCGATCCAAAAAAATGTAATCTCGATTTTAGTGAAGGCAAACGAAAAAACGGGTGGGGTCGTATTTAGGGCAAAAAAAAATTTTCGATTTCGGGAATACCCAAGACCCTATCCGATGGAAAATTTCCCGCTGATTCCAAAAATCACCATTGTTTGCCCGATAAATCAAAGATTCTAGGAGAAAAATGAGAAAACGTGATTTCGCACTTTCCGCGATTTTGACACTTTACTAAAATCGACGTCATTCTTGTTTGCATGAATCGATTCCGGATTTCAAGGTCGCGTTCGAAAGAGCATCGTTCAACGAAGAGAATGCGGGTAGGTAGAAGGCGATCCGTCGATTTTTGAATTTTTTACCGAATTTTAAAGCTGACCCTTCAAAAATGCAAAAAATTGATACTACCCCCCCTTTGCGTTTTTGCGATTTTCAGCCAAAAATCGAAGGGTCAACTTTGAAGGTCTGCGAAAAATTCAAAAATCAACGTATCGCCTTCTACCTTGCGGCATTCTCTTCGTCCAACGATTCTCTTTCGATCCCAAAAAGAAAATCCAGATACGGTCGATCCAAAAAAATGTAATCTCGATTTTAGTGAAGGCAAACGAAAAAACGGGTGGGGTCGTATTTAGGGCAAAAAAAAATTTTCGATTTCGGGAATACCCAAGACCCTATCCGATGGAAAATTTCCCGCTGATTCCAAAAATCACCATTGTTTGCCCGATAAATCAAAGATTCTAGGAGAAAAATGAGAAAACGTGATTTCGCACTTTCCGCGATTTTGACACTTTACTAAAATCGACGTCATTCTTGTTTGCATGAATCGATTCCGGATTTCAAGGTCGCGTTCGAAAGAGCATCGTTCAACGAAGAGAATGCGCGTAGGTAGAAGGCGATCCGTCGATTTTTGAATTTTTTACCAAATTTTAAAGTTGACCCTTCAAAAATGCAAAAAATTGATACTACCCCCCCTTTGCGTTTTTGCGATTTTCAGCCAAAAATCGAAGCGTCCACTTTGAAGGTCTGCGAAAAATTCAAAAATCAACGTATCGCCTTCTACCTTGCGGCGTTCTCTTCGTCCAACGATTCTCTTTCGATCCCAAAAAGAAAATCCAGATTCGGTCGATCCAAAAAAATGTTATCTCGATTTTAGTGAAGGCAAACGAAAAAACGGGTGGGGTCGTATTTAGGGCAAAAAAAAATTTTCGATTTCGGGAATACCCAAGACCCTATCCGATGGAAAATTTCCCGCTGATTCCAAAAATCACCATTGTTTGCCCGATAAATCAAAGATTCTAGGAGAAAAATGAGAAAACGTGATTTCGCACTTTCCGCGATTTTGACACTTTACTAAAATCGACGTCATTCTTGTTTGCATGAATCGATTCCGGATTTCAAGGTCGCGTTCGAAAGAGCATCGTTCAACGAAGAGAATGCGCGTAGGTAGAAGGCGATCCGTCGATTTTTGAATTTTTTACCGAATTTTAAAGTTGACCCTTCAAAAATGCAAAAAATTGATACTACCCCCCCCTTTGCGTTTTTGCGATTTTCAGCCAAAAATCGAAGGGTCAACTTTGAAGGTCTGCGAAAAATTCAAAAATCGACGGATCGCCTTCTACCTACCCGCATTCTCTTCGTCCAACGATTCTCTTTCGATCCCAAAAAGAAAATCCAGATACGGTCGATCCAAAAAAATGTAATCTCGATTTTAGTGAAGGCAAACGAAAAAACGGGTGGGGTCGTATTTAGGGCAAAAAAAAATTTTCGATTTCGGGAATACCCAAGACCCTATCCGATGGAAAATTTCCCGCTGATTCCAAAAATCACCATTGTTTGCCCGATAAATCAAAGATTCTAGGAGAAAAATGAGAAAACGTGATTTCGCACTTTCCGCGATTTTGACACTTTACTAAAATCGACGTCATTCTTGTTTGCATGAATCGATTCCGAATTTCAAGGTCGCGTTCGAAAGAGCATCGTTCAACGAAGAGAATGCGCGTAGGTAGAAGGCGATCCGTCGATTTTTGAATTTTTTACCAAATTTTAAAGTTGACCCTTCAAAAATGCAAAAAATTGATACTACCCCCCCTTTGCGTTTTTGCGATTTTCAGCCAAAAATCGAAGGGTCAACTTTGAAGGTCTGCGAAAAATTCAAAAATCAACGTATCGCCTTCTACCTTGCGGCATTCTCTTCGTCCAACGATTCTCTTTCGATCCCAAAAAGAAAATCCAGATACGGTCGATCCAAAAAAATGTAATCTCGATTTTAGTGAAGGCAAACGAAAAAACGGGTGGGGTCGTATTTAGGGCAAAAAAAAATTTTCGATTTCGGGAATACCCAAGACCCTATCCGATGGAAAATTTCCCGCTGATTCCAAAAATCACCATTGTTTGCCCGATAAATCAAAGATTCTAGGAGAAAAATGAGAAAACGTGATTTCGCACTTTCCGCGATTTTGACACTTTACTAAAATCGACGTCATTCTTGTTTGCATGAATCGATTCCGGATTTCAAGGTCGCGTTCGAAAGAGCATCGTTCAACGAAGAGAATGCGGGTAGGTAGAAGGCGATCCGTCGATTTTTGAATTTTTTACCGAATTTTAAAGTTGACCCTTCAAAAATGCAAAAAATTGATACTACCCCCCCTTTGCGTTTTTGCGATTTTCAGCCAAAAATCGAAGCGTCCACTTTGAAGGTCTGCGAAAAATTCAAAAATCAACGTATCGCCTTCTACCTTGCGGCGTTCTCTTCGTCCAACGATTCTCTTTCGATCCCAAAAAGAAAATCCAGATTCGGTCGATCCAAAAAAATGTTATCTCGATTTTAGTGAAGGCAAACGAAAAAACGGGTGGGGTCGTATTTAGGGCAAAAAAAAATTTTCGATTTCGGGAATACCCAAGACCCTATCCGATGGAAAATTTCCCGCTGATTCCAAAAATCACCATTGTTTGCCCGATAAATCAAAGATTCTAGGAGAAAAATGAGAAAACGTGATTTCGCACTTTCCGCGATTTTGACACTTTACTAAAATCGACGTCATTCTTGTTTGCATGAATCGATTCCGGATTTCAAGTTCGCGTTCGAAAGAGCATCGTTCAACGAAGAGAATGCGCGTAGGTAGAAGGCGATCCGTCGATTTTTGAATTTTTTACCAAATTTTAAAGTTGACCCTTCAAAAATGCAAAAAATTGATACTACCCCCCCTTTGCGTTTTTGCGATTTTCAGCCAAAAATCGAAGGGTCAACTTTGAAGGTCTGCGAAAAATTCAAAAATCAACGTATCGCCTTCTACCTTGCGGCATTCTCTTCGTCCAACGATTCTCTTTCGATCCCAAAAAGAAAATCCAGATACGGTCGATCCAAAAAAATGTAATCTCGATTTTAGTGAAGGCAAACGAAAAAACGGGTGGGGTCGTATTTAGGGCAAAAAAAAATTTTCGATTTCGGGAATACCCAAGACCCTATCCGATGGAAAATTTCCCGCTGATTCCAAAAATCACCATTGTTTGCCCGATAAATCAAAGATTCTAGGAGAAAAATGAGAAAACGTGATTTCGCACTTTCCGCGATTTTGACACTTTACTAAAATCGACGTCATTCTTGTTTGCATGAATCGATTCCGGATTTCAAGGTCGCGTTCGAAAGAGCATCGTTCAACGAAGAGAATGCGGGTAGGTAGAAGGCGACCCGTCGATTTTTGAATTTTTTACCGAATTTTAAAGCTGACCCTTCAAAAATGCAAAAAATTGATACTACCCCCCCTTTGCGTTTTTGCGATTTTCAGCCAAAAATCGAAGGGTCAACTTTGAAGGTCTGCGAAAAATTCAAAAATCAACGTATCGCCTTCTACCTTGCGGCATTCTCTTCGTCCAACGATTCTCTTTCGATCCCAAAAAGAAAATCCAGATACGGTCGATCCAAAAAAATGTTATCTCGATTTTAGTGAAGGCAAACGAAAAAACGGGTGGGGTCGTATTTAGGGCAAAAAAAAATGTTCGATTTCGGGAATACCCAAGACCCTATCCGATGGAAAATTTCCCGCTGATTCCAAAAATCACCATTGTTTGCCCGATAAATCAAAGATTCTAGGAGAAAAATGAGAAAACGTGATTTCGCACTTTCCGCGATTTTGACACTTTACTAAAATCGACGTCATTCTTGTTTGCATGAATCGATTCCGGATTTCAAGGTCGCGTTCGAAAGAGCATCGTTCAACGAAGAGAATGCGGGTAGGTAGAAGGCGATCCGTCGATTTTTGAATTTTTTACCGAATTTTAAAGCTGACCCTTCAAAAATGCAAAAAATTGATACTACCCCCCCCTTTGCGTTTTTGCGATTTTCAGCCAAAAATCGAAGGGTCAACTTTGAAGGTCTGCGAAAAATTCAAAAATCAACGTATCGCCTTCTACCTTGCGGCATTCTCTTCGTCCAACGATTCTCTTTCGATCCCAAAAAGAAAATCCAGATACGGTCGATCCAAAAAAATGTAATCTCGATTTTAGTGAAGGCAAACGAAAAAACGGGTGGGGTCGTATTTAGGGCAAAAAAAAATTTTCGATTTCGGGAATACCCAAGACCCTATCCGATGGAAAATTTCCCGCTGATTCCAAAAATCACCATTGTTTGCCCGATAAATCAAAGATTCTAGGAGAAAAATGAGAAAACGTGATTTCGCACTTTCCGCGATTTTGACACTTTACTAAAATCGACGTCATTCTTGTTTGCATGAATCGCTTCCGGATTTCAAGGTCGCGTTCGAAAGAGCATCGTTCAACGAAGAGAATGCGGGTAGGTAGAAGGCGATCCGTCGATTTTTGAATTTTTTACCGAATTTTAAAGCTGACCCTTCAAAAATGCAAAAAATTGATACTACCCCCCCTTTGCGTTTTTGCGATTTTCAGCCAAAAATCGAA
The DNA here is from genome assembly GCA_963932165.1 of Pimpla rufipes. Taxonomy (NCBI): domain Eukaryota; kingdom Metazoa; phylum Arthropoda; class Insecta; order Hymenoptera; family Ichneumonidae; genus Pimpla; species Pimpla rufipes. The sequence continues at coordinate 14,240,857 of OZ010635.1, forward strand.
GGGTCAACTTTGAAGGTCTGCGAAAAATTCAAAAATCAACGTATCGCCTTCTACCTTGCGGCGTTCTCTTCGTCCAACGATTCTCTTTCGATCCCAAAAAGAAAATCCAGATACGGTCGATCCAAAAAAATGTAATCTCGATTTTAGTGAAGGCAAACGAAAAAACGGGTGGGGTCGTATTTAGGGCAAAAAAAAATTTTCGATTTCGGGAATACCCAAGACCCTATCCGATGGAAAATTTCCCGCTGATTCCAAAAATTACCATTGTTTGCCCGATAAATCAAAGATTCTAGGAGAAAAATGAGAAAACGTGATTTCGCACTTTCCGCGATTTTGACACTTTACTAAAATCGACGTCATTCTTGTTTGCATGAATCGATTCCGGATTTCAAGGTCGCGTTCGAAAGAGCATCGTTCAACGAAGAGAATGCGCGTAGGTAGAAGGCGATCCGTCGATTTTTGAATTTTTTACCGAATTTTAAAGTTGACCCTTCAAAAATGCAAAAAATTGATACTACCCCCCCTTTGCGTTTTTGCGATTTTCAGCCAAAAATCGAAGGGTCAACTTTGAAGGTCTGCGAAAAATTCAAAAATCAACGTATCGCCTTCTACCTTGCGGCATTCTCTTCGTCCAACGATTCTCTTTCGATCCCAAAAAGAAAATCCAGATACGGTCGATCCAAAAAAATGTAATCTCGATTTTAGTGAAGGCAAACGAAAAAACGGGTGGGGTCGTATTTAGGGCAAAAAAAAATTTTCGATTTCGGGAATACCCAAGACCCTATCCGATGGAAAATTTCCCGCTGATTCCAAAAATCACCATTGTTTGCCCGATAAATCAAAGATTCTAGGAGAAAAATGAGAAAACGTGATTTCGCACTTTCCGCGATTTTGACACTTTACTAAAATCGACGTCATTCTTGTTTGCATGAATCGATTCCGGATTTCAAGGTCGCGTTCGAAAGAGCATCGTTCAACGAAGAGAATGCGGGTAGGTAGAAGGCGATCCGTCGATTTTTGAATTTTTTACCGAATTTTAAAGTTGACCCTTCAAAAATGCAAAAAATTGATACTACCCCCCCTTTGCGTTTTTGCGATTTTCAGCCAAAAATCGAAGCGTCCACTTTGAAGGTCTGCGAAAAATTCAAAAATCAACGTATCGCCTTCTACCTTGCGGCGTTCTCTTCGTCCAACGATTCTCTTTCGATCCCAAAAAGAAAATCCAGATTCGGTCGATCCAAAAAAATGTTATCTCGATTTTAGTGAAGGCAAACGAAAAAACGGGTGGGGTCGTATTTAGGGCAAAAAAAAATTTTCGATTTCGGGAATACCCAAGACCCTATCCGATGGAAAATTTCCCGCTGATTCCAAAAATCACCATTGTTTGCCCGATAAATCAAAGATTCTAGGAGAAAAATGAGAAAACGTGATTTCGCACTTTCCGCGATTTTGACACTTTACTAAAATCGACGTCATTCTTGTTTGCATGAATCGATTCCGGATTTCAAGTTCGCGTTCGAAAGAGCATCGTTCAACGAAGAGAATGCGCGTAGGTAGAAGGCGATCCGTCGATTTTTGAATTTTTTACCAAATTTTAAAGTTGACCCTTCAAAAATGCAAAAAATTGATACTACCCCCCCTTTGCGTTTTTGCGATTTTCAGCCAAAAATCGAAGGGTCAACTTTGAAGGTCTGCGAAAAATTCAAAAATCAACGTATCGCCTTCTACCTTGCGGCATTCTCTTCGTCCAACGATTCTCTTTCGATCCCAAAAAGAAAATCCAGATACGGTCGATCCAAAAAAATGTAATCTCGATTTTAGTGAAGGCAAACGAAAAAACGGGTGGGGTCGTATTTAGGGCAAAAAAAAATTTTCGATTTCGGGAATACCCAAGACCCTATCCGATGGAAAATTTCCCGCTGATTCCAAAAATCACCATTGTTTGCCCGATAAATCAAAGATTCTAGGAGAAAAATGAGAAAACGTGATTTCGCACTTTCCGCGATTTTGACACTTTACTAAAATCGACGTCATTCTTGTTTGCATGAATCGATTCCGGATTTCAAGGTCGCGTTCGAAAGAGCATCGTTCAACGAAGAGAATGCGGGTAGGTAGAAGGCGACCCGTCGATTTTTGAATTTTTTACCGAATTTTAAAGCTGACCCTTCAAAAATGCAAAAAATTGATACTACCCCCCCTTTGCGTTTTTGCGATTTTCAGCCAAAAATCGAAGGGTCAACTTTGAAGGTCTGCGAAAAATTCAAAAATCAACGTATCGCCTTCTACCTTGCGGCATTCTCTTCGTCCAACGATTCTCTTTCGATCCCAAAAAGAAAATCCAGATACGGTCGATCCAAAAAAATGTTATCTCGATTTTAGTGAAGGCAAACGAAAAAACGGGTGGGGTCGTATTTAGGGCAAAAAAAAATGTTCGATTTCGGGAATACCCAAGACCCTATCCGATGGAAAATTTCCCGCTGATTCCAAAAATCACCATTGTTTGCCCGATAAATCAAAGATTCTAGGAGAAAAATGAGAAAACGTGATTTCGCACTTTCCGCGATTTTGACACTTTACTAAAATCGACGTCATTCTTGTTTGCATGAATCGATTCCGGATTTCAAGGTCGCGTTCGAAAGAGCATCGTTCAACGAAGAGAATGCGGGTAGGTAGAAGGCGATCCGTCGATTTTTGAATTTTTTACCGAATTTTAAAGCTGACCCTTCAAAAATGCAAAAAATTGATACTACCCCCCCCTTTGCGTTTTTGCGATTTTCAGCCAAAAATCGAAGGGTCAACTTTGAAGGTCTGCGAAAAATTCAAAAATCAACGTATCGCCTTCTACCTTGCGGCATTCTCTTCGTCCAACGATTCTCTTTCGATCCCAAAAAGAAAATCCAGATACGGTCGATCCAAAAAAATGTAATCTCGATTTTAGTGAAGGCAAACGAAAAAACGGGTGGGGTCGTATTTAGGGCAAAAAAAAATTTTCGATTTCGGGAATACCCAAGACCCTATCCGATGGAAAATTTCCCGCTGATTCCAAAAATCACCATTGTTTGCCCGATAAATCAAAGATTCTAGGAGAAAAATGAGAAAACGTGATTTCGCACTTTCCGCGATTTTGACACTTTACTAAAATCGACGTCATTCTTGTTTGCATGAATCGCTTCCGGATTTCAAGGTCGCGTTCGAAAGAGCATCGTTCAACGAAGAGAATGCGGGTAGGTAGAAGGCGATCCGTCGATTTTTGAATTTTTTACCGAATTTTAAAGCTGACCCTTCAAAAATGCAAAAAATTGATACTACCCCCCCTTTGCGTTTTTGCGATTTTCAGCCAAAAATCGAAGGGTCAACTTTGAAGGTCTGCGAAAAATTCAAAAATCAACGTATCGCCTTCTACCTTGCGGCGTTCTCTTCGTCCAACGATTCTCTTTCGATCCCAAAAAGAAAATCCAGATACGGTCGATCCAAAAAAATGTAATCTCGATTTTAGTGAAGGCAAACGAAAAAACGGGTGGGGTCGTATTTAGGGCAAAAAAAAATTTTCGATTTCGGGAATACCCAAGACCCTATCCGATGGAAAATTTCCCGCTGATTCCAAAAATTACCATTGTTTGCCCGATAAATCAAAGATTCTAGGAGAAAAATGAGAAAACGTGATTTCGCACTTTCCGCGATTTTGACACTTTACTAAAATCGACGTCATTCTTGTTTGCATGAATCGATTCCGGATTTCAAGGTCGCGTTCGAAAGAGCATCGTTCAACGAAGAGAATGCGCGTAGGTAGAAGGCGATCCGTCGATTTTTGAATTTTTTACCGAATTTTAAAGTTGACCCTTCAAAAATGCAAAAAATTGATACTACCCCCCCTTTGCGTTTTTGCGATTTTCAGCCAAAAATCGAAGGGTCAACTTTGAAGGTCTGCGAAAAATTCAAAAATCAACGTATCGCCTTCTACCTTGTTGCGTTCTCTTCGTCCAACGATTCTCTTTCGATCCCAAAAAGAAAATCCAGATTCGGTCGATCCAAAAAAATGTAATCTCGATTTTAGTGAAGGCAAACGAAAAAACGGGTGGGGTCGTATTTAGGGCAAAAAAAAATTTTCGATTTCGGGAATACCCAAGACCCTATCCGATGGAAAATTTCCCGCTGATTCCAAAAATCACCATTGTTTGCCCGATAAATCAAAGATTCTAGGAGAAAAATGAGAAAACGTGATTTCGCACTTTCCGCGATTTTGACACTTTACTAAAATCGACGTCATTCTTGTTTGCATGAATCGATTCCGGATTTCAAGGTCGCGTTCGAAAGAGCATCGTTCAACGAAGAGAATGCGGATAGGTAGAAGGCGATCCGTCGATTTTTGAATTTTTTACCAAATTTTAAAGTTGACCCTTCAAAAATGCAAAAAATTGATACTACCCCCCCTTTGCGTTTTTGCGATTTTCAGCCAAAAATCGAAGCGTCCACTTTGAAGGTCTGCGAAAAATTCAAAAATCAACGTATCGCCTTCTACCTTGCGGCGTTCTCTTCGTCCAACGATTCTCTTTCGATCCCAAAAAGAAAATCCAGATTCGGTCGATCCAAAAAAATGTAATCTCGATTTTAGTGAAGGCAAACGAAAAAACGGGTGGGGTCGTATTTAGGGCAAAAAAAAATTTTCGATTTCGGGAATACCCAAGACCCTATCCGATGGAAAATTTCCCGCTGATTCCAAAAATCACCATTGTTTGCCCGATAAATCAAAGATTCTAGGAGAAAAATGAGAAAACGTGATTTCGCACTTTCCGCGATTTTGACACTTTACTAAAATCGACGTCATTCTTGTTTGCATGAATCGATTCCGGATTTCAAGGTCGCGTTCGAAAGAGCATCGTTCAACGAAGAGAATGCGGGTAGGTAGAAGGCGATCCGTCGATTTTTGAATTTTTTACCGAATTTTAAAGTTGACCCTTCAAAAATGCAAAAAATTGATACTACCCCCCCTTTGCGTTTTTGCGATTTTCAGCCAAAAATCGAAGGGTCCAATTTGAAGGTCTGCAAAAAATTCAAAAATCAACGTATCGCCTTCTACCTTGCGGCGTTCTCTTCGTCCAACGATTCTCTTTCGAACCCAAAAAGAAAATCCAGATTCGGTCGATCCAAAAAAATGTAATCTCGATTTTAGTGAAGGCAAACGAAAAAACGGGTGGGGTCGTATTTAGGGCAAAAAAAAATTTTCGATTTCGGGAATACCCAAGACCCTATCCGATGGAAAATTTCCCGCTGATTCCAAAAATCACCATTGTTTGCCCGATAAATCAAAGATTCTAGGAGAAAAATGAGAAAACGTGATTTCGCACTTTCCGCGATTTTGACACTTTACTAAAATCGACGTCATTCTTGTTTGCATGAATCGATTCCGGATTTCAAGGTCGCGTTCGAAAGAGCATCGTTCAACGAAGAGAATGCGCGTAGGTAGAAGGCGATCCGTCGATTTTTGAATTTTTTACCGAATTTTAAAGTTGACCCTTCAAAAATGCAAAAAATTGATACTACCCCCCCTTTGCGTTTTTGCGATTTTCAGCCAAAAATCGAAGCGTCCACTTTGAAGGTCTGCGAAAAATTCAAAAATCAACGTATCGCCTTCTACCTTGCGGCATTCTCTTCGTCCAACGATTCTCTTTCGATCCCAAAAAGAAAATCCAGATACGGTCGATCCAAAAAAATGTAATCTCGATTTTAGTGAAGGCAAACGAAAAAACGGGTGGGGTCGTATTTAGGGCAAAAAAAAATTTTCGATTTCGGGAATACCCAAGACCCTATCCGATGGAAAATTTCCCGCTGATTCCAAAAATCACCATTGTTTGCCCGATAAATCAAAGATTCTAGGAGAAAAATGAGAAAACGTGATTTCGCACTTTCCGCGATTTTGACACTTTACTAAAATCGACGTCATTCTTGTTTGCATGAATCGATTCCGGATTTCAAGGTCGCGTTCGAAAGAGCATCGTTCAACGAAGAGAATGCGCGTAGGTAGAAGGCGATCCGTCGATTTTTGAATTTTTTACCGAATTGTAAAGTTGACCCTTCAAAAATGCAAAAAATTGATACTACCCCCCCTTTGCGTTTTTGCGATTTTCAGCCAAAAATCGAAGCGTCCACTTTGAAGGTCTGCGAAAAATTCAAAAATCAACGTATCGCCTTCTACCTTGCGGCGTTCTCTTCGTCCAACGATTCTCTTTCGATCCCAAAAAGAAAATCCAGATACGGTCGATCCAAAAAAATGTAATCTCGATTTTAGTGAAGGCAAACGAAAAAACGGGTAGGGTCGTATTTAGGGCAAAAAAAAATTTTCGATTTCGGGAATACCCAAGACCCTATCCGATGGAAAATTTCCCGCTGATTCCAAAAATCACCATTGTTTGCCCGATAAATCAAAGATTCTAGGAGAAAAATGAGAAAACGTGATTTCGCACTTTCCGCGATTTTGACACTTTACTAAAATCGACGTCATTCTTGTTTGCATGAATCGATTCCGGATTTCAAGGTCGCGTTCGAAAGAGCATCGTTCAACGAAGAGAATGCGCGTAGGTAGAAGGCGATCCGTCGATTTTTGAATTTTTTACCAAATTTTAAAGTTGACCCTTCAAAAATGCAAAAAATTGATACTACCCCCCCTTTGCGTTTTGGCGATTTTCAGCCAAAAATCGAAGGGTCAACTTTGAAGGTCTGCGAAAAATTCAAAAATCAACGTATCGCCTTCTACCTTGCGGCATTCTCTTCGTCCAACGATTCTCTTTCGATCCCAAAAAGAAAATCCAGATACGGTCGATCCAAAAAAATGTAATCTCGATTTTAGTGAAGGCAAACGAAAAAACGGGTGGGGTCGTATTTAGGGCAAAAAAAAATTTTCGATTTCGGGAATACCCAAGACCCTATCCGATGGAAAATTTCCCGCTGATTCCAAAAATCACCATTGTTTGCCCGATAAATCAAAGATTCTACTAGAAAAATGAGAAAACGTGATTTCGCACTTTCCGCGATTTTGACACTTTACTAAAATCGACGTCATTCTTGTTTGCATGAATCGATTCCGGATTTCAAGGTCGCGTTGGAAAGAGCATCGTTCAACGAAGAGAATGCGCGTAGGTAGAAGGCGATCCGTCGATTTTTGAATTTTTTACCGAATTTTAAAGCTGACCCTTCAAAAATGCAAAAAATTGATACTACCCCCCCTTTGCGTTTTTGCGATTTTCAGCCAAAAATCGAAGGGTCAACTTTGAAGGTCTGCGAAAAATTCAAAAATCAACGTATCGCCTTCTACCTTGCGGCATTCTCTTCGTCCAACGATTCTCTTTCGATCCCAAAAAGAAAATCCAGATACGGTCGATCCAAAAAAATGTAATCTCGATTTTAGTGAAGGCAAACGAAAAAACGGGTGGGGTCGTATTTAGGGCAAAAATAAATTTTCGATTTCGGGAATACCCAAGACCCTATCCGATGGAAAATTTCCCGCTGATTCCAAAAATCACCATTGTTTGCCCGATAAATCAAAGATTCTAGGAGAAAAATGAGAAAACGTGATTTCGCACTTTCCGCGATTTTGACACTTTACTAAAATCGACGTCATTCTTGTTTGCATGAATCGATTCCGGATTTCAAGGTCGCGTTCGAAAGAGCATCGTTCAACGAAGAGAATGCGCGTAGGTAGAAGGCGATCCGTCGATTTTTGAATTTTTTACCGAATTTTAAAGTTGACCCTTCAAAAATGCAAAAAATTGATACTACCCCCCCTTTGCGTTTTTGCGATTTTCAGCCAAAAATCGAAGCGTCCACTTTGAAGGTCTGCGAAAAATTCAAAAATCAACGTATCGCCTTCTACCTTGCGGCATTCTCTTCGTCCAACGATTCTCTTTCGATCCCAAAAAGAAAATCCAGATACGGTCGATCCAAAAAAATGTAATCTCGATTTTAGTGAAGGCAAACGAAAAAACGGGTGGGGTCGTATTTAGGGCAAAAAAAAATTTTCGATTTCGGGAATACCCAAGACCCTATCCGATGGAAAATTTCCCGCTGATTCCAAAAATCACCATTGTTTGCCCGATAAATCAAAGATTCTAGGAGAAAAATGAGAAAACGTGATTTCGCACTTTCCGCGATTTTGACACTTTACTAAAATCGACGTCATTCTTGTTTGCATGAATCGATTCCGGATTTCAAGGTCGCGTTCGAAAGAGCATCGTTCAACGAAGAGAATGCGCGTAGGTAGAAGGCGATCCGTCGATTTTTGAATTTTTTACCGAATTTTAAAGTTGACCCTTCAAAAATGCAAAAAATTGATACTACCCCCCCTTTGCGTTTTTGCGATTTTCAGCCAAAAATCGAAGCGTCCACTTTGAAGGTCTGCGAAAAATTCAAAAATCAACGTATCGCCTTCTACCTTGCGGCATTCTCTTCGTCCAACGATTCTCTTTCGATCCCAAAAAGAAAATCCAGATACGGTCGATCCAAAAAAATGTAATCTCGATTTTAGTGAAGGCAAACGAAAAAACGGGTGGGGTCGTATTTAGGGCAAAAAAAAATTTTCGATTTCGGGAATACCCAAGACCCTATCCGATGGAAAATTTCCCGCTGATTCCAAAAATCACCATTGTTTGCCCGATAAATCAAAGATTCTAGGAGAAAAATGAGAAAACGTGATTTCGCACTTTCCGCGATTTTGACACTTTACTAAAATCGACGTCATTCTTGTTTGCATGAATCGATTCCGGATTTCAAGGTCGCGTTCGAAAGAGCATCGTTCAACGAAGAGAATGCGCGTAGGTAGAAGGCGATCCGTCGATTTTTGAATTTTTTACCAAATTTTAAAGTTGACCCTTCAAAAATGCAAAAAATTGATACTACCCCCCCTTTGCGTTTTTGCGATTTTCAGCCAAAAATCGAAGCGTCCACTTTGAAGGTCTGCGAAAAATTCAAAAATCAACGTATCGCCTTCTACCTTGCGGCATTCTCTTCGTCCAACGATTCTCTTTCGATCCCAAAAAGAAAATCCAGATACGGTCGATCCAAAAAAATGTAATCTCGATTTTAGTGAAGGCAAACGAAAAAACGGGTGGGGTCGTATTTAGGGCAAAAAAAAATTTTCGATTTCGGGAATACCCAAGACCCTATCCGATGGAAAATTTCCCGCTGATTCCAAAAATCACCATTGTTTGCCCGATAAATCAAAGATTCTAGGAGAAAAATGAGAAAACGTGATTTCGCACTTTCCGCGATTTTGACACTTTACTAAAATCGACGTCATTCTTGTTTGCATGAATCGATTCCGGATTTCAAGGTCGCGTTGGAAAGAGCATCGTTCAACGAAGAGAATGCGGATAGGTAGAAGGCGATCCGTCGATTTTTGAATTTTTTACCGAATTTTAAAGCTGACCCTTCAAAAATGCAAAAAATTGATACTACCCCCCCTTTGCGTTTTTGCGATTTTCAGCCAAAAATCGAAGGGTCCACTTTGAAGGTCTGCAAAAAATTCAAAAATCAACGTATCGCCTTCTACCTTGCGGCATTCTCTTCGTCCAACGATTCTCTTTCGATCCCAAAAAGAAAATCCAGATACGGTCGATCCAAAAAAATGTAATCTCGATTTTAGTGAAGGCAAACGAAAAAACGGGTGGGGTCGTATTTAGGGCAAAAAAAAATTTTCGATTTCGGGAATACCCAAGACCCTATCCGATGGAAAATTTCCCGCTGATTCCAAAAATCACCATTGTTTGCCCGATAAATCAAAGATTCTAGGAGAAAAATGAGAAAACGTGATTTCGCACTTTCCGCGATTTTGACACTTTACTAAAATCGACGTCATTCTTGTTTGCATGAATCGATTCCGGATTTCAAGGTCGCGTTCGAAAGAGCATCGTTCAGCGAAGAGAATGCGGATAGGTAGAAGGCGATCCGTCGATTTTTGAATTTTTTACCGAATTTTAAAGCTGACCCTTCAAAAATGCAAAAAATTGATACTACCCCCCCTTTGCGTTTTTGCGATTTTCAGCCAAAAATCGAAGGGTCAACTTTGAAGGTCTGCGAAAAATTCAAAAATCAACGAATCGCCTTCTACCTTGCGGCGTTCTCTTCGTCCAACGATTCTCTTTCGATCCCAAAAAGAAAATCCAGATTCGGTCGATCCAAAAAAATGTAATCTCGATTTTAGTGAAGGCAAACGAAAAAACGGGTGGGGTCGTATTTAGGGCAAAAAAAAATTTTCGATTTCGGGAATACCCAAGACCCTATCCGATGGAAAATTTCCCGCTGATTCCAAAAATCACCATTGTTTGCCCGATAAATCAAAGATTCTAGGAGAAAAATGAGAAAACGTGATTTCGCACTTTCCGCGATTTTGACACTTTACTAAAATCGACGTCATTCTTGTTTGCATGAATCGATTCCGGATTTCAAGGTCGCGTTCGAAAGAGCATCGTTCAACGAAGAGAATGCGCGTAGGTAGAAGGCGATCCGTCGATTTTTGAATTTTTTACCAAATTTTAAAGTTGACCCTTCAAAAATGCAAAAAATTGATACTACCCCCCCTTTGCGTTTTTGCGATTTTCAGCCAAAAATCGAAGGGTCAACTTTGAAGGTCTGCGAAAAATTCAAAAATCAACGTATCGCCTTCTACCTTGCGGCATTCTCTTCGTACAACGATTCTCTTTCGATCCCAAAAAGAAAATCCAGATACGGTCGATCCAAAAAAATGTAATCTCGATTTTAGTGAAGGCAAACGAAAAAACGGGTGGGGTCGTATTTAGGGCAAAAAAAATTTTTCGATTTCGGGAATACCCAAGACCCTATCCGATGGAAAATTTCCCGCTGATTCCAAAAATCACCATTGTTTGCCCGATAAATCAAAGATTCTAGGAGAAAAATGAGAAAACGTGATTTCGCACTTTCCGCGATTTTGACACTTTACTAAAATCGACGTCATTCTTGTTTGCATGAATCGATTCCGGATTTCAAGGTCGCGTTCGAAAGAGCATCGTTCAACGAAGAGAATGCGCGTAGGTAGAAGGCGATCCGTCGATTTTTGAATTTTTTACCAAATTTTAAAGTTGACCCTTCAAAAATGCAAAAAATTGATACTACCCCCCCTTTGCGTTTTTGCGATTTTCAGCCAAAAATCGAAGGGTCAACTTTGAAGGTCTGCGAAAAATTCAAAAATCAACGTATCGCCTTCTACCTTGCGGCATTCTCTTCGTACAACGATTCTCTTTCGATCCCAAAAAGAAAATCCAGATACGGTCGATCCAAAAAAATGTAATCTCGATTTTAGTGAAGGCAAACGAAAAAACGGGTGGGGTCGTATTTAGGGCAAAAAAAAATTTTCGATTTCGGGAATACCCAAGACCCTATCCGATGGAAAATTTCCCGCTGATTCCAAAAATCACCATTGTTTGCCCGATAAATCAAAGATTCTAGGAGAAAAATGAGAAAACGTGATTTCGCACTTTCCGCGATTTTGACACTTTACTAAAATCGACGTCATTCTTGTTTGCATGAATCGATTCCGGATTTCAAGGTCGCGTTCGAAAGAGCATCGTTCAACGAAGAGAATGCGGGTAGGTAGAAGGCGATCCGTCGATTTTTGAATTTTTTACCGAATTTTAAAGTTGACCCTTCAAAAATGCAAAAAATTGATACTACCCCCCCTTTGCGTTTTTGCGATTTTCAGCCAAAAATCGAAGGGTCCACTTTGAAGGTCTGCAAAAAATTCAAAAATCAACGTATCGCCTTCTACCTTGCGGCATTCTCTTCGTCCAACGATTCTCTTTCGATCCCAAAAAGAAAATCCAGATACGGTCGATCCAAAAAAATGTAATCTCGATTTTAGTGAAGGCAAACGAAAAAACGGGTGGGGTCGTATTTAGGGCAAAACAAAATTTTCGATTTCGGGAATACCCAAGACCCTATCCGATGGAAAATTTCCCGCTGATTCCAAAAATCACCATTGTTTGCCCGATAAATCAAAGATTCTAGGAGAAAAATGAGAAAACGTGATTTCGCACTTTCCGCGATTTTGACACTTTACTAAAATCGACGTCATTCTTGTTTGCATGAATCGATTCCGGATTTCAAGGTCGCGTTCGAAAGAGCATCGTTCAACGAAGAGAATGCGGGTAGGTAGAAGGCGATCCGTCGATTTTTGAATTTTTTACCGAATTTTAAAGCTGACCCTTCAAAAATGCAAAAAATTGATACTACCCCCCCCTTTGCGTTTTTGCGATTTTCAGCCAAAAATCGAAGGGTCAACTTTGAAGGTCTGCGAAAAATTCAAAAATCAACGTATCGCCTTCTACCTTGCGGCATTCTCTTCGTCCAACGATTCTCTTTCGATCCCAAAAAGAAAATCCAGATACGGTCGATCCAAAAAAATGTAATCTCGATTTTAGTGAAGGCAAACGAAAAAACGGGTGGGGTCGTATTTAGGGCAAAAAAAAATTTTCGATTTCGGGAATACCCAAGACCCTATCCGATGGAAAATTTCCCGCTGATTCCAAAAATCACCATTGTTTGCCCGATAAATCAAAGATTCTAGGAGAAAAATGAGAAAACGTGATTTCGCACTTTCCGCGATTTTGACACTTTACTAAAATCGACGTCATTCTTGTTTGCATGAATCGCTTCCGGATTTCAAGGTCGCGTTCGAAAGAGCATCGTTCAACGAAGAGAATGCGGGTAGGTAGAAGGCGATCCGTCGATTTTTGAATTTTTTACCGAATTTTAAAGCTGACCCTTCAAAAATGCAAAAAATTGATACTACCCCCCCTTTGCGTTTTTGCGATTTTCAGCCAAAAATCGAAGGGTCAACTTTGAAGGTCTGCGAAAAATTCAAAAATCAACGTATCGCCTTCTACCTTGCGGCGTTCTCTTCGTCCAACGATTCTCTTTCGATCCCAAAAAGAAAATCCAGATACGGTCGATCCAAAAAAATGTAATCTCGATTTTAGTGAAGGCAAACGAAAAAACGGGTGGGGTCGTATTTAGGGCAAAAAAAAATTTTCGATTTCGGGAATACCCAAGACCCTATCCGATGGAAAATTTCCCGCTGATTCCAAAAATTACCATTGTTTGCCCGATAAATCAAAGATTCTAGGAGAAAAATGAGAAAACGTGATTTCGCACTTTCCGCGATTTTGACACTTTACTAAAATCGACGTCATTCTTGTTTGCATGAATCGATTCCGGATTTCAAGGTCGCGTTCGAAAGAGCATCGTTCAACGAAGAGAATGCGCGTAGGTAGAAGGCGATCCGTCGATTTTTGAATTTTTTACCGAATTTTAAAGTTGACCCTTCAAAAATGCAAAAAATTGATACTACCCCCCCTTTGCGTTTTTGCGATTTTCAGCCAAAAATCGAAGGGTCAACTTTGAAGGTCTGCGAAAAATTCAAAAATCAACGTATCGCCTTCTACCTTGTTGCGTTCTCTTCGTCCAACGATTCTCTTTCGATCCCAAAAAGAAAATCCAGATTCGGTCGATCCAAAAAAATGTAATCTCGATTTTAGTGAAGGCAAACGAAAAAACGGGTGGGGTCGTATTTAGGGCAAAAAAAAATTTTCGATTTCGGGAATACCCAAGACCCTATCCGATGGAAAATTTCCCGCTGATTCCAAAAATCACCATTGTTTGCCCGATAAATCAAAGATTCTAGGAGAAAAATGAGAAAACGTGATTTCGCACTTTCCGCGATTTTGACACTTTACTAAAATCGACGTCATTCTTGTTTGCATGAATCGATTCCGGATTTCAAGGTCGCGTTCGAAAGAGCATCGTTCAACGAAGAGAATGCGGATAGGTAGAAGGCGATCCGTCGATTTTTGAATTTTTTACCAAATTTTAAAGTTGACCCTTCAAAAATGCAAAAAATTGATACTACCCCCCCTTTGCGTTTTTGCGATTTTCAGCCAAAAATCGAAGCGTCCACTTTGAAGGTCTGCGAAAAATTCAAAAATCAACGTATCGCCTTCTACCTTGCGGCGTTCTCTTCGTCCAACGATTCTCTTTCGATCCCAAAAAGAAAATCCAGATTCGGTCGATCCAAAAAAATGTAATCTCGATTTTAGTGAAGGCAAACGAAAAAACGGGTGGGGTCGTATTTAGGGCAAAAAAAAATTTTCGATTTCGGGAATACCCAAGACCCTATCCGATGGAAAATTTCCCGCTGATTCCAAAAATCACCATTGTTTGCCCGATAAATCAAAGATTCTAGGAGAAAAATGAGAAAACGTGATTTCGCACTTTCCGCGATTTTGACACTTTACTAAAATCGACGTCATTCTTGTTTGCATGAATCGATTCCGGATTTCAAGGTCGCGTTCGAAAGAGCATCGTTCAACGAAGAGAATGCGGGTAGGTAGAAGGCGATCCGTCGATTTTTGAATTTTTTACCGAATTTTAAAGTTGACCCTTCAAAAATGCAAAAAATTGATACTACCCCCCCTTTGCGTTTTTGCGATTTTCAGCCAAAAATCGAAGGGTCCAATTTGAAGGTCTGCAAAAAATTCAAAAATCAACGTATCGCCTTCTACCTTGCGGCGTTCTCTTCGTCCAACGATTCTCTTTCGAACCCAAAAAGAAAATCCAGATTCGGTCGATCCAAAAAAATGTAATCTCGATTTTAGTGAAGGCAAACGAAAAAACGGGTGGGGTCGTATTTAGGGCAAAAAAAAATTTTCGATTTCGGGAATACCCAAGACCCTATCCGATGGAAAATTTCCCGCTGATTCCAAAAATCACCATTGTTTGCCCGATAAATCAAAGATTCTAGGAGAAAAATGAGAAAACGTGATTTCGCACTTTCCGCGATTTTGACACTTTACTAAAATCGACGTCATTCTTGTTTGCATGAATCGATTCCGGATTTCAAGGTCGCGTTCGAAAGAGCATCGTTCAACGAAGAGAATGCGCGTAGGTAGAAGGCGATCCGTCGATTTTTGAATTTTTTACCGAATTTTAAAGTTGACCCTTCAAAAATGCAAAAAATTGATACTACCCCCCCTTTGCGTTTTTGCGATTTTCAGCCAAAAATCGAAGCGTCCACTTTGAAGGTCTGCGAAAAATTCAAAAATCAACGTATCGCCTTCTACCTTGCGGCATTCTCTTCGTCCAACGATTCTCTTTCGATCCCAAAAAGAAAATCCAGATACGGTCGATCCAAAAAAATGTAATCTCGATTTTAGTGAAGGCAAACGAAAAAACGGGTGGGGTCGTATTTAGGGCAAAAAAAAATTTTCGATTTCGGGAATACCCAAGACCCTATCCGATGGAAAATTTCCCGCTGATTCCAAAAATCACCATTGTTTGCCCGATAAATCAAAGATTCTAGGAGAAAAATGAGAAAACGTGATTTCGCACTTTCCGCGATTTTGACACTTTACTAAAATCGACGTCATTCTTGTTTGCATGAATCGATTCCGGATTTCAAGGTCGCGTTCGAAAGAGCATCGTTCAACGAAGAGAATGCGCGTAGGTAGAAGGCGATCCGTCGATTTTTGAATTTTTTACCGAATTGTAAAGTTGACCCTTCAAAAATGCAAAAAATTGATACTACCCCCCCTTTGCGTTTTTGCGATTTTCAGCCAAAAATCGAAGCGTCCACTTTGAAGGTCTGCGAAAAATTCAAAAATCAACGTATCGCCTTCTACCTTGCGGCGTTCTCTTCGTCCAACGATTCTCTTTCGATCCCAAAAAGAAAATCCAGATACGGTCGATCCAAAAAAATGTAATCTCGATTTTAGTGAAGGCAAACGAAAAAACGGGTAGGGTCGTATTTAGGGCAAAAAAAAATTTTCGATTTCGGGAATACCCAAGACCCTATCCGATGGAAAATTTCCCGCTGATTCCAAAAATCACCATTGTTTGCCCGATAAATCAAAGATTCTAGGAGAAAAATGAGAAAACGTGATTTCGCACTTTCCGCGATTTTGACACTTTACTAAAATCGACGTCATTCTTGTTTGCATGAATCGATTCCGGATTTCAAGGTCGCGTTCGAAAGAGCATCGTTCAACGAAGAGAATGCGCGTAGGTAGAAGGCGATCCGTCGATTTTTGAATTTTTTACCAAATTTTAAAGTTGACCCTTCAAAAATGCAAAAAATTGATACTACCCCCCCTTTGCGTTTTTGCGATTTTCAGCCAAAAATCGAAGGGTCAACTTTGAAGGTCTGCGAAAAATTCAAAAATCAACGTATCGCCTTCTACCTTGCGGCATTCTCTTCGTCCAACGATTCTCTTTCGATCCCAAAAAGAAAATCCAGATACGGTCGATCCAAAAAAATGTAATCTCGATTTTAGTGAAGGCAAACGAAAAAACGGGTGGGGTCGTATTTAGGGCAAAAAAAAATTTTCGATTTCGGGAATACCCAAGACCCTATCCGATGGAAAATTTCCCGCTGATTCCAAAAATCACCATTGTTTGCCCGATAAATCAAAGATTCTACTAGAAAAATGAGAAAACGTGATTTCGCACTTTCCGCGATTTTGACACTTTACTAAAATCGACGTCATTCTTGTTTGCATGAATCGATTCCGGATTTCAAGGTCGCGTTGGAAAGAGCATCGTTCAACGAAGAGAATGCGCGTAGGTAGAAGGCGATCCGTCGATTTTTGAATTTTTTACCGAATTTTAAAGCTGACCCTTCAAAAATGCAAAAAATTGATACTACCCCCCCTTTGCGTTTTTGCGATTTTCAGCCAAAAATCGAAGGGTCAACTTTGAAGGTCTGCGAAAAATTCAAAAATCAACGTATCGCCTTCTACCTTGCGGCATTCTCTTCGTCCAACGATTCTCTTTCGATCCCAAAAAGAAAATCCAGATACGGTCGATCCAAAAAAATGTAATCTCGATTTTAGTGAAGGCAAACGAAAAAACGGGTGGGGTCGTATTTAGGGCAAAAATAAATTTTCGATTTCGGGAATACCCAAGACCCTATCCGATGGAAAATTTCCCGCTGATTCCAAAAATCACCATTGTTTGCCCGATAAATCAAAGATTCTAGGAGAAAAATGAGAAAACGTGATTTCGCACTTTCCGCGATTTTGACACTTTACTAAAATCGACGTCATTCTTGTTTGCATGAATCGATTCCGGATTTCAAGGTCGCGTTCGAAAGAGCATCGTTCAACGAAGAGAATGCGCGTAGGTAGAAGGCGATCCGTCGATTTTTGAATTTTTTACCGAATTTTAAAGTTGACCCTTCAAAAATGCAAAAAATTGATACTACCCCCCCTTTGCGTTTTTGCGATTTTCAGCCAAAAATCGAAGCGTCCACTTTGAAGGTCTGCGAAAAATTCAAAAATCAACGTATCGCCTTCTACCTTGCGGCATTCTCTTCGTCCAACGATTCTCTTTCGATCCCAAAAAGAAAATCCAGATACGGTCGATCCAAAAAAATGTAATCTCGATTTTAGTGAAGGCAAACGAAAAAACGGGTGGGGTCGTATTTAGGGCAAAAAAAAATTTTCGATTTCGGGAATACCCAAGACCCTATCCGATGGAAAATTTCCCGCTGATTCCAAAAATCACCATTGTTTGCCCGATAAATCAAAGATTCTAGGAGAAAAATGAGAAAACGTGATTTCGCACTTTCCGCGATTTTGACACTTTACTAAAATCGACGTCATTCTTGTTTGCATGAATCGATTCCGGATTTCAAGGTCGCGTTCGAAAGAGCATCGTTCAACGAAGAGAATGCGCGTAGGTAGAAGGCGATCCGTCGATTTTTGAATTTTTTACCGAATTTTAAAGTTGACCCTTCAAAAATGCAAAAAATTGATACTACCCCCCCTTTGCGTTTTTGCGATTTTCAGCCAAAAATCGAAGCGTCCACTTTGAAGGTCTGCGAAAAATTCAAAAATCAACGTATCGCCTTCTACCTTGCGGCATTCTCTTCGTCCAACGATTCTCTTTCGATCCCAAAAAGAAAATCCAGATACGGTCGATCCAAAAAAATGTAATCTCGATTTTAGTGAAGGCAAACGAAAAAACGGGTGGGGTCGTATTTAGGGCAAAAAAAAATTTTCGATTTCGGGAATACCCAAGACCCTATCCGATGGAAAATTTCCCGCTGATTCCAAAAATCACCATTGTTTGCCCGATAAATCAAAGATTCTAGGAGAAAAATGAGAAAACGTGATTTCGCACTTTCCGCGATTTTGACACTTTACTAAAATCGACGTCATTCTTGTTTGCATGAATCGATTCCGGATTTCAAGGTCGCGTTCGAAAGAGCATCGTTCAACGAAGAGAATGCGCGTAGGTAGAAGGCGATCCGTCGATTTTTGAATTTTTTACCAAATTTTAAAGTTGACCCTTCAAAAATGCAAAAAATTGATACTACCCCCCCTTTGCGTTTTTGCGATTTTCAGCCAAAAATCGAAGCGTCCACTTTGAAGGTCTGCGAAAAATTCAAAAATCAACGTATCGCCTTCTACCTTGCGGCATTCTCTTCGTCCAACGATTCTCTTTCGATCCCAAAAAGAAAATCCAGATACGGTCGATCCAAAAAAATGTAATCTCGATTTTAGTGAAGGCAAACGAAAAAACGGGTGGGGTCGTATTTAGGGCAAAAAAAAATTTTCGATTTCGGGAATACCCAAGACCCTATCCGATGGAAAATTTCCCGCTGATTCCAAAAATCACCATTGTTTGCCCGATAAATCAAAGATTCTAGGAGAAAAATGAGAAAACGTGATTTCGCACTTTCCGCGATTTTGACACTTTACTAAAATCGACGTCATTCTTGTTTGCATGAATCGATTCCGGATTTCAAGGTCGCGTTGGAAAGAGCATCGTTCAACGAAGAGAATGCGGATAGGTAGAAGGCGATCCGTCGATTTTTGAATTTTTTACCGAATTTTAAAGCTGACCCTTCAAAAATGCAAAAAATTGATACTACCCCCCCTTTGCGTTTTTGCGATTTTCAGCCAAAAATCGAAGGGTCCACTTTGAAGGTCTGCAAAAAATTCAAAAATCAACGTATCGCCTTCTACCTTGCGGCATTCTCTTCGTCCAACGATTCTCTTTCGATCCCAAAAAGAAAATCCAGATACGGTCGATCCAAAAAAATGTAATCTCGATTTTAGTGAAGGCAAACGAAAAAACGGGTGGGGTCGTATTTAGGGCAAAAAAAAATTTTCGATTTCGGGAATACCCAAGACCCTATCCGATGGAAAATTTCCCGCTGATTCCAAAAATCACCATTGTTTGCCCGATAAATCAAAGATTCTAGGAGAAAAATGAGAAAACGTGATTTCGCACTTTCCGCGATTTTGACACTTTACTAAAATCGACGTCATTCTTGTTTGCATGAATCGATTCCGGATTTCAAGGTCGCGTTCGAAAGAGCATCGTTCAGCGAAGAGAATGCGGATAGGTAGAAGGCGATCCGTCGATTTTTGAATTTTTTACCGAATTTTAAAGCTGACCCTTCAAAAATGCAAAAAATTGATACTACCCCCCCTTTGCGTTTTTGCGATTTTCAGCCAAAAATCGAAGGGTCAACTTTGAAGGTCTGCGAAAAATTCAAAAATCAACGAATCGCCTTCTACCTTGCGGCGTTCTCTTCGTCCAACGATTCTCTTTCGATCCCAAAAAGAAAATCCAGATTCGGTCGATCCAAAAAAATGTAATCTCGATTTTAGTGAAGGCAAACGAAAAAACGGGTGGGGTCGTATTTAGGGCAAAAAAAAATTTTCGATTTCGGGAATACCCAAGACCCTATCCGATGGAAAATTTCCCGCTGATTCCAAAAATCACCATTGTTTGCCCGATAAATCAAAGATTCTAGGAGAAAAATGAGAAAACGTGATTTCGCACTTTCCGCGATTTTGACACTTTACTAAAATCGACGTCATTCTTGTTTGCATGAATCGATTCCGGATTTCAAGGTCGCGTTCGAAAGAGCATCGTTCAACGAAGAGAATGCGCGTAGGTAGAAGGCGATCCGTCGATTTTTGAATTTTTTACCAAATTTTAAAGTTGACCCTTCAAAAATGCAAAAAATTGATACTACCCCCCCTTTGCGTTTTTGCGATTTTCAGCCAAAAATCGAAGGGTCAACTTTGAAGGTCTGCGAAAAATTCAAAAATCAACGTATCGCCTTCTACCTTGCGGCATTCTCTTCGTACAACGATTCTCTTTCGATCCCAAAAAGAAAATCCAGATACGGTCGATCCAAAAAAATGTAATCTCGATTTTAGTGAAGGCAAACGAAAAAACGGGTGGGGTCGTATTTAGGGCAAAAAAAATTTTTCGATTTCGGGAATACCCAAGACCCTATCCGATGGAAAATTTCCCGCTGATTCCAAAAATCACCATTGTTTGCCCGATAAATCAAAGATTCTAGGAGAAAAATGAGAAAACGTGATTTCGCACTTTCCGCGATTTTGACACTTTACTAAAATCGACGTCATTCTTGTTTGCATGAATCGATTCCGGATTTCAAGGTCGCGTTCGAAAGAGCATCGTTCAACGAAGAGAATGCGCGTAGGTAGAAGGCGATCCGTCGATTTTTGAATTTTTTACCAAATTTTAAAGTTGACCCTTCAAAAATGCAAAAAATTGATACACCCCCCCTTTGCGTTTTTGCGATTTTCAGCCAAAAATCGAAGGGTCAACTTTGAAGGTCTGCGAAAAATTCAAAAATCAACGTATCGCCTTCTACCTTGCGGCATTCTCTTCGTACAACGATTCTCTTTCGATCCCAAAAAGAAAATCCAGATACGGTCGATCCAAAAAAATGTAATCTCGATTTTAGTGAAGGCAAACGAAAAAACGGGTGGGGTCGTATTTAGGGCAAAAAAAAATTTTCGATTTCGGGAATACCCAAGACCCTATCCGATGGAAAATTTCCCGCTGATTCCAAAAATCACCATTGTTTGCCCGATAAATCAAAGATTCTAGGAGAAAAATGAGAAAACGTGATTTCGCACTTTCCGCGATTTTGACACTTTACTAAAATCGACGTCATTCTTGTTTGCATGAATCGATTCCGGATTTCAAGGTCGCGTTCGAAAGAGCATCGTTCAACGAAGAGAATGCGGGTAGGTAGAAGGCGATCCGTCGATTTTTGAATTTTTTACCGAATTTTAAAGTTGACCCTTCAAAAATGCAAAAAATTGATACTACCCCCCCTTTGCGTTTTTGCGATTTTCAGCCAAAAATCGAAGGGTCCACTTTGAAGGTCTGCAAAAAATTCAAAAATCAACGTATCGCCTTCTACCTTGCGGCATTCTCTTCGTCCAACGATTCTCTTTCGATCCCAAAAAGAAAATCCAGATACGGTCGATCCAAAAAAATGTAATCTCGATTTTAGTGAAGGCAAACGAAAAAACGGGTGGGGTCGTATTTAGGGCAAAAAAAAATTTTCGATTTCGGGAATACCCAAGACCCTATCCGATGGAAAATTTCCCGCTGATTCCAAAAATCACCATTGTTTGCCCGATAAATCAAAGATTCTAGGAGAAAAATGAGAAAACGTGATTTCGCACTTTCCGCGATTTTGACACTTTACTAAAATCGACGTCATTCTTGTTTGCATGAATCGATTCCGGATTTCAAGGTCGCGTTCGAAAGAGCATCGTTCAGCGAAGAGAATGCGGATAGGTAGAAGGCGATCCGTCGATTTTTGAATTTTTTACCGAATTTTAAAGCTGACCCTTCAAAAATGCAAAAAATTGATACTACCCCCCCTTTGCGTTTTTGCGATTTTCAGCCAAAAATCGAAGGGTCAACTTTGAAGGTCTGCGAAAAATTCAAAAATCAACGAATCGCCTTCTACCTTGCGGCGTTCTCTTCGTCCAACGATTCTCTTTCGATCCCAAAAAGAAAATCCAGATTCGGTCGATCCAAAAAAATGTAATCTCGATTTTAGTGAAGGCAAACGAAAAAACGGGTGGGGTCGTATTTAGGGCAAAAAAAAATTTTCGATTTCGGGAATACCCAAGACCCTATCCGATGGAAAATTTCCCGCTGATTCCAAAAATCACCATTGTTTGCCCGATAAATCAAAGATTCTAGGAGAAAAATGAGAAAACGTGATTTCGCACTTTCCGCGATTTTGACACTTTACTAAAATCGACGTCATTCTTGTTTGCATGAATCGATTCCGGATTTCAAGGTCGCGTTCGAAAGAGCATCGTTCAACGAAGAGAATGCGCGTAGGTAGAAGGCGATCCGTCGATTTTTGAATTTTTTACCAAATTTTAAAGTTGACCCTTCAAAAATGCAAAAAATTGATACTACCCCCCCTTTGCGTTTTTGCGATTTTCAGCCAAAAATCGAAGGGTCAACTTTGAAGGTCTGCGAAAAATTCAAAAATCAACGTATCGCCTTCTACCTTGCGGCATTCTCTTCGTACAACGATTCTCTTTCGATCCCAAAAAGAAAATCCAGATACGGTCGATCCAAAAAAATGTAATCTCGATTTTAGTGAAGGCAAACGAAAAAACGGGTGGGGTCGTATTTAGGGCAAAAAAAAATTTTCGATTTCGGGAATACCCAAGACCCTATCCGATGGAAAATTTCCCGCTGATTCCAAAAATCACCATTGTTTGCCCGATAAATCAAAGATTCTAGGAGAAAAATGAGAAAACGTGATTTCGCACTTTCCGCGATTTTGACACTTTACTAAAATCGACGTCATTCTTGTTTGCATGAATCGATTCCGGATTTCAAGGTCGCGTTCGAAAGAGCATCGTTCAACGAAGAGAATGCGCGTAGGTAGAAGGCGATCCGTCGATTTTTGAATTTTTTACCAAATTTTAAAGTTGACCCTTCAAAAATGCAAAAAATTGATACTACCCCCCCTTTGCGTTTTTGCGATTTTCAGCCAAAAATCGAAGGGTCAACTTTGAAGGTCTGCGAAAAATTCAAAAATCAACGTATCGCCTTCTACCTTGCGGCATTCTCTTCGTACAACGATTCTCTTTCGATCCCAAAAAGAAAATCCAGATACGGTCGATCCAAAAAAATGTAATCTCGATTTTAGTGAAGGCAAACGAAAAAACGGGTGGGGTCGTATTTAGGGCAAAAAAAATTTTTCGATTTCGGGAATACCCAAGACCCTATCCGATGGAAAATTTCCCGCTGATTCCAAAAATCACCATTGTTTGCCCGATAAATCAAAGATTCTAGGAGAAAAATGAGAAAACGTGATTTCGCACTTTCCGCGATTTTGACACTTTACTAAAATCGACGTCATTCTTGTTTGCATGAATCGATTCCGGATTTCAAGGTCGCGTTCGAAAGAGCATCGTTCAACGAAGAGAATGCGCGTAGGTAGAAGGCGATCCGTCGATTTTTGAATTTTTTACCAAATTTTAAAGTTGACCCTTCAAAAATGCAAAAAATTGATACTACCCCCCCTTTGCGTTTTTGCGATTTTCAGCCAAAAATCGAAGGGTCAACTTTGAAGGTCTGCGAAAAATTCAAAAATCAACGTATCGCCTTCTACCTTGCGGCATTCTCTTCGTACAACGATTCTCTTTCGATCCCAAAAAGAAAATCCAGATACGGTCGATCCAAAAAAATGTAATCTCGATTTTAGTGAAGGCAAACGAAAAAACGGGTGGGGTCGTATTTAGGGCAAAAAAAAATTTTCGATTTCGGGAATACCCAAGACCCTATCCGATGGAAAATTTCCCGCTGATTCCAAAAATCACCATTGTTTGCCCGATAAATCAAAGATTCTAGGAGAAAAATGAGAAAACGTGATTTCGCACTTTCCGCGATTTTGACACTTTACTAAAATCGACGTCATTCTTGTTTGCATGAATCGATTCCGGATTTCAAGGTCGCGTTCGAAAGAGCATCGTTCAACGAAGAGAATGCGGGTAGGTAGAAGGCGATCCGTCGATTTTTGAATTTTTTACCGAATTTTAAAGTTGACCCTTCAAAAATGCAAAAAATTGATACTACCCCCCCTTTGCGTTTTTGCGATTTTCAGCCAAAAATCGAAGGGTCAACTTTGAAGGTCTGCGAAAAATTCAAAAATCAACGTATCGCCTTCTACCTTGCGGCATTCTCTTCGTCCAACGATTCTCTTTCGATCCCAAAAAGAAAATCCAGATACGGTCGATCCAAAAAAATGTAATCTCGATTTTAGTGAAGGCAAACGAAAAAACGGGTGGGGTCGTATTTAGGGCAAAAAAAAATTTTCGATTTCGGGAATACCCAAGACCCTATCCGATGGAAAATTTCCCGCTGATTCCAAAAATCACCATTGTTTGCCCGATAAATCACAGATTCTAGGAGAAAAATGAGAAAACGTGATTTCGCACTTTCCCCGATTTTGACACTTTACTAAAATCGACGTCATTCTTGTTTGCATGAATCGATTCCGGATTTCAAGGTCGCGTTCGAAAGAGCATCGTTCAACGAAGAGAATGCGGGTAGGTAGAAGGCGATCCGTCGATTTTTGAATTTTTTACCGAATTTTAAAGCTGACCCTTCAAAAATGCAAAAAATTGATACTACCCCCCCTTTGCGTTTTTGCGATTTTCAGCCAAAAATCGAAGGGTCAAATTTGAAGGTCTGCGAAAAATTCAAAAATCAACGTATCGCCTTCTACCTTGCGGCATTCTCTTCGTCCAACGATTCTCTTTCGATCCCAAAAAGAAAATCCAGATACGGTCGATCCAAAAAAATGTAATCTCGATTTTAGTGAAGGCAAACGAAAAAACGGGTGGGGTCGTATTTAGGGCAAAAAAAAATTTTCGATTTCGGGAATACCCAAGACCCTATCCGATGGAAAATTTCCCGCTGATTCCAAAAATCACCATTGTTTGCCCGATAAATCAAAGATTCTAGGAGAAAAATGAGAAAACGTGATTTCGCACTTTCCGCGATTTTGACACTTTACTAAAATCGACGTCATTCTTGTTTGCATGAATCGATTCCGGATTTCAAGGTCGCGTTCGAAAGAGCATCGTTCAACGAAGAGAATGCGCGTAGGTAGAAGGCGATCCGTCGATTTTTGAATTTTTTACCAAATTTTAAAGTTGACCCTTCAAAAATGCAAAAAATTGATACTACCCCCCCTTTGCGTTTTTGCGATTTTCAGCCAAAAATCGAAGGGTCAACTTTGAAGGTCTGCGAAAAATTCAAAAATCAACGTATCGCCTTCTACCTTGCGGCATTCTCTTCGTACAACGATTCTCTTTCGATCCCAAAAAGAAAATCCAGATACGGTCGATCCAAAAAAATGTAATCTCGATTTTAGTGAAGGCAAACGAAAAAACGGGTGGGGTCGTATTTAGGGCAAAAAAAAATTTTCGATTTCGGGAATACCCAAGACCCTATCCGATGGAAAATTTCCCGCTGATTCCAAAAATCACCATTGTTTGCCCGATAAATCAAAGATTCTAGGAGAAAAATGAGAAAACGTGATTTCGCACTTTCCGCGATTTTGACACTTTACTAAAATCGACGTCATTCTTGTTTGCATGAATCGATTCCGGATTTCAAGGTCGCGTTCGAAAGAGCATCGTTCAACGAAGAGAATGCGGGTAGGTAGAAGGCGATCCGTCGATTTTTGAATTTTTTACCGAATTTTAAAGTTGACCCTTCAAAAATGCAAAAAATTGATACTACCCCCCCTTTGCGTTTTTGCGATTTTCAGCCAAAAATCGAAGCGTCCACTTTGAAGGTCTGCAAAAAATTCAAAAATCAACGTATCGCCTTCTACCTTGCGGCATTCTCTTCGTCCAACGATTTTCTTTCGAACCCAAAAAGAAAATACAGATTCGGTCGATCCAAAAAAATGTAATCTCGATTTTAGTGAAGGCAAACGAAAAAACGGGTGGGGTCGTATTTAGGGCAAAAAAAAATTTTCGATTTCGGGAATACCCAAGACCCTATCCGATGGAAAATTTCCCGCTGATTCCAAAAATCACCATTGTTTGCCCGATAAATCAAAGATTCTAGGAGAAAAATGAGAAAACGTGATTTCGCACTTTCCGCGATTTTGACACTTTACTAAAATCGACGTCATTCTTGTTTGCATGAATCGATTCCGGATTTCAAGGTCGCGTTCGAAAGAGCATCGTTCAACGAAGAGAATGCGCGTAGGTAGAAGGCGATCCGTCGATTTTTGAATTTTTTACCAAATTTTAAAGTTGACCCTTCAAAAATGCAAAAAATTGATACTACCCCCCCTTTGCGTTTTTGCGATTTTCAGCCAAAAATCGAAGGGTCAACTTTGAAGGTCTGCGAAAAATTCAAAAATCAACGTATCGCCTTCTACCTTGCGGCATTCTCTTCGTACAACGATTCTCTTTCGATCCCAAAAAGAA
Organism: Pimpla rufipes; assembly: GCA_963932165.1. NCBI lineage: Eukaryota > Metazoa > Arthropoda > Insecta > Hymenoptera > Ichneumonidae > Pimpla > Pimpla rufipes. Next base: position 14,267,187 of record OZ010635.1, read on the forward strand.
AATCCAGATACGGTCGATCCAAAAAAATGTAATCTCGATTTTAGTGAAGGCAAACGAAAAAACGGGTGGGGTCGTATTTAGGGCAAAAAAAAATTTTCGATTTCGGGAATACCCAAGACCCTATCCGATGGAAAATTTCCCGCTGATTCCAAAAATCACCATTGTTTGCCCGATAAATCAAAGATTCTAGGAGAAAAATGAGAAAACGTGATTTCGCACTTTCCGCGATTTTGACACTTTACTAAAATCGACGTCATTCTTGTTTGCATGAATCGATTCCGGATTTCAAGGTCGCGTTCGAAAGAGCATCGTTCAACGAAGAGAATGCGCGTAGGTAGAAGGCGATCCGTCGATTTTTGAATTTTTTACCAAATTTTAAAGTTGACCCTTCAAAAATGCAAAAAATTGATACTACCCCCCCTTTGCGTTTTTGCGATTTTCAGCCAAAAATCGAAGGGTCAACTTTGAAGGTCTGCGAAAAATTCAAAAATCAACGTATCGCCTTCTACCTTGCGGCATTCTCTTCGTCCAACGATTCTCTTTCGATCCCAAAAAGAAAATCCAGATACGGTCGATCCAAAAAAATGTAATCTCGATTTTAGTGAAGGCAAACGAAAAAACGGGTGGGGTCGTATTTAGGGCAAAAAAAAATTTTCGATTTCGGGAATACCCAAGACCCTATCCGATGGAAAATTTCCCGCTGATTCCAAAAATCACCATTGTTTGCCCGATAAATCAAAGATTCTAGGAGAAAAATGAGAAAACGTGATTTCGCACTTTCCGCGATTTTGACACTTTACTAAAATCGACGTCATTCTTGTTTGCATGAATCGATTCCGGATTTCAAGGTCGCGTTCGAAAGAGCATCGTTCAACGAAGAGAATGCGGGTAGGTAGAAGGCGATCCGTCGATTTTTGAATTTTTTACCGAATTTTAAAGTTGACCCTTCAAAAATGCAAAAAATTGATACTACCCCCCCTTTGCGTTTTTGCGATTTTCAGCCAAAAATCGAAGCGTCCACTTTGAAGGTCTGCAAAAAATTCAAAAATCAACGTATCGCCTTCTACCTTGCGGCATTCTCTTCGTCCAACGATTTTCTTTCGAACCCAAAAAGAAAATCCAGATTCGGTCGATCCAAAAAAATGTAATCTCGATTTTAGTGAAGGCAAACGAAAAAACGGGTGGGGTCGTATTTAGGGCAAAAAAAAATTTTCGATTTCGGGAATACCCAAGACCCTATCCGATGGAAAATTTCCCGCTGATTCCAAAAATCACCATTGTTTGCCCGATAAATCAAAGATTCTAGGAGAAAAATGAGAAAACGTGATTTCGCACTTTCCGCGATTTTGACACTTTACTAAAATCGACGTCATTCTTGTTTGCATGAATCGATTCCGGATTTCAAGGTCGCGTTCGAAAGAGCATCGTTCAACGAAGAGAATGCGCGTAGGTAGAAGGCGATCCGTCGATTTTTGAATTTTTTACCAAATTTTAAAGTTGACCCTTCAAAAATGCAAAAAATTGATACTACCCCCCCTTTGCGTTTTTGCGATTTTCAGCCAAAAATCGAAGGGTCAACTTTGAAGGTCTGCGAAAAATTCAAAAATCAACGTATCGCCTTCTACCTTGCGGCATTCTCTTCGTCCAACGATTCTCTTTCGATCCCAAAAAGAAAATCCAGATACGGTCGATCCAAAAAAATGTAATCTCGATTTTAGTGAAGGCAAACGAAAAAACGGGTGGGGTCGTATTTAGGGCAAAAAAAAATTTTCGATTTCGGGAATACCCAAGACCCTATCCGATGGAAAATTTCCCGCTGATTCCAAAAATCACCATTGTTTGCCCGATAAATCAAAGATTCTAGGAGAAAAATGAGAAAACGTGATTTCGCACTTTCCGCGATTTTGACACTTTACTAAAATCGACGTCATTCTTGTTTGCATGAATCGATTCCGGATTTCAAGGTCGCGTTCGAAAGAGCATCGTTCAACGAAGAGAATGCGGGTAGGTAGAAGGCGATCCGTCGATTTTTGAATTTTTTACCGAATTTTAAAGTTGACCCTTCAAAAATGCAAAAAATTGATACTACCCCCCCTTTGCGTTTTTGCGATTTTCAGCCAAAAATCGAAGGGTCAACTTTGAAGGTCTGCGAAAAATTCAAAAATCAACGTATCGCCTTCTACCTTGCGGCATTCTCTTCGTCCAACGATTCTCTTTCGATCCCAAAAAGAAAATCCAGATACGGTCGATCCAAAAAAATGTAATCTCGATTTTAGTGAAGGCAAACGAAAAAACGGGTGGGGTCGTATTTAGGGCAAAAAAAAATTTTCGATTTCGGGAATACCCAAGACCCTATCCGATGGAAAATTTCCCGCTGATTCCAAAAATCACCATTGTTTGCCCGATAAATCAAAGATTCTAGGAGAAAAATGAGAAAACGTGATTTCGCACTTTCCGCGATTTTGACACTTTACTAAAATCGACGTCATTCTTGTTTGCATGAATCGATTCCGGATTTCAAGGTCGCGTTCGAAAGAGCATCGTTCAACGAAGAGAATGCGGGTAGGTAGAAGGCGATCCGTCGATTTTTGAATTTTTTACCGAATTTTAAAGTTGACCCTTCAAAAATGCAAAAAATTGATACTACCCCCCCTTTGCGTTTTTGCGATTTTCAGCCAAAAATCGAAGCGTCCACTTTGAAGGTCTGCAAAAAATTCAAAAATCAACGTATCGCCTTCTACCTTGCGGCATTCTCTTCGTCCAACGATTTTCTTTCGAACCCAAAAAGAAAATCCAGATTCGGTCGATCCAAAAAAATGTAATCTCGATTTTAGTGAAGGCAAACGAAAAAACGGGTGGGGTCGTATTTAGGGCAAAAAAAAATTTTCGATTTCGGGAATACCCAAGACCCTATCCGATGGAAAATTTCCCGCTGATTCCAAAAATCACCATTGTTTGCCCGATAAATCAAAGATTCTAGGAGAAAAATGAGAAAACGTGATTTCGCACTTTCCGCGATTTTGACACTTTACTAAAATCGACGTCATTCTTGTTTGCATGAATCGATTCCGGATTTCAAGGTCGCGTTCGAAAGAGCATCGTTCAACGAAGAGAATGCGCGTAGGTAGAAGGCGATCCGTCGATTTTTGAATTTTTTACCAAATTTTAAAGTTGACCCTTCAAAAATGCAAAAAATTGATACTACCCCCCCTTTGCGTTTTTGCGATTTTCAGCCAAAAATCGAAGGGTCAACTTTGAAGGTCTGCGAAAAATTCAAAAATCAACGTATCGCCTTCTACCTTGCGGCATTCTCTTCGTACAACGATTCTCTTTCGATCCCAAAAAGAAAATCCAGATACGGTCGATCCAAAAAAATGTAATCTCGATTTTAGTGAAGGCAAACGAAAAAACGGGTGGGGTCGTATTTAGGGCAAAAAAAAATTTTCGATTTCGGGAATACCCAAGACCCTATCCGATGGAAAATTTCCCGCTGATTCCAAAAATCACCATTGTTTGCCCGATAAATCAAAGATTCTAGGAGAAAAATGAGAAAACGTGATTTCGCACTTTCCGCGATTTTGACACTTTACTAAAATCGACGTCATTCTTGTTTGCATGAATCGATTCCGGATTTCAAGGTCGCGTTCGAAAGAGCATCGTTCAACGAAGAGAATGCGCGTAGGTAGAAGGCGATCCGTCGATTTTTGAATTTTTTACCAAATTTTAAAGTTGACCCTTCAAAAATGCAAAAAATTGATACTACCCCCCCTTTGCGTTTTTGCGATTTTCAGCAAAAAATCGAAGGGTCAACTTTGAAGGTCTGCGAAAAATTCAAAAATCAACGTATCGCCTTCTACCTTGCGGCATTCTCTTCGTCCAACGATTCTCTTTCGATCCCAAAAAGAAAATCCAGATACGGTCGATCCAAAAAAATGTAATCTCGATTTTAGTGAAGGCAAACGAAAAAACGGGTGGGGTCGTATTTAGGGCAAAAAAAAATTTTCGATTTCGGGAATACCCAAGACCCTATCCGATGGAAAATTTCCCGCTGATTCCAAAAATCACCATTGTTTGCCCGATAAATCAAAGATTCTAGGAGAAAAATGAGAAAACGTGATTTCGCACTTTCCGCGATTTTGACACTTTACTAAAATCGACGTCATTCTTGTTTGCATGAATCGATTCCGGATTTCAAGGTCGCGTTCGAAAGAGCATCGTTCAACGAAGAGAATGCGCGTAGGTAGAAGGCGATCCGTCGATTTTTGAATTTTTTACCAAATTTTAAAGTTGACCCTTCAAAAATGCAAAAAATTGATACTACCCCCCCTTTGCGTTTTTGCGATTTTCAGCCAAAAATCGAAGGGTCAACTTTGAAGGTCTGCGAAAAATTCAAAAATCAACGTATCGCCTTCTACCTTGCGGCATTCTCTTCGTCCAACGATTCTCTTTCGATCCCAAAAAGAAAATCCAGATACGGTCGATCCAAAAAAATGTAATCTCGATTTTAGTGAAGGCAAACGAAAAAACGGGTGGGGTCGTATTTAGGGCAAAAAAAAATTTTCGATTTCGGGAATACCCAAGACCCTATCCGATGGAAAATTTCCCGCTGATTCCAAAAATCACCATTGTTTGCCCGATAAATCAAAGATTCTAGGAGAAAAATGAGAAAACGTGATTTCGCACTTTCCGCGATTTTGACACTTTACTAAAATCGACGTCATTCTTGTTTGCATGAATCGATTCCGGATTTCAAGGTCGCGTTCGAAAGAGCATCGTTCAACGAAGAGAATGCGGGTAGGTAGAAGGCGATCCGTCGATTTTTGAATTTTTTACCGAATTTTAAAGTTGACCCTTCAAAAATGCAAAAAATTGATACTACCCCCCCTTTGCGTTTTTGCGATTTTCAGCCAAAAATCGAAGCGTCCACTTTGAAGGTCTGCGAAAAATTCAAAAATCAACGTATCGCCTTCTACCTTGCGGCGTTCTCTTCGTCCAACGATTCTCTTTCGATCCCAAAAAGAAAATCCAGATTCGGTCGATCCAAAAAAATGTAATCTCGATTTTAGTGAAGGCAAACGAAAAAACGGGTGGGGTCGTATTTAGGGCAAAAAAAAATTTTCGATTTCGGGAATACCCAAGACCCTATCCGATGGAAAATTTCCCGCTGATTCCAAAAATCACCATTGTTTGCCCGATAAATCAAAGATTCTAGGAGAAAAATGAGAAAACGTGATTTCGCACTTTCCGCGATTTTGACACTTTACTAAAATCGACGTCATTCTTGTTTGCATGAATCGATTCCGGATTTCAAGGTCGCGTTCGAAAGAGCATCGTTCAACGAAGAGAATGCGGGTAGGTAGAAGGCGATCCGTCGATTTTTGAATTTTTTACCGAATTTTAAAGTTGACCCTTCAAAAATGCAAAAAATTGATACTACCCCCCCTTTGCGTTTTTGCGATTTTCAGCCAAAAATCGAAGCGTCCACTTTGAAGGTCTGCGAAAAATTCAAAAATCAACGTATCGCCTTCTACCTTGCGGCGTTCTCTTCGTCCAACGATTCTCTTTCGATCCCAAAAAGAAAATCCAGATTCGGTCGATCCAAAAAAATGTAATCTCGATTTTAGTGAAGGCAAACGAAAAAACGGGTGGGGTCGTATTTAGGGCAAAAAAAAATTTTCGATTTCGGGAATACCCAAGACCCTATCCGATGGAAAATTTCCCGCTGATTCCAAAAATCACCATTGTTTGCCCGATAAATCAAAGATTCTAGGAGAAAAATGAGAAAACGTGATTTCGCACTTTCCGCGATTTTGACACTTTACTAAAATCGACGTCATTCTTGTTTGCATGAATCGATTCCGGATTTCAAGGTCGCGTTCGAAAGAGCATCGTTCAACGAAGAGAATGCGGGTAGGTAGAAGGCGATCCGTCGATTTTTGAATTTTTTACCGAATTTTAAAGTTGACCCTTCAAAAATGCAAAAAATTGATACTACCCCCCCTTTGCGTTTTTGCGATTTTCAGCCAAAAATCGAAGGGTCAACTTTGAAGGTCTGCGAAAAATTCAAAAATCAACGTATCGCCTTCTACCTTGCGGCATTCTCTTCGTCCAACGATTCTCTTTCGATCCCAAAAAGAAAATCCAGATACGGTCGATCCAAAAAAATGTAATCTCGATTTTAGTGAAGGCAAACGAAAAAACGGGTGGGGTCGTATTTAGGGCAAAAAAAAATTTTCGATTTCGGGAATACCCAAGACCCTATCCGATGGAAAATTTCCCGCTGATTCCAAAAATCACCATTGTTTGCCCGATAAATCACAGATTCTAGGAGAAAAATGAGAAAACGTGATTTCGCACTTTCCCCGATTTTGACACTTTACTAAAATCGACGTCATTCTTGTTTGCATGAATCGATTCCGGATTTCAAGGTCGCGTTCGAAAGAGCATCGTTCAACGAAGAGAATGCGGGTAGGTAGAAGGCGATCCGTCGATTTTTGAATTTTTTACCGAATTTTAAAGCTGACCCTTCAAAAATGCAAAAAATTGATACTACCCCCCCTTTGCGTTTTTGCGATTTTCAGCCAAAAATCGAAGGGTCAAATTTGAAGGTCTGCGAAAAATTCAAAAATCAACGTATCGCCTTCTACCTTGCGGCATTCTCTTCGTCCAACGATTCTCTTTCGATCCCAAAAAGAAAATCCAGATACGGTCGATCCAAAAAAATGTAATCTCGATTTTAGTGAAGGCAAACGAAAAAACGGGTGGGGTCGTATTTAGGGCAAAAAAAAATTTTCGATTTCGGGAATACCCAAGACCCTATCCGATGGAAAATTTCCCGCTGATTCCAAAAATCACCATTGTTTGCCCGATAAATCAAAGATTCTAGGAGAAAAATGAGAAAACGTGATTTCGCACTTTCCGCGATTTTGACACTTTACTAAAATCGACGTCATTCTTGTTTGCATGAATCGATTCCGGATTTCAAGGTCGCGTTCGAAAGAGCATCGTTCAACGAAGAGAATGCGGGTAGGTAGAAGGCGATCCGTCGATTTTTGAATTTTTTACCGAATTTTAAAGTTGACCCTTCAAAAATGCAAAAAATTGATACTACCCCCCCTTTGCGTTTTTGCGATTTTCAGCCAAAAATCGAAGGGTCCACTTTGAAGGTCTGCAAAAAATTCAAAAATCAACGTATCGCCTTCTACCTTGCGGCATTCTCTTCGTCCAACGATTTTCTTTCGAACCCAAAAAGAAAATCCAGATTCGGTCGATCCAAAAAAATGTAATCTCGATTTTAGTGAAGGCAAACGAAAAAACGGGTGGGGTCGTATTTAGGGCAAAAAAAAATTTTCGATTTCGGGAATACCCAAGACCCTATCCGATGGAAAATTTCCCGCTGATTCCAAAAATCACCATTGTTTGCCCGATAAATCAAAGATTCTAGGAGAAAAATGAGAAAACGTGATTTCGCACTTTCCGCGATTTTGACACTTTACTAAAATCGACGTCATTCTTGTTTGCATGAATCGATTCCGGATTTCAAGGTCGCGTTCGAAAGAGCATCGTTCAACGAAGAGAATGCGCGTAGGTAGAAGGCGATCCGTCGATTTTTGAATTTTTTACCAAATTTTAAAGTTGACCCTTCAAAAATGCAAAAAATTGATACTACCCCCCCTTTGCGTTTTTGCGATTTTCAGCCAAAAATCGAAGGGTCAACTTTGAAGGTCTGCGAAAAATTCAAAAATCAACGTATCGCCTTCTACCTTGCGGCATTCTCTTCGTCCAACGATTCTCTTTCGATCCCAAAAAGAAAATCCAGATACGGTCGATCCAAAAAAATGTAATCTCGATTTTAGTGAAGGCAAACGAAAAAACGGGTGGGGTCGTATTTAGGGCAAAAAAAAATTTTCGATTTCGGGAATACCCAAGACCCTATCCGATGGAAAATTTCCCGCTGATTCCAAAAATCACCATTGTTTGCCCGATAAATCAAAGATTCTAGGAGAAAAATGAGAAAACGTGATTTCGCACTTTCCGCGATTTTGACACTTTACTAAAATCGACGTCATTCTTGTTTGCATGAATCGATTCCGGATTTCAAGGTCGCGTTCGAAAGAGCATCGTTCAGCGAAGAGAATGCGCGTAGGTAGAAGGCGATCCGTCGATTTTTGAATTTTTTACCGAATTTTAAAGTTGACCCTTCAAAAATGCAAAAAATTGATACTACCCCCCCTTTGCGTTTTTGCGATTTTCAGCCAAAAATCGAAGCGTCCACTTTGAAGGTCTGCGAAAAATTCAAAAATCAACGTATCGCCTTCTACCTTGCGGCATTCTCTTCGTCCAACGATTCTCTTTCGATCCCAAAAAGAAAATCCAGATACGGTCGATCCAAAAAAATGTAATCTCGATTTTAGTGAAGGCAAACGAAAAAACGGGTGGGGTCGTATTTAGGGCAAAAAAAAATTTTCGATTTCGGGAATACCCAAGACCCTATCCGATGGAAAATTTCCCGCTGATTCCAAAAATCACCATTGTTTGCCCGATAAATCAAAGATTCTAGGAGAAAAATGAGAAAACGTGATTTCGCACTTTCCGCGATTTTGACACTTTACTAAAATCGACGTCATTCTTGTTTGCATGAATCGATTCCGGATTTCAAGGTCGCGTTCGAAAGAGCATCGTTCAACGAAGAGAATGCGCGTAGGTAGAAGGCGATCCGTCGATTTTTGAATTTTTTACCAAATTTTAAAGTTGACCCTTCAAAAATGCAAAAAATTGATACTACCCCCCCTTTGCGTTTTTGCGATTTTCAGCCAAAAATCGAAGGGTCAACTTTGAAGGTCTGCGAAAAATTCAAAAATCAACGTATCGCCTTCTACCTTGCGGCATTCTCTTCGTCCAACGATTCTCTTTCGATCCCAAAAAGAAAATCCAGATACGGTCGATCCAAAAAAATGTAATCTCGATTTTAGTGAAGCCAAACGAAAAAACGGGTGGGGTCGTATTTAGGGCAAAAAAAAATTTTCGATTTCGGGAATACCCAAGACCCTATCCGATGGAAAATTTCCCGCTGATTCCAAAAATCACCATTGTTTGCCCGATAAATCAAAGATTCTAGGAGAAAAATGAGAAAACGTGATTTCGCACTTTCCGCGATTTTGACACTTTACTAAAATCGACGTCATTATTGTTTGCATGAATCGATTCCGGATTTCAAGGTCGCGTTCGAAAGAGCATCGTTCAACGAAGAGAATGCGCGTAGGTAGAAGGCGATCCGTCGATTTTTGAATTTTTTACCAAATTTTAAAGTTGACCCTTCAAAAATGCAAAAAATTGATACTACCCCCCCTTTGCGTTTTTGCGATTTTCAGCCAAAAATCGAAGGGTCAACTTTGAAGGTCTGCGAAAAATTCAAAAATCAACGTATCGCCTTCTACCTTGCGGCATTCTCTTCGTACAACGATTCTCTTTCGATCCCAAAAAGAAAATCCAGATACGGTCGATCCAAAAAAATGTAATCTCGATTTTAGTGAAGGCAAACGAAAAAACGGGTGGGGTCGTATTTAGGGCAAAAAAAAATTTTCGATTTCGGGAATACCCAAGACCCTATCCGATGGAAAATTTCCCGCTGATTCCAAAAATCACCATTGTTTGCCCGATAAATCAAAGATTCTAGGAGAAAAATGAGAAAACGTGATTTCGCACTTTCCGCGATTTTGACACTTTACTAAAATCGACGTCATTCTTGTTTGCATGAATCGATTCCGGATTTCAAGGTCGCGTTCGAAAGAGCATCGTTCAACGAAGAGAATGCGCGTAGGTAGAAGGCGATCCGTCGATTTTTGAATTTTTTACCAAATTTTAAAGTTGACCCTTCAAAAATGCAAAAAATTGATACTACCCCCCCTTTGCGTTTTTGCGATTTTCAGCCAAAAATCGAAGGGTCAACTTTGAAGGTCTGCGAAAAATTCAAAAATCAACGTATCGCCTTCTACCTTGCGGCATTCTCTTCGTCCAACGATTCTCTTTCGATCCCAAAAAGAAAATCCAGATACGGTCGATCCAAAAAAATGTAATCTCGATTTTAGTGAAGCCAAACGAAAAAACGGGTGGGGTCGTATTTAGGGCAAAAAAAAATTTTCGATTTCGGGAATACCCAAGACCCTATCCGATGGAAAATTTCCCGCTGATTCCAAAAATCACCATTGTTTGCCCGATAAATCAAAGATTCTAGGAGAAAAATGAGAAAACGTGATTTCGCACTTTCCGCGATTTTGACACTTTACTAAAATCGACGTCATTCTTGTTTGCATGAATCGATTCCGGATTTCAAGGTCGCGTTCGAAAGAGCATCGTTCAACGAAGAGAATGCGCGTAGGTAGAAGGCGATCCGTCGATTTTTGAATTTTTTACCAAATTTTAAAGTTGACCCTTCAAAAATGCAAAAAATTGATACTACCCCCCCTTTGCGTTTTTGCGATTTTCAGCCAAAAATCGAAGCGTCCACTTTGAAGGTCTGCGAAAAATTCAAAAATCAACGTATCGCCTTCTACCTTGCGGCGTTCTCTTCGTCCAACGATTCTCTTTCGATCCCAAAAAGAAAATCCAGATTCGGTCGATCCAAAAAAATGTTATCTCGATTTTAGTGAAGGCAAACGAAAAAACGGGTGGGGTCGTATTTAGGGAAAAAAAAATTTTCGATTTCGGGAATACCCAAGACCCTATCCGATGGAAAATTTCCCGCTGATTCCAAAAATCACCATTGTTTGCCCGATAAATCAAAGATTCTAGGAGAAAAATGAGAAAACGTGATTTCGCACTTTCCGCGATTTTGACACTTTACTAAAATCGACGTCATTCTTGTTTGCATGAATCGATTCCGGATTTCAAGGTCGCGTTCGAAAGAGCATCGTTCAACGAAGAGAATGCGGGTAGGTAGAAGGCGATCCGTCGATTTTTGAATTTTTTACCGAATTTTAAAGTTGACCCTTCAAAAATGCAAAAAATTGATACTACCCCCCCTTTGCGTTTTTGCGATTTTCAGCCAAAAATCGAAGGGTCCACTTTGAAGGTCTGCGAAAAATTCAAAAATCAACGTATCGCCTTCTACCTTGCGGCATTCTCTTCGTCCAACGATTCTCTTTCGATCCCAAAAAGAAAATCCAGATACGGTCGATCCAAAAAAATGTAATCTCGATTTTAGTGAAGGCAAACGAAAAAACGGGTGGGGTCGTATTTAGGGCAAAAAAAAATTTTCGATTTCGGGAATACCCAAGACCCTATCCGATGGAAAATTTCCCGCTGATTCCAAAAATCACCATTGTTTGCCCGATAAATCAAAGATTCTAGGAGAAAAATGAGAAAACGTGATTTCGCACTTTCCGCGATTTTGACACTTTACTAAAATCGACGTCATTCTTGTTTGCATGAATCGATTCCGGATTTCAAGGTCGCGTTCGAAAGAGCATCGTTCAACGAAGAGAATGCGCGTAGGTAGAAGGCGATCCGTCGATTTTTGAATTTTTTACCAAATTTTAAAGTTGACCCTTCAAAAATGCAAAAAATTGATACTACCCCCCCTTTGCGTTTTTGCGATTTTCAGCCAAAAATCGAAGGGTCAACTTTGAAGGTCTGCGAAAAATTCAAAAATCAACGTATCGCCTTCTACCTTGCGGCATTCTCTTCGTCCAACGATTCTCTTTCGATCCCAAAAAGAAAATCCAGATACGGTCGATCCAAAAAAATGTAATCTCGATTTTAGTGAAGGCAAACGAAAAAACGGGTGGGGTCGTATTTAGGGCAAAAAAAAATTTTCGATTTCGGGAATACCCAAGACCCTATCCGATGGAAAATTTCCCGCTGATTCCAAAAATCACCATTGTTTGCCCGATAAATCAAAGATTCTAGGAGAAAAATGAGAAAACGTGATTTCGCACTTTCCGCGATTTTGACACTTTACTAAAATCGACGTCATTCTTGTTTGCATGAATCGATTCCGGATTTCAAGGTCGCGTTCGAAAGAGCATCGTTCAACGAAGAGAATGCGCGTAGGTAGAAGGCGATCCGTCGATTTTTGAATTTTTTACCAAATTTTAAAGTTGACCCTTCAAAAATGCAAAAAATTGATACTACCCCCCCTTTGCGTTTTTGCGATTTTCAGCCAAAAATCGAAGGGTCAACTTTGAAGGTCTGCGAAAAATTCAAAAATCAACGTATCGCCTTCTACCTTGCGGCATTCTCTTCGTCCAACGATTCTCTTTCGATCCCAAAAAGAAAATCCAGATACGGTCGATCCAAAAAAATGTAATCTCGATTTTAGTGAAGGCAAACGAAAAAACGGGTGGGGTCGTATTTAGGGCAAAAAAAAATTTTCGATTTCGGGAATACCCAAGACCCTATCCGATGGAAAATTTCCCGCTGATTCCAAAAATCACCATTGTTTGCCCGATAAATCAAAGATTCTAGGAGAAAAATGAGAAAACGTGATTTCGCACTTTCCGCGATTTTGACACTTTACTAAAATCGACGTCATTCTTGTTTGCATGAATCGATTCCGGATTTCAAGGTCGCGTTCGAAAGAGCATCGTTCAACGAAGAGAATGCGCGTAGGTAGAAGGCGATCCGTCGATTTTTGAATTTTTTACCAAATTTTAAAGTTGACCCTTCAAAAATGCAAAAAATTGATACTACCCCCCCTTTGCGTTTTTGCGATTTTCAGCCAAAAATCGAAGGGTCAACTTTGAAGGTCTGCGAAAAATTCAAAAATCAACGTATCGCCTTCTACCTTGCGGCATTCTCTTCGTCCAACGATTCTCTTTCGATCCCAAAAAGAAAATCCAGATACGGTCGATCCAAAAAAATGTAATCTCGATTTTAGTGAAGGCAAACGAAAAAACGGGTGGGGTCGTATTTAGGGCAAAAAAAAATTTTCGATTTCGGGAATACCCAAGACCCTATCCGATGGAAAATTTCCCGCTGATTCCAAAAATCACCATTGTTTGCCCGATAAATCAAAGATTCTAGGAGAAAAATGAGAAAACGTGATTTCGCACTTTCCGCGATTTTGACACTTTACTAAAATCGACGTCATTCTTGTTTGCATGAATCGATTCCGGATTTCAAGGTCGCGTTCGAAAGAGCATCGTTCAACGAAGAGAATGCGCGTAGGTAGAAGGCGATCCGTCGATTTTTGAATTTTTTACCAAATTTTAAAGTTGACCCTTCAAAAATGCAAAAAATTGATACTACCCCCCCTTTGCGTTTTTGCGATTTTCAGCCAAAAATCGAAGCGTCCACTTTGAAGGTCTGCGAAAAATTCAAAAATCAACGTATCGCCTTCTACCTTGCGGCGTTCTCTTCGTCCAACGATTCTCTTTCGATCCCAAAAAGAAAATCCAGATTCGGTCGATCCAAAAAAATGTAATCTCGATTTTAGTGAAGGCAAACGAAAAAACGGGTGGGGTCGTATTTAGGGCAAAAAAAAATTTTCGATTTCGGGAATACCCAAGACCCTATCCGATGGAAAATTTCCCGCTGATTCCAAAAATCACCATTGTTTGCCCGATAAATCAAAGATTCTAGGAGAAAAATGAGAAAACGTGATTTCGCACTTTCCGCGATTTTGACACTTTACTAAAATCGACGTCATTCTTGTTTGCATGAATCGATTCCGGATTTCAAGGTCGCGTTCGAAAGAGCATCGTTCAACGAAGAGAATGCGGGTAGGTAGAAGGCGATCCGTCGATTTTTGAATTTTTTACCGAATTTTAAAGTTGACCCTTCAAAAATGCAAAAAATTGATACTACCCCCCCTTTGCGTTTTTGCGATTTTCAGCCAAAAATCGAAGCGTCCACTTTGAAGGTCTGCAAAAAATTCAAAAATCAACGTATCGCCTTCTACCTTGCGGCATTCTCTTCGTCCAACGATTTTCTTTCGAACCCAAAAAGAAAATCCAGATTCGGTCGATCCAAAAAAATGTAATCTCGATTTTAGTGAAGGCAAACGAAAAAACGGGTGGGGTCGTATTTAGGGCAAAAAAAAATTTTCGATTTCGGGAATACCCAAGACCCTATCCGATGGAAAATTTCCCGCTGATTCCAAAAATCACCATTGTTTGCCCGATAAATCAAAGATTCTAGGAGAAAAATGAGAAAACGTGATTTCGCACTTTCCGCGATTTTGACACTTTACTAAAATCGACGTCATTCTTGTTTGCATGAATCGATTCCGGATTTCAAGGTCGCGTTCGAAAGAGCATCGTTCAACGAAGAGAATGCGCGTAGGTAGAAGGCGATCCGTCGATTTTTGAATTTTTTACCAAATTTTAAAGTTGACCCTTCAAAAATGCAAAAAATTGATACTACCCCCCCTTTGCGTTTTTGCGATTTTCAGCCAAAAATCGAAGGGTCAACTTTGAAGGTCTGCGAAAAATTCAAAAATCAACGTATCGCCTTCTACCTTGCGGCATTCTCTTCGTACAACGATTCTCTTTCGATCCCAAAAAGAAAATCCAGATACGGTCGATCCAAAAAAATGTAATCTCGATTTTAGTGAAGGCAAACGAAAAAACGGGTGGGGTCGTATTTAGGGCAAAAAAAAATTTTCGATTTCGGGAATACCCAAGACCCTATCCGATGGAAAATTTCCCGCTGATTCCAAAAATCACCATTGTTTGCCCGATAAATCAAAGATTCTAGGAGAAAAATGAGAAAACGTGATTTCGCACTTTCCGCGATTTTGACACTTTACTAAAATCGACGTCATTATTGTTTGCATGAATCGATTCCGGATTTCAAGGTCGCGTTCGAAAGAGCATCGTTCAACGAAGAGAATGCGCGTAGGTAGAAGGCGATCCGTCGATTTTTGAATTTTTTACCAAATTTTAAAGTTGACCCTTCAAAAATGCAAAAAATTGATACTACCCCCCCTTTGCGTTTTTGCGATTTTCAGCCAAAAATCGAAGCGTCCACTTTGAAGGTCTGCGAAAAATTCAAAAATCAACGTATCGCCTTCTACCTTGCGGCATTCTCTTCGTCCAACGATTCTCTTTCGATCCCAAAAAGAAAATCCAGATACGGTCGATCCAAAAAAATGTAATCTCGATTTTAGTGAAGGCAAACGAAAAAACGGGTGGGGTCGTATTTAGGGCAAAAAAAAATTTTCGATTTCGGGAATACCCAAGACCCTATCCGATGGAAAATTTCCCGCTGATTCCAAAAATCACCATTGTTTGCCCGATAAATCAAAGATTCTAGGAGAAAAATGAGAAAACGTGATTTCGCACTTTCCGCGATTTTGACACTTTACTAAAATCGACGTCATTCTTGTTTGCATGAATCGATTCCGGATTTCAAGGTCGCGTTCGAAAGAGCATCGTTCAACGAAGAGAATGCGCGTAGGTAGAAGGCGATCCGTCGATTTTTGAATTTTTTACCAAATTTTAAAGTTGACCCTTCAAAAATGCAAAAAATTGATACTACCCCCCCTTTGCGTTTTTGCGATTTTCAGCCAAAAATCGAAGGGTCAACTTTGAAGGTCTGCGAAAAATTCAAAAATCAACGTATCGCCTTCTACCTTGCGGCATTCTCTTCGTCCAACGATTCTCTTTCGATCCCAAAAAGAAAATCCAGATACGGTCGATCCAAAAAAATGTAATCTCGATTTTAGTGAAGGCAAACGAAAAAACGGGTGGGGTCGTATTTAGGGCAAAAAAAAATTTTCGATTTCGGGAATACCCAAGACCCTATCCGATGGAAAATTTCCCGCTGATTCCAAAAATCACCATTGTTTGCCCGATAAATCAAAGATTCTAGGAGAAAAATGAGAAAACGTGATTTCGCACTTTCCGCGATTTTGACACTTTACTAAAATCGACGTCATTCTTGTTTGCATGAATCGATTCCGGATTTCAAGGTCGCGTTCGAAAGAGCATCGTTCAACGAAGAGAATGCGGGTAGGTAGAAGGCGATCCGTCGATTTTTGAATTTTTTACCGAATTTTAAAGTTGACCCTTCAAAAATGCAAAAAATTGATACTACCCCCCCTTTGCGTTTTTGCGATTTTCAGCCAAAAATCGAAGCGTCCACTTTGAAGGTCTGCGAAAAATTCAAAAATCAACGTATCGCCTTCTACCTTGCGGCGTTCTCTTCGTCCAACGATTCTCTTTCGATCCCAAAAAGAAAATCCAGATTCGGTCGATCCAAAAAAATGTTATCTCGATTTTAGTGAAGGCAAACGAAAAAACGGGTGGGGTCGTATTTAGGGCAAAAAAAAATTTTCGATTTCGGGAATACCCAAGACCCTATCCGATGGAAAATTTCCCGCTGATTCCAAAAATCACCATTGTTTGCCCGATAAATCAAAGATTCTAGGAGAAAAATGAGAAAACGTGATTTCGCACTTTCCGCGATTTTGACACTTTACTAAAATCGACGTCATTCTTGTTTGCATGAATCGATTCCGGATTTCAAGGTCGCGTTCGAAAGAGCATCGTTCAACGAAGAGAATGCGCGTAGGTAGAAGGCGATCCGTCGATTTTTGAATTTTTTACCAAATTTTAAAGTTGACCCTTCAAAAATGCAAAAAATTGATACTACCCCCCCTTTGCGTTTTTGCGATTTTCAGCCAAAAATCGAAGGGTCAACTTTGAAGGTCTGCGAAAAATTCAAAAATCAACGTATCGCCTTCTACCTTGCGGCATTCTCTTCGTACAACGATTCTCTTTCGATCCCAAAAAGAAAATCCAGATACGGTCGATCCAAAAAAATGTAATCTCGATTTTAGTGAAGGCAAACGAAAAAACGGGTGGGGTCGTATTTAGGGCAAAAAAAAATTTTCGATTTCGGGAATACCCAAGACCCTATCCGATGGAAAATTTCCCGCTGATTCCAAAAATCACCATTGTTTGCCCGATAAATCAAAGATTCTAGGAGAAAAATGAGAAAACGTGATTTCGCACTTTCCGCGATTTTGACACTTTACTAAAATCGACGTCATTCTTGTTTGCATGAATCGATTCCGGATTTCAAGGTCGCGTTCGAAAGAGCATCGTTCAACGAAGAGAATGCGCGTAGGTAGAAGGCGATCCGTCGATTTTTGAATTTTTTACCCAATTTTAAAGTTGACCCTTCAAAAATGCAAAAAATTGATACTACCCCCCCTTTGCGTTTTTGCGATTTTCAGCCAAAAATCGAAGGGTCAACTTTGAAGGTCTGCGAAAAATTCAAAAATCAACGTATCGCCTTCTACCTTGCGGCATTCTCTTCGTCCAACGATTCTCTTTCGATCCCAAAAAGAAAATCCAGATACGGTCGATCCAAAAAAATGTAATCTCGATTTTAGTGAAGGCAAACGAAAAAACGGGTGGGGTCGTATTTAGGGCAAAAAAAAATTTTCGATTTCGGGAATACCCAAGACCCTATCCGATGGAAAATTTCCCGCTGATTCCAAAAATCACCATTGTTTGCCCGATAAATCAAAGATTCTAGGAGAAAAATGAGAAAACGTGATTTCGCACTTTCCGCGATTTTGACACTTTACTAAAATCGACGTCATTATTGTTTGCATGAATCGATTCCGGATTTCAAGGTCGCGTTCGAAAGAGCATCGTTCAACGAAGAGAATGCGCGTAGGTAGAAGGCGATCCGTCGATTTTTGAATTTTTTACCAAATTTTAAAGTTGACCCTTCAAAAATGCAAAAAATTGATACTACCCCCCCTTTGCGTTTTTGCGATTTTCAGCCAAAAATCGAAGGGTCAACTTTGAAGGTCTGCGAAAAATTCAAAAATCAACGTATCGCCTTCTACCTTGCGGCATTCTCTTCGTACAACGATTCTCTTTCGATCCCAAAAAGAAAATCCAGATACGGTCGATCCAAAAAAATGTAATCTCGATTTTAGTGAAGGCAAACGAAAAAACGGGTGGGGTCGTATTTAGGGCAAAAAAAAATTTTCGATTTCGGGAATACCCAAGACCCTATCCGATGGAAAATTTCCCGCTGATTCCAAAAATCACCATTGTTTGCCCGATAAATCAAAGATTCTAGGAGAAAAATGAGAAAACGTGATTTCGCACTTTCCGCGATTTTGACACTTTACTAAAATCGACGTCATTATTGTTTGCATGAATCGATTCCGGATTTCAAGGTCGCGTTCGAAAGAGCATCGTTCAACGAAGAGAATGCGCGTAGGTAGAAGGCGATCCGTCGATTTTTGAATTTTTTACCAAATTTTAAAGTTGACCCTTCAAAAATGCAAAAAATTGATACTACCCCCCCTTTGCGTTTTTGCGATTTTCAGCCAAAAATCGAAGGGTCAACTTTGAAGGTCTGCGAAAAATTCAAAAATCAACGTATCGCCTTCTACCTTGCGGCATTCTCTTCGTACAACGATTCTCTTTCGATCCCAAAAAGAAAATCCAGATACGGTCGATCCAAAAAAATGTAATCTCGATTTTAGTGAAGGCAAACGAAAAAACGGGTGGGGTCGTATTTAGGGCAAAAAAAAATTTTCGATTTCGGGAATACCCAAGACCCTATCCGATGGAAAATTTCCCGCTGATTCCAAAAATCACCATTGTTTGCCCGATAAATCAAAGATTCTAGGAGAAAAATGAGAAAACGTGATTTCGCACTTTCCGCGATTTTGACACTTTACTAAAATCGACGTCATTCTTGTTTGCATGAATCGATTCCGGATTTCAAGGTCGCGTTCGAAAGAGCATCGTTCAACGAAGAGAATGCGCGTAGGTAGAAGGCGATCCGTCGATTTTTGAATTTTTTACCAAATTTTAAAGTTGACCCTTCAAAAATGCAAAAAATTGATACTACCCCCCCTTTGCGTTTTTGCGATTTTCAGCCAAAAATCGAAGGGTCAACTTTGAAGGTCTGCGAAAAATTCAAAAATCAACGTATCGCCTTCTACCTTGCGGCATTCTCTTCGTCCAACGATTCTCTTTCGATCCCAAAAAGAAAATCCAGATACGGTCGATCCAAAAAAATGTAATCTCGATTTTAGTGAAGGCAAACGAAAAAACGGGTGGGGTCGTATTTAGGGCAAAAAAAAATTTTCGATTTCGGGAATACCCAAGACCCTATCCGATGGAAAATTTCCCGCTGATTCCAAAAATCACCATTGTTTGCCCGATAAATCAAAGATTCTAGGAGAAAAATGAGAAAACGTGATTTCGCACTTTCCGCGATTTTGACACTTTACTAAAATCGACGTCATTCTTGTTTGCATGAATCGATTCCGGATTTCAAGGTCGCGTTCGAAAGAGCATCGTTCAACGAAGAGAATGCGCGTAGGTAGAAGGCGATCCGTCGATTTTTGAATTTTTTACCAAATTTTAAAGTTGACCCTTCAAAAATGCAAAAAATTGATACTACCCCCCCTTTGCGTTTTTGCGATTTTCAGCCAAAAATCGAAGGGTCAACTTTGAAGGTCTGCGAAAAATTCAAAAATCAACGTATCGCCTTCTACCTTGCGGCATTCTCTTCGTACAACGATTCTCTTTCGATCCCAAAAAGAAAATCCAGATACGGTCGATCCAAAAAAATGTAATCTCGATTTTAGTGAAGGCAAACGAAAAAACGGGTGGGGTCGTATTTAGGGCAAAAAAAAATTTTCGATTTCGGGAATACCCAAGACCCTATCCGATGGAAAATTTCCCGCTGATTCCAAAAATCACCATTGTTTGCCCGATAAATCAAAGATTCTAGGAGAAAAATGAGAAAACGTGATTTCGCACTTTCCGCGATTTTGACACTTTACTAAAATCGACGTCATTCTTGTTTGCATGAATCGATTCCGGATTTCAAGGTCGCGTTCGAAAGAGCATCGTTCAACGAAGAGAATGCGCGTAGGTAGAAGGCGATCCGTCGATTTTTGAATTTTTTACCCAATTTTAAAGTTGACCCTTCAAAAATGCAAAAAATTGATACTACCCCCCCTTTGCGTTTTTGCGATTTTCAGCCAAAAATCGAAGGGTCAACTTTGAAGGTCTGCGAAAAATTCAAAAATCAACGTATCGCCTTCTACCTTGCGGCATTCTCTTCGTCCAACGATTCTCTTTCGATCCCAAAAAGAAAATCCAGATACGGTCGATCCAAAAAAATGTAATCTCGATTTTAGTGAAGGCAAACGAAAAAACGGGTGGGGTCGTATTTAGGGCAAAAAAAAATTTTCGATTTCGGGAATACCCAAGACCCTATCCGATGGAAAATTTCCCGCTGATTCCAAAAATCACCATTGTTTGCCCGATAAATCAAAGATTCTAGGAGAAAAATGAGAAAACGTGATTTCGCACTTTCCGCGATTTTGACACTTTACTAAAATCGACGTCATTATTGTTTGCATGAATCGATTCCGGATTTCAAGGTCGCGTTCGAAAGAGCATCGTTCAACGAAGAGAATGCGCGTAGGTAGAAGGCGATCCGTCGATTTTTGAATTTTTTACCAAATTTTAAAGTTGACCCTTCAAAAATGCAAAAAATTGATACTACCCCCCCTTTGCGTTTTTGCGATTTTCAGCCAAAAATCGAAGGGTCAACTTTGAAGGTCTGCGAAAAATTCAAAAATCAACGTATCGCCTTCTACCTTGCGGCATTCTCTTCGTACAACGATTCTCTTTCGATCCCAAAAAGAAAATCCAGATACGGTCGATCCAAAAAAATGTAATCTCGATTTTAGTGAAGGCAAACGAAAAAACGGGTGGGGTCGTATTTAGGGCAAAAAAAAATTTTCGATTTCGGGAATACCCAAGACCCTATCCGATGGAAAATTTCCCGCTGATTCCAAAAATCACCATTGTTTGCCCGATAAATCAAAGATTCTAGGAGAAAAATGAGAAAACGTGATTTCGCACTTTCCGCGATTTTGACACTTTACTAAAATCGACGTCATTCTTGTTTGCATGAATCGATTCCGGATTTCAAGGTCGCGTTCGAAAGAGCATCGTTCAACGAAGAGAATGCGCGTAGGTAGAAGGCGATCCGTCGATTTTTGAATTTTTTACCAAATTTTAAAGTTGACCCTTCAAAAATGCAAAAAATTGATACTACCCCCCCTTTGCGTTTTTGCGATTTTCAGCCAAAAATCGAAGGGTCAACTTTGAAGGTCTGCGAAAAATTCAAAAATCAACGTATCGCCTTCTACCTTGCGGCATTCTCTTCGTCCAACGATTCTCTTTCGATCCCAAAAAGAAAATCCAGATACGGTCGATCCAAAAAAATGTAATCTCGATTTTAGTGAAGGCAAACGAAAAAACGGGTGGGGTCGTATTTAGGGCAAAAAAAAATTTTCGATTTCGGGAATACCCAAGACCCTATCCGATGGAAAATTTCCCGCTGATTCCAAAAATCACCATTGTTTGCCCGATAAATCAAAGATTCTAGGAGAAAAATGAGAAAACGTGATTTCGCACTTTCCGCGATTTTGACACTTTACTAAAATCGACGTCATTCTTGTTTGCATGAATCGATTCCGGATTTCAAGGTCGCGTTCGAAAGAGCATCGTTCAACGAAGAGAATGCGGGTAGGTAGAAGGCGATCCGTCGATTTTTGAATTTTTTACCGAATTTTAAAGTTGACCCTTCAAAAATGCAAAAAATTGATACTACCCCCCCTTTGCGTTTTTGCGATTTTCAGCCAAAAATCGAAGCGTCCACTTTGAAGGTCTGCGAAAAATTCAAAAATCAACGTATCGCCTTCTACCTTGCGGCGTTCTCTTCGTCCAACGATTCTCTTTCGATCCCAAAAAGAAAATCCAGATTCGGTCGATCCAAAAAAATGTTATCTCGATTTTAGTGAAGGCAAACGAAAAAACGGGTGGGGTCGTATTTAGGGCAAAAAAAAATTTTCGATTTCGGGAATACCCAAGACCCTATCCGATGGAAAATTTCCCGCTGATTCCAAAAATCACCATTGTTTGCCCGATAAATCAAAGATTCTAGGAGAAAAATGAGAAAACGTGATTTCGCACTTTCCGCGATTTTGACACTTTACTAAAATCGACGTCATTCTTGTTTGCATGAATCGATTCCGGATTTCAAGGTCGCGTTCGAAAGAGCATCGTTCAACGAAGAGAATGCGCGTAGGTAGAAGGCGATCCGTCGATTTTTGAATTTTTTACCAAATTTTAAAGTTGACCCTTCAAAAATGCAAAAAATTGATACTACCCCCCCTTTGCGTTTTTGCGATTTTCAGCCAAAAATCGAAGGGTCAACTTTGAAGGTCTGCGAAAAATTCAAAAATCAACGTATCGCCTTCTACCTTGCGGCATTCTCTTCGTACAACGATTCTCTTTCGATCCCAAAAAGAAAATCCAGATACGGTCGATCCAAAAAAATGTAATCTCGATTTTAGTGAAGGCAAACGAAAAAACGGGTGGGGTCGTATTTAGGGCAAAAAAAAATTTTCGATTTCGGGAATACCCAAGACCCTATCCGATGGAAAATTTCCCGCTGATTCCAAAAATCACCATTGTTTGCCCGATAAATCAAAGATTCTAGGAGAAAAATGAGAAAACGTGATTTCGCACTTTCCGCGATTTTGACACTTTACTAAAATCGACGTCATTCTTGTTTGCATGAATCGATTCCGGATTTCAAGGTCGCGTTCGAAAGAGCATCGTTCAACGAAGAGAATGCGCGTAGGTAGAAGGCGATCCGTCGATTTTTGAATTTTTTACCCAGTTTTAAAGTTGACCCTTCAAAAATGCAAAAAATTGATACTACCCCCCCTTTGCGTTTTTGCGATTTTCAGCCAAAAATCGAAGGGTCAACTTTGAAGGTCTGCGAAAAATTCAAAAATCAACGTATCGCCTTCTACCTTGCGGCATTCTCTTCGTCCAACGATTCTCTTTCGATCCCAAAAAGAAAATCCAGATACGGTCGATCCAAAAAAATGTAATCTCGATTTTAGTGAAGGCAAACGAAAAAACGGGTGGGGTCGTATTTAGGGCAAAAAAAAATTTTCGATTTCGGGAATACCCAAGACCCTATCCGATGGAAAATTTCCCGCTGATTCCAAAAATCACCATTGTTTGCCCGATAAATCAAAGATTCTAGGAGAAAAATGAGAAAACGTGATTTCGCACTTTCCGCGATTTTGACACTTTACTAAAATCGACGTCATTCTTGTTTGCATGAATCGATTCCGGATTTCAAGGTCGCGTTCGAAAGAGCATCGTTCAACGAAGAGAATGCGGGTAGGTAGAAGGCGATCCGTCGATTTTTGAATTTTTTACCGAATTTTAAAGTTGACCCTTCAAAAATGCAAAAAATTGATACTACCCCCCCTTTGCGTTTTTGCGATTTTCAGCCAAAAATCGAAGCGTCCACTTTGAAGGTCTGCGAAAAATTCAAAAATCAACGTATCGCCTTCTACCTTGCGGCGTTCTCTTCGTCCAACGATTCTCTTTCGATCCCAAAAAGAAAATCCAGATTCGGTCGATCCAAAAAAATGTTATCTCGATTTTAGTGAAGGCAAACGAAAAAACGGGTGGGGTCGTATTTAGGGCAAAAAAAAATTTTCGATTTCGGGAATACCCAAGACCCTATCCGATGGAAAATTTCCCGCTGATTCCAAAAATCACCATTGTTTGCCCGATAAATCAAAGATTCTAGGAGAAAAATGAGAAAACGTGATTTCGCACTTTCCGCGATTTTGACACTTTACTAAAATCGACGTCATTCTTGTTTGCATGAATCGATTCCGGATTTCAAGGTCGCGTTCGAAAGAGCATCGTTCAACGAAGAGAATGCGGGTAGGTAGAAGGCGATCCGTCGATTTTTGAATTTTTTACCGAATTTTAAAGTTGACCCTTCAAAAATGCAAAAAATTGATACTACCCCCCCTTTGCGTTTTTGCGATTTTCAGCCAAAAATCGAAGGGTCCACTTTGAAGGTCTGCAAAAAATTCAAAAATCAACGTATCGCCTTCTACCTTGCGGCATTCTCTTCGTCCAACGATTTTCTTTCGAACCCAAAAAGAAAATCCAGATTCGGTCGATCCAAAAAAATGTAATCTCGATTTTAGTGAAGGCAAACGAAAAAACGGGTGGGGTCGTATTTAGGGCAAAAAAAAATTTTCGATTTCGGGAATACCCAAGACCCTATCCGATGGAAAATTTCCCGCTGATTCCAAAAATCACCATTGTTTGCCCGATAAATCAAAGATTCTAGGAGAAAAATGAGAAAACGTGATTTCGCACTTTCCGCGATTTTGACACTTTACTAAAATCGACGTCATTCTTGTTTGCATGAATCGATTCCGGATTTCAAGGTCGCGTTCGAAAGAGCATCGTTCAACGAAGAGAATGCGCGTAGGTAGAAGGCGATCCGTCGATTTTTGAATTTTTTACCAAATTTTAAAGTTGACCCTTCAAAAATGCAAAAAATTGATACTACCCCCCCTTTGCGTTTTTGCGATTTTCAGCCAAAAATCGAAGGGTCAACTTTGAAGGTCTGCGAAAAATTCAAAAATCAACGTATCGCCTTCTACCTTGCGGCATTCTCTTCGTCCAACGATTCTCTTTCGATCCCAAAAAGAAAATCCAGATACGGTCGATCCAAAAAAATGTAATCTCGATTTTAGTGAAGGCAAACGAAAAAACGGGTGGGGTCGTATTTAGGGCAAAAAAAAATTTTCGATTTCGGGAATACCCAAGACCCTATCCGATGGAAAATTTCCCGCTGATTCCAAAAATCACCATTGTTTGCCCGATAAATCAAAGATTCTAGGAGAAAAATGAGAAAACGTGATTTCGCACTTTCCGCGATTTTGACACTTTACTAAAATCGACGTCATTCTTGTTTGCATGAATCGATTCCGGATTTCAAGGTCGCGTTCGAAAGAGCATCGTTCAACGAAGAGAATGCGCGTAGGTAGAAGGCGATCCGTCGATTTTTGAATTTTTTACCAAATTTTAAAGTTGACCCTTCAAAAATGCAAAAAATTGATACTACCCCCCCTTTGCGTTTTTGCGATTTTCAGCCAAAAATCGAAGGGTCAACTTTGAAGGTCTGCGAAAAATTCAAAAATCAACGTATCGCCTTCTACCTTGCGGCATTCTCTTCGTCCAACGATTCTCTTTCGATCCCAAAAAGAAAATCCAGATACGGTCGATCCAAAAAAATGTAATCTCGATTTTAGTGAAGGCAAACGAAAAAACGGGTGGGGTCGTATTTAGGGCAAAAAAAAATTTTCGATTTCGGGAATACCCAAGACCCTATCCGATGGAAAATTTCCCGCTGATTCCAAAAATCACCATTGTTTGCCCGATAAATCAAAGATTCTAGGAGAAAAATGAGAAAACGTGATTTCGCACTTTCCGCGATTTTGACACTTTACTAAAATCGACGTCATTCTTGTTTGCATGAATCGATTCCGGATTTCAAGGTCGCGTTCGAAAGAGCATCGTTCAACGAAGAGAATGCGCGTAGATAGAAGACGATCCGTCGATTTTTGAATTTTTTACCAAATTTTAAAGTTGACCCTTCAAAAATGCAAAAAATTGATACTACCCCCCCTTTGCGTTTTTGCGATTTTCAGCCAAAAATCGAAGGGTCAACTTTGAAGGTCTGCGAAAAATTCAAAAATCAACGTATCGCCTTCTACCTTGCGGCATTCTCTTCGTCCAACGATTCTCTTTCGATCCCAAAAAGAAAATCCAGATACGGTCGATCCAAAAAAATGTAATCTCGATTTTAGTGAAGGCAAACGAAAAAACGGGTGGGGTCGTATTTAGGGCAAAAAAAAATTTTCGATTTCGGGAATACCCAAGACCCTATCCGATGGAAAATTTCCCGCTGATTCCAAAAATCACCATTGTTTGCCCGATAAATCAAAGATTCTAGGAGAAAAATGAGAAAACGTGATTTCGCACTTTCCGCGATTTTGACACTTTACTAAAATCGACGTCATTCTTGTTTGCATGAATCGATTCCGGATTTCAAGGTCGCGTTCGAAAGAGCATCGTTCAACGAAGAGAATGCGCGTAGGTAGAAGGCGATCCGTCGATTTTTGAATTTTTTACCGAATTTTAAAGTTGACCCTTCAAAAATGCAAAAAATTGATACTACCCCTTTGCGTTTTTGCGATTTTCAGCCAAAAATCGAAGCGTCCACTTTGAAGGTCTGCGAAAAATTCAAAAATCAACGTATCGCCTTCTACCTTGCGGCGTTCTCTTCGTCCAACGATTCTCTTTCGATCCCAAAAAGAAAATCCAGATTCGGTCGATCCAAAAAAATGTAATCTCGATTTTAGTGAAGGCAAACGAAAAAACGGGTGGGGTCGTATTTAGGGCAAAAAAAAATTTTCGATTTCGGGAATACCCAAGACCCTATCCGATGGAAAATTTCCCGCTGATTCCAAAAATCACCATTGTTTGCCCGATAAATCAAAGATTCTAGGAGAAAAATGAGAAAACGTGATTTCGCACTTTCCGCGATTTTGACACTTTACTAAAATCGACGTCATTCTTGTTTGCATGAATCGATTCCGGATTTCAAGGTCGCGTTCGAAAGAGCATCGTTCAACGAAGAGAATGCGCGTAGGTAGAAGGCGATCCGTCGATTTTTGAATTTTTTACCAAATTTTAAAGTTGACCCTTCAAAAATGCAAAAAATTGATACTACCCCCCCTTTGCGTTTTTGCGATTTTCAGCCAAAAATCGAAGGGTCAACTTTGAAGGTCTGCGAAAAATTCAAAAATCAACGTATCGCCTTCTACCTTGCGGCATTCTCTTCGTCCAACGATTCTCTTTCGATCCCAAAAAGAAAATCCAGATACGGTCGATCCAAAAAAATGTAATCTCGATTTTAGTGAAGGCAAACGAAAAAACGGGTGGGGTCGTATTTAGGGCAAAAAAAAATTTTCGATTTCGGGAATACCCAAGACCCTATCCGATGGAAAATTTCCCGCTGATTCCAAAAATCACCATTGTTTGCCCGATAAATCAAAGATTCTAGGAGAAAAATGAGAAAACGTGATTTCGCACTTTCCGCGATTTTGACACTTTACTAAAATCGACGTCATTCTTGTTTGCATGAATCGATTCCGGATTTCAAGGTCGCGTTCGAAAGAGCATCGTTCAACGAAGAGAATGCGCGTAGGTAGAAGGCGATCCGTCGATTTTTGAATTTTTTACCGAATTTTAAAGTTGACCCTTCAAAAATGCAAAAAATTGATACTACCCCCCCTTTGCGTTTTTGCGATTTTCAGCCAAAAATCGAAGGGTCAACTTTGAAGGTCTGCGAAAAATTCAAAAATCAACGTATCGCCTTCTACCTTGCGGCATTCTCTTCGTCCAACGATTCTCTTTCGATCCCAAAAAGAAAATCCAGATACGGTCGATCCAAAAAAATGTAATCTCGATTTTAGTGAAGGCAAACGAAAAAACGGGTGGGGTCGTATTTAGGGCAAAAAAAAATTTTCGATTTCGGGAATACCCAAGACCCTATCCGATGGAAAATTTCCCGCTGATTCCAAAAATCACCATTGTTTGCCCGATAAATCAAAGATTCTAGGAGAAAAA
Source organism: Pimpla rufipes (assembly GCA_963932165.1). Lineage (NCBI taxonomy): Eukaryota > Metazoa > Arthropoda > Insecta > Hymenoptera > Ichneumonidae > Pimpla > Pimpla rufipes. The sequence continues at coordinate 14,294,723 of OZ010635.1, forward strand.
TGAGAAAACGTGATTTCGCACTTTCCGCGATTTTGACACTTTACTAAAATCGACGTCATTCTTGTTTGCATGAATCGATTCCGGATTTCAAGGTCGCGTTCGAAAGAGCATCGTTCAACGAAGAGAATGCGCGTAGGTAGAAGGCGATCCGTCGATTTTTGAATTTTTTACCAAATTTTAAAGTTGACCCTTCAAAAATGCAAAAAATTGATACTACCCCCCCTTTGCGTTTTTGCGATTTTCAGCCAAAAATCGAAGCGTCCACTTTGAAGGTCTGCGAAAAATTCAAAAATCAACGTATCGCCTTCTACCTTGCGGCATTCTCTTCGTCCAACGATTCTCTTTCGATCCCAAAAAGAAAATCCAGATACGGTCGATCCAAAAAAATGTAATCTCGATTTTAGTGAAGGCAAACGAAAAAACGGGTGGGGTCGTATTTAGGGCAAAAAAAAATTTTCGATTTCGGGAATACCCAAGACCCTATCCGATGGAAAATTTCCCGCTGATTCCAAAAATCACCATTGTTTGCCCGATAAATCAAAGATTCTAGGAGAAAAATGAGAAAACGTGATTTCGCACTTTCCGCGATTTTGACACTTTACTAAAATCGACGTCATTCTTGTTTGCATGAATCGATTCCGGATTTCAAGGTCGCGTTCGAAAGAGCATCGTTCAACGAAGAGAATGCGCGTAGGTAGAAGGCGATCCGTCGATTTTTGAATTTTTTACCGAATTTTAAAGTTGACCCTTCAAAAATGCAAAAAATTGATACTACCCCCCCTTTGCGTTTTTGCGATTTTCAGCCAAAAATCGAAGGGTCAACTTTGAAGGTCTGCGAAAAATTCAAAAATCAACGTATCGCCTTCTACCTTGCGGCATTCTCTTCGTCCAACGATTCTCTTTCGATCCCAAAAAGAAAATCCAGATACGGTCGATCCAAAAAAATGTAATCTCGATTTTAGTGAAGGCAAACGAAAAAACGGGTGGGGTCGTATTTAGGGCAAAAAAAAATTTTCGATTTCGGGAATACCCAAGACCCTATCCGATGGAAAATTTCCCGCTGATTCCAAAAATCACCATTGTTTGCCCGATAAATCAAAGATTCTAGGAGAAAAATGAGAAAACGTGATTTCGCACTTTCCGCGATTTTGACACTTTACTAAAATCGACGTCATTCTTGTTTGCATGAATCGATTCCGGATTTCAAGGTCGCGTTCGAAAGAGCATCGTTCAACGAAGAGAATGCGCGTAGGTAGAAGGCGATCCGTCGATTTTTGAATTTTTTACCAAATTTTAAAGTTGACCCTTCAAAAATGCAAAAAATTGATACTACCCCCCCTTTGCGTTTTTGCGATTTTCAGCCAAAAATCGAAGCGTCCACTTTTGAAGGTCTGCGAAAAATTCAAAAATCAACGTATCGCCTTCTACCTTGCGGCGTTCTCTTCGTCCAACGATTCTCTTTCGATCCCAAAAAGAAAATCCAGATTCGGTCGATCCAAAAAAATGTTATCTCGATTTTAGTGAAGGCAAACGAAAAAACGGGTGGGGTCGTATTTAGGGCAAAAAAAAATTTTCGATTTCGGGAATACCCAAGACCCTATCCGATGGAAAATTTCCCGCTGATTCCAAAAATCACCATTGTTTGCCCGATAAATCAAAGATTCTAGGAGAAAAATGAGAAAACGTGATTTCGCACTTTCCGCGATTTTGACACTTTACTAAAATCGACGTCATTCTTGTTTGCATGAATCAATTCCGGATTTCAAGGTCGCGTTCGAAAGAGCATCGTTCAACGAAGAGAATGCGCGTAGGTAGAAGGCGATCCGTCGATTTTTGAATTTTTTACCAAATTTTAAAGTTGACCCTTCAAAAATGCAAAAAATTGATACTACCCCCCCTTTGCGTTTTTGCGATTTTCAGCCAAAAATCGAAGCGTCCACTTTGAAGGTCTGCGAAAAATTCAAAAATCAACGTATCGCCTTCTACCTTGCGGCGTTCTCTTCGTCCAACGATTCTCTTTCGATCCCAAAAAGAAAATCCAGATTCGGTCGATCCAAAAAAATGTTATCTCGATTTTAGTGAAGGCAAACGAAAAAACGGGTGGGGTCGTATTTAGGGCAAAAAAAAATTTTCGATTTCGGGAATACCCAAGACCCTATCCGATGGAAAATTTCCCGCTGATTCCAAAAATCACCATTGTTTGCCCGATAAATCAAAGATTCTAGGAGAAAAATGAGAAAACGTGATTTCGCACTTTCCGCGATTTTGACACTTTACTAAAATCGACGTCATTCTTGTTTGCATGAATCGATTCCGGATTTCAAGGTCGCGTTCGAAAGAGCATCGTTCAACGAAGAGAATGCGCGTAGGTAGAAGGCGATCCGTCGATTTTTGAATTTTTTACCAAATTTTAAAGTTGACCCTTCAAAAATGCAAAAAATTGATACTACCCCCCCTTTGCGTTTTTGCGATTTTCAGCCAAAAATCGAAGGGTCAACTTTGAAGGTCTGCGAAAAATTCAAAAATCAACGTATCGCCTTCTACCTTGCGGCATTCTCTTCGTCCAACGATTCTCTTTCGATCCCAAAAAGAAAATCCAGATACGGTCGATCCAAAAAAATGTAATCTCGATTTTAGTGAAGGCAAACGAAAAAACGGGTGGGGTCGTATCTAGGGCAAAAAAAAATTTTCCATTTCGGGAATACCCAAGACCCTATCCGATGGAAAATTTCCCGCTGATTCCAAAAATCACCATTGTTTGCCCGATAAATCAAAGATTCTAGGAGAAAAATGAGAAAACGTGATTTCGCACTTTCCGCGATTTTGACACTTTACTAAAATCGACGTCATTCTTGTTTGCATGAATCGATTCCGGATTTCAAGGTCGCGTTCGAAAGAGCATCGTTCAACGAAGAGAATGCGCGTAGGTAGAAGGCGATCCGTCGATTTTTGAATTTTTTACCGAATTTTAAAGTTGACCCTTCAAAAATGCAAAAAATTGATACTACCCCCCCTTTGCGTTTTTGCGATTTTCAGCCAAAAATCGAAGGGTCAACTTTGAAGGTCTGCGAAAAATTCAAAAATCAACGTATCGCCTTCTACCTTGCGGCATTCTCTTCGTCCAACGATTCTCTTTCGATCCCAAAAAGAAAATCCAGATACGGTCGATCCAAAAAAATGTAATCTCGATTTTAGTGAAGGCAAACGAAAAAACGGGTGGGGTCGTATTTAGGGCAAAAAAAAATTTTCGATTTCGGGAATACCCAAGACCCTATCCGATGGAAAATTTCCCGCTGATTCCAAAAATCACCATTGTTTGCCCGATAAATCAAAGATTCTAGGAGAAAAATGAGAAAACGTGATTTCGCACTTTCCGCGATTTTGACACTTTACTAAAATCGACGTCATTCTTGTTTGCATGAATCGATTCCGGATTTCAAGGTCGCGTTCGAAAGAGCATCGTTCAACGAAGAGAATGCGCGTAGGTAGAAGGCGATCCGTCGATTTTTGAATTTTTTACCAAATTTTAAAGTTGACCCTTCAAAAATGCAAAAAATTGATACTACCCCCCCTTTGCGTTTTTGCGATTTTCAGCCAAAAATCGAAGGGTCAACTTTGAAGGTCTGCGAAAAATTCAAAAATCAACGTATCGCCTTCTACCTTGCGGCATTCTCTTCGTCCAACGATTCTCTTTCGATCCCAAAAAGAAAATCCAGATACGGTCGATCCAAAAAAATGTAATCTCGATTTTAGTGAAGGCAAACGAAAAAACGGGTGGGGTCGTATTTAGGGCAAAAAAAAATTTTCGATTTCGGGAATACCCAAGACCCTATCCGATGGAAAATTTCCCGCTGATTCCAAAAATCACCATTGTTTGCCCGATAAATCAAAGATTCTAGGAGAAAAATGAGAAAACGTGATTTCGCACTTTCCGCGATTTTGACACTTTACTAAAATCGACGTCATTCTTGTTTGCATGAATCGATTCCGGATTTCAAGGTCGCGTTCGAAAGAGCATCGTTCAACGAAGAGAATGCGCGTAGGTAGAAGGCGATCCGTCGATTTTTGAATTTTTTACCGAATTTTAAAGTTGACCCTTCAAAAATGCAAAAAATTGATACTACCCCCCCTTTGCGTTTTTGCGATTTTCAGCCAAAAATCGAAGGGTCAACTTTGAAGGTCTGCGAAAAATTCAAAAATCAACGTATCGCCTTCTACCTTGCGGCATTCTCTTCGTCCAACGATTCTCTTTCGATCCCAAAAAGAAAATCCAGATACGGTCGATCCAAAAAAATGTAATCTCGATTTTAGTGAAGGCAAACGAAAAAACGGGTGGGGTCGTATTTAGGGCAAAAAAAAATTTTCGATTTCGGGAATACCCAAGACCCTATCCGATGGAAAATTTCCCGCTGATTCCAAAAATCACCATTGTTTGCCCGATAAATCAAAGATTCTAGGAGAAAAATGAGAAAACGTGATTTCGCACTTTCCGCGATTTTGACACTTTACTAAAATCGACGTCATTCTTGTTTGCATGAATCGATTCCGGATTTCAAGGTCGCGTTCGAAAGAGCATCGTTCAACGAAGAGAATGCGGGTAGGTAGAAGGCGATCCGTCGATTTTTGAATTTTTTACCGAATTTTAAAGTTGACCCTTCAAAAATGCAAAAAATTGATACTACCCCCCCTTTGCGTTTTTGCGATTTTCAGCCAAAAATCGAAGCGTCCACTTTGAAGGTCTGCGAAAAATTCAAAAATCAACGTATCGCCTTCTACCTTGCGGCGTTCTCTTCGTCCAACGATTCTCTTTCGATCCCAAAAAGAAAATCCAGATTCGGTCGATCCAAAAAAATGTTATCTCGATTTTAGTGAAGGCAAACGAAAAAACGGGTGGGGTCGTATTTAGGGCAAAAAAAAATTTTCGATTTCGGGAATACCCAAGACCCTATCCGATGGAAAATTTCCCGCTGATTCCAAAAATCACCATTGTTTGCCCGATAAATCAAAGATTCTAGGAGAAAAATGAGAAAACGTGATTTCGCACTTTCCGCGATTTTGACACTTTACTAAAATCGACGTCATTCTTGTTTGCATGAATCGATTCCGGATTTCAAGGTCGCGTTCGAAAGAGCATCGTTCAACGAAGAGAATGCGCGTAGGTAGAAGGCGATCCGTCGATTTTTGAATTTTTTACCAAATTTTAAAGTTGACCCTTCAAAAATGCAAAAAATTGATACTACCCCCCCTTTGCGTTTTTGCGATTTTCAGCCAAAAATCGAAGGGTCAACTTTGAAGGTCTGCGAAAAATTCAAAAATCAACGTATCGCCTTCTACCTTGCGGCATTCTCTTCGTCCAACGATTCTCTTTCGATCCCAAAAAGAAAATCCAGATACGGTCGATCCAAAAAAATGTAATCTCGATTTTAGTGAAGGCAAACGAAAAAACGGGTGGGGTCGTATTTAGGGCAAAAAAAAATTTTCGATTTCGGGAATACCCAAGACCCTATCCGATGGAAAATTTCCCGCTGATTCCAAAAATCACCATTGTTTGCCCGATAAATCAAAGATTCTAGGAGAAAAATGAGAAAACGTGATTTCGCACTTTCCGCGATTTTGACACTTTACTAAAATCGACGTCATTCTTGTTTGCATGAATCGATTCCGGATTTCAAGGTCGCGTTCGAAAGAGCATCGTTCAACGAAGAGAATGCGCGTAGGTAGAAGGCGATCCGTCGATTTTTGAATTTTTTACCAAATTTTAAAGTTGACCCTTCAAAAATGCAAAAAATTGATACTACCCCCCCTTTGCGTTTTTGCGATTTTCAGCCAAAAATCGAAGGGTCAACTTTGAAGGTCTGCGAAAAATTCAAAAATCAACGTATCGCCTTCTACCTTGCGGCATTCTCTTCGTCCAACGATTCTCTTTCGATCCCAAAAAGAAAATCCAGATACGGTCGATCCAAAAAAATGTAATCTCGATTTTAGTGAAGGCAAACGAAAAAACGGGTGGGGTCGTATTTAGGGCAAAGAAAAATTTTCGATTTCGGGAATACCCAAGACCCTATCCGATGGAAAATTTCCCGCTGATTCCAAAAATCACCATTGTTTGCCCGATAAATCAAAGATTCTAGGAGAAAAATGAGAAAACGTGATTTCGCACTTTCCGCGATTTTGACACTTTACTAAAATCGACGTCATTCTTGTTTGCATGAATCGATTCCGGATTTCAAGGTCGCGTTCGAAAGAGCATCGTTCAACGAAGAGAATGCGCGTAGGTAGAAGACGATCCGTCGATTTTTGAATTTTTTACCAAATTTTAAAGTTGACCCTTCAAAAATGCAAAAAATTGATACTACCCCCCCTTTGCGTTTTTGCGATTTTCAGCCAAAAATCGAAGGGTCAACTTTGAAGGTCTGCGAAAAATTCAAAAATCAACGTATCGCCTTCTACCTTGCGGCATTCTCTTCGTCCAACGATTCTCTTTCGATCCCAAAAAGAAAATCCAGATACGGTCGATCCAAAAAAATGTAATCTCGATTTTAGTGAAGGCAAACGAAAAAACGGGTGGGGTCGTATTTAGGGCAAAAAAAAATTTTCGATTTCGGGAATACCCAAGACCCTATCCGATGGAAAATTTCCCGCTGATTCCAAAAATCACCATTGTTTGCCCGATAAATCAAAGATTCTAGGAGAAAAATGAGAAAACGTGATTTCGCACTTTCCGCGATTTTGACACTTTACTAAAATCGACGTCATTCTTGTTTGCATGAATCGATTCCGGATTTCAAGGTCGCGTTCGAAAGAGCATCGTTCAACGAAGAGAATGCGCGTAGGTAGAAGGCGATCCGTCGATTTTTGAATTTTTTACCGAATTTTAAAGTTGACCCTTCAAAAATGCAAAAAATTGATACTACCCCCCCTTTGCGTTTTTGCGATTTTCAGCCAAAAATCGAAGCGTCCACTTTGAAGTTCTGCGAAAAATTCAAAAATCAACGTATCGCCTTCTACCTTGCGGCGTTCTCTTCGTCCAACGATTCTCTTTCGATCCCAAAAAGAAAATCCAGATTCGGTCGATCCAAAAAAATGTAATCTCGATTTTAGTGAAGGCAAACGAAAAAACGGGTGGGGTCGTATTTAGGGCAAAAAAAAATTTTCGATTTCGGGAATACCCAAGACCCTATCCGATGGAAAATTTCCCGCTGATTCCAAAAATCACCATTGTTTGCCCGATAAATCAAAGATTCTAGGAGAAAAATGAGAAAACGTGATTTCGCACTTTCCGCGATTTTGACACTTTACTAAAATCGACGTCATTCTTGTTTGCATGAATCGATTCCGGATTTCAAGGTCGCGTTCGAAAGAGCATCGTTCAACGAAGAGAATGCGCGTAGGTAGAAGGCGATCCGTCGATTTTTGAATTTTTTACCAAATTTTAAAGTTGACCCTTCAAAAATGCAAAAAATTGATACTACCCCCCCTTTGCGTTTTTGCGATTTTCAGCCAAAAATCGAAGGGTCAACTTTGAAGGTCTGCGAAAAATTCAAAAATCAACGTATCGCCTTCTACCTTGCGGCATTCTCTTCGTCCAACGATTCTCTTTCGATCCCAAAAAGAAAATCCAGATACGGTCGATCCAAAAAAATGTAATCTCGATTTTAGTGAAGGCAAACGAAAAAACGGGTGGGGTCGTATTTAGGGCAAAAAAAAATTTTCGATTTCGGGAATACCCAAGACCCTATCCGATGGAAAATTTCCCGCTGATTCCAAAAATCACCATTGTTTGCCCGATAAATCAAAGATTCTAGGAGAAAAATGAGAAAACGTGATTTCGCACTTTCCGCGATTTTGACACTTTACTAAAATCGACGTCATTCTTGTTTGCATGAATCGATTCCGGATTTCAAGGTCGCGTTCGAAAGAGCATCGTTCAACGAAGAGAATGCGCGTAGGTAGAAGGCGATCCGTCGATTTTTGAATTTTTTACCGAATTTTAAAGTTGACCCTTCAAAAATGCAAAAAATTGATACTACCCCCCCTTTGCGTTTTTGCGATTTTCAGCCAAAAATCGAAGCGTCCACTTTTGAAGGTCTGCGAAAAATTCAAAAATCAACGTATCGCCTTCTACCTTGCGGCGTTCTCTTCGTCCAACGATTCTCTTTCGATCCCAAAAAGAAAATCCAGATTCGGTCGATCCAAAAAAATGTTATCTCGATTTTAGTGAAGGCAAACGAAAAAACGGGTGGGGTCGTATTTAGGGCAAAAAAAAATTTTCGATTTCGGGAATACCCAAGACCCTATCCGACGGAAAATTTCCCGCTGATTCCAAAAATCACCATTGTTTGCCCGATAAATCAAAGATTCTAGGAGAAAAATGAGAAAACGTGATTTCGCACTTTCCGCGATTTTGACACTTTACTAAAATCGACGTCATTCTTGTTTGCATGAATCGATTCCGGATTTCAAGGTCGCGTTCGAAAGAGCATCGTTCAACGAAGAGAATGCGCGTAGGTAGAAGGCGATCCGTCGATTTTTGAATTTTTTACCAAATTTTAAAGTTGACCCTTCAAAAATGCAAAAAATTGATACTACCCCCCCTTTGCGTTTTTGCGATTTTCAGCCAAAAATCGAAGCGTCCACTTTGAAGGTCTGCGAAAAATTCAAAAATCAACGTATCGCCTTCTACCTTGCGGCGTTCTCTTCGTCCAACGATTCTCTTTCGATCCCAAAAAGAAAATCCAGATTCGGTCGATCCAAAAAAATGTAATCTCGATTTTAGTGAAGGCAAACGAAAAAACGGGTGGGGTTGTATTTAGGGCAAAAAAAAATTTTCGATTTCGGGAATACCCAAGACCCTATCCGATGGAAAATTTCCCGCTGATTCCAAAAATCACCATTGTTTGCCCGATAAATCAAAGATTCTAGGAGAAAAATGAGAAAACGTGATTTCGCACTTTCCGCGATTTTGACACTTTACTAAAATCGACGTCATTCTTGTTTGCATGAATCGATTCCGGATTTCAAGGTCGCGTTCGAAAGAGCATCGTTCAGCGAAGAGAATGCGCGTAGGTAGAAGGCGATCCGTCGATTTTTGAATTTTTTACCGAATTTTAAAGTTGACCCTTCAAAAATGCAAAAAATTGATACTACCCCCCCTTTGCGTTTTTGCGATTTTCAGCCAAAAATCGAAGCGTCCACTTTGAAGGTCTGCGAAAAATTCAAAAATCAACGTATCGCCTTCTACCTTGCGGCATTCTCTTCGTCCAACGATTCTCTTTCGATCCCAAAAAGAAAATCCAGATTCGGTCGATCCAAAAAAATGTTATCTCGATTTTAGTGAAGGCAAACGAAAAAACGGGTGGGGTCGTATTTAGGGCAAAAAAAAATTTTCGATTTCGGGAATACCCAAGACCCTATCCGACGGAAAATTTCCCGCTGATTCCAAAAATCACCATTGTTTGCCCGATAAATCAAAGATTCTAGGAGAAAAATGAGAAAACGTGATTTCGCACTTTCCGCGATTTTGACACTTTACTAAAATCGACGTCATTCTTGTTTGCATGAATCGATTCCGGATTTCAAGGTCGCGTTCGAAAGAGCATCGTTCAACGAAGAGAATGCGCGTAGGTAGAAGACGATCCGTCGATTTTTGAATTTTTTACCAAATTTTAAAGTTGACCCTTCAAAAATGCAAAAAATTGATACTACCCCCCCTTTGCGTTTTTGCGATTTTCAGCCAAAAATCGAAGGGTCAACTTTGAAGGTCTGCGAAAAATTCAAAAATCAACGTATCGCCTTCTACCTTGCGGCATTCTCTTCGTCCAACGATTCTCTTTCGATCCCAAAAAGAAAATCCAGATACGGTCGATCCAAAAAAATGTAATCTCGATTTTAGTGAAGGCAAACGAAAAAACGGGTGGGGTCGTATTTAGGGCAAAAAAAAATTTTCGATTTCGGGAATACCCAAGACCCTATCCGATGGAAAATTTCCCGCTGATTCCAAAAATCACCATTGTTTGCCCGATAAATCAAAGATTCTAGGAGAAAAATGAGAAAACGTGATTTCGCACTTTCCGCGATTTTGACACTTTACTAAAATCGACGTCATTCTTGTTTGCATGAATCGATTCCGGATTTCAAGGTCGCGTTCGAAAGAGCATCGTTCAACGAAGAGAATGCGCGTAGGTAGAAGGCGATCCGTCGATTTTTGAATTTTTTACCAAATTTTAAAGTTGACCCTTCAAAAATGCAAAAAATTGATACTACCCCCCCTTTGCGTTTTTGCGATTTTCAGCCAAAAATCGAAGCGTCCACTTTGAAGGTCTGCGAAAAATTCAAAAATCAACGTATCGCCTTCTACCTTGCGGCGTTCTCTTCGTCCAACGATTCTCTTTCGATCCCAAAAAGAAAATCCAGATTCGGTCGATCCAAAAAAATGTTATCTCGATTTTAGTGAAGGCAAACGAAAAAACGGGTGGGGTCGTATTTAGGGCAAAAAAAAATTTTCGATTTCGGGAATACCCAAGACCCTATCCGATGGAAAATTTCCCGCTGATTCCAAAAATCACCATTGTTTGCCCGATAAATCAAAGATTCTAGGAGAAAAATGAGAAAACGTGATTTCGCACTTTCCGCGATTTTGACACTTTACTAAAATCGACGTCATTCTTGTTTGCATGAATCGATTCCGGATTTCAAGGTCGCGTTCGAAAGCGCATCGTTCAACGAAGAGAATGCGCGTAGGTAGAAGGCGATCCGTCGATTTTTGAATTTTTTACCAAATTTTAAAGTTGACCCTTCAAAAATGCAAAAAATTGATACTACCCCCCCTTTGCGTTTTTGCGATTTTCAGCCAAAAATCGAAGGGTCAACTTTGAAGGTCTGCGAAAAATTCAAAAATCAACGTATCGCCTTCTACCTTGCGGCATTCTCTTCGTCCAACGATTCTCTTTCGATCCCAAAAAGAAAATCCAGATACGGTCGATCCAAAAAAATGTAATCTCGATTTTAGTGAAGGCAAACGAAAAAACGGGTGGGGTCGTATCTAGGGCAAAAAAAAATTTTCCATTTCGGGAATACCCAAGACCCTATCCGATGGAAAATTTCCCGCTGATTCCAAAAATCACCATTGTTTGCCCGATAAATCAAAGATTCTAGGAGAAAAATGAGAAAACGTGATTTCGCACTTTCCGCGATTTTGACACTTTACTAAAATCGACGTCATTCTTGTTTGCATGAATCGATTCCGGATTTCAAGGTCGCGTTCGAAAGAGCATCGTTCAACGAAGAGAATGCGCGTAGGTAGAAGGCGATCCGTCGATTTTTGAATTTTTTACCGAATTTTAAAGTTGACCCTTCAAAAATGCAAAAAATTGATACTACCCCCCCTTTGCGTTTTTGCGATTTTCAGCCAAAAATCGAAGGGTCAACTTTGAAGGTCTGCGAAAAATTCAAAAATCAACGTATCGCCTTCTACCTTGCGGCATTCTCTTCGTCCAACGATTCTCTTTCGATCCCAAAAAGAAAATCCAGATACGGTCGATCCAAAAAAATGTAATCTCGATTTTAGTGAAGGCAAACGAAAAAACGGGTGGGGTCGTATTTAGGGCAAAAAAAAATTTTCGATTTCGGGAATACCCAAGACCCTATCCGATGGAAAATTTCCCGCTGATTCCAAAAATCACCATTGTTTGCCCGATAAATCAAAGATTCTAGGAGAAAAATGAGAAAACGTGATTTCGCACTTTCCGCGATTTTGACACTTTACTAAAATCGACGTCATTCTTGTTTGCATGAATCGATTCCGGATTTCAAGGTCGCGTTCGAAAGAGCATCGTTCAACGAAGAGAATGCGCGTAGGTAGAAGGCGATCCGTCGATTTTTGAATTTTTTACCGAATTTTAAAGTTGACCCTTCAAAAATGCAAAAAATTGATACTACCCCCCCTTTGCGTTTTTGCGATTTTCAGCCAAAAATCGAAGGGTCAACTTTGAAGGTCTGCGAAAAATTCAAAAATCAACGTATCGCCTTCTACCTTGCGGCATTCTCTTCGTCCAACGATTCTCTTTCGATCCCAAAAAGAAAATCCAGATACGGTCGATCCAAAAAAATGTAATCTCGATTTTAGTGAAGGCAAACGAAAAAACGGGTGGGGTCGTATTTAGGGCAAAAAAAAATTTTCGATTTCGGGAATACCCAAGACCCTATCCGATGGAAAATTTCCCGCTGATTCCAAAAATCACCATTGTTTGCCCGATAAATCAAAGATTCTAGGAGAAAAATGAGAAAACGTGATTTCGCACTTTCCGCGATTTTGACACTTTACTAAAATCGACGTCATTCTTGTTTGCATGAATCGATTCCGGATTTCAAGGTCGCGTTCGAAAGAGCATCGTTCAACGAAGAGAATGCGCGTAGGTAGAAGGCGATCCGTCGATTTTTGAATTTTTTACCAAATTTTAAAGTTGACCCTTCAAAAATGCAAAAAATTGATACTACCCCCCCTTTGCGTTTTTGCGATTTTCAGCCAAAAATCGAAGGGTCAACTTTGAAGGTCTGCGAAAAATTCAAAAATCAACGTATCGCCTTCTACCTTGCGGCATTCTCTTCGTCCAACGATTCTCTTTCGATCCCAAAAAGAAAATCCAGATACGGTCGATCCAAAAAAATGTAATCTCGATTTTAGTGAAGGCAAACGAAAAAACGGGTGGGGTCGTATTTAGGGCAAAAAAAAATTTTCGATTTCGGGAATACCCAAGACCCTATCCGATGGAAAATTTCCCGCTGATTCCAAAAATCACCATTGTTTGCCCGATAAATCAAAGATTCTAGGAGAAAAATGAGAAAACGTGATTTCGCACTTTCCGCGATTTTGACACTTTACTAAAATCGACGTCATTCTTGTTTGCATGAATCGATTCCGGATTTCAAGGTCGCGTTCGAAAGAGCATCGTTCAACGAAGAGAATGCGCGTAGGTAGAAGGCGATCCGTCGATTTTTGAATTTTTTACCGAATTTTAAAGTTGACCCTTCAAAAATGCAAAAAATTGATACTACCCCCCCTTTGCGTTTTTGCGATTTTCAGCCAAAAATCGAAGGGTCAACTTTGAAGGTCTGCGAAAAATTCAAAAATCAACGTATCGCCTTCTACCTTGCGGCATTCTCTTCGTCCAACGATTCTCTTTCGATCCCAAAAAGAAAATCCAGATACGGTCGATCCAAAAAAATGTAATCTCGATTTTAGTGAAGGCAAACGAAAAAACGGGTGGGGTCGTATTTAGGGCAAAAAAAAATTTTCGATTTCGGGAATACCCAAGACCCTATCCGATGGAAAATTTCCCGCTGATTCCAAAAATCACCATTGTTTGCCCGATAAATCAAAGATTCTAGGAGAAAAATGAGAAAACGTGATTTCGCACTTTCCGCGATTTTGACACTTTACTGAAATCGACGTCATTCTTGTTTGCATGAATCGATTCCGGATTTCAAGGTCGCGTTCGAAAGAGCATCGTTCAACGAAGAGAATGCGCGTAGGTAGAAGGCGATCCGTCGATTTTTGAATTTTTTACCAAATTTTAAAGTTGACCCTTCAAAAATGCAAAAAATTGATACTACCCCCCCTTTGCGTTTTTGCGATTTTCAGCCAAAAATCGAAGCGTCCACTTTGAAGGTCTGCGAAAAATTCAAAAATCAACGTATCGCCTTCTACCTTGCGGCGTTCTCTTCGTCCAACGATTCTCTTTCGATCCCAAAAAGAAAATCCAGATTCGGTCGATCCAAAAAAATGTTATCTCGATTTTAGTGAAGGCAAACGAAAAAACGGGTGGGGTCGTATTTAGGGCAAAAAAAAATTTTCGATTTCGGGAATACCCAAGACCCTATCCGATGGAAAATTTCCCGCTGATTCCAAAAATCACCATTGTTTGCCCGATAAATCAAAGATTCTAGGAGAAAAATGAGAAAACGTGATTTCGCACTTTCCGCGATTTTGACACTTTACTAAAATCGACGTCATTCTTGTTTGCATGAATCGATTCCGGATTTCAAGGTCGCGTTCGAAAGAGCATCGTTCAACGAAGAGAATGCGCGTAGGTAGAAGGCGATCCGTCGATTTTTGAATTTTTTACCGAATTTTAAAGCTGACCCTTCAAAAATGCAAAAAATTGATACTACCCCCCCTTTGCGTTTTTGCGATTTTCAGCCAAAAATCGAAGGGTCAACTTTGAAGGTCTGCGAAAAATTCAAAAATCAACGTATCGCCTTCTACCTTGCGGCATTCTCTTCGTCCAACGATTCTCTTTCGATCCCAAAAAGAAAATCCAGATACGGTCGATCCAAAAAAATGTAATCTCGATTTTAGTGAAGGCAAACGAAAAAACGGGTGGGGTCGTATTTAGGGCAAAAATAAATTTTCGATTTCGGGAATACCCAAGACCCTATCCGATGGAAAATTTCCCGCTGATTCCAAAAATCACCATTGTTTGCCCGATAAATCAAAGATTCTAGGAGAAAAATGAGAAAACGTGATTTCGCACTTTCCGCGATTTTGACACTTTACTAAAATCGACGTCATTCTTGTTTGCATGAATCGATTCCGGATTTCAAGGTCGCGTTCGAAAGAGCATCGTTCAACGAAGAGAATGCGCGTAGGTAGAAGGCGATCCGTCGATTTTTGAATTTTTTACCGAATTTTAAAGTTGACCCTTCAAAAATGCAAAAAATTGATACTACCCCCCCTTTGCGTTTTTGCGATTTTCAGCCAAAAATCGAAGCGTCCACTTTGAAGGTCTGCGAAAAATTCAAAAATCAACGTATCGCCTTCTACCTTGCGGCATTCTCTTCGTCCAACGATTCTCTTTCGATCCCAAAAAGAAAATCCAGATACGGTCGATCCAAAAAAATGTAATCTCGATTTTAGTGAAGGCAAACGAAAAAACGGGTGGGGTCGTATTTAGGGCAAAAAAAAATTTTCGATTTCGGGAATACCCAAGACCCTATCCGATGGAAAATTTCCCGCTGATTCCAAAAATTACCATTGTTTGCCCGATAAATCAAAGATTCTAGGAGAAAAATGAGAAAACGTGATTTCGCACTTTCCGCGATTTTGACACTTTACTAAAATCGACGTCATTCTTGTTTGCATGAATCGATTCCGGATTTCAAGGTCGCGTTCGAAAGAGCATCGTTCAACGAAGAGAATGCGCGTAGGTAGAAGGCGATCCGTCGATTTTTGAATTTTTTACCAAATTTTAAAGTTGACCCTTCAAAAATGCAAAAAATTGATACTACCCCCCCTTTGCGTTTTTGCGATTTTCAGCCAAAAATCGAAGGGTCAACTTTGAAGGTCTGCGAAAAATTCAAAAATCAACGTATCGCCTTCTACCTTGCGGCATTCTCTTCGTCCAACGATTCTCTTTCGATCCCAAAAAGAAAATCCAGATACGGTCGATCCAAAAAAATGTAATCTCGATTTTAGTGAAGGCAAACGAAAAAACGGGTGGGGTCGTATTTAGGGCAAAAAAAAATTTTCGATTTCGGGAATACCCAAGACCCTATCCGATGGAAAATTTCCCGCTGATTCCAAAAATCACCATTGTTTGCCCGATAAATCAAAGATTCTAGGAGAAAAATGAGAAAACGTGATTTCGCACTTTCCGCGATTTTGACACTTTACTAAAATCGACGTCATTCTTGTTTGCATGAATCGATTCCGGATTTCAAGGTCGCGTTCGAAAGAGCATCGTTCAACGAAGAGAATGCGCGTAGGTAGAAGGCGATCCGTCGATTTTTGAATTTTTTACCAAATTTTAAAGTTGACCCTTCAAAAATGCAAAAAATTGATACTACCCCCCCTTTGCGTTTTTGCGATTTTCAGCCAAAAATCGAAGGGTCAACTTTGAAGGTCTGCGAAAAATTCAAAAATCAACGTATCGCCTTCTACCTTGCGGCATTCTCTTCGTCCAACGATTCTCTTTCGATCCCAAAAAGAAAATCCAGATACGGTCGATCCAAAAAAATGTAATCTCGATTTTAGTGAAGGCAAACGAAAAAACGGGTGGGGTCGTATTTAGGGCAAAAAAAAATTTTCGATTTCGGGAATACCCAAGACCCTATCCGATGGAAAATTTCCCGCTGATTCCAAAAATCACCATTGTTTGCCCGATAAATCAAAGATTCTAGGAGAAAAATGAGAAAACGTGATTTCGCACTTTCCGCGATTTTGACACTTTACTAAAATCGACGTCATTCTTGTTTGCATGAATCGATTCCGGATTTCAAGGTCGCGTTCGAAAGAGCATCGTTCAACGAAGAGAATGCGCGTAGGTAGAAGGCGATCCGTCGATTTTTGAATTTTTTACCGAATTTTAAAGTTGACCCTTCAAAAATGCAAAAAATTGATACTACCCCCCCTTTGCGTTTTTGCGATTTTCAGCCAAAAATCGAAGGGTCAACTTTGAAGGTCTGCGAAAAATTCAAAAATCAACGTATCGCCTTCTACCTTGCGGCATTCTCTTCGTCCAACGATTCTCTTTCGATCCCAAAAAGAAAATCCAGATACGGTCGATCCAAAAAAATGTAATCTCGATTTTAGTGAAGGCAAACGAAAAAACGGGTGGGGTCGTATTTAGGGCAAAAAAAAATTTTCGATTTCGGGAATACCCAAGACCCTATCCGATGGAAAATTTCCCGCTGATTCCAAAAATCACCATTGTTTGCCCGATAAATCAAAGATTCTAGGAGAAAAATGAGAAAACGTGATTTCGCACTTTCCGCGATTTTGACACTTTACTAAAATCGACGTCATTCTTGTTTGCATGAATCGATTCCGGATTTCAAGGTCGCGTTCGAAAGAGCATCGTTCAACGAAGAGAATGCGCGTAGGTAGAAGGCGATCCGTCGATTTTTGAATTTTTTACCGAATTTTAAAGTTGACCCTTCAAAAATGCAAAAAATTGATACTACCCCCCCTTTGCGTTTTTGCGATTTTCAGCCAAAAATCGAAGGGTCAACTTTGAAGGTCTGCGAAAAATTCAAAAATCAACGTATCGCCTTCTACCTTGCGGCATTCTCTTCGTCCAACGATTCTCTTTCGATCCCAAAAAGAAAATCCAGATACGGTCGATCCAAAAAAATGTAATCTCGATTTTAGTGAAGGCAAACGAAAAAACGGGTGGGGTCGTATTTAGGGCAAAAAAAAATTTTCGATTTCGGGAATACCCAAGACCCTATCCGATGGAAAATTTCCCGCTGATTCCAAAAATCACCATTGTTTGCCCGATAAATCAAAGATTCTAGGAGAAAAATGAGAAAACGTGATTTCGCACTTTCCGCGATTTTGACACTTTACTGAAATCGACGTCATTCTTGTTTGCATGAATCGATTCCGGATTTCAAGGTCGCGTTCGAAAGAGCATCGTTCAACGAAGAGAATGCGCGTAGGTAGAAGGCGATCCGTCGATTTTTGAATTTTTTACCAAATTTTAAAGTTGACCCTTCAAAAATGCAAAAAATTGATACTACCCCCCCTTTGCGTTTTTGCGATTTTCAGCCAAAAATCGAAGCGTCCACTTTGAAGGTCTGCGAAAAATTCAAAAATCAACGTATCGCCTTCTACCTTGCGGCGTTCTCTTCGTCCAACGATTCTCTTTCGATCCCAAAAAGAAAATCCAGATTCGGTCGATCCAAAAAAATGTTATCTCGATTTTAGTGAAGGCAAACGAAAAAACGGGTGGGGTCGTATTTAGGGCAAAAAAAAATTTTCGATTTCGGGAATACCCAAGACCCTATCCGATGGAAAATTTCCCGCTGATTCCAAAAATCACCATTGTTTGCCCGATAAATCAAAGATTCTAGGAGAAAAATGAGAAAACGTGATTTCGCACTTTCCGCGATTTTGACACTTTACTAAAATCGACGTCATTCTTGTTTGCATGAATCGATTCCGGATTTCAAGGTCGCGTTCGAAAGAGCATCGTTCAACGAAGAGAATGCGCGTAGGTAGAAGGCGATCCGTCGATTTTTGAATTTTTTACCAAATTTTAAAGTTGACCCTTCAAAAATGCAAAAAATTGATACTACCCCCCCTTTGCGTTTTTGCGATTTTCAGCCAAAAATCGAAGCGTCCACTTTGAAGGTCTGCGAAAAATTCAAAAATCAACGTATCGCCTTCTACCTTGCGGCGTTCTCTTCGTCCAACGATTCTCTTTCGATCCCAAAAAGAAAATCCAGATTCGGTCGATCCAAAAAAATGTTATCTCGATTTTAGTGAAGGCAAACGAAAAAACGGGTGGGGTCGTATTTAGGGCAAAAAAAAATTTTCGATTTCGGGAATACCCAAGACCCTATCCGATGGAAAATTTCCCGCTGATTCCAAAAATCACCATTGTTTGCCCGATAAATCAAAGATTCTAGGAGAAAAATGAGAAAACGTGATTTCGCACTTTCCGCGATTTTGACACTTTACTAAAATCGACGTCATTCTTGTTTGCATGAATCGATTCCGGATTTCAAGGTCGCGTTCGAAAGAGCATCGTTCAACGAAGAGAATGCGCGTAGGTAGAAGGCGATCCGTCGATTTTTGAATTTTTTACCGAATTTTAAAGTTGACCCTTCAAAAATGCAAAAAATTGATACTACCCCCCCTTTGCGTTTTTGCGATTTTCAGCCAAAAATCGAAGCGTCCACTTTGAAGGTCTGCGAAAAATTCAAAAATCAACGTATCGCCTTCTACCTTGCGGCATTCTCTTCGTCCAAAGATTCTCTTTCGATCCCAAAAAGAAAATCCAGATACGGTCGATCCAAAAAAATGTAATCTCGATTTTAGTGAAGGCAAACGAAAAAACGGGTGGGGTCGTATTTAGGGCAAAAAAAAATTTTCGATTTCGGGAATACCCAAGACCCTATCCGATGGAAAATTTCCCGCTGATTCCAAAAATCACCATTGTTTGCCCGATAAATCAAAGATTCTAGGAGAAAAATGAGAAAACGTGATTTCGCACTTTCCGCGATTTTGACACTTTACTAAAATCGACGTCATTCTTGTTTGCATGAATCGATTCCGGATTTCAAGGTCGCGTTCGAAAGAGCATCGTTCAACGAAGAGAATGCGCGTAGGTAGAAGGCGATCCGTCGATTTTTGAATTTTTTACCAAATTTTAAAGTTGACCCTTCAAAAATGCAAAAAATTGATACTACCCCCCCTTTGCGTTTTTGCGATTTTCAGCCAAAAATCGAAGGGTCAACTTTGAAGGTCTGCGAAAAATTCAAAAATCAACGTATCGCCTTCTACCTTGCGGCATTCTCTTCGTCCAACGATTCTCTTTCGATCCCAAAAAGAAAATCCAGATACGGTCGATCCAAAAAAATGTAATCTCGATTTTAGTGAAGGCAAACGAAAAAACGGGTGGGGTCGTATCTAGGGCAAAAAAAAATTTTCCATTTCGGGAATACCCAAGACCCTATCCGATGGAAAATTTCCCGCTGATTCCAAAAATCACCATTGTTTGCCCGATAAATCAAAGATTCTAGGAGAAAAATGAGAAAACGTGATTTCGCACTTTCCGCGATTTTGACACTTTACTAAAATCGACGTCATTCTTGTTTGCATGAATCGATTCCGGATTTCAAGGTCGCGTTCGAAAGAGCATCGTTCAACGAAGAGAATGCGCGTAGGTAGAAGGCGATCCGTCGATTTTTGAATTTTTTACCGAATTTTAAAGTTGACCCTTCAAAAATGCAAAAAATTGATACTACCCCCCCTTTGCGTTTTTGCGATTTTCAGCCAAAAATCGAAGGGTCAACTTTGAAGGTCTGCGAAAAATTCAAAAATCAACGTATCGCCTTCTACCTTGCGGCATTCTCTTCGTCCAACGATTCTCTTTCGATCCCAAAAAGAAAATCCAGATACGGTCGATCCAAAAAAATGTAATCTCGATTTTAGTGAAGGCAAACGAAAAAACGGGTGGGGTCGTATTTAGGGCAAAAAAAAATTTTCGATTTCGGGAATACCCAAGACCCTATCCGATGGAAAATTTCCCGCTGATTCCAAAAATCACCATTGTTTGCCCGATAAATCAAAGATTCTAGGAGAAAAATGAGAAAACGTGATTTCGCACTTTCCGCGATTTTGACACTTTACTAAAATCGACGTCATTCTTGTTTGCATGAATCGATTCCGGATTTCAAGGTCGCGTTCGAAAGAGCATCGTTCAACGAAGAGAATGCGCGTAGGTAGAAGGCGATCCGTCGATTTTTGAATTTTTTACCAAATTTTAAAGTTGACCCTTCAAAAATGCAAAAAATTGATACTACCCCCCCTTTGCGTTTTTGCGATTTTCAGCCAAAAATCGAAGGGTCCACTTTGAAGGTCTGCAAAAAATTCAAAAATCAACGTATCGCCTTCTACCTTGCGGCATTCTCTTCGTCCAACGATTTTCTTTCGAACCCAAAAAGAAAATCCAGATTCGGTCGATCCAAAAAAATGTAATCTCGATTTTAGTGAAGGCAAACGAAAAAACGGGTGGGGTCGTATTTAGGGCAAAAAAAAATTTTCGATTTCGGGAATACCCAAGACCCTATCCGATGGAAAATTTCCCGCTGATTCCAAAAATCACCATTGTTTGCCCGATAAATCAAAGATTCTAGGAGAAAAATGAGAAAACGTGATTTCGCACTTTCCGCGATTTTGACACTTTACTAAAATCGACGTCATTCTTGTTTGCATGAATCGATTCCGGATTTCAAGGTCGCGTTCGAAAGAGCATCGTTCAACGAAGAGAATGCGCGTAGGTAGAAGGCGATCCGTCGATTTTTGAATTTTTTACCAAATTTTAAAGTTGACCCTTCAAAAATGCAAAAAATTGATACTACCCCCCCTTTGCGTTTTTGCGATTTTCAGCCAAAAATCGAAGCGTCCACTTTGAAGGTCTGCGAAAAATTCAAAAATCAACGTATCGCCTTCTACCTTGCGGCATTCTCTTCGTCCAACGATTTTCTTTCGAACCCAAAAAGAAAATCCAGATTCGGTCGATCCAAAAAAATGTAATCTCGATTTTAGTGAAGGCAAACGAAAAAACGGGTGGGGTCGTATTTAGGGCAAAAAAAAATTTTCGATTTCGGGAATACCCAAGACCCTATCCGATGGAAAATTTCCCGCTGATTCCAAAAATCACCATTGTTTGCCCGATAAATCAAAGATTCTAGGAGAAAAATGAGAAAACGTGATTTCGCACTTTCCGCGATTTTGACACTTTACTAAAATCGACGTCATTCTTGTTTGCATGAATCGATTCCGGATTTCAAGGTCGCGTTCGAAAGAGCATCGTTCAACGAAGAGAATGCGCGTAGGTAGAAGGCGATCCGTCGATTTTTGAATTTTTTACCAAATTTTAAAGTTGACCCTTCAAAAATGCAAAAAATTGATACTACCCCCCCTTTGCGTTTTTGCGATTTTCAGCCAAAAATCGAAGGGTCAACTTTGAAGGTCTGCGAAAAATTCAAAAATCAACGTATCGCCTTCTACCTTGCGGCATTCTCTTCGTCCAACGATTCTCTTTCGATCCCAAAAAGAAAATCCAGATACGGTCGATCCAAAAAAATGTAATCTCGATTTTAGTGAAGGCAAACGAAAAAACGGGTGGGGTCGTATTTAGGGCAAAAAAAAATTTTCGATTTCGGGAATACCCAAGACCCTATCCGATGGAAAATTTCCCGCTGATTCCAAAAATCACCATTGTTTGCCCGATAAATCAAAGATTCTAGGAGAAAAATGAGAAAACGTGATTTCGAACTTTCCGCGATTTTGACACTTTACTAAAATCGACGTCATTTTTGTTTGGATGAATCGATTCCGGACACGGACAAGGACACGGACACGGACACGGACAATGAAAAGTTAGTATAAGGACTAAGAGCATGACAAAAAACCCCTCCCCCGGACAAAATCCCCCCGGACGAAATCTCCCCGAACAAAATCTCCCCGGATAAAATCTCCCCGGACGAAATCTCCCCGGACGAAATCTCCTCGAACAAAATCCCCCGGACAAAATCTCCCCGGGCAAAATCTCCCCGGACAAAATTCCCCCGGACAAAATCTCCCCGGACAAAATCTCCCCGGACAAAATCTCCCCGGACAGAATCTCCCCGGACATAATCTCCCCGAACAAAATCCCCCCGGACAAAATCCCCCCGGACAAAATCTCCCCGGACGAAATCTCCCCGGACAAAATCTCTTAAACGGCTTAATAGTTTTTTTCAATATTGCTATTCCAGCTTTGACCGAATACCTGTAAGTGGACTATAAGGTATGTATTTCCAAGTAGTGACTAAAGCCTTAGAGTCAAAAAAATGCCCGTTGAAACGTAAATTTTTATTTTTTAACAACATTCGTTGCGACGTGCTTCGCATTCCGATGCGTCTCGGGCGACCCTGATGTTTCTCTAAACTTCGCGTCACTTGAGTCCCGAGAGAGATTGATTGCAGTGTGTCAATTGCAATTTGACTAGGATCCCGCGGAAACTAATATATCAACACGGACCCTACTTCAGTGTAAACTAATATATCGACACGGACCCTACTTCAGTGCAAACTAATATATTTAACTAATATGTGTGCGGTATTCCCGGATCTTCTAATGACTAATGGGTAATAGGGCTCGGAGCCTCGGCGAGGCTTCAAAGGATTCCGCGTGATTGTCGAGGAACGTGACGACCGGGTGGTACACATAGAGGAAACAGTTCCGATATACCTATAGACATATGCGCGCCGTGGTGGAGCCTATCAAACGTTTGTTTCGGCTCCCTTGTATCCCTAACGAGTAATTATCGTTACACGCCAGTCGTCGGAGTCGTGTTGACACCGCACTGAATGATACAATTTACAGTCGCATCACGCGCGATCCACCCGTATATATGTATAAAGCACGAAACATATTCAGGGGCGCGCACGAGTGGAAGCGATAGCAGCTCAAGTGGCCACTCCATCTGCAATCTATTCATCGGTATTTTTATACGTACATAAACGCGCCGATATCAATGGTAAACAGGAGTGGGATTTACCTATATTGGAGGAAACTCACAATCGCTGGAACTTTCCGCAATATTACCGCAATAATATGTAAGTACTTACGTACACGTACTAAATAAACTGTGCTCGAAAACTTATAATCATGACGGAACGAAGGCCGTAACGAATAAGTCGTTTCATCAACTTTCGACACGTGGATGCCTAAAGGAGAAAATGAATCGATCACTCCTGCTCCGTATGACAGACTCGAGCCATTTAAATGAATTTAAACCAAGACGTTCTAGTTAGTTTAATTGGACGTAAAAAAACGCGAATATATCGATGGCAGATCGTTAACTAACGGGGTGATTAGAATCGTCGGAGAAGAGAACAAAGAGGGGATTCGTCAATTATACCCGGAAACTCGATCACCGGCGCGGGAGTTAACTCCAACGGGCGAAGCCACTTATCAACTTTCGCGATTACTCAATTACGCCCGTGCAACTTGGCTGTGTGTTTCGCCGACAATAATATAATATAAATAATAAAATTTGCCGCGCTCGCGGCGGATAGGAAGGGAAGAATCAATTTTCGCAGTACTTCGTATCTGTACTCGAGCGACCTGTCATATCGATTCTTTGCGCTTCAAAACATTAGTTAGCTGTTCTAGCGATGTACAATATAGTAAACGTAAAAATAAATATACAAAAAAATAAAAACGAGAGAGATATGCCCGGGGTCAACGCGCGCGCCGAACGTACACGCGAGAGCGCGCATCGTCCGTTTGCTCTTGATATCCTATGCCGAGCTGCTAGACCGAACGATTTTAATTATTATTATCGACGCTCTGTGTTCGGTTGCACGCACACGCCAATCCCGTACGGTTGGACGAGGAAAAACGAAAAAAAAAAATTAATAAAAAAAAACAAACACCTAAAATACATCGAGCGAGCGACGCAGCGCCGCGACGCGTCGCGCGCGCGCTGCGTTCGATCGCGCGGAAGCAAAGAGTCGATTCGATAGGCAAGAGAAACGCACACCGACGACGAAAAAAGAGAGAAACGCACGTGTACTCACTGAGGCGCGTTACGCGTAATGGACGTGTGTGGTGCGTTATATGTACGTATCGGGCGCCGGGAGCTTTTCACGAAATCGATGGATACACACGCCACTCTCGAATTACGGAGCCGGAAAACCAGTGCCCACTTCTGCGCGCCTCATCGTGACCCCTCCGGAATCTCGTTGTATAATATGAAACCCTCGCGGAATTCAAACTTAGGGTGATTCGGGGCGAGACGTTTCGGCTGATGACATTTCCGTAGCCGTCGCCGCAAGACGATTTATTTTTAGTTATTGATAAATTGTCCATCGGGCCAATTTAATCATAAAACATTTTTTTAGGTATTTAAAAAATTATCGCGTTGGCTGTATACGATGCTGAAGGGCAGCAGAATTGTTCGAAATCCTATAAACCACACCTGTGGTTCGACCAACCGGTATTAGTTTTCTGGTAATTCACCATTTTTTCCGGTCTGCAGTTTGAACGAAACCGTTTTTTTTGCCCTTTTTCGAGTAAATTAATTTTTAATTGAAATAAATAAAGTTCGTTGAAACAATCCAGTATCGGTTTTCAATGAACATAATATCTATCCGCCACCCGGGATCGAAAATTTCGTTGATTTAAACATTTTACCGTTAATCACGTTTAAGAGCTTTTTCGTATTTCTATTAAACGAATGACGAAACTGCCGGATCTCGTTATATACTATTTTTACTTCCCCAACCAATCGTAAATTCTCGAATTTTCATAACTTCCTCCAGCCTAAAAAAAACAGCGCTGGCGTCTCGTCCCGAATTACCCTACGCGTTCCGGGAGTGTATTATGAGCATCTCGTGACTCTCGGTCTTGTCGCGGAAATGGAATTTTACTAAAAAACGAGGCGGTCCGCGTATAGCCCGAGCTTTATCTTTGGAAGAGCTTAGAGCTTATACACAGAGGATCGCGAGATGCGTCTCTCGCTCTTTCGCGTCTGCGAGCTTTTGCCGAGCGAAGCGGAGACGCTTTCACGGAAGGATACTGCCCCGCTCCTCCACCCGCCTCGGCCATTCCTCGCGCCCCTCGGCCCCCTCAAATGGGGAAACTTATACAGACTGGGGGGGCCCGCGTGGCTCTCGATGCTCGGGTGCTCGCACTCTCGGAGTCGCGGGCATGAAATTTTCAAGGAAGCTAACCTACTCGTCGATAAAAGGATAGAGCGAGCGCGTCTTGTCGTCGACGTTGTCGTCGTCGAGAGTCGAGGAGAAGCTGGCGCTACTGCTGCTTCTGCCGCTCGACATCCACTCCGCGAGCGGCTTCACTTGCTGCTCCCTTAAAGCTTTTCTAATATCTTATTCAAATATGGCCGATGTGTCTGAAGGCACAACATTTTCCGGAGTAACGTAAGCATGTAACGAGCCGGAGTAGCCCCTTAGGGTGGGTTAGTTCGATCGGAAAATACACAAGCCCCGAGGTCTTCCTGCATCCAGAACCCCTGCACCTGTTTCTCGAGCGCGCCGCGCCTTCGCCACCGCTCGCTCCGCTACCTTCCCGCGCCGCGTCGTCTCGCTCCTCTCGGTGCGCGCGCCGAGCTTCCGTCCTTCCCTCGATGAGAGTAAATATTATCGTATCGGTTAATGGTTATTCTTGCCTCTAGTTTTCCCGATACACCGGCTATATCCACGTGCTCATCCAGGAAGTCGAGCGCTCTGTGTATCTCCATACTTCCTATAAAAGGGCGAGTGCACCCAGCGAAAGCAAGTTAGTTACTTGTTTGTTGAGAACTTCCGATGTAAACTCCCGGGAGTTTTTTAAAAATCGATTATTGAACTTCGACAGAGGAAATCGCGGGATCGAAATTTATTTGGCAATTTTGTTTCTCGGGTCTCAATAAAGGAAGCCATTTTCGAAAACGAATGAAATATCAATGATTCGAAAACGATTTGATTATGCGCTGTCAAAAATGAGTACGTAAAAATTAAATCTTGTTTTTATTTTCACAATTGACATTGTAACAATAAAATATTCTTTGCCTATTTTACAGTTATTATTTCAATCTTATGTAAAAGTGTAGGAATGATAAGTAAAACTGAATTGTTATTGAATCAGTGACATTTTTTTCAGCGAAGTTTCCACCGGTTTGGCCCAGCGAGCCACAAGCTCTTTTTGGAACCTCAAAAACAACGGATTTTGCGGAATTATAAATCGTTTTCTCGCGAGCACAGCCGCGAGCAGTGGTTTTTCGGGTGGTATAATTCGGATGGTGTGAGCGACAAATCACAAATGCTGCGCTGGACTAATTACTGCGGGCGATGAGAAACGCGCCAAGAAACGGTTCGTCTTCCGCCACATGACAGCACTACAGCTGCCTCGTTGGCTACGCGACCAAGACGCTAATGTACCCCGGTGTATGTAATTAAGGGAACGTTCCAAAAACTCATTGTTTCCACCCCATAAATTTGCTTCTCGAAGAGAAAATAATTAAGTGTTTCGGGCCAAACGTTTATACGTGGATTATGGATATTAAGGTAGCTAACCGCCGACGTCATATTGAAAAATTAATTACGGTACATCGTACGCGTGCTGGAAGCGTCATTTGTGACAAGTTTAGCGCAGCCTGATGACCTATAGCGCGTTTAGATTCGCCCACGGTTGGCCGGGTTCCCGCGACCCTTTTAGTTCTGCGCTCTGAATCTTCTCGCTCCCGTTGCTGCTGCATATTAGGGCGAATGAGATGGGGTGCAGCGCGCACGGCTGTGGGTGACGGTTAAGTAACGTAAAGTCACCCCGTGCAGCTTTCCAACGCTTGTCGTAGTTATACCACTACCGTGTCCCTTATTTTGATGCTTCGCTGATTTTCTCGTCGCTTCTAAAAACGTGTACCACGTTGAACCTGCGGAATTCACTCACGCGCAGCCAAAATACACCATGGAAATCCAAATTGGGCGACCAATTTAAAATACCTTCTGTCACTCGTGACAGAATCGGATTTCATCAAAAACCACAAAATTAGCGATGAAAGTATATTTTCAAAATATACAGAAAGTGTATTTTCAACGATTAAATATAAAATCCAATAAGCATCAAATTTACCAAACGCACTTAAAAAAAGAATAGTAAAAGATATCAAAGATTCGCACAATAATATTACAATTCATTACACATTTATTTTCATCTGGAAGAAAATGATGAAACTCATAATTTTAATTCTTATTTATTGTAGGAATTTATAGCAGGAATCAGATTACATCATATTTTTCTTAGACCGGCTGAATTTATCATGGCCGTTGTTGGTCTGGCCGGGCGCTAGCCTGTTCTTCCCTACATGAAACATCCATAATTTAATCTCTTCGCTGAACAACAGCCCCCACGTCTACGTTTACTTGATATTATATCCATGAAGTCGTTCCTGCCTCTTTGCGCATCAAAGCATTCGAGAGGAAAACTTTCGAATGAGAAGAAAAAAAACGAGCAGGAGAAGAAAAATAGAATTCTACTGCAAAACGTATGCTCGGGGTAACCGGGAGCCGGAAAAGAAGCGCGGGCGCATTGAAATAGCAGGAACTTTTCAGCGAGCGAATCTTTCGTGCCGGACGAATACTATACAGGCGGACACCACTTCGCCGATTCGCCGCCGCCGGGGAGAACTCGCGAATTCTCAACATTTTTCGTGTGCGTTTGCAGTACCTCCAGCGGCAAAGTTTTCTTATTCCATTCCTACTTCTCTCTCTCATACTCTATAGCCACTATACACGAGTTAACTCCACCGTCTTACTCGAGATCGGTACGAATGCAAAGTCCTCCTCCTGCGTCTTAGTACACGTTATATCCTACGGCGAATAAAATAATACGAATAACATTTATTCGGTAAATACCGCGCACATGTGTAGCGTATACCGAAAACGCGCGGCGAGTGCGGATAGCGCCGGAAATTCCGCGACGATAAATCCTCTAGGAATCCTCTAGGTTGCGTAGGAATATCGACTGCGCGCCAGATCAACGAAAAAATTTCGCTCGTCCGAAAATTCGCGAGTCCGAACGAGCTAAACCGACTTCCGACGATCGTAAAACTCGTCGTCTCTCCTAGCATCCTATATTCCTCGTCTCTGCAGCGAATAAATCGGTAAGAATGCAAAGTTCACCGCCTGCGTTTCATTCCATGTTTCTACGTCGTATAAAATAATACGTATAACATTAAATTGGCAAATACCGGACAAATGCGTGGCGAACGTACCGCGACGGAGATTCCGCAACAACAAATACTTGAGCTTGCCCACGAATATTAATATCGACCGCGATTCGAGTCAAGTGGACATTTCTTATGGAAAATTGATCGCACGAAAGCTCATCTGACTGCATTTGATCGTAAACATTCGTATTCCTGTGTTTTGTCCCCCACTCTTCAAGCATTTTTCCTATAGCGAGTCGGCACGATCGTTTGTACTTTTCCAGTGCTTAATTATTGTTAATCCTTTGAAGACCGAGCCAGCCCTTTTTTGCGTCTGCAGCCGACTTCCCCTACTGTATCGCACCACACACTATAGCCCAGAAGACAGAGGGAAACTGCAGAAAACCTCTGTCGATACAGTCGGTCTCAAGTTCGCTTCGCGCCGCCGGAGCTAATCGCGTTTCGTTGAGAATGTAAACACTGACTACAGGTATACCACATGTATACCTGGAACTGCATCGCGCCCGAATATTTATGTTCAGCGAAACCGACGGCAGCGGGACTCGAACCCTCGACCTACCGATGCTCTGGTTTAGAGACTAGCACGCTATCCACTAGGCCAAAGCACCGGTATTTCATCGTAAATACCAGTCTCTACTTCTTGCATCTTATTCCACGTTCTCACGACAAACAACATAATTCGTGTACCTATATAATTCATTAAAAACAGCACAAACGTGTCGCTTTATGTATACCGGAAATGCATGGCCACCGCGTCGCGTTGCCCAAATTCTCCACCGATAAATACCCATGGCTCGCGTGTAAATATCGACTGCGCGCGTCGGGTGAGCCGAAAATTTCTTACGGTCAATTGGGTCGGCGAATTCGGTGTCGGCGTGGGGAAATCCGTGAGCGCGAGCAAGCTTAACCGACTGCCGTTAATCGTAAAACCGGCAGCTATACGTGTGTGCCCAACCGGCGTATATGTAGACACCACACCTATACGTGTGTACGTGCATCAGTGGCGGCTGAAGTATAGTGGTGCGGGTGAAACACGATGCAGAATTGAGTATCGTAACGCGACAGTGGTAATGCCGTAGAGCGCGGCGCAGCGGCGCGGAGTTTGCTACTGGCTGAGGGATAACGCATGAGGCGTATAATTTCACGCTAGCGAGAGCAGCATGCACGCGTACGTATTGCGCATACTACGTGTCACACGCCGGTGCCGGTACGTATAGAGAATGAGATATGGCGGAGATTGCAGCAATTATTGCACCTGGCGCATGTGCGGTGGTGGGGAGGGAGGGGGGGGGGGGGTGGCGGGGGGGAGGGAGGGTGGCGGAGGGCATACCTTATGGCCGACCTCTCCTCACCGAGAACACCGTCGATTTCCACGTTTATGTACACCACCGCGATACGTTTACAAGTGCGCGCCATGCCGTCTACCATCGACCTAATATACGTGTGTACACTGCCTGCACGTGTACATCTTCACGTTCCGTCCGCGGTTCACGGCGCGGGGATATGAGGCGTTTAACGTCAAACGGCCGCCAGCTCTGATGTCTGAAGCCCTTTCGGCGTTCCATCGTCGTATAATGATTTTTTTAATCCCGGGTTATACGTAATGCGCCTGTGGAAGCTGATTAATGCGCCGGGGCAATCTAGAGGGTGAAGATAAACGCGTGAATACTTTTTCCGATGCGGCTAAAGAGGCTAGCTGGGTTTGCATTATGTAATTTGATGCTGTAATAGCTGAGAGTTTTCACGTAAAAAAAAAGAATATCGGAAAAGTTCTGGCACGGAACTGGTATGGCTTATCAGTTCATCGTGATAACTGACGGATCACGAAGATGCAGGTGACAATTTTTCGCCTTTAGATTACGATGATTCCTTGGATACCACGACTTTTAGAATTATTTTAATGCTATTTCTTTCTCATGTTCCTGAAAAATAAGTCTCGATGCAAACTAACCAAGGCACAAATATCGTCGGAAATTTTCCGTACTTTGTGGTAGTGAAAAATCCAAAAATTTCGCACAATTCGAGTATCGTGTTTACCAACGTGGAATGCCCGAAACGTCGGAGGCTGAGTGAAGCATCATGAGGATCCGCTGTGTCGCGGCAAAGGGATTCGCACGTGTGACGTACACGTATCAAGCGGATTACGTGCGCGCACGTCCGACGCACTTATTGCTCGTCAACTCGGTCACATTACCGCGGGTCATATTTATAGCTATACCCGCGCGCGCGTTACGTGATTTGCCCGTATCCCGAATTCAAATGACGAACAGCGTCGTTTCTTCATCCGCGCGGCGCCGGCAAACCCGACCGACGGTTCCGCATTATGGAATGGTTCTTATGTACCGCGTATATCGCGGCTATGCACGAGGCGCGCGCGTCGTACACAGGTCGATGCGCGGTATGTACGGCGGCCCGTTCGTTATTTAGCGGAGCGTGAGCGCGCCTCGACGTTATATGCCCGTGCGAAACGATGCGCCCAGACTTCATATCCGAAGATCTCGGTAATGCCCAGGGATAAGGTAACGTATGTGCACGTTCCACAGCACCGCGCGAGCTTTGCGAGACGCGCGAGACGCTCGTTCTGCTGTGGGTGCGCATGGAAAGAGCGGCAGACCCGCGCGGAAGAAAATGCGCGCTTTAACGTTGGCGTCCCGGCTCCCCGGGCCATATGCTAAGTTAACGGCGAAGGACGAGTCTCGAACGTCGCTTTCTTGCGATACAACGCGAGGCTATGCATGCCACTTCACTTCATATATCATTCCGCGATTTTATCGCTCGTGCTTAAACACTTTCATATATGGGGAGTCGTTTGGGTGCAGGTACAACGCGGAGAATCAAGAATGCAATTAGTTGGTGGATTCATTTGGGTTTATGAAATATATTTAAATCGCAACTGACAGCAGTTTATTGAATAAATTCGTAATTCGGGAATTTTGCGACTGGACACCGTGGCCCTTTTTGTTTGGGAGCTGTCATTCTAGCTTCTAGCTGTCATAGCAGAGTCCTAATTTTCCAGGAAATGTGGTTTGAACCCAGGTATCATGAGAACATGTGATCGGTCGGTGACGTAAGTTTCTGCTTACAAAACATATTTCACATACTCCTAATCAGAATTAGGGCTGAATTTTGGGTCGTAAGTTCAACCTTAAGTTCAATCATGATTCATGCTTCAGATCGATCTTAAATTCGAACTTAAGCACGCAAAAGTTGCTTAAGATTGAAGTTATGATTAAAAATTCGTTCTGTAGTCATCTAAATTGATAATTCCGAAGATTAGAGGTTAGACTCGAGGTTTAATCTGTAGTCAATACTAGCCTTTCGAACGGAAAGACGTTTGTGAATTACAGTGTCAGTGATATGCGAAATCCGTCGGTGTTGATATGCAGTCATAATGAGGTATTAACATTTATAAGGAGGGGTCATTCGTACGTAGGTGTAATGGAAAAATTTGACAACATGGTTAATTATTTTTCTATTTATTAAATAGAAAAAAAAATTAAATATTCCAATTGCATGTAATCATATGTGAGTCAATTAAATTTGCAATTCCTAAATTTTGTGATTTGGACTGAAGGTCGTAATCTCTTGCCATTACAACTTTGATCTTATGTTTGCAAGAGGCGTGCGCGAGTTTCCGTTGATGCGAAGTCCATCGTCATAGCGACAATCATAATAACGTGCTAATATTTAAGGAGATGCGGGTCCCTCGGGTTGGCCAGGGGGCTTGGTCGCGTAAATGTCAACTTGCACATCCATACCCGCTCCGGGCTCGCTAATTGCTGTCACCACAACGTTGGTCGCGCCTGGTCCACCTTTGGCGATCGTAACCGTAGCGTCCGAACCCGGCGCATTGACAGCGGTTACGGCGGTAATCTCGCCTCTGGCGTTAAATCCCGTCTGTGCTACCATCGGCTTTCCAGGTACCGCTGGCTGCAAGCACAAGTTCAGTCGAACATGATTAGCCCGGTCTATTAAGCTCGCCTCATCGTCAGCTGCATCGCGCCAGCCCAGCCAAACAACATCCACCATCATATACGTACGCGCTAATTGGATTCTAATATTCTCCCCTTTAACCCTACACAGCGCAGTACTTCACATTCAAAGTGACTTTCAATATGATCGCCGAAGCGAACGATCGAATTTCCAAACCGCTTGCATGAAACTCGTGCTCGCAGCTTTGGATTATCGTGGAATTATTGTATTGGCTACTTTGGGTTGGATCGAGGCAACCGACAAAGGGTTTACCGTAGCTTGGATTTTATGAATTCGTATTGAAAATTGAAACAAGCCAGAGATAGGAGTGATTGAATAAATTGTTGAAAAAAAATACTTACACGAATAAGACGCCTCGATGCAACGTGAACATCTCCCTCCTTGCGCTCGCCAGCGTTGATGTCGTTGGCGGTCGCAAACACGACCATGGAGAGGCAGACTGCGGCGAGAACGGCGAATCTCATCTTGAAGCTGTTGAGTTACGAATTTATCGTTTGTGAATATCGATAACTGGCGTATTGCAACTGTGCAATGTGAACTGGATGCCTCTCACCGGTGTCGTTGTAGTATTTATACCCAATTGTCAGTGCTGTTATCAATCGCACTGGGGGGTTTCGTGGAAATTGTCAATCCACACGGCAAGACCTCCCTCTCTCCTCGTCCGTATGGATCCACCTCAAAACAGCTTATATAAGATTATATCTGGGACGTTCAAGTTGTATTTACCAGATAACCAGATACTCCATTCAAGTGTGTTAGGAAGTGTTTTGTTTCGTGTCATTTCCACTGTTGGCCTTTTTTACACACTTATTCTCTAATTTTATTCTTACTTAAAAGAATGATAGAAAGTATAATTAAATGGAAGTGTAATAGGAAAATTAGGAACAGCGTTGGTTAATTTTTACTTCAGGACATCAAACAAATTTGGGTGCAGTTTTCCTAAGAAAAAATAGAATAGTTGAATTTGTGGCAGCTGATAGGCTACTAATTTCTGGTTCTTTTTTTTTGGCTTTACCTTACGATGATATAACAATAGGAAAAACAGGAAATGACACACTTTGTAACACACTTGAATTTACGATGTAAATCCATGAAAGCGATTCATCAATGTAATTTTGTCTCTGTTCATCTCATAAATATGTTTTTACACAACAATTCATCGTTGCAATAATTTCTATTTTGATTATAATGAGGAAAAAAACATGATTTCTATCTACCACGACGATGATTACGACAGGCTGTCTCCTCCACACCCAAATATAATTTCCGATGATTATCAGCCAGCTGATGCATCGTTATTTTATGGGTCACAGACGACAGGATTTAATCAGCGGGCTGCTCAGCGAGGCAGCTTTTCGTATATTCTCGAATGATTACGTGCCACTCGGTGCAGCACGGAAGCGACTTGGCAATCGTTTATTTTTAAAGACCAACGCGACGATTTCATCAGGTGATATTTATCAGGTGATATTATTCCGCAAGTGTCGTGATTCGTGGAGGCGTCGTGACCCTGGAATAAGCCGATCGGGTGCAGAGAAAAATTGTCAAGACGGTAAACACAATTTCTTCGATCGACTGTCGAGATTGCGCCGACTTTGTTTGTCTAATCTGACCTCACGCGGCGCACTCATTTTTGCAAACGCGATCGATAAGATTGCGAAGATTACGTGACGCGTGACGATCCAAATGAATTGTCTCTCGGTTTTCCACGCGAATGTTCGGGAATTTCGGAAAAACAGTTCGCCAACCGTGATATTTGGAAAATACTCAGCAGCGTTTCCGGCGATCCTGCGGCATATCGAGCGAACGGTGTGTGTGTGTGTGTGTGTGTGTGTGACCCTTACGAGCTCTCGAACGACTTCGTTTACAGCGTCGGCGTGACCGAAAGCGATCCAACCGTGGAGAGAACGTGGATCTCGGTGTGCACGCGGGAATAGCGTCGTATCGGAGAAAATGTAAAACTCCAAGTGTCTACGTGGCGCGCTTATCCACGTGGTAAGCTTATCCACAGCCCATTGCCCGCTCGAAGCAGATCACAGAAGTCCGGCGGCAGCCAATACCTCGTTATGGGGGTTGGGGTACCGCGGTGCAGCGCGGAGAAAATTCTCGCGTCGATATGCGAACAGAACAGGAAGGTATAGCGATATTTCCGCGAGCGATCGTCCCGACAAGCTGCAAGCCTCGATCTCATCGCGAAATGTGCATGGAGGTCAAACGAAACGGAGCGTCGGCAATTTTCTCGCTATCGTCTTGAAATATTTTCCGCGCGGACACTCGGCGAGGAGTCGACATCTGCGGAGGAAAAAGGGTGAATCGACACTGCAAGAAATAGGGTGAGACAACCAATGGATAATGCTAATTCCCTTACAACTTGAGTCAGTTCTACAGTTTCAGATGACCGAAAAAGAGAATAAAGTAACACGAACGATGCATCACTTCTGGATTCCTTATTGCTGTACTCAATCATCGCTGCATTACCTAATTAATAGGTTGGTACACAAATTTAAACTCTAATTTGGATTCAATGTAAAAACAATGATAATGATTTTTATTTAGCTTCAATCATTACATTTCGATATCCGTAATTAAATCCACTCATCTGACAAACATTTATTTATTTCTTTATTCATAGCTGCTACAATTTTTTCAATACATTCAAACCCTGGTGTTTTTCCTGAAAACTGCCAATCTGCTTTTGACGTGACCAGACGAAAAAAAAGCTATGAAAATAATTCCCACAACACACGTTCATCCAATCATTTCTGTTTTTCCCGTCAGCACCCGATTAAAACGTCCCCGACTGAGAATCACCCACGAGGCCGCGTGAAAAAGATTAATCCGCGGTCGCGCGCTATCGCGCCGTTTGATCTCGATGTAAAGGCAGTAAACCCAGAAGCGTAGTCTTTGCGGCAGCTCGCGTCTAACAACTCGTGGCAGCCGCCCTCACGACCCAAAGCAAACCGCCGGAGCTGTATTAACTCCGGGTCTCAGGAGGCATCGAGGCTGTTTGGTCTGGCTCGCGCACGAAGGAAGAGCAACGCGAGGAGGAGCCGGAGAGGAGCGCTCGAGTGCCTCGCGATGATCCCACGGAAAAAGGTTGACTTATTATATCGGTCGCGACAAAACAGCGGTCGTTCACTTCCAACCAATCTCGGCGCGTCGCGACCGTCGGCCATTACCGGGAATGAGTCCGGAGAATTACGTATACGCCGGGGCGCGCGAGTGCCTTTCTTAACTAGTGTACAAGCCCGAAGACGGGGGCTACCACGACGTAATAACACGTTCGTCTTACCTCTAGAGGAGCCCGGAGGGATCAACGAACGACATTCCTGGAAGACGAGCCGCGCACGGATTCCTGACGTCTTCGGCCACGACGGTGACCGCGCGGCGCGCTCACCACCACTGCACTTCCTGTCGAATATCCTGTGTCAGGCTTGTGGAAGAGGAAGGAGGCGTTTAACTTTTCGCCGAAGGAGAGGAAGAAAAGCCTTCGCCTCGCCCAACCCGAGGTATATATGTATATCCACTGTATGCTGACACGATGATGTAGAGGGACGAGGATGCGACCCAAGACGTCGGCATGAGGCGATCCATCCCCGCGTGGCTCTGGGTGTTGCGGCTCTCGCGCTACCGCGCGAGGGAACGTTTTGCTTCCAGGTGGCAAAAGGCGAGAGAGGCTGCCCATCAGGTAGCCAGGATCGTCGAGCGCTCGCAACAGCGCGCAGCATCATAGCTGCGGCGCATCCCGGGCGCATCTCGAGCGGGATAATGGCAGGGTGGCGTGCATATGTGTTGACGGGATCTCGTCGAGGTGTACCGACCAGTTCGAGAGGCTCCGCCAGCGATCTGTTGGCTGTCTTATATTTCACAGCCCGCGCGCAGTCAACCACAAGATGAACGCTCGGCACGGCGGAAGACGCGGCGCTCGCTCGCTGCGCCTGGGCTCAGCGAGGCTCTTCTTTATTTTCACTCGAGCGCCAGCTGAATAAAGAGCAAACGACGAGCGGAAGACGGGGACGACGAGGACGCGAGGCTGCTAACGCGCGGCCCAAGATTTACCCGCCTGCGGACGGCCGCGGAGCGCGGTCGATCGACGGTCGATAGTCGCCTCCGCGAAATTGCTCGAAAATTGGCGTGCGGAGTTGAAGACACAGGGGGGGGGGGGGGAGGGGGCATTTAGCGACGGCGCGGGGAATAAGAGTGCCGGCGCGCACACGGGATGAGCTACGGGCATATTTTTCCATACGTCGAAGCGCGACAGTCATGGGAGACCAATTTGAAAATACGTTCGGCTGAAACTTTGTTCTTTCCAGCGTGAAATCGTCGAGTTTTTCCAGCGGGTGGACGTGCTCGCGTTGCCCCCGCGAGCGCTCACGGTCTCTCTATCGTCCCGTCGACTATGATAAAGGACGCTCGACCTCACCGGCGTTCAGTGGCAACGCGGCGCGGCCAGCGGGATGAGGACGCAGACGGCAGAGACGGCGGCCCGAGACCCAGAGGGCTCTGAGCTGTCCTCAAACTGACAAAGGCCCTGCTAGATGCCCGGGGTTGGTGCCAGGATCCTCGGGTATGGGCAAGAATCGTGTCGTGTGTGTCGGGGAGCGAGGCGAGTATCTCATGCTACGTACTCCCTGTAGGTCTCGTCGAGCGCGAGTCCGACGACGTCTAGTCTTCCACCGCCAGTCAGCCGGCAAACTGAGAAGCATCCTCCTCGTCTCTGATATTAAAGAAGTCCTTCTTTGATTCTCCCTCTCGCGCGTTCCTTCGCGTCTCGAGTATCGTCGTCGTCGTCGTCGTCCTCGCCGTTGTCGTTGTCGTTCTTCGTTCGCCACTGCCTGCCACACAGCGACACCCTCCGCGTTTTATATTGAAAGCTACGCGGCTCTCGACTTTCACGTATATTCGAATACCTCATGTAGACTCATGTAGACAACCCTCCTCTTCGGGGTGGAAGAGAGGAGGGCTCGAAAGCGCGCGCGGTCTTTTGCCAACCGGAACTTGCAATAATATATTCGATATTCGTGTTTCATGAACACATAACACACATTCCTCGGCCCTTTTCGCGCTCACCTCGCCGACTATCTCTCGGGTGTGTGCGCGCACACCCTCCTAATACACCGGGCGAATGGTTCCGCGGAAAATTGTCGAATGATATAGCCCGGGCGGAAGCGGCGTCGCCAGGCTTTACGTTGCAAATATCCAGCTGCAAAGTGGCGAAAGGAACACGGGCGCGGCGCGGCGAAGGCTAAATTCTCATCGTAATTTAGACTGACATAAATAGGCACTTCCCTCCACCTGCTCAATGGCGGAGCTCGGTATGGCCGAGCCCGAGCGTGTCGCGTTGGCTAACGTGTGCCGAGTCGAATAAAGTAACGTTTTCAACCCCTCTGTTAGCTCGGCCAGCGGTTCGCGCTACACACACACGAACGTCGTGGGACACACGTGAGCGTGCGGCCAACTGGACTCTCGACCCGATACATTTTCCACGGATATATAGTGTACCGCGTATATACGGCACAGCCGTTGGAAAAGCTATGCGAAGCTTTACTCCGTTCACGTTAGAGAGTCGACGTTTTTTATTACATCGGAAAACTGCTCTGACAGAGGCGCAAGCGGGGAGGAACAGGTCAGCTTTGGATTATATTTCAAAGGTTGAGGATTTCGCTATACTTTCATAACGTGTGTGTGCGGCGCGGCTCGGTGTGTCCGTGCGGCGCGCAGCTCGCGCACATGCCGAACTCTCAGCACGTATTTTCGTTCTTCAACGTTGCGGATCCGAGTATTAACGGAGTTTAGGATTTAAGAGACGTACGCTAGGCTGTGCGAGCTGTGTAGTTGTACAGTGCAATCTCGCAGATGGTGACGCTTGTGCATTATACTTGTACAGACACTGGGCACTCTTGACAAATAAGTCGGGTTGCCTGCAACTCGTTGCTAAACAACGAGCAGGTTCAGTCGTGTTGTTGTATTTTGACTGTTCTCGGGCCTGCGAGGTTGAAGGTTTGTTAAGGCTATTTCGGGAAGGGTGTCCGGACCGGCGTATGGGCAGATATTCTCATATTTGCAGAAAAAAAAATCATTTTTCGCGTTTTTCTCGTCGAATTTTCTATTTTGCAGGCAAACAACGGCGCTTTTCGGAATCAACGGGAAATTTCCCGTTGGGCAGGGTTTGCGAACTTTACGTAATTGAAAATATTTTTTTCGCAAAAAACGCAAGGGAGCCCAGGTTCGGAGCTCGTGTGATATTAAATCTTCTATGGATTTATTCAAGATCATCGATGGAAAATTTTTGAACCAACTAGAGCTATGGAACGGTTTATTTAAAATTTGTATAGATTTTAAGAGGTCAACCCGATACACGGCTCGCAGTTTTTCGACTACGAAAATGTCTTTGATGGTATGGTGGTGATAAATTCAGCATGGATTTGTTCAAAATTGTCTGCGGTACATTGTGAGACGAAATAAATCTGTGGAACAGATTTCTTTTACACTTTACACGTGTTGAATATTCCGTCCAATTCGCGAAGGAGCTGCTGCTAGAGATAAGCTTAAAAGTATTATAAATAATCTCTTCACTTGATTGTGTGACGAATTGTAGAAAAATTGGGTTCGAATCATCCGAAAAATTAATTATTTGTCAAAATTGGAGGTTACGATTGAATCGCAACTAACAGATGCTGAGGCTACGTATTTGACAGATATCGAAATTTAATTACATATTATTTTCGTCTTTTTTGTTTGTTTTGCATAAAGTATTTTACTATGTTAGAACCCCCATAATTTCATTGCCTCACAGCTAAGAATAAAAAATTGAATTTTAAATAAACGAAGTGCCTGTCTTCACGTGGAAGAAGTTAACAGACGAGACGATATTCGGTCAAGTTAGGAGGTACCGAGTTACGAAGAGTCTACTGCACCCATATAGTTATAATGTGTGCGGTATCGGGTCGCAAGATCCTCGAGGTTTTCGGTTTCCATGCAAGCCGCTGGTCGTTACGACGGGGTTGAGTATCAGACGGGGTGGGGGCAGAGAGCTGTGAAACGGAGACGAGTGCCTCCGATCATTAAGGTCTTACGGGTGAATAATGAATCTCTTAGAAATCCACGTGGTTGTAGAATGGATGGCCCAGACCTCTCGGTCCTCGTCGCGTCGTCGTCGTCGTTATGGTCGAACGATTCCCTTCAATAAAATTATTCGCGACTTTTACGAGACTTTTCTTATGATTTATCGAAAAAGCTGTGCCGAACGCACGCAGACATCCAGCTCGCTCGAATCGCGCACGATCAGCGGAGAAAAGTCCTCCAGTCTCTGTGCCATTTTATACACACAGCGCACTATGACATCCACCCGAGTGCTCGTCAATTTTCTACCTCTATAATACCGACGAAACTCGTGATTGAAGATAAACTCGTCGCACCGCGATGCGATATCCCGTGTGTCTGGATGTCGAGGCAAGAAGCCGGCTGAAGCAGAATCCTTGACACGAATATATCTCCGGCTGCGGAGAACGAGACAAACGCAATAGGGGTATGTTCCGATTGTCATTTCCGCTTCAGCCCCCGCGCCTCTATTCCTTTCCTGGCCGCGATGAGCCGGAAATAGCCAATCGCGGCGAGCGGCGTCGGTTCTCCTCGACGTTTTATAGGAAATGCATGATCATAGCGTGGAATTACCAGAGGCGGAGGGAGCACCGATGAGAAGCTCTATAGTCTGCCGATGCCGTTCGAAAAAAAAAGTATATAGATATATACATATA
The DNA here is from genome assembly GCA_963932165.1 of Pimpla rufipes. Lineage (NCBI taxonomy): Eukaryota > Metazoa > Arthropoda > Insecta > Hymenoptera > Ichneumonidae > Pimpla > Pimpla rufipes. Next base: position 14,334,696 of record OZ010635.1, read on the forward strand.
TAATATAAAGCGAACAGCTCGCTATGCGTTATAATAGTCAGATAGTCATAGCCGGTCCATCAACGGGTCTGCGAGCCTGGATCGTTACCCCTCGAAATATGAGATCCCCCGACCGCGTTTATGATCCGCGAAATTATGAAACCTCTCGCGCGTATATATATAACGTCATTGCAAGATTTTTATAATTCCATAACCCCCCCGGACGATTTAACGCGCGTGTCATTTTTCGCGCGTTAAAGTTTTCACCGCTCTCCGCTGCCGCCAGCGGAGACGCGGTTACGGGTGGCTGAGGAGTCGGTGGAAAGGGCACGCCACTCGAGAACTTGCAACTTTATGTCGCCGCCTCATGAGGATAAATTATGTGCGTGAAAGCGCGCGAGAGAGCGAGTGAGTAGGGGGAGGGGGGGGGGGATGACTGCAGTTTTGCGCTTTAGCGGCGAAAATCGCCGTCAGTTCATTTTGGTACCGACCATCTGTGCTCGATTGAGATTTACCGAGGATATAATGATTATATTATCGGTATCATTGGCGCCGTAATTGACGTGAAAATTCCGTGAATTCGCTTCCTCTTCATCCGGCCGGGATAATTTATTGTTCAGTGGGTAATTAACGCCTGAATGCACGAACATGCGCCCGCGTGAATGGCAAATGGTTTTCGCTCTCGCGAATATAACGATCGGGTATAGCGGTGACAACGGGGGGTCTGTGATTTCGGTCGATTCACTTGAGAACGCCGCGTTGGAAATAAGGGGAAGCGGCTCTCTTCGCCCTTCGTCGCGATATTGCGATACAGCGGGGCGTGACGATTCCAAGATTACCTTTTAGTCAATCAACTTTGGCACCGGAGGATGTAGTTGGTGGCTCTGACGGAACCAAGCTGGTAATTTCCTGTAGCCCTGGACAAACAGTCAGACACACTGAGGGAAACAAGCCATAGCGAGGGATATCTTTTCCGTTTCGAGTCCCTTTCAGTGCGCCAACAAATCGCTTTTGTGGACGACGAAATGGGACTCCCGCTATAGCCAAACCCGCCCCCGAGTAGTCGACTTTGCCACCGTCTCCGCGACTACACGACCGGTCAATACAGCGGCTCCGCCGCTGGACAGGGTTTTTATATCAGCTATTATTAAACCGTTTCCTTTCAGCGAAATGATCAATGACGCCGCGGCTACGCTGGGGAAAAAAACGTGCTACGCATTTGTTCAAAATGTCTGCAACGTTTTTTTTGCCATGCCTTTTATATTTATCGATGTATACACGATGATGGCGGGATTGTGTGAAGGTGTTTCAACGTTTTTTTGTTTGTTTTTTTTTCATCCATTCACTAAAGACTCGACATCAATTCAGTTGAGTTCTATGCGAGGTGCGTATAAATCATCGGCATAAATAAATAAACAGCCTCCGCGCGTCTCGCTCTAGAAAAAGTAGAAAAAGTTATATTCACGATATATTGAATGAAATACTTTATATAAGTGAATTGGTTGGATCTCGCAGTTTTCGAACTAATGGAGAAAGGTTTCTGTGAAATTGAATAGCACATAAGATTCCATAGCCTCTTGTCCACTATATAACGAGAACACTCCAATGCACTCGACGATATCATTTTAGTCGCGAGCTTAAGTACCGCATCGCAGCCGCTCACCAGACCGTATCAACTTTAATAACACGGAACGGTTTTTATAATTCTCGCAATTTTTTCCGTCTTCGGTAAATTATACAAAGATTATATTACGAAGTTCCGAAAGCGCCGCGAGACAATTTAATGATAACGCCGGAGAGTCAACGTTTCGTGATCAAACGTGAATTTCCAATTTACAGAAATGGCGCGAGAATGGGTATGAACATTCGCGCTTTCAGCCTTCGGCGGGGAACGCAGGTGGGTGAATTTACGCAATTTAGAGCATACGACGACGTGAGCAGTAACGGTACATAGCCCCCCTTGTATTCCACCATCCGGAATAATAGCAGCCAGCGTGGTGCACACAGATTCGTGCCGGTTTCTGATTGAAGTGGCCCTGCGTGAATTCCCTCTCTAGTTACATGGGGAGGGGGACACGTCGAGCGTTGGGAAATTGTCTGTGCGGCATTTTCCTCTTAGGCGCCGAGTCAGCGAAAAAAAATACAATGTTTTTTTCCATTCAGTTGTATTTTTTTTTAGACTACTTTTGGAGTTATCCGTATTTTTCGTGAGCTTTTGGCAGGTAACACGGTGACTTTTCGAAATTTAGATGAGTCATTCAGGTGCAGTCGAAGCACTTAAAAAATAATAGGTAGTACGTTTTGTCTCTGTTGGCTGACTCACTCCCCCTTCCCCCTTCGTCGCAACCCCATAATAAGGGACGAGAATTAAGAATTAGGCAGGACGCCCGAGTATTATTGTGGCATTATACTATGCACCCCTGCAGCGCGGTTGGCCTCCACACAAGCTTGTAGACCACCGGTTCTCCGTGGAAAATTTTAATGCTTGTTCGCAAAACTTTTAACGCGTATCCGTTGCTTTATGCATTTAACAATCCATCAAGGAAATAAAATGTCGCTGTTTGCCATAAAAAAAGTTTTTCACGCCTCAACTTCGTTATACGACTCCGAAGTTTCAATGTTACGAGCAGCGATTATTTACGTTTCTGTGGCGGTGGGAGATAAAGTTCGCCCGATCGTCTTTCGATAATGATAAGTTTGCGCTTGGAACGCATAGAGTACGAGTGTTAAAATCATAAAAGAAACGCATATAATAGTCGTCGCAATTTAACGAATATACTACTTGCATTTTGCATACGAGATGTAATTTTAGAGAACACCCGCCTCAGGTATTGATAAATAGCATGTTGAAAAAGGGTATAAAAAAGACATAAAAGCAGTTTCGCTTCACAGTTTCGGTAAATATCACTGAAACGCGAAGAGGGAAGTGTGTCTCTCTCTCTCTCTTTTTTGTCAATAATAATAACGGCGAAAAAAAATGTTGAAACAAGTTTTCATGAAAACTTGACGATGAGACTGCGGACTCCGGAGCTGCGAGTCGAAAAACTTCCTCTTGACCCACTTTCGCGGGAAGTGTCATCGTTAGAAAGTTAGCGTTTTCCAAACGAAGCTCTGAGAGATCGTAAAAGACAAATTTTATGTTCCTCCGAGCCTTAAGAAGTTCGCCCCCTACAGTGTTTCCTTGGAGAGCTTTTTGCGCCCTTCATTAAGGGAGTTTCCAATTTACCATTCCGGTCCGTAGTTTCATCAACTCGATCCTTTTAATTGACTGCCAAGTCTACCGAATGAATCCACTCGGAAATAGCCTGCGCATATAATACAGCCCTGCGTCTTTCAATTCGATAGTGCGAGCACCCCCGTCTTAGGAATCACGTCATAAATCAACGGGGAGGTCGCGGGCTCTTATAGCTTTTGCCGGCCACTGATCTCGGGTCAATCCCCCATGCCTGACCTTCCAGATATCGGGACGAGTCTATCCTTTTTACTCGAACGCCCTAATCGTTCGATAGGTCGACGCCCCGAACGAGGGTAAGAACGAATTGCGAAATTTGTTCGTCGCTTAGCTACTACAACTTTCACGGCGGTTTTCCCCTAAGAAACTACGTTTTCGTCTCCCACGATAAATTCTCGACCAAGGGAATAGTATCAGCTAAGTGTCTTAAAGGCGATTGGTTTTATCTTTTGTCTATATTGTTCATCAATTTCTTGTTAAAATGACATTTTTCAAAACCGATCGTGTTAAAATGTTCGGTCCTCACCTCAAAAGTTTTAACATATATTTCTTTGGATTTAGCTCATGAAGATCAATACAATTTTAGCAAGCACTGCGACGTGATGGCAAGAATAAAATCTGAAAGCGCCATTCAATTTCGTTCATCCAGTTTCTAGCAAAAAAAAAGTTTCAAAATATTAAGGTTAGAATACAAAATGGCAGCGACTGCACAACGCCGGCCATTGAGACTGATCGCCGCGGTGCGGTTTTATATGGAAACTATTTTGAGCCCGGCATTTTCAAGAGTATACATTTTAATACGCTTGAAGGTATTAAAAAATATATCCAGGTCGCCGCGTCGAGATTCCGCACTCGTTGCTCCGTCGCAACGAAGAAGAATCTCGTCCAATATTTTTCGCATTAATCCGAGCAACGTCATTCGTTCACGACTACGTAAAGTTTTAAGTGTGACGAGAGATGCAAGATGTGCCTCAAGGAAACGAGTGGTTTTGCGGGGAACATAATATTATCACCGGTTAATTTTTCAAGTGGCACTCAGAGCCGGGCTGTACCGCGGTTGGCCAAGAGTCGCGGAAAGGTGCATAAACCGGCGTTTCAGTGGCTGCAAAATGTGCCCCGCTCGTTTCTAAAAATGCTCTAAGCACCCACTTGCAATAAGATCGCAGACACCAACGACCCCTTAGAATTGTCACGTAATCCGTCACTCGTGATATCACTCGCATGTTATAATTTATATACTCATCCTCCAAGCCCCTCTTGGCCTCGCTGTGCGCTACAAAATACTAATTATATCGTATAGTGTGTGCTTGAAAAACGTCGTTTGGTCTGGTGCTTGAAGCCCGCGGATTTACAGATTCAAGTGGGTCGATGGGAAAGGCGGTGGTGGGACACTCGACTCGTAACTTTACGACGCGATTTCTTCTACGACCCCTCCACCCCCGTCCCTGCCCCACCCCCCTTGTTCCCTCATCCCTCATCCAATTTTTTCTACTTTTTTTCGCTTCCTCCTTCGCGTTCTAGCGTCAACGACGGCAAAGTCCGCTGCACGTGTTTTACGGTTTGCCAATAAAAAAAGAAGCCGGCGGAGGAAGCAAGCGAGAAAAATAAAGAGGCGAAGACGAAAAAGCCCTCGACTCCGTGAAGCGCAAGCGGTGTTTGATCCTAGATTCTCGTCGTTCGAGTTCTTGCGCCCAACCTCGGCTTGCGGCTGTCTCAAAAGCGAGAGAAAATTGTAGAATTGCTTTCAATGACCGACAGGCAGGCCCTTTCTCTGTTAAGACAAGTGGCCGAGCGTTCGGTCCGATGGTTGAACCGCGGATCTTAAGGTCGTGCTTTTCCGGTGACCCCGGCGACCTGGTTGCCACTTCCGAGCGACCGTGCGGTACAAGCGGACAAGCGAGAAAACGGGGAGCGCGAGAGGCGCCGCGCGCGCTCGGGAAGGAAACAGAAATGCCAAGCTACGCGATGGTGGAGGAAGCTAACAGTGGTCCTTGTTAGTGTCGGTCTGTCTTTTGGTATTAAGTCTTCCAGCAGGTTGATAGACCACCCGGGTCCCTCTTTTCCACTGCCGCAACCGGCATCTCAACTTCTTGGCTGGCGCGCACCCCTCGGTCCTCCTTTTCCCTGGCTCCGAGCAAACTCTATCTTCTTATCAGCCTTATCTCTTTTTCATTACTCCGGATTGGCTGGCTTCAATTAGCAAGAAAGTGTACATAGTACCGACAGTTTCATCGCGAATTGAATGAAAAGTTCCGCGAGAGGAACGTTGTATCTTCCATTTCCCCTCGACGCGCTGATTACGGAGAGTGAATTAAAGAAATGGCATGTAAGCCAGTTAGAGAGGCTTCCGTTCATTAGAGGCTGCAAAATTAGTTATGAGTTGAGTTTTTCCTTGGAGAGATGCAAATCCGCAATGTAGTCGCTCTTTTTTTCTACCTCTGCACATTGTAATATGTTCAGAGGTAGTTTTTAATTTAGTACTTTATATACTTTATGTTTTGAACTTTTGAATTACTATAGCCCAGTTGACGCAACAAAAAGATCGCAAAATTGAAAATAATAAAGTTTTAGACAAAAATGAATGGCCAATTGGACGAGAAAATGGAGAAATTTTTTTTTCCCCTTCAAATATAATAATTGTATCGAAAATGCGAAATATTCCACCCACTGATTTTTTTATGAGGCATGAATAACAATCAATTTTAGGCAAATTAATTATTTGCAATTGGTTATTACAGATCATCACATTAATCGATCTCTTCACACCGAGAAAAAGAGTTATAATAAATTTACTCCGAGCACTGCATATATGTGAAATATATATTTAGACGCTCTTCCTCATCGGACCTCGGACAATATTTGTTAATAAGCGGAAAAAGAGGTTATTTATATAATATAACCCCTTCTATTTCTATTTATATAAGAAGAGGTTATTTATATAATAACCTCTTCCACCCTTTCACGGTCACTGAAGCGTGCGCAATATGAAGCCGCCAGAGTGTATTTCAGATACACTCGCGCATTAAAAACGTTGACGAAACGAGAGGTTCTTCAATATAACTCTCGTGCTTTTGGCAAAACAAAACTGAAGCATCGTCTGGATTTTAATTCTGAAAATGTTTTTTGTTTCAGCCCGATGCTCTAGATAGAGGCTCGTATGCGAAATATGAAAACAAAAACTCGCCGTGTCGCAAAATTCACCGTAGCCCCGAGCGCGCGCGATAACTGCCGCTGCCGCTACGAGGGGTGAGGCACCGGCTCGCTCGCATCCGCGGTCGTATTTTGGGGTTGCCGGGGTATTTGTGCGAGCCCCAAGCACGCACTCACGCACTATGAGCAGACAGCGCACAGGCAGCGGCAGACACGACCCCGCCGCGCCGCAGCCAACAGTTCAGCTTACGTTAGTTTTACATACAAATGTATACATATGAAAATATAAATTTATGAATATTAGTATGAGCCCGAATTCGCCGGTACAGATTGAAATATGCGTCACAGAGCGCAGATAACGGAGAAACACACTCGCCGCGCTCGCGACTTCGCTTGATTATAATTATCGATCTCGAACTATGCGGGCACCGAAAACTATATGCAAATTTCGACGCCGCGTCCGGGAACGGCCAATGGCTACGCGAATAATCACAATACGTATTTTTCTACGACATCTCCGCACGATATAACTCCCAAAAAAAAAAAAATCGGCGCCTGTTTTTCCTTCCTTGTACGCAAAAACTTGGGTAAACAGTTGTGTTTTTGCCTGTCAAACACGGTTGTTCGATTTCTATATCCACCGCTGTCGGACATGGAATATTATTCGCCGGCCATCCACGCGGAGCGACCAAACAGCGGTGCAGGTGATGGTCAGCAATTGTATTGCTTACGCTGTACGCTGTTGAGATTCGTACATAAAAATCGTAGAAAAACACGGCTCGCACTGCTTGTTCCGCGAATCGGGCGATAGATCGATGTTGTCAGTTTTCGATGAAAATACTTGCTTTACGCGAAAACCCCTCTGGCTCGAGTCATACAGAGCACGGCAAGCGTTATGGCTTTATCACGTTGCACCGGAGCAAGGATCCCCTACTGCAGGATTTATTTATTTTTCTCTACGGCTTTCAGAATAATTATAATTTCAGAGAAAAAAAGATAGCAATACTTAAGTAGCTTACACCGGCTGCTCGAAATTTAGTCAAATTAACTCGTTTCATTTCTTCAACACCGCAGGACGCAGCGTATATTTTTTAAATTAACGTAAAATATTTTCCAACATTGAGACGCATCTCCAGGTATATATTTATGCGTATACCTGTGCCAGTATGTCTGCATTCGCAATGAAATGCGATTAGCTTCGTCACGGTGAAGCGAATTTATAACGCACAGGTTTTTACGAATTAAAATAAGTTTCCTCAGAATTAATTTAAAAAAAAGGGTATACAAAAAATGATTCGTGAATTCGTGTTAAAACAGTCACTTAATGTTTCAGGTGCAAATCAACAAATATGTAGGTTTGAAGAAAGTAGCGCAAGAATACCATGAGTTGCAGTTGAGTAAGTATCTGATATCGATATAGATTTTCCGCAGTGTCCGTGAATTACAAATGGCGAAATAAACCAAATCATTCGCAACGTCGAGTACAAATTTCACACACTTTTCTAGGTTCAAACGAACGAATTTCGAGGCCCGAAGAACATACCATAAGCGGAGATGACAATAAATTGAACGAGTATATAGCAGTGGATGCCGAGCGCCGAGGGTCCCGAGGATTGTTCAACCCTCGAGCGTGATTCAGGGGGTGCTCCTCCGTTGTTAGACACCCGGTGTCAAAGTGGTAGAGGTTCTCGGGGTGAACAGCAGACAGGGAAGTAGACAATCGGTTGAACTTTGGAGCAGTAGGCAGGACGATGCACACAAAGTGTTCCATCTAGCAGGGAGAATACAGGGGGCGGTGTGGGGTGTGGGTGGGGGGTGGGGGGCATACAGGACGAGGGTGGAGAAGTAGTGGATATAGCGGCTCGCGAGACTCAGCCGCCGAAATTAATTGAAAATAACAAACATCTCAAGAGTCAAATATTAACCTTAGTTAAAGCAAGCAACCTGCACCGCCGGAAATTTCCGGATCTCCGCTAAACTTATTTCCCCGTGAATTCGCAGATATACGCGCAGTATATAGGCGATAGAGGCAAAGCCATGGAAGCACTCAGTATAGGCGAATGAGCGCGGAAGTCGCAGAGCGGCAAAGGTAACAGTGTATATACGTGCGCAACACTTAATTAGAGAGGAATAAGGATGGACGAAACTGCTCTACGCTATACACGGGATACTTACCTGCGGCTGCGGGAGTTTGGTAACAAGAAGGGAGGACTCAAACTACCCGTTTTCATTTGCCCATCGTGGCCTTCCCGTGTCGGGCGATTTAATAGTAAAGGTTATTACAGCGAGCTCCCGTTCGTAGCCGGTACGCATCTTCTCTAGCACTTAAACGGTCTGCAGCTATAGGTGAACGACTTTCAAAAAAATTCGTGCGTCATAATTAATTTCGTTACAAGTCTCACAGTTGATGGTTTATTCGAGATCTGTTGATTAACCGAGCTGCCGAGGACCAGGAACCAGGAATACAAATTTACACAACAGTTTATTTTCTAGTTCCGATTGTACAACGATGACTAAAGCGATTATAAAATTATATGTCAACTTTGAATAACCGTACGAAGAACCTAATTTTTCATTAAATTTTGGGAGAAACTGTGAGAAAAATGGACAAGCACAGTCCTCCATTATTTTCGCAATGCATATTAGTATCTCTCCATTTTTTCAATAAGATAACCATAAAGTTTTATGGGAAATTAATATTTCTTGCCTCTATATAAAAGTTTACTGATCATATTATGATAATTACAAGTTAATAGTATAAAAACAACAACAAAAACAATTACAAAGCCAATTGTACCATCAGTTTTATTTATGTAAACATGAGGGATTTATAACTCTGCCTGGGATAATTAGGTACAAAAACGCAACACTCTAAAAACAACATTTTTTTATCGCATTAAAAATACTACCGACTAGTGCTTTCCGTGCTTTCCAAAAAACGATATCTTGCGGATGAGAAATCTAAGTTGAAAATTGAGCAGTACCAAAAAATGGTAATTCGCTTTCATTGAATCTGACTTGCCCGCATATATACCCTACCAATTGACATTCAATTCCACGCTGGCTTCGCCATCAAGTAAGACGGGATTTACTGAAACAAAAGCGAGCCGAAATTACACATTTAGTTTTCTCTGCCGAGCGCGCTGTGCTTCGAATCAAGGATTTATAGGATTCCGGTAGTGAGTTCAGCTGATGAGCAGGGTGCCCGGTGTAAGCCGAGTTGCGAGAGCTTTGACGAGTGCCAAACTTATTCTATGACTCCACTTCGCGTCCCTTCGCGGCAGTAAACGGGTCAGTAATTCCTGAAACTCGCTCGCGAGTGCAAAAAAAGATGATGCGACGCGAAATGAAATCTATCGGGATTCCGGCGAACGACCGTATCCGCGCAGAGCGCCCTCTGTGTGTGTGCGAGAGAGTCTCGTCATCGCAGTCTGGGAAAACAAGCGAAAAAAAGCCCTTGCTCCAAGACTCAATTCAATATTTTACGGAGTGAAGAAGAGCGGCAAGAAAAATGCGAGCGAGTCAAAGCTGCGCGAGGCAGTCGCGGAAAGTCTAGCGCCTTCGGGTGACATAACCGAAGTTTTTTGTTCCACGAGACATTGCGCGCGCGAACGGGACACTTGGGACAAACTTTTCGATGGCCCGCCGCGCGGAAAAACAACCTTCGTTTAGTATGGAGACGGTGCCGGAGGTTATTACTTTCGTCTGGCGTCGGACGACATTCCGTCGGTTACAAAGAGTCTAGATAAATCTTTAAAAAAAAAATGCTGTATCTTGTACGTTGATAGGCTTTGAATGGGACCCATTGATACACATGGGGAAGGATTTTTATCGATCGAAATTCGTGAAAAGGGATGCACTCTCGGCTTTAAATATGGCATACATATCGAATGAATGGGCGATGAATCGCAAAACGATTTAGTCTCGCGCTCGCCGCCGCAAACCGTATCAACCTTTTTCAAAAGCCTATCTCCGCGGTTCGGTCCGTCAAACATGTCGCTCAATACGGCTTGCGGCGGAGCGGTTCACCTTTTTACCGAACCACCGATGTAGAAAAGAGATTCCTGGCTGTAGGAGAGACCGCGAAACGAGGGTGCGAGCAGTGTCCTCGCCGCGTCTTCCCAACGACGCGCGAATCCCGCATGATGACACGCATAGAGAGCAAAAAATTAGGGATCTCGCATCGGCGAACAACAATAGCACCGCAATCGAGCGTGCTTGATACGCGCCGGATATTGCCAAGATTTTTTTGCCGAACGTATAGGTGAGCCAGGGGGCACAGTGCGAAGCCGGGATAACAAGAAGACTCGATGCTAAACGACGTTCCCAACGCTTTTACGGATGAGACTCAAAAGAGGTGAGACGATCAGTGTCAACGATGGAAGGTACATTTTAATCAATGAATAATTAAATGCTGCCGATGAATTTGTTTCGGCTCAATTGCATCATTCGAGGGACCCAACGATCTTGAAAATACGTACATTTTTTTAATTTAAAAATTAAAATTCCATCCGTGATAAAAATACAAATCCGTCTTGTATTTCACACCTTGACGTGTGTCTCCTGCAATTTTAAACGATCGATATCCCTACTAATGCGTAGATTCGTAATTGAAATTGCTCTTAAACGAAGGAATAAAATCCAAGTTCGCTCGATCCAAAAAAAGTACTCTCAATTTTAGTGAAGAGACGAAATTTCGAGAAAAAAAAATTGTTGTTCTTTTTTTTAACACTAGAGTAATCACACGCGCTGGCGCGCATGCCTGCATTTTTTCACTAAAATAGACACCAATTTTTTTTCTTTTTAAAATATCGACTTTTAACCTATACCATCGTTCTCAAGTCGCATATGCTACCCCTAAAAACACTGGTTATTAAACTTTTATAATCGATTTTGAAAAAAATATTCTTTTGGCCACGAAAATATTTTTTTTCTGTCAGAAATCGTAGATCCGGCTCCGGACCCAAAATCGCCAAAATCGACCCCAATTTTTGTTCTTTTCAAAATATCGACTTTTAACCTATACCATCGTTCTCAAGTCGCATGTTCTACCCCTAAAAACACTGGTTATTAAACTTTTATAATCGATTTTGAAAAAAATATTTTTTTGGCCACGAAATTTTTTTTTTTTCTGTCAGAAATCGTAGATCCGGCTCCGGACCCAAAATCGCTAAAATTGCCCCCAATTTTTTTTCTTTTCAAAATATCGACTTTTAACCTATACCATCGTTCTCAAGTCGCATATTCTACCCCTAAAAACACTGGTTATTAAACTTTTATAATCGATTTTGAAAAAAATATTTGTTTGGCCACGAAAATATTTTTTTTTCTGTCAGAAATCCTAGATCCGGCTCTGGACCCAACATCGCCAAAATCGACCCCAATTTTTTTTTCTTTTCAAAATATCACCTATAACAGGCTAATCAATTTTGCGCTGCTACGCTCTTATAAAGCTTTAACAGGTTAGGGGTGCTGCCGTGCTTGTCCTTATCAAATTTTTCAAATTGGACAGCAAACTGATTTTGTTTATTACTGACTTTCCTGGCAATCACAGCTCGAATAGAATGACAACAATGCTTTCGTTATTCATGAACTTATAAAATGAGGATCGGGGAACAATAACGCGTGCTTACGCGCGCGGACAGAGGTTGCTGCAGCGCTTATATGAAAATTGCGGCAAACTGTCAAATTCCGCGCTATTAAACAACTACTGCCGGTCGTCACTGTCCACGACCAATCAGAGCCCGATTAGATCGACTAGATCGAATTACGCACTTTTTAGTATAAGATCCCATTTCGATGTATTTTAGCCTGTACGCAACGAATTCGCCATTCGTTTTTTTTTTAACGCAATAGTTTTCACGAATTTTTTTTTAACTTGATTATTTTCGATTTTTATTATGAACTGGGTAAACACGCGAAGCGCGCGTATGGACTAGTTCCAACTGAAGAATGAAAACTCGACGCTAAATGATTTGTATTTCCATGCGTGGAAATAGATCCGAAATGGGTAGGTGCCAGCAGAAATATAATGAAAGGTGCTCGGTCGATCGATTGATGTATAAATGTGGGGGAAAAAAGTAACGCTCCCGGTAGACGTGTTGCACGGAGTAAGTAGGACGTCGGGATTAATGAGAGAAGAGCCGTAAGTCGGTCAGGCGGTTCGTCGTCACGTACCGCGCACTATTCGTTGACCGATTTCGAGGGGGATCGATCGAGTGCACGCACGCTCCATCATTAGTCATGGTTCGGCGAGTTTTTCTGAATGACTTGAGAAAGGGTCGTGGTCCGCGTGCACGGATGGTCGACCTATGTATAGACAAATGTGCGCGCGGTGCAGGTACAGGCGGGGATTTGGTTGGCTGCGCGATGGACCAGGGGGCAGTGATCGTTGCATCGAAAAAGGTCAACGCATGTAAGTCGGTTGAACGAGCGAAAAATAAGTCCGCATCGATCCCCGCAGAGGCGAAAGGCACACACGGCGGAGTTAAGTATACGGCAACTATATGTAATTCCCTCTACGTGGTGTAAAGGCGCACCTTATCGCACGGTCGAGCATTCGGGCGATCTGTATCAGTGATAGGGGGCTCCCTCGCCTCTAGGACTCGCGAATTGGATCATGGATGAACGACTGGACGGATATCTAGCAGCAACAGCGGCTGGGGGTGCGGGCTTCGAGGCTTTCTCGTCAGTCCGTTCACGTACGACACGTTACACCTCGTAACGAACACCCGATAATACTGTTCTTCCTCTTCTTCTTCTTCTTCTTCTTCTTCTTCTTCCTCTTCTTCTTCTCCTTCGAAGCCGCCGCCGCTTCCTTCTTCTGATACTTGTTCGAATCGAAGCGAAACGGACTTCACTCAAAACTTCCAAAGGCAGTTTCTGACACCTTCGATACGTCTTTCGCACTGAAAAATAAAACTTATTCTCGTAAGGCAGTGAGAGCTCAAACCCGGCGATAGTTGTGATCTCGTGGATACTATAACGAATAATAATGTGGACCTTTGTAGTGGGTCTAACTTTGGGGCGTAGCTGTTGCTGTTCTGCTCAAATTTGTAGAGCTTTGTAGATCCGGGTGATACATTTTTGTCATTTTGAAGGTCGGTTTTCTTCTCCTCTTTATCTTACTAAAAGCAAATTTTGCAAGAAAGTAATAAGAACGTAATGTGAATCTTGATGGCAGGTCCAACTTTGCGGCATATGTTTTACTGTTCAGCTCCAACTTGAGGAGCATTTTTAAATCCTATTTTTCTCCTGTTCATCTATCTGAAACCCACCTTTGTAAAGAAAAGTAAGAGCTCAAATCTAATGGTGATCTTGGCGATTTCATGGTGAGTAAATTGTACCTGCGTTGTAGATCCGACTTTAAGGTAAACCTTTCATAATAAGGAGCATTTTTTACGCAGTTATACATGTTTACCCGTGTCAGTGGATACCAAGCCCTAATAGAGAAGTAGAAAAAATGCAGTAACCTTCGTGAAACACATAACTCTCGTTTCCCTCTGCACGGACAGTCCGGAAATAAAAAATTGGATCCTCCAAAATGTCAGAATGATTACGTCCTTTGCCGCCTACACGCGGGTTGAAATACGGCGGAATTCCCGAATGATTCAGAGCATGTAGCAGTGGTACTGATAGATTTCGTTCAGTCGAACGTCGCGTCTGGGGTATGTTCGGATGATTAATGGACGCGGCAGGGTCAGGGCCACGATTCCGTTTGGCGATTCGATGGATGAACTACGCGGCTGGTGTGTATCGTGAGCTCGACTCTCCGCGGCAATGCGGACCGCGTGCAGTGGCATCAGCACGACCATCACTACCACCAACAGCAGCACCAACGGCGGCAGCGGCAGCAGTGGCGGCGACTCTTCGTTAGACCATTCGCGTACAATATGTTACGGGTCGAAACGAATGACTGAAAAACGAGCCTCGAATTTGTATCGACCCCTCGCGAGCGCTACCGAACGGTCGACAGCGCGCATTCGACAATTAAAGGGAGCATAAAATCGTCTGCCTGGCCGGCAGCTTTTCTCTGCCTCATTCGCGCGGACTACGGTCCGCTCTGGCGCCTCTCGTTTCGCGGAATCGTTAAAAAATTCAGTGTACCAGACTGAAACGAGGAAGAAAAAAGTATATAAAAAAAGTCTGTTTCGTATAGGTTGCGAACTTGGCTTCGGATGCGCCGTGTTGGGACTGACTTTTATTCGGCTCACAGACGAAAACGTATTATCGATACTTTCGCCTATATTTCATATTCCACGTTCCATTGACGCTTTAAGGACTTTATTTTTAAAACTACAATGTATAATACTACTTGTCTGTCTCGCTGCCTCTTGCTTCCCGTAACACTTCTAATGAAACGTCCACCAACGGATAAATGAACGCTCACGGCGCACAACTCGACCTGTCGGATTATTCAAAGCCCATTGAAGTAGCGAACGTTCAATTTGTAAAAAAAAAATCGAAAAAAAAGCAAGGCAGTTAAAATCCGGACGTTTGAACGCGTAGCCCGGGTACTCGTATCTCAAGTTGAGGTGGACTTAATCATTTTTAACGAGTGCGGACCACTTTAGCGGTGCTCGAACGGTGATAGGTTTTCGGCCGGTGCCGCGCGCCGCGCTGCCCGCACGGTCGTTTGTTCTCGCTTGGCGGTATTCCCAATCGATTGGAATGACATATTTCTCCGTGTGCGTCGCCCCGACGATCCGGGCTCGAGCGTTGGACCGAGCGCTCGAAACGAAACACGTTGGCGTATTTTTTTCTAACGAGGCATTGAACATAATTTAATTATCCTAAGAATCCGGGTTTGTTCACGAAGTTCGCATATTAGATACGCGCGGCGAATAATTCATACGGCGTACTTGCAGCATCAACATTGATTTGCATAATAGATGCTCGGTCGCGTGAAATTTATTCCACGAATCATGCGATGCCTCGGTCATTCGAACGTCACGAAAGTGCGGCGAAAAGCTATAGAAAATTAAAAGCGCTAATGAGAATCCGCAGAAGCTACTCTCTTTCTATGTATTATTCAAAAAGGCTCATGCATGTAAGGCAAATGTGACTCGATATTAACATGATGCTTGAATTTGTATGTGCATATTTTTCAGAAGTATATGACAAATCACCGGGTGCGTTGCCGACTCGCTCGGGAGAAAAATTCTGTCTGATTTATATTATTCCCGTTGTGTTTGTCGTATTAGGTCGAGAGGCGAAACAGCGAAAAATGAGGCTTATCGCGTTGACGCTGAGAGGGTCAAAGTTCGTAGTCGAGGGTTGAGCCGCTGTACCGGAAATCGATAGTGAACTGAAAATGTCGTTACTGACTCGCTACTATCACAGATTGCCGCAAATGTGTTCTGCCGTTATTTGAACTCTGCTTTCGATTTTCAAAAATTTCATACAATACGCAGTAGCTAAAAAATATTGAAGAATTTCCCAGGAATTTAAATATCGAATATGCTACTGTTTGAAATCCACATGCAATATCAAAAATTAGTTTGTCAGTCAAAGAGCGAAGTGAAAAATGTTCTGTCACGGCGGAAGCAATTCAATCGACTGACGGTGAAATTAAAATTTCGGTGGATCGAAAAAAATACTTGGTTGATAGGAGATCAACTAAATGTTTTTTTTTTTTTCAATTCTTCACTGCGAAAATTGTTTTGCTCTGATTAACCGAGTATTTTAATAGTCACACAAAACCGTTAATCCACTTGACTGAAGCGACATGATTTCTCAACACACAGTCAAAAGTTGTGTCGTTCTTGCATAACTGTTTCACGGAACACGTATGCGCGCCGGTGACATAATCAAAGTTTCGCCCGTTCATAAGACCAAGTTGGAAAGATGTCGGAAAATACGACGCGGCACAGTGAATACGCGCTAACAAATTTAAATATCTCGCCCTGGTTTTCTCAACGGGCACAATTTCCGCAAATTTCCACGGGCTGAAACTTTGCTAATTTAATTCGCGAAGAATGTCGAACGATTTGCTGAAGTCGGGTCCGCGCGCTGGTTGCGCCCGTGGAGCGGAGCAGGACAAGAGGGCGAGGAGGGAGCCGCGGGGGGACGGGTTGGATGACGGGTATGGCAGAAGCGGGAAATAAAGTTTTTCATTTCATAATAGCGATTAATTGCAAAGCAGTGTACAGATGCTGCCGCGCGATAGGCGCCAAGTCCGCTGGAAGTGCGGAAGCGCGCGACTGCCTTCGGGATCGAACTTTCGATCAGTCGCTCGGAGCTCGATTCATTTGGAAAATAACGCGTTGGCTGTGTATGTATATATGTGAGCGTCGCACTTTCTGGCGCCCGCGATTCCAATCGACTTCTTCGCGTTGGTGAATTATTTGAACATCCCCGTCCTTCCCGTGCGCCCCCGCCCGATGCTCCATTTTTTTACGTTCGTTTGATCAATAATGCATTTGAAATGTAACTGTGAAATATGCATTTCATGCCTGTCCGTACGGTCGCGGTATACGGGCCAGATTGTACCGACTGATTCGGCCGGGACATATATATTTTTTATTTTTTTGTTTCCCGCCCGCCGCGAACCGTTATTTCTGCAACAAGCGGACTTTCAAATTTATACGTCTGGCTCATAAGAGCATCGACTATGACCGACAGCCTGCGCGCCGCCAGCATCGATTTCCCGAATAAAGCCCGATGGTATGGAAAACAGAAAAAAATGAAAAAAAAATAGGGGACAAAAAATGTACAGATTCAGTCGCTCGGTACAGCCGTTCGCCGAATCATTACAGGTGTCGATTCTTCCGCGCGCCCTAGTTTCCCGCCGGGAACTTCACCCCCCGACGTCAGTAATTAAAATTCTATTTTATATATCGAGAGTCCCGGAACACTTGGGCAGGACGGAATCGGCGTGTGTGTGAGCGCAAAGCCATAGCTGTACGCGTGAGCGTACGATTTTTACGTGTGTGAATAGCCCTCTCGTTGGCTCGTCGAACAGTGCTTGGTGCTCGCGCGTTCGCGAGTCAGCAGTCACGGGTTCGTAATTAAAACTCGGCTCGTTTTTCACTTGGCTTATTACAAGGAATTGGATATGCTCGTCATTAGGTGAAATTCCACTGGGGAAACGAGTAAGAACGGTTTTTTTTACGCACCGAAATTTACTTGTTAAGTATTACTGTTTGATGAACGTGCGGTTAATGAGTGATAAGATGAGTTATTACGATACGATATCGCTGCGCTCATCGTCTGGCTATTTTTAATTTATACGGTATTTTCACAGAGTGAATAATCATTTAATATTTAAGATTTGCGGTTTAGAGTGTTCTCTTTCCGTTTCAATATTTATTTTTTTCCACATTGGCTACTTTTTAAACCCTGCTGCAAGTTTCCATTATTTCGTAAATTAAAATCAACAAAGGAAACTTTCGAGTTTCAGCTACATTGATAAATTTGTTCTTGAGTTGCAGATTATTGATAATTGCATTTCCGATGCATACCCAAACGTTCAGATAAAAAAAAATTCCGAACATATTTCGATCGCTTCGCCATAAAAATCACGAATTTCCTTTCCGCCAAAACGATTCCTCCACCCCGAGGAAGCCTCGAAGGCAACCGAAAAAGCATACAAACAAACGGAATTAACCAAACCCATTCGCGAAATATTAAACCCAACAATGCGAGCCGCAGTCGCAGTTCGCAAACGCGTCGGAACAAACGCACTTGTTATTCTTGCAACGAACACGAGAACGGCACCCTGGGCGTTCGCCGCGAATGCTGCGGCGCGCAAAAACTTAATTTTTTCTCTTCTCCCCCGACAATTCGAAAGCGCCACGAGCGAGGTATATTACGCTCGGAAAATGCGTCAAGTGTATCACGTCACTTAGGACATCTAGGTTGCCCATTAAAATTTATGAAGAGCCCCGTTCTCGTGTCTCATTTCTCCGGCTAATTCAAACTTTTTTCCAACTTGGCGATCCTGAAAAAGTTAGAGTTTTCCGCGACACGACCGCGAGCTTGCCCGGGGTGCACCGCGCACTCCGCGGGGAGCGAGAGGCGCGCCGAGCGTTGTTGGCTCTTGCGGGCTGCCGGGATGGCTTCGTACCGAGCACTCTCGGTGCTCTCTTAGGTGCGCACCGCACATCCCGGCCCGGGCGGTGCTATCCTCACCTCATTTTCTTTTTCGCCCGCGTGGAAGGGAGGGGGAGGATAAAAGAAAGAAGGCGAATCTCGCGAGGAGCGTAGACGCGGATGAGCCCACCCTGTTTAATTTGCGTAAACATATATGAGCACTTGGCCCGCGCTCGCGTTCACGGGGAGAAAAACAAAAAGTACCTACCGCGCGACCGCAGGAGAAGAAAACTTGAAAAAACATTTTCTCCGGCGAAGAAACCGTCGAGCCAGCCGAGGCGAGAAAAGTGCAAAGGAGCCGGGGGTAAAAAAAAATATGGATCTCCGCGCGCTCGCCCGCCGCGCGTACGCCGGAAGTCGTTGCGGGGGGTGCTGCCGCACTCGGTGAGTTACCAGTGCCTGCACTTTTCGCGTTTTGCGAGAGGTTTCACCTCCAACCACCACGGCGTACGTCAGGTACAAGCGCGCCTATGTTCTTACCTTGTGTGTATATAGCAACAAAACCACCGACAGAAAGAAGTACCTCCTTCTTTATATACATACGAGGCATTCCATACCAATTCGACTTGGGTCTGACCCTCGAACTCTCCGATTTCGTTCACGATTTTTTATATGATTCTTCTGTCTCATAATGGCAATCGGATTTTTTTTCTTCAGATTTTTAACACAATCATAATACAGAATTATTTGGAGCATTTCTTCAAATTTTTTTAGAACGTGTTTTCAAAAAATGATACCGTGCTCAAATTTGGTTGCGAAAATATGAAAAAAAAAAAAAAAAAAAAATTCTGACTACTATTTTGGGCCCAAAGAATCACTCAATACCCGTGAACCAAATCAATGAGATCGAGGTTCGTACCCAGGTCGAATTGGTATGGAATGCCTCATATACCCCCACACAGAAGACACATAGTCTCCACTCTCTCCCGTCGTATCGACAGGTCGAAACGGCGTTACGATCGATATCTCGGAAGACATTCGAGCCGAGGAACCGATACTCTCTTCCGGTCGCCGCGCTATAAGGTCCCGGCCTGTCCCGACTACGTATATCGCTCCTATGTTCTATACGCCATTCGACGGTACGTACAGTATGTATGGGTATAGCCGCTCGTCGCGAGTACAACGAGCGAGAGAGCGAGAAGCCGCCGGATGGTGGCGCAGGGTTGGTCTCGCCAATGGCAGGATAAGACGGGGTCGAAAAGGGACGGAGGAGGAGGTGGTGGGTGCGGGAGGTGGATGGAGGGGGGCGAGAGGAGGGGGAGGGGGGGGGGCAGAGGCACATAAACGAACCCATAAAGGGAGCGTAGCGGGAAGCCAGGAAATGTGTCACCTCCCGCGGAGATCCGCAAGGTTTGTCGTCCTGCAGGGACACTTGCGGCTTGGGGGCCCCCAGAACTTGCTCTATAAAACTATCGCCAACTCCCCCGTAGCGTGTGCGGAGCGGGCTACACAGAGTGCTACGTGGATAGCCGCGATAGCTGCCGGGCAAAGGAGACGGAGCACCGGAGCCTCGAGAGGCAGAGGGTGCGAGAGAGAGAGAGAGAGCGAGAACGAGATTGCGCACGTGGACAGGAACGAGAGAGAATGGACGAGCCCGAGTTGTATGGAGTACATACCTACATAGCAGCAGGAGCTCTGGAGTGCGCTGAGCTGCTCCGGCTGTGGTCGGACTGTACGGTCACCACTGGCTCGGCGATGGCCCCCCGTTCCGCCCGTCGCCGCCGCCGCCGACGCCGCCTCTGGTCCCGAATATGCTAACCCGTTTAAAAACATTACGGAAGTTCGACGAGCGTACGCGGACTTCCGGGGAAACCGACTCCTCTCGCTTATTCGAGCCTGTCGGAGCCCGGCGCCTCTATTATATATAGGCAAATCGAGTGTTTCTCGCCGCATCCCGAGCACATGCGGCGCGCAGCGCCCGGACCGAAACCGTTTTCGCGTTTCCCTAATGCAATCAACCGCAGGGACCTTTCTGTCTCTTTTTCGTCGCTCGCTTTCTCCCTCGGTGCGCGGGCTTTCTTGTTTTTTAGTTTGGCTGGGAGAGACTTGGAATTATTGGGCGATGCTGTTGCGGATTAGTGACGAGTGAACATGATTGCTGCGTTGGATATGCGACGCAAAAGTTGGGCTGGGTTGAGGGTTATGGCTGCGCGTCGGCGTGTTAAGAAAACTGATGGAGTTTTTTCCGCATCCTCTTCGACGTTTTCGACATTTTTTGTCGTGGGATTTTCCCCTAGAGTGAAAAAAGTTAATACTGTATCGGCAGAAGGAAGTAGACAATAGTTATAAAAGAATATGACGTTTAATCCGATCTGTAATCGATTTCGGTATTCGTCCGTATCATTCGCACGTGTCGTTTAGCCGAGATGTCAAACGAAACTGGCTTGTTGATTGGCGATCGTCGTGACGTTAGTTCGTTGTCAAGTGTCGCGCTCGGTCTAACCTAAACGAGAGAACCAAGTAACGACTCATTTAATGATTTGCAGCATTCGTTATAATATCTTTATGATTCTTTTAAGGCGTCGTAGCACCGAAAAGATTTGAAAAATGCCGGCTCAGTAATGGTAACGTGAATTAAAGCAGTGTGAAAATATAGTTACTTTGTGAAATACTGTTTAATAAAATCGCAGCTATCAAACTTGCTTGCAATTATTTTTTACTTTTATATAGATTCCGAAGAATTTGATTACCCCAGGGAAGGTGGCCGCTGGAAACCTTGTGGCTTTCACACGGTAAGCACAAAGTGCAAAGGAGTAACTGGCGTTCTCCCATTACGACGTTGACTGCCACTGCCGCGGAGCCCTTTTGCGCGCGGAAAATTGAACCCCCCGTCACTTGATTTCCCACAACGACGCCTTACACTTCGTTCGCGCGCTACGCGCGCCGAGCAAACGAGTTGTGCAATTTCGATTCTATCGTCGATTAAATTGACGTATCCAGAATTATTTGATATCCCCGCGGTATGCTTTAGGTGCCATCAATCAAAGTTACGCTGGGCTACGGGTTCCGACGTTGACGAAATAAATAACGTAGTCTCGTGAAAAATGTCTTGATCTTGACACGTGCGAAACGGTCGCATCATTAAGGCGAGACGTTTTATTTCTACGACCAACTTTGAGCTTCAAAATAATTAGCCGGGTTCTGAAATAAGACAATTTTGCCTCACGACGATGAGCAAGCAGTTTTTTTTTAAATCAATAATCATTTTTAAGTCAACCTCGAGCACGTTAGAAAATTATCAACAACGTGACCACAAAATTTGACAAACTTCCCATCCCGTTAGCAATGAATAAAATCAGCCGAATCTTTAACCTGCCGTTAACCATAAACCACCCTGCGTCCATCATGTCTCATCGTTGATTCAAAACGCCCACTCGCTATCGATTTTAACCCTCCGGTAGACACATTTGGTCAGCCTCCGGCCCCGAGGGCCGGGTGAAAAAAAAAACGAATACGAAACTGCGAGAGCGAACGAGGGACAGCGAGAGGATGTTGAACTGAAGTAAAAAGTACACCTAAGCAGAGGGGTTGGAGCTTGCGGCATACGTGACATGGAGGCCGTAACAGCAGTCCGTGCATTTTCATCGTTAGACATTTGTGAGATGCTAGCCGGACGTCTTGGCTGATACTATTAGCCCCTCGTCCGCTCGTACATTTTTAAGGCCTGGCCAGAGGGACCGTGGAAGCAGGTCCGGTGCGCCTATTCTGTGCGATCCGACGCGGCTATACAGAAGTCACCTCTGTCCGTCCCTCTCGTCCGTGGAAAGGTATCTCCCGAGGCTACCGCGTGACCCGAACCGAGGATTCCGCGCCGTCCACGTCGAGGAGCCGGGCTGGGATCTCCAAGGAGGACTCTAGCCGCCCCGACCCCCGAGGCGTCACCCGACCTCGCTCCAGAATAAACGAACGGTCTGGGCTCGCCATCCCCACTCTCCCGTTATTAACGTTGCGGTTACACTGAATTTATTCAAGTTACGGGCAACTTGGACAGATATATGCCAAAGTTGGGCCACTCGGCTCGCTCCCTCGCTCTCTCCGGTACCCCGGGCACGACACGACGGCCTCCTGGAAGTTGCATCGGTGCTTCTGCCAAGCGTGTTATCCGACTGTTCGGCAACATCACGTCGCTCCCGTTGCATGTATTATACACGAGAATCTTACGAAACGCCAGAGGAAACGACACGGGTACGCGACGTTATGTCGAGATAACGGAATATAGTCTCGAGAAGTTAAAAGACGAGGAATGTGAGGGAGGAACCCTCGATTTTTTATATACGGGAATATACAGGAACGATGGCGCGATGGCTCTGAAACGTTACGTCAAAAGTCGACATCTTGAAGACAAAATTTCGAGGAGCCGACTTCGACTGTGGGGATTTATCCCAGGATTAAATAAATGCTTCAAGGTACCACTACTACTTTTTGACGAAAAGCCGGATAAACCGATTCTGACGACAAAAAGCTGAAAGAAGCTATAGAAGTCAACTTTTTTCATAGAAAAACTTCGAAACCAGTGTTTTCCCGTCTCGAGAAGGATGACACAGCCGAAAAGTCGACATCCCGATGAAAAAAAAATTCGGATTTTGACGATTTTTCGATAGGAAGTCGAATCCACGGGTTCCGGAAAATCGTCGTTCCCTTGGAACTTCTGCCAAGCGTGTTATCGGCCTATCTGGGCGACATCACGTTGCTCCCGTTGCATGTATTATGAACGAGAATAATATATAAAACGCCAGAGGAAACGACACACGCCGCGCGCGGGTATATGCGATGCTGCGTCAAGATAAGGCAAAAGTCCGGAGAACTTAAAAGCCAAGGGGATGCGAAGGAGGAAAGAAAATATAGCATCGGCGCAGGGGTATAAAATAGACGCTACGTATGTATGAGACACGCGAGCGGGCGATCGGGCGGTCACTACATGCCTCGATGTATTTGTGGCTGCTTGTACAGGCGTTTCCTACAAGCGGGCAGGATATACACATAGCCGCGGCATCGAGGACCGGCGGAGCGAGCAGTGGCCAGTGAGCAGTCACGTATAGCGTCCGTTGAAATGATCGGGAGAGGAGTCCGCATTGACTAGAGGGATCGGAAGTTGGGAAAGGAATAGTGCATGAGGGAGCCCGAGCACGTAGGGTCAGTTTGCCAGGCAGGACATCCTGCACCATGAAGAATCTCCGGGAAATCTTGTGTGTGTCCAGCGCGCGGTGTCCGAGCGAGATGCTCCACTCGAAAACGCTTCGGCCGGTATATGTATCCCTTTCTCTTTCTCCAACTCTTTCGCCCGCCCGTCCGTTTTCCTCGTCTTATTCCCACTGCGCCGCGCACCGCTCGCCACTGGCTCACATGACCCTCCGCGCGTCCACCGTCTGAATACTGATCGGTATCTCGGGTATACACGGCTGCGAATCGCGAACACGAGACCGACGGAGAACGCCTCCGATCCGTGTCCCTTTGTAAAATCAGTAGCGACTCTTCCAGCCATTTTCCGAGGCCGGGGCTCGCTCACTCTCGCTGTTTCTCTTTCTTTCTCTCTCTCTCTCTTTCTATCTCTGTCCCTCTCTCGGCTTTCCACCAGTTACTCGTTCCACTTCGACTCGTCGCACCCTTAAATTTTACGGCAGATCAAAGTACACGTTCGCCCTCGAAATAAGGCTATGCTTTTTTTCGCCCTCCTATCCACCCAGCGGCACTGCTGCTCCGAGTGTGTTGCGAAGTGTTCGTTATCCTCAGCGTTGAAGTGCCTTTTTGCACGCTTAATGTCGTGTTAAAGGGAAAAAACGTCTGTGGCCGAAATATGTTTACTTTTATGTTTTCGACGAAAAGGTGTTATAATTTAAATATAGGTAAAAGTGTCAGAATCGAGATGAAATTTTTTTAGATGAAATTTTGTACCCTGGTGAGGTACCAACTATTTTTATTACTGTGATTTTTTACAAAAACTATCCGCATACAGATTTTACAGCAATTGTTTATTTTATAAATATAGTTCGACGTATTTTTTGTCAGAGTTTGATAAATCTGGCTTCCGGTCGAAAATTTTATGTTTATGTTTACACATTTTTTATCCTGCGAATAATCCCCTAAGGGCAGGCTCATACAGGAAATGTATATGAATTTTACACAAGTCGACAGAGGGAGTACAGAGAGTAGTAAATTAAGTAGTAGATGCAAAGGAAAACAGAACAGTGCAGGTATGATGTAGATACAGCGGTTGGTAAACTAAAAACTTCTAAGAACAAACTCTCGACATGTTTTTGTTCAAATTATGGTCTTTTGACCGATATAATTTCTTACAATTTCGACTAAGAATAGTCGAAATTATGAAATCGCACATTGCTTCCTCTTTCAATTTCAATTTTCGCAAATCTTCCTCTATACGAAAGCCACAATTAATAGATAAGCTTCCTCATTGAGATGGCTCTGCGAAAACAAATTAAGGATAACGCATTGTGCAAAATTCTACTTTGCAACTTTTACAACTTCGATCAATTTCGGACTGTGTTTTTTTATTTTTTTATTTATAGACATGGGATTTTTTTATTCAATATTTTTACTATGTAATCCTGGATAATTCAAGAAAATGTTCGTATTCCTTCCTGTAGGGCGAGTGACCCCTTTCGTAAAGGTACGGAACGCATGCTTCATAAACACTTGAATTTGCAGTGTATCCTTCGATGCAGGTCTTTTTATCCACGTCCGAGACTGGCACTCTACAAGATCAGAATCGATTGAAGATTGGAAACGAACGTCTCTATCTCGAAGGAGTCACCGTGTATATCGAGAGCAATTGCTTTCTTGCAACGTGAAGCTTTACGAGAAACAAAAGTACGCCCAGGATTTTATTTTCGCTGGTATCTCGAATTCTGCATAAAACATGGATATTTTAGTTGAATAAAATAAATCTCGAAGGAGCGGAATTACGGCTACTGAGAGGATTCGCGGCACTCGCAGGTAGACACATTCGCCAGACTTTGGGTAACGCAATTTTCCCGTCGAGTCTCGCGCTTGGCCGGGGCGGCGACGATTCACAGAAGATTTTTACTTGTAGTAGATTTTCCGAGGGTCAACTCTCAACTGTCTTGCGCTCCGCCTTCTACTTTCCTCGTGGCTCGAAGCTGCTACAAATTACATTTCATTTCTCTTCATTTGTGATGGTAACTTCGTGAGCTTAACTTCACTACGTTGTTCCCTGGCAGAAGCAGCGTCGCGGTGGCTATATGTGTTGCTGAGCTGGCGCGTAACTTTTGAACTGTGAGCCGCGCGCGGCGCCGCAGAGCAGAGGATACCAAGTCGTTAGATAAGGTGAAGTAACTTATAGCGCAGGACCCGAGGAGCCCCGCTGCTCGACGTCGATAAAATATTATCTTTAACCATCTCTGGCTCGCTCCTCGCGCAGTGTGGATAGCCTCAGCGCCCGAGTTTGCGACCTGGACTTCCCAATCGCGTTCGCCTAGTTTCCTCATTTCCTCATCTCTGACAGGACACTTGATTATCGGGACAGATAAACTTTTACACAATGGTTCCTCTTGTCTGCGATTCCTTCGAGAGGTGTCTTTGTCGGTCGACTCTGATTGCTCTCAGAATGAGAAAATGCTTAACGAAGCGATCGATCCCAGTGAATGCCGCAATCAGGGATGCTGAAGGTGAACTGCAAGTAACGTTCAAACTGCATTTCAAAGAGAAAACAAGTATTTCAATGATTAAAACAATTGTGATGTATAAAAATATCGAAGATTGTTAAAGATTCTCTATATGTACTTGCATTAATTGCCTTTATTTACTGTACACGTCATCTTATGGGCTTGCACGAAAAACCGCAACGATTCGAAGGACGATTACATGTAACCCAGGGCTATGAAATGCCCGTGTGGACCCCGGACGACTTAGCACTGGCGACCCCATCGACTAGAATATTCCTCGCGTGACACATTGAAGAAGTTCATCTTCTCTTCTGTCTCCCGTGAAGCCGCTACCCCTGAAGTACTCTAGGAGCTGGCACTTTATGACCGTTAAGTGGTCTGCCGAGGTCGCTTTGAATTCGTGACGTCGTGTGTATATAGACGTTAGGTGCGGTGCTCCGGTCCGGCGCGGTTTGTTCGCAACGGTGGCATATAAAGCAGGTGAAAATTCTCGGCGCGCTGGAACCCAACCAAACTGCGTGACTATCTGTTGATATTAAAGACACGAGCGGCTCAGCCTCCCGGAGTCCGCTCCAAGAGTCGCTCCCCAGAGTGACGTAAAAGAGAAATTATACAAACTGAAAGGTGGACGGTTCGTACCCGCTGCACCCGGGGGTCGGAGCTACGAGCGACGTGGTTGTTATATGGTATCGACTCCAGAGCAGGACCCACCGTTTTATTCAACGCTTCGGCGAGACGGGAACCAGAGTGTGGATACCGAATTTACCGACTGAACCATATTTCACGTGAAGACCTCAGGATACACGCAGGGATCGGAATGATTTGTTTTACATTTCGATTGGCAACCAAATACACACTTTTCAATGGGCTTATTTCCCACGCGAAAAAATAGCATGTGTTATTCACACATCCAAGTGAATTCGCCCTTAATTGTTCCTTGTGAAAATTCGTGCAACGAGCAATAACTCAGACACTGAAATGACAAAATTCCGTATCGGCGTTTGAACTAACCGACTGTCAATATCATCTGCGAGAGATGATCCATTGGTCACGACACCTCGCCATGTTTCGCAAACATCACGCTCTTTAACCCCATGTAACGTTGTCGTGAGGGATGTTTTCACAGGAAACAAAAAATGTTGACTGATAGGTTTAATTAAAAGTGCGGGGCCCCGCCTACGAACTCAGCTGGTGGATACGAAGGGGCAGGTCGCAGTTGGCCGCATCGAGGCACGGCCAGACCTCCCGTGCAGTGTCCAAAGCCCCCCCCCCCCCTTCCCACCTCCAGCCTGGTCCCCCTTTACTAGCGTGGTTTCAGTACTGATTCCTCAAACCGAGGTCACGCGCGTGTCCGCGCTGCTAACGACGAGATTCCTTTGAGACTCACATATCAAAGGGCCGAGTTTAAATTACCCTCGTTCCAGCGGCAGCGGTGGCCGGAGCTATATTGGGCATCGAGCGATTTCGAACTTTATTCTCATGTAACACTCTATAGGTATGCGAGCTGCGTTAAAAGGGGTTTCGGCGATTTGTGTGTGCACGCGTTCGCGTGTGCAGTGCGCCCTTGGGACTCATCGAACGATAATCAAAATTATCGTTGTTTAGAGAGGCGCCGAGCGTCATATGAAACTCGAGCGTTTCTGTCGGGCTCGCGATTATCGCGGCTGTGTCACCGGGGCTGACTCACCGAGGGCAGATTTATACGGATAGAGAGACAACGCGTGCGAGGGGGGGGGGAGGAGGCGGAGGGGGCCACGTTACGAGGCGACGGAGCCGCGAGCGCGAAGCACAAGCCAGAAGCAGCAAATTATAGGAGGCGGGTCGCGGGGGTCTCCTAACTTTCCGACACTTTGTCACTTCGCGTTCTCACACCACCTTCCACCTTGGTACCACGGCGGTGCGGCGGCGACGGCGGCGGCGGCGGCTGAGTAACGATCCGGTAACTCTTGATGGATGAGCGGTAAATACCTACACACAACCCGGGGCCGGATTGCCGATAGATTTTTAATGCAAATTATCCAGCCCACACCCGACTGCTTACGATATTACTTTTCGAACTGTGCAAACTCCGGCAGCCCCCCCAGGTCCTGATCTCGACGTGAGAAACCTCTGCGCGCAGACACTGCGTGCACCGGTGGAAGCTGACAGATTCCCCGGTTTCTGCATACTGCATATTGCCGCGCATAATCAATTTGGCCCGAGGTAACACACGACAAGCTGCGGTAGTTAGCATTGGTGACTATTAATTTTCTCATCTCTGATGGGTCTTTGATTATCCAAACAGATCGTGGTCTTTTTTAGACGGTTTTTTTTATTTACTTAAGGGGTTGTTACACCCGGACCCGAACCCCTTGTGTCAAATTTGACGCAAGAGAAAAAGTTTCTAGGCTTGAGTTTCGCCCCAGTCCTCATTTCCGTCCACGACCAATCGCAGTGCAGCGAAAACATGATGGCTGCTTGACTCGCCAACATAATGCCAACAAAACGCGTTAAGAGATATTTCAATCTTTTTCATTCTTTAATCATTTTGCTCAGAATGTTTAAAATGCTCCAAAATGTCGAGAAAACTGATTTGTACGAAATGTCTGTATAACAAATTTGGTCACTTGAATCAAATTGGACCTTTAAGTTGCTTATCCTGCTTAGTAATTCCGATTGAACCTGATAGAATCCGGGCAAGGCGACAAAATTACAACAATAAGTTTCGATCGGATTTTTGTCCATTTCATTGCTTCGAAGCGAATCTTTCAACCTGGGTTGATCAATCCTCATTTCTCTATGTGCACAATGGACAAACTCCAACCGTCTCGATGTCATTGAGGGAAAGGTCTGATCGTGATTCTGTGCACAGGTGGAAACCGACAGGTTCGAGTTTCCGCGATTATTACATATTTCACTGCGCAATCAATTTGGCCCGAGGTACCTAGACGATAAGTTGCCGTGGTATTAGTCGCTTAGTTTTGAACAAGATAGCGGAGGAGCGGAGCTCTGCACCGAACTCGTGGGCTTGGCATAATTCCCTGCGCAGGAGCTGTTAAACGTCGAGACGTACCGCAGCAGTTTCCTCGCGGCATAATATAACGGAATGTTCGTGCAATTAACACGCGAACGGATAGTAACTGGACGCATTATCTGAGATAAGCCTGCGCGAAGCGCGCGTCGTCGGTAATGTACCGACAAAGTCGCGCGGGCTCTTTCCGACTCGCCCTGTCTCGCGATGAAACAAGAAACGAGCGCGAAACTCTCGCCAAACTCTCGAGATCTTCACGAGCGCGGCCGCCATGTCCTCCGGATACAACCGTTACAAAGTAGAAGGCTTATCTTATCTACCCCTCGCTTACTTGTCACCTTCCACTCTCTTCCAGCGTTCTTGTGCTTTATACCGTGAAAGCTCAACTTTCCACGGTGGCTACGCGACGATTCTTCACCGGAAAGATCGTCGTCACGATTGTTCGCAGACAAACCCACCAAAAGCCCCGTCACTCTCTTCATGTTTCATCAAACGTATAAACCGGCGATGCATCAACCGACGCTAAATTACTCACCGAAGAGAGCTTCGCATTTACTTGCTCGAAATAGATCCCAACGTATTTCACAATCGTCGACACGTCGGGACTGCACCGCCTCTTCGAGCTATGGGATAATCGTCATCTTTCTTAGCATTTCTTTTCGCAAGATGTTTAAAAACGGGTTATTTTTGTTGGTCCGTATTAACAAAAGCTTTTTGATCTGTAACCACACGAAGGATTGAACGACATTTTAATAGTCGATGGTCGATACTGGAATGTTTGTAAATATGAAAAAAAGGCTTTACGGAAAGTAGTCAGATTCTTTACCAAGCTTTGTACATCTATTCGATGCGTTGAAAACGATAGATAAAACGATATCCTGATCTCCACTTGACCTATGTGTGCGCGCTTTGAACGTTTTATTTGTCGTTGAACATCCAACAGGAGTTTGGAGGATGCGGGAGCAAATCGTTAAAAGCTCCGAGATCGGAATGGGCTTTTCCGGAGCTCAGGGACGATTTATGCTTTCCGTGATAAGCTACGGTTGGTTCTCAGCGGAAGTGATCCCGTTTGACACGTCCTCGGGAGGTACATTTTTTATAGATAAGGAGAACTCGAAAGGAGCCACAGCTACTTCATAATTTTCACTTGCGACGATATACGAGTTGTACTATATTTGCGTGACAAGACATTGATTTAATTTCGATGAGAAAAAGCTTTTCGCCCGTTTTTCCTTGACGAAAAGCTCTGTCGCGTCTTTCACATCCTGCATCTGCTTCGCGTTTAATCAAATTCTATTTTCTCTCGGAAGTCGGACTCCGTAATACTCAACCGAACGAGAATCAACACAAGTGACATTTGGAGCGAAAGGATCGAATTTATTGCAATTTAAAAGAAGGTTTGTAGAATTTAAGGTACTTTTTACAGCTAATAACAAATTCTTCATTTCCCGGCAATACTTCTTACTCTTCACAGGAATTCAATAAATATTTGAAAGCCATGTTTTGCTTATTATTTTCTTATGTATTAGCTTCTTGTGTCTGATGTATATTGCAGCGTTTGCAATATCACGTTGAGTGATGAATTCAATTCCATGGCTGCTCCACTTCGTAAAATATGCGTTGAGAAATCGCAACTCAATTTGCGATGCATCGAGGCTTGCATTTTATCCGCGATTATGTGTCAAGCTTTATGCGGTGCCTCGGGAGCCGGGAGCAGGAGCTCGGCGGTATTTCTGATCAAAAGATGTTGAGGGACGTATAAATCCAACGAAAATTGCGTGCGCCTGTTAAAGTGAGCGAGAGAGAAAGCGACCGAGGCATCAATAAATTGCGCGACCACAAGCAGCAAGAGCAGTAAAGCAGCCTCTCGGAAAAACCGTTTAATTCCAACCACGTATATTTCCCACGGGATTTCCCGATACTTTGTTCCCTGCTTGAGAATCGATTGAATCATCGTCGGGAGCTCCTCGGAGATAAATACGCTTGCAGATTTCAAGTGACTTACCGTGAAAGTAAAATGTCACTTTATTCGAATTTATGAAAAATCGAGTTATTCTAATAATCGCTAATTAATTTGTCACGTGGATTAAACCGTTATCGGTTAATTATGGAGGTGCACCTTTAGGGTCGGAATGATTCTCCAGGCGATCTACGAGCCAGCTCGGATATTCGACAATTAGGGGAATCAACGTGGGGTGAAGCGCAATATCAGCGTAGAGATCAAACGATGTCGATGTGTGATATTACAAGTTAATTGTGTTCAGTTATGTCTGAGAATATGTATGTTAAAATAATGACGTACTTTGAGGCTAATAATTAAACGTTAATAATTAATCTAAATTCATCGAAATACATACATCTCTTATTTAACTATGTATTTGATTTTATTAAAGGGTAAAAATAATGTATCATTTGCAACTGTTCAGCAGAATGTCCTCTTCTTAATTCTTATAAAATGTATTCTCCACTATAGTTCCCCAGGACTATAAATGATATACATAATTTTTGGAGTCGATATCCCACAACGAACTCCATCATTTGACAGAGAAAGTAAATCACAACCAAAAAAATATAATTATAGGAAAACAGTTTTCCGTGTTAAGGTCACAAAAAACATCCGCTATCTTATTGTCTTTCGATATCAAAAAGGTCGAAAGTAATTGGAACGGGAAATGACGCAATTCACCTTACATTACTGTTTCGTAAATTAATTATCTCTAATACAGCAAAAAAACGCCGTGGCTCACTGGCTCATTGTTGCCCACTCTCGCTTACACTAATATATAGGCTACGGTGAAAGGACGCGTTCGAAAAAAGAGGGCCAATGGTAGATTAAAGTTGATGCTTATTGTCGAGAGGGAGGAAAAAGCCCGATTGAATCGCAGAGTAGGGTAGGAGGGTTGATTGAATTTTTTTGCGGAGAGAAATCGTATGTTTTTGTTCGCTAGTTCAAGTGGTGGAGGAAGGCGAGAGTGAGGAAGGCGGGTGGCGGAGCTCTTCTCGTGCTGCCAGTTAAAGTGGGTCGTTTCACGATGCGGAAGGCTACTTAGCGACGAGTGATCCTTGAGAAGAGAGGGAGAGGGAAAACATTGTTAATTTCCCTTGCAGATTCGAGTATCTCTCTCTCTCTCTCTCTCTCTCTCTCTCTCTCTCTCTCTCTCTCTCTCTCTCTCTCTCTCTCTCTCTCTCCCCCCACACCCCTCTCTCGCCTCCTTCAACCCTGTTTTTTAGCCCTTCTCGTCATGCAACTGCTCGTTTCAGAAGCCTGATTAAATTAACGTCACCCCGTAACTGTCGAGGGAGTCGCGCCCGCGATTGACTCAGACAACGATGAATCACATTGAAATGCTTCGCGATATGTGCGGTCGGTATTTTTGGCGCCATCTCGAATACGAATATAGCTGATCTTCTGTATTGAAACGTAGTGCTTGATAATACCAAATTATCATATACACAAAATCGTGTTTGCTATAATTAGCTGACCCACAGAACTGTAATAACTTCAATAGACTTTTACACCGTGGTACAATTATTATTAACCGAACTGCAAAAATATAATTAACCGTCCACCCTTACCCACCCTTTTCCGGCGTCCTGGCGCTTGCACATGTGAACACCGCAGGGTCGGAAACCCAGTTGAGGCAAACTAATAATTAAATATTTATGTGTGTTTACAACGTTTCAGTAATGTCGTTGTAATTGAACGCCGATAGTGTTGCGTCCGCAGGTTGCCTGAAAAACATGAAAGTCACTTGCGTCAGGTTAAAAGCGGTGACAAAAGCAAACGCGTAGGGGTAGACATTTCATTAATATGCATATATTTTGCAGGCGGTGTGCGCGGAGTAGTCCATGTGTTGGAGAGTGTTTACACAGTCACCGAGTCAAACAGCGATTAATCAAACTGAAAAACTGAAAAATTGTTATTTTGTTTGTTTTACGAGCGATCGTCAGAGGCAGAGTTCACTTATGAAAATGCAATATTCTAAATAGCTGTTTATACGTCCGCAGGTGGTAATTATTATTATCAACTGACCTACTAAAATATAATTAAAGCGAACCCCAACTTTAGCGCAATAACTAAATGTTAATTTGTTTTGCCAACATTTCATTAGAGTTTCAGTGTAATTAAGCTTCTGCTGCGGTCTCATACATTGTATGGAAAACATAAAACTCCCTCGCGTCACGCTATATACCCGCCGACAAACAGTGCGGAGCATTTTTGGCAGTCATTTCATTTTAATGCAGTATTACGCAGTCGGTGCACAGAGCGCAGAGTTGCTGACGTCTTTTGAAGCATTTATATAACGTCGCCGAATCGCGTGCGCGCACGCTTGGATTATATGTGGAAATGTAATATTTCACGATATCAGAACGTCATATATGCGCAGAATCGTGTTTGCTATAATTAACTGACCCACAGAAATATGATTGTTTCACGCGACTTTCGGTCCGTCGAGCAATTAAATATTAATGTCACCCCGAGACCGTCGAGGGAGAATTTCCTGATTGAATCAGGCGCCGTTTAATCAAACGGAAAAACTATGCCGACCCTTCGAATATATTTTTTGTCGTCAAACTGCGCAGCAAAGTTAGCATGTATACGAATTCAAATTTATACAAAATATTCTATTATCATATAAAACAGAACTCGTATTATTGTATTTTATATAACTTACGAGTAACTATAAATAAATATAAATAACTGCAAATAAGTCACTATTTCGGCGATGTTTAGACGCAAATTTGGTTCGCCAACATTTAATTAGAGCCGCGGTGTAATTAAATTCCAATTGTGATCTCATAGTTCACGTGAAAAACATGAATGTCACTCGCGCGTCACGCTGTACCCGCCGCCCGACAGAGACGGGGAAGAGGGAAGAGGGGGGGGGGGGGGAGGTTCGTCGCGTGTAGCGTATATTTTTGGCAGAGATTTCATTTTAATGCATATTTCGCAGGCTCTGCATGGAACGCGGAGTTGCCGTGGTAACAGACTCTGCCAAAGGGGAAACGCTGTATCATCGTGCGAATATATTTCCCCCCCAATCATCGTGCCTATACGGTGAAGGGGGTGGACGGCGGCGTTATACCTACGCGCGGGCGAGACATACGCACGAGCGAGCTTATATATCCGACGCGGCAGCGGCGAATGTACAAGTTCGGCGGGCGAGCGCGCAGACTAGGTGCTAATGCGTTCGGGGATTGTCTGGATGCCCCTGATGATCACTTTATATTAGGCAAGGGGAATCTGCATGACAATGGGCCCGGACCATTGTGCGGTAAACGCGCGCTTTGCACCCCCCGCGCGCACCAAACCCCGCGCGTCTGTCTTCATTCGCATCCCGGCGTTTTGCCACCCCCGCTCGACCATCAAACCATCCGACACCCCCGCACCTAACGCAACGTCTGGCTGGTTAATAAGACAGATTAACTGGGGAAAATGTTGAAAACTGTGGAAATGGATATATAGAACCTGACGTTACCGTGAGTTTGACAATAAAAATTAATTATCTTCATTTATTATATTTACGGCAATTTATTCGGGATAAACGACTTTCTTAGCATTTATTTTAGCTAGCAAATTTATTTGGTGATTTTGTATGGTGGCTGTAGACGCATTTGCTGTTGCTGCATAAGCAGCGAACTATTGGTAGCCTACGAACGCTTCGATTAGTGCGGCAATTAGATGTCTTCGGGCACGTATGGGACATTAAATTGGCTTGCTAATTGTTGTTTGGTAATTAGTCGATTAGTGCTGTTAAGTGGCTTATTCGAGGTTATACGTTGCGTCGAGGAAGTCGAAATCGAGGTCACAGTCATAGCCCATTCGTATAGAAAAAATGTAAGAGCAATTGGCGAATTGAATTGAATAAATTTGTTCATTTCATCGCAAAAGTCTTACCAATTGAAAAACACCAGAAACCCTACACACAAAGAACAACATAAAAATCAATCGCACCTGTTTCACGTTTGTCGGTTGACCCAAGTTGGTTAAATCTCATCGAGACGTGTCGTTTGCTGTCACGGCAGTTCCATTCGCGTACTTACGTGGAAAATTCTCTGAACAGTTGGCGGACAATGACGCAAATCCGCAAAGGGTTCGTCCCCCTCGTCCCAGCCACTCTGCCGCGTCCGCGATAACGTCAGAAACAACGAGAAAACGATCAGCGACGGCGGCAAAACGACGAAGATTTTATAGCCCGAAGGATATTCGGAGACGTCAATCTGGAAGTCTTTTGACATTCTCTCGAAAACAAAAAAGCCAACAACACGACGAGGGCAGGAGGCGGGGAGGACGGCCACGACGCTGAAGACCGTAGATTTTCTATAGACCCTCCGCAGCTTCGATGCGTCGGTCCACCGTGGAGAGATCCAACTTTGCTGCAGCTTACTTGTGTGGAAAATTGTTTGTTCTCTTCGCGGAACGGGCTCCTCTCTCGTCGTCGTCGACGTCGTCGTCCCCGTCGTGAACTCTTTCGCGGGAACGACACGAAAGCGCACGGATGTGACCCGGTTGCTGCCGCCACCACCACCGCCGCCGCCGTTGCTGCTGCTGCTGCTGGCGCTCGGTTCTCGTTCGACTTCCGGAGAAACTCTCATTAGAGCTTCGGAACGTACACAGCGGCGCGGGTGGCGGCACCAACGGCGGTACTCGGGGGGTTCTTTCTGCAATCCCGAGCACCGAGCGAACGTCCGTTTTCTCTCTCTCGTCGGTAGCTTTTGCGCACCGCGCGCACGCTCGCGACGCTATATTCACTCGCGGAGGCAGCGACAGAGGGCGCTCACGCTTTGTCGCGTAACGACAGCGCCCACCGGCTGCTGCTGGGCCAAAGGCGCGCGATTATTGTCGCGACTCGTCGTTGTCACAATAACCAGAGCCTCGCTGTCTGGTGCAGCCGTATTCCCACGGCCCTGTATACACATTCCGTCCACTAATATACCGCACTCTTTTATACCACCGCGGAATATAGAACGGACGCGGGTATAGCGAACGACCGCTCGCCCCGTCCCTATTCCGCTCGGCTCTGCGTCTGCAGCTCCTTCTCGCTCGCTCTACGTCCGCATCCCCCTCGCGATATAGTCCCGCTGACACACCATCCGTATCCTTTCTCCGAGAAACATTTGTTCTCGTAAGCATCAAGACCACGCGAGGAAGGCCCTTCGTGATGTGCCGTACACACCATCCAGCCTCTACTCCACCCTCCACCTCCCCCCGCCCCGCCATCCTCCCTGTGCCGTCTCTCCGTCTATCCGTCCCTTCAACCCCCTCGCCGCCACCCGCACCGCCGTCGTAACAGATGTCCGAGAGTAAGACAAGTTACCGATCTCGCACGGCAAACAATCCACCCATCTCCCATTTCGTGACAGCTTCTCACTCGGTGGATCCTGGTGTGCCTCGGACCCCGCGTCCGTGCAGTCGTGCGACGAGGGAAATAATTGTTTCGCGAGTGTTTTTGAGAGTTTGTGTAATTTCGTTGATTTGACACGATTTTTGGGGTTTTTTGTGTAGAAATATTTTTTTAACGATAGATGACAAAGTTTCGAGGCATATTTTATTAAAATAGGACCAGGAATGACTTTGCTCGGTTGTTGCAGGTGAATTACTTTAATTCGTCGTGTCGAAATTGAAGAATAAATGTATGCACGTTCGAATTGTATTTTTTCGTGTTAAGTGATGTTTTTTGGATGCGATGTCGATGGATTCGGTGCATTAAGACGACCAATTGAAAATCTATTGATAAAAACCATTGCTGATTTAAGGTGGATGTTGCAGTCACAGCAGCCTCGAACCTGCAATCGTAAATTGTGTTATCTTAATGCCAAAGCGAAAATTGCCGATTACAAAATGTACATGGCCAATGACTGAGACGTCCACTTCACAGAAACTACGGAAAGTTGCGATTGGTACCTCAACCTACAAAGTTTTAAAAGTGTTTTACAATATCCAAGGGCGACGGCGCCTTCCCACAAACTCAGCTCATAAAATCTTAAATTCTCTTTACACAGTGCAAGCCATTAATTCTTGAAAGGTCGTAGAAATTGTAAGAAATCCGTCGTTCCCAGTCTCAAAAGCCGCGCGTTATTTCAAGTGCGTTGAAAACCCCCATGACTTTCGCGAAGCCGGCAATTTCAGCTCACAATTCGGGCGCTCGGGACTTTCATAGTCAGTACAACGCGAACTCGCGGGCTCCGCTTCCGCGCGTAACCCGCCCGAGAACTTTTAAATATGCCGTCCCCGCTGTCACGACTAATTATTTTCTCTCGCAGATGCCCCGAGCTCGACTCGCTCGGGGTTCGTCCTTCGCCGCGCGCGGAGCATATTAACGCGCAGCGACAAACTATGCGCGATATGCATGAAAAAACTGCGAGAAAACTTATAGGGCGCGACGCCCTCTCGCCGCCGTCGAGCCGAAGGCGCTGTCCCACGCCCCGCGCGAAACGCGGCTCGGGAATGCTCGGTGAAGAAAAATTTTCAAGGAAAAAGCACAAGAAAGACAGGACAAAAAGGTCGACGCGGCGCGACGCATCCGCGCGCGCGCTCGCGAAATTCGCGCGTCACGCGAAGGAGGAGAGACTCGAGCGCGAAAGAATATCCCAAGGTGCACGAGGCACGCGAATATCCCCATACGCGAGTGGGTCTCTGTCTCTGCGGCGTTCGCGCTCGCGCGCCCCGTGTTCCCCGGATACCGGAGCCGCGCGCGCGGTGTCGGGTAAATAATGAAACTTTGCATCAGCACAGAGGAGGAGAGACAGAGTCGACCGGGTGTGTTTTCATTGCGTGAAGTGGAGCTGTCTAGACGCATTCACGACCACCAGGAGCCCCGACACTTTTGTGAGCGTCCGCGCGCGCGGGAGAACGCGAGCGGCCGCGGTCTTCTCTCTTCTCCGCTTTTGCCGCGCGCGCGTACCGCAATTCCATCCGCTATTTCCAAAGCTCGCGCGCCGCGCGCGCTCCTCGCCTCCCGGGCATCGTATTTTATTTTGCCACCTTATTTTTCTTCTTCGTTTTTATTTGTTCCGCTCGCTTCGCGCGTTTTTCGTCTTTCTTCTTTTTTCCCCCTTCTCCTCCTCCTCCTCCTCGCTCCTTTTTTCAACACATCCACCGCGCGTACCAGACATCGCCGACGCGTTCCTTGAAAAGCAGATCTTTTACTTCCTCGCGTAACCGCGGATGCATATACGCGGCATCAAGCGTCAACGGCTTCGAACGGAATGCACGCCGGGCTCTCTCGCACGTCGTATATACACGCGCCCGCGGATGGTATTATGCATATCGGAAAAGCATCCGACGATGTTTGAAGCCCCCTTTTTTCCACGCGAGCCCAACCACGTATTTCCGCTTTGCTCTCGAGCCGCTACGCGCCCGCCGCTCTCCTCGCTACCCCCCTTCGCCGCAACGCTCAAATAATTTGACGCGCGTCGGAAATGCCACGAAGAAATTCAGCCTTTTCAAGGAAAAATGTGTAGCGCCAAAAGCAGTGGTTGCCTTTGGGCGGTGAATTAAATTCCGCATCTGTAATTATAATGAAGGTGTACGCGTCGCCACAGTACATTACAGTGGGATTGGGAAAAGTAATTAAGTAACGTGTTATCGCCAGACTGTGCGGGAATGCGGATCGGCGAGGATTACGGGGGGAGGGGGGAAGGGTGAAACGAATGCGCGTTGAGGGGCTGCGAAAAATAAGTTAGCACCGAGTGCGACGCGTTGACGTCGAGCAAAAGTGAAAAGGGACGTCGTGTGGCTCGAACGCGACTCGTGGCTAATATGTTTTTTTCTTGTTCGGTCGCGAAAACCGCGAAACGAGGAGCGAACGTTGGATTGAAATATGCTTTCGATAACCGATAAAATACTCTCACGACAGAAATAACAGATGGAAAAAGCTTTTCAAACAGCCGGTATAATACGACGTGTAGCCGTGGCGGAAGGCATTGAGTCGACTCTGACCGGGCAACTCGCTCGCGTCTCTCGCGCCGCCTCCTGAGTGGAAGCGCGTGCAGCGCGCACTCGGTGAATAGGAGCAATGAGGTGAGGCCGCCCGAGCGGCGCCGCGGGAGGAAGGCTGAGAGGAACCTCGCGTCGAAGCCCTTTCAAAGCCTTTAAGAATCCTGCGAACAAGACTTAGGTAATGTGATTTGCGGAATGGACTTTCGAGTTCATAGGCACTCCCGGAAAATCCCCATGAGCCCGCGGCTGTGTAAGCCCAAGAGCCTTTGTCGTATATACCGCCTCGTGTCTATATGCGCCACTCGTGGCCGGGCACAAAAACTTATCCCGGCTGAATCATTTTCGGCGGATAAATGATACGTACAATACGGCTTAAGTGGACGAGCATAAAAGACCCCGTGACAGACGAGTTTAACGATTATGATTTATCGGTTGCGTTTTGTATTATAGACCTTTTAGCTCATTTATTGGTAGTTCGATTCGAACAGATAATCAATCGGTTATTTGCTGAAATTTTGATTTCCCCGTTGAACGTCAGCGCAAAATATATTTTCTCAGCTTGAACGCCAGTTGGTTTTCGAAAGAACAAGACGGCTGAAGGAACCAACAATTTTGGTGCGGGTTCAAACAATCGCAGTTTTTTTCTCAGTCATTTCTCACTAAGAAAATGCATTGATTGGAGTATCCGCGTTTCTACTGTCCAGATATTTTCCCGCAGTAATAAAGATATTTATGGTTATCACAGCAAAGAAGCAGTAGAATGACCACCATTCTACATTAGAACCAACCACTTCTACATCTGAACTAACCTCGCGGCGCAACATTTTTTCAATCAACACGAAAACGTCATAATACGAACTTGATCAATCTTCAGTTTCCGTTCGTTTTTTAAAAGTATAAATAATCACAATCATTTACATTTGTCATTCCTGTACATATCCTTTCAAACACTTCCCAC
The DNA here is from genome assembly GCA_963932165.1 of Pimpla rufipes. Taxonomy (NCBI): domain Eukaryota; kingdom Metazoa; phylum Arthropoda; class Insecta; order Hymenoptera; family Ichneumonidae; genus Pimpla; species Pimpla rufipes. The sequence goes on from OZ010635.1 coordinate 14,374,701, forward strand.
TCTCTCGCAACAAATCCATGACGAAAAAAAAAACCCAAAGAAATATATTCCCGCTGCAAAAAGCATTTGCCGTATGAAAGAGCAGATGAGATAAAAGTCGTGAAGATCACTGGACATTCCGAGTCGTTGTGGGGGCGCGCGCAGCAAGACGGTCGACGGAAGAGTATGAAAGGGACAGAGAACAGGTGTCGCTTTTGCGAAAGGTACAGCGCCCCTTATTCGCACCCACATATATCTGTATATTCCTTGGAAGTTGAATCCCCACGAGGAAGAAAGATGAATCGCGTAAAACCGATGAAGCCGAGCGAGGACAATGCGCGAGAGTTCTCTCCGCTGGCTCTGTGATGCTCGGCCAAAAGATAAAGAAGCTACGTAAGTAAAAAGACGCGCCAGGGGCCTAGCGAGGAGGAGGAGAGCCCCGACGATGCTCTCTCGCGCAGAGAGCGTCTTCAGTGTTGCGGCTACGGAACGAGGGTTGCGCGAGGGTCGGACGCAGGGGGTGGCGGCGGCGTTTCTCGTCGCTCGTGGCCGGGTATATTGCGCACCGAGGCAAACAAAAACCAGACCGCTTCTCCGCGCAAAGTCCTTCCGCAGCATCGCGATGCGCGCGGCACACGAGAGCGGCGGCAGCGCCGGGAGAAGATGAGCGGGCGCGGCGCGAGCCGCGCTATCTCCGCCCGCGAAACACATAAACTTGGGGAACAGAAGGCAAGAAAGTTAATTCAGTGGAAAATACTCGACGGATAAAGGTCTCGCTTCGCCTGGGTTTGTGGTGCAGGCCGAACGCTCGGGTGGCGCGCAACTCGCCCGCGCTGCCACACAAATACTGCACTCGCGGTGTGTTGCGGCGCTGCACCAGCCTCGCGAATGCCTCGCATACACAATATTAAGCGGTATGTGCGTGCGACTACTGCGGTTCGCAATATCATCCCCTTGGACGTACGTCGCTTTGGCAAGTCGAGGGAGAGAAAAGCGAGGCCTTCTGCGACTGCGAGCGAGGAGATGCTTTTTCTTCCTCACTCTCGGCGCACTTCGCGTGCAGTGCGCCCGGCGAGCACGTGGGCCACCTTCAAAAGCTTTCACGGCTCGGGCTCGAGGTGATGACAGAGCTCTCGGCAGGAGTGTAGGAGAACCGACAGCGCAGGCATAATAGGCACGCAGGTATTATAGGTGTAGTTATGTGTGTGGTACTGGGGGTTGTATAATGGCTCGTGCGTCTCGCGTTGCAATAATCAGGTCGCTATTGAGACGGTTGCTATGGAGATGGTTATTGTGGAGGTGGTTGCCGTGGTAACGGTTTTTCGAGAATTCCTAAAACCAGAAACATCGCGGTCGAAAACCGACAGAAACGAATCGTGATTACTTGGGATTAATAATCGATATCGGCGAACGGAACAGATGGGGATTGTGGGAGGAAATAAACGATGCCCGAGAGGGACGGTGTGGTGGAACGCGAAACAATAAATGATCTGTTGAGAACACAAACTACGCGTAGTTTGTGTTCAATGACGCGTCATTGTAGGGAAAATAGCGCTTGAAACGAGAAACAAACGATTATTTAGCGGGAGAATCTAAGAGAAACTAAGATATTATTTAGCAAACCGTGCCGCAATCTGTCAGTGGACGTTCTCGTCATACAATATTTTTGTTTCCATAAAATATCGGCTTTACACCTATACCATGTGCCTGAAAAACTATTCACCAAAATCGACCTCAGAGATATTTGTTTTCAAAGTATCGACTTTTAAGCTATACCATTCTACTCAAGTCGCATATTCTACCCCCGGAAACACTGATTACAAAACCTTTTTACTAGATTTTGAAAAAAACAAATGTGCGACGTTCTTTTTGTCAGAAATCATAAATTCGTCTCCGGACCGAAAATCGCCAAAATCGACCTCACAAACATTTTTGTTTCTATAGGTAATTAGGGAGTTCTGGATAATTCGCCCCGTCCTGCACGGCGGCGGTGGCGAAGTGTTTTTATGATATAGAGTAATGCATTGTGTAGTCACTTTATGAAATTCATCTTCCCTCTTATATACCCGTTTTTTACCCAACCCTGATGTGACTTATACATGTATGGGAAAATCGAAGGTCGAGCGAGGTTATTGGTCGGAGTTTGAACCACCACCCTCCGTACATTGTAGGTCAATCGCAGCCGGAGCCGCAGCAGCTACGTGGCTTATGGCGGATGATACGGAATTTCCGATCGAACGGCTTCGTCGTTTGTGCGCGCAAGTTGCGGTACGAAAACATATTTTTAGAATGACGACAGGGTGAAAGGTGCTTTCGAAACGCTTTTGCGGTTTAATTGCACCAAAAAACGTATCTTTTTTGGCTTTTTAAATTGTTACCATTAATCCAATATATGCATGATTACTGACAATACAATTACTACATTTGTCATTATATTTCGGATGTTCAGGTCAAACATACCTTGCCGACCATGCAACTGATTTGTACACATCAAGCATTCCATTAATAACTGTAATTAACCTGCAACTAGCAATCAGTCAATTCCCCCATAACAGACGTCGCATCGACTGCGTACAAAACGTCGCCCTTTTTCAGTCGCCAAGGCCACAGCAATTATCCAAATGTGCTCCAAATTACGATTCCACGTTACACGAGTGAGCACACGAAGTTTGCAACGTTCTTTCTTCTCCCCTTCGTCGCGGTCACGCGCTTACACGGCGATAAGATGATAACGATATTGCCAATAAAACCTGATACGCTCCTAGGCGCACCAAACTCCGTAACGGAAATATATAAGATATGTACGTGTGGCGCGGAATAATTGCGAATTCTTGGTACGTTTGTTAAACGAGCGCGGGAGCGATGGGGAAAGGGGTGGGGGCAAGGAGGGGATCGACAATTATTTTCCGCGATGCCGAGTTGTACGTGAGAGCAATTCAAAACCTCCCCCCCCCCCCACCCCCCACCCCCCACCCCGGTTGTTACAAGAGAAACTTGGTTCTCCTGCGATCTGCGCGACGACGCGCGTTGCAACACGAAGAAGGGTGTCCAAGTGCGGAACTCCTTTCGCCGCCATAGCCCCTCGCGCTACCCCTCCGACCGAGCGAGAAGGGTGAGAGACGCGGTGCACCTACACCGTGTTCTCTTTGGCTAGTCGGTCGTTACACGCTGGCGCAGTTTGGCCAGCGACTTTCGTGCTTCGCGAAGCGGCTATCCGCCTCCTTATATACCCCCCACCATCGTTTTCCAGAGTCCGACGACGTCGACGTACACTTATACCTCGAGCATGCTCCGTTTGGTCACGTATTTCATTAATTATCGTTAACATCAGTGGAGGTTTCTCTGTGTTACCACACGAGCCTCCGCGCTCTCTCATCCCCCTCCTATGGCCCTCGTCGCTCCAAGTCCCTTCCAGGCCGAATCTCCTCGCTGCAATCAGTAATTGCAATATAACACACAGCCATCCCGTGTGTGTCTGCTCTGGATGCCGCTAATCCCAAAAATAATGAGGGTCAACAGCAAAGTGCGCGCACGTTGCTCTCGCCGCGAAATACTTTAACGGTGGCGGTGGTGGCGGGCACGTGGCGCACGTAACTCGGGAGAAAATCAATAACGCTCGTTAATCATTGACGCGCGATTCTGGGATGGGATCAACAATAATGTAATTAAAGCCGGAACAATTTAACCCGGAGACGCGTCCGACTGATCAGTCATTTATTTATTTATTTATTTATTTCATTTCAATTATATTATCGTAGCATCAAAGGCGGCGACCGGTATCAAGGATTTAATTTAACAGATCAAAAGAATTTCACGTCGTCGATTTTACACGTCGTCAGTTTTAATTTACAACGCGATGAATCCCTTCTGGTGCCGCGTCCTTTGCTTATTGTGCAAGTTTCGCCGGCGCGCGTGTAATTATATTTCTAGTGCATTATTACAGACCCGAGGCGCAATTAACGTGCGCTTTTATTAACGCCATTAGCTTCGTTTAAACGAAAAGATTACGGAGCCGCGCGGCGCAGGCAGATGAGCGGACGATAGTGGGATCGAGAGGGAGAGAGCGAGACGGAAACGCGACGGAGATCGAGCCAATAAGGCCGGAGATCGGACGATTCTTGACGGGGGCTTTTTCGTACGGGCACTAAAGCCTCGGAGCGCCCGGAAAGCCAAGTCGGAACGAATCAGATCATGTCAAATTGATTTATTCGATCCGGCGGAGCGTGGCAGCGGTTTATTCTGAGCCGGCCGCAAATCACCGCGGACATGGGACTCTCTCCTTCGTTTTTTCATTCTTCTCTTCCACATTGCGGAAGAGACCGCGCACGACTTCCGGAGCCAACCGGGAAGCCAACAGCGGTAGTAAATTCCGTCCCCCGAAGCCCCGCGAAATTAGAAAATTTTTCGACGCGTCGATCGGGTCTCGGTTTAGTGCGACATTTCGTGCAGGTCCCGATAAGTTTTATCGAATGTCGGGCGCACTGACGGAAATCTCGGAAATCCACGCGCGCACTACAAGAATGTCGAAAATGGACAAGATATGAAAAGTGCTGACAACCACGAAATTCTCGTCGATAAAGAAAGACAGGGTCAGCTGCTACCACCGGAAATGGAAACTAACGGATGGGATCAATGCGCCATCACCGGTCCTCAAATCGGACATACGAATGTGACGTAGTATGTACATCAATACAACAAATGATGTCCCCAACAAGCATATTGAAGGTTCGAATGTCAATCAATAGTAAACCAGAAACCCATGAAACGCAATGGTTATGCGATCGTCATCAAACTACTGCAAATGGACGCAAAGTAATTTCAATTGCCGCTTTACAGAGGTCATTGAAATTCTGAAAACGATTGATCTGTACGTAATGCTGGTCGCAATTAAATCAATAGCACATCGTTAACACATGAGCACACGAATCCTAAGCGAACGTGTACATTCAGGTACAAATGATTCAGTGGTTGACGGGACTTAAAAATGAACAAAGCAGAAGAAAAATTGAAAACCTGGCCATAAACTTGGATCGTGACGGTGCGCAATTAAAAATAGAAACACGAAGCAGACAAGATTGCGAGCGTTCCCTTTCAAGGTGAGGCTCGGCCCCGATCGGCGGGATCTCGTGTGCGAGATAAGTCACGAACTGGAGCACCTACTTCAGAGCGCGGAGACTTCCAAGTAGTGTATGAACTTTATGAGATCGAGACATGAGCATACAAAGCGATCGTGGAGATAAGAGCTCGACAAAAAGGGGAGAAGTGGCAGTCTATATTGAAAGGGCAGACGCGAAGGGCGAAGGCGGACGACGAAGATCAGCTCGAGTGCTCCATCGACGTCGTCACGAGTGCGCCCGTCGCACCGCACCAACCCAGACTGGATTATCACCGAGAATCGCGGCTCTGTGTGTATTCGATCAAATTCCCCGAGTGGAATAATCACATGCAAATTTGATTCCTGACTGAAGCCATTGTTTACCGCAAATTCGTGGGAAATTTCGCCGAGACAATTCGAATGACCCAGTTGGGAGATGCTAACAAAGTTCAGATATGGGCGCGGGGCACTTGGCCCCCAACCGCCCAGCTGTTCGCACGTTCGATCCGCCTACCGGCTCATTTTCTCGCGTCTCGAGTGGCAGCCGGAACAGTTGGTCAAGGTTCGCCGGAGTTGAGTACATATTGAATTACGAAGTCGTGGCTGCTAGCTGTGCTGCCGCCGCCGCCGACGCCACTGCGGTGCTCGTCTTTCGTTGAGTGGAAGCGAGGAAATTGGGAAGTCACCTACTTCAATATTCGACCCTCGCTGATTCTTGGCGCTCTTATTACGAATGCGGCCCTTTGCCTCTCGCTATTCCCCCCCGGCTGCGATCGAGCTCGCTCTTTCCTCGCCCCTTATCATCGTTCCCGAACCATTTAACTAGATAATTCACGTATTCGCGAGCTCCGAGAGCGATGGAAAACCCGCTTTTAGCCAATCATCTGTACCTGCGTCGCGGAAATTTCGTGAAATTCAATTCTGCCTCACTTTCGGGTCGCTGGGAAACTTCTTGATCGTAAATATATCCTCATTTTTTTCTCTGTCGCATTCGCAGTGTCGCGATCGCATCTTGGTTCGCCAATTTTGTGTCGAATACAATCGATATCCCCGATGTTTCTTACTTTCATTTCCTCCCAGTTTTCCAATTTCCGGTTCCAGTTTCAGCTGCCACTCCGCGAGTGTCTGCAAAAAAAAAAAGAAACGATGGCGCAAATTTAATGGAAAAAAATCATTATTTCCGAATAATAAAGTAGACAAATCGCGTACCGCGTGATTGACAAGAGGAAAAAAAACTCTGACGGTAACCACTCATCTACCTGCGTCAAGGGAATCCCGTGAAATTCAATTTTGACACAATTCCCGTCCGCCGGGAGACCTCCGAATCGGAAATCTCCTTAGTCTCGTTCGTATTTATAGCATCTATCATCTTCCGATTCACCAACTTTGTGTCGTAGTGAACGCAAGCGTCCTCCAAATTTCCCTTGGTTTCATTTGCCTTCAGTCCTCCAGTCTCCAGCTGCCACTCCGCCAGCGTCTGTAAAATACATTGAATGCTGTCTCGACGAAGAATTTTAAAGTAGGATCAACGCCAGATCCGAAGCGAATAAGAACTCGGTGCAAAATTTGCACCATAGCTGAAATAGCAGAAATCGGGTAACTAACGATTGCAAAGCAGATTTTGAGAGGTTTTACACTTTCAGCAAACACTTATGTCAGATTCGACATAAATTTCCTCCACTTCGTGCCATTCCTACATCAGGAGACAGACAGAATTTGAGCAGATACGTCAGGATGGGGCGGCGGCGGCGGAGGAATATAGGAGGGGATCCGTCCGGATACTGTCGATTCTAATGGCCGGGGCGTCCGATTCTCGGGACGCGATAAAGAATCCGCCGCTCGGCTATGACGGGGCTGATGCGATTTCGGCGCGGAAAAATAGTGATTCAATAGAATTCGTGGATTGCGCGCGCGAGCGAGCGAGCGAATGTCAGCAATCTCTTGTCGGGGAAATGGATCGCGATTCGTTCGCGTTCTAGTTCACTTTACTTCGCAGATTTTATCGACGAACCTCCCCCTCCCGAGTTCGACGAATCTAAGAAACGTTTCGTTTCGTACGATGGCAATTGTTGATTCCAATAACGTGCGCCGCGGCTCCCTCCGTCTTTACGACCCAATACATACCGACTGCTCGTCGACGATGTTCCAGAGGGTCTTGTACACACTGGATCTACTTGAAAATACAGGTCATACCTACTTCGACGAGAGACACTAGGGTCTGACCTCGGGAAATTTAAATTTTTGAAAACCCAAGACGCGAATCTCAGCCAGCCCGAAGTAAAAGCCCGACGAGATTTCGTACCTCCGCGACGTCGCAGGCTTCTTTGTCCAATTCTGTAACGTTGGTTCCGCACTTGAAATCCCCGACGACTACGTCCGTGTGATTCGTGCAGTTTAAGCCCTCAGTGCAGCCCGTCAGAGTCAATCTAACTTGGCGCCTGACCTCGGTGAACCTCTGGAAGGATCGTTAACGAAGTTACGAGAGTGATACGAGTCCCGTGTGTCCTCGCGTCCAAAAATACCCCGAGCGCGCTGAATTTCGTCAAGAAATAGGAGCGACACAAGGGTTTGCTCACGTTTCCATAGGCGATGTCGGCCACGACGTTGATTCCGTCGGCCCTGGGTGCCAGAGAGACGTCGATGACCCGCCAACTATCGTTCTTGCAACCGTCGAACGATAGTTTTTTAATGAGCTGAAACACAAGTTGCAAAGTGAGCGGTTATACACCGAGGGAAAAAACCGCTCGCCTACATGTTTCGCGAAGCAACAGAAGCAAAACGACGGCGCCCACTGCATAGTTTGAATAAACCAGTGTGGAGTAACGTAGTCGGGTCGAGAGTCTCTCGCGCCAGCGGCACCAGCGGCTCATGCACTTTTCTCCTAACGGCTCGATAAACTTGCCCAGTTACAGTAAGGTATCGAACGCGATATTTCTATAAAGAAGAAGAGAGGGGGGGAAAAAAAGACGAAGAAAAAAGCCCGGGGTACGAGCAGCATGAAACGTGCGGGCTGGAAAGGTATGTGGGTTGGACCGGTGGTAACGGCGCCGGGGAAAAAGTTCCGCCGAGGAACTGATAGAAAACCGATGGAAACATTATCTGAAAAGGTGGGCCAGAGTATGACGACGTTGGGGGCGCCGGTGTTCTCGCTCTCGTAGTCGTAAGGGCGTTTCCGGCAGCCGGCGATGCTGCTGCCCGCCCGAACGGCTCTACGTTAGCTCGCTAAAGAAGTCATAAAATTCTGCTGACATCTCGGTCAGTCGCGGCCGCGCGCGTCGCTGGTGGTGGTGGTGGTGCTGGTGGTGGACGACGGTGGGTTCTTTCCGGATTCGCGAGCAGCAGCAGCCAGCAGCAGCGCGTCCGGCCGAGGCTGCTGCAGACAGGAGACCACGACCCAGGTGTTCCCTTGTTTGAATGGTCCGCGATATCGGTCAAGCGGTACTTGGGACCCCCCCGAGATAGAGACCGGAATCGGGCAGCACGCGTGGCGGACGCGCTGGCTGCGGGAGCATCTCTTGAATTTCTGCAACGCTGGCGAAGCCAATGTACCCTGCCACACGGGTCCTTGCTCTATCTCGATCTGCAGTTGCGTCGCTCGCGGTGGAAGCGCGCGCGTTACCCCTCCCGTCCCAACCCCTGCACCCGAACCCCCGCGCTCCGCGTCCTTCTCGATGTTTCTGCATCCTCGGATGGGCGCGAACGCAGACGGCGACTAGTAGTCCATTGATCAGGAAGAGCCCGAGCAATGTCGATTACGATTCAATAGAAAGAGGGGGAGCAGCGCTCGGTCCGATAAGGACTAGCCGGTCCGTTCCGATCTCCTCGCCAGTCCAAGTAGTTCGTGGCTCTTCAATGAAAGGGTCCCGTGAGAATGGATCGACGAGTGGGGGAGGGGGGGGGGGGTGAGGACTGCGGGCCAATTGAACGAGTTTTCCACTGGGGTAGACGAAGCCCGAGCATCAAAGAGACACGCCGACTTGGTATAATTCGTTACTCCACGGCGCTGGACGCGCTGGACTACCAAATGAGAAGTGGATCGACTTGTTACCGAGTTTCATTGACTTGGGGGAACGCTGCCGCTGCGCCCGGGAATAACGAGCAACTTCGCGCGAGCTAAACCTGCTGAAGCAGTTAATGGATTTGTAATTCCATAATGTCGCAGTTGCGTAATTTGGTTGGCGCCCGTGTGTTACATGCACGAAGGGCTGTGTATGGCCGCGCTTCGGCGTTTGTGGGGGGACTCGAGGATTTGCTGGGATTCATTATTTCGACAAAGTCGAGATTTCAATTTCGTTACGCAAGCGTCGATTTTCACGATGAGTTGAATTATTTATTTCCAGATCATTCCGCATTCGGGAGAAACATGTTTTATTCTGAAAATACTGAACTGGATCATATTGCTAGTGAAAAATGTCAGATTAAAGGTGTTAGTAGTGTAATTTTGTGGATAGAACTGAAACTCTTCGACGAATAATAAAATTCTACTCTCACCACGACACACCGTGCGCAATGACTGCTAGATACCACCAGCGATATGAAGTTTTTCGTCCCTTTTAATAGCCAAACGAATGCACGTCTTACCTTATTAAATTTTGCAATGAGTATGGCTCGGTACCTAAATCGCCTAACTGACATCAACACAAGCTAGCACACGCAGTTCTAAATGGTTTCGTCCCCCCGTGTAGATTGGATACGCACTGGTCCATCATACCGCACCGGTCCATATTCCCCGGAATTACACTTGTTATGATCAAGTAACGTGTTAACACGTGTATCCCACATTCACCAACCAATTCCCGATTTCAGAGAGCGCATAATTCAGATCGAATGCATTATCCGCCTCTAGGTGTATATTTACTCAACGTAATCGTAGGACAAATGAACTGCACTAATGCATCGAATGGGAGCCGATTGCTATTATCATGTTGTTAATATTTGGTCGGCGCAGATGCACAAAAGGTGCTTTAACGCGAAACGCTGTTAGGAGAAATGAGGCGAGCGTGGAGGCGGGTTTACAGAATATATATGTATACATACGCATATATACGTACGTATATATATATAATACAGTTCGCGAACTCGGGTTTCCGTAGAATTGTCGAGAGCGTCGAGAGAGCGCGAGCTGCGGAACCGCAGGCTCGAAATCATCGAATACGAAACACAATAACGGTCAACTCTCATCATAGTCGCCATTTGGAGCGAAATGGCCGGCAACGTCAGCCATAACGGATGGCCACGTTCGTGCTTCGGCTCCCGCGACCGCCGCGGATGAACACGGGGCGAGCGCGCGCGCTGTGCGCGCCTCTGTGCCATGGGGGAAAAGGAAACCGGCATGGTGCACACGATCCCCATCCACCCGCGTTCACCAGGAATCTCCTGCGCGAAATACCCGCGGATATATCCGTATAACGGTGGGCGATGACCGCCGCCGCACTTCACACGGCGCGCGCACTCTAATGAGAGTTTACCGTTCGTGAAATTAAAGTACGCTAAAATCATTTTCGAACGCATACATCCCGCGAGCTTGCGCGTCCGCGACTCCACCGAAAACTGTGCGGACACTGCGTATGACCGCGCCAAGGGGGGCATTCATGCGCCGGACCCACATGCGCTCGCGTGTGCATCCGAAGCATTCGCGCAGAGTGCATATTTCGGACCAGCCCAGGCTTACTCGTTGAAACGTTAAGTGATTTTGCGAAAAGCGGAATGACACTGATGCAGCTGCTAGTAATTCATGGCAAACCCGCGAGAAGCTTTGCCTAGGAGATTTGCCAGGGTGGTCCTTAATAGGGATGTCGACGTTTTTCCTGCCATTTGCGAACCTGTTTGGTTCTAAATAAATAACGACAAATCTGCGTGGAAGCTCGGACTCGCAGTTCAACGGGGACACTGTGTCTCTAATCTCATTTTGTTCGTCGTTGGAATGACATGGATTTGTTATGTTTTTGCACTATTGCTGTTGAGATTTGTTTGCTGCGCTTCTAAAGTGTTGGTGGTAATTCATGCCAAACTCGCGAGAAGCTTTGCCTAAGAGATTTGTCAGGGTGGTCCTTAATAGGCGATGATGACGCTTTTTCGGCCATTTGCAAACCTGTTTGGTTCTAAATAAATAACGACAAATCTGCGTGGAAGCTCGGACTTGCAGTTTAACGGGGACACTGTGTCTCTGATCTCATTTTGTTCGCCGTTGGCGAACAAAATGTTGACAAAACAATGACATGGATTGTTTATGTTTTTGCACTAGTGCTGTTGAGATTGTTTGCTGTGCTTCAAAGCCTTGGTGGTAATTCATGGGAAATCCTCGAGAAGCTTTGCGCGAAAAACCTACCAGGACGAACTTTGATGAGGATCATGGCTTTGGACCACCTATACCACCCAGGTGGGTGTCATATAAATGAAAGCAAATCTGTGTGAAATCTCGGAAGTGTAGTTCAATGGGAAAGTTTACTGCACGCTCGCTTTGCTTCAAATTAGAATGCCATGGAGCTTTTTCTTATTTACAGTTGATAATTTTTACAATCCCTCAAAGTATTATCGTAATTCCGCCACACATTGTGGAAAGGTTCCATCGGGGTGGCTCTTAGTAAGATGCGAAGTTTTGATCATGAGATCCTGATACATTGCAAATTCGTAAAATCTAACTTTTGTATATTAAGTGTGCAGTCCAATCAAAAAGTGGCCCCCAAGCTCATTTTGTTCATCATTTGCATGACATGGGATTCGTTTTTTTTTTTCTTCACTTTTGGAGTGTTGATGTTCTTTTATAATGCTTAGAAGTCTCCAATATATTGAGAAATGCCCAAAGCGCGTTACTCACCGTTTTTGGGTTAATCGTAACGAAGTAAAACCCGGCTAGGATTATACACGTGAATGTCAACCGCATTTCAACAATCTCACTGTTACGTCTTCGCTGATGATCGAGATAATGGTCAACTGGCATCGCAACTGCTACTGGTGATAGGGTTATTCGTCTCGTGCGCTGCAACCCCGCACATCGTGCCGTGTAACCACATTTGCCCGATAAGACACTTGTATTACACACGACGCTGGGGTAATCAAATTGCCCGACGATATACACGTCCGGAGTCACGTGTAACGACGATCGTACGTTATATTCCAACGCGCAAGATTGATCGTCGTTTGCAATCTTACTCAAGGACAAATTGCACATAGGTTTGATATTAATCTCGTATTATATGTCACAAATACTATATTTGAGGGTATATAAATGTGTACGAAAACCTTTTACAGAGCTGCTGTATTATTTATAACTAAAACGCCGTTTTATCAAGTTTTCTCGAATAACAAAAAATGTACATACCATGGTGGAGATAATATAACACATTCTGCGAAAGCGTGAATCAAGAATTTAACGTACTTCTGGCTTTTCATTTCTAATTATTGCGTTTATTAATAAACTCAAGGATTAGAGCAACTTAAAACTGATTAAGAGATAAGCCTGAAAAGTAGAACATTATTGTTGGGAAAACATAAATCACGGTTAATTGTAAACAGATTTGTTGCCATTAATTAGCTTGCATGCGTTTTTACGGTGACTGGCATTAGGAATATCAACTGGTATAATTCGGTGATTTTATCGTAAAGTGGCAATCAGTATAAACAATGGAATTAACATGAACGTCGTGAAAGCTTTTGTGGTTCAGTCATCTCGCTAGAACTGGGTAGTTACAGGCGCCCACAGAGCCAATCGGCCGCAGCACCGATGATGATTCTCCGGCGTGGTGCGCACTTCGATTTTACGATGATTCGCCGCGATAAGCATAACGTCGGGAACGAGTATGTCCGATAAATTCGTCGTAAAGGCGGAGTATAACAGCCGATTGTGTCGATTACGGCAAACCGTGCGATACAGAACGCGCAGTCCACCGTAAATTCCCCACAATGATACGAAGAGTATTTTATTGGGTACTGCTGTCAGGCAGTACCTGCATGTAAGGCAGCGCGCAGGTTGACCAGTAATAGGGGTCACGACGTAATAATCTTGTTGCTCAAACATTCCCACGCCAGTTTCCAAATCAAACGATTTAATTGTTTGGACGTTCCGGGAAGCATCGAGCAAATATTTTCTTTTAATATATTAACTGGGATTGGGTATTACGTGTCATCGACAATTATCGATAATTATACAATACCGGTTGCATGCATCAGAGGCCAAAGTGAAAGAATCCGAATCGATAGCACCATTAATACGTTGCATAATTGCAGCAAAGTACACTCCGTGAATTCAAATCAGCTTTAACATCATAAGCACGTATAGTTTATGCGCGCTTTTAAATGTTGAAACAACCAGACAGCATATTGTCGCTTATACAAGCTGCCCCCCCCCCCCCCCCCTATATCATTTGCTATCGCTAATTCCTGGAAATTAACTCCCGCAATTGTAATTGAATTCGGGGTATTTTATTTTTTAACAGATATTTGAACGCAGTCAAAGTTTCCTTGCATGTTAATCAAACACGATGGTAATTATATCCAGAAGCTGGCACGTCACGTCCACCGCGAATATATATTGCATTTTAAAACGGCGCGCGAACTTGCAATCTCGACTGCGCGTATATCGCCCAGCCAATTAAACATTATATTTAAGCCTTAAATCCTATCAACATGGGCTCTCGGCGACCGATCGTGGGCTTACTGAAAGTTTGTCGTTCGATGATTAACGATTATTTTGACGGTTCCCACCCGTGGACGAAATTAATATGCGACCGTACGCGCGATGTACGCGCGGTCGAGTCGAATGTGTATACTACCAATTTGCAGAGTTGATTTTCCGAGTCAACGGGCAATCAGGTTGCCGCCTACCGCGGCGCTAACGCAGGGCTAACGTCCCCAAAGCTATGGCAGTATGGAAATTCGAAACTCTCGATTTATTCTTTCTTTTCATTCGTCAGGACAGATCGATTAACGAGCGCGCATCACTATAAATTCATCATGTTCAATCGACGACCCAACAAGCGAACCCTCTCGTCGCTGAAATCAATTTAATTCCACTAAAATTCTAATCAACTCAAAGCTAATTACTATTAATTAAAGCGAATCTCCTTATTTTCTCGATCATATTTTCTGAATGAGAATCACCAGAAATTCGTCGTCCTCAATCGACGACCCAACAAGCGAGCCCCCTCGTCACTAAAATCACTTTTATTGTACCAAAACCCTAATCAACCCAAAGCTAATTACTGCTGAGAGAATTTGTTTATTTTTTTCACTGTTCAATTCTGAATCTTGCTGAACAAACTTCGCCGAGTGCGCAATCGTATTTTCCCCTGGAATTAATACACAAGTTGTACAAAAAAGAATGAGAGAGAATTCGTGATCGCGCAGCTGAAAGAATACGTTTGCCAAATGACGTTTCATGCTTGGCGGGAGCTTGTGTTACGGGGGAAACTGCGAAAGACATCTCGCCCCTTTGATGTTTTCCTCGAGGGGAATATTCCTTTGAATAGGTATTTCGTTATTCTCGCGTCTCATAAGTTAAGTGCAAGGCGTCTTGTAAATTGTCACTTTCATTATTCATAAAGTCGTCGCCGAGACGAACAACGATGCATTATCATACTTCCATGATTTTCCGTGGAATTGCCTTCCAGTGGTAAATGCAAAAAGGCTGTAACGCTATTCCTAAGTCACAAACAGCTTTCGTGCAGTGTCAGATAAAAAAAAGCAATTCTTGTTAAGCTCTATGGACGAAACAAGGCCTAGAAATTGCAGGTGGTCCGCATAACAAGTGTGTAACTAATTCTCTCACAACCCGTGCGCGCTTTATAACGAACTGGGAAATATTTGTCACGCTTGGAGGGTGCGACGCGCACGGAAAATTGTTGCGATTTTAATCACAGTTGGGAGCTAGAAAAGTCAGAGAACAAGGGAAATCTCGCGTGCATCAGGCTCAGCACACGAGCCCGTAACTAGAGAGACCGTCGCTCGCGGCGATTCCGGCAGCCGGAGCGACAGAGTCCGCGTGGTGTATAGTCGCGGCACTCGCTCGCAAACGGCGACAGACCGAGCAAAATCCCAGTGAAATTTGTTTGCAGTTGCGAACAAACGCGAGGGGCGGCTGTCACCACCGTCGTGGCGAGAAAGCGTACACGCTCAGTGGAACAGACCATTGCGTTATTACATCTCAGAGACCCGCTGGCTGTGGTGAAATAACATTCGTCCGCTTGGTAAGCTGATCCGAAGGGTATAGATGTGATGAAGCATTTCGTATAAGAGCACTACGCCTTAATAACTCTCTCTACTCGGCGAAACTTCACTCACAAATGATGCTCTTGACAAATACGACAACGAAATGTTAAGAAACATATTTGGTAGTATTAATGAACTTTATGTATGAGAATACATTAACTTGGGAGGATCAAGTCGGTCAAAATTGTGAGAGAAAATCATTTTTCTAATTTTTTATTGAGTATGTTTGAAACTTTCCGTCATCGACCTCGGAAATGTTTCATTTCAAAATATCGACTTTTAACCTATACCATCGTTCTCAAGTCGCATATTCTACCCCTAAAAACACTGGTTATTAACCTTTTATAATCGATATTGAAAAAAATATTTTTTTGGCCACGAAATTTTTTTTTTTTCTGTCAGAAATCGGAGATCCGGCTCCGGACCGAAAATCGCCAAAATCGACCCTATTTTTTTTTTCTTTTCAAAATATCACCTGTAATAGGCTAATCAATTTTACGCTACCGCGCAAGTTTTATAAGAATAAAACTTTAAAAGGTTACGGGTGCTGTCGTGTCTGTCCTTATCATATTTTTCAAATTGGACACGAAACTGATTTTGTTTATTACGGACTTTCCTGGCAACCAATCACAGCTCGAATAGAATGACAATAATGCTTTCATTACTCATCACCTTATTAAAAGAGGATAGGGGAACAATAACGACAAAAACAAGGACAGAGCGCTGCAACGCTTATATAAAAATAGCGACAAACTGTCAAATTTCGCGTTATTAAACAACTTCTGCCGGTCGCTACGGTCTACGCCCAACCAGAGCCCGAATAGATCTCCAATAATGGTCACGTTGGCGCGAATTACGGACTTTTTAATACAAAAATTAAAAATTGCAAAGTTGCGATAAAGGATAAATCTAACTTCCATCTCTCAGTCGAAAGAAAAGTATAAAAACTGTAGGTACTTAGAACCAGCTTTTCTTGACATTGTTAGCTGTGTTAAATGAAATTTAAAAAAGCCTGAAAATAGTTAATAGCTATTTTATAATAGCTATTAGCTAGCTTAGCTTTTTTTGTAATAGTTATTTTATTTTTCAATTAATGTTATTGTTCATTATTCAATTACAATTGAATGGTACAGGAGTACATCTCCCAGAGGAAATATGTTGTTTGATTTTGGCTTTTTCGCGCACGAACCTTTGTACGAAACATGAATAACAACGACCGCAGTAATCTGCTTTTTGTTTGCAGCCTTTCCACGCCCAAAATTTAATAAAAAAGATTCTCTTTTTTCAGCAAGTGTGAATACAACAGCTGAGCATTGCGAATGAGTCAGAGTGCGCGTTTCAGTCAACGAATTCTCACTCTACGGCCGCGCGAGTATACCAACACCGGTACCATTTTCCGGTGCTTCGTGGATTAAGTTAAACCTATCTCCTAATTACAAAGCTCTCGTGAAATATTCCGGTCTACTTCCTGACACTAGACGTAAATCCTCGGCTCTCGAAATCTGTTGCAAATTCGTTGTTTCGCATTCTCGAGATGGGATTTGCTACGATGATTCCGCGAACTGCCATCTGTCTTCATGTCCCACTTCTGTAAAATGCCAGATTTGCGTTTAATCGCAATCTTCAACCTGTATATTTTTCCATATTTTCAACTGTTATCAATTCTATGATTTAACGTGAGGCGCGAACGAAAGAAAGTATAAAAAATAATCGTTTGTGTCGGAATATGGTGAAGATGATCGAGAAATCGCGCACTTGTTGAACGTTGGCGCTACTAATAATAATAACAGCTGTTACTTTTCTCAGGCTGTATTGTAATATTGCCTCGATCTTTCTTCCCTTACTCCCCACTGAAATTACAATAATAAAACCAAATGTTTTATTTAAGTAAAATTTAAAGTTCGCGTGTAAGTTTTAAACAGCTTTGAGGATGAAAAGCTCATACACCTTAACTATAACTTTCTCGCGCAGAATGCGAGATACACGGTCGAGGAGTATGAATGACCTGTCGATAAGTGAGAGTCCCGCGAATCCTATTTGATCCATTTACGACTCGGCAGCTTCCATACACCGGAATCGCTTGCTCCTGGAACGCGGCCAAATTTCAATCGCGGAAAACATCGAGTCGAAGCGTTTGCAAGCTCAAATAAATTACAACAAAAAACGTGTGTAACCGTTATCCGCATTGCTTACTGGAGATACAAGCTTACTGGATTCCGTCGTCGACCAAACAGCGCCGGCAGCTCAAAACATCCCAAAAGACGTTGCGACACCATTCCCGACCGGCGTGTCGTATAAATTCGTAATTCGAAGACCGTCGCATCGAACGTGTTTCGCCGTCTCTTTCCTTTCACGTATTTTCACAACGTGTCGCACGTTCTTAATAATGTGTATCACAGTGTTTAATAAGTTTCCGTTCAAAGATCAGCGCGAAAAGGCAAGTCTCGGAAATTGCTGCTACTGCTGCTGCTGCTGCGCGCCGAGAGTGGGAGGTCGAAAAGGGAAATAATAGTCTACAAGATGGCGACTGGACGTATAAAATGGGAAAACTGAACAGGCACCTGTTCAAGTACAAGTATCCTATTTGATGCTTGTAGCGGGTGGCTGACGGGCCCGCGGGAGGCTATGGCGGTTGAGAGGAGAGGGTAGAGAGTGCCCCAAGGTGCCGGGACTGTATATCTGTACGTTAGAGTGTAGCCGACGTGGCTAGGAGTGTGCACGACGACGCCCGAGGCAGGCCATTAGACGGCGACAATGCGCACCCTTTTCTCGACTTTTATACGTAGTTCCGCCATTACTGCACATTCTATGTCGCAATAAATTCTTTCTCCGTGGGGCATTAAAATTCTTGAAGGGCATTCTGAATACTTCCACTCCCACCCCCCTCCCCCCCTGCCCGCCCTCGCACCCCCAACCCCGTCCACTGCCTCCCTCATCCGCCCAAGGAGTATGCGGAGCGGCCACCAACGATATTGATGTGCCGTGGGGCACCGAGCGACGAAGAAAACGTTACGGTATAATCACTTACTAACGTCGCAACACTATTGCAATAAGCTTTCATGGGCTTCGCTTCGCCTCGGAATAACCCCAAACAATCGTGTCTAAGACGAAAGTAGCGGCGAAAAATGTCCCATCGCGCACGATGTATATTTCTGTCGTGGGAGACATTGAACTGTGTTGTGGAAACGCATTTTTTTAATTTCGGAGTGTTCCGTTTTGCCCCATGAATTCACCCGAAATGACGGTTTCGTTTTGCCCCGAGTTCACCTATATTTAATTGAATACAGTGACAGAGAAATAGCGGATGTTGGTTGCTAAACAGCGTAGTAAAAAAAAACCTGCGGTTCGCAGGTGGCTGACGTATAACATAGATAGTAATTAATTTAGGTGGATCATAGTAATTACAGTACATTCCACAATAATCCCCTCAGGTTAGGCAAGTTTAATTTTACAACAAATATGATGAAATGGTTAATAAACGATGTACTAAAACACGTTGAAAAAAGCTCGTGTTCAACGCACAAGTATTTTAACATAGCTTCATACCGTCGCGTATTAAATTAAACATACCAATTTGTGCGTAAATGCTTTTCACAGAAGTGTATTAAATTTCGCGATATTTCCAGCGGCGCAGCCGTTATTATCTACCCCGTCGCGCGCGACCCTCCCGAGCGTCGCGCCGATTCGCCGCACATCGAGCGCGCGAGCGTTCGTTGCAACCTGTTTCAAAAATTAAAGCGTGAAAATTCTCAACGTTTATCTCTAATTTAATCAGTCATCGGGAAATGCCCCGATTCAAATAGTTCGCCGAGGGTTTTTGCGAGCGAATTTCCGTGTCGTCGGGCGAGAGAGAAAGAGGGGAGAAAAAAAAAATTGAAACACCGAGGGTGAAAATCTATGAACTCGTAAAAGCCGTGTTAAAATTTATTTCGACCGAACAGACGGGTGCAGCTCGTACACCGTGTGTGCGCTGCCTGCTCGCGACTTGCGCATTTCGGATCGCATTACTCGCTAGACAGTCCGGGGGAGTCCGCCTATTACACTCGCACTCCATTTATTGGAATGGTTTTCGGGGTGTGAACTCTCGGCCACACATTACGTTATACGAGTATGCGCCCGGGGCTGGGTACATTGTCGTACTCCCGTACATTTTCACGCGCTTCCTCTGCCGCCGCTGTCCTCGGTGCTTCTGCCACCAACGCGCGTTCCATTGCACACGGACGTACCTACGTATATACGTACGTCCCGCATGCACCCGCATTCTCGGTCAGTTACTTCTGAATTTTTACCGGGAATATATACAGCCGTATCGTACCTACATTCGTTTCTCTGCAAATTCACCTCCGTCGATGTGTTCGTTAAATAACACATTTCAATATACCGCGCGAGTAAATCACGTTCGGGGCGTTTTTTCCGCCGAGGGAAAAATTCTCCTTGATTAACCTTCTCTAATTACACATTTTAGTGAAAAGTGCTGCGGCGATAAATGCGATTACGAGCACGCTGTGCCTTAGTTTCGAATGAAAAAATGCGTCTGATCGAAATTAAAAGATACATTTCCCAATTTCACGTTCGCGAAAACTCAAATATCCGCGAATTATGTGGAATGGTTGTAACAATATTTCAAACGTACGGCGAAACGATTTTCCGCCTAAGTTCAAATTGAATGTATTTTTGCCAATTTCACAAAATCGAAGCGCGCGTATGTTTTAATTCCACGACCGTGTTTTACCGAAGGAAACCGAAATTGTGTAATATCGACGAAACGGATTAGCGACGGGTTGTAATCTATCATGAAATAAATTTATCGTGAAAAATCCAAATGTTTATGAAATTACGCGATCCTTCGGCTAATGTGCACGCGAATACATAAAAATAAAAGAAAACATATCGCTCATGAATGCCCGCGTCGATTGCTGCGTGTTCCGGCGGGTTGAGCGTGAACAAAATGTAAAAATAAAAAATAAAAACCGGCAAATTCCGCGAATTTATTTATAAAATTAATCGCTCGTGCTCCACAAATTTTTGGTCAAAGTGAATGGAAAGCTGACGAAACGGCAATGGGGGTTTTCGAATGGCAACAGTAAAATATCCGCACGGCGAGAGAGAGAAAGAGAGAGAGCAGAGACGATGAGTTTATTCGTCCTGTGCTCTCTCCGCGACTGCAATAAACGGTGGATGCGAATATCGCGGCGCGCACACGTTCGTTCATCCGTCTGTCTGACGGTCGAACCACGAGAGCGCATCGATGAACGAGGGAGAACGCCTCTCTCTGTATCAACTAAAGCTAAAGCCAAAGCATGCCATACATAGGTAGTCAAGAATAGGTACAGCGGAGCGTGATGCTCGTGCGCGCCTTTGATCTTTCGCTATATACGCCCATGGGTATCAACGGCTGTGCATTCTTTGTACGAATAAACGTATGCGAATGCGCGCGAGGGAAAGAGCAATTCTGCGGGGAGAAAACACATAAAACGACTTGTAACGCTGAACGCAAGAGTAACGCGGAGTAGAAACAGCATCAGCAGCGGCAGAAGCAAGTGGAGGGCGCGGGAGATCGTTGCGATGCGAGAAATCGAAATAGCGTAACGGGTGGAACGAACGAGCATTGAAACCCTCGCGCTCTACTCTTTCGTCGGGTGAATCGTAGACCCGCGTGTAGGGTGAGAAAAATGTCGAATGATCGATACTCTAACGTCATGATTTAATTTTTTTTTTTTTTTCTCGTCTTCGTTCATCGAGAACCCCGCTCACCACGTGTTACGTGGGATATATAGAGGCCGTGACTCACCCCGCAGAGACCGTGGCAAAGAGCCCCCTCACCGAGTCCGAGGTCGGTCGACTGTGTAGCGAAGTCGATGCTGACGCTTCGCGATACTTCGGTAACTTTGGAATGCAATTCCCTCGGGGATAGTTTCTCGAAAGCGTGAACCTCCAATTATTCCGCGCGGCATCAGCCGTTCAATGGAACCCGACAGTGGATCGCTTAGTTCGCGTGTCTTTGGCTGCCGGGATGGCTCCAGCTTTCGAAGTTTCACCACGACTCACGCATGTCCGACGCGGAATCGTGGATGGAGAGCGTTTTATAGCGCGCACTCGAAGATATATCGGGGCCGGTCTGGCGCTATTAAAGAAAAATCAATAGCTTCGAGGACTATTATAGCGACATTGGGGGAGACTTCGCAGTTCGAATCTTTGTTTACGGTACCAGCACATACGGGCGTTTAACCGCTGTTGATGCAAAAAAAAGGTAAAAAATAATCAAGTTTTTAAAATTTTTCGTGAGAAATATTGCGTTTAGAAACAAACTAATGGCGGATTCGTCGTCTACGGACAAAAATACGTCGAAAGAAAGTGTTAAAAAATGACAAAAATGAAAAGTGTTTCCGCACTTTTTTGTCAAATTTCGCCACCGTAAAATAGTTTTTGTAACATTACATTAATTGCTGTAACTATAAAAACGAGTTATATGGATCATTAATTGATATCTGTCACTTTACAGTTATCACGATTTCCGCGACTTCTCTGAGTGCATATAGCATTGTTGAAAAAGAATTTTAGATTACGCATCGGCAAAGTACACACTGTCTCGGAGGCAGCGCGAGCGTATACATCCTCGGTAAATGGTATATTTGTTTACTCCGCCGCAATTGAAATTCCTTTGCGCTTTTCGTCGATTGACGTTCCCCATTCGACTTCAGTATGTACAGGTAAGTACTTCGCTAATACATGCCTCGCGACTAAATCACGGAGGCTGCCGCGTAAGGGAGGTAGTCCGTTTCAATCTTCATCTCGGATTTCCGATGTTTGGAGAGCCAAGACGAGGTTGCGAAGCAAAGCGAGTAGTTAAATATTAACTGTGTACTCAACAGTTACATTTGTAATGTGGAACCCAGATGTGCGCGCGCGGGCGAGAGCAAATCTGGCTCCCAAACTCCGTGTCTGCCGTGCGCCTGTGTACGTGGTCGCTCGGCCCGGTGCAGTTTCTCTCCTTGCCTCTCTCTCTCCCCCTCTCTCTCTCCTCCTCGCTGCGAAAATCTCAACCAAAGGGTAAAATCACCCTGAGCGTTTATTTATCTTTCTTTGACCGGAAATGGAATCGGCGCAGCGTGCGGAGTCGCTCCTCCGGGAATTTCCTTCGATTCTTCTGACCGTTTTTCGCCTACGCCGGGAGTGAAGTGACGAACATTGTTTATGACGAAACAAGATCGAGCTCGATCTTGGCTACGCCGGAGCTCGGGTTGCAAAAATAAAACGCTGGGTTTATCAGAACGAAGAAAACATAAATCGCACGTTATAAAAATAAACCGATAAAATTTTTAAAATCCACATTCATTTATGAGTCACAACAATTTTTCTCAACACTTTTTCCAGGCCAAAAGTTGCCCATCCCTGTGAGAAAAATTTCGACCAAACGAAAGTCCTTCAGGGTTTATCTCTTTCTGGCTGACGGCAATGTGGCTCTGATTTTTTTGAGGAGTCGATAAATACAGTGAAATACTCGAGGTACCTCGTTGCCGCGAGACTGGCGTGCAAAAACATTTTAGTCGAGAGTCCCTCGAATCTGTATTCTCGTCGGGACGCATTCTTGAACAAACACTATGTACCGATTGATTTGTAGTTTTCCGCCTCTGCTTTAGTTCCCCCTCCACCTCCTTCTCGAGGGGCCCGAAGGGACGTGTCCCAAGCAAATACATTTCGAAGACAAAGGAAATCGTTCGCCTTCCGGGGGTTTCAGCGAAAGAAGCGTGGAGCAGGCGCCACTGTGCTCGCTCTTCGGCACTGCAGGATCCTTTGGCCCCTTTGTACCTCGACTTCGAGAGTGGACAATCTCTGGTGTAGTGCGGCGGTATTACTGGCGATTGTATAGGTGCGCCCAGGATGAGCGTCCACCGATGCTTCGGGACAACGCGGAGGATCTGCGCCGTAACGCGGAGTCTCCACTCGCAAATTCCTTTTGTCACGCTGCGTCTGAAAGCTGCGCGAACGATGGAATAAGATGAAAGTAGGGAGCTTACGGGGAGGCTGAGGAACGAGAGACGAGAGACAAGCAGGCGAGTTAGTGCCTTCCGAGAGGCTCTTAACGAGGTTCGCGCGCATTTGCTTATCGAAGAGAAATTCACCTATATCGACGCCCGGTAACCTTGGAATATGCTCAGACTTATCTCGAGATCCCCGTCAGCGAACAAAAAAAAGCTTATTCAAATTTTATCCCGCAACTCGTCGATGTGCCGATCAGATTCTATTCATTGAGTAAAGTCCCCAATGTCGAGTTTTACGACAGCGGGAGTAGTTCGGCGTTACACCCGAAACTGTAAACTGGAAAATTATGTTTCTATTACAGAGGGCATTTCAGTGTGCTGAAATCGAAGACCACATACAGTTTTTGGAAAATATAAAGACACTGATAATTAGGAACAGACTTTTCGAATTGTTCGTCGAAAAATGAATTCGAAATTAAACCTATACCTAATTATCTGTATTTTTATATTTGACAAAAGCTGTACACATATGGTCTCTGATTCATACACAGTTTTTCAAACTGTTGAGGGTTTTTTTTTTTGTTTGAAAAGTTGATGCTGAACATGAATGCTGATGCTGATGCTATCAACATAAATGCAAATTTCGTTACTTTATCATTACGAAGATTTTTTTCCTTACCGTCCACACAAACCGGAGGCCAAATTAAGTTCTCTTAATACTTTGAGTCGAGACGCTGCCGCGTCTCTTTGATCCATATTTGATGAATCTGATAATCAACTTATATCACTAAATTCGTTTCAACAAATATTTTGATACCCTACTTACAGCTTTCAGATGAAATGGGGAGACGGTGATACACAAGTAGAAAGGACTGTACGTTCGCCGACAGGGCAGGTGCATCAACAATTCACGTCACGTAGCTCAAGTGGAAGGTTCGGAAATGACTACATTTGCCTTCGGTACACAATATTTACGTTGCATCTACAACATAAAAGGAGTGCGCAACAGTAGCTCGCGCTCTTCACTCAACCTGTATATTTCTTTTGTGCAGGGACAGCAGCATCGCAGAAGGAGGTATTTCGCGCTTAATGTAGCACTGAGCGAAAGCCGAGGCCATTCTCGAAGCATCTTGTAATACAAACGCCATTTGTGTTTCTCGCTATGGCGAGCTCTTCTTTCTTATTGATAGAGATTACGCGAGCGAGGGACACGAAGTGTATATGCGTAAATTCGCGAGCGGCTGTTCCGGCGTTCCACAGCCGCTCACTAGGCCCACTTCTTCTCGCATCCTTCCGCCCGCGCTTCCGGGTGAGAAGCTCTTACCGACCCATGAATATCTTAGCCTACATAAATCAGACACCGAGGCATATAAAATTGGTATTCTCCGGGACGGCCACGTTTTGAGCCACGCGCGCGTGTCACACAACCTGCTTATTTCGGGATGAAACGTGTGCGAACTCGGGACGTCAGGTTCGGAAGAGAATTCGTGACGTACGTCGACCACAAAAAAAACATGTTTCAATTTGCCGAACCAGGAGTTGTTGAAAAATGTCGAGAGGTCGCTTTCACACTTTTCAATCGAATGATCCACGAATTTAGAAATTGCGAACCTCGTAGAAAACAGATTTTTTAAATCAACAGTAACAAACGATTTTTTTCTGTAAATCCCGCGATCGTCCGCGAAGTGAACGTCGGTGATTTCCGTATACAATACTGCGGGTTTTGGTGACAAACGCCGCATTCTCGCGAGCGTCAACAAACCGGCAGAGACGTCGAGGCTTTAACTTTGTTTACTGTGAATATATATTTGATAAAATGCTGATTTCTGACTGTCCCGAAATTAATTAATTGCAACGCTCGACAGTTTCGCAGAGCGCGAATGTCGTTTGATTACGCAGTATCGAGCGAACCGCGTTTACGCACCGCAGCCGCACCGTTCGCGGTGAACGTGTCCCCGCTTGCAAATACTATATTAATGAACGTGTTCACCGATAAACTACAATTAGGTACATAATACGCGCGCGGACGACACCCCGGCCGTTGCATCGAGTTTAGATCACCCTTTCGCGCTAATATCCAGGTGTGTGTAACCAAGCTATGTTTACGGAACGCGCGAGCCCGGTGCAGCTCGGCGACGCACCTCTGAATCATATCCGGTGACCGGAGTTCTAACGATGCCGTGCGAGCTTTCATTATCCCTTATGTCCAATTTATGAGTAATTCTCCGTAGTTTCGTCGACAACTTTCGCCGCACAACCGCCAGCTGTCGCGCATGCGAAATAATAACCGCAGACGCCACAAAAAAATTGACAGAATACCGAAAAAATAACTGTTGAAGACAACAAATTCCAATTTGATCGGAAAAAGATTTCGTTCATTGTTTACATTATTTTTTTCAAAATTCGCCCTATTCTATTAACTTGTAAATTGAAAAAAAAAAAATGCTTTTGAACCAGTTACTAGTATACGCGCTTATTCAGTTATTATTTTTTAAATACAAAATTGGAAATAGTTAAGTTTTTTTTATGTTTCATGTTGCGTTTAGAAAAAAACTAATGGCGTATTCATTGTCTACTGGCAAAAATACATCGAAATAAAATCCCGGTGGATAGCAACGAGTTGCAGGCAACCCGACAGCCAATCAGACAACGAATAACCCGACAACAATACTTATATCGAAATACGAGATATTTTACCCACTATTTTTTTGAAGAGGAAAAAAGGCTTCCACACGTAAACAGGACTTTAGGAAATTAGCCCAAACTCATATTTCCCTGTGGACCGGCTTATTCATTGTGACGTCTATTACATGGGATTTACAGGATAATCCTTCGGTTGAGGAATGCCAAAAGAAGCGTCATTTCCGTAAATGACGTGCCCTCTGCGATGTGGAAGAGGGCATGTCATTCAAGCCGTCTCGCAGCGTGCAGGGTTGGAGGGCGATGGGCGCGGCGGCAGCGCAGCCCAAGTACAACTGGTAAAAATGCTCGCCGTGGCGGTAACGTTTCTCCCCATCAGGACGATTTGACAGACACGTGTCTCGCGTTTCGCCTCGCGCAAATTTCCGCCTCGAACTCTTCGGCCGGCTAGTTATACGCGTCGAACCGATCGATCTCATCCCGGCGGCAGCCCCTCAGCCTCACGCATTCTCCACGCACGCCCGGACAGACGGGACAGTGATTGGCAGGTTAAGTAGTCGATAAAAAAGAGTTATTGGCATACTCAAGTACATCCTCGCTCGCCGGGGGATTTCGCAATGGCGACGGCCAATGGCTGTCCCCGAGCCAAGAAATAAATACTTTTTATCCTACTCACTTATTCGCTCGCCTCACCGGCGTGCATGACACATCGCGAGCTCCACCGACGGATACGATTTCGAAATTATTCGCTTGGCTCAACCGGGGATCGGGCACGAGCCAACAATTTTATTCCCGCTAAAAGCCTCGGCTGACAACCCATTCCTCGTGATTTCGAAACAACGTTTTTCCGCACATTTTATTTTGAAACCCCGAGGCAAAAGTTCGTGTTTCATCAGAATCGATATTATGCGTACAAACAAACATTTACTGAGGCTAAAATATACCCTCGTTCTGTCTCGTTGCGCGTTTTGCGCGGTTTAAAGACATCGTAGTGACATCGATGGTAGATGGTAATTCGTAGTGACGAATTTTTTATGTTAATGCTAAACGCCCTTTACGCTGTTTCTTCTCGCAACTAATCTCGAATTTAGATTTTTCGCTCTCCCAAAAAAATAGCTTAGATTATCAAGGCGCTCAAAGGCTTAGACAATTTCTACCGCATTTCT
This sequence comes from Pimpla rufipes, assembly GCA_963932165.1. Classification (NCBI taxonomy): domain Eukaryota; kingdom Metazoa; phylum Arthropoda; class Insecta; order Hymenoptera; family Ichneumonidae; genus Pimpla; species Pimpla rufipes. The sequence continues at coordinate 14,401,769 of OZ010635.1, forward strand.
ACATATGGCCTCAACATTTGGTCCCGATCTGTCGAGACATTAAAGAAAAAGGTTTGAGGATGGTGGGGGAATAAATTCCACTGCTTCATAAACCGAAAACTCGTACGACAATTTTTCGTATTCCGTTCAACGAATTTCTCTTCCTCAATAATTCAGCAATTAACATCCATTCGTATTTTGTTTGTGCACGAACTAAACCATTACTGACGTTGATTTCCCGCCTCGTGTTTCTTTATTGCTCGTTAATCTCGAGCTTTCCCAAATATCCCGCCCGACAATCCAACAACATAACTTCCGCGCGAGTTGCCGTGCCACAGCGACCACGGCCGAAAGAAAGGAACGCGGAAGGTGTAGCCAACAAAAAAGGGATGTTGATACCGGATTAATCGACTAACGATCACAGCAGCTCCCGCGACTCCGCCACGCGCGGTCTCCGCGTCCCCCCGGACGCCCTTCTTATATTCGTTATCGCCCGCAAAAAAGCTGACACGTCGTGTTTATTGGGTTTTCGCCCCGTATTAATCGAACATCCACGACCGAGAATAAGCCAAACCTCTTTTTTCGTCACACATCGCCTCACATCGATCAGAGCCCCCCGGAAAAGTCCCTCGGGGAAAATTGGACGATATCAATGTAATCACCGCACACAGCCCCCGAAAATCCTGTTGCGTGCAAAAATTATTCCCCGTCGTCGTCGTCGTCGTCCCCTCCACCCCGCCGTCCGCGCGCGGCGACGGAGACGAGGACGACGACGACTACGCGTAATTGCGTTTCACTACGCAGTCAGAACGGTCGTGATCCAACTGACGGTTTCCCGCAGCTGCGGCACAGAGCGCAGCGAGCGAGGTTCGCGCGTGTGTGCTCAATAAACGTCCAGTCACGCGAATTTCACGATCTTGTAATTACTGGGCTTCGGGGGATGGACCCTTCTGCCACCGCGACTGTACCTTCCGCCGAGGTGCGCGCGTAGAATTGTTGCCTTTCCCGCGCGCCCGGGCATTTCGACGTTTTCGCCCGGGCCTCGTCGACGACCGGGCCCAGCGATTGGCCGCGGCCGGGCGAATCGAGGCGGCGCGAACGACACCGAGTCATGTATGCCGACGACCGGTCGTCGGCCGCGCTCTGAGTGGTCAAACACTGTGCGAACCCGTCCGGTGTAGTACGAGACACTCCGGTCATACCTATGCTCTACATGCACTCCGCGCGCTGTACGTAGCGCACACACCGAATGCTCAACGGGTTCAACCACCATGCTCGTCGCTGCCCGGTGCCGGCGACTGCTGATGCTCTCTCCCGTATACGCGCCACAGCCACGTCCCTCTCGACGTCGAGTGTCCCAAACTGCGTCATCACTCTTGGGAAACTCACGTCGCTTCCCTCTTCTCGTCGCGGCTGCCTACACTCTGCCACCCCTCCGGGTTGTACACCAAGTTACACCTACTGATTCCCAAACTGTAGTAAAACGTCCTCGTATTGCGAGCGGCTGTCCACCCGGCAGCGGCAGCGGTGGAGGCAGAAGCAGAAGCTGCGAGGCAGCCCCTTGCGACCACGAACACCGCGCTCATGAGCCACGTTTATATTATCATCATGATAGTTAATACTATGATTACCGTCAGTGTAGGGCTGCTCGAACCGGAACTTCGGGTACGTTGGTGGTTATATTCTCGAACTCGGCGAAGACAGTCTTCACCGGTGCGCCAGGCTTTTCATGCTGATTATGCGCTTCCGAGGGGTTGACGGAAAAAAATGTCCCGGGTTTTGTTTTATTTTTATTTTTTTGTCCTCGCAGGTATATTCAAAACACTTTTGTCAACGAAGAAGAGCTCGCGGCATGAATGTCAAAGGACAATGCGCGGTGGTCTGTGCGCCCTGCCTATGGCGATGTCAAAGAAAACGCTTTCTGGCTCTTCAGAGCGTGATTATAGGCCACTCTCGCGGGGAAGAGGAAAACCGAAAGCCCGTATTAAAGGCGCGGTGACACATGAGAACGCGCGTGTAATCGAAGGTTTTGTACTTCACGACCCGCGGCTATTTCCCTGGATACCCTTGATGGCATTTTTTCCAATGGGACATGTTTTTTTTCTTCTTTTTTCTAAGCTTCGAGAGACCCGGACTCGGATTTCTCGTATCGAGTTCCTCGCGGCAGTCGCGCGTTTGTCATTTCGTCGTCGACGGCGCACGGCTTGACTGTCACCCTCAAATTACTGCAAACAGTGATATACAATCTCCTATTATTCGCGGTATGCGCGTGAAGCATTGAGAGTCTTCTTGAAATCTGTGCAATACTGAAAAGAAAAATAATAGGACTTCCTTTGGGAGAATTCCGCATCAAATGGACCACCCTAATTTCACGGATACAGTAGTAGAGAGATACAACTTTTTTTTTCAAAACTTTTTCAGTGTCACTTGCAAACTATTTGCGATTTTTTAATTGTGTTTTTCGCCAGGAATGAAGTATAGATTTTGAAAAATTAAAAAATAATTGTTTTAGATCCCTATTGAAAATGATGCATCGCAAAGAAGTCATGCCAGACACGGCAACGGTTGCCATGATAACGGTCAACGAATCCCTGACTGAAGTTGGCCACGGATCCGGATCTGTAGCCAACTTCTTTTTCCTGGAAAAAAGTTAACTTTTTTCCTTAAGTGAAGTCCAATTTAAATTAACTTTTCCCCTGGAAAAAAATTCACGTGACGTGAGGAGAATTAGTGGGTCACTTGGTGCGGAATGCCTGATAGGTATTGCGAACGGGGATACATACGGTTTCCTGTTTCACTCGCACGTTACACGTCCGGCCAATATTGAAAGACGCGTTTTCTGCAAATTCGCTGTATTAAAGGAAAATTAGTTGACTTCTCGGACGTGGGGAATGATGCAGAGAAAGAAAATGGACTGTAACCAACCTCGTGGAACGCTGTCCAAGTTTTACATACGATATTACTTTGACTACAACGTCACCTCGGCCGGCCATTACTCATCGCTGACCACTGCGAGCACGTGAACCGTGACTCCCGCAGCCCCTGCGTCCACTGCTTCCACGAACAACTATTACTCAACCAGACCAGGGACGTAAAAATACATACTGGAATATCTCTTGAAATTTAATTGATGAGGCAGAAGGTTCGTATGCGAAACTCGTGACAAATTTCACTGTGGTTATGCCATCTGTCCGGCGATAATGTTGGAACTAAACAATTTTTGGGAATATTTTTTAGGGACTCGTGAGATAAAAATGTTTTATTTAATTGATGGTATAAAATGAAATCGCTGTATGTTAATTATATTATAATGTAGGAAAATATTCGTCCCCCGCAATAAGTGACACAGCTTCCGGCTAGAATTGAAAATTAATCGGACGACTGAACATCAATTTTTATTGCGATATAATCGTGACACTAGCTATTATGATTCGAATCAAAATAATCAGGAATCATAAATGTTTTCCCCTCGACTTCTCGTTACGTTCAGTTTTTGAGTCCAATTTCCTAATTGGATTCGCCCGACGCTTCATGTTCTAGATACAACATGCCTGAGGAATGTAGGACAGTTTGAGTTGATGTTCCATCAGAACAGTCTTGCTGTCGCGAAGCGAGCTATTGTGTTTTCATCAATCAAATTTGCTTCCAGATAAATATAATTTGCCACGTAAAATGGATGTTTTCGGTCGGTGCACGTGCACTACGGAGAAATTATGAGCAGCTTTGAAGCGCTCCTGGTCCTGGAGGCTCTAAACTTTCCATGAATATTCATCAATGCATCACGAAGGAAGCCAGCCAGCCAGCTCGCAATACCCAGGACTAGTAACAGAAGTGTGTGAAACAAAAACATGAATTTTTAATTCTTCTCACACTCCATCAACGCAAGACCGTTGACGCCGCAGTGGCTTTAGAATTCGCAAGGGAAACATAATATACATACCTCAGACACCAGCAAGAGCAAGTTTAATTGACGAGGCGAAAGATTGACAACGATAAATTGTGATTAATAAAAAAATGTGAAGAATATTTTGGAAGTGACACCAAGAAAGGGTTATTTTAATTAAGCGAATCATTGTTTGTAGGATATTAAAATTATATTTACATAAATTCATTTATACTTAAGTAAATTTTATTTACATTTCAGAGGTTTATATCAAAATCGAACCCCTTGAGGGACTTAGATAATTCCGGCTTGTGTATGTCATGTGACCCCAACCTGCTCGATTATTTTAAACATCGGCAGCGGCAGCGCCAAGATATTTTTATTATATAGAAGAAATAATAAAAATGTCCATTCTCTGGCAAGAAAATTCGTTTTCGATCCCCAAGCAAAAGTCCCTATATTCCGAGTGTGAATCTAAAAAAAAGAAAAACCAACAATTTATTCTCCCAGCACGACGTCAACAGAAACCGGCCGCATTTGTGCTAATTCCGCAAAGCTTGGTATTCGAAAAATACGTTAAAATACGTTCCTTCAAATAATCCAAATGTCCATTCACCGGTACACAAATTACTCCCGATCCCCAATCAAAAGTCAGTCTGAGACAGAAGCGACTTTGAGTTTCGACGCATAATCGAGCCACTGATTTCTGAGCCAAGAGGAGTTTCGTACAAAGCGCTCCAAATTTCTCGCAAACGTCCAACGACCCGATAGCAATGAAACGGAGTACGATGAACCCGTTGCGGGTATTCCAAGTGTGAAGCTGAAAAAAAAAGAAAAAGAATAAACAAAAATGTATTCTCCTCGCACAGCGTTCAACAGAGGCCGCTGCAAATCCGCACTGACTCCGCGAGGCTTAGCACACAGCCGCCCGCGTCGAGAAATCTAGCGTACACGCGCGTCTGTCACCCGCAGAGGCGACGAAAAAAGGGGCAAAACGACCGCAGAAAAAGAGCGGAAGGATATGACGTGTCTCGCCGAGTGTATTGTCCCGAATTACCTTCGTTCGCAGTTAACGCGTATTCGCGGAACGATTTTGATTGTTACGCGCCGGTGAGCAGCGTCGCCCACTGTTTCGAAACTCCCCTCAAAGTATTGCGAGCCGCGCGCGTCAGTTCGGCGCGGGATTGTCGGGAGCGGCGATGACTCTGTCGGGGCTGTGCCGGGGGTGTGCGAACCGAGTCGTCCCGGGGCCGCGGGGCGCGAGGCGGGAGAGGTGCGAAAAGCTCGCGCGGCGGTTATTACGTATATATATATATAGGTACGAGCCCGGAGTCTCGGTCGCTCGCTGTACGTGTGCGGGAAACAGCGATTCCAATCCAAGTTCGCCTCTGGCTAGTTCGCCGAGTGGATTTCTCTATCGCGGCCCGCAAAGCTCACAGAGAGACAGAGCGAGCGGAGAAAAGTCTGAGCTCTTGTCTCATCTCGGGACGCGAGCGGAAATATTGAAACTCGAGTATACCAACCCCCGACGGCGGTCGCGTCTCGCGCGACTTGTAATATGTTCCGGAGTTGCCGGGGCCAAAGAGCTTTTCCCACGTAGGCGCTTCCCAACTCTTTGTCTCTTTTTCCACTCCCCCCCCGCACGTCGATACGCGCAGCGTCGTGGCACGTTTCACGCCGCATCCGCCCGGCGGTGAAAATACGGCGATGATTGACTCGTCTCTTTGTCTTCCCCTCGCGATAGCTCGGGGTGCGTTACGTTTCGGTGCGAATGGTTCCGGCTCGCCGGAGCCGTTTTGGTGAGAGACGTTCCGGTCCTAACAGTTTCCGCGTGAGACGTATCGATCGTTTCTATTCGCTTTACGTTCCGCCTTTACGATTTTGGTTTTGTCGATAATTAAATCAAATTAAAGTAGGTGCTTTGATTTTTTTACGCGTTTAAGCGAGAGTTCACCTGAAAGTTTCGCCTCGAATAATTCGCGCCGTCATCACCGCATCCGCACCCAGCGACGAAGACACCCGACGATTGACTCGTCGCTTTGTCCTCGCCTCGCAAATACCTCGAACCCCGCGTGCCTCTGCGGATTCTCGGGTCAACCTGGAAAACAAGAGCGGAGTCGTTGACGACGGCGACGCCGAGGACGACGACGACGACGGCGACGCGCAGTCATCCGCCGCGCGCGCCCAAAAGGTCGAGCGACGACCGCTTACACGATCTTGAAATTTACGGTAAATTTGGTTAGCCACATCAAACGTGTAGGTATGTGCGCCGTCCTAACAAACCCGGAGGGCGGTAATATCAAAGTGCTCAAACGCGAGGTAAGCTGCACACTCGGTTGCCGGGTGGGAACGTAAACGGGTGGAACGTATACAGCTTCAGCTACGCGCGGGGAGGGCGCGGGAGGGGGTGAGTGGGGGGGGGGGGTGGAGGCGGTTGGAAGTAGCGGAGATAGAGGATGTACTGATAGCAGTGGAAGCGCAATGGAGAGTGACATGTGTGCATACTCATTGAGGTACCACATCAAAAGCTCACTTGAGACTTGCACCAAGCGGTGGAGGTGGCCGCCGCTGTCCCACATACACACGGAACATGTGGAACGGGGTCTGTGTGAACGGGGTGTGGGGTGGCGGTATGGGGGGGGGGGGGGGGGGGGATGGGAGGGATGCGGGCGGGATGACCATTATCGTAGTTGATTATGCGCGAGGTCTTCCGTAAGCTGATCTTCAATAAAGTTCAGGCACTCGGGGTTCTCCGGACGGCTTTGGCAGGAATAGTTGAGGACAGCGTCGCATTGGTCCCATATCACGTTTCGTCTCACACGCTCTCTTTGATCGGGGAAAGTTCATCCTGCTCTCGCGCTCCAATTATCCCGCCCAAGCGATCATCCTTGCCTATTTTTATCAATAAACCCTCCGGGCGTTATGTTACTTGTCCCGAGAAGCGAGTATTCGAACGGCTCCACGCGGACGGCGAGAGACAATTTCGCGAGGGAACGCGGGACACGTAGACGTGTCTTTATTTCCAGCTTTCCAAGGAGCGGCTTGCGGGCTCCGGGACGTCATTAGCGGGAATGATCGCGTGGTACATTTGAAGTGAGACACGGATGTGGTTGGCAGATTCACGTCTTCGCATCGTTGGGTTAGGAAATACATTAAAAAAATCCCTCTTCAAAAATCAGTACGTATATTATCTGTCGCATTGTCGATATGGGTATAGTTTTAGTATTATTCGTTCTATGATTGCCTGAAACTCGTTGCTAACCAACGAGCAGTTTCAACCGTGTTATTGTGTTTTGACAGTTCGGAGAGCGTGCGAGGTTTCACGCTTTGTTAACGTTATTTAGGGAGGGATGTTCGGGCGAAGCGTGTGGCCTAATATTTGCATATATTTTCAGAGATAAAAATCTTTTTTTTTCATTTTTTTTTTTCGGGCAAACAACGGTGCTTTTCGGAATCAGCGGGAAATTTCCCATCGAATAGGTTTTTCGAACGTTACGAAACCAAAATGTGTTTTTTTTAACGCAAAGCAGCTTTCGGTTTTTAAATTCTGTGAAAAATTCATAAACCAATCAGAATGCATCAGAGGAAAATTAGTTGACTCCTCGAACGTGGAAAATGATGCGATTAAACCAAATGAACTGTAAAAAATTGGAGAGCTGTCCTAGTGTAACATATACGGTATTAGTTTGACTGCAACGTCACCTCAACTATAGTCATTACTGATAGTTAAGGATGCCGGATAGGTTCCACATCACTTCTGTCGTCTTGCTCTCTTCGATCGAGGAAAATTCATCACGCTCTCACGCTCCAATTAACCAACCCAAGCGATCATCCTCGCCTATTTTTATCAATGAACCCTCTAGGCATTATATTGCATATTCCCGCATAACGAGTATTCGACCGCAGCCCCACGACGAAAAACGATGTCGCGAAGAAACGGAACGCATCGCGACGTGTCTTCCCAGCTTCCCAGCCCTCAACCTGGGGCCCTGAAGCATCATTAGCGGGAATGATCGCGCGCGCGCTCGTGACGCGAGCCACGGATGTGGGTTCTTCAGTAATGACCGTAACCGGCGAAAACGCGAGGTTCATCGCCGACGCTCGTGCATACGACGGATACAGTTGTAATAACGCATACACCCGTTTCGTCGTTATATTCGCCTTTATACCTCCAAAATGACTTCCGTCGACTACGCCCGGACGATTCCTTGGCTCAAACACGAGCTGAAACGACTCTCGAACCATCCGGTCACGCGCGCGCGCACACGTTCGACTACTTTGCGGTTACGGGTTATTAGAGACGGGGATGGAGGGAGGGATCGACTGAGCGCCCGATTCTCCCGACGGCGAGTGAATTATTCGTTGCCAGGCGACGACGAACGCGCGAGACCTGTCGAGCCTCTGAGATATGGACGAGGGATGAAGCGACATATGACGATTATGGCGGCCGGTGCGCGATCACCCCTAACCACGTCCCGGCCTGTGGGACCAGCGACCGCGTTCGTCGGGCCCCCCCACGATCTACCCTATTCCGGCCTGTCCACTGACTGGTTACGGGCACGAACGCGCCGGTGCCGCCCGGGTCAGGTATAACGACCGGATCCGGTTGGTTACTCGCGGCACGAATTAAGTGGTCGCAAATGGTTACGCAGGAGGTATCACGCTGGGAGGACAGCAGCCAAGGACTGTGGCAAGTTCCGTATACGGACGCGCCGTATACGACTCGTCCGTAATTGGGTGGAACGCGCCACCACACGGACGTCGAACTCTCGTGCGTTCGCCGATGGATTTGGGCGACCCCTCGCGGAAACTCCCGTCGTCCCCCGGCCCCTGTGGAAATCATAACATCCCGTCGGCTCTATACACCCCCCCCCCCCCCCCCCGCACGATACAAACGCGCTTTTGGCCATTTATAAATTTCCTTTTACCAGAAAAAGAGGCAAAAAAAAACGGAGAGCCGCGTTTATTTCTTCGGTCCGTCGCGATCGCTTGATAGATAGACCCTCGACGAGAGGGCGAGCCGTCCATTGTGCGTGTGTATACCGCGACCGCGCGCATGAGACCTTAGCGAACGCGCGACGCGTTTATATACCGAGGTTGCATGAACCGTTTCTAAGAATCCCCAGCGACTTTCGACAATTTATTGACTTTTGGGGCACTCGCAGCGCGCGGCTTTCTGTCATTGGCCCCTTTCGCTCTTAATAAATCATCACTCCACGCGCGAACGATATCGGGTCAGTCGTGATAAGGGGTTTGCGAAGTGACTGCGTTTTTTGGGTTTTCCTTGGATTAGACTTTTTTTTTTTTTTTTTTTTTTTGAGGCGTTTGTTCAAATAGTTTTTTGGGACGCAAGCAACGAAGCCTTTGGCAGGGCCGAAAGCTCCTATCTGATAAGGTTTTTGCGAAATTATTGCGTTTTCATTGGTGTTTTTTTTTAGCTTTTTTTTGGACATTCAATTAGATTGTTTTTTTTTTACACAGGCAATGGGGCATTTGGCAGACCTAAAAGTTCCATGATGATGAGGGTTTTGTGTTTTCTATTCGGGTTTTCCATTACCCAATTTTTTTTTACGCATTCAATTATACGATTTTTTAGGACGCAGACAACGTGGCATTTGCCGAAGCTAAAAGCCTATTCTTACCACGCGGTTTAATAGAAAGGTATCGTCGTCTGGGGAGCCTGGAAGGGTGACAGAAGTGCGAGGACCTGGACGAGGTCGTATGAACCTTTTATAAGAATCCCCATCGACTTCCGATAATTTATTGACTCGGGACATAGTCGCAACCCAGCTTTCTATCACCGTCCCCCTTCGCTCTTAATAAATCATTTCTCCATGCGCGACCGATATCCACTCGGTCGTGATAAGGAATTTGCGAAATGATTGTGACTTCCTTCGTGATTTTTTCATTTTTTTTTTTTTTGCTTTTTTATGTCACATTCTTATTATATAGTTTTTTACTTTTTTGGGACGGCAAATTGTTTGTCGGCTCAGACGTCATAAGATTTTTTCAAAACGATTGTGTTTTGCTTTTGTACCTTTTTTTTATCATATGTTTTTTTTTTTGGGACGCAGGCAACGAGGCATTTGGCGTGCAGCTAAAAGCCTAGGTAAACCGCGTATGGTTTAATGGAAACGTATCGCCGTCTGGGGACCGTGAAGGGTAGTAACAAAACCGCGAGGAGGATCTCCGTCCCACGTATTAAACATAGAATTGCTCTAGGACGAGCTAGATGCGAACCCGCATCCGCACGCGATACGAATCCCGGTCGGCGCACCCTTGCCCCGAACGTCACTCACTCGGTGTCCCTGGTATACCATAATTCGTTCCGCACATGTGCGCAAATCTAATGGCCACGCGGGCTCTCGGTCGAAGTGAGGATAATAACATCGTCGCCGGTCCTTCTGGTCTCCGGTCTGCGACGCTTCGAGGGGGTTCCCATACCGGCTCGTCGCGCCGCGCTCTCCGCCACTTTCGCGCGGTCCCTTCGCCGCGCAGAGACAAATCAGTTTAATCCCCGACACATTCTCCCTGTACGCCTTTTTCTCAGCTAAATACTTTCCATCGTGACAAACTGCCATTAACTCGATTAGAAAATCTTTATTGATGATGATCCTCGGGAAAAGCGAGATAAAAAGAAAACGACGCCCGCGACACGTGCTGAGCATAAATTCCGCGCATAATCTTCGTCGTTCCGCAGCCGGCGAGCTCGTCGTCCGGCAACTGCGATACTCTGTTTAATTCACTCGCGCAGCGAGCGCCTCGTCTCTCGGCGATAGTCAACGAGATAGCCCGAGAGCGCTCGCGGCCTCCGAGATTCGTTAAATTTTGCGCCACGAGAGTTTTGCCGAGCGCGCGGCGAGTCGCACCGCGGCCGAGTTATATCAACGCGAACCACTCCCGTGGCAACAATTACGACGAGAACTTCGCCTCTCTCGCGTCTCTCTTTCTCTCTCTCTCGCTCTCTTCGTTTTTCTCCGCAGACGCATTCCGAGCAACGACGCCGGCAAATGATCCCTCCCAAATCCCAAATAATCGTCAGGCCTTATTACCCGTAGGGGAAGGCGTGGATTTGTTGTACAGCCCTTATATCGTATACTCGCGCTCCTCAACTCGAGGGAGGTCTGAGGTTCCAACTATATATTGCATATACACCCGCACCCGCCCACCCAACGCCTTATCACCGTTATCAAGACCCTCACTCTCGAGATTGCCGCTTTTATACTTTGTTTCTCCCGGGTAATATTCCCTCCGTGCGTTGCGCACCGCGCTCGTCGCGCATCTGGACCGCGCGGGCGGACCATCACGCGCCCGAATGCACTTTAATTCCCGAAGATTTAGCTATAAATTTAGGAATGGAACTGCATTCTTGTTGATGAAGTTGGTATCGAATATTTCTGCAGAAATGTCACCGGAAGAGTAATGTCTCGCGATAATGACCGATTAAAAAATACGTTTTTCGACTTAAGGGGCGGCGAAACCTTCGTGAGTGCCAGAGAGATAGAAAATAATTTTCGGAACAACAATACACGGAAACTAGACATATGCCTGAAGAAAAAAAAGTTTTACATCATGCAGAATTGAATGAGGAATGATGTAAAACTTTTCTTTTTTTCGGAAACGTTAAGCATCGTCGGAATAATTGTTTACAGTTTTTGTTACCGACGGTGTTGGTTTCACCTAACCTTAGACGTGAATCCTACTCAGTTGGTAATACTGAGTCGGTAATACTCAGTCGATAATGTAAGACTTTTATTTTGCCTGGCATGTGTCTAGTTTCCGTGTATTGTTGTTCCGAAAATGATTTTCTATCTCCCTCACGCTCACGGCGATTTCGCCTCCCCTTAACGTTCCATAGGCCTCAAACGCGACGGGCATCGCGTTAACCACTTCAGCCAATGGCAAAAGACTTTTCTCGTATATTGAACTAATTTAGCACTTTCATTGGCTGCATTGAATAACGCGATGCTCGTCGCGTTTGGGTTCTAAGCGATGGAACGTTGAGATGAAAAACGTACTTTTTTAATACGTGATTACCTCACAAATCTATATGCAAACCACGACTACAGTGCGGACATCCCATTTCCACAAATTGTACAAAGTAAGCGATTAAAAAAATAGAAACAGCTCATAAAAAAATAGAAACACAGTTCCTTTCGTAAATTTATAGCAAAATCTTCGAGAACTAATTGTGCATTCGGACACCTGACGGTCTGTCGATCGCGCGATGCCCACGGCGAAACTTCGTGTTTTTCAATTCACGTATTGACATGTAACGCATTCATAACACACCAGCGATTCTCATGGGTCCGGTCGCTGTGTGCGTTCGCGTCCGAAACGCGATATTGCCGCCCGGGCATAATAAAAGGTCGTGGCACGCATGAACCGGTCCGAGCGTTATACTGCATGCACCAAAATTGCATTCCGCGAATTCCCCCACTTTTCGTGGTTATATCGAGCAAACGGCACTGTTACAGTTATTGAAAAGCTTCAATACCGAAACCGGCGCGTGGGACTCGCGCGCGGCGCGTTCTCCGCGCCCTGCTGCCGGTCTTCATTGGCCACATGCGTCGCGCGCGGTCATCGGCCCGTGTCGCCGTTTTCCAGAATCATATGCGGCGCTGGAAACGCGCTATATTCGGTCGAAACTTCGGCGCGGCGATGTAAAAGTTGCGCTCGGGAATCGATCACTTTCATGGGTTACACCGAGACTTATCATCGCACCGATAAAGCTCGGTTATTAAGACCCGTCTGACCGGGACCGAAAAGTTCGCTCGAGCGGCAGTTTCATGGCTGTTAGCAAAACTTGGGATATCCCTGTGAACGCGGGACACGGGGGACGAATTCTCGTCGTCGTCGTCGTCGTGGTCGCGTATACAGCCGGCCAATTCTTCGGCTCTTGCCTCTTATATTCCGTTGGTTCGTGTGTGCGCGGTGCAGCGATTCACGCGGGGCGAACCGAGCGCGCTATAAATTCTGGTTATTTCCGAGGGTCGACCATCTCGCTACCGTAGACCGGATAGTAAATAAATCGAAAACCGACGAAATCCGTTCCATTCGTCATTTCGTCAGTTCCGCGCGGGTCTTTCCGCGTGCGCTGCTCGCGGCTTTCATCATTCTATCGGGTGGGGAGAATTTTCGTGGGACGGGCGAGATAATAATTTCAATGGATTCAACAATTCCGGGTCGCATAAGCGTGGATGATGAAGCGCGATTAAATACGGCTTCGCGCGTGTCTCTCTCTCTGTCTCTCTCGACGCTCACGCATTGTTCCGCGTTTCCTTAATCTAAATTCCATTGCACTTAGCGCGGAACAGCTTGAGGATTTAACTGCTAGGCGTGTCGGGATTCATAATTTGGGAAGTCGCGGGCCGAGGGCGCGAGGGAATTCACGGGAAAACAATGGAAGAGCGTTGTGGTTCGCGTAATACGCGCTGCAGATATATGTGTCGCGTGGAGTCCGGTGTTTAACCGACAGGATTATCGTAATACGACGTTAGACGAGTGGCGAGAAAGGGCCGACAATTTGTCGCGTCGTTTTTTTATTTTTTGAATTAATTTGAGCGTAGAATTGTTAAATAGCAACTTTACATTTTTAATTAAACGCCCGGCACGCTTTGTGTAAAATAAAAGTTGCGAAATATTAAAAATATGCGACAATTACCTAAAAAGAACTTATCCGTATTTTTTTATTTTGCAATTCCGTATCATTAATACAAAATTGTGTGATAATCGCGAATGCCAAACAAACGAAGCCCAGATGCATTTCAAGTGGAGTTGAAACGGAAGCTCCATAATCTCTGGTTTATTACATTTTAATCGAGTTATCGAAAGGATTAAAAATCTTTATCTGAAAAAGACAAGATAAGATATGTTCGACGGTTTTATCGTCACATCGCAGGAAATGAAATTTCCAAGAGACAAATTATCGTTTACTCTTTCTACTTTTACAACTATGTGCGAATTCTCTTTCTTGTCCACCGCGCAATGATTAGATACATCGTCGATTACAAGGTTATTCTACATTAACTTAAGTATGTCGTCTATGGGCGTGAGGTATACATTGACAAAACTCTATGTTAACTGTTAGCAAATATTTCGTAGGGTATGACGGAATAAATATTTATATGTCATTACCAAATCAGAGTATATAATGGCTGTCAAACAATTTAATATTTCATTTGGAGCAATTAAATCTTATTTGGCTTAACCAAAACTTGGTAATAACAAATTCATATTTATTTCGCCACCATTCTACAAAAGATTTGTCTTTCTTCCCAGTGGACACTGACTGGACAGGGTGAGGTGAGTCGCAAATAAATGATAAAACTATAACACTATTCTGTTTCTGACGAATATTTAATAACGGATTACTTCAAAAATAATAATATTATTTTATACTAATAATAATATTTTGACATCCAAATTTTTTCCACATCTCGTTAGCACAAACTGACTTAACGTCAATCCACTAAACCGCTCCAGGGGAAGCAAGGATCACCGATGCAGCTCCAGGCAAATTAAGAACCGCCGTGTTCACAACCGCGCCGGGTGGAACATTCGCTTGAACGCTCGCGACGTAGACTTGCATTCTCTCGGGTATGTTCATCCACGTTCTGGCATCGACGACCACAGGTGATTCCGAAAAATTGATGAGCAGAGCGACCGTCGTCTCTTTGCCGATCCTCCGTCTGACACCCAAGACATTGTCGGTCACGATAATGACTTCCAAGCTGCCGGCCGAGATGACGGGTGTCCTCTTCAGAGCCACGAGCTTCTTAAACACCCAGTAATGGGAAACCGCCGCGGTTTTCTGCGCCGCCAGATTCAGAGTCTTGTAGTTCGGGTGAACCGGCAACCAGGTCTTGTTGCTTCGTGAGAATCCCGCGCTCACCGACGAGTCCCACTGGAACGGAGTTCTCTCGGGGTCCCTGGACTTTCCCTCGTATCTGTCGGGTCCGACGTTGCATCCCGCTGGATCGACGGTGTCGTTGTACGAAAGCCACAGGTCCACCATACCGATCTCGTCGCCGTTGTAGATGATCCCGACACCGGGCAAAACGGTGGCCAACATGGTGAGCTGATCGGCGCGATTAGCGCCGAATCTCGATGCAACGCGAGAATTGTCGTGATTTCCGACGACCCAGTTGGCCAATGACCCCTCGGGCATTGCGTTCATCCAGGCGTCTATCTGTCGTTTGTAATCGACAGGCCGAGATCTGTTGTTGACATCAGCCATGAACATGAAGTTGAAGGGCACATCCGAGCCAGCTCCGTAGTACCGCATGACGTACGGCAGAGTCGTGTAAGCCTCGGTCAGAAGAATCTTGCTACCATGGACGTTGCTCGGGTGAGAATCCACCAGTTTGCGCCACTTCTTCACCACGAGATAAGTGTCGTCCTGGTCCATGGTGTAGATGTGATTGAGAGTCTCCCAGTCGTTGGCCGGAAGACCGGTGCCAGGTATCACGGGCTCGTCCAACATTCGCGTGTCCTCGAACATGAAATTGATGGCGTCAATGCGGAATCCGTCGACCCCGCGATCCAGCCAGAAGGTCAGCGCGTCCTGCATCTCCTGATCGAGGGCGGCGCTGCGGTAGTTCAGATCCGGCTGTCCAATGACGAATTCGTGATAATAGTACTGACCCCTCTCGGCGTTCCACTCCCAAGCGGAGTCCCCGAATCTGCTTAGCCAATTGTTCGGCGGTTGTCGCGTGCCGTTGACGATCTTAGCGTCCCTCCAGATGTAGTACTCGTCGTAGGGCTTGATTTTCTGAATACTTTTCTTGAACCAAGGATGCTTGTCCGAGCTGTGGTTGGGCACAAAGTCCATAAGCACCTTCAGTCCCAGGGATTTGGCTTTGGCCGTGAGGTTGGTGAAGTCCGCGAGGTTACCGAAGACTGGATCGATGTTCGTGAAGTTTGCGATATCGTAGCCAAAATCGGCCATCGGACTCTCGTAGATCGGCGAGATCCATAGAGCACTTACGTTCAGGTCGACCAAGTGCTCCAGCTTGCTGGTGATGCCGTTCAAGTCGCCGACGCCGTCACCGTCGCTGTCTTTGAAACTTCTCGGGTAGATCTGGTAGATGAAGCTGTCCTTCCACCATTGATCGTTCGCCCGGACGGCGGCAGCAGCCTCCAGGGCCGCGACGCCCAGCACCAACAGCACGATCGACTTTGACAACATCGCGAATACTGTGTGCTGTCGACATTGGTGGCTTGCAATTTATATCGTAGGCATTCACGAAAAAATTGCATGGCTATCGTTATCCGATTAAATATTTCCAGTGAGCCGACTGCAATCGCGCATTTTCTGGATGGTCAATCAAATGACTCTGTTTGCCAATCTTTTGACATTTCCTTGACTTCAAGTGGGCGATGATTACGACGAAGCGCGATAAGACGCGTTCTCTGTAGTTTTCACGGTCACTTAGGGAAAAAATGTGAGAGCGCAGACGATGTGTCACTGTGTTGAAATGTGTGTTTCTCTAGCTGTCAAGGCGTTTAGAGACATCGTTAATATATCTACGGGCAGCTTTAAAATAATTAGACACACTTATGAATTTTTGAGTATAGATTGAACGCTATTTTAGCTACCTATTAAAAGTTCCCATTATTAGTTATCTTTTATTCACGATCTTACCCGGTTCGATAGTAACCCACATTCCTCGGATATGTTTAAATTAAACTTCAAGACGCGTTGGTAACTCCACCAGACATAATTTTGAGGTGAATTATGATTAGAGGTAATAACTGACGTCGGAATGGTAAAATTCCTCTAAACTTCTCAGTACAATCAAAATTAGACAAAATCAGACGATGTGTCACTGTGTTGAAGTGTGCGTTGCTTATCCAAGGCATTTAGAGTCATCGTTAATATGTATGGGCAGCATTAAAATAATCAGACGTACTTATGAATTTATGAGTATAGATGGAACGCTATTTTAGCTACTTATCAAAAGTTACCGTTATGAGTTATCTTTTATTCACGATCCTATCCGGTTCGATAGTATAATCCGCCTTCCTCGACCATGTTTAAATTAAACTTCAAGACACGTTGGTAACACCACCAGACATCATTTTCAGGCGAATTACGAATACAGGTAACAACTGACGTCGGTATGGCAAAATCCTCGAAACTTCTCATTACAACCAAAATTAATTTCCACGTACAAAAGTCTTTTCATTTATCCAAGCCATCACCACTTCGGTTGCATCTCCATCGTCCGAATTCGAACATTTTTCCCCGCAGACAGTCGGTCGGTCCGCCCCCGCTTACTTTTCCCCCGCATTCGCGCGATTCGACGCTCTATAACCCCGCGCGCCGCTACCGACCGCGTTCCTTAGCAGACATAAATATACGTTGGTTCGATCGCACGTCGAAACACGATATCGCGAGCCAACCCCCGTTTAATCAATTCCGGGTTCCCTCGGAGCGCGCGGTTACCACAGCAGCCGCGGACTGCGAATTCGTATTTCGCCTGCCCTACCTAGCGGGCGTTCTTCTATCTAGCTGCTGGCTAGAGATTCCCATCCCTCCCCGTATATCCCTCTCTCTCTCTCTCGCACTCCCGGCCCTCCATTACCCGGCATACCTCCGGCAAGCCACAGGGGAGTCTGCAAGGATTCTTGCGCAAAGCAAGAGACTGGAAGAGCCCAACCCCCGGCGCCTTCCTGCCATTCCTTCTCGCTCTATATTCCGTTCCGAGCGTCTCCCTCGCACCCGCCGCGAACTTTGTTCTCCGGAGAAATTCCCCAAAGCGCTATCTTCATATTTGATGCCGTCTCGTCCATTCGGCTAATGCCTCTCGTTGGAAACTTAGCGCCTATGAGACTGAGAGCTCTCGCGCGCTACGCCGAGAAAGAGCCTTAAGAACCCTGTTGGATAGGACTATCGCGGATTTTCTACGACAATTTCGCACCGCCAAGACCTACGACCAAAACAGTCGTGTATTATACAGCAGGAATAACTGTGGCGCTGTATACATGCACAGTGTTCACAGCATCCACAGCTCAGCGGCCGCGGTGACACAGTGTTGGGTAACGTTCGCCGCACCGCGCGACTCGGTCATCGCCTAGTGTGGAAAGGTGTCGCTCGAAATCTTGGGGCGTTAACGAAGTTTCACCCACTTTGCCCGGGTCAATATTAGCTTGACAATCTGCCAGGAGTTAATCCGCACGCAACCTTTGTACCGCCGCTTCCATTATTTCCTCCGGGTTATATATTATTCTCGGGAGCGGAGAGGCCGAGCCAACCTTTCTCGCCGTCGCCGTCGCCCTCCTCTCCCCCTCTCGTCCTCTCGCTCTTGCATATAATCATCATCGCGGCACCTGCAAAGTTTGTCCCAACGACGAAATGTCGTAATTATTCGACGGCGAATTATATCCCACGGTTTCCTTCCATCGCCGCTTTAATACCGCGCTGAATTTTCCCGAACAGCTTGGAAAATATCGCTCGCCACTTATTTTTTAATAAGTGCCCTAAATTCCGGCTGATAGCTCGATAAATTTCGGCGAGTTCTCGCGCGCCGACGGTATAAAGCGTCGCTGACTTTCGAGGACTTGACGAGAGTCCTGTAAAAATATTCCGCGCGAGGAAAGGTTGTTATTACCCCGAAGTTTCTCGTATTTGACTGATTTCGAGGGGTCTCTAGGAACTTGTAACGTGTTTGAAAGACTCATCAACGACCGTGTATGGAAAAAGATAATTTTACATGGCAAAAATGTTATACAGTTCGAAATATGGCACGCAGAAAATGTGCAAATATCACTCCCGTGGTGTCCGAAGCACTTTCGTTCCCGAGGGTATAATTAGCGACTCATGTTGTATTAGCTTTGCACCGCGCTGACAAAGGTTCCCGAGAAACTTGGATTACGTTTGAAATTCCTTTTCAATAACTGTATAGTTGAATAATGCAAGTTGATGGCTCGATAAGTTTCCCCGGAGAATTTTCTCTCTCAAAGAAACTAATATAAGACCATCAGCGCGTCTCGGATCCCGAAGTACAATCGTGTCAGACTCCTCTCGTCCTCTTTCCCGTCAGTCGGCCGCGCGAGCGCGCAGTCTTCTTTCGTTCGTTTCGAAACAGAGTGGCGCGTCGGCCAAGCAAAAGTAATATAGCGTCACGGTGCTCACTCCTTAGGGCGAGAGAGCACTCTCCATTTCCCATCTTGAAAAGAAATTCGTCGATTCCAAGGAAACTTTGGTCTAGCGGCTCCCGCCGGTGGAAAACTTTCGCGGAATATGCGGTGAGGCGCTGCACGAGAGACTCCGCGATCGTGAGGAGCGCAGCGGGAATGGGTGGAGGTGCAATCTTTCAGAATTCGTGAAAGTATTCGAATCCTTCGAGGTTTCCAACCTTCTCGGTCTCTTTTTCACCCCACCGACGATAGAACTGGGTTAATTAATAGGATTCTCATCAGGAGAAGCCTCTATCTTCCCTGCTGGACGTTATCGTGATTATACTTTTTACGGATATTCGCCTGTCACTCGACTTCGTGCACCGTCTCAACTATGGAAATGCGCAAACTTTCTGTAGGAAACTTTTCCGAACATGCATAAATAGAATTTGTACAATTCACGACGACGCAGTATAGAGAATCGAATTTGTTTTATATGTTAGACCAAATCAATTAAAAGGTGCTACGGTGAAATATTTTTATCGGTATGTTGGAAACGGTGTAAAAATGTAATGTGAATCTTTTGGAATTCGTGAAAGTATTCGAACCCTTCGAGACTTTCCGTCCTATTCGTCGTCTTTAACCACCTGATAGAACTGGGTTAATTAATAGGATTCTCAACCGGAAAAGCCACCTCCATCCGCGCTCTTCCCTGCGGAACATTATAGTGATTATACTTTTTATAAGGATATTCGCCTGTCACTCGGCTCCATACACCATCTTAACTGCCCGGACGTACCCGAGAAATGCGATTACTTCAACCGGAAAATGTGCAAACTTTCCGGAAAACTTTTCAGAACATGCATAAATAGAACCTGTATATTCCGCATCCACGGTGGAAGAGTATAACATTTGTTTCATATTTATGCGTTAAGAGGAATTAATCACCTAAAAAGGGATATGGTGAAAAAATTTGTATTAAAAAAATCGCATTTACATCTCAAAAAATGGAAAGATCAATTTAAAAAATGCTGTACGTGGTCCATCATTCACTGTATTTTAAAAACAAAACTTGTCCCTCTTCAAAATATAAATATTTTTGTCGTGCTATTCGTTCTGTGGTTGGCTGTCAGGTTGCCTGCAACTCGTTGCTAACCAACGTGCAGTTTCAATCGTGTTATTGTATTTTGAGAGTTCGGAGGGCGTACGAGGTTTCAAGATTCGTCAGCGTTATTTCGGGAATGGTGTTCGCGCGACACGTATGGTCTAATATTTACATATTTCCAGAGATAAAAAATATTTTTTTACGTCTTTTTCGACGAATTTTCTATTTTTCGGGCAAACAACGGTGCTTCTCGGAATCGGCGTGAAATTTCCCATCGGATAGGGTTTTTTAATTTACGAAACCGAACATTTTTTTCGCGATCAACTGTTGGCTTCAAAATTCTGTGAAAAATTCAGAAATCAAGATATCGCGTTTCGCCTTGCGCGGCATTCTCTTCGTTGTAGAGTTTTCTCTCGAACGAAGGAAGACAATCCAAGCTCGATCGATCCAAAAAAAGTAACCTCGATACTAGTGAAGTGACAACTGGGTAAGTGCGCGGAGCGCGCACATGAGCTAGTTAAATTAAAATGTTGCGAATGGTCCCTTCTGGAAATTGCAACTAATTCAAAACCAGATATTCCTTCGAAGCATGACATCGAAGCCTTGTTTATGGCTCTAAAAATAATGATAACATTTTTCATTTTTGTTTTATACTCTAAACCGTCGCCTTAATAACGCAAAGTCATCAATTTTCTCGATCCGGATTCCTCCGCGATCCCGTGTAAAAATCACAGACGCGGCTCGATCGCGCCCCATAGCGTTAGACCGGTTAATTGGCATCCGGGATCAACGTCAGCGAACCGGCTGCGCTGGAAACTCTCGGTCCTGGGGAAAAATATCCTCGCGGCAAATAAAGAATTAAAAGTGTAATTCGCACGAGCGAGCGGGCAACATTTCCGCCGCCACCTCTCCGTACATCCGTGTGTGCGCGAGGAGCGCGCGGTGATATCGAGCCCGTCGCTCTATACGCGCCGAGGGTAAACACGGTATTCGACCCTTGAGGCGCGGAACCGTCGAGGGACGTCGCAGTAATTGGCATGCACTTTATCTCTTTCCGACGCCCGATATTTTTCCCTCCGAGCCGGCCGATCGCCGTCCACAGCGGGGCCAACGACTGCGCCGGCGCTCGCCACGGTCTCCTCTGTCTGCACAATAACAGAGACCGTGGCGGGAGCGGGACCAGAGTTTCGAGACGAGCCGAGGTCCATGCGCGGCGAATCGAGCTAAGCGCCGAGCGGGTTGGATGCGGATTCTGCAGAGCCGTATTCCGCGCTGGAAGAGCCGAACAGACATGCGAGCGGCAAAGGGACTAACAGAAGGGAGAGAGAGAGAGAGAGAGAGTGAGAAGGAGAGGGAGTGGGAGAGGGAGAGATAGAGACTACCACGCTTGTGTGTATCCGTCGTGGATGCTGCATGCAGCTAGAAAAAGAGAATAGAGTAGAGAATAAAAAAGGGCCAAGTCTAGGGAGCTAAGCAAGAGATCCAACGCTGGAATGAGATGATCCGGTTGGCCGAGGGTTGAAGAGATAGACGGGGGTGGGGGCAGGGTGAGGGGAGGGGGGGGGGGGACAGGGGACGCGAAAGAAGGAAAAGGATGTGCTCCCCTGCAGAAAAGCCTGATGCGGAGGGGTAAAAGTCCGAGGGTGAAATGCCGCTATGGTATATGGACGTGTGTGTGTGTATATATATATATATATATTCACGTATATACAAGAATATATACGCATCTACGAAGATATAGTGTATAAAGGGAGATGCGGCAAGTTTCGATCTGCTTCCCTTTGCCACCGCTATATATATACGCGACTATACTCGCTCGGTATATACGGCTATACGGCTCGTCTAGCTGGGTACTACAGCCTGCACTCGCTAACTCCTGGCGTGGAAGGAGGAGAAAAGCCCATGTGGCGCCCGGCGGTGGGGATGGAGTTTCGAACGAAACGAAACGCGACACGTCGCACCCCCCCGCCCGTTCTACTACTTAACCGAATGGAATTTATCAACGCGTTCGGGCCGTCAAATAAGATTCAAATAAGACGAGGGTTCGAGACACCCCGCGAGCCTCTCGCAGTCGTCGGCGTCGCCGTCGATACGCGGAGAAGAGTCTGACGATGGTTCCCAGACGCGTGTCCAAATCTGGGATCTTTGCAAGGCACTTGCGGAGGGTTTGGCAAAAATTGCGAGACTTCTGCGTGGAAAACTACAGGAAAATGTGGGAATAGTAATCATTATTTTTGCCAGATTCATGAAACTTGTTTCCACACATCACATGTATTGGGAAAAGTGATGTCTAATGTGGGACTCGTTGAATCAGCAGGTAATACATTTTCCAAAATGTAGTATTGATAATGCATTCTATTCTCACCTCTACAACTGCGGATCGTCCAAGAATATCTGAGAATAAATCCCAGAATGCACGCTTTTCCAACGATTGCCGCACGAGTCAGGAAAAAAATTACAATATTACGCCGATTACTCTGCGAACCCCCTGGTGACGTCGGTCGTTTAACCTGTCCGCATTCGGAAGTGCGCGACGTATCGCGACGTCCGCCGTTGATGTGTACAGTATATATCCATCTTGCCTCAAAGTAGGGCTATAAGGCTAATAATAAGTAGAGGGATGATAATAAATTTTCCAAGATACATGGCAATTTTTACTAGATCCTTCTCCCTCCGGGTTCCCTTGACAGCGCATTTCACAGTCTACACCCATTGGGGTTCGTCCGAGGAAATCTGCCGAGCGATGAGAACGAATCCCACAATACGCACTATTTTCCGCCGATTACCACACGTGTCTGAGAAAAATCACCAGAATTTCCTTCGCGCGACCGTTCGTGGGTCGTCTCAGCTGCACGCCGATCGCACGAGGCCCCCGCGTCGTCGGTCATTTAACGTGTTTGCATTCGGAAGTGCGCGCGGTGTCGTGACGTCCGCCGTTGATGTGTATATATATATATATATATCCCGCCCTGCGCCCCGCCGAATAAGGCTATAAGGCTAATAATAAGTAAAGGGATGATGAGGGGTGCGGTGGAGAAAAGCTCGGGTCTCCGGGGAGCGGGAGACCCGCGCTCAGCCGTCAGACCCCATGGCGAAAGGTTCGCGCGGATACAAGGTTGTCAGAATACATATATACCGAGGGGGGCGTCGGGGGGCGGCGGGGGGCGACGTGCCAACCGACAACGACTACTTTCCGTGTTTATCAGGGGGATCTGCTATGCGAAACAAATATTTGTGGCGCCGTTAAAGCCGCGGCTCTGCCGTGCTAGACTACACGCGCTGCACACGGTGCGTATATCGCGAGAGGGAGAGAGAGAACGAGAGGAAGAAAAGTAGAACGAGAGATAGAGAGATATCGCCATGTATATCGTTACACGCGTTGTTATACGCGCCACCGTACAGAGCGCCAGACCGGCGATAGCGATGAAAATATTTTTATGTTAAAGCGTCTCGGAGATTCTTTCGTAAATTTTCTCCCACACGTTAATACACGCTGCGAACGGGGAGCGAGAAAAAAAAATAGAGGACGTTTGAAGGGGGCTCCGTGCGCGGCGCACAGCGAGGCGAAATAGGATATTCTGCTTCTTGCACAGTGAAAGAGGAATAGGTTACAGTCCACTTCATCTGACTCAACGCAGCGGGACTCGGACTCCTTTTATTCGTGGAGGAAAATAATCCGTTAGACGATTCCAAGCGACTAAATTGGATGAGCGAGTGAAATGAAATTCAATGAATTAATTAATCGGTTGATAACCAGGGAGATGGTGGTACCAACCGACTCGAACGCGTGGAGACTGTTTAACCGTGCAGGTACGGCGAGTCGAGCTGATAATTTTTCGCATCGTACCGGAGAGCAGCCTACGGCAGCTGAAGACTCCCCCCCACCTACCTCGAGCCGTCGGGAGGAGGATCTGACTGCAGCAAAAAAAACAACTTCTTTTATTTCGCCGTAATCTCACGAGCTCCTCA
The DNA here is from genome assembly GCA_963932165.1 of Pimpla rufipes. Lineage (NCBI taxonomy): Eukaryota > Metazoa > Arthropoda > Insecta > Hymenoptera > Ichneumonidae > Pimpla > Pimpla rufipes. Next base: position 14,425,828 of record OZ010635.1, read on the forward strand.
CCTCGCGAAGTGGAAAACCTTGTTTCAACGTTCAACAAAAATTAACACGACGTGCCTCCTCGCGAATGAATACATCACCCGGAAGTCGAACAAAAAAAAACAAAACACTCGGTTTATCGAAGTAACTAATTAAAGTTGGGATTTTAATGATCGAAGTTGCCTCGCGGATTCCACGCGGAACGAAAATCCCGCGCGGAAAACTATTTCTTTCGTCTCATTCACGGAGACGGTATAAAGGGATCGAGAATGGAGGAAGAAATAGCCCAGCTGTAAGAGCGCCTCTCTCTCTCCTCGTGGCGCTCCCGCGACTCCCCGCCGAGAACCTGATCGGCTTACCGGCCCCGCGCACGACGCCGCTGCCGGCGAACCGGTCAGCTTCACCTCGCGCGCCGCCCGGCTGAAGTAGGTAGGGAGGTTTATCGCGAGAGAGCGAGCTACGGGCTCCACTGTACCGTGGAAAATCTCGCTGGGAGGAAAATTCCCGACGTAATCTTCCGGATAACGATAACGCTCGGTGCATAACGCCTAAGTGTTAAGAGCATATAGGGCGCGATGGTCTCGCGGCAGCAGCGCCAGTAGCGACGCCGGCAGAAGCACGGTAAGAGAGCGAGAGAGGCGAGGGCGCTGCTACATTAAAGGATACGATGGGCGCGCGCGCGCACGCGAGCGAGCGAAGCCGCACACAGAGCCCCCTGTATACGCCAGACACACTGCAGTCTACGCACAAACTACCGAGTGGCGTAGACTCCGCCGTCGCGTGTGGCCCGGGTGGTATAACTGTACGGTGACTGCGAAGTTATTTCAAAGAGCATTGTCTCCGCGGCAATGCGCCGACGAGCAGAAGCGTCGCGTCTCTGGAACTCGCTCGAGGCCGCTTGTATTACAAGTACAAACTACAAACGTCATTTGCGCACCGAAACGTGGCTTACACGAGAGAGCTCGGGGGAATCGGGTCGCCGGATTTCCGCGAGTCTCTCGCTCGCTCGCCGAGTTTGCTCGCTCGCCGCGTCCCCGAACTGCGGAAGAGCCCCGAGCGAGGTTTGCGTAAGACCGAGGCCCACTCGGAATATCCTCGCGCGAACCGACAATGACGACAGGGCGGCGAACGACGAGGAGAAGGATGAGGAGGAGGCGGAGGAGGAGAAGCGCGGGAGGAACGCGGGAGCATCGAGCCTGGGATCGACGAGAATGAGACGTCAACGCCATCTACAGCGGCGCGCGTGAGGCGCGAGAGACGGATTGAGAAGCGCGGGACGCGGCTGTGGCGGGGGTATCGAGCGGGCGAGGCGGCTCTCGGTGTACTAAGTAGTTGATGTTGGCCGAGTCGACGTCGCGCGCTCCTCCCGTCAATTTCCTCCGGAGACGTCAACAACACCGCGCCGAGTTTCGGCGAACCCCGTGGTGGCGCCGACGACGGCAACGACAGCGGCGACTGGAGGACGCGAGGATATTCGGGCGGATGCAACGAGGCGACCGCAACGAAACCACACCGCCGGCCCGACCGAGACGTTCCACTCGCACTGTCGCGAGCAGCAGCTCGCGCGAGGCAAGTATACTTCCACCGCGCTGTATGTGTGCAGTCGTCTCGATCGCGTTCTGCCGTTGCGGAGAATTAATTGTCAGACTCAAGAAGCATTCGAACGCGCAAGTGCTGGAACACAGTGGTTGGGGGACACGCACTTGGCGCCGGGCGTGGCGGATGCTAAACGAGACGGAATTTGTCGGATTGGTTGTGTGGATAGGTGTCGGAAATCAGCAGGGCTCAATATCGGTTTTGAAGGAGATGATCCCCTCTTAAAAAAGACATGGCGTAAATATCTCGAAATATATCGAAATCTTGAAGCCAGCTTTCAAGCGTTCCGATTGGTCGGCGGTGGCTTCGATATAAAATCGATTCGGTGTCATGGCCGCCGTGGAGTCACGCGCGCGTTTCGAATGGCTGTATTGGCCACAAGAAAAGATAAATAAAAATCAAGGAGTGCGAGCGAAGCGAGCACGTTGTTGCTAGTGTGGGGAAAAAAGGAAAGCCGAGGATTAAAAAAAGTAGGATCCACCCTACAAAAATTGTAGGGTGGAACTTACATCTTCATTTTTTTTCTTCAAGACCTCGACTTTGGACATATACCATCGTTCTCAATACGCATATTTTACTCTTGAAAACACTAGCCATTTTTAAAGTAACTAGCAACAACGTGCTCGCTTCACTTGCACTCTGCTTTTCATTCATGTTTTCTTGTGGCCAATATAGCCATTCAAAACGCGCGCGTGATTGTAGCGCCCATGACAGTCCGAATCCATTCATATCGAAGCCGCCGCCGTCCAATAGAAACGCTCGAAAGGCGGCTTCAGTATTTCGACTTCGATGTGCCATGTCTTTTCTAGGAGAGAAGAATTTGGAAAAATAATTAGGCATCTCTTACTCAGACCCAAGTTGGTGATTGCCGAATTTCCATCTTAAAAGAGTTAATATGTTGGTTGACACTGGTAGAGAAGCTCAAATGTACAAACACACGGCCAATGCAATAAATGTAATACAAAAAAATTGATTCTTTGTCAAAATTCATAGTCTATCGAACGAAAAATGGCAAAATCAGCTCTTTCATATTTTTTCGCGTTACACATACCCTTTTTAAAGGTGGATTTAGCGCTCTATACCCACCGAACAGCTCGAGGTATCGAGATGAATTTTTACACCCAACTGGAGTAATAAATCCTCTTTAATTACTGTAATTTCTTACAAAAGCTATCCACACACACAGCTTTCAAAGCATTTTTAATTATTCAAAAAGGGGGCGTGAGCGCGCTTCTTTTTTCTTTTTTACGTACATCTCTCCGAGTAGTCTATGAATTATTGTAACATTGAAAAAAACCGTTGTTGAATTTAGTAGTCATAAATCATTGCCATGTTGCAAGCCTGTAGCAATAACGCCACATTTTGCGTAGTAAATCAATACGAAGTGTCCACCGGTAGCTCTAATGGTGCGATACCATGTCCCATATGTGTACTACGTGCAGATTTACATGCCCGTTGTTACCTGAACGAATACGCGGGGTAATAAAAATATGTTTGCCCCTTCCAATTTATGCAGTCAGAGGACGATGTTGGGTCAGACTACTATCAGATGACAACAATTAATTACCAGTCCATCTTGTTATTTTTCTGTCAATTAATTACCACCTCAACTGTAGTTAACAACCAAGAAAGTAACGGTCAACACGAAAATCGTCGCCGGGTCCAGCAATAAATACCTGACATTAAGCCGTAGCCGCAGCCTCGTCCTCGTTTCCCTTTTTCGCTTCGCTTACGAAACGTTTCTTTATTTTCATCTCTACTCTCTTCAGCGCAACAAACCCATCACTATCTATATTCTCACCTGAAATCTCCCAAGCCCCGAGCCGAACGTCAGCCAACATCGTGCCAATTGGCATCGACAGGACGGACTCCTGACGACGAAGCAGTGACGCATTGGACCGACAAAAAAAGCCGAGATGTCCGCGGGCGCCGATCAGCGCTAATACGCCTTTCCAAACCGAATTAGCCCGGAAGGTCGTCGTCGCAAACTGGAGGGAAAAGCGAACGTCGGGGCGGTCAGCACGACAGGGTCGAGGCTGGGCGTGGGACCTTCCGGAACTTGGAAAGCTCGGAAATACGTAGGGGTTGCGCGAGGGCGCAGCTTTGCGATTGCTCGATATGCGGCTCTACCGCCGTTGAGGATATTCTATACGGCGTCCCGCCACGAAGCTCGCGAGCGCTGCCGTGACTGCGCGCTACACAGCGGAGGTTAAGAAAGGGAGGAAGGGAAGCGGAAGCGGAAAGCCGGCACGTGACGTCGAAATCCTCGGAGCATTGGAAAAAGTTGTAACGCCAGAGCAAGCGGCCCGCAGCAGCGCCGGCTTTGGGCTTTTGGGATGTAGGAATACGAACGCGAGATCTCTCCCGCGTGCACCTCGCCACCATCGTGAAAGCATCCCCGTGAGGCCGAGCACTGGCAGCCGGCACCGAGGGGCTGGCAACTGTGTGGAAGCTGATAGAGAGACCTCGAGAGCGAAAGAATCCTCGCGAGTCTGTGTGCGCGCGCCCTGCTCTTCCGTGAATGCGCCAGCCGAATGACGCCACTGCGGCGCTACCCCGACCCCGACACGCCAAGACAACCCCATCGAATGCTCGATCGATTATAGCTGGCCGGCAAAAACATTTATGCTCTCATGTATCGTCGTGTTTCACTGTTCCGGGTCTCGGTGTAACATCTTCGGTGCAGTGATTCGGACTTCATTGAGACCGTTTTTCCTTGTAACGGTGAAAACAGCTTTCGTTTATGGGGTTTACTGCCACGCGATAAAGTTTTCTATTTGCGGGATACGACGACAGATTTTATTGAACGCCACATGGGATATTCACAGAGCATTCACATATAATATTAAGACATAGATTTATTTGTTACACTTATTTTTATCGCCTTAAAAAAATCGACTATATATAAACACAAGCAAGAAAATTACTCACCGATAAACGGAGAAAATTGATATAAGACTCGTATAATTATTGCAGCTCGTTCGAACGTGGGGAATTAAGACTCGACCCGAAGGCTCCGTGTCACGTCGTAAATGTCGCATTAGATACAAGAGGGTCGCGCTGAAATGCACGGATAGAGAACGTGGGCGAGACCTCGCCCTGCCGAGACGCGAAAAAATAAATAAATAATTGGGAACACCGGAACGAGCGCGTCTGATGTTACTTAATGATGTTGGCTCGGTAGCTCGGCGGAGAGGAGGAAACATGCTCGTTGCATCGCGGAGAATCACGCGGAGCTTTCGAATCTCTCTCGCTTTTCAGGTCGAATCCGGTGGGGCGCCTAAGGTTCCGGCTGTGGCGGAAAGGAAACTCATCGAAAAGCCGCGGGCGTATCGCTTGTTACTTATGTACGTGGCTCTCGTCTTTTCGCCGAGAGATAACGAGCGAAGCCCTGAAGAGATTTTTCGAAATCCATGACGAGTTTTCGATGCTACATTCGTTTATATATCCGAAGCTTTTACTCGGCTCCGAGGCGAACCCCTCGGAATTTCGTTAGGACATTTCGATGCGCGACGCGCAAGACCCGAAATGGTGTACACGATATTTTATGTAACTCAGCCTGGCCAGAAAATTTATTTTCCAAGGAACTGGCCGCGTCTTGTCGTAATCTATTGCGCAACATAAGTTTGCACTCCGCGAGATAGGCAAACGTCAAACAAATTATTTGGTGCCTCAGCGAAAGAAGTGATGAATTTCCAAATATATTACGTTTCTCAAAACACAGTTTTGGGTTCAAACGTAGAAACGGTTTAGGACATCGTTTAAGGTAGCTATACCATTAGCAATATTTATTGATTAGCGTTTGCCATGAAAGTATGTTGTTACTCAACAACACACAATAAAACACGTCTTATATTACAACTAGGGTAATCACACGCGCCGGCGCGCGTCCGTGAAAAACTTTTCACCAAAATCGACCTCAGACATAGTTTTTTTCAAAATATCGACTTTTAACCTATACCATCGTGCTCAAGTCGCATATTCTACCCCTAAAAACACTGGTTATTAACCTTTTATAATCGATTTTGAAAAAAATACTTTTTTGGATAGGACATTTTTTTTTCTGTCAGAAATCGTAGACCCGGCTCCGGACCGAAAATCGCCAAAATCGACCCTAACTTTTTTTCTTTTCAAAATATCGACTTTTAACCTATACCATCGTTCTCAAGTCGCATATTCTACCCCTAAAAATACTGGTTATCAAACCTTTATAATCGATTTTGAAAAAAATATTTTTTTGGCCACGAAAATATTTTTTTTTCTGTCAGAAATCGTAGACCCGGCTCCGGACCGAAAATCGCCAAAATCGACCCTAACTTTTTTTCTTTTCAAAATATCGACTTTTAACCTATACCATCGTTCTCAAGTCGCATATTCTACCCCTAAAAACACTGGTTAGTAACCTTTTATAATCGATTTTGAAAAAAATACTTTTTTGGCCAGGAAAATATTATTTTTTCTGTCAGAAATCGTAGATCCGGCTCCGGACCGAAATCGCCAAAATCGTCCCTAACTTTTTTTCTTTTCAAAATATCGACTTTTAACCTATACCATCGTTTTCAAGTCGCATATTCTACCCCTAAAAATACTGGTTATTAACCTTTTATAATTGATTTTGAAAAAAATATCTTTTTGGCCACGAATTTTTTTTTTTTCTGTCAGAAATCGTAGATCCGGCTCCGGACCGAAAATCGCCAAAATCGACCCTAATTTTGTTTTTCTTTTCAAAATATCGACTTTTAACCTATACCATCGTTCCTATAAATTCCAAAAGAATTTCCTGTAAATATTTGATGTGTTGCATTCGTCTAAAAAAAACTAATTGTTCCGGCCAAAAGAGCAATTTTTTATTCCCGCGGCTTTCATCCAGCTTACAGGGACCCCTCAGAATTTCAGTTGCGATATATCGACGCAGCGCACCGCGTGGACGCCCCGACGTGACTCTATCCATAATGTAGCCCATCAGCGTGGTCAGAAAATTTCTTTCCCAGCCGGCTGATGTATAACGCAATGTAATTTAACTAGAAGCAATTTGCGCATGTTGCCATAATCCATTGCTCAACATAAGTCCGCACTCCGCGGGGTGGGCCGTAAGCCGGCCCGGAGGAAAATCATTTGGTGTGCCCCGACGTCGGGAAAAAAAGCGCCTAATAAATTCCACAATCCAGTGTGTGCGCGTAGCGCGCGGGGTCGAACGTGGAAATGGTTTACGGGGGCATAAGCGGGCGGGAGTGCAGAACGAGCCGTTCCCATCCCATCTCTCACTCTCAGCTTCTCAGTTGGGGCAAAAGATTGCAGTTTTTTTATTAGGGAAGGGTGCGCGCGGCGACGTCACGCCGACGAGCGAGCGAGACCGAGGCGGCGCATTATAAAGAGAGACATTGGACGAATTCGCCGCGCAGGGTCTCGATCTTCCACGCAACGTAACGCGGACAAATTACACACCGAGAGGAGTCCCGGTATCGCAGAGGGCGAGGGTCACCCCTCGTTTCTTTCATAGCCCATAATACACTTTTACGTCACGTGGCGCAGGGGGCGCGACCCCGTCGCACTCCCGCAACCAGCGGCGACGGCATCATCGTCGTCGTCGTCGTCGTCGCATGTGATGCTGCTCAAGTTATTCTCCAGGGTGTGCAGCACGCGGCAGCCGACGGGGAAAAGGATCCTTTTCGGCTCGCGGGTGAGCGAGATATAGGCACAAATTGTGTGACTTTTAAGCCGCTGTACCGCACCGCACCCTCCTCACCGGGAGCGAACGCACGGAGGATTGGAAAACGTTTCCACCCTCGCGTACACTGTGCATTCGAAGCCGCACTTACCACTGTCATATTCTCGAGTACCCCGCGCTCTTTTCCGCCGCGCCGCGTGCATGTGTGTCACTCTCTCGCGACTACGTGGCCTTCGATAAAAGCTTCGAGAAGAGCTCGGCTATTGGCGAAGTAGGGAGGAAAAAAGAAGATTGCTGTAGGTCGGGTGGTTACACGAACTTTGTGTAAAAGGAAAAGTAGCTACGTGAAGAATCCACTCGCGTGGTATAGGCGCAATGTGTGTGTGTGTGTGTACGTCTCGTGTGAACTTCTTTTTTTTAGCACGAGGAGATCACTGCTTTCACGACGACTTAAGTGTACGCTTTTATGAATAGGATATGTGTCTTGTTCACAGCTGCGTGGAATATGCGGCAAAAAGCTTCTGAAGCTCGTGGAAATATTCTCCGAGTGCTGAAACGTATTCCTGGGTACGTTTTTTTTACGTCGAAAAGACGCGAAATCTCTTGATGCGTGACATTGTGTCGATAGTCGTTACCGTAAAAGCGAGGTGACTGAAATTTTAGAAGGACCGTTTTAAGTTTTTTTTATGAAAATAAATGTGGACATTATTTTTTATTTGACTGGCCTATAAGCGCGCTTATCCAGTTGGTGTTACATTATTGTATTAGTTTTTTTTTGCAATTGGACATTTTTATATCAACCTAGAGTGCAACCGCACTCACAACATTGAACACAATGTTAATTCATTATTTTTTATTTCATCGAATCGTCGCTCTCATTAAAAAAAACTTATGGTGTATTATTCGTTCTCTACGGGCAAAAGTACAACGAAATAAAGCGAAAAAAGTGTTTTTTTTTTGTTTTTTCACTTCACTAAAATCGAGTCAAGCGTTCTTCTCTGCTGACCTCGAATTCGCTGACCGTTTCCTAGAAAACTTCGAAACTCACCTGAAAGTAAAGAAATGGGATTTTTTTGTACTTCAGGAAAATATTCTGTCTTTGCTTTTCATTATGTAAAACTAACTCGCCTCGGTGAACCCGGCAGCCTCTACTTCTCACCGTGTGTAACAGGAGTGGGTCGAGCTCTCTCCGCGTGTTTCGATAACAAGGACTGCACTACACGGCGATAATTACACGAAAGTCAAACAAATTATTCGTGAAAACTTACGCGTCTGGCAACTACTTACCCTGCCGCAGACGGTATATAAACTATAACGTTTACTACAGTCGGGATACCCTTGAGGGACCAACAAGGCGTTCAAACAAAATTCAGGACGTCATTACAGGCTGTTCGCTTCCCTCGGTCTTTGCTGACTCTGAAAACAACTTGTAACGAGGCAAATGCGAGCGCGCTCGCTCCCCCTCCCGATGCACCCGAACTACCCGCCATCCGCCTTTCCACATACCCGCATCGCGGGTTTACAGAGGACTCCTATCTAATCACGATTAGCATAATGCCACGCGCTTCTATTACGGTTACAGGAGCGCGCATCGTTGAATGCTAATTTGTTATTTTCTTTCTAGTCGCTACGAACAAATGTTTACTGATTATCCGCATGCAATTTCTGTGAAAATAAAGGATACTCGAAGATATTATATTTATCTAAGTTTATATTTTGTAACGGAACGGCTTACCCCCGACGAGCTTCTCCGAAAAGTCGTCATTTTTTGGGGAATTTCGTCGCGGAGCCGAGTATTCGAGCTTCCCACTCCTCGCTTCTCGCTAGATTTCGACCATCAGAGGTAGCGAGCAGTACGTCACTCCATTCTTACTTACACTTCATGCCCTGAGTCCTGTGTGACCCGCCTGATCGCCCCGCCAGCCGCACATTCCTACCGGGAATAGCTCAGATTCACGTTTTGTTTCCGTTTATTGTAGTTGAGCCATATGTGATTCGATCCTTGAGCCCTGCTCCTTAACTACAACCGTAAAATGTATTTCGTGATCTGTTCACCTATTTCCTCTCCTTTTTGCCTACTGTTCGATGATGATGAGTTCAACCGCACTCGAAGACCGGAGGGAATTAATTTTCTTATTCTGACGATCGCGCCGAATGCCTTTTGAAGACGCTTCGAAAACACAATAATTTATCCTCGGGTCCAGTACACGATCCCTGTCTCTTCCCGATAGTGGAAATCACTAAAATTAGGTTTTCGAGTATCCTAATTCGCGGTTTCAGTCAAATTAAATTTTATTGAAATCGCGAAAAGTTTCAATGTTTTTTTGCTTCATTGATGAAATAGTTTCCTATTATGCAATTCGAATTAAATTAATTTTAGTTAACTTTTACCCAAATGTAAACGTAATATTACCGTTCACATTTGGCAAATGCCGTCGAGCTACTGTAAAAGTATACACGACCAAGAAACAAAAATGTCTTTTACTTCCAGCTGTACCAAAGAGATATGTATTTTTCGGCCGCACGAGAAATATTCATCCCGAAATATATTTTATTCAATCGTATTAATACCATTTAATCAATTACATTATACCAGAGTCATAAATTATTGTCAGATATCATGAGACCATGTGGAATAAAAGAACACGAGACAAAAAGCAGGAGAGATTTTTTTACATCAAAATCTTGGGCTTTGCGTCCCACTTTGGTGTGCATGTCAGTCATATAACTCCTACGAGTAGACCCCTCGCAATTTCGTTCTCTCTCTCTCTCTCTCTCTTTATGTCTCTTTCTCTCCCCCCGAGTCGCGCGCCCCTCGCAGGTCTTTCGTAATCCAATTTCGGGGCGATATATCGCAGACACGACCGCGGTATACGTCGTCGAATCCTCGGTACGAAGCCGCAGCGACCGCCACACTACCAGTAACAGGACACTTATACTGCGCAGCCACCACCGGTAAAGTATACCGCGAAGAAGGAACACGGACCTCACGGATTTCCTCCGAGGCAATCTCAAAATGCAGCCGTTAAGTAACACGCCGCAATGCATTATGTAATGCACCGAGCTCCGGATGGCCGACGCGACAATCCCAATGCGGAATGCAACTGCCAGCGTTTTTTAACTACGTCTCGTCTCAAACGTGGAAAGAAGCGCGACAGTCTTTTTATATCACTGCAAACCAAAATAATTCGACAATTAAAATAACCGCAATAAAATAAAATAACAAAAATAAAATAAGATAACCGAAAAAAGTGAACCACGTGTTTTGCGCTAAGTATCAGAATTCAACGTATTATTTAATTTACAATCTCCTGTCTCGATAAAGTCGCATACAAATTTGTCGGAAACAAAAATACAAAAACAAGATATACAAAATTCGAGATTTAAAAAACAAACATATTCGCCCCTTCATCAGGATCAACTTGGCAGGGAAATTTGTCACCTTATTCCCCGGAAACGTTACGCGACCGCAAGACGTAGTTTCGGCGTAACCCATTCCGGAGGCCGTATAGTTAAGTAAGGACGTAACCGTACTTGGAGTCACTTTCCCGAACGAGTTGTTAATGGAGTACGAAGACAATTATACACGCCAGGCGCGCGCATAGCCCGCTGTATCGCGGAGGAGCCGCCCGGGTGCCGAGGGCCCTGGCACCTTCGCGCGCTTTTTAAAGAATAACGATTATCACTGCGAGCGGCCATAACAGGCTGTTATTACGTATAGTTACCGTCTATAATAACAGCGTCGTTACCGAAACGACGCGATATTATGTGCGGCGGGCACCGCGCCGCGCGGCTCTCTCACGCCGTACACGCGGCATTGCGGGGCACACACACGCGGGTATATAACAAGCGCCGTGCGAGCGTCCACGCCTCTGCGAGCGCTGATGGTAATTGCTCACGTAAAAAGAGTCCCTCGAGCTGCAAAAAATGAACCAATAAACGAATCACGCCCGGCGCATCCCACTACTCTTCGCCTCTGTCCTCCTGCCGTGTGTGCGTGCGTCGCGCGCCCGGTGACCGCCGCCTCGACCGCTGAATAAAACCGACACAACGTTTTCCTCGTCCGCATCTCGTCCGGCTCGTCCGTGTCCGCCCACGCCGAGAGCGACCCCCCCCCCCCCCCCCCCCCCTCCCTCCCCATCGCCACCTCGTCGCCATCATTTTTGACGGTTCATACACCGCTGCCATTACCGTCTAACGCGAAAATTTCACGATAAAAAGGATTATTAAACCCGGGTGAGGAAAAATCGCTTCGTCGCAAACGCGAATTCACGACGCGCGCGCGAGCCGAGCTTTTTGGAAACGTCCCAAACGACGGACACTTTCGTTTGAGCGTAAAGTTTGCCGGTGAGGAAAAAAATACGTCAGCTAAAACGAAAAATCGTCTTTGATGGGAGATTTCATTTCTTTTTTTTTTTTTTTTTTGCAAATCTCGTAAACGCCCCGGGATGCGCGTCGAATAGCGGTGTATAATCGCGCGGATGATATGGAACGATGGACTCTCCGTGTGGGAGCTTTTCAAGGCGCACCAGTCGCGCTGTCATCGCGCGCTGCTTCGCGGGGTGAACCGCGTCGAGTGGACGTGGCGTTGGCGCACACGGCAAACAATTTTTTGGTCATTGTAACAGCGCGCGCGGTGATGGACGATTCTGGGTTTATTCCAGAAACATTTCCGACCATCCTCGTCCGAACTTCCATCGAAAAAGTTGCATTGGCGCGGCAAAAAACGAAATGTCGGTCGTGACCCATGAATGTGTAATTTTTGTCGTTTTTTTTTTTATTTCTGACTTTACAGTTTAATTTTATGCACTTTTTGAGTCTTTGATTTTCAAACCGGCAAAACTATAAAAAATGTATGTGTGCGTCACACGACGTATCTTGCAATTTATAGCAATAAAGCTGTAAAAAAATGGCAGTACGAACGAGATTAATGAATATTAACAATTCAAAAATACGTCTGCTGCAACGAAAAATCCTTTTTGATGACAGATTTTCGTTGTTGATGTCGTCGTCAATCTCGTAAACCAGGTATACCTACCTCGAATACCTGGCTGGTGTTATAACCGTGCGGAAGAAACGACGCAGTTTCATGCTCGAGCTTTCCGAGAAGCTGTATTGAGGCAAACAGTTGAGTGGACGTAGCGCTTGCGCGCGGCAAACAATTTTTTGTCATTAAAACAACGCTTGCAGCGACGGACGATTCTGTGTTGATTCCAGCAACATTGCCGATCATCCTCATGTATCCGAACTTCCATCTATCATGTTTCATTATTATTAAAAAAAAAAACAAATGTCAATCATGAATATGTAACTAATTTCTAATTTCCAAAGGTTTCCCTTCGTTTTTTAAATATTTCCCTTTACACTTAAATTACACGTCCTTTTTGAGCCTTCAATTCAGAGACAAACAACATTATCAAAAATCAATATTATGACTTTAATCCTAGAAGTCATCATGAGTTATTTTCACCATGTAGTACGTAAGGGTTAATTATGGTATTTTTGAATGTTCAATTCTGAGACGAAAAAAATATTAACAAACATCCGTCAATCGACATATCTTACGATTCGCAATTTCGCACGAAAAATACGTCAGTTGTGGCGTAAAATCGTTTTGGACGGCAGACTTTTTGTTATTCCGCGAATCTCGTAAACGGGCAGGTATCGCCTGCAATATACACGCGGCCGGTGTATAATCGTGCGGACGGGACGATGTAGTTTCGCGCGGGAGCGTTTCGAGTAGCTCCCCCGTACACGCTGTCATCGCAGCAGCTGCGCGCGCGTTGCCCGGAGACAAACAGTCGAGTAGACGTAGCGTTGGCGCACAGCAAACAATTTTTTGTCATTAAAACAACGCGTGTGCGGCGATGGACGATTCTGGGTTGATTCCAGAAACATTTCCGACCATACACGCCGCGTGTCTCGCCCTCTCGTCCCTTTGTGTGTTTTCCCTGTTTTCTCATCGTTCGAGCTTTCCGCAGGCAGCGCCGGGCTGCGCGACCACCGATGGTCCGCGCGATTCACGAGTACCGGCCGAGTGGACGCGCGGACCGATAAAGGCTCCCCCGGCGCAAAGAGACCACCGCGCGCGCCGCGAGGCGCCGTCGCATCGATCGTATTGTTTGTTCTTCCAGTGAAGGCAGCCGCGTTGTAGCGACGCGCGTCCACCGAGCTTTCTTATATTCGTCCTCATGCGGAAAGCCAAACAACCGACCCACCTGCTTATACATTACACGCGCAGCACCGACTTATCGCGCACTACATGCGCTCTGTGTGCTCCGCACATTCGCCCTTATAGTTTCTCATACACCCTGACGGCTGCATCGTCTTCCTTCAGTAACGCCGCACGTAAGAAGCCTTTCAGCTTCGTTGCAGCTAAAAACCCTTTTAAAACAATATGCTGCTCCTGTTTATTTTGCTTACCTGCTGGCGCGCGGCGATAGGGTCGGTCTTCCTGGCGAAAAAGACAATTTAGGGAGGGAAAAAAACGGGCGGCGGGGGGTGGGGGGGGGGACTTGGAAGGGCGACATCGGGAAGGCTGTACTTATTTTCGCAAGACGGATTTTTCTCTTAAAAGAGTTTACGAGTGGAAAGAGCGCCCGGTGCAGCTTCACGAGGGACAAGAAAGGGGCTGTACTTACTGCGTAATGCGGGAGATACTGCGAAGAGCGAAGAACTTGCAGGGCGCATGTTAAAAAGAAATTAAATTGGGGAGGAAATTATTTAAATAAAGAATGTGTGGTTTTCCGTAGCTCTTAATAATTCTTTGGTACGAACGTAGTAATTCATCCCGGTTCAAAAAGTCAGTTGTCGTAAATTCTGGCTTAAAAGAAATTGAAAAATTGAGAAGAATAAAATCGTTTTTCGCTTTTTTCTCGTTAACTTTTCTATTTTTCAAGCAATCATCGGTGCTTTTCGAAATCAGCAGGAAATTTCCCGTCGGATTGCGGTTCCAAACTTCTCGAAATCGATTTTCTTTTTTTTTTTCGAAAAAAAAACAAGGATATGGAAAATTTGCGATTTTTGAGGGTTCGGCTTTAAAATTCTGCGAAACATTCGGAAATGAAGATATCGCGTTCTGCTTTACGGCATTCTCTTCATCATTGAGTTTTCTTTCGAACGAAGAAATAAAATCCAGGTTGGATCAATCCCAAAAAAGTAACTTCGATTTTAGTGAAGTGAAGAAATGTCGAAAAAAATGCGAAAACACTTTTTATTTTTTTAACACCTTATTTCGTTGTATTTTTGCCCGTAGACAATGAATTCACCATCAGTTTTTCAGTTTCAGGGATTCTGCATACATCCGTTTTTTGTTACTTTTAATGAATCAATTTATTACCTTTTCAGTAATTCACTAAGTAGCCCACAAATTTCTCTTACAAAAATATAATTAAGCAAGACATGTTCGACATATTATCCTTCCATTACTTCTCCATATATTACTATTTATACCTCACAGCACGTGATATTCCGCAGTCTCAATTATCACCCTCGTTCGTCGTCCCCAGAGCGGTGCGAGCGACACCCTTATTACAGAATTTCCCTCGAGAAATCTAATTGCTCCGTCTATTTCCGAATAATTCTTTGCCTCGGAGTCGTAGTCTTTGGGGGTCTCGTATGACTGACAGATGATTGTAAAACCAGCCGTGCGGTGGGGTGCGCGATATAGGATGTAAGCCCGAGAGTGAGCTATATCTACGCGACGAGATCTTTGCATATGCCAGGTCCCATTATAAATCGCATGAAAAGTTACGCTAGAACTAGCGGAGCAAAAACTTATCGGACACCGTCGACTAATTCGTTCGTCACGCGCTGCTATCTCGGTTATAACCCGGGTGGCCCTTCCCTCAAATCCCCCCAGATAGATCTACGGAGCTCCCGGAGCTCTCGGTCTACGTACGAGACTTTCAAGTTGAAATCGCTACTTTAGATTCGCGTTAGAGACCGAGAGAGAGTGAGCGAGAAAGAGAGACCTTTGGGAGAAAGAGAGAAAACTCTCGCGATAGGTAATCTTGGTGTATTCCCAGTTGGTCGTTTAGCCGGTTGGTCACGGAAAAATCGATGATCCATTATCTTGCGCCGCGAATCGGTCCCTCGCCGCCGGTGCGCCAATCATTTCGCCCCGGACCGAGCACCGCGTCACCCTCGACGCATCCCTGACAAGCCTGATTTACTCGAAAACCCCGGGAGACCGACGCGCGCGGATCGTCGCGCTTTCTCGCGCCACCGGCGAACGCGACCGCAGCAGCGCCACCTACCAATATGTACGGCAACCGAATCGGCACATCCGGCCGACCGATCGGACATTTTCTCCGCACTTACGAGACCCACCAGTCCTCTCGAATTATCACTGACCGTGGGCCACTCGGGTTTCCGTTCGATATACTCTCCTCTTATCGACGAACCATTTCCACCCCCTCCCTCCCACCCCACCCCGCCGCGACCACCTCGGCCGTCTACCCCTTCTGCCGTCAAACGATACCCCGGACCTAATTTATGCATCGAAACTTTACGAGGTGTCCACGGATGTGCCATCCACACTTTATGCGAACATTTTTCATAAATCACCTTCCTCACCGCCACTTTCCACGACGCGACACGACGAAACGTACGCGCGGCCTGGCGCGAAAAAAATATCGCGATATTTTTTTCGACATTTTTTCTCGCCCCTTTCTTTTTTACAACGTGTGGTATATTTTTTTCGGTTTATGTAAAATTGATACCGACGTGTTTGACCGCGATACTGCGAGGTTTTATTAAGTGATAAAAGATGTCGCTCATGAATATGCTTAGTTTTTCCGGTGACGCGCGATTGGCTGAGCGAAACGTGGTTAGCGCGAAAGGACCGTAATCATGTTGCTTATTGTGAGCTGACGCGTGACAATTTGTAAAGAGGCCAGGTTCGCCTCGATTTTTATTCAAGCATGAACAATTTATTTATTTATTTTCCATCGATCTTTCGAGTAAAAAAAATACGTCGACCCAACTTTACGCGGCTCTGCACATTTTTTTAAACCTCAATTTTCGTTCTATTAAGACATTTGCATAAAAAAACGATTAAGCCAAAATGAATCAATGTTTCCCAAATCGCTTTCGCCCAACCCAAATGCCCTTCGAACCGCGAAATTCCGACGGCACCGCCGATCTCGTTGAAATCGGCGCAAAAAATCGATCGCTGAAAAAAAAAACAAGAAAAATGTAATTCAGCCACACGCTGTAATCTAGCAAACGAGATTTACAAAGTGCTAACAGCCGGGCCGGCGATCACATGGCTGTTGCGGTGCGGTCAGGTATAGCGAGCGCGCGGCGCGCGAGCTGCAGGTCGAACGCGAAGCGACGCGCAGAGAGCTTCACCGATTTGTGTCAATAGCATCAGGAATCCGCGAGTCGAAGCCCCGCGTGGGACACACCGACGGCAAACCAGCGGCAACAGAGTTAAAACATCCATTAATTGCTAAGCGTCGATAGAGAGAACGCGGGTATCCCGTGCGCGCTGGCTGGTAGAATGTGCCTCGCTCGCTCTCCCTGTGTCCCTGCGCGCTCTACCCTCGCGAGCTGCCCTCTCTGACTCTAGGCTGATTGGTTTGCGGCGTGCACTACCGGGTCACGAGCCAATTATCGTGCCGGTTCGCGCGCACTCGTGAAATATCATTAGCGACGCAAAGTGTAGAGTGTATCTTGGCCACGAAAT
The DNA here is from genome assembly GCA_963932165.1 of Pimpla rufipes. Classification (NCBI taxonomy): domain Eukaryota; kingdom Metazoa; phylum Arthropoda; class Insecta; order Hymenoptera; family Ichneumonidae; genus Pimpla; species Pimpla rufipes. The sequence goes on from OZ010635.1 coordinate 14,442,760, forward strand.
AGCACGAATGCCTCTCTCGACCAATCGATAACGCCCACTCCACGTCATTTCGCTCCACCAGCTGATTTTTTTTTATTCGTCTATTTGATTTATTTCTGCTTTTTTCGTTTGTTTGTAAATATCAAATAACGCGGTTGCCGGGGGTTTTCCCGTTGGCAAAGGGCACGAAACGGTTGAGCACCGATCAAAGCGTCGGAGCAATTAAAACGCGATATTTTTATAACTTATTCACGATAAATTCAAATCGGCCTCGTGTGTACGTAAGACAAATAAATATGACCCGGTATCGCCGCGCACGGTGACGCGGCAGAGGCACGCGGTGCGACAGGGACTATCGATTTTATTCACGGAGGGTTTAACGGAATTAACGCCGAACGCGCGCGCGGAAGGCAAGAACCGGTGAACGGGACAGAAGCCAAGCGACGCGGAATGGGATGGGAAACGGATGCGCGCTGGCTGTTTGGGCTCCGACGGCGTCGATATTGATAGCGACGGACGGTGGATACCGAAACTCCGATATCTCTGTGCTGCCGCGGAGACCCTGGGCGACGCTCTCGCAAGTTAGTCGCCTTTCATTAGACGCGCTTCGCGGCTTCAAGCCCTCCGTTCGCGAGCCGCGCGGTCGGCCCCCCCGCATCATCGCCAATTTCCTAATGACGAATTTACAATTCAACGAAGCGACTGCGCTGAGACTATTGTTATCTAGCTCGATGGCTCATAATCTAATGTGCATTTCAATTAGATATGAATCTCGAGGAGTCCCGAGTCTCGCTTCACTCGGCGCACGGACTCGCTGAATGGGGCGACGGTGTAAGCGACGTGGCGCTTGTACAATGTTTGAAATAAATGGCGATAAAATTAACATCGTCCTCATTTGTTTGCTCAGCGGGGACAGAGGGAATTTAATATGAGCGTCGAGTATTTACTCGTTTCTGGCTTATAGAGACTTTTTATTTTGTTAGGATTGACGCCACTCGTTGGTTTGACGTTCCTCGGGTTGGAATTGACGAAACCGATTTTCGGTCGAAAAATACGTGTAACTATTTATTTCGTAAAAATATCGACTTTTTGGCTATACCGTCGTTCGCAAGTCGCATGTGTTCCACTCCCGTAAACATTGGTTTCAACTTTTTAAACTGGATGTTGAAAAAAATGGTTTTCGAAGTTAATGTCAGAATTCACAAAAACTCGGTCGAAAAGTAGCAGCAGTATAGTAAAGTGCCGAAATCAACCCTCCGAAACTTTTCTTTTCACAATATCAACTTTCGATCCATTCCGTTGTTCCCAAGGCGTATCTGAACCCCGGAAAGCACCCTTACCGAACGTTCTATCAGTGATATAAAAAAAACATCGAGATTACCGATTTCACAACTTGTTTTCAACGCCCGCGGTCTCTCGGCCAATTGCGCAGCCCGCAAATAAAACTCATCCCGTTCTACCCCAAAATGACATCAACTATGACACAGAAAAAAAAATTGTCACGAAGAACGAGTCCGAAATTGATGGTTCCCACTAATTACTTTCCGTCTCACGATCCGTGCATCGGTGGCGAAAAACCGTTCCGGGGACATCGGTTATTTTCCATTTCCCGAAGCTAAAAGGTGCTCGAGAAAAAAAGGTGACAGTCAGCGGAGCGTCATTATTTATCGGCGAAAGCAATAAGAGTAATCTATCCGCAGAACGAATGTGAAGGGTGTCGTGTATAGCGCCGCCTAAGTGGCACTTGGAAGGCCCGCGCGTTTTCTCGGCGCGAGCGCGGCGGAAAAAGTTCGGTGAATATCTCGGCGAAGGTGATACTGATGTTCCGACAGCTTTACCTCAGCTTCCGCGGGTCGCGCGTCGCCCTCGCCGTGCGCGAGGATCTCGTCGCGCCTAAGCAGACTGCGCGGACGCCCGTGCGGATGGCTCCGTCGGGCTCGACGCGCGCGCGGGATATCTCGAGCCACCGCCGCGCCCGTCCAACCCAATCTGTAAATCGAGGAGAAAATTGGAAAAGTTCAGCAACTCGGGTGAATGCTACATTAGCTTCCGCGAGCTTCCTATCATTCTTCTTCCGGCGAAGTGCTCGACATTTTTCAGTTATCCACTGGTCTCCTGCGGGCTCTCGACGCGACCCCCGCCAGCCGCAGCCGCGGGGGGAGAAAGAGCGGCAAAAGAGCATGAGAAAAGAGAGACGCAGCGTCGAGGCCGGCCCTTGCCCGACGAGAAAATACTTTGCATATCTCGGATGCGGGCCGCAAACGCGTCCGATGGATCCCCGACGGAGGGAGTGGAAACTCGGAAAAAATGTCTATGTTCGCGAAAAAAATGAGATAAAAAAATGAAGAAAAAAAATCCTTTACATAATCCGTCGTAACCCGGCGAAACTGGAGCGATAAGCGTTGGATATGAATAACGCGGGATTTTTTTTTTTTTTCGAGATCCGGGTAATAAGGAATTGATCCTGAGGAAAAACGAAAGAAAAAAAACCTCCGGAAATTATGGTGTAACTTGAGGAATCGCACAATAAATATCATACGTGAACGGGGAGCCAGAATCCCTCGTGAGCGGCGAGCAAAGCTGCGCGCCAGATCGAGACTCAAGACGGATGACCATCGGCTATAGGACGGCCACGACAAAGGGTGTCCTTATCCCCGGAGGGGCCGTTCCCGAGTGCAACGGAGTTCGCGCTTTTCCGGCGTGGGCGTTCGGACTGAAATCCACCTAACTCTCCGCGCACTGACCCTACGGCTTCGGGAAAGACTATTTCCGTCGCCGAGGCTACACGCGCTTTCGATTCGCGCGTTATTACTCTCCTGTGGTCGCTGACTAACATTTATTAGGTCGAGGCGTGCGGGTATCGGTGATACACAGAGGCCCCCCGAAAGAATTACATACGGTCGATGTTAATTACTGTTCTGGAATCGCGAGAGGTAACTCTAATGACGTGTTTCTCGATCGGGGGAGAATTGCGGAAAATTGAAATTTATCGTTCGCGTTCGATTGAATCTATAGATTTTCCGTGAGTTGAATGAGAATTATTCGCCATTTGCTGAATTGTCTGCACTGTGAAACAATTTACTGGGAATTTATTTAAAATGGTATACATTCAATTTAATGTGCGAGTGCAATCGAAAATTGTTGTAGAAACTCGTGAAATTCCTTAATTTGAATACAATCCCTGCAGTTTTATTATAAAAATACATTAATTGCACATCGCGATTGTATATTGAATTTAATTTTTACTCGGGTTATGCATAAAGACTTCTAAACTTTTTTGCGATTGCGAATAAATAATTTCACAAAATGCTGGACGTACTTATAGTTAATTAAACAAGCTGGATCTCAGGGAGTCTGGATTAACCTAAGTCTTGATACCAGTTTCGTTATTTTTATCATTATTTATTTTCGTTTAACCCTTCAGACGCACGGAATAAAAATAAAAAAAGAATTGTGCTGCGATTGCAGCTGTAAAACCCTGCGACTTCATGAAAAACAAATTCGTCGGTGCGGTTTATCAGAGCGAATATTTTTACCATTTTAAACTCGTAATGCGGTTCCGGCTGCGACATTGGACTTAATGGATGCAGCATAAGGGTCACATTCTCTTCGCAAGGCGGCACCGCTCGCAGTATGAGAATTCCTGTTTGAAGCTCGGACGCAGAAGTTACACCAACGAGTTTACTGCACAGTGAGCAGCTTCAGGGCCAGAGCTTCGAATGAAAATTCCTGTACTCAGAGTGGTCAGACTCATGTAACAAAGGGTCAGACTCATCTTACAAAGGGAACTATGCAAAGTCACAGTTTCGTAGCAGTTAAAAATGAAAAAATATTAAATAAAAACCAAATACTCACAAAAACGTTTGCCTTTGTGCACGCTCGTCAAGTGACTTTTTTAAAATCATTCGCAACACTTCACACGTCCAATCGAGGTACAATTACATTTACATGATTTTCGCGTAAATCCCCCCCGATGAAGCGATACAAACCCATCGAAAGCTCGGGCAATAACTCGTATTTTCGCGGCAGATACGTTTGGTTTATGTACTCCCGTCGCAGCGCATGGTGTTTGCCCACCATACACAGGGACCATATAAATGAACTTCTACCTGTCCGTCAACGAGCGGTTGGGGTCCGAGTCCGTATCCCCGGCCATGATAAATAGCGCGTTTTATTGTGGCGCGAAGAAGGAGAAAATACGCAGTGCGTAAATCCTGCGGTGACCGATTTATGGTTCGGCCCGCGGTTATACGTTTGGAACTCGCGCCGCGCGAGGGGTGACAAGTCTCGTTTTCTTGCGAAAGTGGGTTTCACGCGCGGCCAGAGGAGCCGGGACTACACCGCGAGTGGCGAGCAGGAGGGGGATGAGTATGAATTATGTTGGCGTGAAAGGCAACGATCGACGTAACTAGCGCCGGGGTGTAGTCTGCGAGACCCGAGGACAAAAAAGGAAAAAAAAAGAAAAACAAAAATAGAGAAACGCATAAAAGCGCAAGGGAGTCTCGTCATATCCCGAAAGAATCATTTTTGTCACTCCCGTGCCTAGTAAAAAAAATATATAAAAATAAAAATAAAAATAAAAGTTGTAAAAAATTACAACCGCCCGCGAGTCGAGGGTTCGCGCCGTGCAGACCTCTTCGCTCGAGCGGCTGCGGTGATCCGGAGTGGCTCGGAAAAACAAACCCACTCGCGTGAGATTTCTTTTCCTCGTTACTCTCGCGGCTTCTCGCCCGCGCAACGAAGCCGCGACTGCTCGCTCTCTCGCGGCTCCCTGTTATAAGAATTCGAAACAAAACATCTGACCAAGAAAATTTCCGGGGGGATCCCTGTCAAATGAGATTACGTTTAGTTGAACTTCTTCAGTGGAATAGTATAACAGAGGCCATGCGCCTCGGCCCTCGGCTTCGTAATTTGCATTATTCCATATTCATGAATTTCACCGGGCAAGAAGTTTCCGGCGCCCGGGGTTATTCTTTCCTAGGTATGTCAATCAGACGCCCGGGTTTCGCCCCGCCAGTCGTGTTTTCTTCGCTCCGCTCGCGCGCTCGGCGCTTCCACTCAAGGAAAAGACGTACCGTGGGGCCTCGCTCTGCGGCGCGCTGCCGCGGATAATACCGGTAGCACCGTCGGCGCCGCGCAGCACCGGCGCCACCAGCTGCGCCTTCGCGCGCGCCTCGCCGCGATATCCTCCTCGCTCTACGCGAGTTTTCGAAAATTTCAACCCGGCGTCGAGCGAACCCGCCCTTTCTGCAATTCAACCGGTCCCGATTTAATTACGACGGCAACGGTATCACTCCGCCGCAACGGGGATTTTAAATAAGGTTTTGATATCCGTCAGCGCGATATTTTTCTCTCCTTTTTGTGTGTTCTATTTGGTAATTTCGACCCGCGCGCTGCGGTTTCGTTAGGGCGAAGGGGGTTAATTGGAAACTGCGAGTCACTTCCTGGGATCTTCGGAGGGAGAATTCTGGCTCGTTCGAGACCTAGGAACGAGCCAACTCGTCATCTCTTTTGCGGGGCTACACGCTTGGATTCGTGCTTTATTGAGGAAAAAGAAAATTGCAATTTAACGCTCGTTTGATTTAACATTGAATTTCTGAAAGGCGGAAGAAAAATGTTGTGTGAAATATATATGGGATAAATAATTTTTTTTTAATTGGAACTCGACGGTTCTGTTCAGAGTTAATCGGAAATTACAATTCTCGTGTCCTTCGTCAGAAGATCACTGGATTCTAGACGACACGTTTCTTCGCGAGGCCGTCCGTTTAAATTCATGCATCATAAGTGAACTCCAAAGTGAAAAACACTGCAATTTACGTCCGATTCAACCTGAAAAGAAAATCACAATTTTTTTCAACAAGGATACGGAGAAAAAATTATGAATATCAGAGATGCACGAAATCTTTGGAACCCGAACGTTTTCGGTGGTCACGTTAGAATTCGGTGGACCAATTGGCAATTGCAATTCATGAATGCACCTCGTCGTAATAACCCTGGGAAATACGTCACATTGCAGCCGCGAAACGTCGTTGTAAATACACGCGAGGTCGAGAGCTACGCGCTCCGGGCGGACACCAACGAACGCACTGGCTAACGATCCGGGCCAGATGCTTGACATTAACATTAACCAGTACACTAATATCTATAAGCAATAAATTAACGTCCGGGATTTGGCATCTCTCGGTGCCGTGCGTGCCGTTGGTCCCGTCGCAAATCATAATCAAGAGCGTTAAGCACGGAGCACGTAACAGCCCGACTATCGCGCAGCCAGCCTCTCGCCTATGGATTCCAATAATGTTCGCCACACTGGCTAACGAACACCCGATACCGAACCTCTACCTGCACACAACACCTGTGTGTAACCAGCGCGCGCAGCCCCTCGCATCGTAACCATCACCGCAGTTCGCCGCCGTTGGACAGAAATTCACGCAAGAATATCGTTTTGCCGCAAAGTTACGCGAACGCGTCCGTAATGTTTAGTATTAAATGCGAAATGCTAAAGTCTGATACGAGCTCTGTTAAACAACGCCAACCGAGATAGCGCAAATTATATTACAATTATACTCAGTCACGAGAGTTTCAAAAGTGTGTTTGATTTTTTATTCATAAAAAATCAATGTAACAAACGCCAAATTACGCAAAAAGATATCCCTAGCGATGAAAATTTAAGGCTGAGTCCATGAAATAAATATCACTTTGGATTAGCGAGCAATTGACAGATGACTCGCATTTGCAGTGTTAAGAATTTGCGATTCAATTCAACGGAGTATTAGAGATATTTTCCCTTCCGAACGAAAAACATACTCAGCAGCAATCGACAATAAAGTCGTTGCCACATAAAGACATCTTCCTAGATTAAGAAATGTTCCTGTCGGACGTCTGGTGTACGGAAGCAACACAAAGAGCTCCACGGTGGAGCTACAAAGGAAAATTAATAAAAGTAATTGCACCCTCTAATTTAGCAAGACGCCAAAACTAATCCACGTGGGATGACCCGAACGACGCCCAGATCGACAATTTAGCCGCTACCCTCCACGCCTTCCACGCCCGACTCGGCTCCCTTTTCGGTCAGCCGCAGGCTCAGACTCCGGTAGTTAATTGGAAGCTCGAGCGAGCGAGACAGAGGGAACGAGAGAGACACGGAGAAGCGGCGGAAAAGCGGAAGGGCTCGAAAGGTTCGAAGAACGCGGCAGGGATTTCGTTCGGGGAGAGAGTGAAAGTTTGTCGGGCGATAGGGGACGTCGGGCGAAACCATCGAGGCGAATGGCACAAGACGCGATACGAACGCTCGGGCGATGACAACGCGCGAGACTCGCCCGACTCTCCCCCCGTCCGTCCCTAAAACTGATTCAGCAATCGCAGAAATGTCGTACAGCTGCGGGCCACGACGGATGAGCGAGCACCGGAGTGACTGTCTATAGACAAACATCAAAGGCAACTTCGAGGGCGACAGCGAGGGCCGCGCGCGAGTTGCGATCGAAAAGCCTCCCACCATTAACCAACCCGTTTTATCAAGGGTCGTGCGCGCTTTCGCGCGTCCGTCACGAGCTGACCAATACAATTTACGTCAACGCGTCGGCATTTTGCCCTTGGTGTTTGTAAAACACACCGGGATGATTTTGGCGCCGCTCGCCGGAATTGCCGGGCGTCGCGTGTGGCAAAAATTAAGTGACAGATTTCATTTGCGAGATGTAATTTGATTTAACTAATTAAAGCGTGTGGCAAAAATTTTATTACACGCGATTCGTGAGGCAAAAATTGTATTATACGCGATTCGTGTGGCAAAAATTAATTGACGGATTTCATTTGCGAGATATAATTTAATTTAAATAATTATGTTTGTGAACATATATATATTGTTTTAATTCCGCAGATGTTTTAGTGGTCGTGATACATACGACCACTAAAACCTTCGGATAATGAGGGTTTCAGTGATGACGTGAAATTAAAGGTCAGTGCGTCGATGCCTGGCGATCTGCTACTACAGTGGAACCTCTTGTAGCTTACGCAGGAAAAGGCATGTGATCTGAGTGATGAACCAATCGAGCGCGAGAACGAAAAAACGCGCCGATTGAACACGCTGAATGCCCCTTTACAGTCCCTTTACGGTTGTCAACTCTGAGAGACTCCACTGTATCCCTTGCACGAAGAAAAGTGAGAGTGATTCAACCAACCACATCCCCGCGATTGCGTCTCGCCATAAACATGTGTTGGTCTACCCAACCGAGTGCACTCAGAGAAATCATGTAACTTCTGGTATATCTATACAGTGACAACGATCAATTTTTTTTTTTGTTCATGTTACTATTTTTATAGTTTACGGTAATTACTTAATAACTACGAAAACTACGTCATGGTAATCGTAACTATAGAAAAACACTAACTGGACCTACAAAAAATAATTGCCACTTTATGGTTGTCACTTTATAGTTGCCAAAACTAGATTTTCCCTCAGTGTGTGACGATTGATGAAATAAAAAATTTCACAAAACTAACACATTTATTTGACAGCCGGTGACCGCTGGATTTGGTTCATCCAGACATCTCCTTCCTCTGTGCGCCACCTCAACACGACACACATAAATACCAACGCGCTGGGAAATCATCCATCAAAATCTGCCACCTTTCGCCACCACGAGTCGCCGCGGTCCCGCTCTGTTTGGATTCAAGGTCACGCGAATAGCGAATACAAGGACATCAATTCAGGAGTCAAGCAGCACACAGCCCAAAGGCTATCCGAATGAGTATGAAATGCCGCTGTTCAATCGCAGTTACGATGATATCTCGTCAGCGTGCAGCGAGCGCCCACTGGTCGTATTTTCGCAGTTGCAAGCGACGTTTATGCAGATGACACTACGCGCGCGGCTCTATCACGCCTCGCATTCGGAGTCCATTCGCGAAACGAACGGAGCATTGTCCGCGATTGGAGTGCACGTGATAGGACTGCAGGCGCGACGATATTCGTCAAAAGCTACAAAACTGGTTTTCCCCCGACGTCCCGCGGCCGTCGGCGGTTTTATTATTAAAACGGGCCCGCTAATATCGCATTGACGCGAGCGCGGTGACTGTTTACCGCGAGGCTGACGGGACGGGAGCGATTGGTATGTACGCTTGGAACTCGGAATGCGTCCTTCGCAGAGAGCAGTTGCAATGCCAAAGGAGCTACGAGCTCGGATATTGTCGAGAATGAAAAATCCCAAACGGAGCTGATGACCTTAAGTGCCGTTTATGGACACGAACGGCACTTTGGATGGTGATTCGAACAAAGAACTGATCAAAGGAATATACGAATCATATGGTCTGGCTAGAATATTTAATGCCGATAACGCGAGGATTTTCTTGAGAACCAGACTTTTAAGGTAGTCCTTGCGCCTGGTGTCGAGTTCGCATAAGTTTTCGAAAATTCAGAGGCAATTGCAACCATTTCTCGATAATATAAAAATCTGAAAAAAATCATGCAAATTAAAGGCACTGAAAAGATTAATTTTGCGTAATAATAATTCGCAAATGTTATTAACAAATTGATGAAAAAAAACATTGTTTAACAAATATTTCGATGACCCAAGTTTTTTTGTGGATGAAAATGATTCCTTCGTTTTTCTGAATACGTATGAATTTTTTCAGATTTTAGAGTTCACTTTGAATTTTCACATATTTTCCCTATAAAAACACACGAATTTCAAAGTGAACTCCAAAATCTGAAAAAATTCATACGTATTCAGAAAAATGAACGAATCATTTTCATTTAAAAAAAAAGTTGGGTCATCGACAAATTTGTTAAACAATATTTTTTTCATCAATTTGTTAATAACATTTTAGAATTATTATTATACAAAATTAATCTTTTCGGTACCTTTAATGTGCATGAATTATTTCCGATTTTGATACCATCGAGAAATGTTCGTAATTCTCTCTCAAATTACTCGAATTTATGCGAAATGAATATCGGTCGCAAGGACTACCTTAATATAAAAATCATGGAATCTCTTTAGTTTTGGGCTACATTTTTTTATCAGTCAATGAAGTAGAGTAGTCTCTACTTCAATGAAGTAGAGACTAGAAGTAGATGAAGTAGAGTCAATGAAGTAAAGTAGTCTCTACTTCAATGACTGATAAGATTACAACTTGAGTGTGGTCGAAAGTTTCTGCGCCTTGCTAAAATGTTTGAATCGTTAATTGTGATCAAAGATGACTCTACGGCTACACGGCTATACTGCTAAAATATTTAGCACAAGCTTCCATTATGGGCCAAGGACGATGATTTACATAAACGTACCTATTAAACTCAATATACCACAAGAATGTACAATTATAATACTTAATACAAAATCTTATAGAAATGAAGAAATCCCTCTTTTAAAAAGTTCATGAGTAACGGAAAGCATTGTTGTCAATCTATTCGAGCTGTGATTGGTTGCCAGGAATGTCCGTGGTAAATAAAATCAGTTTGATGTCAAATGCGATATAAAACGACGGGCGCTGCAGCACCCGTAACCTTTTATAACACACTTGTGTATTAAATTTAATATATTAGCTGATAAATAATATTTCCAATAAAGTAAATGCGCAAACGATTTAAACAGCCTAGCTGATTAGGAGGTTGTCAGTAAAGTTGGTGAGATCGTCGTGAATAAGGATTTAGAATTCGCGTGAAGATAATGAATATAAATTACGATTTATTTGTATAGAATAAGTGAATGCGATACGATTAAAATTGTTTAAAAATGTTACAAGTTTCTGCAAGCTTGAGTCAATGCGACGAGACCATTCGAACAGTTCAATCATTTTTAGGCCTTCATAGACGATAAAACTTAAGCTAATTTATTATCATTTTCGTAGACGAGAAATTCCTCGTTATGCTACTGTATTTTTCCTTGCAACGCGATTGTCCTTTTTAGTTTAACGATACGCGAGTTATCTTTCAGTCAATGTTTGAGTAAGATACGTTGAGATTAGTTGGACGTTGATTCAAGCCGCCGTTTCTTGAACCTTTATTCCATTTGCTTGTCGATTTGCCGATGTTCTTCGGTCGCTTCCTTTTTTGTTGTGATTGCATCGCGGCTGATCAGGGCTGTGTAGGAGCCGTGGCAAAGACTATTCCGGGGTTAAGGATCCTCCCTTTTCCAATACTTTCCGCTTCGGCTATCGTATCCGGAAGCTTCGAACCGAGAGTCTCGGGGAATACAAGGGACACAATACCAGCAAGCATCCCCATGCATCCGAACAGAATTAGTGGCAGTGATTCCATCACGGTTGCCTGCAATAAAAGAGGAGAGAATTGTAATCTCTGTAAATGTCAGGCGCAACAGTTTATCAAATTGTTTACTCAGTTGAAAAAAGAAACGGTTCTACTATCGATAATTGGGTAACCAACCGACAGCTGGTAAAATTGCAATGCTATAGACAAAATCATTTTTATAATTTCGTTTTTTTTTCAGAGAAAAATTGCATACACATACCAAGAGTCTTGTTTGTGGTGCCAATATTGAGCCTATTCGGCCCATCATGCTGCACATTGCAACGAGCGAGTGTCTCGCCGTGGTGGGAAACATTTCGGCAGTGTAAACGTAAATAGTAGAAAACGCCATGGTGATGCAGCCTTTTCCTCCAAGGAACATAATTAGCGGCAAGTACGAAGCCGCACCTGTAACAATGAATTAAACCCATTTATCGCATTATCCAAAATAATAAGTTGACTGATACAACGAGATATAATTTTTAAAAAACTCTGCCGATAATAAATTCAGTACCTGCTGGAATGAATTGAATGGCTAAGCAGAAAACTCCGCTGATGAGAAAGGACGCGGATAGAGTGACTTTTCGTCCTACGGTGTTGATGAGAAAGCAGCTGAGAAAATTCGCAGGTATCTCGATCATCGACACGAGCACGAAATTAATGTATTTGTCGCCAGCTATCGCGACCGCGTTGAGCGACAGTCCGTAGTAGACGAAGGTATTAGTGAGCCAGCAGAGAAAACAGGCGAGCAACCTTATGACTAGTATATGGCTGCTCAGCGCCTGCCAAGTTAACACACGATTTCCCGAATTGGCATTTTTCTTTTCCTGCGAATAGAAAAATGTGCTGTAGCGTCAAGGATTTTTTTGCGGGTATTGCACACATTTTCTCACCTTCGCGGCATTTCCGGAATTTAATTCCTTGTAGATGCTTATTTTGGCGTCGCTCATCTCGAATCCATTGATCTTCGCCATTTTCTTGTAAATCTTGTCGACCTCCGACATTTTTCCGTTAGCTATGAGCCATCTGCAAGCAAATTATCGTCTTGTAGCAAGTTCAAGTGGTTTTTAAGCAACTCGTGCGATTGTCGGGTCTACCTTATCGACTCGGGGACGATCGCCGGCAAAAATATACCGAGCAGTCCAGGTATGAAAAATACTCGGAGCATCACGCGCCAAGATCGCAGCCACATGGCAGCCAGGCCCAGCATAACCTCGCCCACCGCGTACCAGCATGAAATTATCGTACCACCGAGTACCCTGCGCCTCTCTCCGACCATTTCCATCCCTGCAATTGAACAAGAAGTGTCATTTCATACAGCATCCGAACGATCCGGAGTTCGTGAGGCCTAACGACGAGTCAAGGCAACTTTTGGAAAGTAGTTTTCCTTGCGAGCATTTTTGCGCACATCGTGAACTAAATAAATCAAGTGCATGCGCTCTATGCAAATTTAATAAATGCAATTAAGTGCGCAATCGGTTATAACATTTTTTTGCAGCCGACTAAAACTTGTATATCAAAAGCAGAATTACACATCTCGTCTTCTGAATTTTTTCCCGATATGTAAAGAAAAAAAAATCGCGTTCACCTAAGATAAATCCAGAACTGAACATTCCGGTTGACGCGGTCGCTTGAAAAAATTCCAAAGTTATGAACATCCAGTAGTTGACGGAGAACGACTGGATCACGCCGACGACGCCGCTGACAAACGTTTGGATAGATAGGACGGTCCTCCTGCCAAACCTGTCGACAGTAATTACAGCGATGCTTGAATATGCCGATAATTCGTCGCCCGACTTGAGCTCGTCGATGGGCCGGTGATAAATTAACGCCACACACCTGTCCGAAAGGTACCCGGTGAAAATTAGTCCGACGAGCTGGCCAATGTTATTCACCGTTCCCACCATAGCCAACTTCCATCTATCATCGCAAGTGATGTCCCACTGTAGAAAGATTAATTTAACTATTCTCTTACAATAATTCGAGCACAGAGCTACGGTCATTAATTTGCCCTTATAGATATGGTAAAAAATGTAATAAAAAAACATCTCTTATCAATTTAATCTCACGTCATCGTAATACTTATTTAAGAAATTTGAAAAAAAACAAAGAAAAGAAATTACTCTGCGCTCCATTTATCTCATGTCACATTCACCTAGGTCTATAGATCTCTTAATTACGTGACTAATTCAAGGGTTCACGAATTCATCATTGGCACCTCGTTCGAAATGGTCTTCTCGTTCGGATCGTAGACCCACGAGTCGCAGCTCTGCTCGATCCTGTTGAACGACGACGCGGTGCACGTCTCGGATTCGCTGATGTTACCCGTGACGACGTATCTCGCGCAGCTCTCGATCTTGTCGCCTTTGCCGGGCGCCGCGTCGTGAATCCACGGTGGCATCCACTGCGCGCTCGTTGAATTTTCGCACTCGGGCACGAGGCACCTGGACGAGTCGATAAACTCATTAACGGCGATGATGCACGCGGCGCAAGAGGCTATCTAAATTGATGCAGTTGACACTGGTCGGTGGACGAAACGCGGGCGGGACGATTACGCGCGGAGAGTCGCGACGAAAGCTATCGGGCCCCGTGATTGTCTTGAATAAGAGAACGTTAATTGACGTCGGTGGCATTGCGCGAGTCCGGGCGAGCGCGCTATTTGACGTTAATTCGATGGGGGCGTGTTTTCGGAGTAATTAGGGGAAGCAATCGCTTCTACCGGGCCGTTCGGCGTGTATATACACAGAGGCTCCATTATGCCACGGCAGTGGCAACGTATATCATGCCACGAAACAGCCCGATGTACATCCGGGCCGCGGCACTGGCGAAGCACCGATGCAAAGATGATTAGGGCCACCGTATAGATACCGCAAAGTGTTGTCGAGGCTCGGGCCGCCCACCTGTGTCGCCGCGGGTCAACGACCCCAACTCTCGGACGGTTAACGCGCGAAATTAAGAGAGGGCGAAGTATCCAATATCGGATCCGGCGCGCTGTACGCTTTACGTCGCGAAAGATTAACCCCGTTTTCACGCTTAATGAGATATCACGGCCTGTCGTTCTTCTTACGCACAGAGGAAGATATCAACGGAGTGATAACAACATTTTTGCTGTGGTAGCTGAACATTTTTGCTGTGGCAGCTGCAAATTTTGCTGTGGCGGCTGAAAATTTTACTGTGTTAGCTGAAAATTTTGCTGTGGTAGCTGAAAATATGGCTGCGAAAATATAGCAACGAAAAATTCGTTCATACAACAATCGGTTTGTTATCACTCTTTAAATATTTTTCTCCATGGCGAACACGTCATGGTAATAACAGTATCAATACCATATTTAGTACTATTGCGGTTAAAACACATTTTTGGAAGCTTCCATGCACATTAATTTTGATTTAACGCACAAACTGCGGTGAATTTAATGTAATACATAAGCGGGATATAGAATTGATGTACTTTAACTTGGTGCGATCAACGACCCATTTTCACACCTTGCGAGGTAAAATTTTGCACAAAGCTCGTGGGAAGAACTTTTTTCCACTCCTACCGTAATACGCTGTTTCAGTAAAATACAGGCCGGTTGTTAAAATTAAAGTGCGCTGTTATCCCGTTTATTGCACCGTACATTAATTATACGTTGCTTTACATTAAATTCAGATAACCCGTTTTTGCATAAAAACTTGCGGTACTTGTGTTTCAAAATTTCAAGCAGACTTTTTTGTTTCGGCGTACCTGTGGTCGACTTCGCCAGCCGTGAAAGCGTATCCCAAGCTGTAAGTGGCCGAGAGCATCAGAGGAACGCTGACGACTAAGTACATCGTCAATTGATACACTCCTATCGTGTCGATTTCCCGGCCGGCTTGCATTCGCATTTCATCCTCTAAAATCAGAACACGTGGGACAATTCAAATTGTTAGTCATGGCTACGAAAATTGGATACAACTATATAAAATTATTACAAAAATTTCGTCGTACCTTCCGATACGTCGGTCATCTTGAAAGGCGAGGAAGTCATCTCGGGACGGTCGGCGCGCGGCGTCTGATCGGCAGGGCGGCCGGAATCCGTGACACCAATCTAGAATTTCACGCGAACCTCGTTGAAATGCATGACTCCGTACCGCGCACTTTCCTCTCGCGATTGGCCACTTCTCAACTGTGTCAAGACACTTGTTGTTATTTACATTCAAGGTTCATCGAGCATTGTTTTCTGCGCCCGCGATACCGTCGCCCAATGATCGGTGCACCGAGCGACAATTATAAAGAATCAACGAGAGTAATTTGCGTCTCGTTTTGTCAACGCCGCCAACGCGGGGGGCCGATTGATGAGACGTCTGGTAATTCGTCACGAAATTGACCGATAAACGAAGGCCCGATCGGCACGCGGCATTTTTCTCGCGGTTGTCTCAAGTGCGCCAGAATCGTCGTACGTTATCTGCGTATATCAATGCGGCCAATCGCACATCCGGACAAACGTCACGAAATGATTAACGAAATCTGTGCCGATAACTCGGAGAATCTCGACTGTCTATCTGGCTGCCAGGAATTCGACCACCGCTCGAATATAAAAAGTGTTAGAAATATTGTTTGTCATAGAAGAAAACAAATTCTACTTTTTCTTTGAGTTTCATTCCATTTCCTTTGTGTTTTCGGAGATTGCTAATTTTTTGGAACAGTGTAAACAAATTGACGTGAAAAGCGTGAAGAAATATTCGACAAAAACAACACGAGGAAGCTAACTACTAGCAGTTTCGTTATCGTCAAGAAATTTCAACCTGACAAAAGCTGCAATTTAACATAATAATCGAACACAAGTGCAAAGTAGAGTTTTGACGTCATTACGCTTTCCACCTTTCCCAAAACCGTCCGTACGAGGAAACAACGTGGTAAAAGGCGGAGACTGATAACGATGCAGTGTTATTGCAGGCTCGTTAAATAAATTAAACGTTTCAGTTCGTCAGCACATGAAAAAAAAAAACATAGAAAACATTTATCAAAATTATATTCCGCAATATAAATACAACAGTTCGGACAGAATTGAATTTATAAAATCTAGTATCACGTCGATTACACCGTAATATTTTGCAACAACTCGTCAGTTGTTTCCTTCAATTATTTCGATCACCACGCGTCTCAAGAGGCAACTCCAGACATTCGCGCCGCGCGCGAAAAGCTCGCGTCAAATCTGTCAAACTTCGCCAGACGAATATAATTCACGATTACATTTATCGCGATGTCGTCACCAAGTGCAAATTATCGTCGAATTATAAAAACGGCGCGGTGACTCGAAATTTCGTGCGTCAAATTAATCGCGCCTCTATCGTGTAAATTCAAACCGATATTATTATTTCGTTAAACCGAGAATATTACAATGGACTGGAATGCCCATCGTTGGACTCGCGTCGCGGTTTCGTTCGTATTATCGGTTATGCATGAGGTCACTCGCGGCAGTGATTCACAAGCGTAGCCCTCGGTGTATGCCCGATATATTATCCCAGTGTTTACAGTTTTTGTTCGCAGCTCGCGCGACGTTCACCATACGCAGCGCCCGCACTGGTCCCAATCGCGCCGATTTTCTTACCTAGAACACAACGGGAGTTCGAACGGATGACGCGAGGCGATGCAACTCGCGGGTCGATCTCTTGGGCCGCCTCGAGGAGCCTCGCAATTCGAGCAATTAACGATGCAATTCCCGGACGGAGATCCCGTCCGGCAGCCTCACTGACGAAGAAGACACTTCACGAAGCTTCGCGCGTACGCGCATTCCATAAACCAGCAGGCATCAATGACCCCGTGAAACAACGCGGGGTCTACGATGTATCGCGCGAGTCGATCAATTAAAACTCGACTCTGTCCCTCGCTGCGCCCATAATCGCCTGCACAATGTCATGCAAAGCCACGAACAATTGTGCTTCGAATTAAGTATCTCGCTTAAGTTTTTTTCTTT
Source organism: Pimpla rufipes (assembly GCA_963932165.1). Classification (NCBI taxonomy): domain Eukaryota; kingdom Metazoa; phylum Arthropoda; class Insecta; order Hymenoptera; family Ichneumonidae; genus Pimpla; species Pimpla rufipes. The sequence continues at coordinate 14,459,911 of OZ010635.1, forward strand.
TTTTTTCTTAATTAATGGGCGGACCACTCACACCGCTCTTAGGGTGCAACGAGTATGTAGTCTATATGTATACGGCTCGACGACCGCAGCGCGTTGTAACTTCAACCGCGGCGAGTTAATTGAACGAAACACGCGCGACGCAGCGGCGGACGCAAAAGTATAATCAAATATTGTGCCGGCGGGAGGAAAATACAGCGTCGAGGATTTATCGTGACCCAATAAGCCGCGAGTTCGATTGGAGGAGCGACCGATCGGTATCGCGACGCTGATAAAATCTATTTTTCTCACCCAATTCGTGGATCTTCAGGTAGGCGCCAGAGAATCCTCGATCATGTGCTCGCACGATTCGATAAACATCACCGCGATTTTTTTGTTTGTTTTTACTTTTTCAGAGTCGAAATATAAATAAATACGATTTTCCTTTGCACTTGACTCGCGGATTTATCAGCGGATTTCAACGGAACGTCCAGTAGCACAAAATATTCGAGAAATAAAATAACATTACGTCGGTAATTAAAAACATTCAGGACTAATAAACCGCGGCACGACGCTCGACGAGTGACCGCGTGCGTCTAACACATTCACTCGCCGCGGACACTCGGCGCGGTATAAGCGCAACGGCCAATGGCACAACTTTCGAATTCACGTGCGCGCCGAGCCAGACGTCGTGGCTCCCCGCCAGATATACCCGCGTGTGTACGTCGAATCAATGAATTTCTTATTTTGCCGTCTGTTCGACGGACTCGAGAGTCGCCGGGGTTCAACGGCTGCGCCGCGATAATGAGATGACTATTTTTTTTTTTTCTTCTTCGTTAAATAGTCCAGTGACAACAATCGAGGCTCGTTTGTCGTTGATTTCGGTCGAAGCGATTTTAAGCGTCTCGGGAAAAACCGCGCGCTCGCGTTCCGTGGGTGTCGACGCTACGCGAGCCTCGGCGATCGACGCACATTCTTCTATATAGGCGCGCTGATGGAATTTGTTTTTCATCGGTTTTCAAACCGATTTATCGACCTATTTTCCACCCCGCGCCTGGCAACAAATTCCGCCCATTTGTTATTCATAAGTTCGTTCTGCGTGCCGACGCGGAACAGGCGGCGTATCGACAGTGACGACAATTCGGAAATTCCGGAATCGCTCGATGATATTTGGGGGAGGAGGGAGTCGCCGAACGGACGTAGCTATTTATTGAAATAACAATATTGCAATTTAGTGAGTTTGTCGGTAACGAAAAATACAGTTAATTGCGGTGGGAACTAAATTATTGGCGAATATGGTTTATGTTTATTGTACTAAATACTAGTTGATAACAGTGATTAAAAAGTAGATTACAAAAATAACGATGAAGCGGTAATTTCTTCGATATTCTCTGCGGGCAATTAATTCTCGCTTTTCGATACATTTATAATTCCAGCTTTGCGATTTCACCATCGGACACTTTCGCTATATAATTTCGAAAATAATGGAACCATATCCGAGTTCTACTAAAATATAACGCCGGGAGAGAGTTCACGAATTTTTTATCATCAGACTTTTCGCCATCGGCAGTTTCGTTTAATCTAGTCGAGATCTTTTTAACAAAAAATTCAATCACGGTTTAACTGTTTTATAACTCGCCACTGGCCGCTGGATAAAAACACGGTAATAATGCGTTTTGTAGGTATAAAAAGATTTGAACTTTTGTCACTGCCGTCTGTTCTTTGCCGGGAAAGTTAATGATGAAATTATAAATGTGTCTGATAACCCATATGAATATATAAATAGGTGCAATCAATCTCATGTGGCCAATTAAGACGTATTGCGTAACGGTTAACCGAAAAAATGCCGATGAAATTATTTTCCGAAAATTAGTAAAACAAAAATCATGAAATGTTATCTAACAGAGACAACTCTGGAGCACATGGGGACCCAGCATTCATCGGATTCAGCTCTTAATCGCAGTAGGTCAGCGATAAAACATTTACCACGCACGATAGGCGAGTTATCGCACAGGTTGTTTGCCACTTTCCAGTTTCAAGTTCCAATCCCTGCGATGCGCTCCAATCGTATCGCGCGGCGAGATGACGGAAAAGACGGTGAAAAGTGGGACTAATGGTCGCGACGATGACTAATAATTGTTTCCAATACTGGTCAAAGTCGGTATATTTTCAATAAAATAAACTGAATGATTTTACTTCAGTTCATGTCATGTGTTCACAATCATGTCATGTGTTGTGAATCGAAAAACGTGAATTTTAGTTGCGCTGAACGTGCTAAATCGACGGTAGGAAAATTGCCAAGCTCTATCGGCACTTAAAGGACCATATCACTTTATTTTTGATACTGATGTCGGTTGTCTATCTAATTTCGTATACCGACGAATGGTGCGCTAACAGCAGCCGGTAATGTTTCGACTGCAGGCAGATATCTGCATCCAATAAAACCACATTTACATTCTTTTCCATAATATTTCTGGTAATGTACATCAAAACCCACGTGATCCATCGAGGGTCACTACACGAATGAATTTAAAATCAATAATCGTGTTTGCGATTAAAGACAATACGTGAATCGTTAACCCCGTAACGTTTTTTTTTTTTTTTCCTACTTACGTACACAAATACCTATAAAATAAAATGTACGATTGAATACAAAGAACGCAATTGTTTGTATTCAAAGATACTTATTTTTGGCCTCATTTTGAGTATAAAAAATATACAAAAATAGTTTTAAAAAACGGTCATAAATGTATAAACAGTTTGATCAGTCGAAAAGTTCGCCCAGATAACACAAAAGGGCCCAATAGTAAGAAATAATCGCTCTACTCTTGACCGCCCATTTTTGAGCTTATTATTGCCAAAAAAGCATTCGTTTTTGAATGCTAGTGTTAGATTAATAGTAGGACTCAATACTAGAGTACTCTAATGTGTCAAGTATTAATTTCCTTTAAGCGAGTCAGTGCTAGGCATCATTTACAATTCACCACTAGAGTGCATTATGAGTTGTAAACGTATACCGCAAAAAGTCAGTTTACATAATGAGGTATAAACGTATAGGACATAATGCATCCTAGCAGTGAATTCTAAATGCTGCCTAGCACTGACTCGCTTAAAGGTAACTAATACTTGATAGACAAGAGTACTCTAGTATTCAGCTCTACTATTTATCTAACACTGGTATTAAAAAAGAAATGCTTTTGGGACATCATAAGCTCAAAAATGGGCGGTCAGGAGTAGAGCGATAATTGGGCGACAAATGGGCCCTTTCGTCTTACTTGGGTAGATCGATAGAAGTGCTGGCACTCTATGGTAAAAGGAAGCCGAACTTCCGGTCCGTGCGCGTAGTCGTGCGAACCCCGCGGCGTGTCAACCGTCATTTTCGCGGCGAATGGAAAATCGCGGCGGATCTCGACATTCGCGGTCACTCGCATATCAGATAAAATAAATTTGGTTCGAAAACGGAAAAGACGTCGGCGTCTACGACGGAAACCACCGAATAATGACTACGAACTCTGCGTTAAACACTGTCCTATCTCCACTATCGCGCCCAGATAACACAAGACGCAAAAAAGGCAGAATTGCAGCTTGCAGATCTCGGATATCTTGCAGATTTGCACAAGATGCAAATTTTGCAACAGTTGCAAAATGCAATCATGTAGATCATAACGCTATCATACTATGTATATGGAAGTCACATGAAACTTTTGCATCTTGTGTTATCTGGGATTCTGTTACACATTGTTACTAGTCGATGATTTCTTCGTATTTGCTTTCCCAATGTTTTCAGCCTCGGCGATCGTGTCCGGAAGACTCGAACCGAGAGTCTCGGGGAATACAAGAGACACAAAACCAGCGACTATTCCCGTGCATCCAAAAAGAATCATGGGCAATGATTCCATCACAGAATCCTACAAAAAAACATTTGTCAATTATACTAAATCTGCAAATCTACCAAATCACTTCGGTAGTTGACGTACCAAAAGTATAGTTTGCGGCGCCAATATAGAACCTATTCGGCCCACCATGCTCGCCATTGCTGTTAGCGAGTTTCTCGCTGAAGTGGGAAACATTTCGTTGGCGAACATGTAAAGAGTGACGAATGCAATAGAAATGAAGCCTTTTCCACCCAGGAAAATAATTAGTGGCCAGTACGAAGGTGAATCTACAAAAAGTAATTAAAACCCGCTACATGTGTGTGTTTTCGCATTAAACACGAAACTCGAGATAGAAGAAGAATTCAAAAAAGTCTATCGAAAAACAATGACCCCTTCATGAGGCTTCCTCACTATTATCCACCTTTTACAAGGAGTCATCCCTATAAATTAGTCGATAGATTCGATTGTGTCAAAGCAGGAAAATAACCAGGAAGCCTCCGGGAGGACGAAAAAATGAAGTACCCGCCGAAACGACTAGAATCGCTAAGCAGAGAATTCCACTGGTCACATAACACAGGCATGACGTGATTTTTCTTCCCAAGTTATCGATGAGAAAGAAACCGAGAAAAGCTGCAGGTATCTCGACCAAACACACGAGAATGAAATTGACGTATTTGTCACCAGTTATCGTTACAACGTTCAGCGACAGCCCATAATAAACGAAGGTATTGGTGAGCCAGCAGAAACCGCAGGCAAGAAGCCTCACGAATAATCTGGAACTTCTCAACGCCTGTCGAGTTGACACGCGACTCTCCGATTTTCCGGGCTTCTCTTCCTGCGTAAAAAAATGACAACTTCAATGACTGTTTTTACAAGAACTACACGAATCTCTCGCCTTTAAAACGTCTCGAGAATTCAATTACAATCAATGCAACTTAAATTCTATCACTTTTTACGAGAATCACACCAATCTCTCACCTCTACAGCATCTCGAGAATTCAATTCCTTGTAGATTCTCAACTTGTCTTCGTTTATCTCGAATCCATTCATGTTTGCCATTTTCTTGTAAATATTCTCAACATCCGAGGTCTTTCCATTCACTATGAGCCATCTGAAAAATGTTGTTTTTTCTCAGTCCCACATTTGTGGATTTTAGAGAACTTCTGTGCTTCTTAGTATTACCTTATCGACTCTGGGATGAGACATGGCAAAAATATAGCGAACAGTCCAGGTATGAACATCAATCGAAGAGTCGCCTTCCATGATCGCAGCCACATTGCTGCCAAGCCAACGTATATCTCGCCAAGCGCATTGCAAATGGTTATTATCGTTATACTCATCGTCCTTCGATTGTCCGAGACCATTTCCATTCCTGAGAATAAAGCAAAAAAAAATCGGTAGATGATTACAGTATTAAACGATGTCAACCATTGGCAAACAGAGTCTTATGTGTCACACAATCTCGGTATCTCTCGATTTTATTTACTTGGTGCAATCAGTGAGTGGTCCGTCTCAATACAGTAAAAAAACATGTCTAACTTCGCCACGTGCTCACCTAGGGTAATTCCGGAAATGCACATTCCGACTGACCAGACAGCTTCGAAAAATTCGAAGGACAGAAACATCCAGTAGTTGGTGGAAAATGACTGAATAACGCCCATCACGCCGGTGACGAAAGTTTGGATGGTCAACGCGGTTCGCCTGCCCAATCTGTCGACAAAAATAACAAGGACGTTTTGACGTGTCCGGAGAATTCGTCGCCCGACTCGTGAGCCACGACGCACGGATGATAACGTTATGTCACACCTGTCCGACATGTAGCCAGCGAAAATCAGACCGAAGAGCTCGCCAACGCTGTGCACGGTTCCCACCATAGCGAGCTTCCATCGATTCTCGTTGCACGTGATGTCCCACTGTAAATAACAAATGTAGCAATAAATATGATTTCTCGATTAACTCTATTTTACCTTTTATCACATTTTATATCGGGACAAAAAAATGTCGCCACTTCGAGTTTGGCATATTTCACCCCGAAGTTGTGGCATTCGGAAATTAGAAACCACAGTAAAACAATTTCCCCAAAATTACTTAAAAAGTATAACAAGAGCTTTTTGTTATGGAATTTACAATTAAAGGTCAACAACAGCGAAGATCCAAAGCTACATCGTCACCGGTATCTTTAGAAGAGTACCATAGATTAATAATTGTAAAAAAAAAGTAAATCAAAGAGGAAACTACTCGCAAAGTTTCTACCTTACAACTTTTGCAATTTCGGCAAATTTTAGTCCCATCTTATGAGAACAAATTGCTGATTGGCTACACTTTTTTCAAAACATAAAGCGAACAATTTAGAGGAGGTAACTAAAAAAAGCTGAAAGTTTCGGCTTTCTCAGCCTCGCAGATTTAATTCTAGCAATTCGAAATGATTATTGCGGCGGGAACCTCATTTAAAATCGTTATCTCGCTGGAATCGTAGACCCAAGCGTCGCAGCTCTGCTCCGTCTGAGTGAAGGACGAGGCGGTGCACGTTTCCGAATCGCTGATGTTTTCCCGCGCGACGTATCTCGTGCAGCTTTCAATCACGTCGTCTGTGCTCGGAGCTGCGTCGTTGATCCACGGTGGAAGCCACTGGGCGCTCGTTGAATTCTCGCACTCGGGCACGAGACACCTGGGCGGAATCGATAAACTCATTAACAGTAATGATGCACGCAACAAGAACCTATCTAAATTTATGCAGTTGACCAGATCGATGGAACGGAAGGATAATTACGCTTAGAGACATCGCAACGAAAAACGCCGGCGTAGCTCGCGATTGTCTTGAATTACCGCCCAGATAAATAAGTGGGGTAACAATGCTAAATATAGTAGGTTCTACTGTACAAATAGTCACAGGAACCATAAGCCAGTTGCCGGTTACATTATTTATTATTGCGGGAACTGTAAAAGCATTATCATACATTTTTCGGAGTGTCGAAAAGGTAACGAAACGTTTTATTTGGTGTTAATTCGATGAGCGGGTGTTTAAAAAAATATATAATTAGTAGAAGCATTCGCTTGTTTTACAATCTATCGATAGAGTATACATTTGGTATAGAGGCTTCGTTATATCACGGCAGAGGCGAAATATACATTGCGTCTCGGTAACGACCTTATAAAGACGATAAGAGCGCCATAGATGCCACTAAGTGCGTCGCCAGCGCGTCTCAACACCCACCTGTAACGGGGTCAACGATCCCAACTCTCGGATACGGAAAACACGCGAAATATGGCAGTGAAGCTGCAATATCGACCTAAACGATCTGTAACGCCAAGTATAAAAAGGTATTAATGTGGTCTCCCGAGAAAATTAAGGCGGTACCGCGACTCTTACTTATCCGACGTCGGACCTTTTTCGATTACTTTCAAATGTAACTCGAATTATCTAAGTCGACACGCCACGGACGAAAAATGTATCGGGTTCAATATACGCAATATAAGTATCCCTCTATATTATAAAAAGATCTCGTCGCCGTCGTCGCCGCGCCGGATAATCAAGGAGATCGGGGTTAAATGACACACCGAAGCCAGGATTTCCCCAAGGGACCTGAAGCTGGCGCTTTCGAACGCCGGCTGCCCCACCCGGCAAGGTTACCTTTGTAACCCGGCAAGGTTACCTTCACACAGTGAAGGTCAAAACGCGCGTATTCTACTCTATGAGTAGGCAAATTGTACAGCCAATCAGAAGGAAGCGCAAATTCGAACTCGTATACGTTGCAACTGAAAATCTGAAAAAATTCATACGTATTCAGAAAAACAAAGGAACCATTTTCATGAAAAAAAACTTGGGTCATCGAAATATTTTTAAACCATTTTTTTTCCATGAGTTTGTTAATAACATTTTCGAGTTATTATTAAGCAAAATTAATCTTTTCAGTACCGATTTTTTCACATTTTTATACCATCGAGAAGTATTTGCAATTCTCTCTCATATTCCTCGAATTTATGTGTTATGAATATTGGTCGCAAGGACTACCTTAAAAGAAAATCTATAATACCGCCTCACGAGACTCTCACGACGAAACGCCAGCGCTACTCGTACTTTACAGCACGTTCGCTCTTTCTCGTCTGCTACAAAGTTCTAACTGGAATTATCTCACTCAACACGTCGCGGACGCCAAATGTGTCAGGTTGAATATTTTTTCTTTTTTTTATCTCTTCCGAATGATATAAGTTACCGGAGAACCAGAACATTACACACTAGTGTAGTGTAATGACTCTAGTGTAATGATTTATATGTCATAATAAAATAATACGTGTGAAGAAATGACGCGCACACAGGAACGACGCCCCAAAGTCGTGAGATCGCGATGACAATGAATCGTCTGAGCGATACGGCTTGCTCCCGTCCTGTGACAGAAAGTGAGATCGTGCGAGATTAGTACTCTAATCTTTATTACTATCGAGTGTAATAATGATTTAATAATAATCTCTCGTCTCAACGCGAATGTGTCTTTTCAAAACAACAAAATGAAGATATGGAGGATACTTTATCTTGTTGGTAAAAAAGCGATTTTTTGAGGTTATATTTTGGGCTTTATTATTATTAATTGTCACGTCGGGATAATTTATTCTGGTACTTTTAGACTGTGTCAGGCTGATTCAATCATACGATAACAAATCCAAATGCTGTATAGGAAGCAATAGCAGTATGCGTGGAAGCTTTATAGGAAGTTGACACTGGAAGGCTCACTGTCTCTGTTGCCAATAACATTCAGTAGTCTTTGTATTTCCATTTATCATTTGTGATAGAGCACTGATTATTTAGTGTCTTGTAGAAATAAAGAACGCAGAGGTTGGATGTGGTAAAAATAGTTTGTCCACTGGCGGAGTGGCTGAGCATAATAGCGAGCAATGTCAGTTGCAAGAAGTATAATCTGACGTTTTGCAATGTGTCCTGTCATTGTATGCACGTATTAAAGAAGACTTTCAAAAAGATGTGAAATAAACCAAAAAATGTTTCTTTAAAACAAAAATTGTACACCAAGTATTCAAAGAGTAGCCATCCCTTGCAAAAAAAATACACAATAAAAAATTTTCACTTAAAAAATAATAGCAAATGCAATAGCTAATAGCGTCACGTAGCTAAGGAAAGTTTATCATCAGTCGATCATCAGTACATGATTCGCTATAAAAAACTTGGCATACCAAAGACATGTCAAGTTTTTAATGACACACCAAGTCACTGGCATGCCAAGTTTTTTATAGCGGATCATCTACTGATGATCGACTGATGATAAACTTTCCTTGGCTAATATATTGCATTTGTTATTATTTTTTAAAGGAAAATGTTTTATCGTGAATGTTTTTTTTTGCAAGGGATGGCTACTCTTTTACTACTTGGCGCACAATTTTTGTTTTGAAGATTCAGATTTTACTTCAAATCACTTCTAGTCCCACGTTCGAGTAACTGGGGATGAAAATTGTTATTATAATTATTGGGGTCGCACTTCCGCAGTGACCACTGAAAATGAAAAGAATTTGTTGGTATCCAGTAAGTATAAAAACTCGAACCAGTCACTGTTAATGTTTCTTTCGATTTAATCGATGTTTGCATAACCCAGCCGATGACAAGCGCGGTTACGATAATCGTATCTTATCCGTTTGCCACAAACGTAACATTATCATCAGCGACAATGGTCAGAAGATCGCGTGCAAACAAAAACATTCTAAGATTTCCAAACGCCTTCAGTGTTCCACCGGACGGATTTTCGCATTGACGACCACGCGAAGAGACGCGAAAGATGGCAACGCACGAGCCGGAATGGCTGAACGAGGAGTACATGGAGAAGGTGTTGAGGAAATCGAAGGACGACTCGATAGAGGTGAAGAACGTGGTGACAAAACCGGCGACCGCGAAAGGCGACAATTACTTGAGCACCATGGTGCGCGTTGGCATGGAATATTCACGCAACGTTGGAGGCCGCAGGGTCGCAGAAAATAAGTCGTTGGTGGTGAAGATTTCGCCGATGCAGGAGGGACAACACAAAGAGTTGGTTAGCGGATGGTTCAAGTTGTCCTGTGTTGAATTATGCAACTCTGCATAATTTCAATTCACTCACGCGTCGGCATCGATTTTTTTTTTTTTTTTTTTTTTCCAAGGTCGGATTGTCCGGTGCCTTCGACGTGGAAATCGCAATGATGGGGTCAACGTTGGTCAAGATGAACGCCATGTTGAGCGAAGAGAAGTGGCGACTAAGTCCACCGGTTTTTCACACCGAAAGAGGAGACCCTATGGTGCTCGTTATCGAGGACATGGCTCCGCTGGGATTTAGGATGGCTGATCGAATGGCTGGTCTGGATCTTGATCACTGCAAGCTCGCGATGAGAGCACTCGCGAAATTTCACGCGACTTCCTTGGCAGTCGTCGAAGAGGTGCTCGCAAATGATGCCGATCACACGCTGGATATTTTTTTCTTGAGATATTTTATTTCAATGTTGTATCACGATTCTCCAGGAACCACAGCTCAAGAAGACGTACGAAAGGGGCATTTTTTACCGCGGTTATCCGTCCGAAATGAAAGTATATTTCGTTAACGGACTCGTCGCTCTAGCTAAAGAGGTCCACGACTGGCCAGAATTGGGACCAAGGTTTGTTTTTTTCCCCTGCAAAATTCCTGCTGAGTTATTCCAGCTTCTCTGGAATAACTCAGCAGGATGTTCTATATCCGCTATAATCATTTTATATATCCACCGGATATATTGTAATGAGATATATCTGAAATATTTCTTAAACACATTAAGATATATTTATTATACATTTTTCGACCAAAAGTTCTATATCTCTTATATATTTTCAAATATACTTTATGTCCATATGGGGGCTGTTTCACCATTCGCGCAGTTACGCGGCGAAATTACAGCGACTGTCCGAGGTCGGCTACGAAAAAGCTGCCGACTGCTCTGTACCGTCGCCCGACGAGTTCACTGTGATAAATCACGGTGATTGCTGGGTCAACAACATGCTTTTCCGTTACAACGAGCAGGGCAAGCCCATCGACCATGTTTTCGTAAGCGTTCGTGAGATTAAATAATGAATCGATGAGTTCATGAGATTTCATGAATCGAGTGTATCAATTAATAGATACATTTGTTTTCAGGTTGATTTCCAGATTTGCCGTTGGAGCTCGCCGGCGATCGACCTACTGTACTTTCTGTACACGAGTACGTCTCTCGACGTCTTTCTGAATCACCAGGACGAAGTTCTAAACGAATATCTCGACACCCTGAAGAAAACCATGTCGCGAGTCGGTTGCACGACGCAACCGCCGAGCATGGAAGACCTGAAGAAAAGTATGAGGGAACGCGAGTTTTACGCGGTGATGACGGCATTGACGATTCTGCCGTTAATACGCACCGACAAAAATGACGCCGTTACCACTGACGAGATTCTGCAGGAGACTCACAGCAATCCGACTTACAGGAAACCGTTTTTCCGCGAGACGATGCTCAGACTGATGCCCGATTGGAATGCTCGGGGGTTACTCGACGGCTGATGTATTTTACGTGCAGCTTTGTGCTTTACAGAAAATTCGACGGAATAAAAAATATATAAACAAGTTATATGCAGTTGTTTTTTAGTCGTTCTGGGGACTCGTGGTCGAGTGCTGCTACGCCCTCGCATACAAACGTGTCGAACCGACGTCTTAATATTTTTTCTTCGAGATAGCAACTTTCGGCCCATATCATCGTTCTCAAGTCGCATATTCTACCCCAATAACAATTTTTCTTTATTTACAATAAAAATTGATTGTCATTCTTGCCGGATTTCAAAGCCCCGGGCCAAGTAAAAAAATCCCAAAATTTACCTATCGGGCATACCATTTTTTTTGTTCAAAATATTGACTTTTAACCTGTACCGTTGTTTTCAAGTCGCATATTGTACACCGGAAAACACTTTTTTTACTTTTTTAAAACTTTTTTACGGAAGCAAAACGCTGGCACGGCAATATTTTTGTATAGAGAAACAATTACGTCTGTTAATCATCTATCGACGGGTTTCAGATTTTTTAGTAAGACATTTTTTGTTTGCATTTCTTTGTTACTAAAACACATTTTACTTATTTTTTTACTGTTCTTCATTTGCCACCTGGAATAGTATTGCCAAATAGACTTTAAGTCGATGTCGTTTAATTAATTTTGGTCTCACACCTGAAAACCGAAATTGCTGCGTTTTGCTGTACGTTCTTTTGCATAAATACCTGTAGCCCACTTCACCGGTCGTGAATACGTATCCCACGCTGTAGGAACCGGCGAGCGTAATTGGCAGACTAAAGATGAAGTATGTCATTAGTTGATACACTCCTATTTTGTCCATCTCCCGGCTGACTCGTATCCGCAATTCGTCGTCTGCAACGATTAAACGACCCAACGAGATTATTTTTCGAAACGATCGCATCGAAAGTTATTACTGGATCTCCCAAATACCTTTCGATTCATCGCTTCTCGTGACGGGCGAAGAAGTTGCCTCGAATTCCATGTTGCTCAAATCTAGACTTTTACGAAATCCTCGATTCAGTGCACTTTAAACCGCGAACTTTTCTACCTCGGTTAATCACGTCGTAACTGCGACGATATTACAGTTTTAATTTACATTTGAGATTCATCCACTATCGGTTATGAAATATTCCTGCGATCTGTACGATGATTTCGGAAGAATTAACAGTTCAAAAACTGTCACCGACTCTACCAGGCGAAATGAGTCTTATCGGAGATCCACGCAGTGTCTTGATGCGACTTTCATTTAATGCCTTTCTCTCGGATGCGGTACAATCGTAAAGCCAATTTGTATTTATCGCTATCATAATACTGATTGCCATCAAAAGTTGAATCGTTTCAAGTCTCAGTGCGAATAAAAACAACATTACATGCAAATTCCTCTTTTTCCAACGAATTACATTTCTTCGAAATTATTCAACCTCCTGGATTTTCAACGCATTATGTTTTATATCAAAATGCCGTGGCAGGTTTGAAAAATCTGCAACAATTTCGAAATGCGGGTCACTACGTTTACGGCAAATTATTGTCAACTGAACTCAGATGTGGAAGACAAAATTACATTTTTTCTTTGACTATAAGGAAAAAACTTAATACATTGCTACTTACCCGAAGCTTTTATGCATAAATTGTGGTGTTAGTATTAAATTGAATATACTAGTTCCAGTAAAATATGTGTACAGTACACTAGAAACATTAACGAATTCGCGTTATTATTACAGAAACATCTGAATTTTACATTAGAAAAATTGTTTTTTTAATACTAGTGCTTTAAGTTTGCATAATACTTGCGTACTAAAGTCAATGCATCGGAAAAAAAACATAATAACACAATATAGATGCATTACACTTTCAATTCTTTCAGGCTTCTCTAAAAAAAAATCGCTCACTATTCAATTTTGGTGCGAAAATTCTTTAAAATTGGATGAATCCAGTGCCAATTATCCAAATTCATCTTATCTTCATTACGATTATACATAACATCTCGAGTGTCCGCCAATATTCTGCAAACATCAGACGATAATTTACCGACTGCCAGTAAGCAGCAACTAAAATCATTTTCGCGCGACCAGCAAGTCGTATTTTGCATCAGTTCACACATAGCTGGTACGTTGCGTAGTACCCGCGATCGTCCGCCTGATTCCTAAGAGGGCGCTACACGAATGATCTTTCAGCATTTACGATCAATCGTCCTTGGTCGGTTAATCATCCAACACCGGTATTCAACTATTCAGTCCTGCACTGATTGCGAGTGTGAAGGTCCCTCCGGTGCGCTCTCCATCCGCGTCTCGAACCAGCTGGCGCGCGTCGGCCGACAGTAACGTTCGCGTCGTCTACGCGCACTCGCGCTGTCTGACCGAGTCGCGGCGAGAAAAAAAAACGCGCCACAACAATCGCGTCTGTGTGTTTTTACTTGATATATATCGGCAATGGGAAAAACCGTACGTCTTGATTCGAGCGCAAACAAGTGTCCGATGAGGAATATAAATAATGTCGTTGGATTCGACATACGATAAGGCGGCTGAGTCTACGCAAACCGCGACTGAATGTGAGCAAACAAATCCACTATCCTTGACTCGGAGTTACGAAAAGTTTCGTGATACGAAACATGCGAAATCATTGAGACTCAATTTTATTTCTGATTTTTTTTTCTGTAGTGTGATTCAGGACGACTTTACTCGAGGGTGAAACAATGGAGGTTGACGAGCTGACGTACAATGCGTTTTATCTCATTCTACGGGTTAGTTCCGTCCGCACGTTCGCGGTCACATGACGATAACATTAGACGTTGTTACGTAATCGTGTGACATTTTCCGTGATTTTTCGCAGGAGAAGTTTAGACGCAAGTACGAATTTGCGGTGTCTAAATGCTGGACCATATGCGTACCTTGCAGTGATTCCCTGAAGGGATTGACGATAACAGACAACTTCGTCGGTAAATGACGCTCGACTGAACAGACAACACAATGTATCAGACGAATTATCGTTTATCAATCATAATTTATCTATGATTTCTTTTTTTCTTTTTTAGATGATCACATACTCAAACCTGTTTACAGAAGACCCTGCCACTATGTTTCCACTGATGAGAAAAACACTAGAATGTATATGTTTGATAATACCTCCATACAACTTGTACAGCTCAACAGAGAGCCCATAAAACTCGACACCTATCAGATTAAAATAGTCAACATAGAACGTGGCTACAACAAGGAATTTCAATTGTACAACATAATCATTGTTGAGAAGCCACTGGATGGCAAATACTGTGCGACACGTATACTGCCAAGTGCAAGAATGAAACTCAATCGCAGTATCAACTGCTATAAGGAGTGAGTATAGGAGATCTGAAAAACTTGTAATGTAAGGGGCTACCATAATGATAGTATAACTAAATTTGTCCCCTAATCATTCTGATGATTTTAGAAAAAACCAGCTAAATCATGGCAATTTCCAAATGAGCATATTATTATTTTTTTTTTCTTTTATTGCATTTATCTTTTATTGAATAATTGAACTTTTATTGAAAAATAATCAGTTACTTTAAATGGAATTTACTTAGCTATTAGCTGAACATTCAGACACTGGTGAAATCTTACACAGTAAGAAAAAAAAATCTGTGCAGCAAATTCCTAATATTTTCTGTAATCACTAACAGGGCGGTGAACTTTCTGCACGAACTTGCCGCCCAAGATCGATGTTCCCTAAGCGAAGTCAAGTCGGACTTGCGCGCGCTGGATATGGACCGTTTCAGTTCGGCGGACGAGCTGCGATCGGCGATTCAGGACCTGGTCCGTCGGCACTGGGCACGCACGATGCGTCGTCACAGTCTGGACGTGCAGCGCGACATTCGATTTCAAAAGTTGCTGAGCGCCTCCCTCGAGATTTTTATAATGCACTATTTGCACGACTCCATATACTCGCTGCTGAGCAACGCTCTGGACCAGGACGATCTGTGCATCAAGAAGAAAATCGATCAGCTAATCGACGTGGGGGTTACGGCCGATCAGCTAGGAGCAAAAGAGGCGCTCGCTATATCTTTGCCCTCGGCGATCGTCGAGTTGGCCACGCTGGACGCTCGCGAAGGCCCGCAGGAAAAGCTTTCCTGTCTGAAAGCCACGCTGGATCTCATGATTGCCGAAATAAAAGGCGCCCTCGCCGCGGTCGAGACGCGACTGGATTCGCACGAGGAGAACGACCTGATCGGCGCGCGAAAATCGATTCTCGTGGTGCCCACGGACGACTTGATACCTCTGCTAATTTACGTGATCGTCAAGTCACGACCACGACGACTGATCACCGACCTGCATTACATACAGAACTTTCTCTGGTCCATCTCGCCACACGACGGCCTCTCCTACACCATAGTGACGTTCAAGGCAGCTATCTGCGCCTTGCAAGACATAGATGTTAATCAACTGCCGCAGCGAAGTGGCAAAGTGAAAAACGAACTTCCGATCAGCGAGGTATTGGGCGTTCTCGTGAGATCGGACAACGAAACGACGCCGATTGA
Organism: Pimpla rufipes; assembly: GCA_963932165.1. Taxonomy (NCBI): domain Eukaryota; kingdom Metazoa; phylum Arthropoda; class Insecta; order Hymenoptera; family Ichneumonidae; genus Pimpla; species Pimpla rufipes. The sequence goes on from OZ010635.1 coordinate 14,475,808, forward strand.
CCGACAGGTTCGCGACCTCGCTTCTATGCTTGAGGAATGTACCCGAAATGAGACGTAATGATGATACCGTAAAAAATAGTAGATCTATATTTTCTATACGTTTACAACTCTTTGTATGTATATTTTTATATATAATATATGCGAGGAACTGAAGTAGATGCTTAAAGAAAAAATGGCATTGTTTTGCGTACGCAGTACATCTAAGAAAAATGTTTGCTCAATGAGATATCAAATTTGTACCGACACTTATCAAAATACTTAATAAAAGGATATATATCTATTTTTGTAAAAAATAAAATAAAAAAAACGACAGTCTTCTCTGGTTATTTAGTCTAGTAGTACTTTGTTTAAGATAAATTGGTACTTCCGCGAAAGGGAAATGCCCTTTTGCTCGTTTATTGCAGCGGAATTGAGCAACCGCTTGATCACATGCATTTCGTTGATCACTGGAGTCTTTCGTGATGCCGGATCATCGGTGATGAACATCCATAATCAGATTGCCATCCTTGTCCTTGACTCTCACACGTCCAGTGGAATAGCGCGTTTCTTGCGTACCGTCGGGATAGAGAAGCTTTACGGTGCCGTCCGGGTATTCGCGTCGCTGTTCAGATGAAATAACCTTAATTGCGCAGCTCGTAGAAAATAACAATCGTACAGTACGAAGGATTCGATGTTAGATTTATACCTTGTGCTCTTTCGTGTGCACCTCGCGCTGCCCATTAGGGAACGAAAGTATTTTATCGCCGTCCGGAAATGTCTCGGCAATAGTGCCGTCAGGTAAAACCCACTTCTCCGTTCCATCGACTTGCAGCAGTCGTACAGAGCCGTCTGGAAAAGACACTTCGACAGTGCCATTTTTTGTTCGTCTCTCCACCTGTCCACTGCGACGGGAAGGAACCATCCGGATTAATTGGACCCAATAAATTGGCAATTACAATCGTTACTACACTATGCACTGTAAATCGAGCGACACGAGTAGAAAAACGTTTTTAGATGCTTTTATAGATTCATTGGCGGATTAATGGATAATCTGCATTGTAGCTTCTGTTTTTTTAGAAAAAAGCAATTACACTCAATTTTCGAACAACAATTCTTTGTTCGTCACCATTTTTAGCAATACCCGTTATCGATATATATTAGTAAACTAACGGAGTTTTAGAAAAATAAAAACGTAATACAGTGTATAATAAAAGTATACACTGCAAAATCAAATACCTCAAACCAACTGCAAATACTATTCGGCAATTGGTTATGCAAGTAAAAATTATCGACCGCCATAGAGGTTTCATCTCACGACCGTCATTGTATTAACAAAACATAGTAAAAACGATTATATAATTTATTTACAGCTGTACTTACTCTGGAAACTCGAGAATTTCCAAACCATCGGGCAGCGTAGTGTGCCAGGTTTTCGTCGAGGCATAAAAGTACTTGACGCTTCCGTCCTCCGCGTTTTCACGCACATCACCGTTGTAATAAATCATCTTCGTTACGTTACGATCGGGAAATATCTTCTTGACGTTGCCGTTTGGATACCAGTACTCGATGTGGCCGTCCGGGCACAACACCTCTCGAATATCCTGCTTACTCCCGGTGCTACTGTCGGCCCCTTCGTTACGCGATGTTGCGAAACGCTCCGGCGAACGCTTCGATTCCTGAAGCGTCGTGTGGTTCGTTCGGCCGACAGAGCTATTCAACAGTTCCCCGGAACGTCCGCCGACGCTTTCCTCGTTTCTCTTGTAATTCCCAATCGTGCTTTCGTAGCTGCGTTTGAACGAATTTTCCAAGTTCCGCTGACTCGCGGAATCGCTGCTGGTACTCTCATACCTATTCTCCTCGTTTCTATCGACACCCAGTGACGGATTTATCGACTTTTCGTTCGCTGTCGCCGGTTTTCCCAGAGTAATTTCCTCGCGGCCCCGCAGTCCCTGCGTAGCCTCGTTCAGAAGCTCCGTATACAGGTGATGCTTCTTTCGAACGTCATCCTCGCTCTTCACGGGCGGTTTCGCCGCGCCGTTGTAAACGATCGTTTTACTGCCGTCGTCGTTGTCTTCCCCGATCACATCAACGCAATTAGCTGGCTCCGCTTCGACCTCTTCGACTTCGTATTCTCTGTAAGCCACCCGAGGTCTCGAGGTTTCTTCGTCGGACGACGAATCCTTTTTCGGGCTTACTTTCTTCTTAACGTCCAGCTGCTTGTTTATCTGATGAATGGCTCTCGTATTCGACGGAGCCGGTGGCCGCCGAAACCGCGAATTATTGCCTCTCAATTGCCTCAGTTTCTCGAGATCCTGTTTGAGCTTCGCGTTTTCCGTCTGCAGCACGCGGATCTGGCTCTTCTGTCGCGCCTGGGCCGCCTGCCACCGGCTCTCCTTCTGACTCGCCTCCTCCCTCAATTCCTCCAGCTGTTCCCGCAAAACCTGAATTTCCTGCCGCTCCTGCTTGCTCTGCAGCGACTTCTCTCTCGCGTCCCGCAATCGACTCTCCAGCGCAGTTTTTTCGCGCGCCAGACGCTTCTTCTCCTCTTGCATAGCCTCCTCGGCGATTTGTCGCTCTCGCTCCAATGTCTCCTCCTTCTGCTTGAACTCCTTCTGCAATTGCTTCTGCTCCTCCTGCAGCTTCTTTCGTTGATTCGCCAGCGTTGCATTTTCCTTTCGAAATATATCGATCTCGCGTTCCAGCTCCGACAGACGCGTCTTCAAGAGCTCCGACTTGAAAATCGTGCCGTTGCCGTCTGCCGAATCGATAGTCTTCGTATTAGCCGCAACTTCGTCGTTCTCTTGTCTGATTGTGCTTCCCGAGTCGTTGCAAACCTCCGACTCGTCGTCGCTTTCGGAAGCGCGCGTGGCGGCCTTTTCCCGTTCGGCGTTTTCCTCGGAAATCGTGTTCTCCCCGTCGTACGAAGTGTCGGTCGAGCACGTTGACGTATACTGCTCGTCGTCGGTGGTTTGGTCGGTGGACTCGTCCCCGTAAACCCGTGACTCCTCCTTCGGTGTCGTCGAAGGCGCGACTTTCGCCGCAGTCGTCGTTCTGGAGCAAACAATCGGTTTGTTCTTCGTGAAAAGAACCTCCACGTCCGAAGACTCCGGGCTGGTCGAGCGGTCGCTCCAGGCTTTGTCCTGCATGTAACTGTGGGGCGGATTAGTGTCGTTTGAGATCATCGAAGTATCCGTCAAGCCGATCGTCTTGTACTCGTTGTATTCGGAAAATCGCACGTGAAGACTCACGTTCGGCCCTTCATTCTCAGCTGGCAATTCGCCGTCAGTTTCTTTTCTATCGGCGGCGTTGCGATAATTCGCGTCGTACACACCGTCGACGTTCGTGCTGCTCGAAATGTTGCACGCATCGTCTTCCTCGTCGGAATGAACGACTGGCTTGCGGCTGTTATTGTTGATGTTGATATTGTTGTTGTTGAACTGTATAGTCGTGTGTTTCGTGTGCTGCATGCTCTTGTAACTGCCGGCCGCGACGGCGCGCTGGAATCCCCGTTTGTTCGGCGACAAATTCGCGTTGGTATTCTCGTCCGTAAAAGGACCCGAGTCCCATTTGGAGAACACGATGTCCTTCTGTATAACAGTCTCGCGAATTTTCGTCACCGGTGAGCTGGCCACCGATCTGTTAGACTTGGTGGTTCGAACGATTTCCTCGAGGCTCGTGTCGCTCGACTCGTGCCTCGCCGAGTCGGCGATCAGCCGCTGTTTCGGATCTCGCGCGTTCCTCTGGTTCTTCTGCATGTTCATCGGTTTCAGGGGTGTCGATTGTCGAAAGAGCGCCAACACCGTGCTGGAGTTGGAGCAGAAACTCGAATTCTGCGCTTTTTCCTCGAGAAGCTCGAATATTCTCATCTCCTCGGATTCCTGCCGTTGCTTAGTCTCGAAATCCGACGACGTGTTGTTCATGTCCGCCGGCGTCCTCGCTTTTGCCTGGGTCACGGCGGTTCTGTTCACCGGAACCGCGGACATGGACTTGCTGCGTACTTTCTTCTTGGGCGGCGGAACGTTCTTCAGATTCAACTTCGCCTGAGCGACGGGCGGAACGACGACGCTCTTCGTCATCGTCGCCGCGGTCGTCCTCGAGCTCTTCGGCGTGTCCTTCGGCTTCGCTGGGCCGCCGCCCTTCGCCGCGGAAGCCGACGGGAGATACATGTTCGCCGACAGAGACGAACTCCGCGGTCTGATGCGTCGACTCGACGCTCTCGCCCCGGGGTTCGGCCGAAATCTCGCCAACCCCTCGCCCTTCCTCAGGAAAGGACGTTTTATCACAGGTTTTCCCTCCTGCCCGGTATTAACGTCCGGAACACCCTCGCAGTCCCTCAATCTCTCTTCCAGCAACGTCGTGAAGTCTTTTCTAGGTGACGGCACAGGAAGATCGTCTATGGATATTCTGCGCAGAGGTTTGTCAACCGGAAGCGGCTCCACCCCATCCATACTGAGCTCAGACACTCTACTGTGACTTTTCTCGGGTGTTCGCTCTGAACATATGGAAATTTCGGACCGATCGCAGTCCAAGGGTATTTCCGAGCGTGGACTGAAACCATCGATGGGAGATTTGAAATTCAGGTATCTGTTGGTATTCAACTGCAGGGGAGGCACGTTGAGAGCCATTCCTGACTGATTTTCCTTCTCCTCAACGTTGATTCGATCCTTAAGAGTAAATGGCTCTTCCGGATCATTGCTGTCTCGATAAGAGTCGCACATGCTGGATTCTTCGACAGCTTCGTGTTCGCCCTGGCTTTTGGTACCGGTGTACCTGTTAGGCGAGTCAGATATTTGTTCAGCGACAGAATCATCAGCGACTATACCTTGAACGGACAAACCGAGGGCCTGATACATGCGGTCTTGCTCGTAACTCAAGATCTCCCGCTGCTCCTGCTGCTGCTTCATCAGCCTTTCCTGCTGCTCGACCTGCCACCGTCGGAGCTCCTGGAGTCGCTCCAGAATCGTGGCTTCCAATTCCATCGCGTTTACCGCTTCTTGACTCGTCTGATTGTGCACGAAAAAACTACCTTAAAAAAAAAAATACCGGTTTGATACGCAATCACGTTTGCGAAGAAAAACGAATACGGCTGTTCAGCGAACAAACGTTCCACGTACGACGGAAGTTAACCTCTACTTACGCACTTGTTTTTCGTAAACCCGGGTCAAACGATTAATTCGTATTTTCCGAGCGATTAATAGCACAAAATTTTCGTGGTGGTTGAAATCCGTTGAAGATTCAAACTGACAACACAGTCTAATAGACAACTGTTGAGTGCTGACACCTCGACGGAATTATTTCGCGCGCAAGGCTTTCCGACGGGCAGTTCGTGCGGATGGCGGACGAACCTCGTGCGTCGCGCGCACGCTGCGCGATTTTGTCGCTCGCTGGTGGAAAAGGAGACGCTGTTACCGACGCGCAGGGAAGACACTCAGTCTACCTAATCGACAGTTTATCGCTGGCGGTTTGTCCGCGACCGTGTTTGTTGCATACCTGCTGCTACATTGTAGAGACCAGTGCTAGCACCCAATGGAAAAAAGAATTCGCAAAAAAAGATCGTCGGCGGTCTCGGGATGCATCGTGACGTAAATATTATACTGCTTTAGACCTGGTTATCGCGAATTTAGACGCAGTCGCGAATTTTCACACCTACTACGTTCGTCGCATCTGTCTACGGTTAACAACTGTCCTAGGTTATTTTTCCGGCGTTCTCATGGTCAGTGATGAGTAGGTCAACATAATCCATAACATACTTTATTTACATTGTCTCGTGCCTTGGATGTTCTTCCTGGTTCGATCGTAAGTTGGGTAAAATGTGTGTGTCGGCTGAGACGCTAATTGTGGAATTATATATCGAGGAAAATAGTAAGAAATTTCGAGGAAATAAGAAATTTGTTAACTATTTATTTATTTTATTTGTTCTGCACTTTTCTCGACCCGTCGAAGTTAAAAAAAAAGAATATATTAGTATCTCACTTTGATCTTTGCACACGATGACTATTATGATGCATGGCATCACTTTAATACCTTATTTACGAGCACCCGTGGCTATATGCTGTCTTCTATACAATGCTGAAACGTTAGTTTCAACAAAAACTATCTGCGTGTATAGGTAAAATTGTACCCGGGTCAAACACCGGTACGCATTACATTTCTGGTGTAGTCTTTGATAATAATTCGCAAACTTAGGAAAACAAATGCCGATGATAGGACGACAAACGGCGCCTTTGACCAGGCGTCCGGCGCCGCCATTGGCGCACCTTTATTAACCGCAACAGTCTCGGCTACGCCCTTGGAGAAAGCTGTTTCCGCTTTTTGTCGCAACTTCTCAAGTTCTTCATCGGTATATTCGAGCGCCTGATCGATGCGCATTATGAAGCGTCGATGTACGGACGCCATTAGTCTAGGAGATCGAGCGGTCCAATTGAAAATAAATCTAAATAAAAAATATCGACATATTAAAATGTATGATTTTTCACACAAATCAGTGTGCAAAATCTAGCAAAAAACACAAATAATCTAGCAAAAAACACGTCATCGCGCGTTGCTTGATTCCCCGCGATGAACAAGTGCACAGAGCATTTCTTTATATTATAACAATATCGCGTCGCCGCCGCTGTAGGATATATAGGGAATTCCATGTCAAAAGGACTTTGAAGCCTGGATTTTTTCTAAGTCCCCCATGGGACCCCAAGCGTGGATTTTTTTCCTAAGTCTCTCATAGGGATCCAAGCCCAGATTTTATCTATTGGACGGGTTCCTGTTGATTCTCCTATAAAGCGGCATTGGCGAGAAAATATTTTTATAATATAGAGAGATATCTGTATATATATTATTAGAGATCTCTATAATATGTATTAGGTGGGAGGTCCAGTTAACTTAGTTATCTTCAAATTTAGAACCGAAAAATAATTCCACCTACTTCAGCATGTTCAAGCGGATCCAGGTGGTATAGCTTATAGATGATCGCACGCGCGGCATCGGGATTTCGAGTACATCAGCGAGATAGAGCAAGCATTGCTCGTAAGTAACCCGAGGCAGATAGAATCTGATTCCCTCAATAACGCATCTCGTCATGTGTTCCCATTCGGGAGTTATTTCTCGGAGATTTGGCTTAACCCAGTAATCGAGGAAATCCCTCGAGCGTTGCTTCACTTCTTCGAGAGTACCACTGCAGAAATTGAACCTAATATGCAATAAAAAAAAATCGCTAAAAGCCCACTAGTCACAAAAGCCATGGTAGTCGACTCATTCGATTTACTCCGGTTCAACGTGGTCAGATACCAAAATTGGAACCACACTCATTCTTTCAGACTTTTTTTTATTTTGGTCTTATCTTAAATACGCAACTTACTCGTCTTCAATGCCCAGCAGGTAGCCCAGGCCTCGCCATACGTGACAGAAGGCATCGAGATCATCGTCGCTCGCGCCGTGTATGCCAAAGCTCTCGGGGTACAGGATAACCAAACCCATGAAACCGAACTGCGTGCTACCCATTTCACCCTGGCTCAGAAAATTTGGCCTCGTCGTATTATCCGCGCTGAACATGTAAGGACACTGTCCCAGAGCGGGAACGGGACAAGAGTCCTGAAAGTCTTTGTATATATTCGTCCTAGTGTTGCTCCACATATTACGAATAGTCGTAGCTTCGCCAATTTCCGCGTAACTCAATAGGTTCAATTTTTTTCTAACATTCGCGTGCATCTTTCGCACCGTCTGCATATCCCTGTGGGCGTCTGTTCCCTCCGTCCACACGTCCGAGCTGTACCAATTCCTCACGCGTTTTACCGTCGACAGATACCGCTTGAACGCGGTGAACGGGTCACTCGATTTGTCAGTAGCGATCAAGGGCTTCAGGCCGTAGTCGAACGAGAAAATCGCAAAGAGTGAGAGCATTTCGGCCAACATGATACCGGTACAATTATTCATGGCAAAGCGCTGACCCCGCTGAAACTTCTCGCGGTCCAGCCATTCGGGTACCCCTGCGCGTTCCGCCACATAGTCGCCACTTATTGCACTTCCGACGCATAGACGGATCAAACTATCCGGCATACCCGTGCCACGGTCTTTGATTTTTTGGAAAATCCAATCGCGCTGTTCTCGGATCGTCAGATCGTTCCAACTGTCTGGTACGGTTACAGCTACTACCGGGCCCTTCTCAACTCTCAGCCGGAAATCTTCGTCCACAACTTTTTTCTGATGAATGTTCACGAGTTTCCTGACGGGTCCAATTTTTCCGGTGTTGGGATTTTTTTTATCAGCGATAAATCCATTCTCCGTTGCATCTCCAGCCTCTGAATCTAACACATCCTTCGCTGGGAAGTCTGTCGTCATGTTTCACTGTGTTTTCCGTATTTTTGTTCAGAACTGTGGATTTTTTTAACGCTGAACCCCGCGGTTCAGCCTCGAGAATGATTTTTCCTGCGGCCGAAATTTATTATCGGGGCTCACTGCACATCGCGACGAATGATATTGCGGCGGTGCGCACTTTCGTAAGAGTCGTCTGACGTCGATTGACGGGAACCTCTTATATAGCCGCACCTTGTCGCCATTAACGGTTATCATTGAATATCTATCGACAAAGGTGAAGCAGTGTCAGAGTTGAGCGCAGGTTGAAAATGATACGACCAGTAAGAGACAATAAAACTCACTTAAGAATTCATTTATTTCATCTCAGTTTTACAAGAGTCGTTTGCAATCGAAATGCATCCGGTAGATAGGGAATTATGAGCTAAACATAGCACGAGATTTCGTGCATTCTTATCTACAACGTAATTCATAAACATTGGTTACAACAAAAACAACTTAGCAGAGGTAAAGTTGTTCTCGGATACTTCGACTTGGTATATCCAAATTGCACAAAAAACGTACGTCGATGAAATTCGTTAAAGATTGGAACTGGCAACACTTTGCGATGAGCCGTTTGTGCGGATAGCGGACGAGCTTCTTTTTGTGCGCGGTGCCCGTGACTTCATCGCTTGTCGATGGAAAACGTATAGCCGCTGTTATCGACGCGCAGGAGACACGTAAATGCCAGTTATCTTCAGCGGTCTCGGCATACGTCGTGATTTAAACATCGTCACTTCCGACTTAGTCATCGCGGATTTAGACGAAGTCGCGAATTTTCACACTTACTAAGTTGAACGCATCATTCTGATATTTTATTATAAATTTCCTAGGATTTTTGTTCCGACATTGCTCAATACATCAACACATATAGACTGTTAAAAAAATCTGTCTTGAAATTAATACAAAAGTGTTGGAAGTTTGTTTGCGGATACAGTTCATGAAATTTACAATACATAATTGGATTTTCAATGAGTGGTATATTAAAATTCAAATTTACGAATAAGAATTTTGCCATACAACCATATTATAAAATGTATACAATTGTTGGTAATATTAAACGGTTGAATAGTAAAATTCCAATCGGATACTTTGATTTTTAATATACCGCTTATTAAAAATTATATTACGTACTAGGCTAATCACACCATTTTTTCTTTTCAAAATATCGACTTTTAACCTATACCATAATTCTGAAGTCGAATATTCTACCCCTGAAAACACTGGTTATTAACCTTTTTTAATCGATTTTGAAAAAAATATTTTTTTGGCGACGAAAAAAAAAATTCTGTCAGAAATCGTAGATCCGGCTCCGGACCGAAAATCGCCAAAATCGACCTCCGAAATTTTTATTTCAAAATATCACCTATAATAGGTTAATCAATTTTGCGCTGCTGCGCTCTTATAAAGCTTTAAAAGGTTACGGGTGCTGCCCCGCCTGTCCTCTTATGAACATTTTCAAATTTGACACCAAACTGATTTTGTTTATCACGGAGTTTCCTTGGAACCAATCACAGCTCTAATAGTTTGCTAACAGTGCTTTCCGTTACTCATGTACTTTTTAAAAGAGGGACTAAGGGAACAATAACGCGCGCTTATGCGCGCCGACAGAGGTTACTGCAGCGCTGATATCAGAATTGCGACAAACTATCAAATCTCGCGCTATGAAAAACTACGACTGCCGGTCGTCACGGTCCACGACCAATCAGAGCCCGAATAGATCGACAACAATAGTCACGTTGGCGCGAATTACTGACTTTTTAATATAAGAAGATTTAATGAAATATTGAAGCCTGTGGTATTCCCGTATAATTTAGGTGTAGTTTCGATGTTATTCTGTTCGTGTACTTGGTTTCTAAATTTGATATACCATTTTATAGTAAAAATATTATGAAATTTATATAATTTTTTCTATACTTTTCATCGTCGTATATTATATTTCTAAAACTTGTTCAATAATAATAAATACTGTACAAATATGGTATTATTTCATTACACATGTAAGAAAATTCTTCAATTAATTTTTAATACCGAGACTCATGTATATTAATTTCAACAAGAGTATATCCAAATCCATCACGTTCATTAATTTTATTGTACATATGTATGAAAATGTATTTACTATATTTGGTTCGTAAATTTCATACATCTTTGTATAGTAAAAATGTTGTAAATTTCATAAAATTGTTAACAGTGTATTTGTGATACTTTATTTACATTGTTTTGTATCTTAGATTATGAGAATTCGTTTAACTTACTGTGGCAAATGACTTCGAAGTTCTTCCTGGTTTGATCGTTCGTCGGCTAATAATATTCAATATACCAATTGTGAAATTATATCAAGATATATACGTATAATTTTTACCTCTACACTTATGTATATGGAAACGAACATTTCATTGACTACACAATTTTTTATTTTTCACGTTACAATCGATCCTTAAGTCCTCGAAGTTTAATAAACAAATGATATACAAAGACCCTCGTATTTTATAGTGTCTTCCTTTTGTGAATTTGTAGGCCAGTATAAAACATTTGTGGAGGGTTTTTTATCGCCCCACAATACCCCAAAAAGAAAAATGAAAATATGAGGGACACGAATTTGCTCTAGCAGGTTCAACCATCGAACAAACTACCATAAGATCCACCGTGGATTTTTGTGGAAACATAACCGACCAATACACTGTAAAATTCACTGTCCCATAAAAATGGGAAAGTGGTTTAAAATGTTTAAAACACTATCTGAACTGCTAACGAGTATGACCGACTTACAGGTCAAGTGCCGACTCGTGTTACATTTTCGGTGTAGTGTTTTATAATAATTTCTAACATTTGGAAAACAAATGCCGTTGCAAACATGACATGCGGTATATATAACCACTTCGTTGTCAGCATTGGCGCACCATCATTAATCGCTATAGTCTCGGCTATGCCCTCGACGAAAGCAATTGCCGATCTTTGTCGCAGCTCCTCAAGTTTTTCATCGGTATATTCGAACGCTCCCTCGAAGCGCTTTATGACGCGTCGATTTATTAACGCCTTTAGTGTAGGAATTCGTGTAGCCCACTTGAACGTAAGTCTGCAACAAATGTTGTTTGGTGAAATTATCGAAATATACAAATGTATGATTCTATACAAGCTCGTATTTAAAATCTAGCAAAAACACAGAACGTCACGGCGCTATGCTTGAATTTCTGCGCTGAGTGTATGCATATTACATTATCTCTAAACTTACTTCTAATGTATATTACATTATCTCTAAACTTAAATCAAGGCCCGAAGAATAACTCTACTCACTTCCATACGTGTAAACGGATCCACGTGGTATGGGTTATCGATGACCGAACTCGTGGCATCGGGATTTCGAGTACGTTAGCGAGATAGAGCAAGCATTGCTCGTAAGTTACCCCAGTCATATAGAACCTGAGTCCCTCAATAACGCATCTCGTCATGTGTTCCCATTCCGGAGTAATTCCTCGCAGATTTGGCTTAACCCAGTACTCCAGGAAGTCCCTCGAGCGTTGCTTCACTTCTTCAAGAGTACCATTGCAGAAATTGAATCTGATATACAAACAAAATCGATAAAAGCCTACAAAATCCATTGTCGCCGATTTATCAAATTTATTCTGATACGCCCATGTTTCGTTTATAGATCAAAAGTCGATATTTTGAAGAAAAAATGTTGGTGTTGCCGATTTTTTAATTTTTCGACCAAAAGCGCCGAAAAAATACATTTTTTTATAGGGAGAGCATTGGCCGAGTGGTGTCGGGCGCGGGCTCACACGCAGTGGGTCCGGGTTCGATTCCCGGGTCGGGCACCAATGGATTTTTCTATGTGCTTTCGCTGTAATCCCGGTGGTTCGGAATCCACCTTAAATAGTAGGTCCACACCACCTTACTTTGATCGATGTTCGGTCATTGTGCGGCTTTGGTAGATCCCAAGCGGTTCTCATTGCTTGGTTGAGTACTACTTAGCCGTGCATTGGTTGGGGCATCTGATCACTGGCAAGGAGGTGTCTTCGTAACGGCCCTTGGTGTTCGTGCTCGAGTTTACTCGCATTAACACCGAGGACATTACGAGGACACCGGCTGCATTGGCACAGGTTTTCCGCAGTTTCCCTGGGCCCACGGCAAATGCAATGCAGTGGGGGTAAGTCGGCTGCGGACGCATGGGGGGGGGGGGGGGGAGGATAGGAGAGTGGAATTTGAGGATAGGAGAGTGTGGAATTTGAGAGATGTGAAGAGCCGTAAAAAGCCGAGGAGGCATACGGGAGGAAGGATTGAATTGAATATATATTAATATACATTTTTTTATGGTGTAATGAGCGTTGTAAGCAGTGTTTTCGGGGGTAGAATATGTGACTTGAGAACGATGGCAGATGCAGACGATACGTTGAAAATAAAAGATACACTATAGACGGGACCGGGAACACGGCATCCGGGATCAACCTTATAATCAGAAACTTTTCATTTCATCTTATTTTAAGTATTGTTGTCATGTTATTCGTCACGTTTTTTCGCGAAGAATGCAAGGCAACTTTCGGCTTTAAAACTCTGGGAAAAATTCAGAAATCAAGATATCGCGATCCGCCTTGCAGTATCTTCTTCATTATAGAATTTTCTCTCGAACGAAGGAAGAAAATCCAGGTTCGATTGATTGAAAACGTAACCTGAATTTTAGTGAAGTGACGATTGGGTTAGTTGCTAGTAAATGTAAAAAAGTCACCAACATAATTACAGGAACGCTTCAGCACTCTTTGAAATCACGGCAGCGCGGTCAGTCTATTGAACTACGCAATGGTTGTTTTACAAACTGAAAAATATGTGTATGTAATTTGTTGCATTATAACATACTCGTCTTCAATGCCCAACAGGTAGCCCAGGCCTCGCCAAACGTGACAGAAAGCATCAAGATCATCATCGCTCGCGCCGTGTATGCCAAAGCTCTCGGGGTACAGGATAACCAAACCCATGAAACCAAACATCGTACAACTCATTTCACACTGGTTCAGAGGATATATCTTCGTCGTATCATCCACACTGAACATATAAGGACACTGTCCGGGAGCAGGAACGGGACACGATTCCTGAAAGTCTTTGCATATCCTCGTCCTAGTGTTGCTCCATATACTCCGAATAGACGCAGCTTCGTTCATTTCCGCGAAACTCAAGACATTCAATTTTTTCCTAACATCCGCGTGCATCTTTCGCACCGTCTCCATATCCCTGTGGGCGTCTGTTCCCTCCGTCCACACGTCCGAGCTGTACCAATTCCTCACGCGTTTTGCCGTCGACAAGTATCGCTTGAACGCGGTGAATGGGTCACTCGATTTTTTAGTAGCGATCAAGGGCTTCAGGCCGTAGCCGAACGAGAAAATCGTAAAGAGCGAGAGCAACTCGGCCAACATCATACCGGCACAATTATTCATAGCAAAACGCTGACCCCGCTGAAACTTCTCGCGGTCCAGCCATTCGGGTACCGTGGCACGTTCTGCCACACAGTCAACACTTATCACAGATCCGACCAATAGACGGATCAAACTATCCGGCAAACTCAAGCAGTGGTTTTTCATTTTTAGGAAAACCCAGTCGCGTTGTTCTCGGACCGTCAGATCGTTCCAATTATCCGGCACGGTTTCATCTACTCCTGGATACTTCTCAACTCTCAGCCGGAAACCTTCGTCCACAACTTTTTTCTCATGAACGTCCACAAATTTTCCGATGGCTCCACTTTCCCTGGTGTTAAGATTTTTTTTATCAACGATAAATTCATTCTCCATTGCATCTCTGCGCCCTGAATCTAACACACCCATCGCTGTAAAGTCTGTCGCACTTTCGTAAGACTCGTCCGTCGTCAATCGAGCGAGACGTCTTATATAACCGTGCTTTGGCACCTGTGACGATATCATTAAATAACGCTAACCCCGACAGGAGAGCAGCGTCAAAGTTGGACACATATTGAAAACAATATGATAAACAGGAGAAAAAAAACTCACTTAATTATTCATTTGCTTCATCGCAGTTTTAACAAAGTCGTTTGCAAATGACAGGAAAGTCATTCAGATGTATTCGAGGGAATTAATAAAGAACACGAACGTCTGTTCAATGTATCTTATTAGAAACATTGTAAACCGTTGTAAGTACAATGTCTTCTTCCAAGTCTCTGTCAATCACAGCCTTAAAATCTACCCCCGTAATCGCAAATATCTCGTAATATATGAACTTCGTTGTACTCGATCCGTGCGAAGTTAAAGATACAAAAAATATATTTTAATATAGTATATCCATTCTAATCTTTGCACGCAATGACTATTACGATGCTCGACACCGTTTTAATGTACAATTATGCGCCATCGCGCTAAATATAACACGGGAGTTCGTCCATTATTATATACAATATAATTCTCAAACATTGTTTACAACAAAAACAACCGAGTGGAGATAAAGTTGTCCTGAGACAATTAGCTCGGTATATCCGAACCACCATTGACATACAATAATTTTCTGGCGTATTCTTTCGCAATAACCGGCAAACTCAGTAAGAAGAAGGCCGACGAAAAAACGTAGAACGGAGCATTTTGCCAGGCTTTTGGTGTTGCTATTTCCACACCTTTTTTAACCGTAGCAGTATCGGCTATGCCCTTGGCTAACATTTCATCCGATCTTTTTCGCAGCACCTCCAGTTCTTCATCGGTGTAGTTTGTAGCGCGTTCCATGGCCTTTATGAGGCCTTTGTTCATAGCCATCGATGCTCCAGGCAATCGTACGGTCCAGTTAAGGGTAAATCTGAAACAATATTTTTTCTGTACGGACGATTGAAGATTATGGTGATTTGTAAAAATACACAAAATTATGTAATTGGACCAGAAAGAACGCAACGGTTTTGCCGTACTCGATAACATTTGCGACGGAGTGAATATGCTCTTTAAGTTAGGTTCCAAAACATGATGTTCAAAATAGGATCTAAAAAAATGTTCATACCTCGTTACATTAAGGCGTATCCAGTTGGCATAACTCAACGACGCTTCCACCCTCGGCATCGGAATGTCGAGTATGTCGGCGAGATAGAGCAAGCAGTGCTCATAGGTGACTGTCGGAAAGTAGAATTTGACTCCCTCCACCACACATCTCGCCATGTGCTCCCATTCGGGTGTAATGTTTCGTAAATTCGGCTTGACCCAGTACTCGATAAAGTCACTCGAGCGTTGCTTCACCTCTTCAAGCGAGCCGCTGCAGAAATTGAACCTGGTGTGCAGAAAATATATAAATTCGATGATTATGCATAACAGGTCGAAGCATCGTGATAAGTCGAAATCATTTGTTTATGGAAATACAACTCTGAACTGTAAACGCCATGACAATTGAAAATTAACTAGGCTTAATTTTCGCTTGCGCGCATGCCTGAAAAACTTTTCGCCAAAATCGACCTCAGATTTTTTTTTTTTTTTTTTTTTTTTTTTTTTTTTTTTTTTTTTTTTTTCAAAATTTCACCTATAATAGTCTAATCAATTTTGCGCTGCTGCGCTCTATATAAAGCTTTAAAAGGTTTCGGGCACTGCCGCACCCGTCGTTTTATGTCAAATTTGACATCAAACTGATTTTGTTTACAACCGACTTCTCTGGCAACCAATGACAGCTCGAATAATTTGCTAACAATGTTTCCTGTTACTCATGAACTTTTTAAAAGAGGGATCATAGCAAACAGAAAAGCTAGAAATTGTCCTCCGTCTATAAGATTTGACACCCTAGACGACAAGAGACAAGAGACAAGTAGCATCGATACCGACCGCCGGTACAGTTTAAAGACATCTTTTTTCCGAAAAAAAGACGTCTTAAAGACATCTTTTTTTCCGAAAAAAGACGTCTTAAAGTCATCTATTTCCGAAAAAAAGACGTCTTAAAGTCATCTTTTTTCCGAAAAAAAGACGTCTTAAAGTCATCTTTTTTCCGAAAAAAGACGTCTTAAAGACATCTTTTTTCCGAAAAAAAGACGTCTTAAAGTCATCTTTTTTCCGAAAAAAAGACGTCTTAAAGACATCTTTTTTCCGAAAAAAAGACGTCTTAAAGACATCGTTTTTCCGAAAAAAGACGGCTTTAAGTCATCTTTTTTTCCGAAAAAAATACGTCTTTAAGGCATCTTTTTTTCGTAAAAAAAAATATGTCTTAAAGACATCTGAAGTTATGTCTTGAAGTTAACTTTTTTCGGCAAAAAAGATCTGCAGCGGCATTGATGTAATAGTGCGCACATTTTTGTGGTATTCGAGACACAACCAAATTTTTCCCGCCGCTGAAGGGCTTAACAATAAAAAATACCTTATTTATTCTAGTCATAAACATGCTACTTCATGTCTTGATTCAACGATTATTGACTAGGAGAGAGAGCAAGTGAGAGAGAGAAAGTGGGAAGCAGAGATGTACATAAACACCAATGCCAAATTATGCGTTTTGTTTTCCATTAAATAACATTACAAACAAATATTTTATTTCTTGGAGCACCACTCGTCTCGGCCTCTCTCTAACACTGCCCTCTTGTGGCGCAACACCAAACAACTGAATCTCATGGGGTAAAACAGTTTTCGTGTTTTTGCGATTTCGGTACATTGCTAGTCAACCACCGATCGCAGATGAGTCATCGACTCAAGACTGCAACCCAGTTTATCCACAGCTGGTTAACATTTTGAAAAAAGGAATCAGTTTCACGTCGTTCACTTTGCAGTGCAACCAGACCTGTCTTTTTCTCAAGTATGAAACGTCTCTGATTAGACTCGAGTACAATTCTTTCCGCTGATTGCAGTTCCAAAATGTGTGTCGAATCTTTTTAGACTAACAATAAGTTATATACCTAGAAAAATGTATGATCGATTCCAATGTACCGACGTCTCTGCTCAGAATTACCGATTGAAATTGATAGAAACCGCTCCAATGGATAAAATTCTAATTAAGCAATCAAACTGTCGTAAAATCTTTCAATCTTTTTCTCACCCGTTTATAGTCGGTTTTTATGCGATCCTCTAACCAGCGACCGTAATCCCTGCCAATCATTTAACTTCAGATCCTTACATCGTTCCCGCAACAATAAGCAACGCGATCGGCAACTAAATAATGTCCCCGCTGGCCATATATTTCAAACATAAAAATACCAGAACCCATCCTATTCGAAATTCTATCCCTCGATCTTTTCCTCACATTCCCTAAATCATTTCCGCTTATATAACTCAAGCAACTCACTCGTCCTCCACGCCCAGCAGATACCCGATACCTCGCCAGGCGTGACAGTAGGCATCGAGGTCCTCGTCGCTGGCGCCGTGAATCCCGAATTTCTCGGGATGCAGGATGATCAGCCCCATGAAGCCAAACTGGGTGCTGCCCATCTCGCCCTGGTTGAGTCCCGCGGGCCTCTTGTGCGGCTCGTTCTTGTCGACGACGAAGGGGCACAAGCCGGGCGCGCCGGACCGGCACGAGGCCCGAAAGTCCTCGCGCACGATCGCCGTGCTGCTGCTCCACGACTCCCGAATCGTCGCGGCCTCGTCGATCTCCGCGTTGGTCGACTCGCGCAATTTTTTCCTCACGCCCGCGTGCATCCCGCGCACAGTGCGAATGTCCCTGCGGCCGACGGTGCCCTCGGTCCAGATGTCCGAGCTGAACCAGTTTCGAATCCGCTGGCCCGTCGACAGATAACGCTTGAAGGACGTGAAGGGCTCGCTCGACCTGCCGGTGACGATGAGGGGCTTCAGGCCGTGCTCGAACGAGAAGAGCGTGTACAGCGAGAGAATCTCGGCGAAGGAGATCGCGGCGAAATTGTCGACGGCGAAGCGCTGACCCCGCGCGAACTTGTCGCGGTCGAGCCACGCGGGCGGCGCGCCGAGCTCCGGCCCGCGGTCGCCGCTCACCGTCGAACCGACGCACAGACCGAGCAAACTGTCCGGCAAATTCGGGCAGTGCTCTTTCATTTTACGGGCGAACCAGTCCCGCTGCTGCCGCACCGTCAGGTCGCGCCAATTGTCCGGCAGGGTGGCGACCCCCCGGAGCGCCCTCTCCACGGCCAATCGGAAGTCCTCGTCCGCCGCCCCCGTCGACCGACGAACGTCCGCCGGGCTCGCGACGCCCGAGGCACTCGAGGCTTTTTCGTCGTTGATCGATGCGTCCTCGGTGACGACTCTGCTGCCGGAGGCCGACAGCCCGTTCGCCGCGGTGTCGGTCGTCATGCTTCACCGTTTTGAATTCTTTTTTTTTGGGCTTTTTTTGTCTTTTTATTTTGTTTGTTTCAGAGCCGCGTTTTTCGGCCCCCAGCGTCAGACCGCGCGGACCAGCCGGCGACTTCGTCTCCTGCAACCGAAAACAAACGCGACGTCTCGTTGTGTATATATCGACAGAAAGGATATTGCGCGCGCGGCTGTTCGCACTTTCGTAAGAGTCGTCGCTCGTCGCTCAAGCGGAACCTGTTATATAGCCGCGGCTGCTGCGCGCGATCTGCGCGGATTATCATTACAACAGCGCCCGCGCCGGATAAGTATAAACAAATGACGGACTCGGCGGAGGCCGGAGGAAAAATGCGATAACGCGGGGGAGGGAAATGTCGCTTAATTATTCACCGAGCTTCGTCGCGCTTTTGCAATTGAGTGACTGACGATCGCGACGTAACCGGCGGCGGCGGCGGCGGAGGGGGGAATTTATTTGAAAAATGATTATCTGCTTACGGAGCGCACATGCGTAACGCGAGGAGTCACTGGGACGATGATCAAGGCGAGCGCGGAGGGCAGGACAAATTCCAGCTATGCGAGCGGCACCGGGAAATGCCGATTGGACCGCGTGGGAGTTGAGCGCGGAAAAATGCGTGACAAGAGCGATACGCTCGTCGCTGGTTTCCGCGACTGCACGAACAAAGCGGCTGCGGCTGCTGCTGCAGCGGAGCACCGACACGGTGGCTCTCGCGGTTCTTGAGTGAGACTAAAGTACGGATACATAAGTGCGGCACTTTGCTGCAGCCGCGCACAGCCTACTCGACTCTAGTCTGGAGTGATGGAGTCAAGAACGTGCGATACACAAGTAGACGCTCGGAGTCTGTTCCACCAACACCACCCTCGACCGAAGAGCACGCGGAAAGACTCGCCGCGAAGTCGGCTGGGAATGTTTACTCGCGCTCTCTGGGCTTCGTAGTCGCGAAGTTTCACTTGGTTGACGCGAATTATAACGGTTTTTTTTATGTTGCGATAAGCTACGGATTTTGGATTTTGCGGAATTTTTTAGGGGAGTGTGGACCATTAAACTGGGGAATATGGACCAGTAAAATGGGGAATACGGACCACAAAAAAAAATGTAATCGAAAATAACCAAGGTTTCTAATTTTTTTCGTAAAAATTACTGCGTTTGAAAAAAACTAATGGCGAATTCGTTGTGTACGAGCAAAAATACATCAAAATGTACACATTTTTTTAAAATTAAAAGTGTTTTCGCAATTTCGTCACTTCGCTAAATCGAAATTACGTACTTTGGAAAAATGGACCCTGGATTTTCTTCCTTCGTTCGAGAAAACATTCAATAACAAAGAGAATGCCGCAAGGCGTAACGCGATATCTTGATTTCCGAATTCTTCACAGAATTTTGAAGCCGAACCCTCAAAAATCGCAAATTTTTCCATAAACCCTCAAAATCGCAAATTTGTCCACAAACATTTACTTAAGTCTTGTGCGAAACATTTTTTTTTTTTTCGATTTCGTAAAGTTAGAAATCCCTGTCCGATGGCAAATTTCCCGCTGGTTTCGATAAGCACCGTTGTTTGCCTAAAACATAGAAAATTGGACGAGAAAAAAGCGGACATTTTTTTTCAACAAATATAATAATAATAATTTTGCCCAAACACTTTTCCCGAAATAACCTTAACAAACCTTCAAACCTCGCTCGCCCAAGAACTGTCAAAATACAATGACACGACTAAAACTGCTCGTTGGTTAGCAATGCGTTGGAGGCACCCCAACAGCCAACCAGAGACCGGTTGGACAGCCAACCGGATAAGGAATATTCGTTTTTACCCGCCAACAATACTCATATCGAAAATGCTAAATATTTTACCCACTGATTTTTCGAAAACAGATTGCAATTTGACACCTAAATTACATCCACGCCGGCCCATATTACCCACAATTACGCTGTGTTTTATTTGAAGCGACAGATGCTGGCGCGAAGCTGAACCGACTCTACCGGGGCAATTTTAGTTGCGAACCAAACCTTTCTGTGTCTCACGAGCGCCAAAAGTTATTCGGCTCTGCCGCGTCGAGGGGAAAATCCCTTATAGTTTCAGACCTCTTTTTGCGGCGACGTGTAACAAGCCTCGTGCACTCGCCGCTCGTAGTGGCCACCGACTGACGCACTGGGAAAGAATGAGCTTTTGATACCAGTACGAAACGGAATTAATGCCGCTCGCGTGACCAATCGATAGTCAGTGCTGCGAGACAATAGTCATAGTTTAGTGTATAGTCGAGACATTTTTTCTTTTTTTTTAATTCATTGCCTCGAATTATTCGATCAACGATGTAACGAAGTTTCAACATTTGCAAAATCGTTAATTCATGTTTTATAAAATACAGCCGAATAATTGCGCACGCTGGCAAAGAGAGCTGCGGTTGTGTAACAGCGCAACTACGTTTTCGGTTCCAACGCAATTTCGAGTGCATCAGTCAAAGCGATGCTTAAACCAGATTACAGCGAATCATGTTAAATTCATTTCCGCTCGGTATATTCGAACTACCTGCGAGGCTTGTGGCTCGTGTTTCCCGTCGATGAAAACGATGGAATCACGGAAATATCGACATCACTCTCGTTAAATCCCGGTTCAACTGTGTCGCAAACTTGAATTCGCCGCTTATAAAGCGTCCCTGAAGCCATTATCATACCGATTATTTAAATGATCGGTCCGAAAAAAAAGCTGCGCGGAATGACTATCGACATTTTTCATTTTTCCCTGCGTGTGTCGTTTTCTAGCAGCGCGCATTGCAAACGCCGCTGTATCGTTTTACGATTACCGCGAGATTGGAGTAAGACAGCCGAGACGCGATACCGCGTGGACGCAGCGTGTTTTGTGATGTCGCGGATAGCCTTCGATCGTTGCTTTACTCCGATTGTGGAAAAATTGCGGAGAGAATCGTTATCGGTAAAAGAATTGGATGGATGGGAATCGCGAGGCCAACGAGTTTGCACAGCAGCTGTCTCGATGTGCTGGCTGGCTCGCGGAATATGACTACAAAGCCGATGTAGAAAAGCCAACAGCGCCAAGCGACAACAACTGCCGTCAAACCTCTAATTGTCGAGATGAAGAATTCCACTTTTTCCAATATAATCATAACTGCGACGCGGTTACGCTATGTATATATAGCGCGCTGGTTCACAGCAGAGAAAGATTGAGCTGGCGTAAAGCTGACAGGCTCAGTGTACTGCGCAGCATGACGGAAGCTTGTGCGCACGATTCACAGTCTCGGCGGTTGTTTTTTTGTAATTTTTTTTTTCTGTTGCTGATTACAAGATTACGAAACAGCGGTGCATCGTGTATCTCAATATGGACCACGTTTATATTGAAGAAGACGTGGAGGATCATTTTAGTTGACCATTTTTAATAGAAAATGTTGTCGCAATGATCGGTATAGTTTAGTTAGTTACTCAAAGACGTGGATCGCACATGAGTGCGTCATTGCTATAAAAAAACGGAAAAGCTTGGCTCAACAGTTGGTGGAGATTTGTAGCTGACTGCAATTGTATAAAAAATGTATTCTATGCTGTCGATAAATTGTAGGTGTAAGAAAAGTTGTTGAAGTGTTGCTTTTAATCAAAAGTAGTCAAGTCCACAGGAAATTAGTTCATTGCGAGCCGCTGCTCCCTGCGTTATCGGCAAACCAGCAACTTCTCGACTCGATCAAATAAATTGAAATTGACATCAAACTTCGCGACAAACTCGTGGAAAACTCGAGAACAGGATCGACGGTAAATAATAATCAAGGTGGAAGTTAAGCACTTAAAAACTTTCGCGGCCTTCGTAGCGCTATTTTGCAAATTCTCGAACCAAAAGCTCAAACAACTCCCGACCGCTCCGACCTGGTTAAATTTCGTATAAATTGTTTAACAACTTTTTCGCAATTCCCATAAAACCGATTTGACAAAATTCTATTTTTATTTATTAAATTACATTACAAAAATCAATCCAATTTCTCTCACGTCTATTTTAATGTACGTGATAAATCGACTGACGCTATCATTGGCGAAACTGTTAAATTCCGTGTAAACTGTTGAAAAACTTGTTTCCAATTCCCACAAAACCGATACTACAAAATGTTGTTTCTACCAAATTACATAAAAGTTTCGTTTCAATCAATTCCACGTTGATTTTAATTTGCGCACAATAATGCGATTGATTTAACCGCAGGTGTCCTTGAAAAAAGCGCCGGTGAAAAGTGTGTGCAACTCGATCAAGGCGCCTATCGGCTTAGAGGACAGGCGACTCTGTGGCTGCACAGAAGCGAGAACGACTCTCATGGACGGCCGGGCGAACGCGGCGCAACGTTCTCCAAGGGTCCGACGCGGAAACGGCAACACTCCAATGGCAAACCGGTTCTCTAACGCTGCTTATCCTTCCCGCGGCCCGATAAAGCGGTAACTCCCGCGGCTGGCGTGCCCACAGCGTGGAAGCGAGCGCGGTGGCGCGTCTAGGCGCTGGATACTTATACGGATACGGGCGGTGCACTGGCCTTGACCCAGGTTCGGCGTTACCCTAGGTCAGGGTAACGTCGCCACTCGTCGGCTCGAATTGCACTAATTCGCAACCAAGTAAATTCAACCTCTTCGCACGAGTCCCAAAGACCAGGGGCAGAGAAATATTTTCCTGGAACTCGTTGCTCGGGAATGCACAATTTTACGGCCAAAGTCTTCAGCCCGTGAGCCACCGCGTTGTGCAATGCAATAATTGTACTCTCAATTAGACTAATTCCGCTGTTGCGATAATCGCAGAGTGCAGGAGCAGCAGCAGCAGTAGCAGCGGTAGAAGCGGCAGCAGCGCGGCAAAAGTGTAGCAGAAAGATGCGACAGAACCCACATGGAAATAAAGTATACAATTTGAAAATACATAAGAGATATATAGAACTTTTTTCCGTAATATGTGTAACAAGCATATTTCTCATCTGTGATATATCTCAGATATATCTGGTGGATATATAAAATACATATAGCGGATATAGAACTTTTTGCCGTAATATACATAGTAAACATATTTTTATCTGTGACATATCTCAGTATAGCTCATGAAAATATATCCGGTGGATATATAAAATACATATAGCGGATATACAACTTTTGACCGTTATCTGTAATTGAGTGTAACTTGTGTAACTTGAATGTACTTTATTTCCACAGGGGAAGCCAGGCTGATAGCCGTTGTGTTTATCAAAACTCACATTTGTTTGTTTTCAGAATCACGTGGGATCGAGGCATCGATTGAACAGCCAAGCCGCCGCGCGCGCCACTCGCGCCAATAGCGCCAGCTTCTGTCCGGTGTGTCTTGACGTAACTCGATTACATGTCCGGGGACGATAAGAAGTGCAACGAGAAGGCGAAGCACCGGGCGGCGACGGTGAGACGAGGCTCCTCGATCATTGATGACTGCGAGTCGGCTGCGAACCGTCAGACGTCGTGCAATGGATGGAGACGCGGTGCTGCTCGCTCGCAGACAATAGCGCCGTCTTCGTTTGGCATCGATCCACGAGCGCGGAGAACCCCCGCGGGTGCAACGAGCATGCGCCGCGCTCGACGAAATTAGAGTCAATCCGCTCGGACGCTTCACGAGCCAAATTCGCAAACTTGGCGATAATCACGCGGAAACCAATGATAATAATGACGATAATCGATGTTGCGGAAATTTATGCATATTTTTGCAAACGCGTGCATGGATTGTATGCATATTTGAAAAATACGCATACGAATGGGGC
Organism: Pimpla rufipes; assembly: GCA_963932165.1. NCBI lineage: Eukaryota > Metazoa > Arthropoda > Insecta > Hymenoptera > Ichneumonidae > Pimpla > Pimpla rufipes. The sequence continues at coordinate 14,500,095 of OZ010635.1, forward strand.
TTCGAATTGTAGAGCCGGACGTAGATTAGGCCTCGTGAGGAGTTTATCGCGCACAGCCGATAACACGCGTGACTCGAAAAAATGCATCACGCACAACGATAGCTGACTCGACGGTAGCGATAGCGTTGATGATGCACGATTTTCATTGTTGCGCATTTGGCGTTCGGATATTCAGGCGGGTAAGGCAGATCACGACAGTATCGATACCTTCTGCCCGTTTTCTACCGACTGCCGGGATGGTTTTGCTCTCAGCTGTGTAAAACGGGCTGCATTCCCACAGGCGCTCGATAGACCGATGAATAAAAAATGTAGGTGATTAAATAACTGTCACTCTCACGACCTGTCACAAACATGCTGCTTCGGGTCTACTGATAATTCTTGCACATCACGCGGTTGAGAAAATAACCGAGTGATAAAAGAATTGTATGGATTGGAACGGAGTTGGAATAGCAACATCTGCTTGTGACATTAAGTGATAGCGCTTGTTAAAGACCTTCCTACACATGTATATTCAATTTCATTCAGTTTTTTTTGTACAGTTATTTTTTTTTACAAAGCTTGTAGGAATTTTATACGATGCCTGAATTTTTGGTTCTATCTTCGACAAACTCGACTTACATTTGATTGTAATTCCAGCGCGATTTTACCTGCGTCCTCGCTCGCATCAACTCTTTACCCATGTTTGCGCGCTATTTTAATTGCTTCGTAGTAATGTATATATTTTACACAAATTCCATTCATTACACTAAGTTTGCCGCTAAAAGTCCGTGGCTGAAAAGTGTAATTGGTACCGCAACTCCAATACGTAAAGTATGCACCGGCGTAACCAGTGCAAAAAAAGTCGGCAGGTTTGCCCCAGTCCGCACTCGGCGCACAACCTCTACCGCTGGGCGGAAAGAGTCTGTACTCCAGTGTACACGTTCCGGGGAAATTAAAAACACGGAAAGTGTGTACAGGGCCTCCGTCTCAGTGCAGCCAACCCGTTGACCTGACCCTGCGCCATTTGAGCAAAATGGCACTCAAATTAGGTATCGCAACCAGTAAATAGATCGTTAATTAGTCAAATACACCGATTGCTCGGCGCCGGCCGATACAACTGCGTTTTATTTCATTCCGGAGAACCGGGCTCCAGGCGCTTCCGGGCCCAGAGGAGATCGTCGATGAAAATTGCGCAAAATTAGCTCCGACCACGACGAACATGCAATAGATTGATTGGGAAAGGCCGCGAAGAGTCTCGTGCAAAATGAATAACACAAGAAGAAGCGATTTCAAGCTCACAATTAATTACAAAATTATAACTTCTTCACAGATAATATAAATTAAATTAAACGAACTAAATTTGTGGAAAACAACAACAATATAAATTTGTGGAGAAAATACAAGTTGAGAAATAATGTTTAAAGACTGCCGTCTGCGTTCCAGGAGATATGCTCGACCCAATAACAAGTGACTTGGAATGCGCACACTGCAGACACAGAAGATTTATTAATCGCTGTTGCAGCGTTCATGCAGTGAGATTTATGATTCTTATATATCATAGTTCAATCATAAATAGCAGCGCCGATATTCGTGTGGCCTGGCCTTGCAACCAAGCGTCACCCGATTTAGGAGAATTGACAAACCGCTAAATCAGCAAATATAGCGAATTGGCACGGAGCATTAATTACACACGTATCATTAATAACTATCGTCGATAACCCGTGACTCGGAATAATGCATATATAGCAGAAATAGAAGACTTATTAATGACCGTTACAGATTTCCAATGCTGAATGATTTATGTTTGTCTCGTGTATGCAGTGATTATAGATAAAGGCGAGTAAGGAGGATTCAGACGATATCGACTAGTCGGACTGAGCTTTATATACCGATTGCAGGAAGGGATCGCTCTGCCGTCGACGAATCACGACTCATTTAATTAAACGCTTCAATATCCTTTCACACTTGGAAATGATAAATCTAGCAGTGTTTTTCTTATTTTACCGCGCGGGTTTCTTTGTTTTCGCTGTAATATCGCAAAGCACCGTAAAACAAAGGTCCAAAATTATTAGTGTCAGCGGATGCAGGGCGAAAGTGCACACAGCGCGGATACCGATTGCGATAATGTATGACGAAGCCGGAGTGTGGGTTTCGGTAAACGGAAGTCGGGGGCCCGGGGGTCGAGCCCTTTCGGCGGTTTGCTCATGGTTCCGTGAGCAGCGCGCGCATAAATCAGCATTCTAATGATCCTGCGAAACGTAGGGGACCCGCTCTTAATTCATGCCCGCCACGGTCGCGGGTTAATTGCTTCTCCGGATGAGCCGAAGTCATTGGCACCCTCCGGTCACTCTCTCAGCTGCGAATCACCGCTCTGACCACGAACAGCGATTGCCTGCGAAAATGAAACGGATTTATTATTTTTTTTTATACACAATACACCGCTGAAAAATTGCTGCTTGTCTAGCGATTTGCGAAATATAATTACACTAGATTAAATAACAGAAAAACAAACTAAACTTCCCGCTGATTCCGAAAAGAAACCTTGTTTGCCCGAGAAATAGAAAATTTGACAAAAAAACAGCAATAATAATTTAATTATCAAGACAATTGCCAAAAATGACCTCATGAAAATTTTCATTCAAAATGTTCTCTTTTTCATCTATACCATCGTTGGCGAGTTGTATACTCTTCCTCCGAAAGAATTGGTTTCAACCCTCTTCAAAGTAAATTACAAAAATTACAAAATCGATCTTTTATGCCTGAACTCGCAGATCCGACCATTGCTCGATAAATGACAAAATCTGCTCCTTCATATTTTTTCACGCATACGCTTCTTAAGGTAGGATCGTCATGCCTTTAAAAAAAAACGCTTCATCGCATTTTAAGCATCTGTGTCAATAGCTCAACTAAAGTGTCTGAATAGTACATTCACTTTAAAGTAATCGAAGACTCTAAAACAAATGGGATATCGTCTTCAACATCTACGGAAAATCAATTTCTCGCTTGCGGGATTAACTTCCGTTTACGAGTGCTAATGGAAAACTCGGTCGTCAAGCGCGAGAGGATGAGTGGTTGAAAAGTGCATCGCGGAGGAGGAGTCGCGCATACCCATAGATACAACGCGAGTGCCGGCTGTCGCGTGCCGCGTGTGCACCTGTCTTACTACGCGAGGAGTCAGGCTGCGGTGTAACAGAAGGCCGAAGGCAAGCAGCTCGTGGACTGTCAGCTGCTGCCGCTGCTGCTGGAGCGCAGCAGCTGAAGGGGAAAATGACGTGCGTGCCGCGCAGGGATCGAGGCATCGAGACCCGCTCAAATTTCAAAAATATATTATACGTGTAACTTTAGACGGGTATTAAAAAAACGTAATATCGAACGTTGTAAATCTGCTTACGAATTCTTGCGAAAACAAAAATACCTTATATGAAACATGATCGGTTCTACCTTATTAATCACTATTAACACAATTTCATCATAAATTCATATTTCTACTATATTACAATTCATAGAGACGCCCCTGCCCTTTCACTACATTTTTTTAAGCACTCGATTCAAAATGGGGACAAAATATTATCGATAAAAATAAATGCCTGATGACCTTTTATAGATAAAAAATAAGCAAAATATAAATGTTGTAAAAACCACTTAAAGAGCGATTAATGTACGAAAACAGTAAAACAATTTTACAGTCGAGAAAAAAATGTCCGTCGGGGTCGGAGGGACATTCAATTCGCGTATTCGCATTCCCTCATACTCCAGCGAAAACTTTTTCCAGCCTGAAACATTATTTTGTTCTCTTTATAAAACAACTTTCCGGTCAGAATTTTCTGCTAAATTTGACCTTATTTTTAATTATCATCAGCGCCGTCGAGTGGTTTTTTTTCGTAGGCTTATAATGGTGCCACCCACCCACAAGGATTAAGAAGGATCGACTTTTTCATATATATTTTATTTCGCGAATATACAGTCTGTGAAAAAGCCTATCATGATAAATATTTCGTTCGCGACATATTATCATTTGAACTTCTTTAATTGAAAAATTATAGCACTTATTGTAGAAGTTACAAAAGTGTCGCCGAAAAATTTCGTCAACTTCAACTGCCTGTTATTGTTACTGTTCGCGACGCAAAAACGCGATGGTAAAACATTTTTCAATTTTTGCACAAATAAAGATAACACGCGGTACAAGATGACGTCAAAATATATCATAACTGCAACTTGGATTTGTTACAACAGTTGTGTCTCCTTGGCAGCAAACAAACTGGTCCCAAAATTTGTATGGAACAAACTATATTGACTTCTTGTCGTTAGATAATTGTCAGGAGGCTGGTTGCCGGGTCGTTAAAAGATACTCGCAAAGATTAATGACCCGATGCCGGTAGGCAGTCGTCGGTAAACTGACAATAGTCAGCAGGGTGGTTGGCGAGCCCGGTGGTGGGGGTACTTTTTGTAGAGCCGGCGAGGTATAGGGAGCACGGATCACGGTGGTGAGAGGAGACCGCGTGTCCGGCGTCTGCAGCAGCTGCTTTTGCAACGCGCTCGGTAGCTTCATTCCGCAAAGGACCGTGCACCAAGTAACATCGTTTTACCTTCGGCGCGTTCCTGATTTTTTTCAAAAACCTCACAATTGAAGTGTTCGACATATCGTCACAGCAACGTCGTTTCTGAAACATTGAAAAATACTGTCGTGAAATAACACAATTAATCGGTTGTAACACACGAGTGATCAGTGCCGATCGCCGATTGAACGAAGGATAATACCTTGAAGATCCAAGACAAGAGGAAGGCAACATGTTCGCCGGACGAAAATTCTCGACAATTCTTCTTGCTGCTTTTCTCATCATTGTTTACATTCAGGTGAGCTTAAGTCAAAATTTGTTTCTTCCTTTTTTAATTGAGTATTTGATTCAGTGTCGTGAAAAATTACAGTGTAACTGTGTCGCATGTTTCCCTGGGTTAACGTTTCAATTACCGCAATTATTGAATAATCTTGGAATTATAGAGCTGCAATCGTACTTGTCAATCTTTTTTACTACTGTGAAATATACAAGATCCACGAAGAATATAATCTGTACAGCAAAGCTTTCTATATTATTCTACCTATCTTAATCTTTTTCTTTTTCTTTTCACAACTTTTTTGTGTGTAAAATACCAAATATGTAAAAACTCATTTAATCACCACAATCTTATATTCCAAAACCAATTGTGACCAACACAGCACCCACATTATACATCCCGTGGCAATTTTAACATTAATCACTTGCTCCTATATTAAATCAAATAACGTGGCTTACTCTAATTTTCGTGCTAATCAATGCAAAATGTTTCACGGTGGTTTTAAATTCGCCACAGGCAGCGCGAAAGGCGAGGTAACTTTTGTTTGAAAAATTGATTTTTTCTCATTAGCACGGTGGGAAAGCTTCAAAGCTTTGAAAATTCCGTGAGGCCGACGCCGGTTTTTATGCTCGGAGGGATTATTAATCTAGAGTAAACGAGTAGCATTAATGACAGAATCGCGGTGGTAGTCGCGATTCCAATCACCACACTCGCGGCGTATGCTGCGTTGTGTACGTGACACGGGCCGCGCGTGTTTTCCAGTGAAAACAACGATACACACGAACTAATTGCAATCCAGCGTGAAAATGTGGCGGGGGTTTAATTGAACGTTTACTCGCCGGACAGTCGATACGCTTCGCGAGTTCTGCGTAAACAACTTTGCGCGCTGAGGGGCAGAGCGCTCAACGGTGGCGTTCGACGGAAAACGAGACGGAAATTGTTGGCTCCTGGGGACTCTCGAGGAGAGCGCGACATCGTTTCCGCCGGTGATAATACGCCGGTTAATCGGGTGGAGCGGGAGGGTCGAGGCAACGAAAAAAAAAACGCTTCTCCTCGGTTCGCACGCTCCATCCCATTGAGCCGCATTCGTTTGTTCAATGGAATCGAACGAATTGTCGGGGAATGTTCTCGGTCGCCTCTTCCGGCGCCGGCTAATTCACCCGCGACAAAAGCCGTCTGCGAGCTACGCGAAAAAAAAAGAAAATGAGTTCACGATTCCGCATAAAATGGTTGATTTAGTTCGATCATTAGTCGAATCGAGAACAGTCACGCGTCGGAGAAATTACGGAAACGAATGATAAAAATTACGATCTCGCTCGCTGTTTCGTTATTATTTTCCATTTTTCGCTATGCCACGAGGAATCCGCGCGGAAACGGAAAATAATGAGAAAGCACAGTGCAAGGTTCCGCCTTGCATATCTCGTTTGAGATAAAACGTAGCAACTAGAGAGGCAGCGAAATAAAAAAAAATACAAAATGTTCTAACTATAAAATTTATAAAAATTATTATTTCGATATATTGTAATGAAAATGTTCGATTCAGGTTAAAAGCCTGGGAAGCGAAATAGCACTAGTGCGCAAAAAGCGACTTTCTCGCACGCTTTCTTATATGTAACCAAAAACGCAATTTTCGCCACGCGCTACAGGCACGAAAAGTCCCCCCTTTTTGTGCATACGCGCTGGAAAAAGGTTATGTTCTTTGTTTACGTTTTGCATCGAGTTCCGAATTTCTCGACAAAACGAAAGTATCAATGTAAACAAAGAAACAAAGAAGCGTGAAGAAATGACAGAATCGTGAGCGCACTCGAGACAGGGAAAAAAGTCTTACAAGCCGGACGCAGGAAGCTGCAGTTTAGATCGAGCGAAATCTAAGATCGGGGCTGCACGGGAGGTTGCGTATATAACGCGGCGCGATAAGATCGGTTCACATGCAGCGCCGCGCTAGCGCGTCGTGTGCTCCGTGCGGTGTATAACGAGGAGCGCACGAAGAATTATGGGCCGTGAGGGGTGACTCGGAAAGATCAGCGCTGGTCAGAAGTCTAGACCAAGGACTCTCGTAGATATCGTGGGAGCGGGAGGCCCCGGCGAGTCCTCTGTTCATTGTTCCCTCCATTATGCGTCCACACATAACCTCAGATATCCCGCGCGTAGTTCGCAGCCCCTGCGGCGCGTCTGCAATTCAACATGTGCGATCGGCAAACTGTGCGGCAATAACTCGTTTTCGCCTGAATCGATACCACGCCTCACTAATTACCGGCAATTAACGTCGAGGCGAAAAAAAGAGAGAAACAACACGACGCAAAACAATCAGCGGAAAAAAGTGTAAGTTCGATGAACGTGACGATGGCCTCGATGGCCGCGCAGCAAGGCCGCCGTTGCGTCTACAGCTGCTCTTCAGTCCACTCGTTGCCCGTAGTCCGTAAATGTCGCGCGCGCACAAGGCGTCGGAAACACCGTCGTCTTCCTGCCTGCAATTTTTGTTCCCTCGATGTATGGGCCACGAGCGACGAGCACGTGAAACTTGCGCCGAGTATCAACGGGGCGAGTGGCTTTCGCGAAGCCGAGCGCCGAGTCGTCGTGCTTTACAATTCTCATTAGCGTGGCATGGGAACGCGGGCCCGCGCACGCCCTCAGGGACTCCCGTCGCACTGTTCACTCGGGCGAAAGCTCGTGCACTCGTACAATAGCGCGGCACGCACGAAATTGCAACGCAAACTTATTCTCGTTTGCCTGTTACGTTTCTATTTCTATTTCTCTCTGTTTCCCCTTTGCTCCCCCTCCCATCCACTCATTCTCTCGTTCTTTCGCACTCTCGCAAAGCTCCGCCGACTTCCAACCAACCGAGCTCTCACTTTTTTTATATAATTTTTTTTTTTTTTCGCGATGCTCATGGGTCCTGAAAGCGATTATGTGGACTGGCGTATAGGCACGACTCGCACACTCGTTAACGAGTCTCCTACGGTTTTCAACCTTTTTTTAGACTCCATTGTTTCGGTAGTCGTATTTCTTTTTTTTTTCTTTTTTTTTCTTTCACATTTGCAATTCCGTGCCTTGGGGTCGCGCAATGTTCCGGTTCTTCCTTAGGGAGCAATTGAAACGGCGGGACGACTGAAAAGTTGGTTGTGTTGAATGAGTTGAAACCGTGTCTCATGATACAATTATAAATTGAAGTCCCGTTTCGCGGTCGAGGACGGTCGCCCGCTGTGTGTACAGTCAACGATCTACTCGGTGCAAAGTTTCAATTGCGCGTCGAAATTCTCGGGTGTACAGTCCTCTAACTCAACGCGATCGACAGGGCGGACCAGCAGAAGGGGCCCGAATATCGTTCTGTTTCTCCGACTCGAATTGTCGTTATAGATATTCGAATGCTGATTTTTTCTCACAAGGATTCCAGTCAGCATCTGCACAGCCAATCACGTACCGAGATTTCGAATCTCGAATCTGCGATTGGCTACGCAGGTGCTGCCTTGGATCGATCTTTGTGAGAAAAATCAGTCTTGTAATATCTATCCACTGCGCTGGGCAGCAGCGACATTTCCAGTCGGAACAACGAATAGCGAAATCATTCGCGCACCTTACAGTCTGTCGATCGGCGCTGCGACCTTACAGGTGATTTTCGAGAGGTTAAAGAAACAGCGCGTAAAATACGATAAAAGGATTTTCCTATTCAAGCGAACATTACATACGACTTTTCTGAAACGCACAAACAGCGCATTTTTCAAACTTCTTACTACGACATGAACATAACGTTCCCTTTGAAAAAGTCTTATCTTTCGTATTCACGTTCAAACTGTAAAACCAACATTTCCACCTTTCCGCTCTCGGGGTGTCCTCAATATTCAATTCAATTCCTTCCCGGAAGAGTCGAAAAAATTACGAGTGAAAGGACGCGCGTCGTACGTATGCAAATGCACGAAAGTGGTCGCTTTGCTCTTCTACCGAGAAAATTGAGGAGAAATGTGCTATCAGCGAGCGTCGAGTTAAAGGGAGCGAACTGTACTGAAATTCTCAGTAGATGCCGCTGAGCGTTAGAATGTGGTGGAAGCTCCAGTCGCGCGGTTCCTCCGGCGCAATCTAACTTCGTACATATCTAGCGCGAGGGGAACACCTATATATGCGCGTATCCACGAATGACACATATATACCGCCCGGCCCGAGGAATTTTCCGCGTCTATCAATGTTGAACCGCGAGAGAATGTGGGCGACACCCGGGTCGTTACAGCACACGGAAAACCGGATGGAAACGGCAATGTGGCGTGACCCACAGCCCCGCGGCGACCACGGAAACGGGGTCCTTCCGGACTCGTGGACGCCGGTGTCACGTCAACACTCCTCGCTATTCCGCGCCGAGGGGAGCGCTGCCGCTGTATGCACACACGGATACACATAACTACACGGACGCCTCGATAGGTGGCGCGCGCGGGCATAACGACATAACCGTCGAGTTTATAGTATACGAGCGAGAGTTGTAAACGCGGTGTACGAGGGACAACGAGTCATCCGGGGAACGTCACGTGTGTCTCCGGACTCCGGTGTAACCCATACGCGGGGCGCTACGTGTAGCGACAAAAGCGCTGTCACTCGTTCGTGCACCTCGGCTCCTCCCATCTCGTTCTCTCGTCGCCGAAGCTCAAAGTAATTGGCCCCGACGTCGGGCAAACTTGGTAACAGTAAGAGAGCTCTGGGCAACGGAGAAAGAGACGACGACCGAGCGACCGCGGGGCGGGTGAGGGGGGAGGGGGGGGGGGCGAGGGGGCAGAGGTAAGAGGCTCCTCGATGCAAATGTGCAGGTGTTCTCGATGAATAAATGGATCTGCTACATCGGAACTCACTTCCACGAGTATATCCCGTGGTGAAGTGTGTACCACGGCAAACGGAACTCGGGAAAGCGCGTTCATCACACAACCCTTGGGATGTATTCTAGGAGAGCAAAGGTGCGCGGCGAATGGGTTGAGAGGCGCACGCGGCAGGATATTACGATTCAGTTACAGGGCATTTCTGAGGGACTCGAGGAGTTTCGCGGAGACGGAAACTTGGACGGTGGGAAGTCGGGGCGGCCGGAGCCGCCAACTGCCGTCCGACTCTCTCTCTCACTTGCATAAATGATAATATGACGCTTGTAACGTCTTTTTTTCTCTCCCTCTCCCTCTCGGCTTTACATGCTTTGCCCCTTAAACGATGCCCTTTGCGGCATCGCGGGGTTCGTCTCGCGATGCGTAACCACATTTTACAACCGCGGTTCGTGCTTCGGCAGGTAGAGCGGCGAGGGGGTGGTGGCGGAACCCTATTTTTGTTTTTCAAGCGCAGGCTGTTTCGCGACTCGTTCGAGCGTGACGCGAAGTCAGTGGGCGATACGGCGAAGAAAGCGCCACGTGGCCGCGGGTCGTAACTTCTTGCGGATCTCCTGATGTTTTTTATTGCGGAAAAATTCTCGCGAAGCACTCACGGCTGGTGAAAAGCGTGTTACAATTCCTTCGTGCTTGCTTAGCGAAGTAAAGAAAGGCTGAAAGTTAGAAATCTTATCACGACCCTGAAACTACAGTGTAACAGGTTTACAAAATAAAAAAGTAGGACAACGGTTGCCGATGCCACGAAACATTGAGAATAGCCACGAGGGGTACAGTGAAAAATATATAAAATGTATTTAAAAAAAATGCTCGGCGCTTCGGTCGGGTCGCACAATCGAAACCCGAGGAGCACGTGCAGGAAGGAAGAGGAAATTGTTGTTTCGCCCTGAGCAACTGGGCCACTCGTCCGCCCCGGAGAGTCGGACGGAAGGAGGGTTACTCTCTTTCCGAGTTAGATATTAATCACCGTAATTTTATGCCGCGTGCAGCGCGCATAAAGTCGATGCATCGAAGGGGCGAGGGCGAATATAGCGACCGCCGTTGTACGTGGTGTGTACGGCGAGAAGCACTCGACTTCCTCTCCCGGCGTTGCCACACTCTTTACCCTTCCGTCGTGTCAGCCAAGAAATTGAGAGGGTGCATCGCGGATCCGGGGCCCCTTAATACCCCGCAACCCTCACTCTTCAGTGAGTACGTAGACGTACACGCTATTAGGTGCGTCGGGTTGCAGCACGTGTTACCCGTCCAATTAAGGTGACGGAGGCCGCCTTCTCGCTCTCTAACCAGCCGCCAACCGACCCCGCGCACCCTGTGCGACTTCTTGAGAGCGCTGAAAAAAAAAACACCATTTCCCGCGACCACGCCGTCCATTAAAATATCGCGGTCTATCAATTCGCGAGAAGGATGCGGGAGAATAAATGCATGCATATAAAATTAACGATATCCGTTGAAAAAATAACGCGACCCCGGATTTGTTGGCGAAATTAACTCGTCCGGGACAGGAAGAAATGTTTGCCTGGCGTAATTAGTAATTGTCTGTTGCTCTTGGCGCTTCATTTCACTTCACGGCAAAAAACGTATTGAAAAAAAACGTGTTCGTCTGGCCTGCCTTTTGGCCAAGCGAAATTTTGGCGATCGCTCTCAATTTCGTAATTGCAGGAAGCGTTTTTCTGTGTTCTCTTGGTTTTTTTTCTGAGGTCGTGATATATTAAAGACGAACCCCTAAATTTCGGCACAGGCAAAAAATCACCCGGATGAAGTAGCCAGCGATTATTATATTTATAGGATACAGAGAACAACTTTTTTATTGGGCCAAAAAAAATATTTTTTTTGTTTAATGAGAAAATCAGTTTCATGTTATACGAGTTTTATTTAATTATCTGTACATTCTGCGAGATAAATTAGGGCACAGAAAAAAGGAAATGCGCTTAACTGACGACTGACGCTTATTTAATATGTCATCGTTTGCCGTGTCGCTCGATCTCGAGCCCGGGCGAAGTTGGTAAAAGTGGAGAGCTGAAGTATAACGAGAGAGCGGCTGAGCTGAAGCCCGATAGCCAACGGAGAGACGCGATGATGAGAGAAGCGGTCGCGTGGCCCGTCGGGGAGGTGAGGAAAAAATGTGTAATGGGTTTGTGGACGGCCCACAGGAGGCCCGGTTTTTGCAATTCACCTCAGTTTTGGAGACCACTGGCGCGTGCCGTCGACAGCTGCCGCACTTCGACACAGCTGGTCTTCGAAAGCCTGTCAGCTTCTCTCTCTGTCTCTCCTTCTCTCTCTTTAGCATTCGCCCAATCGACATGCAGTTCGTTAGTCTTTGCGGCCGATACAGATCGAATTTACACACGGGGATGAGGATCAACGACTTCGCTTTAAAAACATCAAGTTACTTCGAGCCTCCCGAACCAGAAATGGACACCTTCGACTGTTATTAAACATTTTGTGTATTTTCGCCGGAGCAGCTTGCTTGATATTATTGATTTTGTGAAAGGGAATTAACTTTCTACTCGATCGAACGTGTACATTTTGAGCCAGTGGATATAAAGGTGCACATAAAAGGTGCACGTGGTAATTTCAGACTCAAGTTTTCCTGCCTACAATTTGGTAATTTTAAACAGCATAAAACATTCGGGTTTTCTACTGTCGAGTAGACGTATCGTAAAAAGTCTTGAGAGTAACCGGAGCTGCCTCTGACACTGGACTCTACGACCTAACCTAACTTCTACAATACCTCTGTGTCCGCTCGACAAAACGTCTGGCAAGGGAATACGATATCAGGACATCGCGACGTTTCCGAGACGCCAGGACAGTGGATAGAGCATCAATTTATAATTTCAATTGCGCGTCCTCAGTTATTTAAGACAAAGTCGATCCGAGAAAACCGCATAATCCCTTCGACGCTCACCGACGCTCGCTGCTCCCAGCGACTCGGAGACTATCGAAAAGCTGCAGAAAAATTCGAGATGAATTCGATCGATAGCTTTAATTTTTTAACAGCACGCGGATGAACGAGAGAACTGCTCGAGCTTTCTCTCTCATATATCAGGGAGCGGAATACTAGAGTATAACGTGCCCGGGGGCAGCGTCTCGTAATAATTCATTACAAGGTAGCCTCGGAGAATCTCGAAGATCGCGAGAGGGCGCTGCGCTACTCTACTACATTACCACGTCCGTGGGAATTATAATGCGATAGTAGCAGATGGGATTCGAAAGAGCAGCGCGAGCGCGTTCGACTGCCGCGACCGCGAAGCGGCTCCCACGGATCTTGAAGGGTAAAATTTAAGCGACTCGAGATTTATATTATACTTTTGGGGCCCGGAGGTAGAGCGCAGCAGCGCAGAAGTCTGCTTACCTCGAGGGGTTACTAGGTGCGCGCGGCCGGCGGATTCTTATCGACTATATAGCCGCTCGAGAGGGCGGACAGAGGACGAAAGAAAAGATCTGCGGGATTGGTATATAAGTATACTCGAGCGTTGTTGCGCGCGGCGTAGGAAGAAGGAAGAGTCAGCGCGCAAGGTGTTTTCAAAGTCAGCTGGCCCTCGTCTCTCTCTCCGTGCACCTGTTCGCCGACGGCAACCGAAAGAACCCCAGCCGCCTTACACACGTCTCGTGTGCTCTGAATAGAAATCAGAGGAACAATGGGCTGTTGTGCGAAAAATCACTTAACTTCGCGATATAACTTTCGTCAACCACTCGGAAACTTTTTCCACGCGCGTAATTCGACACTCGCCGAGGATATACGACAAATGAAAAAATGTTGGTTGTGTTTGAAAAAATATTTTAAACCTCTTTTCAATTGTTTTTTAATATTAATCGTTGTGTAATAAGATATTACAAAATAATACCCAATAAGACGAAAAAATAGTCTTTTTGGTTAGTTCAGAACTGCATCCACTATCATTTATTATTCCTTATATTTCAACTCAATCAATAGTAAAGAAATTTGGATTTTGTAGAAAAAAACAAAATCATCAGAACCGACTTTGGATCTAAGATTGTAAAAGTTGAAACTCATCGGAATTGCAGAGTCAACGGGAGAATATTGGTAGGCCGCGCCAATCAACAGGTTTACGGTCGACTATCAAACGACCGAAAACCAGCTGAATATGTTGCGGTCAGTCGAGCAATCCGCGCGCGAGGCCAACGCCCATTCAGTGTATGCGGGCTCGCGGGCCGAGAGTACGTTTTTAAGTGGGCCCGACATAACTAACCAGACGTTTCGCAATTTCTTCGTGTTCCAGATGACAGAGGCAAGGCCACGAATGAGACACCACCGCGGGGACTCGGGTTGCAGCAGATGCGCGCCTGGCTGGGGTGTCGTCAACCGATGCAGCGCCGAGCGAGACACCCAGTGCGGCAAATGTCCTCAGGGCACTTACAGTCCGCATCACAACATGCAGCCCTGCTGGATCTGCTCGCGCTGCGGTCCAGGACTGTACGAGGCGCATCCCTGCGTCAACGGCCGCACCGACACCGTCTGCGACTCCTGTCATCGCGTGGCCCACGACAATCCGGACTACAGGAGAAAGTGCAAGGGTGTCGCGAGCCTCTTTCTGGCGCCAGAGGACGCGCGTAACACCGGCGAGGAGAGTTCCCTCGTGAACGAGCCCGAGGACGCCGAGATCGACGAGACCGAGCGAGAGAACTTACTCGAGGAGGACGCCGAGGCTCAGCTCTTGGACTCGAGAAATTCCGAGTCCATGCAAAGACTGTAAAGCTTCGTACTTCTCCGATTGCTGTAACTATTTTGCCGAAGATTCGCCGCGACGCATCGTAAGAGGTCCCATCGACGCGCAAGAATTGCGGTCCGGGAAACTAGTCAGTCGGTCGTCGTGGCGCTTCCCACACGAGAATCCATGAATGAGGACACACATCGAAAGCCGATTTAAACAGCAGTGTACATATGTATTTATTTCGATCGATCGGGTTACATATTGGCGATTCAGCTATAAGTAATACTCGACGCTTAATATTCATCGTTATTCTCTCGAAGAATATATATATATATATTGTATATTGGGTCGCGAAGTCCTCGAACAGGCCCGGTTGATTATTAAAATTAGTCGTTGCTAGTGATTCTAGTGTGTAATCCTCTATCGTTTGTGTACTTGATTATCGATTTTTCGCGAACCGCGTGTACAGAAACGATCGACTCTCGCACTCTCGCATTTATCGTAATTGCATTATTATTCGTCTTTCTCTCGCTTTCTTTATTTATGTAAATATAATTAATCACATATACAACTTTTTGTATATAACCAAAGACGTTTACTCAGCCTGTACGTATAATATACATATATTTATTATATATAATATAGTATCTATGTACTGTCTATATTTTACTATAGGCTAATTATAGTATTACCGTATGTTTCGCAAACGAGAATTCTGGCTGATGCGCGTGAAACGCGAATACTCGAGCGTCGATGGGGAAAACGCTACCGCGTCGATTATTGTACTGCTACGTTCGAAACATCGACTGGACTCAAGCGAATATCGTGAAGTTTTTTTTTGCTTAGAGAAAAACGAGTGCAGACGTTTCTTTTGCTTTGGCAAAAATCGCCGTAGCTGTGAACAGTTCGCTTAATTGTTAAAATTCGGGGATCAACAGTCGAAGGAACAATAAATTCTCACTTGTATTTAACGATATAATAATTCGCGGGAATTATTTCTATAACGCATGTGCCAATGAGGATATTGGAGACCAAAAAAATATGGTGTTCGTGACGGGACTACAAATTCTAATGACTTTTCACGATACAACGTTTATTATGCTATTATTATCATCTTCAACATCACCTTCGTAATACATAGCGAGAGCGCTCGGAAATCTACGTATTTCTCAAGTTTCTCCGTGTGGCCAATTTCGTGTCGTATCATCACTATTGTAGTGTATATGTTAATATACATTTTATAATATTTATTGAACATTACGATACAGCATTAGGTACTATAATTTGGTTCGGTCCCGAGGCACGGGCTCATCCCTGCACATGACATTCGCTCTCGTGATTTCATTATTATATATATTTTTGTATTTTTTATTTTTAAATAACGAAGTCTACGATTTAACAAGCACGAACTTTCGAATTGAATGTTTTTCGTGTTTCTGAGAGCTCGCAGATTTTCAAATTCGAATATAGTGAGTGAAGTAGCATTGTAAAAAATGGCATGGGAGACATTAGCGTGAGAAAATGCGATAAAGTTCATATTTAAATACTCATTCAGGAAGTCCGGAGAGAAGCCGCTTCCGTAACTTGAATTCTCATCTTCGCAACAGGCAGGCTCGAAACAATTGTTCGTAATTCCTCAACTGGCGTTGTAATATAATTTTGTTTCATTGATAACCCAATGCACCACGGAGTGCAGCGTTCCTATACTGATGTTCGGATGGTACGTTGAACGGAAACTTCAGAACACATTCGATTGAGGCGAATTCGTTTCCTCTGTCACTAGTACGTTATTACAGCGATTGTTTATCTATATACACACATT
Source organism: Pimpla rufipes (assembly GCA_963932165.1). NCBI lineage: Eukaryota > Metazoa > Arthropoda > Insecta > Hymenoptera > Ichneumonidae > Pimpla > Pimpla rufipes. The sequence continues at coordinate 14,516,249 of OZ010635.1, forward strand.
ACGTATATGCGTGCGGTGCTGAATAATTTAATAAGGAGCAGTCTTGTTTCACTTTCGAGTTGTACGATCTTAGCGTAAGGACTAATATATGTATACGTTCTGTAAACATGCCATAAAGTCATAAACATACACATTCGTCTTATAATTCTCCTCCCTTGCGCTAAAAGAGAAAAAGAAAGAAAAAAAAATAAACAAGATGCATAGAATTCGTTATTTCCTTCCGGATCCACGAGGAAGAGGAAACCGCCAGCGAAGTCGTCGAAAAATAACACAATCAACAACAGCACGTTTGTACGAGAGATATTATATTGTTTAATAATATAAATCAATAGTGTCTTACAAACATACATGTACATGGGGCTCAACGATACAAAACAATTCATTATTACAGAAAAATAGCCCGCGCGACGCTTTTCCTTACGCGAGACACACTTGGACAAACTCAATGAGGGAATATAGGCAGGTAAGATAGAGGGAAGAGGGACGAGAGAAAGAACGACGTTACACATCGAGGGTATACATAACGAGGAATAGAAAGACGCTCGAGAGCTAACGTGCTTTGGGAATAAACTCTATGGCGATCGCGATAAACGCACTACAGCTTCACATATATTAATAATCGTTCTCGATTTTTCTTTTTTTCTTTCTCCAATATGACCCATAACAATCGTGCGGCATTCACGCTCGTTAATATTCGTGGGTGTATATATATATATATATGTGTATATATATAATATATATACTAATATATATACGGATTTTCATATGTATATCATTGTATGTATAAGTATATATATTTTTTCTTTATATATATATTCATGTGTATATAATGTGTGTCTGTATCCGTGTGTGTACGACGAGCATAAATTAATAATTTGAACGTCGTTCGTGTCGCGCGGCAAAATCCGCGGGACGATAAGTCTAATTTTTTCGCCTTTGTACAATGAGTGTACTCGCTGCTCTATATTCGCGCGTCGAAACAAATCTCTGTTACGTTTGTTCAGCTTTTCTTTTGCCTTCCTGCGTGATAAGATCGCACCGACGATGCTCGCGTTCGCACGCGTTGATTCACACAAATCCATGACTGGCGACTGACGATGACGTTTACGAAGACTCTCTTTCTACGGAATTTCAAAACATACCGATACGAGACGCGTTACTATATCTTTTAATACAAACGTTAATTTCGAAAAATCACGATCTCTCTTCGTTTCTTTTTTTTTTTTAACGTTCACAAACTTCCGAAACGTTGGATAATTAAATCGCGATGAGATTCAAAGACGCTCGTCCACGAGCGAGACGATATATGCAAGCTCGACTCTCCTTCTAGTCTCGCGATCGATCCAAGAAACGACGATATAAGAAAGCACCCGACAGCCCGGACGCGCGCAAAACTGTGTCAGAGAGAATAGTCTACGATATTAGCCTATACGCTATCCCAACCGGATTTACACGAGAGGAAACACTATCATTATGCGGGGACAAATCTTTACACATTTTCAGTTATTACATCGAGGACAAAAAATATACATACATCTCGTGGGGACAATCGGGCGTCGCGTAAGATTCGAGAGATGCAGGACCAGGAATAACAAATAGCGCGACTGGTACCAAGTGAGGATTCCATCTCCTTTGGCCTTCCGCACTTGACAAGAGCCGCGCACCTTTAAAAGCTTCAAAGTCTATAAATTTGAATCTTCAACTTGGAGCCCAAAAATTGGCGAAGCACTTATTTACAATTGAATATACGATTACAATTTCTAAGGGTCGATACATCAATTATTTAAAAAAAAACTAAGGGACAAACTACATCTGCAAATGCCAACGCGTAAAACATACTCTAAGACGTACACTGAAGTTTCAACAAAAGTTTGCGATTTTCTTTTTTGTTTCTTTCAATTGTCGGGAGTGTCTAATGCAACCAGCCATGGATCAAACGGTGTAATCGATTAAAATAATATCCTGAGGACCAGCGGGGTAATAGAGAGGAATCGAAGATGCGAGTCGGAGGTCCTAAGCGACTCTCTACAGTAGTTACAAGAAAATCATTGTTTCTCCGTTGTTTGAGCTTCGTTAAATACGAGGAGTTTCTAAGGTAAATAATTAATTAATATCATACAGCTATTATAGTCGCGCCCAAAGCTACGCGGCCCACCCCCTCGCACTTTGACACGGTACGGAGCAAGCAAAAATGGAAAAAAATAATACAGCTAGAAGCTATAGAGCCGTAAGCGCATGCTCGGGAAGACTGTGGCCACGAGAGCGTAACGAGCGTCGCTGTGTCATCTAGCGAATTACGAGATGCTCGTACAATTGTATATCTCACTGAAGTCTAAATACGATTATTATTCGAGCGCCTCTCTATTTATTTGTCCCGTGCGGCTCGAGCCACGCATGCGCTTGGTTACGCGCTCGTGGCGAGAATTTTGCTTTTTTTTTTCATCTGTCTGTCCTTCCTTCGAGCTTCATACGTACGAACGAAAACCGCTGTTGACACGAGCGCAGATAACATTGAATTGATTGACAAAAAAACAACGTGATTGCCTCGCTATGTTCGATCTCGAACTGACGCTGCTCTTTCGTCGTCTCTTGTCTTTTTTTTTCTGTTTCTCATAATTCTTTTAACTTTCTTATCGCTTATAGTGTCCCATGCCATTTCAATCTTTGCGCGAGGCTAGCAGGGCCACCACTCTACTCGATGACTTTTTCTCCGTTTTCCTTCGTTTTAGGGAGGTGGGTATTTTTTTCTTCTTCTTTCTTTCGTGAGTATAAGCTTGGGTACAACGGGCTCTCTTGATCAACGAATCATTAGCATTGTCGGCGTTCGCGCCGTGGAACGATACTTTCGTTGCGTCGAGGGATTAACGACTCGCGGAATTAACGCGCCACGACGTGATAACAAGACGAAAAATCGACGTCGATATACCTCGGCGTGTCGGTCGATTTAAAACTGATCAACCAGCAGGTCGCAGACCTCTATTGACATCGACTCTTTACTCGAGCGCACCGTCAACCGGAACATCTGCGAGACAAAAAAGTCATCACGGATTCGTTTAGAAATGAGAATTCTTCGTGATTTTTTGTTCATAATGTTGCTGGAATATTCATCACCTGCGCCTGTTTATTCGGCTCGAGACGCAGCAGACATCCCACTTGCTGGGCTCTCATGTGTACAATTCCCGCGCATACAAAGTTGTCGGGGTTGGGATCGATACCGTCAAGAAGCTGCATACCGAAGCCCTGCAACTTGGTGCGAACCTGCTGCAAATCCATCGGTTGCTGCGCCTTGAAGATCTTTTGCGAACGTTGCTGATTCGCTCTGGAAAACAGCGATAAATAATATCATCGTTGTTGCCATTTTGACAACGAAATACGGCGCGGAGTGAAATTCCGGGCGAAATCCAACTCACGTTACTTTCGACACAAGTTTTCTCTCGCTAAAGATTTCAATCACTCACCCGCCAAGGTTCTTCCATCTAGCGAAAAACGACTCGCCGTTCATTTCCGTCGGCTCGAAGAACTTGTTGATAGTCAATGGCAGCTTCATCGTAATTTTTTGTGGCACATTGTTGTAAATAAACGAAATAACCATGCTAGGCGTGTCTGCAAGTGAAAAAAAACTCGTAAATACAATAAAATTAACAGAAAAAAGCGAAAAGTAACACCGACCGTTGTAATCGTCGATGCATTCGCCATTGATCATCTGCTGTATCTGCGCACCGGCCTCCAACACCGGATCTACAGGTTTCACCTGGACAGCCAATTTCGCTTGATTCTCCTCCGACCACGAGAGCTGAGGCTGGAAACTGTGCAGGGCGTACTGCGTCTTGTTACCGTAGAACAAACCTATGCGACCGAGATTCTGCCGAAATTCCGATTTAACGCCAATCTGAATGAGATCGTTTTCGAAGAGTACGCCGTTGTTCTTACACACGAATCTGCAAGGACGACTTCGTTAGTGCCGTTCGTTCGTTCGTTTTTTTGCCTTTGTCGCGGACGAGACGAAAGAATTTCCCGAAATATCTTACTTCTTAGGATTGTACGTATTTTGAGCACCGTTAGTAGCACCGACTTTGTTGGGTGTGTTGTAGATATCACCCAAAACATCGAGAAGAACTCCGGTGTTGCTGGTAGGCTGCGAAGAAGGCGGTGTCGATAGACCCAGTAAATCGGCGGACGAATTGTTAATAGCCGCCGCCGTTACGGCCGACGGTGCTTCGGTGTGGTGATTGGTATTTGGCGCTGGACTCTTGCTTTCTCTTATCTCGTTCTCGGGCACGCGTCCGGGTTTCTTCTTCTTCAGCACCGCGAGAATCGAGGATTCCCTCTCGGGGAAGGCCGGCATCTCCTCCAAGACCGTTGCCTGCGGGTGAAACAAGTCAACACGCGGATTAGTTCTCGTCGACGATCACGAAGTCACTGTACGGTAAGAGTCTTCGATATTCACCAAAACATCGGTGGATGCGATTATACTAAGCTGCAGATACTCCGACGCCCTCTGCTGCAATTCCGCGTCGGCGCTACGAAGATTACTGTGCTGCCTGAATACGTCCTGTATCTGGCTTCTTATCTCCGGAAAGAGATTCACGAATTTTATGTAAGTCGAGAGCAGTAACGCTCGTGTCATGGGGGAGCACAAGTGATACTGGAAATCAACGAGAGAAGCGGATGTCAAACGGTTAGCGCTGGAAACAGATTCTCAATATCACGAGTTCGAAAGATGCTGAGAGAAATTACTCACTTTGGAATGTAAAAGTTGGAACTGCACCGAAGGCGAAGATCGCTGATCGCCGGCGATAAGATTGCCGAATTCGCCGAGAATGTAGCCACCGACTTTGACCATATTTTCATGGCAAGCCGGCGCTTGTAGTGCCTGAAAGTAGTGTCGTTCGTCACGATGATGCGGCAACGAATTTTAATTTTCACAAGCAAAAATGAATCTGAACAGACTGCGTACCTCGAAAACAGTTTTTGCCGCGTAACCCTGAACGTCGTCGCGGTTAATGACTATTTGAATTACCCTGTACCAAACTTCTTCGGAAACGTAATCGCCGGCTATCCTGATGAGATTCAGGATAACGTCGACGTACCAGGTGTAATCGGTAGCGTATTTCTCCGCGAGAATCGCGACTTTCAGGACCATCTCCTCCCTGATCGAGTAATCCGCGGTCTCAAGATAATTCAGCATCTCCTGCACGATCTCCTCGGCGTTGCTCTTGTCGCACATGGCGTACAGCAAATCGACCGCCTGCTGTCTCACCGACACGTCCTTCTCCATCTTCATCGAGAGTATCACCACCTCCTGATGCTTCTTCACCGCCTCGTGCGAGAATTCCGACGTCGCGAGATGGCACATCGACTCGAGAGCCAAGTAGCGCAAATTCGTCTCGCGATTCGAGAGGAACTGACCGAGTTGATTGCACGCGCGGACCAGGAGATTCGGTTCGCTGTCGTTGTGAATAATGAGACTTATGGCCTCGAAGAGCACGGCGTTCTTCGCGTTCGAGTGTTGAACCTTCTTCGACTTCGGTGGCTCCTGGGCTTTGTTCAATATCGTCTCGAGACACTCGTTCAATCTGCCACGCACACCCGGATCTTCGGCTGCGAACATACATCCGAATGAATATCGCACGACTTGCGCTCGTGAATTTTTCAACAAGCCGATAATCGCTCGTACCTGGCGGCGTGTAATTTTGGAGTAGCCGAAGCAGTTTTACGGACAACCACGGAGCCGGCACGAAGTAGTAAGTGTAGTCCTGAAGATCCGTGTAGCTCGAAGTGACGATCTGCAATACGCGAATTATCTTTGCTAGAGAACGCCGGGGAATTGATCGAATATCGCTACGAGTGCGGAGGAGGACACGGCTGAACATGCAGGCGGGACTTTTCACAAAAATCAATGGACTTGCTTGTAGCCACCATAAGGCGGTGTGTAAAGATAAAACAGTTTGCGAAATTCAAGAGACGGCAGTTCAAAGTCATTCGATGAATTATTTCGTAAGACGATGAAAAATATGAAAAAAGGCAGTACTTATTTCACTAGCGCCAGACGCTTCGATCGGCTTAATTACATTTTTGCGGCAAACTTACTCGGCTGAGTCGTGATACGGCCAGGCTGACGCATCCTTTGTATTCATCGGGGTTTCTTTTCACGAGCGCATCAATGAGCGATGCTGCTGCCGTCACGACGCCGAGATGTTGATCGTTTAGAAGATGCACTATGCGGGAGGTCCACTCTCCACCAGGAACGACGTCCGGCGCGGTGCGCAGCAGTCGAAGAAGGCACAGAGCCGCGCTCTGCTTCACCACGTCCATGGTATCTCTAAAACGGGTATGGAACTCATTTGCCGTCTAATTTATCGTCTGTAGTGAATCTAACTTTGTAGTGTGGCAGAAATGTGGTGTACCCTGCGCCCCCGGCAAGTATTCTAATCTTTTTACCCCTACAAAGCGTCGAGAATTCAGCGACTACGCGAAGGATTTACCTAATATCCAGCCGTCTAGATCCAATAAGCAGTTGATGAATAAGGAGTATTTATGAGTAGTATGATAATTCGTTGTTTTCTATGTCGTGTATTGTGAGTATCGGTTTTTCCTTTATTTTTCTTCGATTAGCTGACTTACCCGGATACAAGCAATTTGGGTATCTCGTTGCCGAATGCCTCTGCCATCTCTTTGCTGCCGATATTGGCGATGCATTGCAGAGCGAGGTTGACGTGAATCGGGTTGCGGGACGCAAGGTCGTTCTTAATACTCTGGATTATGAGTTTGATGAGATCGCTGTTTGTGTTAACTAAGACTGATATGAAGAGATATCCCTAAAATCAGACACAAGATATTAGGTATTCGGTGTTTTTCAATAGATTTTTGCGAGAATTGTTCTTATTTGATTTCACTACATACGATTTGCTTTTCAGAGTATTTGTTCGACGACAATAGGTTCACAGCCTCCATATGCCCAAAGTCAATGTCATGGCCAAGAAGAAAGATGAACAGCAGCTTGCAGACATACTTCTTCTTCTGATATCCATCAAGTGTTTTGTCACCTTTGAATTTGCTTCGAATATTTGCCAGTTCCTTGTTTATCCTTTTTATTTCTGCCTCCTTGCTTTTGCCTAACAATTCATCAGACACATGTAATGCAATATTACTATTTGTGGAAATTATATTCTTCACCTATATGTAGGGAATGTGCAGATCATAGGAGGATTGTAAAGGCATCTTCATTCTTATTTCTTAAAGGGCAAAAATGTAATGGCACCAAGGACAGGTGATGATATGATGCAACATGATGTAGAAAGTAATAATGGCAAAGTGCCACTTGGCCACAATACTGGTATCACGTGTATTGATTTATTTACTACTCTTCATGCATAATCTCTCTACAAGAAGCAATTACTCCAAGTGTAAGGAAGAAATTATTGATCGCAGCAAATAGTTTTTATTTCTTTCATTATAATGTTGAAGATATTTATTCATTCACATCCATTAATTAATAATACTACAAGTTCAAGGAGACGATTATTTATTTCATTTTATTTATCAAAGAGCTGGTGCTGGAAAGGGAGCTCATTATCAGCCATCACAGATAAATTCTGAGACTCAGGAAGGCTCATGTGCCAGAATTGTGGATTTCAAGAGACTAAACAAGTAAATTCCAGTGTTAAACAAAGCTTCTGATATTCATCATTCAACAATGTATTTCACCTTGGTGTAGCAATACTTTTTGGAAGAAAATCCTAACAGGTTTAATACTAGCACAAGCATCAGAGATACAGTGTGTGATATCAAAGTATTATACACTGGTATACCAAAGCCACGTTCTATCAGTGTGAGCGGGACAGAGAGGGAAAGATATGTCTGTATCACTGCTCCGCCCCCCAAGGCCTTCTCTCCCTGCATCATGGAGCTTTGCATCTCACAGTTTCAATAGCAGTTTATCTCCTTCTATTCAGACGCCAGGCGCCAATTACAATTACTAAGAGGAAGTGGCACACTCATAATCATTGCAATCGATAGATTCTACCGATAGAACACACTAATTTTACAATGTCTTAACGAGAGGTGAAGCCTGCTGCTGTTAAGATTATCAGCCCATTGTGCTATATGCAACAGCCGAAACAACATGTTATGCATTGATAATGTATTGCTGACAAAACTCACAGTTCCTAATGTCCGAAATGAATACTGCGAGTCCACGCATACCATCCCCTCGCACAGCCGGCATCTTGCTCCCTTTAGTTTAGAACCACCTGTCAAGAAATATCCATCAATGCCGCATTTAATAAATATTTTTAACAATTAACGAAAAAAAAAAAAAAAAACGATGCCAATCATTGCCGTGAAATGTTTTCGCGTTACTCCGGTGTGCACAATGAAAAAAAAATTATCAATCAAACCACGTACAGTAGAAGAATCAGAATCGCGAAGTCGCGGGTACGAAAATCGCGTCTTAGGTCGAGGAAAATATCGTTACGAGACACGACCACCTTGCGTCAAACCGTCGAGTGCTCTCGTGGACACACTCGTGCGTCCATTGACACTGGTATATAATAACGCAAAAGAACGTAAAAAGCTTGTGGCAGTGACGTCGTGGAAGGGAGGGTGCTGCTGCCGGTGTCTGTCGGCGACGTCGTGTCACGACCCAATTTCGATAACGAGCAGCGATTTTGACAGTAGCCGCCGCGGTCGCGCGCGCACCGTCAAAAGTCAAAGATCGCGGAAAGGAGAGGGATATATATCGGAGGAGCGCAGAGCGGACGACGGGGCCGCCCGCTCGACACGACGATCGACGAACACATTCTCAATCACTGTCGTGTATTACCGATTGTCCTCGGAACAACGCGAATTATCGTGAAAATCTCGGCAGGGGCGACGAACGAACGGATCGAACGGGGACAAAGTGAAAATGTACTTTGGGGCCTCTCGGCGTCGAGCCAACGGGGATGATAATCGCACCCTATACCCGGAAAAACTCGCCGAGCGGAACCCTCCCTGCGCCGTTTCAACCATCTTTTCACACGGCAATGAGCTGCTACCGGGTTAACGCGATGTACGCTCGCGTGCGCTGTACGTACCGATCTGTGATGGGAACGCAATCGCGTACGGCTACAACACCGAATCCACGGGAGGCGTCAACTATTCGCGACTCGGTGCCACAGATTTTGTCGCTGTCGCCATTTGCAACCGCTGACTAGTTCTAGCTGACGGCTGCAGCACCGCGGACGTCTCGCCGCGAGAGTGTGTGGCGGCTGCCCCGTTGCCGCCTGCGCGAACACCGCGACATCGCGCGCGCCTGCGCTCTGCGTCGACTGCGCGTGCGCCGCAACCTGCGTGCACGCAAAAATTCGAAATTACGCGAGGAATTCCGCGAATTTCTTCGCGACACAACATCGTGATCGATACGCCAACGCTGTTGCGGATCTGCGTTAAAATTGCGATTTAACGTGGGACATTTTTTTACAGATGCCGTTTGTCGTTTTGATTCTGTTATTAGTGTTCCGCAAGTTGCTTTAGAACGGTGACCTATCGAGCGGTGAAAATTGAAAACGGAAGATCAATATTTCACACTGAACTTTTGTAATTGAAAAACCAATTCGAAAGTTGCTGATTGCGTTGCGGATTCATTTTTTTTAACAATTCAATATTTAGTGCCGTGCACGCTGCAGTCTGCTTGGCACAGTAAACATTGTAATTGCTACTTCATTTAAATTTTCTATAAAATCGAAGACTTTTGATGACGCGGGCTCATCGTTGCTGCGTCGGCGATTTCGCGCGACAAAGGATTGGCTCGCTCGCGGCATAAAAACGCGCGAGGCTCTGAATTACTCGAGGGCCTGAAACCAGCGCGTCCACCGCGTAGTCGATGTACATGTGATTGCTCAAAATAAGGCGCATAACGTTGTGAAAATGAAACGGTTATGTTAAACCGTTTAAACCGTTTAAACGGTTAAATAAAACAATGAAGAGCTCACAAATTTTCTGGTAAATTGTAGTTTATTCTACGTAAACTTTTTTGTACAAAAATAATGCCTACATCCGTGCAGCGATTATGACGTAGATTCCTTGATTTTCTCCAGTAACATCTCCAAGCGGTCCTTCATTACTGGTTGGCCTTTTTTGGTTTTTTTCGATAGTTTTTTATACATCTCCTTTTTCTTCTCCTTGTATTTATTCAGTGCCTCTTCCTTCTCTGCCTTGGATTTCAGCAGCTCATCCTTTTTTTTCTGCTTCTCTGCTTTCTTCTTTTGGAACTCTTTCTTGGCAGCAAAGAAGGCGCTCTTCTTTTTCTGCGGTTCATTGCTGCACAGGAACGGGTTGTCAATTAATATTACTGTTATGATTGGATGTCTGAGATGTTTTATTCGTTTTTTTACCTGTCCTCCTTCTCTGGGTCTGTAATCTTCAGGTGTAACGGTTTTTCCGGAGCACCACGTTCGTCTTTATGAAGATCTTTGTAAAATCCACGCAGAACCGCCTTTTTCCTACGCTCTTCCCACTGAGCAACTGAGCGTCACAAATTAATTAGCGCATTTAAATAGAAAAACGATGTCTAACCTCCAAAAATTTGAAAACCAACCTTTGTATTTGTTGCTGTATTTTTGTAATCTGTATTTCTTCTTATCAAACGGTTTCTTTTCGGTCGCATTGCCGTTGTCGGCATTGCGCCTTGGCTTTGCACCCTTTCCGTCTTTCTTATCAGTCTTCATAATTTCGTCCTCTAGAGACTCGGAAACATGTTTACCATCGACATGTGACGTAAAAACGCGGGTCATTTATTATTGAGAAGGCGAGCTTGGCGTCGCAACGTCCCCGCCCGCCCATAGTGCTCTCCGCGCTCAGTCGATATTAAAATCTGTAATTGCCATTTCGAAGTATGCGTACACATTTTGGAAAAAAAAAACAGCTTAGCACCCACGAAGAATGAGAAGCCCTATCAATTAGCTTTTTCCCGAAATACATACAGACTCCGAATGTCATTCGTTTACGGTCGGTAACATATCTATTTTTTGTGTCGGTAAGGTAACCTAACTGCATTATCGCAAAACCATTTTTCGTGCTGAAACGAGCGCCACGGGAGCACGAAATTCACTTGTCCTCGTTCATTCCGAACTCTACAGCGAATCTTTTACATCAATGCTCGATTTTATTGACGTTGACTGCGTTGACACCTCCGTCGTTGACGTTAATTTGTAAAAGGGGTGGTTCCGATCGAGTGATTTCTTTCCATCGAAACCTTGAGTCATCACCGTCGTCGGGACTCTCATTATTCGGTAAGAATAAGATAAGCACTCGTTGACCTCGTTCATTATCGTTTACTGCATCTTTGCTTTCGGGCCTTCGAATTTTTCGGTAAAATACAGTGACAAGCGTTTGCGTAGTGGAATCACCACTTCACCGTGTTACGCGGATATAATCACATTAAGACTCTTCTACAAAGAAATTTCGCATAATTTGTGATTATTCAGCATAAAAATTCTCCAACGTTCGATATTTTCATGAAAATGCTATAGCCCTACGTCTACTTGCATCAGTAGTAATTTACTTCCGTCCTAACCTCAAAAATTGGTTTCGTTTGTCATATTGGTAGATCGTACAGCGGAGAACATGGACGCATTCGGCGATAACTTTATCAACGAGCCTGAGATCGATCCGGCTGCCGAGTTTTTGGCTCGCGAGCAAGATCAATTGGCTGGACTAGAAGATGAGATTCCTCCAGTCGCTATGTCTACTGCTGCTGCCACAGCTCCTATCGAAGGTAGAAAGATATAAATTTACCATAGCAAAATGTAACAAGAAAAATAATAATCAAAGCAACAGTAAAATTTGCACTGAGCACAGTGTTTTTTTTATTATTAATATGAGAAATTGTAAAGAAAATAATAAAGCTCATATTTCTCTTGCACTAATTTCTTGGAGCTTCTTTGTAAGATATATGATCTAATAAACATTCTAACGCAATGAATTTGTAGACGATTTGGCAGGAGCTTTTGGAAATATGAAGACAACCGGCGGAGGAGGTGGTGACTCTGAGGGAAGCTTTGAGATGATCAATACTATTGGTCAACCAACGGAGTCATCGCAGTCTGTTCCTGGTAAGATTGTGGGGTATTCAGACTTATTCAACAGTCATGCTGTACCCTCAAAGATAACACAGATTTTATTACAGAGAGCATACCTACAATTACACAAGTTAGGGAAGAGCCTGAGAAGATTCGTAAATGGCGAGAAGAGCAGTTGGCTAGGCTTGAACAAAAAGGTCAGAGTTGATTGTGTTTTATCACTGTTCGATTAATCTATACCATTTTTTGCGCTCTTTTAATTATAATTTTCATTATTAAACAATTCTGTAATGCAACTGTTTTCTAGTTGATTTCTGGACCAGATTTGTAGGTGGGATGAAAAATCCTATACTTTTTTCGGATTTCTCGCTGTGTTCTATGTACGGAAAAAAATGTAATTGACGAGTTACCGATAATACTGCTTTTCAACAGATGCTGAGGAGGAGAAGAAGAAGGAAGAGTGGAGAGAGGCCGCAAAGAAGGAATTGGAAGAGTGGTACAAGCATCACGCGGAAGCAACTAGCAAGACGAAAGCCACCAACAGGTAAGTCGAAATTTCGTTATTCAACCAAATCTATATATACGTCTTTATTGGAGCGCCTCCGCCGCTGTATTCATGCAAAGATCAATAAGTTCGTTCAGTTGGTTTTTTATTCCCATCTCAGGAGCGCGATCCTTCCCTCTGTTATTAAATATATATATTATTCTCATTCTGCTTCTTAGGGAATCGGCCAAGTAAGTTTCCAGAATATTTTTCTCTATTAGCATGCTACATCGCACTGTACACTCGAATGCAGCGTTCTTTCAGTAGTTTTCTTCTCTCTCTCCTGATTATCCTTCAGCTCTACGCATATACACCGCAAAACGGGTCTGCGAATTCAAGGTCGACAGAATAAAAATTCGTCGATTAGTAATTGCTGGCGTTTCAATTTCGTGAAGTTGATCACGGATTCTTTTTCCAGATTTTTTTCGCGCTTTAATAGCAACACATTGTTACTATTTCCCCTTGCTTCCAGGATATTAACTGTCCAAACATCAATCTCAATAGCTTCTTTGTCCGTGTTACCTGATAAGTTTCAAATTGAACCTTCAAACGGTCAAGTTGATGTAATGAACACAACCCATCTGCCTGGACCATAAGCGTCGTATTCTTAACTTTTCCCTGGAATATTGATTATTCTATCGGCCGTTTTCTCTCAGACAACTGACAAGGTGCGGAGTACGATAGAGTTGAAAGGTATCTACGAGGAAGAAGAAAGAATAGAGAAAAAAATCAAATCGCCGCAATCATTCAAAGCTTTTTTCACTGAAAGCTCTAACACGGCTATGGAAATGAGTAATGTCAAATCGTCGCTACGCGTTTTCGTTGCTTTCGTTGAGCCTATACTTGCCTCTGCAAAACTACGTCATACCACTCTGCGCGCTATAGACGGACGAGCAACGTTGTAGCCGAAGATATTCAAAAAGAGAAAGGAACAGTCAATACTGATTGCGATTAAAAACAAAAACCGTGGCCAGCGATAAAATTGAAACATGTGCAGTCTTACGTATTTCAGCTTGACAATATAACGCGCATGACAAAAGAGTACAGAGAATTACAACTGCGACGATGACGGCTATTATCGATGTTATGTTAGTGTCGTTGCACTTGGCATGTTTATGCATCTTGTATCACCGATCGGTGTGTATCAATAGGAATGCCGAGAAGCAATTCGTAGCGGAGGCCGACGAGGTGGAGCCCGGCACCGAGTGGGAACGCATCGCCAAGCTCTGCGACTTCAATCCAAAATCTTCGCGCACATCCAAAGACGTCTCGCGAATGCGCTCGATTATACTTCAACTGAAGCAAACGCCGCCCGCCCCCGTCAACGCTTGATCATCTTATTATCGAATTATATTGTCATTCAACATTGTTAATATTGTATGTTACGCGTCGCAATACGGTGGTAACACTCAAAATTATCGTTAATAGGATTTAAATGAAACGAAAAAAGGAGAAACGATAACAGCCACAGATGTAATTTTTGTTCTTTCAAATGTGTAATGTTATTGTGAATAAAGTTTAACGTGAAATTAGACATCAAATTTCAAGTAGATGAAGATATATTATTATTATTTTATAGTACGACAGACTGATTGCGTCTTAGCCTATTTTGGCAATGTTAAAAAAAACCTCCGTCGCCGCAAGTGTCGCAGCCTTGCGCAATCTTTATCTTCAACACGTAGTATTAGTATGAAATTTTATCAAAATATATCTCTTCTTTAGGATATAGTTTTATAATACATAACTTACGCACTAACGGCGGCGTAGCCGCTTAACAATGTCGTATTAGCCGACGTTTCAAAAATCGGTTAAGGTAATGGAAGTTGAGAATACGCTCCAACGATAGAATCATTAATTTCACTGAGAATCTATCCTTCGGTAGGCAGAAGTGCTTATGAGCACGAGGAGCTTTCTTTGAACGGGTTAAAACTTTGATTTTCGCGGTTTTTCAGGGGTGGCGAGTAACCTTCGCCTTGTCGATGAAAACGTAGTCCTGCAAACATTTTTCACGTTTAATCAACGTTAATCAATTAGCAAATTTACCAAGAAAAAATTTAATTAATCTACGCAAACTGTACATACTCGAAGTCATCACTTTCGATGATGAGGTGCATCTCGTGTCGCCAACGATATATGAATGGGTACCTTTCCTGATCGATACTGCTGGAAACAGCGCTGTAAACTGAGAAGTCAGTTTTTGTTGGTGCGGATCTAGAAATTATAAAATGTCTAGGCATAAGTCCGTTTAGTTTTGAAAAGGGAAATTTCGACATCATTGCACGGTTGCATTTTACACACCCTTCTATGAACGTGCGAGATCCTTCGTCAGCCAGATACATCTCTTCCTCAGAATCCGAGTCATTCGAGGATCCCAACGACATCAGTCCCGGTGAGGATGGCGGAGTATAAAACTCCTCTGCGAAAAGATACGAGTCTCGAATTAACATTAACTCAGAAAACATTGCTTCAAAGGTGCGGTTAACAATAGTATCACGATCCAACCTACCCGAATCGCTTTCACGTTCATTGTCCTTGGCATCCAAACTCCAAGATTCCAGATTGTTGCACAAATTGCTCATCTCGTCAATCATCTGTACAAAGATCAACTCTGCATTATTAATCTTTCCTAGAACGTGATAAATTTAAAACTAAGGAGAAATAAAAACCTTTTCCCTGCACGCGTCCTGGAATCGCTTTTCTAAATATTTCTCCATTCTCGCGAGGCCCTCGTCGCATCGAAAGTCCGCAAAGTCGTTGAGAAAAGGCCAATATTCCTTCCACGGAACGTGACACTCTTCTGCTAACTCTCTGATAACATAAAGAAAGGCAAATTAAATGATAAAGATAATGATAAGATTCCGATCGACTGAGGAAAAGTTCGGGATCCACGGAAAGTCGATGCGTTTACCTGCCCACGCGTTCAAGACCCTTATCAGTGTCCTGAAGCCTCATGCCAGGATCATCTTGTCGGCCGCACAAGCTGTCGAACGAGTCGTTGAGCGAGATATTACGTTGACTCAAATTCATCCCTAATCGCGGCGGTGTTTTCCACTTTCTTCGGAACTCAAACGCTTGGGGCTTTGTCATCGGACCCGCGAACGCGCGCACCTCAACCCGTGGACTGATCGGATCGACCTTCATCGGACGCTTTGATATAAGAAGACAATCGGGTCAAGCGGATTACGATGTACGCATATAGAACAGGCATTTATGATATTTTCAGCTGGTTACGAGCTGCATAATACTGAAGTATCAAAAGTATTTCCTACCGGCGGACTCGTCGGGGAAAATGGGTCGCCTATAGTCGGCTGCATCGTATTGTCCTCAGATCTCAGTACAGGCACGTAATACTGATCCTCGAGTAACAGACGTATATCTCTCTTCAGCATCTCGTCGTCCTGACATTTTCTGCTGCATATTATCTGAAATGAGAGTAACAAAGCGTTAAGATATCGAGAGCAAACGAGCGAGAACGCGAAAGCTGCCATTTCGGACTTACATCCGCCGGCATTTGTCCATATTTGTTGCGCAAAGTTTTCACGCATTGAGAATACGACACGAGGACTCGGACGATATCCTTCAAGCCGTATTTCGCGGCGAAGTGCAGCGGCGTCTCGTTAAGGCCCTTATCGGGTGTATTCAAGTAGAGATCCAAGAGTATTTGCACTCGGTCGAGGTAGCTTCTGCTGTCCTCCTGTCCGTACAGGCATTTCACAAACTCTGGGTTTCCCACCGTATTCAGGAGCAACTCGCACATCTGCGATGTGTTTGTCTGGCCTTTGGCTGTGACTATATGCAGAGCATTGTAGCGGCAGCCTTCCTGTCAAACGAAATGACAAATTGCCATAATTACGTAACGAAATCATTTTCATAATATCGGCGCGCAAAAAACGGTGACATTTCGACTAAAAAAAAATGCAAAACATTAAGCAAATGTTTTTGAAAACAAAGTCCTTCTATAATTTTAAGAAATAAAATTCATCTATTAGCATCTTCATAAGAAAACTTCATGAATTTAAAAAAAGAAAAAAAAAATTTTTGTAAAAGATTGCATTCATCATTAATTTCTGGTTTTACTTTTTTTGCATTTTCATTGCTATTTGCAATGTTTATATGAATTTGAGAAAAGAAAAAAAAACAACAGGATCAGAATTATGCTTGGATTTTCTACCTGAGTGTTACTCAACTGAGCTTCTTACAGTATTTTACGATCAGTTTCACAGTTCCTTATTAATTGCATCAACACTTTATTAAAACCAACATACCTGCAATATAGCAGGAGTATCTCCACTGCTGACTAGGTATCTAGGATTCTCCCACGCAACATTCTTCACAGCCTCCAAGTCTCCGCACTCTATCAATTTCCTGAAAGCCACCAGTTCCTGCGGTTTTGGTCCCTTAAAGTTGCTCGACTTCTCTTCGTTGGCCGGCGTGATAGTAATTGTCGGACACTTCTCCTTCTCGCCACCGTTACGTGCATAATCAATAGCCTCTTCGTGGTTGTGGAATGTCTTAAGTCTTCCAGTCTTGTACTTTTTCATGCCCTTCAGAGCCTCCAGTTTGTCCTTATAGACTCTGGTGGCAGCGTCTAAAACATAAAATTCTTCCATATCACCCATACCAAAATGACTTTTGGTTTATGTCGAGCTTAGTTGAAACGCATTGATTAAAAAAATGATGCGTCAATTTCTTCTTTATCGCCCAACCAAAATAATTGCCAAAAACAAGAAAGTTACATTTAAAAAATAAAAAAAAAACAGGAGACAAAAAAGTGGTGACGTAAAGTCAGTTGTCCCAGTAACTGATTTGTGGGAATCTGTTTAGATGTGCAGTAACGAGGGCCAAAATACGAGAATCGCGAGGTCGGTCGCAGCGTTTCATTACCTTCCAAGGCACCTTCCGCATCTTCGGGCGCCACATAAACAGCGTGATACGTGCAGTCACCTTGAGCATTGAGATTTGAGCTTAAGCCCGCGGCGGCTTGTTCACCGCTCGTCGTTTCCTGATCGTCGCCGCTCATCCTCGCGTCTCGCCAATAATTCCCGAACAACTCATATGCCAAATCGACGAAGGATCTGCTTGACATGTGTCGCCGACCTGTAACCTGCAAAAGCTTTTCGATCCGGTGCCTCGATCGTCGCGGTGTTGGCACGTGTGTGGGGCCGCACGACAATCCGCCTCGCTATCGCACGCTCACGCGACTAATCTACCTAATTAAAAAACTATTTAACCGCGTTCGTCCGAACCTACATGTGTCTGCTATTGTTATTCAAAGTTTACGTTGCACGGTTTACCGCCGCAGCCGAGTCAACACGCCACATCGCACCGCGTCTTTTTCCCGTGTTGGTGTCCACTCGTCGCGCGCATCGCATTGCCGTATCGGTATTGTCCACACATCGAAGGAATCTCCTTACATACACGCGTACACTTACGAACACACCGAAGCCGCTTCCTCTTCCGCGAATTTCGTTGGTCCCACGTATACAGTCAAAGAACACGAGAGCGTATCAAGCGAAGAATTGTCAAACGCCGAGCCAATGAGACGTCGCCTCCTCCCACCACCCACCGGTCAGCATGTGTTTTCGAACGGGCAAACTGCCACTTTTCGAATTTTACCGACGTTCGAGCGAGAGATTGTTGTTTTCGGACGACGTTGAGATTCGTGCTCGGCTTCGTTTTGCACCGTTGCACAACAATGAACGTGACAGTCGTTGACGCGTTGCACGTAGCGTCTCTAATGGTAATTGGAAAAATAGTGCGTGCGATGTCAGTGAGAATTTCGAGTGGCACGATGTGGAAGACGCGTCGCCGTGCAAAACGTGTCAGAGCCAGATGAACGGTGGGGGCGGGGCCTTAACCACACCACTTCGATTCGACCAATCGGCGAGTGCGCTCGTATCTCGCCCGTGTGGTACGTCACGAGCGCATTGTTGCTGCTACTTGTTTTTTCCTCGACTTTTTTTTACGCCAGGGACCAACGCGCATTCGGCCGCGAGATTAATCGCCGTCGGTCGTCCGTCAGTTGAGTTGTGCACACGAGAGAGGAACAGCTGTTCAGTGGAGATCGACGAGTCAACAAGAAAGCGCGGCGTTATTTGCACTCCGTCGTTGCGTCCTACTGTACATAATATTAAAGTCGCACGCAAAGTTTGCTATTACGCTGTTGACACGCACGATAGTTTTGAAGTTTCACCCGAGCGATTGACGTAGACTACGCTCTATCACACTCGGATTATAATCAACTGCCAATTACTAGGTAATCGTCTATTTCACGTTGCGGAAGCGACGAATTCGCGTCGTTACCTAATTCGATAATGTTACCGCGAAAACTAGTTTACGCTATCTACGCGACTCTTCGGCGATTACACGCTGTTTATTTGTTGGATTTACGATTGGACGATCTGAGTTCTCGGCTATTCGATTCGAATTTTTATTATCTGCTAATCGACAAACCTATTTACCTAATTTGATACTGTTCAGTGATAAATGTTGTCTGCGTTGTGTATAACATTTCGCGCGTTTGGTCGTATTTGTGATAAAAAATTTGTGATTGTAATTACAACAATTAATTTTAAGTTCAGAGGTTCAAACGGTGAATAGAGCTTGCCATTTTTTTGCTCTATTCAATGCTAATGTGCAACGGATACAGTTTAGCTCAAAGTCTACTGTCTCATTGGTATTCATGACCAAAATTAGACCCATTCAGTTTCACAGCTTCAGGGCTTGACACTTCTAGCAATTTCTCTATTCAATAATATTCTGCACAAACTAAGGTGCAACGCCTGTATTTTTAAAACGGAGCTTGTGATTGAAGTTGGAGCAATTTGTTTTTAGTGTAGAGACATTGGTTTTTAAATTCTATAAATTGTTCATACAATACTATTATTTGTGATTTTGTACCTTCAAAATCTGATTTATTTTGTTTTCGCAATAAAAATAAATATATGTCTTGGCAGCAAAAAATAAATAGAATGAAAGCTGCAGGATTAATAAATTCTAGCATGAATTTGAATGTAGAGCCCTCAAAATTGACTATAAGTTACTGGCAAATGTTCATTCTATGTTATCTGGTCAAGCCTACAGTTCTTGTGTTATCTCTTTTTATTTAGTCTATTTATGTATCCAGTTTGGCAATTGAGATGCATCGTAATTAACACAATCTATCTTTCAGTGTATACAATGAATTTGTCCTTCGCCGGCTGTGGCTTCCTCGGTATTTATCACGTCGGAGTTGCAGTGTGTTTCAAGAAGTATGCGCCACACTTGCTTTTGGATAAGATCAGCGGCGCATCGGCTGGAGCAATAGCAGCATGCTGTCTCCTTTGTGACTTGCCCCTCGGTGAGTGAACTCCCTCTTTGTTTACATTCTTAAAATGATACGCAATATCTGCCTCTTCTATGCAGCTGAAGGAAAAAATTGGATTACGCATGTCTCTCTTTCTCTCTCCCTCCGTCCCTCTCTATCTGGATCAAACTCAATTGCATGCTTTTGCCCTCTTGTATTTCTGCGTTTTTTACTTAATTCTTACACGTGTTGATCGAATGGCACTCTTGATAGCCATTCTCAGAATAACAAGACGCATATTTGAGTTTTTGCGTTAAATTCACGTTTTTGTTTTAATTTATTAATATATCACAAGTCTATCACTTTTCATCGCCAATAACTCTTATCTCATTAATGTTCTTTGTTAGCCGCTCTTTGATTAAACTGGCTTGCGGAGAGCACTTCAACTAGTGGTACAAAGTGCACACTAGCGCACGTTTATCATCACTAAGTGTGTGTAAGACGCATCTCTACATGACTCTTTTTCATCTAATACCAATTATAAACTTAAAAACGTCAATATTTTTTTCCTGCTTTTTCCTGTTGAAATGCTGTTGGTGGAAAGTCTTTGTTAGTAATCAATCTTGTTTTGCTGAAAAATCGGTGAAAATATTGTGCCGTTCGGCGATCGGTTCTATTGACTAATACTCTTATTTCATAGGAAAAACGTATCGCGGAGCCGAGCGGCGAATGATTTAATAACACTCCAATAGGGAATATGACCGCGTTTTCAGCAAACAGAGAGTTGATAAGTGGGTCAAGCTTAGAAAAGGCCAATTAGAAATCAATCGTATTGTAACGCGCAAACGGAAATCAAGGCCGTCTCTTTGTTGCGCTTCTTTTTTTTTCATCTTTCCTTATATCGTTACTCCGATTACTGACAAACACGAGATGTGGTAGCCTCATTGTACATTAAATAGTCAGATACTAGGTAAACATATGACTATCTTGGTTTAGAGAATTTTTGGTCAATGACCCAACTCCTTTGATAACCGACTTTGTTTATAGAACCGGACATTTCAACAGACCCCCCGTATATTCTTGTTGGCACACCAGCAGCCTCGCTTCTTCTTTTTTCCCGATAAGACGTAGACGTCACGCATTTCTAACAGGGTGTCGAAAAAATTTCTAAAGAGCGTAATAAATTGCTTGCGTACTCAAGTACGCAAGCAAATAATTTATTATTTTTCGCGTTTTTTTAACGGAGAAACTCACAAGCATGTGAATTCTATAAGCCTGAACTTTGCCAGCGATAAATATTAATATCAATATAATAACCGAAGCAATTTGTGAATCGAACGTACAAAATAACTCTTACATTGTTGAGTTCACTCGTTCGGCCGTTAATCTCCATCGGGACTTTGATAATGTATCAGCGCATCGTGATCTTCGCGATCGCACTGTCCGATAATAAAATTTCGATAAAAATCCGCTCTCCTACACCGCAAAGTTAAGATGTTTTTTTTTTTCAACGTTTCAAGCGCGCAACAAGAGGTTTTTCCTTTGCGTGTCGATGATCGCTGCTTATCAACAAGAAGAATGTCCAAAGTTTGAAATGTATCGACGGCAGGAATAAAGTCGACGGCGATTAAACCGAAAAAGAATGAAGATACCGCGATATAGCAATCTGCATTCTTTTTTTTTTTCACCAAAGCCAGGTGCAATTGTCAAGGTCCAAATCGCATAACATCCGTCGTACGGTCAACGCTATTATTTCCGGGATGGGTGATCAAAGTAATAATCGACGTTGACACAGCTTAGGCAGCTTATCTGATATGCTGACTCGCTAGCGATTGAACCAATATTACGGTCGTTCAACGATGAAATGTCACTCGCTGATTTAATCGCAAACATCATAGAGTCCTATAAAAAGAACGTCGAGTGTAGCTATGCGTGTTACGAAATGTTGTTACATAAACCCCGGTTTTTATTTGCAGGAGAAATGACGAGCAATCTTTTGCGAGTCTCAAAGGATGCTCGACAACGAACCCTGGGACCTTTCAGCCCGTCCTTCAACGTTCAGAACATACTCCTGGAGAGCCTTCAGAAGGTTCGTCCATGCATAAATAGTCACATCACGATTCAGAATATCTTACATAAGAATTTCTATCCAATCAATTCACTTACTAGAATCTGAGTAGATTGCGACGAGAAAAAAAATCTTGAAAAGCAAAGATCACTGAATAATCTGCGAAAATTGTTTTTTGATGATGACTGAGCTAAAGAGTTATCAATAAATTAGCAGGAAAAAAAGTGGAAAGAAGTTTTCTAAATGAAGAGATGCATCCTCAAATGGAATCAAGTTCGCTTGATAATATTTTTTTCTCTTTTTATCAGTTTCTTCCAAATGACGCTCACCTCCGTGTCAACGGCAAACTCCACATTTCCCTCACAAGGGTCTACGACGGCAAAAATGTCATCGTTTCACAATTCAATTCCCGAGAGGATCTCCTGCAAGTGCGTATCTTTCCCGAATTTCTTTTTTACTGGACTTTTCGTTTACGGCCTTTCTGTAAACATGATTTACGTGGAATTTCAGGCTCTACTAGCCAGCTCCTTTATTCCAATTTTCTCGGGAATCTTACCGCCGAGATTCCACGGGATCCGATATATGGACGGAGGTTTCAGCGACAATCTTCCGACTCTTGATGAGAACACGATCACAATCAGTCCATTCTGCGGCGAAAGTGACATTTGTCCGCGAGATATATCCTCGCAATTGTTTCACGTGAGTCTTTTTTCGTTCACTCATTATCTCGCTAATCATTTCGCGACACATCTAACTCATCGTTAAATCGTTTTTTTTCGTTTTCTTTATCAACAGGTGAATTTCGCAAACACGAGTATCGAGCTCTCGAGACAAAACATCTACAGGTTCGCGAGAATACTTTTTCCACCAAACCCTGAGGTAAATTTCTGTCTTGCATTATATTATTCTCTGTATGACTGTAACGATTCCGTAACACACGTCGTCACGACTGCTTTAGATACTTTCGAACATGTGCAAACAAGGCTTCAACGACGCACTCAGGTTCCTGCATCGCAATAATTTGATAAATTGCACACGATGCCTCGCAGTTCAGTCGACATTCGTTGTGTCGGAGACCCTCGACGATAGTATGGAGTACGATCCCGAGTGCTTAGAATGCAAAGTGCACAGACAGGTAATGATAAAAAAAAGTCTGACCAAAAAACAAATAAATAGGCAACCAATTTAATTGAGAGTAAGTTAGCATGCATGAAATCGTTTGAAAATGCTTTCAGGAAGCATTGGTCGCAAACTTACCGGAGCCTGTTATGACAATATTCCAAGACGCCATCGATTCGGCGAACAAGGGCATCATCAACTGGCTCTTCAAGCACAAGAGCGTCAAGTTATTGTCCCTTCTCAGTCTTCCCTACGTTCTCCCTGCGGACGTTGTCTACGCGACCTTCACAAAGTGAGTATAACAATATAAATTTTCTGCATCGCCATCGATCGCCTGTTTCTTTCTTATTAACAATTTTATTTCACGATTGCTGTGCACGTCCAGGCTCGACAGACACTCGTCCGTAAATAATATAAACAGTAGACAGTACACAGAGCGTAATATAGTTACTAAACAGCGGCTGGAACTCATACGCTACGGTTGCTTAACAAAATCAATGCATGAGATAAACTAACAAATATCAATGTGCTGGTCAGCTTGGTAGGACAGTCAGTAGAAATGCGCACCCTGGAATATAAGGTTATCGGGAATATCCTACGTACTCCTCAGAAGGCAGTCACCAAGTGTGCAATGCACTTGACCTCCCCGTCACGGTAAGCGATGAGTAACCCTCTAATTAAACGTTATCGTCGCTTGTTTCGTCGCGAGTCAAAGCTCACAAGATGCCTTTTTTTATGCGACCGGACCTTCATTTGGACATTGTAGCTTTCTCATTTTCTGCTGCGTACATTGAAGGGATTAACGTTAGATATCTTTGTCTCATTTACTCCCAATGAACACAAGAAATAAGCTAAATTCACTCGATGAATCGTATCTGATGCGTATGATTTATTTTCTTTCTTCATTTAGCGATCTTCATTTATCGATGATTAGCTTTCGCAATGATTAATCATTATTATCTGGCTATCGATAAATCTTCATTCGATCAGCCAGACTGGCGCAAACAGAGATTGAAAATAATATAATTGGATGGTCTTTGGTGATGTGTCTTTTACGCCATTTTCAAATATGTGTTCTTTGTGCATATTCGGACGGTAGCCTGCGAGGCATTTTAAGATTATTCGTCGAATGAATTCTGCCTGTTAGCGACTAACTGATCTTGGTGTGGTCAAAGTCTGTGGACCGCCAGCTTTTTTATCCTTTTGTCTAAATATAATTTATGGCTGCTGATAATATATGCTTGCTTCTCGCACCGGCAGAACCGGTATAGATGAATGCTAGAACCTGGCAAGATGAATGCTGTATATTGGGACACAGGTTTTTGGAGGAGAACCAGGAGTTTATTCATTGTCCCGACCACAGTGTAAAATGTTAATTAACGTCGAATATTCGGTTCTCAGATTCATCCTGAACGCGCCGAAGTTGCGCAGTAATCTGCTGGAAATAAGCCGATTCCTCTTGGAGCAGCTGAGCATCGTGTTCCCGAAGATGAATGTGTATTATCAGCCCCTCTCGCAAACGATAAAGTGCGAGCTGGCTATACGGGAATACGGATCAAGTACGTATGTCATTGTCGATGAATTAACGTCAGATCAGCAACGAAAATTCATGAATTATTGGGATATTAACTTTTTACCCCGTTAATAGACATTTACGATATGGAGGCTCTTGAAGAGGATGATCGCGGCGAATACAAGCAGAAAGGAAATCGAAACTTTGCTCTACAATACAGCAACGAAACGTAAGTTATTTTTTAAAAAGAGCAGGTTGTCCGAAACCAGTTTTTCGAAATCGTCTGATAATATACATATTATCTTAATAACACTAGTCCAAAATCCCGCAGGTCGGTTTGGGAGCACGATGAGCACGACTGCGCGCGAAAATCAAGTTGCGTGATAAACATGTCGAACGGCGCTCCGGTGGACGATACCTTTGAAAACATTCTCCAAGTGACGTCGCACCAGGAGGCAATAATGGCGTATTACTACATGGACGAGAACAACAAGGTTCAAGTCACGGAGATATTCGACGTGTCGGACGCCGACGCTCACGGAATTTTGACGCCGAACGAGATAGAAGTGAACACGCAACTGACGTTCGACGAGTGGGACGAGCCCACGTGGGTGATGCAGCACGCGCGTCCCGACGGTAAGTCCTTTAAATTAGAGGATTTTAAGAATATTTTGAGTAAAATGGTGTCCAGAAAATACAGGGATATAATGCGAGGCAACGTTGAGAAATGAATTTTGCGTTATATCGCGGCGACAAAAAGCAACGTAGCTTTAAAAAAAAAAGAAAGAAAGTAGTTCGCTTTTGATGAACACGTCTGTGTGATTCTCGTAGTGGTAACAGAGTCTCTGTATACGGATGATACTCAGCAAAGTATGGAGGACCTCTCCGAAATATCTTTCGACGATGACGTGTTCGACGGATCGAACATATTTTCCGATCCCGAGAGCGAGTGGGGCATGGAGAAGAGCCGAGAAGTAATACCTGCCGACCTACTACCCACTGCGAGTCCTCCGGACAGTCGACCCGAAGTCGATCAGCCTGCCTTCTCCACTCTTTAATTTAAAGACAATCTTCTCCGTTTTGTTTTAATTTCTCCACTGTTACTCACACCGCTCGCACCATTCCTTCGTTCATTATTCCCTCCATTCGTTCGCGCACGGTCATCTACGCTCATCCTCTTCTTCACGTTCGTGTAGCTACGCATGGGGAACAAATATTGTTGTATCGAATGAACGAGAACAATCAAAGAGACGGAGGAGGGGGAGGGAGGCAGTTGGACGGATTCGGAAAGATTTGAACGAAATTCGGCGAAGATTTGAGTTATATTGTATACAAAATACGTGTGGCTCGTTAGCGCTGTGTCGGAGCGATGCTATGCGTCATGGGAAACGATGTTGCAAGCGGAAGGGAAGGAGGCTACATACGCTTTGAATGAGAATGGGCGAAATTCGCGTAGCCTCTTCCCGCACGTGGCTGTAGTATTTTTTATCTTTTTTCTGGTCAATATAGAGCAACACGTTTCTTCGGTCGACGAGAAATATTGGATGTTACATTGGTCGATAGTCACGCGCCGACAACGCGACTTTTGCACGTGCAGCTGGCTCCAAGTATTTTTTTTTCTTTTCTTTATTTATTATTATTTTTTTTTAATGAAAAATAATGGAACCCTCTGTCGGCCGAGTAGTGCGGGAAGACAGAAAAAATCGACTGGCGCGATTTATCTCTTGCCATACACGATAAAAGAATCCTATTTTCATACTTATTTATAAATCAGGTGAAAGTTTTTTTTTCTTTTTGTAAATCATTTCTTGCCAAACGCCTTGCGAAGCGAAAATTCGTGGCTATCGGCGGTGGCCAACGCGTTCGGGATTTTGGAATGTAAGCAGTTCGCGTGACGTACTGCATTGTAATCGAGTCAGCCAGTGATAATGGTACACCCGCAAACTGGAATTTTAGTCTAATTTAAAGAGTGGATGACAAGGTAATCTTTTTTTTTTTTTTACAACTTCCAAAACTTCTCGCGTTTCTATTACCTAAAGAAAAACGACGCTATTGGTATGAGCCGATCGAGTTTACTGTCTAAGTCATGAGAGGTTTTACCTTCGCAAGTGGATAACCGCGCGGACTTCGAATTTCTTGAAGTGATAATCGAATTCGTTAATCGCTGATTGATTCGCTCGCGAAATACTAGTCGGATAAACTCATCGACTGAGGCAAAGATGCATTTCTTCTACTGCAAATTGTTAATTTTTTGTACATATTTACGAAATACGAGACGATCGGAAATGGTTAATGTACAGCCAAGTCGTTGGGCAGTGTGGACCATTGCTCACTGTTGAAGATTCGCGAGCTTGCGCGACTTTGCGGCTTCTTTCTCTCGGTGTGACGCACAAAGGGAAGCTCGAAGAAAAAAATGCTTTGAAAATTGACCTGATAAGTCTGATAACGAGCACAAAATAATCTCGTGATAGAATTTTTACAAATGCGAGCTAGATATTCTAAAAAAAATAAAGTATAGCAGACTGCGTCGTACTAAGTCGTTAAACACGGGACGTTTGCACCTGCAGTATTTACACCTGATCAGAGTTCGATTGGGGACGAATTCCCCGCGAAATCGTTAACATCAAAACACACACATACTCAATGAGTTACAAGTCAAGCGCAAAAATCTTTTGCATTATGTTTCATTGTAACAATGACGATATTGTTGTTGGCCATAATTATCTTTGTAACTAGGTACTTATTTATTTGAATGATGATGATGATGTGGGGGCGTTTGCCATGTTACGACTATCTGTACTAATTTATACATTGTTATAAATCTATAAATGATATTTTATGTAAATATACAAACAATATATTTTTCAAATGTTTACGGTTATTAATTTTCTCCTTCAAGCACCTTTCACCCCGAATCCGGTATTCGAATTTCCTCGAAACTTCTGTACGTATTATCAGGAGGGCTAGTCGATTGTGGCGGTATTTTGAATATATAAAAATACGAAGGTTCTATGGGCGGGAAGATGAGTAAGAAAAAGTCTCGTTTTTAGATTTTCTTTCTTCTTTTAATATAAAAACAAATCATATATTGTAGTATGTACTATAGGTATGTAGTAGTACCTGTGAATGCGTTATGTACAATAATAATTGAAACCTTCCGAATAATACGAATGTGCTAGCGTGCCGGCAAAAGAAATCCTTCCAGACAGAACTAAGCTTCTACCTAAGTATTTTTTTTTAATTTTATTTACCTTTTTATTGCACATACACACGAATTTGGCTACTTATGTATGTACATATGTATAATCCGCTCGAGTTCATTGACGGTAACGCGAAAATAGATGTACAATAGGTGGTGACAACGGATAAAGAGACAACAATGGTGCGCCGATGAGTGAGTGTGCGCCCTCGTTCGAAAAGCTTCTAAAACGTTACGCGTCTTTTCGTTAAATTTTTTTTCCCTCGTACTTTCGCCTTTTTTTTCTCTCTGTCACGTAGAACCGGCACGCGCACCCATTAATCCCCTTAACCGTACAGCTGTCGAATCTCCTCTCGAAATGAAACAACGGAAGAGGGAGAGACACAGAGTCGAGCGCAGGCTCCAATTATTCGCCCGACGTGAGTGAAACAATGATCGAGTCGTGAAAGTTCGCGCGGCGTTTGAACGTGTTCAGAGTGAGTCCTCGCCAGGCGCAGAGGCCGAGCTTCGCTGAGGTTGGATTTGCGTTCTATTTGGTGAGTTACCAGCCGCAACGTTGGCTTTGTGCTGTGCCGCCAAACATTGTTGTAACTGTTGAAGCTGAAGAATTTTCACCGTGAGATCTCAACGTCTGATTCTATGGCATCATCCACCGATTTTTTATTGCTCTGTTTTTTTTTATTACCAATTTAATGTTTTAAATTCAATTAATTACGTACTTGTTGCTGCGAGAGGCTGGCAACCCCGAGACTCTGACTCTGCGGGTTCACTTGGCCCGTGGCACCGGTTCTGGCGTGAAGAGACTTTGCCAGCAGCGTGTGCTTGTTCGCCGTTACACCCTGAGACGAAGTCGCCGCCTGGCTCGCCATAAGCACGGGTTTGCTCCCCCCTGAAAATATTTTCGAATTAAATACGACTCTGCTGCTGCTGCCGTAAGACCGAAACTTTTGAAGACTTTTCTTGAAAAGCTACTCACCCATTATCGGCGTTAGCACTTGCTTGTTACCCGATAGTATAAGTTGACTCGCTGTCATGGTTTTTCCCACCGTTACTAATTGATTCTGCAGAACCGAGGACTTGACCTGGCTCGGCACCTGCACCTGACGCCCCATCTGATTAAGTCGAGGCCTCTGAGATCCGACCAACTGAATCGCCTGCCCAGCCTGCTTAATTTGTTGTTCGAATTAGTAATCCAACAAAACGAAAAATGTAATCAAAAGCCAAATATGAATGAGGGAAATGAAACGAGATTAATTCTTTTATAACGTTCTATAGTTATTTATGTATGAGTGAAATTCCGTCATCTAAACTGCTCTTAGTAGTACAAGTTTCTGATCGTCCGGAAGAATTATGGAAGTGAATTACATCAACGCCAATATGCATGTGAATTTTACCTGCGAGCGATTCACGGCTGAGGCGACGGCAGTAGCAGCAGCAGCGTTGGTGCTGCGTATATTTTGCTGCGACAATCCCTTGACACCCGAGGGTAAAATTTGAGCTGGAAAAGGTTTAAAAAAAGAATACGCTATATAGTAGTGCTCGTAAATCGACAGCGAGGAAAAGCGGAATGAAGTATTCTCGACGAACCGATTGGCAACGAGAGGTGAGTATTGGCAGGATTGGCAATGACCACCGTCGGAGTGGTCGCCGCGACAGCGGTGGTGACTACGGTTGCGGGTACCATCTGAAAAAAGCAACATCACAAAATATATTCTACTCTCGGCAGAGGAAGGAAAGCGATTGATGAGCCAGCAAGACTCAACGAAAGTAATACATAAATCCCAGTGTGGTGTATGAGAAAATGGCAAAATCATTATTGTTTCTATTTTTCTCTGTGAATCCGTGAAAATCAGTTGAAAATTTACTCACGCTGGAGACCGTGGTGCAAGTATTCGATCCGCTGGATATGGGAAGCGTGACGATTACCCCGGTCGGCGTTACCGAGCCAGTGGCTGCGGAAACGGTCAGTGCCATTGTGATGGGCTGCGATAATCCGGGAAACGAGACTTGTACGTTCTGAAGACCGTTTATCGAGTTCGGTAGACTAGTGAGGTTGACGCCCTGGAGATTAACGTTCGCGGGCGGCGGGCTCGTCATCGGGCTGCTCGGCTGACTGCTCTGACTCGACGAGGCTGTCAGCCTTTCGAGAAGCGACGACGCGCTGTTTATACCCGGTATCGGATTGTCCGCCGACGGTGTACCTGCGGCATTCCAATGTCTTGCGTTACTGCTCATCGATGTCTATCTCAATAGGGTAACGTGCGATAAATTATTAGCAAGTTTCTTGAAAATAAACAAATAATACACGGTTTGGATATGATCTACACAACATTATTATTTTGTCACGCAGTTTTCGCGTGAAATACTCGAGGAGTAACAAGTTCCATTATTTTTGTTTCCGTCATTCGAAACTCCTGTCAACGAGAACGTAAACGTAAAATGTCGATTACGGAAAAATCTTATTCTCAACTTACCGGCGAGCAATGCGGAGAGTCCCGGCATCGATAGACCCAAAGTCGAAGCCGTATCCTGCACTCTCGCCAATCTTACGGCCGTCGCTTTCACGGGCTGCTGCTTTCCCGCCAACTGACTTGTTAGCGCTGAGCTTATGCTCACTCTTACCTGTAACGAAACATTAATAAATTCTAGGAAACTAGTTAATCAATTTTAGGAAACTAGAGTACTCGAAGAATATTCGAGACAAAGTTGTTTTTTTGTCAGCCTGCGTAAAGTACGGTAGACGCACCGACCGTTGTTTGTTTTTCGACTCGAGAGATTTCGGGAATAATGAGATTTGCAGTTTTAACGGGAATACTGTGATTACGAGAACTTACTTGGCCGGTTGTGCTCGGAACCGTTATAACATTTCCGTGGCCAATGACTCGCGGTGGGATTGACGTGTTCAACGAGATCCTTCGTGGCTGAGCTTTCTGCTGAGCAAGATTAGCAGGGCTGCTGTTCAACAGGCTGAGAATAGCTGCATTGTTCGCCTTCGTCGAGGTCTGTGCACTGTTGTTCATCGCGGCTGCGGCTGCGTTCGCTGAAAAATACAACGACAAAAAAAAACCAAAGACATTTAGATCCTCCGTCTATCGGTTTGAGCGAAATCTAAGGGTGAGAAAAATAAAGCCGGTACATCGCTTACCCGCAGCTTGCTGCTGAAACTGTTGAGCGGAGTTCATGAGGGAAGTAACGAGTGCGCTTATCGCGGGATTAGTCGAGTGCTTCTTGAACGTAGCCTCGCCCGAGCTCTGACTGCTGTTGTTGCTTTCGTTTATGCTGCTTTGAACACCTGCTTGCAATTGCGCCTGCTGTGAACGAATGAATGAATGCAACAATTAGAGAAACGGTTATTTCGAGCTTAAAAAGGCACGAAAGGAAGCGAGGATACTCTAAAAGGGATATGAAATATTTTTTGTTCCCGTTTTTCGGTAATCCGGTCACCGTAGTAGATCGCAGAATCGTGTTTGATGACTCACCAATACGGGTACGGAGTTTGCAGCGACGGCAGTGTTGACAGCCGGAGCCACGGGCGCTTTCTGCTGAAAAACGAAAATCCCCGAGCCCTTGCACGGATTTACGGCGTCGTTGACGGCGATCGCCGCCGTGGAGTCGAGCTGGACAGGCACGGGAACGGGCACGGGTACAGGTACTGGCACAGGAGCTGGACTGTTCACCACTCCGTTGGTGAGAGGCTGTTGCTGCTGCTGCTGCGGCTGTTGCTGCTGCTGCTGTTGCTGCTGCTGCTGCTGCACGGGAGCGGCCAAGCCGCTCACACCGTCGTTTTGTGGAATGCCTTGTACCGCGCTTGTAACTCCGTCCAAGCACGCAACACCCGACTGTCCCGAAGTCGTGGCTTCCGTCATAGCCTTTATCGCCACTTGTCCGGTCAAGTTGTTCAACTGTCCTTGAGCTCGCGAAAGAATCTGAAAATGACCGACGTTAGACGCGCAAATTCGACGGCAAAGAACAAAAAATTGTGGAGCGGCGATGAAACTGGACGTACCTGCTGTGCGACGTGCTGCGATTGAGCTTGTTGCAATTGCTGAGCAGCCAACTGGGCAGCTTGGGCCTGTTGCGCCTGAAAATATAGACAGACGATCGGGCGAATGAAGTATAATCAAAATGACAAATAATAGGTGAAAGTCCTTGGCAAAATGTATCGTTGCCAAAGGTGCTTTGTTAATGGTTCCAAGTGGCAACGAAGAATCGACGGGAAGTTTTGTTGCTGTTGCAGAAAGACAAATGGCAATGCTACATTTTGCCGAGGGAATCAAGCGTTTCTGCAATACCTGTTGATGTGCCCTCTGCATCCCCGGTGTACATGTTACTCGAGGGGCCTGCCCCGGTACAACATGCTTTATACGCACGTTTTTTCTACCCTCCTCGGTAAATATTTCCGTAAATTGCTGCATATAGTGATTGGCTTGAACTCTCGTGCCGAGAGTAAATCTTCGTAACCGAGAAAGGAAATATGCTCGATTAATTAACGTAAACGAGTTACGATATCGCGTAAATGTTGGACAAACTGCATTAAGTAATATCCCTCTTGAAAAAATGAGTGGGTAAAAATCTCGCATTTTCGATGTAAGTATTATTGTCGGGTTATTCGTTCTCTGACTGGTTGCCGGCTTGCCTGCAACTCGATGCACACCGAGCCGTTTCAGTCGTGTTATTGTATTTTGACAGTTCTTGGGCGTGCGAGGTTTGAAGGTTTGTTAAGGTTATTTCGGGAAAGGTATTCGTATTTGTATTTTAACCCGTACACGACGAATTCGCCGTCCGTTTCTTTTTTTTTTCTAAAAGCGATAGTTTTCACGATTTTTTTTTAAATCTTGATTATTTTCGATTCTTCTATTATTTTTTTTGCATCAACTCGGTAAGCGCGCGAATGGGCTGCAGTTAAAAAAAATCGAAGGCCGCAAATACGATTAAAAAATAGAGCGCTGATTTCATGAGAGTAAAGTGCTTCAACTTCAAAATTAGGGGATACCGTGAGACGTTAATTCATACCTGCACGCAGAGCCGTTTCTTTCTCCTTCGCGGTGATCCCTGTCCACATAAAGCTCTCCCAGGTACTCGGAATTGGAAGGTCTTTGTAGGATTGAGAGCTTTATGTGATAAACACGACCTTGGCCCCGTTCAGTCTCTAATATATATTCTTCTATAAGTTGAGGCAGGCAGTCTTTCGTTTCCCGCGGTCGCTCGTAAGCTTTAGCGTATCTGTTGCAACGAGATTAACGAAACGTTGATAAATTGAGCTTTGTTTCTCGCATCAGCCGCGATGGAGATGTCGGAAATTGGACATTGGAACATTGATAAGCGAGTGATGGATAACACTTGCCTCAAGACATCGATCGGCGTGCTCGGTGGAAGCAAGGGTGGATTGACGAGAGAAGGCGGTGGACAGGCAGTGGTTGTTGTTGGCAGTCCTCTCTTGGCACGCAATTTTTGCATTAGATCCTGTATCGTAAGTCCCTCCGGCTGGGCTAACTGCTCCAATTTCCTCTTTCGATTTACCGTCACCTAAACGAGACAACGAAATTGCAATACATTCCAAAACTGGGAACCACGGTTAAGCGGATATGTGACCCTCAGTATTTTTTCTATTATGAACTTCGACGAACGACGAAATAAACGGATGAAACGTGCATTTGTAAAAATGGCAAGTCATTTTCATGAAATAATTAGACGACAATATAACTAAAGGTGGTGTTCACACAGATGCGTTAACTCACACGGAGAACCAAAACGAGAAGTAACAATCTCTGCCAGCATGAATGGCACTTAAAACGTGAAGCGGAAAATTACCTGAGAAAACTTTTTGGCTTGACGCATGAGCTGATGATCGGTGAGTAACGATCTCGACTGTCGTAGACGGGTCGTGGCGAGACTCGACGCGGGATTCGGGTCGAGGCAAAGGGGTCCTTGAGTGGCCGCGACCAAACGAGACTCTAGCATCAGTCGTTCCTCGTGGCTCCATTCGCCGTCGCTCGTCAGTGTCGATACGTCCGAAAGTACGCTCTGTTTTTTTGTTCATCAGATCGTTAATCGTTTCTAGTGTCTTCCACCCCTTTGACGCTAATTGGTCTCCAAAGGTTTTCGGTTTAGTTACCTGAGTCGTAGGTTTCAGAAGAACGTGATGTACGTCGGCTTTGTTGTGAGGAAACGCTTTGCGGTAATCACGAACCTCGGCTATTATACAACCGTCGTAAAACAAATGAGAATTGCTCGGCTCGAGCTGCTCGGCAAGCATCGCCGGCAGCTGGCCGTTGTCGATGCACGACAGCAATTCACCCTGCTCGTAGCCCATAAGCTGCGTTTCCGCTAGCAACGCACCTCCCTTCTCGAATGGGCTACCCTTATCGCTGATACCACGAAAATTCGATTAGTCCAGTCGCGGCGCAGCCGAAAGTGCGATTGATTGATCGTAACAACGTGTTTTCGATTCGTACCTATTTCTTACAGCTAATGAGTATCCTTTGTTGCCGGCGTAGAGATTGACTATCAGTGTGTGCAGTCCCTCTCTTTGCACCAGTCGTCCCAACAGGTCACACTCGTTCTCAAGATTGTTCTGCGGACAAAACGGTGTAACGTAATAATCGAAATTACGATGGAAGTAAAGTACCTGCTATCTCGCATACTTTTTTTGTAATTAGTCAATGTAATCAAAATTTTCGTTTTTTTTTAAACATCGTTTTTTCGTCATCCGTTCTGTGAGATGACATAAAAACAAAGAATCTTGGACAATTTTCCGAAAAGCAAATGTCTGTCTTGTTGTATACTTCAGACATACCAGAACAGAATCAGGTGTGGCGTGGGGAACTTTAGAAAGTTCTTCAAAGTACAGTCTGGTGAGTTTGGACTGAATACTGTGCCTAGACTGATTAAGCTGATCCTTTTTGTGCATCAACGGCGAAGCCTTGTCCACTGTTGATGCTGGTCCTGCGAGACCCATGTTCTGGCCATCGTGCCAGCCTCTCGATACCTGGTTTATCATGTCCTGCTTCCCAAAAATCACAGATATTTCAATGAATGCACATAATCTGTAAAAAAGAAACATGAATTAAAGTATGAAAACATACCTGAGCTTGCCAACAGGCATCTTCCAAAGCAGAGGCTGTGCCAATCATTTTGGCCCTTTTTCAATGGTACCGTGTAATGTCATAGCTCGTATACAATCGTTGTTTTGTCACATCCTGAAATGAATACAATATCACTGAAAATCTATCAGGTTTTCACACGTTTGTCAAAGATAACAGCAAAGCAAAGGAAATAGCTGTACACGCACGTTTGTCTCCAATGCTTCTGACGCAACCTCCATCACAAATCGGGTACAAAAAATACACTCAAACGCTGTCCTGGGATTCATTTTTCATGTTAATCTTGCTCGAGCAATACAAAATACATCACTGCTTGATTTACGAAATTTACTTCTACATTGTTTGGTGTGGGAGAGAAGATGCAGTGAGCTCAGTGTTGCAGATAATTTGGTGTCAATTATGTGAGCCAAGGAATTGGAGTAAAGTTGAAATAAATGCACCAAACAAGTGGCTGACATTGAGCACAGGTTTCAAACGCGGAACACAGATTCAAAAGGATTTTCACCGAGAAAAACGGAATTTTCGTGTCTGCTTGTATGCACCACTTGCTCAAATGTCAATAGCACCAGAGAAGGGAGCAGATTGCGCGACGTTGTTGATTGAAACGCGGTCGCGAATGATGCACAAACATCGCGTAAATCTCGCGCAACACGAGAAAACACGCTATTTTCGACGTTCTCACCTCTTTGACGATCCAATAACGATGTAGTGGTAAACATTGACCACGGGGCTTTACAGTAAAGTCAATTTTCCGCTCATAACCTCACACGAATCAATAAATAATAAGCAACACCACGGGCAGTGAGGGCACGCATCAATTAATCGCGAAAACTCAGCGAAATTATTAAGCTTCTAAATGAAATAGTTACTACGAGGTACAAATGTCATTTTTGGAGCACAGTGTAACCTATTATACAAACACGACACAGGCACAGACTGGGAAATTAACCACAATTCGCTGGACCGAGTGTTGTGGCGTTGGATCGAGGATGCCAAGCGTCCGGGTAATACAGGCACCTGTTTATTCAGGCTCCATCTACCTCGTACTAAACGCCGAGCGTCCCCCCGAGGTTCGCGCAGGATGACTTTACGAATGTTTCCTACGGGAAACGAGACGGGTTTTTCACGACCCTGTTTGTATTTTTCGTCGTAATATTATTTCGTAAGTGCGAAGACAGCCCGATAGATCTGTTATAATTCTGCATCTCGGCGCGTCTTGGTTATAGGTACGTAACGTTTTCCATTCGGCCGGTTTTTTATGGCTTCGGGAAAAGCGTAGTCGCAACTTTCGACTTAGGTTATGATTGTTGTTATTAGATACAATCGCGAATCTTTGGCACCCGACTATCGTGACAGCTGTCATCGGTGAGCGTCATTGATGACAGCTAAAGTTTCATCATCGCTCCATGTTAATTAAAAGTTCGTTTATTACACATTAAT
The DNA here is from genome assembly GCA_963932165.1 of Pimpla rufipes. Taxonomy (NCBI): domain Eukaryota; kingdom Metazoa; phylum Arthropoda; class Insecta; order Hymenoptera; family Ichneumonidae; genus Pimpla; species Pimpla rufipes. The sequence continues at coordinate 14,552,582 of OZ010635.1, forward strand.
GAGGTCAAGGTCGGGAAAGGTCTAAACACTGTGTAACATTGGCAATGGCAACAAGTCTTGTAACAATCTTGGAGGTGGCCCAATGATTAGAGACATGTTTTATTGTTTCAAAAATAATAAATTACAGACACTATCACCTTTATTCAATATATTTCCATGGTATTTGTTTTTGAAAAACTGTTTTCTTACTATTTTTTTTTTTTACTTTGGCATCTTGAAGGAATTATAAGTGTATATTATACTACAATTACAGAAAACTGGTAGAGGTCAGCCGACCATAATGGTAATAGCACAAAAAATATGAGCAATCGTTGCTCCTGGTAGAGAGAAACGGCTGCAAATCCACAGAAAACGTGTACATCGAAGATGGTGACTGGTCCGACCGAACATGGGATGCAGGCTGATGTGATATTCGTCATTGAGGGAACTGCCGTTAATGGTGCTTACCTCAATGATCTGAAAACAAATTATCTTATACCTACCCTGGAGTAAGTTTAATGTGTACCATTTTTCTGTATCCAAACAAAACATGTGAACCATTCATAAAATACTGTGTTATATTACAGATACTTTAGCCAGGGTGGCATAGAGGACCGAGAATATGTGTCCGAGGTGAGATGCTTTTTCAGTAATAGATAGAGTATGAAAAGAATCATCTCTCTAAGTTACCGCAACACATTTTAATTTATTTATCATTCAAACTAACTCTTTTACAGAATAGCACGACATTGTACGGTGTTGTTGTTTATCATGCAGCGGACTGTTTGCCTTCGCCATGTACATCAACCCTTGGCCCTTATTCCAATCCTCACAAGTTGTTGCTCACGTTGGACAGATTGGAGTAAGAAAGAGTCTCTAATCGTTTATGTAGAGAATGATAGTTGGATATTTATTCCAATAACTATATTTTTACTTTGAGAAAAAAATGATGGAGTAACTGGACACTTAAAAGAAAATTCATATTACGAATGTTGCGTTTCCGATATTTTACATTTATTCGCAATTTATTTTTTCAAAATCATTGAGCTTTTGTAAATACAGCTGGTCGTGAAACGTCACGCGATGGACAAGTTAAATAGAGGGTCTTTTTCCAGGATGGTCGGTGGAAAGGGGGAATCGCATGCGAACATAGCCGAGGGTCTCGCGACGGGACTGCAATGTTTCGAAGATTTGCAATTGCGCCGCGAGCCTAATACCGCGTCTCAGAAACACTGCATCCTCGTGTGCAATTCTCCGCCCTACCAAACGGTGGTCCAGGAATCTTACAAATTCGCCGGCCACACGGTGGAGCAACTGGCGGGCATGTTCCAAGAGGTAAAACCCCGCGTCTTCGTATCGCCGTAGTACATTGCATACCCAACGCTGAACCTGGAAAATTCGAATTTCAGCGAAACATCAGTTTGTCGATTCTATCGCCGCGCAAGATACCGGCGCTCTTCAAGCTCTTCGAGAAGGCCGGCGGCGATCTGCAATCGTCGCAGACGAAGAATTACGCCAAGGATCCGCGACACTTGGTTCTCCTGAGAAATTATAACTTGCAAGAGCGACCGGTGAGCCCGAGTATCAGCGGCGCCGTGGTGCATCCGACCAACCCGAGCGCGGCTCAAATTCCTCTCAGCCCGCTGCAGAGTCACGACAGTCCGAACACGAATCAAACGAGCCAGAGCATATCGCAGCCGCAACAGACGCAGGGCCCGGCTTTCCGAAATCAAACGCCGCAGAACATAAATTCGGTTCATCAGCCGGTGGCGCCGTCGATGGCGGTGCCGATGAATGCCGGACGAGCTGCCTTCAATCCTCAGCTGAACGCGCCGCCGAACTATCATCCGGGAGGTATCGGAGCGCGGGCTCCTCATCAACGATGGATAAGACCGCCGTTCATCGCACCCGGCGCTGTTCAGCAGAACAACAATCAGGGCAGCGCTCTTATCGCTCAGTTGACACAGCCACCGTCCTCGCTTGGCCTCAACGTCGCTTCCTTCGGCCAGCGAATGGATGGTAATTCAATTTCTCACTTGCAATTTGTCGTCGAACGTTTCGCCGTGACTGCGGGTAGAAAATTGCGGAGTTAACGATTAAACCGCTGCTGCTTCGATGTTCCGTTTCAGGCAATACCAACGTCATGGGAGGAAATCCTCAGCAACCGCAGCAGCAAGCTCCGAACTCGCAACAACAACAGCAACTCACGCAACAGCAGCAGTTGCAATTGACGATGCGATTGCAACAGCAGGCGCAGCAGCAACAACAGGCTCAGCAGGCCCAACAGGCGGCGCAGCAGCAACAGCAGCAGGCTCAACAAGCGGCGCAGCAGCAGCAGCAACAGCAGCAGCAACAGCAGGCGCAACAGGTGCAACAGGCTCAACAGCAGCAACAACAGAATGCACAGCAACAGGCGTCCATGGTGATGCAGCCGCAGTCGTCGCAGAGTCAACCGCAATTGGCGGTTTCGAGTGTGAGTCAATCGGTGTCCAGTCAGGTGCAGCAGACTGTAACAGCTTCTCAGGGCTCCGCAGGCGGACCTACGGCCGGACAACCTGTTCACAATCTGCCGCAGGTACGACTTTTATCTTACTAATTCCTGCGAATGGATAAAGTATTTTTTTCCTTGGAAATTTTCAATGACTCTGAAATAATGTTGTAAATTATTTACTATTATTATTCAGCTTCAATTTTCAATTACTCCAAAATAAGTTTGTAAATTATTTACTATTATTATTCTAATAATTGAAAAGCCGTACTACCACTGAAAACATGAAGCTGACAAATGTCCGCCTTCTCATTGGCAAAAACAAAGGATGAGAGGAGTAATTCGGAATATAACGAACTACGTTTGAAATTAATGAGATTCGTTCTTGCGCCAAAGGGTAACGTGGTTGGAGGCAACGTAGGCGGACAACAGATGCAACCGGGTCGCGGTATGATCTGGCAAGGAATCCTCGAGTGGCTGGAGAAGGCGAAGAACCCGACGGACACGCAGAAACAGCAGAGACAGGTGCCTTGCCACGTCTCGGTGAATTCCAAAGACGGAGAGCCCGAATTGTAAGATTTCGAATTGATGAAAACGTATGAATTTGTACGGATTTAATTTACACTCATGTGTGTGTGTGTATTTATTTTTCTCAGAAAAGCCGATTCGTGGCCACAGAAGCTAATAATGCAACTGATGCCGAAACAACTGATCGGCAGCATCGGCGGTGCTTACTTGAAGAACTCGAAATCCGTTTTGTTTCATCCTACTCCTTGCGAGGCTCTCGATTCTCTAACCAAAGTGATGAGCACCGGCTTCGTGAGTGGCGCACGCGTCCTTTTGTTTTTACTTATTCATACTTCCATCACTAAAAAAACACGTGTATTCACTTGAAAAAAAAATTCTCAGGCCGGCTGTGTGCACTTCACCTCGGTACAGTCGACCCCGACGTGCGACATCAAGGTCCTCATCCTTCTCTACACCGCCGACAAGCGAGCTTACCTCGGATTCATACCCAACGATCAGACGGCGTTCGTCGATCGGCTGCGAAAGGTCATTCAGCACCAGAAGAGCACGCAGGCACTCATGAGGCAAAGTCAAGTGAGTATCCTCGATGATTCCCGAGAACTCGGGCTTCCTTGCGGCAAGTTAGTGATAGTCGAATAAGAGAGAAACGAAAATTCTGAGCCGGAGTACGAACGCCGGGAACGAATAGGTATTTCCTCAGGCAGGGGCTGGGGCTAACAACAACATCGCCGGCTCAATGCCGACGACCGGGATATCGCAAGGAGGAATCCTCATGTCGCAAACGAACACGATGGCGATGGGCGGTGGTCAAATAACGCAGAACGTCGTTTCGTCGAACGCGAATTCCCAGCAATCCCTCGGGCCGTCCGGCGGGCCGCAGGGCCAACTGAACATGCAGTCGGGCGGCATGGGAGGTCCGCAGCAGATCGATCCTAACGCGCAGGCCATGATGGCCCAACAGCAACGTCCGCCCTTCGACGGTCTCGAGATGGCGAGGCAACAGAATCTCATGAAGATTCACCAGCTACGTCAGACACTCGAGGCCGCGCAGCAACAGGAGGCCCAATACAAATCTCAGATCGAAGTGAGTGTATGTATGATCGTTCTTTTTAGTACACAAAACGCCGTCAACTGTTTGCAAGACTCGCGCACGATTGTAAGAAAAAAATGTTGGTTTTCCGAACTTAGATTCAGCAAACCCTCGAAGTGGCCCAGCAGCAGGAGATGCAGTACAAGCAACAACTAGAGGCAAGTGTTTTTTCTCTCTCGAGTGTTCAATTTGTCACGCTCGTACGGGAGGAAAGGATTCACAATCGATTTCCTATTCTAAAGTAGCGAAAAGTTTGTAATCGATTGTCGATCTCTCAACAGGCGCAGCAAGCTCAGCGAGGTCTTAATCCGGCTGCCGCTGCGGCAGCGGCTGCGATGGCCGCGCAGCAGCCGAACACCCAACGAATGATGCGACCGGTAATGACGAATAATCTCGGACTCAGGCATCTGCTGCAACAGGTAAAATGCCGAAAAATCTTTGAAAATGTTATCTTCAACGGAGTAGACGTAATTCAAAACATTTTCGCGCGCAGCAACAGCCGCAGTACAGGCAACAGATGGTCAGTATGCAGCAGCAGATGGTGCCGCCCAGAGGCCAAATGACCGCGCGACCAATGGGACCGGGAAATCCGCAGACTCAGCAGTTCGAAGACGTCGCGAATTACGACTTTTTGGGGTGAATGCATCGACCTTGGAGCATTGGGCTCTCGATAACTACCGTGTAATTGTAATATTTCCGCGAAACGTCGTCTGGCTTTTCGGCATCATACGACGTACACCGGGCTGGGATGTAAAATACAACGCACGCGGCTTCGTCAAGGCCAAATGTGACAATAATCGGCCAATTCTGTAATAAAATATTTTTAAGTGTACGCTCTGAGTTTCAGTGACGGAGCAGAGCTGCGCAGCTCTGCTCCGTGAAAACGGATTATATTTCAGAATATAACGAACGCGTAGATCGCCACGTCGATCTATAATCGGTGATACATTTTTTGTATATTTCGTGTGGGTCGTAAAATATATCCGAGATATTGAATGTTTCGTCGAAATACAACCGATGTGAACTTAATATCTTGCATATACTTTATTTGGGTGGAGGATTCGTCTTTTATTTGAGCGGAATCGTGAAGTGTAAGTGAAAGGGAAGTATGTACCATCGTCGTAAATCACATTATTCGGAGTTGCAGTATTTATTATCTTATCGCCGCGAAAGCGTCTTCGTGTTTGGCCTTTCGAGATCGCGAGGTGGAAGTCAACGGGGGGTATATTATTATTGTACGATATTGTGTTATTCCGAGCTTCGGTATCTTTCCAGAACGTCAGCTAGGCCTGTATACGTTTTTCTCCCGAATTATTATCATTCGCGCAATTCAAGGACGGACGTGGCGCGGCGGTTAAAACGGCGATAAACCATTTTTTGATAATCTTTTGATTGTAATTTAGTATTTTGTTTATGTAAAAACAATATGAAAAAATCATGGGACATACTGTCGAGTAACTAGCTATAAAATCTATCCGAGTGGGTGAAATGACATGGAAGGCACAAGCAGATATCGAACCAGTTATGTCTTACGTCCCTCTCCCCTCTCGACATACGCAGATCCCGCGATAATATACATATATACACAGATTGTATATCCCTACCGGCATGGCGTCTGCTCCCACGTGCGCAACGTGAGATTCGGACGTTCCCTTTTCCATAATAACACATAATTTACAAGTTTATTTCCCTGAAACATCGAAGTGAAATTAAATTGTATCATTTGCTCAACATTGATCGCAGGTTATTTTTATCGCGGTAAGTACGAAATTCCATTGATATATTTGGTTAAAACGCACGTGAATCTACCACTTGTTGCTCGTTCGAACGTTGCGTATCATTGACGCATACAGAAAATTATTGACGCTAATCTCGGGATGATTGTTACGCGATTGAAGAAATAACACGCGATCAATGGTCATTGCGAAATCTATGTTACAGCCGCCGGCCGTATTTTGCATCACTGAGACCCCCAAGAGATAAGTGACGATAGCTGCTGTTGACCCTTGCGTCACCACAGTTCAAGAGGGGCCTCGAGCCACCAAGATCTTGCCTCAGTTCGCGCGTAGCTCTGCCTTATCAAGGAGCTCTTGACACGTTCCCTCCAAAAATTACCATTTTGGCAAATTTATACATTTATTCTCTTGCCACGATTAGTCGCTCCAAAACTGAACCACTAGGAGGTTTTCCTCTACGCAGTCATGGTCATTGTAAGATTCTACAAAAGTCCTGGACTCCTGTCCGGACAACTGTGCAACAAATCAAATGCCGTTAGGCAACAGTCCAATCTTGTGACTGGAATAGAAACAGAGTTGTGTTACTATGTGGAGAGCAAGAAGGAATTGACCAAGGAAGAGATTGATATACTCAAGTGGACACTGACTTCACCTCTGGAGTCGAAGGGCTTAACGGACTCTAGTGTGTTGGACAATGTCGGCAAGAGCAGTGGAGGATCCTTTCTGGTTATTGAAATTGGACCCAGGTATAATATCATCAATATTTATAATTTGCAAAAGAACTTAACTAGTTTTCTAGAGAGAGAAATAAAAATTCTTCCCTCTTCTTATATGGGGCGATCCATCAGAATTTCTTGACCCAGATTGCAAAGATTGCACAATTTCCTTATATAATTTTTTCAAATCATTGATAATTATTCATGAATGATGATGACCATCTTTTTGCAACAGGTTGAACTTTTCGACAGCGTTCTCCAGCAATGCAGTGTCTATATTCAAATCAGTAGGGATTGATAAAGTTACCAGGGTGGAAGTAGGTACAAGATATCTGGTAAAGCACAGAGGATCATTGAGCAGGGAGACTGAGGAAGCGGTAAGTGCACCTTTATTACTATCGAAAGAATGAAAAGTGAAACGTTCTCCTCATTGAAATATCCTCTAATTCCAATAGATCGTCAATGTCCTTCACGATCGGATGACCGAGTGTCGATACACGAAGCCAATAGAGTCCTTCGATCACGGTTTTCGGCCGGAAAAGTGGTTCGAAGTCGACATCCTCAAGCACGGAAGAAAAGCTCTCGAGGATGTTAATGAGAAATTAGGTAGGACACGTAGATTCTCTGTCTCAACATTATAGAAACAATCGCGCTAATCTTTGAGCCACTTCACAGGTCTGGCTTTCGACAATTGGGATCTGGACTTTTACACGGATCTGTTCCGTTCGAAGCTGAAGCACAATCCGACGAGCGTCGAGTGCTTCGACCTCGCTCAATCCAACAGCGAGCACAGTCGCCACTGGTTCTTCCGGGGATCGATGGTAATCGATGGTGAGAAAAAGGACAAAACTCTCTTCGACATGATCATCGACACCCAAGCAAGCTCCAATCAAAACAATGTCATCAAGTTCAAGGACAATAGCAGCGCTATTGAAGGCTTCGAAGCGAAGATTCTTCGCCCGAGCGAGACCCATCGCTCCAGCGCATTCAACGTTGAAAATCTTAAGAAGCATTTGATTTTCACAGCGGAAACGCACAATTTTCCAACCGGAGTTGCGCCATTCAGGTAAACGGGCTTATACGACACGGATTTATTTCAAGTAACGGGACTCGCAACCACTCTATTCCATACGGGGGATTGAATTAATGTTGTAATAAATGAATAAAAATAATTAAGGAATCGTTACTAGCGATTTTATATTACTAAGCCAGTTAATTATTTCAATACATTCCACAGCGGTGCCACGACCGGAACAGGAGGGCGGCTGAGAGACATTCAAGGAGTCGGCAGAGGCGGTTACTACGTCGCTGGAACTGCAGGATATTCGGTGGGAAATCTCCATATTCCAGGTATTTTTTAAATTGTGCGAATAAACTGTATTATCTTCATCTTTCATTCCGTTGTCGATATTAGTGACTTATTGCAATTAATTCTCAATTCCCCATGAAGGTTACGAATTGCCGTGGGAAGAAAAGGGCACCCCGTATCCGGGGAATATGGCATCCCCGTTGGATATAATAATCGAAGCGAGTAACGGAGCTTCGGACTATGGCAATAAGTTCGGTGAGCCGGTGATATCGGGATTCGCGAGGTCTTTCGGCCTAACGACCGAGAATGGCGATCGCCGGGAGTGGATTAAGCCCATAATGTTCAGCGGGGGACTGGGAACCGTTGACGCCGATATGACGGAAAAACTCGTTCCCGAAAAAGGTAACAATTGTTTTAAGGAAATGAAGCGATTCCCAATAGTCAAATTAGCGCAAATTTCGATTTAAAGAGATGGTTCTGCTAGTGCAAAGTGCTTCAACCCTTGTTATATATATTTTTGTAAGTTTTTATTTACTCCAGTTAATGTTTTATTGCAGGAATGGAGGTCATCAAAATTGGCGGTCCAGTGTACAGAATCGGCGTGGGCGGAGGTTCTGCAAGTTCCGTCGAGGTGCAAGGTGACAACAAGTCAGAGTTGGATTTCGGAGCGGTGCAACGAGGCGACGCGGAGATGGAGCAAAAGCTTAACAGATTGGTTCGCGCGTGCGTCGAGATGGGCGAGAAAAATCCCATTTTGAGTATACATGATCAAGGCGCAGGAGGAAATGGTAGGCGGTAGTTTCGCATTTTCGCACTTTGCGCCTCCATATTTTGACGAGTAAATAGTCTGATTCGCGTTTATTTTCTTCAGGAAACGTTTTAAAGGAAATCGTGGAGCCAGCTGGAGCTGTGATATTCACGAAGAAGTTCGAACTCGGTGACGACAGCATCAGTACCATGGAACTTTGGGGCGCCGAATATCAGGAGAACGATGCCATACTTTGCCGTCAGGAAGATGGCCCCTTGCTAAAAAGAATTGCCAATCGGGAAAAATGCCCGATCAATTTCGTCGGCACTGTCACCGGTTCGGGAAAGATAGTCTTGTCTGAGGAGGAATCCTGCGACCCTACGAAATATTTGAACGGCACCGAAAATCGTAATGTGAGACATCCCGTCGATCTCGAACTCGAACTTGTGCTTGGTAAAATGCCCCAGAAGGTACGTTGGTTCTATCAATTTTCATTATTTTACTATTTAAAGAGACGTCACGCGAACAAGTCACGCAAACTTTAATATCACTGCAAAATGTTGATTAGTAAATATCGAAAATTCTGTCTGTTTTCGATAGACTTTTGATCTAAAGCGCCAGACACTTGCAACGAAACCACTGAGTCTACCGAGCTCGTTGACTCTGGAAGCCGCTCTCGACAGAGTTCTTCGACTGCCGGCGGTCGCGAGCAAACGCTACTTGACGAGCAAGGTTGATCGTTGTGTTACCGGACTGATCGCGCAACAACAGTGTGTTGGACCACTCCACACGCCACTATCCGACGTAGCAGTCACAGCCGTCTCTCAGTTTTCCACTGTGAGTTTAATTATCGGCTCTCTTCGTCTTGCGATGTTCAAAACTAATTTAATATAATGATAATGTTTCTATAGGTCGGCACAGCCACGTCGATAGGCGAACAACCAATAAAGGGTTTGGTCAACGTTGCAGCGGGTGCTCGAATGACAGTCACCGAGTCCTTGACCAATCTCGTTTTCGCTAAGATCTCGGATCTAAAGGTTTATATTCATTTCCTCGTCGCATTCACCACTCAATCTATTCTATGATATTTATGATTTTTTACGAAACGCAATTAACTCTTTAAGGACGTGAAATGCAGCGGAAACTGGATGTGGGCGGCAAAGCTGCCGGGCGAAGGTGCATCTCTTTACGAAGCTTGTCAGGCAATGTGTTCCATCATGAAGGACTACGGTATAGCGGTTGACGGTGGCAAAGATTCGTTGAGCATGGCCGCGAGGATAGGAAAAGACGTGGTGAAAGCGCCGGGAACTCTGGTAGTTTCGTCCTACGCGCCCTGTCCGGACATCAGACTCGTGAGTCTCGCTGCACTTAATATGCATCACAGCGAAACGCAAGATTGTAGATTGCTCTAACGTAGTTTCTCGCAAAATGCTATTCATCAGGTCGCGACACCGGATCTCAAGGGTCCATCTCTGGGAAAGGAAGGTTGTCTGCTGTTCGTTGATCTGTCGAATGGCAAAAGCCGTATCGGCGGAACAGCTCTCGCGCAGGTTTATCAGCAGCTCGGCGACTCTGCCCCCGACGTCGAGAATCCAAAGCTTGTAGCTAATGCATTTGCGGCTACACAGACTTTGATCGGAGGTACGTCTTGCTTTTCGCTAAGGATCATCGTGTAAACTTGGCTTTGATGTGGTTCTATCGTTTTAAAATTTACTAGGCTAATCACACGCGCTGGCGCGCGTACCTGAAAAACTTTTCACCAAATTTGATCTTAGAAATATTTTTTTCAAAATATAGACTTGTAACCTATACCATTATTCTCTAGTCGTATATTCTACCCCTAGAAACACTGGTTACTAACCTTTTTAATCGATTTTGAAAAAAATATTTTTTTGTCGATTTTTTTCTATCAGAAATCGTAGATCCGACTCCGGACCGAAAATCGCCAAAATCGACCCCAATTTTTATTCTTTTCAAAATATCGACTTGTAACCTATACCATTATTCTCATGCCGTATATTCTACCCCTAAAAACACTGGTTTCTAACCTTTTTTAATCGATTTTGAAAAAAAAAAAATTTTTGGCGATTTTTTTATCTGTCAGAAATCGCAGATCCAGCTCCGATCCGAAAATCGCCAAAATCGTCAAAACGTCGAAAATTTGTATTTCAAAATATCACCTATAATAGGTTAATCAATTTTGCGCTGCTGCACTCTTATAAAGCTCTAAAAGGTTACGGTTGCTGCCCCGCCTGTCCTTTTATCAAATTTTTCGAATTTGACACCAAACTGATGTTGTTTATCACGGACTTTCCTGGCAACCAACCGCAGCTCTAATAGTTAGCTAACAATGCTTTCCGTTACTCATGAACTTTTTAAAAGAGGAATATTTCCCTGTTTAGAGAAAAAAGTCTTGGCTGGTCACGACGTTAGTGACGGCGGTCTGATCACCTGCCTGTTGGAAATGTCCTTCGGTGGAATTTCCGGGTTGGAAATAAATGTCAAACATAAGACCGGCTCGCCGATCGACGTTCTCTTCGCCGAGGAAGTTGGCTGGGTTCTCGAGGTGGAACGGAGCGATCTCGACTACGCGATACAGACTTTCAAGCGTTTTAACGCACCGGTCTACGAGATCGGCAAATCTAGTGGAATTGGCCTTAACGCAAAGGTAAATTATCGTTTAACTAATTACACAATTGTAATATTTTTTGCACTTTTAACGTTTCACGTCCTAAGCTCCGCATCTTCCATAATCTTGCCTATTGAGAAAGATACGACTAATAATTCACGTTTCTCAGGTCGTTGTATCCGTCAACAACAAAGTCCTGCTTAACTCGAGTGTGCTTCCCCTGATGAAAATATGGGAGGAAACGAGTTACCAGTTGGAGCGTCGACAAACGAACGTTGAATGCGCTGCGGAAGAGTACAACGGACTCAAGGACAGAACAACTCCAGCCTACAAACTTACGTTCGATCCCGACGTTCTACCAATCGCGCAAGTTTCTAAGAGTCTGACGCGTGAGTAAAAATTTCAAATGCATTACACGATAAGTCAGATGCGTGAAGATTGGTGCAATGGCTATTTTTCTCGAAACAGCGCAAGTCAGAGTTGCCGTTATTCGCGAGGAAGGAATAAACGGTGACCGAGAAATGGCCGCTTCACTGGCCCAGGCTGGTTTCCAGGTTTGGGACGTCACGATGCAAGATCTTCTGTCAAACGACATCAACCTGGAGAAATTCCGTGGCGTTATATTCCCCGGAGGATTCAGTTACGCCGGTTAGACACAACTTTTGTTCTTGGAACCGCGAATTGCGTACAAGGATGATTTAAATGAATGAACTCTGTCCCATTTGTGTTATTAGTAAATCGTGCCTTATTCTATTTCTTTTGTTCCATGTCAGACGTCTTGGGATCAGCCAAAGGCTGGGCCGCCAGTCTTCTCTTCCATCCGACGCTGCGCAAGCAATTGCAACACTTCTATAATCGCGACGACACCTTCAGTTTGGGCGTTTGCAACGGTTGTCAACTGATGAGTCTCCTTGGATGGATCGGAAGCGAACTGGACGGTGATGACAAAGGTGAACTATACGATCTGTTTACTCCGGGTGTTGCGCTCCACTCGATGTCGAATCATACAACATTAATTCTGAAAAATGTTGGAAATTCAAGGTAAAGACGAGCAACGCACGAACGTCGTGCTCGATCACAACAAGTCCGAGAGATTCGAGTGCCGATGGACCACTGTGAAAATATCAAAATCACCGGCGATCATGCTCAACGGTATGGAAGGTAGCGTCATGGGTGTCTGGATCGCCCACGGCGAAGGCAGATTCACTTTCCGCAACCAGACAGTTTTGAATGAACTGAGGAAGCGAAATTGTCTGGCAATACAGTACACGGACGATTTGGGAAATCCTACGGAAAAGTATCCTCTGAATCCGAACGGCAGCATCGGTATGCATTACCCTTTTATTATTCTTTACAAAGGAAGTTACTATTTTATTTTCTCCTTGTTTACACGATTTTAATCAATCTTCATTGACAATTCGAACAGAGGGAATAGCCGCGATTTCATCGGCCAACGGTCGGCACTTGGCCATGATGCCCCATCCGGAAAGGTGCACGCAAACGTGGCAGTGGCCTTACACTCCATTGAACTGGAAGAACGAACGCTCTCCATGGCAAAGAATCTTCGACAACGCGTACGCCTGGTGCCACGCGTTTCAGTGAGCCTTAAAGACGCCTTTTCGACGCTTAAAGTATCTTCAAGAGATATTACATTACCGTAGCCTGTAAACATCCTTCCGCCCTGCAATGGGAAATCAAATCTCACAGATATAAATGTACAGCAAATGTTTATTGTATTTTTTATAAGAATATATCAAATTATCGCTTTGTTATTCCTATGATTTTTTAGGGTTTCATACGTTTCGGGCGTGATGCGCCCTTCCATCCCAACGACTGAATCCGAACTTTTATCATTATCTTTTTCAATACATCGACTTTTAATCTACACCATAGTTCTCAGGGCGCATATTGTACCCCTGAAAACACTTTTCGTAAACTTTTCTTCCTGATTTTGAAAAAACAAAAAAAGAAGTTTTTCTTTCGACCAAAAATTGCCAAAATCGACCAAACGATTTTTTTTGTTTTTTTTTTTTTTAATAATGTAGACTTGTGGTCTGTACCATCGTTCACAGGTCGCATATTTTACCCCCGAAGGTCAAGATGTATACATAACTATATACCAACAGCCGATGCATCTGTCGCGCTGAAGTTTCCAGTAAGCGGCGCTGGCATGCTTCGCGGTCGCGCACGGGGGGCCAATACAAACCTTACCATCTTTTTGCCGGGATCACTCGTGTTTACAAGCGATTTTGACAATAGTACACAGCAACTAACATATCAGTGATTCGTTTCTAACGACATGGAGAAAGAAAAGAACGATACGTCGTTAAAAAGTGACTTCTTGGCTGCTTATCACTCAATACTATTCTCGAAAACAAGCGACAACGAACTCGACGTCGAGCGTCGCCGCATTGCTGTCAAGTACATGACAGCCAGAGAGTTGTAAGTTTTCACATTTTTCCTGCAATTTCTACCACAGAAATGAATAAAGTATCCACAAATAATTTTCCCAAAATTATCATATTTTAACAACATTTAAAAAATTGCAACATTCCAACTTCATCATTTTCAGTGAAACCGAGGATGCAGCAATGATTCTGTTGAATCAGGGATTGAAGCAGTACGAATCTGTGATAGAAAAAACAGGGTTTCTAAAAAAAATTCATCACCCAGATAGGAAAGATAGGCCGGAATGGAGGACCAGACTCAGAGATGTGCAGCAGGCGCTGGCCCTAGTAAAACCTTTGCCGTGCCAGAGAAAAAGCACCGACAAAGTTTGCAGTAGAAGAGAACTCGTCGACAGAGATGTAGAGAATCTGATGAAATTATGCAAGGACAGCGACGAGCCAACAATCAGAAAAGTACCTTCGACGCATCAGCGGATGCCACCTCAAGGCCATCCCGAGAGGCCAGAGTCACAACGGCCTCCACATGAGGCTCCCCATTCCAGGTACGACCAGCATCACCTTCCACGAGAACAAAGCTGCTCCAGATTCGAGCAACATCGACCTCCTCCAGTTCGCAACAACGACCATCAATATGACTCCAGAGCACGAAGACAGTGGCGAAACGACTCTGAAAGGACGGAGGATGAGGATCATCTCAAAAGAGACGAACCCGCCCCAAAATGGGGTCCCTTCAGAACGGCAAAAGCGGAGCTTCACGTTCAGCAGCAGCAGCAACAGCAGAAGCAGACAAAAAAGAGCTTGGGCGGCAAAGCCGCGGTGAACTCGAAATTCGTTTGTCCGTTGAGGCGCGAAAAGGAGCGCGAGGAGGAGAAGAAGTCGGAGAGTTCGTCGCGAGACGGCGAGCCGGAGGACGAGCGTCTCCGCGGCATAGACGAGAAGCTCATCGAGCTCGTGAGGAACGAGATCATGGATTCCGGGGCTTTGGTCTCGTGGGACGACGTGGCGGGTCTGGAGCACGCGAAGAAGATCATAAAGGAGATCGTGGTGCTGCCGATGCTGAGGCCGGACATATTCACGGGGCTGAGGCGGCCACCGAAGGGGATATTGCTGTTCGGGCCGCCGGGCACCGGGAAAACGCTCATCGGCAAATGCATCGCCTCGCAGAGCAAATCCACGTTCTTCTCGATATCGGCGAGCTCGCTGACCTCCAAGTGGATCGGCGAGGGCGAGAAGATGGTGCGGGCTCTGTTCGCGGTCGCGCGGGTCCACCAGCCGTCCGTGATATTCATGGACGAGATCGATTCTCTGCTGACCCAACGTTCGGAAACCGAGCACGAGAGCTCGCGACGCATCAAGACCGAGTTTCTCGTGCAGCTGGACGGCGCGGCCACCGGCGAGGAGGATCGTATTCTGGTTATCGGCGCGACGAACAGACCTCAGGAACTCGACGAGGCCGCGAGACGGAGATTCGTCAAGAGGCTCTACGTCCCGCTGCCGGAATTCGCGGCTCGCCGGCAAATCGTCGAGAATCTCCTGGCCGCCGAGCGACACGAGCTCGACTCTCGCGACATCGATAACATCGCCAGTCTCTCGGAACACTATTCCGGAGCCGATATGACGAATCTCTGCAAGGAAGCGAGCATGGGACCCATCAGGAGCATTCCCTTCGAACTTTTGGAGAATATACGGAAGGAGGACGTCAGATGCGTCACCGCCGAGGACTTCAGTCAGGCCCTCGCGTACGTCAGGCCCAGCGTGTCGCAGTCGGATCTCGGACTTTACGTTAACTGGGATCGCACCTACGGCAGCGGAACCGCATCGATCAATAGCCCCAAGCCACCGAATTGAATGTTGAACAATATGTTTGTCTTTCAACTGCCGAGTTTATTGTAAAAATAAAAGTCTTAGTACTATTGAAAACAGCGTTATCTATGTGTATGACGTCCTCTCTATATCTTACGGGCGCGTAATATAACATCACGTGAACTTGATGAGATGAACGCGCTTGTTGCTCGTCGCAACGGGATATTCCGCTGAATTGTATTTTATTTCGGCAGCCAAAACGTGTCGGTCGATAATCCTAAGCTGCCCACGTTGAATAATATCGTTTGTGCTTTCAAACTGCGTAGTTTGTTGTAAAGAAAATAAAAGACTTAATGTTAATAAACAGTGTGTTATCTAAAAATAAAAGTCTTAATATTAATAAACAGCGTCTTGTCTAAAAATAAAAGTCTTAATGTTAATAAACAGCGCGTTATCTATCTATAAGGTATCGTCTTTCGATCGTGCGGGCGCGTGAGATAACATCACGTAAACTTCACGAGATGAACGCGTCTGTTGCTCGCCGCAACGAGATATTGCGCTGAATCGTATTCCATCACGTTGAGCGAGATAATAGGCGCGGTGTCCAGCAGCAGTTTCGTCGACTCGATCGTATCGAAATCCAAATGTTCCAAGCTCTCGACGTCTTCGACTGGAAATAGATGGACTTCGCCTGCACATTTTTGGAGTATAATTCTTTATTTGAGGAACAATCGAGACCGCGGACTAACTTAATCTTACCTAGTTCAACGTTGATCGTACTACGTACCCGATTGCAGGCCAACCGCGAGAAGGGCAACGTGAAAGACAACAGTTGTCACCGGCGCGAAGAATTTTTTGAAGAGATCGTAGATTTTCCAATTTCCGCCGTCGATGCAAAATCCAAATTGTCCGAATACTTGAATCAAAAATAGCATTGCGGTCTTGTGTCACTAATTCACGGGCTTTTTTTGACAAAACTAAATAGTAAATATTGAAACTGCAAGTGCGACTTTTGTTTACGTACCTCCGATGCAAGCGGCGACGCGCGGCTTGAAAATTCGAAAATAACGAATCGGTATGCTGACATCAGGGATATGAAAGATGTAGGCGCTGTGGGTGCTCTCCTCGTTGTAAATTTCGCGAATGGGCTTATTATTTTTCGTGCACAGCGTCACCTGACAACATGCACCGTCTTCGTTTTATAGAATCCTTTGGAATAAGCCCATTGTAGAGAAATATCGAAGAATTAGGTACCTCGTTTCCGTTGGCTCCGGCAGCCACGATTTGATCACCCTGAACCGAATCGGACAAGTCATCATGTAACCAGCCATGTATTTGCCCTTCTGCGTCCTCCGATAGTTCATACCATGCCAATCGATCGCTGCTTATAACACAACAGTTATTGAAGCTGGCGCTGTGAATTTGACGAAATGTTACGGAGATTTCCGAGAATTTTGTAACAATTGATTGGAACGGTAAATGGATAATTCTTCGAACGTTATCAATGATGCTGCGCATCGTAGATGCCTTTCCTCCCTCTTTTTCGACAGATTCCAGAACTTCGTTCGACGGTGAATGGACGTCGAAGCGGCCACCACGAAATTCCCTACAACACATCGATGTTTACGACATCATTGCTTTATTAGCAACAGCCATCAATAAACAAGACAAATAAAATGCATTGAATAGGACAACAAATCGAAAAATGTTAATGTCGAAATAGTACAAAAAAGCATGACTTCTTGTCACAGGCACAGGTATGAAGAATTCAAGTCAAAGAAAACAAACCTTTTCTGAACATCTGTACACTCTGGAGACATTCAGTATGATCTGCCCTGTAAAAGATCCTGTCACTGGCTGTATCGTAAAAAGCGATGTAGCCTTCTGAACTGCCAATGGCAATAATATTGCCTGCAATTCAATAACAGAACAGTATGAATAAAAATAAAATTGCAAGCAAATATAGTACAAAAGTTAGAACTAAAGTACAGTACTCATTGTTGCAACACATGTTACGTGTTCGAGAGATCGGTGTTGAGGCAGAGGTTCGAAGGTTCCAATCTGTGGTCTCTTTGCCACTACATTTTTCCATCCTCTCCACGATTTATACATCTGCAGCCAAATGTGATGATTATGTCTACTCTTGTGAAAGTCTTGGCATTCAATATCATCATCAATCTGGTGTTCCAACAACGAACACCAAAAATGGTCAGGTATATCTTCAACACACTGCCTGTACCATACATCAGATTGCTGAAAAAATGTACACATTACTATCATTTGTTGTTTTTTACATTACATAGGAAAAATATAAAAAATAGTTTCACGAATAATATAGACCTGAAAAATAAATGGTGTAATACTAAATAATGAAGTCACCACATACTTTGTTACCAGTAGAAAGAAACGACTATATAAAACTATACAATATTATAGTTTAATTCTTTTTTTACATATTCAAATAGAATATTAAGGTTTGAACTGTATTTGAATCAAGTGAGGTAAGAACATTTTTTAAATTCGTAATGAAATATTGCAGTTCAATAATTTTACTGATCAGTGGAATACATTAAAAACACTAAAACTACGATTCTTCTACTATACAAATACCTCAAGAATTTGGGCTATTATAGCATCCCAAGTTCTACAAACTGTTCTGAGTCCTAGGAGATCTCTCGCGTTTCCGTGTTTCAAAATTTCTTCGAAAATCTCCACAGGAAACATTTTCGCCCTCCTGCGCACCTGCGAGCAATTCGAATTTCAAAATCGTGCGGACATTTTTTGGCTATATAAGCGCTGCGCAGCGCTCGATTATCTCAACTAGGGCACGACACGTTGTATTTGTCTTTAAACTGTACACAAATCTCGAACAAAGGACTACCTGTACTATCCGTATTTATATGCAAGCATAGGTAATCTATATCTGTAGCTTTTAATAATTGTCAACGGGTGTAATTATAAAACTATGATGTTATTTAACGTTGCGAGAGTTTAAAGCCAAACTAAGCGGTTCTCGAATCGAGAAACCAACAAAAGAATTCTCGCCGCATGGCTCGAGGGACACAACGGCCGAACGTTCAGCAAACCGAAGGTACTGACCCCGCGAAAACGCCAGCGTCGACTGCGCATGCGTGGGGTCCACTGCGCACTCACGACTGCGCACGCAAGCCGCACGCACGATCGGTCGGCGCTTTTGAGAGTTGCGCTGCACCGCAACGCGAAAGGGTTACGGTCGCTCGCACACGGGAAACTGCTATTGTACCTGCTATCGAGCACGTGTGCTTGGTGTCCCTCGGCTTGATGAGAAACGTGTGAAGATCGCGTGGACAATAAAAGTTTAATGCAACAATTACAACGATAACGATAGCTCAATAGCGCGTAGGGCCATCGAAGTCTCTCACGCTCCGGTGTTACATGCCAATTACCGTAAAGATTTTCGTAGTATAGACGCTAATTACTCGTGCATCATGACAGAAAAAGGTACGACATTAGGACGATTATTAAAAAATGTAAATAAATGAAGGACGCTGTTGTCACATTTTTTGTCGTTGGGATGGAAATTGTTGGTCAACGAGACTTTTGTCCAGTTGCATCGAAAACCGAGGAGATGGACCTGGAAGCAGGCAGCGACTGTGACAGCGGAGATGACTGGGACGAGGCTGAATCCAGCCCCTGCAGCACCATTATATGCCTGTTCTGCAAGGAAGAATTCAAGCTTTACAGCACGGCCACTCAACATCTGGACGTTGTTCACAATTTTAGTCTTTCGAGGATTATCAGAAAGCTCAGTTTGGACGATTATACCTACAGAAAACTGGTCAATTATATCAGGCTGTCGAGCCCGAGGGCATCGGACATAGCGAGCATGATGGATGGTCTAGCTTGGGAGAGCAACGAATACCTGACACCAGCCATTCAGGATGACGCGTGGTTGATGCTAGGTTACTCTCATTTTTCTAAATCCTTTTTCTGCAATGAACATTTTGAGTATCAGCGATTGAGAGCAGACTTTTAAAATAAATGTGGATCAGCAAATCTCTTATGAAATATCTCTTACCAAACGTTTTGAGTTTAAAAGTAACTAAACACTTGGAAAATTGTATATGAATAAGAACAGCATAGTTTAATTATACGTCCTTTTTCAGATATCGAGGATATAGATGAAGAGAAGAAGGAGAAGGAGGCTGAAAGGCCAACCAAGCAACTGGCATATCCCGTTAATTCGGAAAATGGTTGTGTAACCCTGTCAGAAATTCATTTTGCAGAGTTACAAAGAACAATTCAATCGCTGAAAGCACAGTTGGATCAGAGGGAAGTGGTGTGTTTCTTGGCGAAACAGGTGAGATTCTTCTCAGTGCACAAAATGACGAAAACATTGGCAATTTTTTTATTCTCTCAAAAAGTGATATTTCATTCTTGTCCTTAGGAGTCTAAAGACAAAAATGATGATATAAAGTAGAGACTTTGTATTTTATTTTTGTAGCAGTAATTTTCTGGTGGCCTCATGAAAATTTAATTCACAGCAAATTGAGGAAATGCAGAGCAAAGTGCAGTCTCTGGTACTGGACGATGACACTGAGGACGAGAAAGCGGAGAGAAATGCGACGAGATCCGTCAAGAGTATCAGAGCCAATGACGACGAAGGATATTTCAGTACCTACAGCCACTTTGCTATACATCACGAAATGTTGACAGTGAGTTGCTACTAGTGTGCTTAAACGGTTGTACAATGTGTGTATGTTATGCATGCAAAAAAAGAGCGAGAGAGAGAGACAGAAAGCAGATTTAGAAGTCTAGCGAATAACGCAAATGTTCATTTTTCGTACTCATAGTAATTTATTGACAAGTTAGAATTTACAAAATCAATGTGAAAATGTTTGTGTGGTAGAGAGATGAACATCGTTCGAATGAAAAAGCCTTTGTAAATATCAGTGTGACCAATTATTATGCAGACTTAAAAAGATTCATTTTTTCACAATATTTGTTAATAACGTTACGATTATTCGCTCACGATAATCGGTAATGATTTAGCCAAAAAATTAATTTGGAAGACTTTTTCGTTCGAACGATTCTCATCCTCGGTGTGATAGTTGTAGATACATATGTATAAATAGAGCGTCAGAATAATGCTACTGTTTCTATAGGATACGGTACGAACCGAAAGCTACCGTGATGCCTTGCTGACAAATTCAAACATGTTTAGTAATTGTGTGATGTTGGATGTTGGATGTGGCACTGGCATTCTCTCTATGTTTGCAGCAAAATCAGGTTGTCGCAAAGTGATCAGTGTCGATCAGTCAGATGTCATATACCATGCAATGGATATAGTAAGGTAAGACCGCGCGCGACCGAATGAGTCATTATGATAAAAAATATTGTATCGATATAAAATACGAGATGACGAGGGAAGGAAGTGACGAGCGTCCTTTCTTCGATCGTTTCTTTGTCACGAATAATACAATCACCGTTTGACAAAAGGGAAAATAATCTCGACGATATAATCGAGCTGAAGAAAGGGCGATTGGAGGATATCGAGCTCGGCGTGGACAAAGTCGATGCCATTGTTTCCGAATGGATGGGATACTTTTTGCTCTTTGAAGGCATGTTGGATACGGTTATTTACGCAAGAGATCATTATCTCGTGCCCGGTGGCAAACTTTTGCCGAACAGATGTTCCTTGAGTATCGTCGGGAGTGGCGACACAAGTGAGTATTTCCACGGAATCTTTTTCCTTTTCCCCTTCAGCTCGTCGACGCGCAGGCTGACGGGACATCCACCATTTACTTTTTTCAGAGCGCTACATCGACTTGGTCGACTACTGGTCAAACGTTTACGGCTTCAAAATGAGTTGTATGAAGGCGAAAGTTGTGAAAGAGCCGAGCATCGAGATATCGAACGTTCAAGATTTGGTGACGAATGTCGCCGAGATCCAGGCGTTCGATCTGTATTCCGTAGACACGAATTGCGTAAATTTCACCGCACCATTTGAATTTACCGTGAAAAAGACTGGCTCGCTCACTGCCATTGTCGGGTACTTCGACGTGCACTTCGACGATCTCGACAATCCCATATCATTCAGCACCGGGCCGCACGCACCGGCCACGCACTGGAAGCAAACGGTGTTTTCACTCACCGAGCCGATCAGTATAACTGAAGGTAGGGACTGAATTCTTATATCGCCATTCGAGACTGTTGAAAAGATTTTACGTAACATTTATCACCTTCGGCATTTTTGTTTAAATTCTATCGCTTATTGCAGGAGAGGTAATATCCGGAAAGCTCATTTGCCGAAGGCACGTCAAGGACGTCCGCGGCTTAATAGTAACTATTCACATCAAGGATTCCAGCCAAGTCTATTACTTGGATTAGTTCTACTGCCAAAAAAAAAAAGAAAACAGAACGCTGTAAACGTAGCTACGACAAGATCGTCGTACGAGTAAGTGCCAACAGTTGACTAATTCCTCACGATAATCTGTGCAAGTTCTGATCTCGCATGGAAAAAGAGAAAAACAAAGCGTTATTTCCATTTGTTCTCGATCTACTCCGTTTTTTGGATTATCAGAGTACGTCATAGAGGTAGGTAGGCAGTTTTGCTAGCCGACGCACACAGGGCAATTGAGAAAATATTCGATAGACACCAAACGAGTGTTACGTGCCTTTAAGGAATTAAACTTCGACGATGCGTCTTTAGTATCTCGGTCTGCAGCGACCGCCTGCCGAGCTTACGCGCATCCGCTCCATTATGCATTATATTATTATCAATTATACATAAAGATTACGCAGGAACTTAAGGAATGTGAGAATTTACGATATAAACGTCTCGTCTGAGATTGATCGACCTAGAAAACCTACCTCCGATAATATAATAAATTTCAACACCCTCTACGTCGTGTTTTTCTTACGATTATTACCATCCGCAACCGCAAAACAGCCTGGGGCACCTGAATCTGAATGAAGAAGTTTATTCCTTGAGTCATTTGAACGGATTTTTATAAAAATATGTTTATATTTCATTGCACATGTTCAAACAATTAGTGAAGATGATGAGGGTTGAGGGCGATCAGTGAGGCATGAGTAATAAAGTATCATCGACGAAAATTAGGATTGTCCGTTTGCCATCCTTTCGCGTTCGGACCGAACTGGTAGACCAAGCGACGTCCAAGCACGGGCAGGAAAATTTTACTTTTGTAATAATACCTGAAAGGAAAGTAATTTTTCGTTTTGTTTTGTCAAGTCGTCGACCAACTCTGTCAGGTTCAAGTGTCAGGAAATTACGAAATATACCTCATGGCGCGACTTAATTTCTCATAAGTCATTTTCGTGTTTCCTTTCCGGGAACCCCAGCGTTTGGCGACCTCGTCGCTTCGCACGAATCGAAATTTCGCTTGTGAATAATCCTCCCAACATATGAGACTCGGACACGTCTCACGGTTGCGCAAAAGATCACGAATGAATTCCCACAATTTTCCCTGGCTCGTGGCTGCGGGTAAAAAAAAGAAGGTTCAGAGGTTTAAAAAGAAGCCATGATGATCAACGGAAGACCAGCAATTGATTTATTTTACACGCGTTTCACACTGCATTACTTACAGTTCTTCTTTTGCTTTAAGACTCTCGGTCTTCCGGGTTGACGCTTCGTCGAGACTTCGACGCTGTTCTCCGATTCGGCATCTATAGTCGAAATATCGTAGCATTAATTAGCTGTTTGTTGTTTAACGAAATTGCATCGCGCACATTGAGTGCTAGCTGCTTACCGGAAACATTGTTGGAGTTCATCTGAGCAGTTTCATCCTCTGACCCTATCACGCTTGGATTGAGACTTGCAAAGTGTGGAACTGCAAAGTTCGGATGAAAAAATACATTTTTTCCCATTATATCCGAATTTCCAAGCTGTAACTTCATAAGGTTTCTAGACAAAATAGGCGAAAAAAACGTATACAAATTCCGCGTGTCTGACGGTTTGTACTGATATTTTGATCGTGTGCAAATAAATCCCCAGGTACGAAAATGGATAATTGTAGACAATTGAAAATATCGAGGAAATTGTATTTAAATAATAATCTACCGTCTCCAATCTTATATATATTTTGGAAGTTGTTTGTCTGTTTATCTGTCCCAGCTTCCTTAATTAAAGTCTGCCCTAAATAATAAAGCCTTGCCCCCCCCCCCCCCCCCCTTAATTCAAGTCTGTCCCAAAATTAGAAATTTGTATTCATGTTGACCTGCTCCTACGTGCGCTTCGTACGCTTACCCGATTGTCACATCACTAAAATCGAGGTTACTTTTTTTTAGTTCGATCGAACCTGGATTTTCTTCCTTCGTTCAAGATAAAACTCTATAACGAAGAGTATGCCGCAAGACGGAATGCGATATCTTGATTTTTTAATTTTTTACAGAATGTTAAAGTCAGACCCTCAAAAATCGCAAAAAACCGAAAGGGGTACCCCTTCTAAAAATTTGCGATTTTTGAAGGTCCGACTTTAACATCCCGTAAAAAATTAAAAAATCAAGATATCGCAATCCGCCTTGAGGCATTCTCTTCGTTATAGAGTTTTCTCTGGAACGCAAAAAGAAAATCCAGGTTTGGTCGATCGAAAAACAAGTTACCTCGATTTTAGCGAAGTGACGGAATTTCTAAAAAAAAATGAAAACCCATTTTTTGCATTTATTTCAACGAATTTTATGTTTTTTGGGCAAACAACGGTACTTTTCGGAATCAGCGTGAAATTTCTCATCGGATAGGGTCTTCAATCTTTACGAAATCGAAAAAAAAATTTCTCGATTTCGTAAAGTTTGAACGTTAATTTCACGTTAATTTACTTAACGATCTAATTTTTATTCGAGCATATAGCGAGCGCGCGAAGTGCGCGAGCCACTTCAACCTGCTGATTTGTTATATTGGATCTGAGGATTTTTCCACACAATCTCAACCATGATGACCATTGTGAAAATAAACCGAACGCATCGGATTTTTTATAAGTTTTTCTGTTTCAGGACGAAAAAAAAACAAGTTATTTCACGTGAAGTCGGTGGAAACTTAATTTGAAGAATTTTTTTTTATAGTATCACTAGTGCCTTAACTCGATTTCAAGATATTTCGCACTTACGGAGATTGCAAAGACGTTGCGAGTGCAGCATATCGTACAGTCTGTCCCCGTAAATGGGATCGTTGTCCAAGAACGTTTGTCGGGACATTTCGATGAGTTCCTTGCCAGGAACGGCAAGACTGTGCTGAATGGATCCATAAGATTGCCCCATGTGCGAGGCTGCCGACATGAGCCAGTTGATCGTGTCTTCCTGGGACCAATTTTTTATGGCTTTGCTCGACCACCCGTTTCCGTCTAACATCGCTCCCACATCGTCACCTGCAATTATTCTCATAATTAACATACGTCTTATTTTTACTTTATTTCGTTATTTTTTTTAAATTTCCAACACGCAATTATCATAATTATGGGGCTCATAATTACCGAGAGAACATTTTTTCCTCATACTCTCGTACATCCGTCTGGTGGATATCCCCGGATTTTCCTTTTCGCGATGAACTATAGAGTCCATATCGAGAAGAAAGTGATCGTCTTCATCTCCTTGCTGTGATGTACTCATCGGTAAGTACGCCTTGGAGAAAAAGCGACGAAGAAATACAAATTAATGGAGTATTCCACGATCTTTCCTCCTCGAGTATGTAAATAATGTCATCCCAATTGCCCCACCGTAAAATTCATGCGCTCCGTTATGCGTGTGTCGTGTATCCGAAGATATATGCGCTGTTAGTATTGCGTGTGTATTCGTTATACTCATAGCTATAGGCAACAAGGAAAAAACTCACCTCCAACGTGTCGTTCCTATCGTAATTTGTAAAAGCACTCATTTTTTTTTTTTTTTCTTTTAATTCGACGCAATAATATTTGCTTTTATTTCCGATATTCTTTAGATTTAATGATGTACCGATGTCGAGCTATTTGTTACGCGGATAAGAGTTTATCGATCGAACTAATCGAATTAAGGCGGAGGACCCGTGTTCAGCGATCCAGTCGGCGGCGCAGCCGGTGAACTACTACGTAGCTAGGCGCGAGAGTTAAACTTGGCGCATAAGTTCGATCGCAACGCTGTAGTTGTCGATGACACTCGCTTGCCGGACGTCGCTCACCGACTCGCGGCTTCGCGATCCTGAGCGTCGCGTGGGCTCGCGGTCGGGAGGGCAGGAGGGCGTTCCGGCTTCAAGCGGGATTTCCCGCTGTTCGCCAGCGGCCAATCCGACGCGATAGCGAAGCCGCGAATCGCACCGTATGACGCAACGCTGTGCGAGCTGCTTTACTTCTTTTTTTTTCACCTCTTATAAGACACTAACATACTACGCCGAACGCTCGGTAATGTATGTGGAAGGTCGGTGCGTTCCGGCGACGGCGTTTACAACCTGTTGTCGGCCAATCGGGCTGTTGTTCCTCGGAGATATGCAATGTTTTTCGTCTTTTTTTTCGGTCGGGGACGAAATGTATTTTTGATGGATGTATCCAACAGCCTAGGGCAACGGAACAGAAAGTCTGCGAGGCAGACGGTTCTGCAAACGACTGACTCATTGATAAGAAACTTCTATTTTCGATCATCGTTTGCTCGGCGGAACTTGTGATCACAAGAGCTAATAATTATGCTTTTGTTTCGGGGATAACGACGATTTTACATACATTTTTGATAATCAGAACCTATTTGAACACTTTGGCAGATTTTTTCATTTTTCTTTTTTGAAGGTCAAGATTGGCATGCGTCTTCTACATAATTGGTCTTCGTCGATCGAGCAGCAATTCAGCGATTAAAATTACCTATACTATGAGCGGCGCCTGATAATTGCGAAAAACTCAACGCGGAAAATTGCAAGCGATAATCGCAGATACGTGAAATGCATTTGCAGCGACTTGACGTCGTGAATCGCAGGTATGAATCATTCAGAAAGGATTTCGCAACGATCGAGGGTCCGAGATTTTCCTGGGAAGTCAGACATCCTGCGGTCAGAATATTCCTCGCATTATCAAGACCCGCCGCAACATTTGCTTTCGCTCGAGCCCTCCGCTACCACCTCCTCTATCCCTTCCACTTTTATGTTCTTCGACGTAGAAAATACGTGTTTGCTTATCGCGAATGATGTTGCCGATTTATTCCAATCTCCAGTCTATAAATAAGTACTTCCGTACCTGTACATTTAATACCTATCGTACAAAGTTTATTACAATAGATGAGGAAAGAAAAGGCAAAACGTAAAAGAAGAGGTTTATCGACCTTAACTCGGTGTAGATTTCTTTTGCTCATCCGACGCTATTTGCGACGCAAGATTTGCAAATTTCGCCATGTAGTCGACGCTGCTTTCGCCCATTAGACACTGCATTTGACTCACAACCTGGAAATAGGAGTTTTATACAAATTCGTACGACGAACTGTAAACAAGTTATTTTGTGACAAGGAAATCGGATAAAGATCGCCATTTGAGCGCGGGACTATAGGCGCGACGAAGTTATTCGATAATATTTACCAATTTCCTTGTTCTACAAAGATAGTCATCATGTTCAAATAAGAGGATTATGAAAGCGAAAACAGCGATTTTTTGAGAATAGAATTGTAAACAAAATCTAATGACACTGATCGTCCAAAATGTCTTTTTACACGTAAAAAATGGTAGGAATTCCATTTTTTTAATATAGAAAATGAAAAATTAAATGATGGGAAATGAATAGTATTGACGAATAATCAGTTGCATGAGATATTCTCCATTCGCTTTTTTTTCCGTTTAAAAAAATCACTCGCTTTTTTGCCAGATATCGATGGGCCTATTTTATATGAGTTGATAAAAAAAAGAGTAGAAGCAATGAAATTACATCGGAAGACGGCCGGACATCTTCAACGCCGGGATGCCCGCCGGTGTGACTGCGTTGCGATCCTTTTATCGGCGACTCGAGTTGTCCAAGGAAGCTGCTTAGCGAAAAATCAGCAACCTGGAATGAGAGGTGGAACATTCTATAGCAGAAGCCGATGGACATCGACATTCGCGCATTATTACGTTACGACGCTGCATGCATACCTCGCTGTTCAACCACTGATGCTCCCCCTCTTTAAGAATTTGCGTTGCACTCGTTATAATCGAATTAGAGGCCTTTATCGGCTCTGCGTTTTCTCCCTCCAGCGCCCCAGCCATAAATTCCTTGCCTTCGCCCTCGGTCGCTATATTCGAAATACTTTTGTTTTCCGACTGAATGTCCGTCATCAGCGAAACTTCGATGGTCGGAGAAATATCTGGTGTCGGGGCAATTATATCAGGTACTGGGTTCGCCGTTTCGTACGTCGTTACGGGCAACACCCTTTGAACGATGAGACTTCGCTGCCTAACTGTACGACCTCGTTTGCAAAATCGAGTTTTGAATTTCTGCAAAAACGTAGCCCCAGATTATACACTGCAATATACGTACGATGGTATCGCGGTTGGGCGCCATTCGAACGGAGAAACGAAGGAAATATTTTTAAAAATGTATAATTGTTATTAATTATTGTGCAGAATAGTTTCGTCGTGGTTTCACGGCAATCGATAATATTTCATCGCCATAAGGATTTGTAATCATTTACTCGAAATAGCATTTAAAATACTTTTTCATTCGAACGGCGCATGTCCCAGCCTGATATCATTCGCCGATAAGACTTACGTCCAGTTGCGTCTTGAAGGCATCCTGAGCGCCAATTTTGTGGTATACTTGCGGTATAAGGGGCCGCCTAAACGTGGACTCTTTGAGTGAAGGTACCCTCGATGATATAACAGTCTCGTTGCTCCCGGAAGTATTGTCATATATCTAAAATGCGTATGAAATAAGGCATTCCATCAATTCACGAATGGCTTGAAATAATTAATGAGGAAATTCATGGACCAAAAGTCGAAACAGTGAAAAGTTCATACTTTGCTGGTGCCGTAGTTGTGCTTTGCTATGGACAGCAACTTCTGCAATGCCAGACAGAGGCTACCATCATCTTGGGACTGAGCGGCTCCACTTCTCGTAGTCTTAGATCTCTCGCTCGTTGAAGTACCGGCTCCATCTTCGTTTCCGCCAGTGTCCCACCAATATTCCAGCGTTACCTTGGATTCGCGGCCAAACTAGGACAGGAGAGACAATAACTTATAAACGCAACTGAATTGATTAACTTAAAACCGATTGAACGTTGAAAAAATGTACCATTAGAAAGAGATCTCCGACGGTTATCGTATTGGCTTCCTCGATGTTCCAGCCCATACGTATCCTCTCGACGGTCTCTCTGCCAGGAAATCTGTTGGGTTCACTCCACGATTTCTGCGGTTGCGGCTGCGACTGATCCGGCGCGGAGCTCGTGGACGCTTGAACGTTTTTTTCACACATCGCGTTAACGCTACGCTCCGGTGAATCGAGCTCCGTGTTGCTACTGTCGCCAGGCTGTTGCTGCGGATCGTCATTGCGATTCGACGATTTTTTGTCGACTTTGTACTTTTTTATTGCTTTTTTTCCGACTCCCTTGATGTATTGCACCGAGCCCAGAAGCTCGAGTCGCGAGCTCTTCAGCCCGAGACGCTTTTCGTAGGAATTAAAGCTCACGCTATTGCTCGTTAAATACTCGCCGAGGTTTACCACCGGCAGAGCTATTTTGCAGGCTTCAGGGGGCGTAACGCGCAGCAGGCGATTGTCCTTCGTTTCAATTTGATCGAGGCTCTCCGCGCTATTTATACACTGTTTAAAATCGATGGCTTAGGATTGCAATAGATTGTATAGAATTGAGAGATGGCTTTGATTAGATTTGTCAAGAAGCGTAAAAAGATACAGTTTTGTATTTTGCAGGCCTCCAGCGCTGTTGCAAAAACATTAGTAGACTAGACAGACGACGCTGGATCGGCAGCAGTGTCCGCACACGAGGATTCATCGCGTGAGCTTGAACTTGCCACCAGGTCATGTTATTGCCGGGCCGTAGCTCTATCGTCACACGTGGCGGTAGTTTTATCTCTTCCTGCCAATCTAAACAATCGATTTGTTGATTATCGGAAATACGCCGAACGACAGAGATAAACAACAAATGGGGATGGAGAAGAAGATGCGCTCGTTCGCCAGTGAAATAAAGATTCGTCGATAACAGAATTTAGTCGACAAAGCGAATTTAGTGGAATTACTGCGTGATCTTTGAACGATTAAACTAAACAAACTTTTCGTTTTATTGGGAATCCCCGGAACGACAGTGCATAAACAAGACGGGTTGGGGAAGCCCATCTAAAGTCGTTTATCAGTTCCGGTGAAACAATTGTTTGTTGGTCAACAACATCCGGTGGAGACAATTCATTTTTTCACATTATTAAAACAATACACAATAATACTGGACGATAATGCTGGCTAACAACGCAATTCTTTAAAAAGCTTACAACGCAGCTAACGAAGTTATTAAATATTTCTTTTTGCTGTGGTTGGGACTGTTTTTAAAAATAATCTACAATTGTAGTATCGTTCTATAGTTCATGGATTTTACCTTCCAATTGATTCAATTTTCTCAGTGCTCTGCAGATGGGCGTTTTGATTCTCATCGTTTTTCCTCTCAGTCTCACCTGAGTGGAGCCCCAGTATATCAACTCGTTTAATTTTAAAAGCACCTTCTCGTGTATTCGCGGCAATTTTCGTCTTAATTCACCGTAGTTTATAAGACCGTAAATTTCCTGGGTCGCCTTCTTCACGTCTAATAATAAAAAGAAAAAAGAAATACGATACAAGCTCAAGATATTTTATCAATCCAAAGTTTGTCATTGTCGCTGTTTGTGTACATTTGATGTATCATGAACTCACCTTCGGAAAATTTAAGATGCTTAGAAATCTTGAGCCATGTTCTGTAGTAAAAATGTCTTATTTGCTCCTTGTTCTTGATCATATTCTCTGACAGGCCCCGCTTCTTCCCTTGACTGAGAAAGTAGCTCTGCAAGGCGTCAAAGTCCTTGCCAAATTCGTTCACTGCCTTGAAGAATGTGTTTTTATCCTCCATTGACCACAACTCGCAGGATCTCTTGAGCGATCTCACTATCTTGGCTTCAGCGCTCTCTTCGTCCTTGGACTCTGCAACACACAAATGTTTTTGTTTCCACAAAAAGCCAAACGATCAGATTTCTGTTGTCATCCGCAAATTGTCATATTCATATTATTCTAGAGTAAAAAACTGAACAAGTCCAATTTATAAGTGAACAGTGCAATCCCAATGATCTTGCTCACCTTTTTTCTGCTCAGTGGCTGGCACCGATTCTGTGGAATCGATGCGCATCTTCTTTGTGCCTCGGACGATGCGAGACTGAACGTTCTTGGATTCGGTCGACAGTTTGTTGTCCATACTCGACGTTGACGCCTCTTCTCTCTTCACCTCCATTTCCTCCACTTTCGCTGTACTCTCCATGACTAAATTTGGTTCTGCAATAATAGATCTCTGACTGTAAAATTCCCAGAACAGAAATAATGGACATTTGGCCCGGCTGATTATGTTTTACCTGTTGATTGTCGTCGATTTTGTAGTTTCCGTTACGTGAATTATTGCGGACATATCATTCCGTCTGACTGACTGTATCATGCCAGTGGTTTATTTATCTTCGGCACTTTGACCGTCTCGTTGTTTCTCTTGTGTTTTTCTCGACGTGCCCGCGCTAATAATCGCGCCGTTCGATGTTCCTTCCCGCAATTTGAGCCGCAGCGAGCTCGAAAATATATAATACTTACGATGCCGATGAGCGGATCCGAAAAATGTCCTCTCGTGCTACGACAAATTCAATCGCATTTCGAGATCTCTATGCGAGGACGAACGGTCAAGCTCGGCTGTCAAGCGGAGCTCGCAGCCTTTATACTCCCTGAGACGTAAACAGTCGCGCGCCCTTAGGATTATCGGTGATACTTCGTCGGCTTTGTTTACATTTTCGCTGACGACAGGTTATTCCGGGAATATAATAATATTCGCGACTGTTGCCGAGCAGCGTCTTAACTCAATGTTTATTCAGTCAAACAGTAACTGTATTTTCGTTTTTATTTGCTTCTGTCGTGGTATGTGTGTTACACGAATTTCGAAGCGGGGCTTTTGGGATTTTCGAATCGAAAGGATCGAAGAGGGAGATGGAAAAAAGTTTCTAGCTTGAGGTGGGCAGGTGCTGGAGATTTGTGTGCGTCGATCTCAGCGCTGAAGTATTTCGGATTGTGATATTTATGTAAATACTAACAAGATTCTGTAAGTTTTCATCAACAGCTGCATGGAATGGCGTTATGTATTTCATTCGTGGCTAACCGAGGTCTACAATTTTCGATCGATAAATTGCAACACAGGTTTTGCAATTCCGATTTATCAGTCGATTCGTTTTTCAGTCGTTTTTATTCGTTATTCGAATAACGGGAAATGTCAGAATGGTTTTCTTTTTTCAATTATACCGGCTACACCGTGTTTACAGGTTTTTGCATGATTAAAAACCGGAAGGGCGTATTTTCTATTTGTCAGATATATAGGATACGTCCTTCCTGCGCGATCAGTTTTTTCGATTGTCTTTTAGCTCTTTGAGCTATGTTGTTCTTGGATTCGATTCATTCGATTCATTCGGAGCCTCTACAAGTCGAGGTATCGTCGGCCGGATGCCTCCCTGTTAGCTGTTCTTACAGTAGCGATCTGACTGCGTCGCCGACGGTACGGAGCCCAATTGATACAAAATAATCTCTCTAACTTTACAGTTTTTATTACCATCGGAGGCGTACAAATACCGACTGAGTCGGGAATGAGTGAGAAAGGGGAATAGCGCCATCGTCAATCGCGGTGGTACTAGTGTTGGGTGCGATTTGAACGCGTCCAACACTAACGCGTCTTACCCACCCACATCCACCGCTTCCTTCGACATTGTGGTACACAAAACAGCCACCCGGCACTATAGGAGCTATTTGCTAATTTTATTTGTCATTACAGAAATAATATCTATTTAGAGTATAAAAACTGAGTCTAACAATTGAAGCATATATCATCTTTATTCGGGTCTTTCCCTGGAACATGTACCGCATGTCTGCAAAAAGTGAATGAATATTATATCTCTGATGCATTATACATATTCCACAATCTGAAGGATTTACATAACCCCTATGGCTCTAGGTACACACCAAATGATCCTTTTCCATTTGGTAATAACAATGTCCATGAACTTTGTGGCCGCATACCAATGTTGTTATCGGGTTCATTTCAATTTCCTGAAAACACACTCCACAGACGGCTCTCCTAAAAATAATATAAAAATTGGTAGAATGGACTAATTTTAAAAAATGTAAAAAATGTAAAAAATGTAATGATGTTGTCTACCTTTCTTCGTCACCGATGTTTTCCACGATCGAAGGTTGCGATGACGAAGTATCATTTTCGCCTCTATCATTCTGTTCACTACGATTTTGGCTGAACCAGTAGCTGAAGGCGCTGAAAGCTAGCAGACCCAGATTGATACTGGCTGCCGTTACGAAAAAATTCGGCTTTCCCATGTTTCTTGCTTCGTCCTTTGGATAATGTCAGTTCGCACTAAGCAACGCGGTCGAGTGGAGCAAAGAGTATCTCGTTTATGTTATAAATAGCCACAGTATCACTGTTAGTCAGCACATTTCGGCATAATCTGAATAATCCCCACCTGGAAACAACGGTTGTCGTCGCTGCCGTTTAGTGGTCGATTATGTTGGCCACATTGATCCGTCGGTAGAAACGAGTACTTCTTTTTTTACTTATACATTAACGTTCTGTCGCGCAACTAAGTAGTGAACGACGTATTTCAATATGCTTTCATAGACAGAATTTATTCTAATGAACATTAATTAGTTGACGGTGGTGGCAAGCTTGTGGCGTTAGATTTGTGTGCAGATGCCAGTAAGTACATGTATGGCCAACAACTCACGGAGTCGAGATACCAACTGCTTAAAACTTATACCCACTTTTTGGTTCCTAGGTAAAATATAAATAGTCAATCCATCTGGATGGGTATACTAGCAATGCTAGCAATATTTGTGATCCCGAGGAAAAATGCGAAATTGGTGATAATTTTTTTGTGAATTGACAGTTACAATCATAATGCATCTGTGATTGTGATGGATTTTATAACACGACGAGGCTAATCACACGCACTGGCGCGCGTGCCTGGAAAACTTTTGCGCTGCTGCGCGCTTATAAAGCTTTGGAAGGTTACGGGCACACCTGTTCCCGTGCTTTTATGTCAAAGTTGACACAAAACTGAATTTGTTTACCGCGGACGGTCCTAGCAACCAATCACAGCTCGAATAGAACGATGACAATGTTTTCCGTTATTCATGAACTTTTTAAAAGAAGGACTAGGATCCTAGGGCTAACATATAGGTGCCCGAATGCGAAACCTTTATTCTGACCTAGCCAGTTTTATGCCAGATCTTTTCCACAAAATGGTTCTCAAATCGATTCCGTCAAATGACTGTACGTCAGTTTTAAATACAATTTCGAAACTAAGAGTTTACAGTTGAATACGTTTCGCAGCCACGACGAACAAGAAATCACATATTTCCTTGCAATAACGAAACAGTTCCGTTCGACATATGTGTCGTCGCGTTTACCCTGTTATCCGTCTTGGCTGAGTTGCAAATGGCATTTCAAATCTCCCACCAAACTTCGGTCTCACGAAATCTCGATTTTGTCCATCGCGTCCCAAATTGTGATCAAATACCGCCCGCTAGGTGGTAATGCCTGAGCAGTCGGTAATGCAAATACCAACTGTTTACAGAGGTATTGACAGCCGCCGATGCATACCGCTAAGTATCAACACGGCTTCGAGATGGCTTCGATACGGTTTCGTGAATAAAATTCGCACACTCCGAACAGTGCGCGAATAAAATTCGCGCAGTGTTCGGAGTGTGCGAATAAATTCTCCACGAACATGCGAAAATCGACTATTTCGCGCCCGCTACGCAGGCACGAGAAGACGAACTTCGCACGCACATATTTCAAGAAATAGTTTATATCACTCCGTGCGAGAAGTCCGATTTCTCGCACTAGTGAAATAAAATCGTACACGAAACTCGTGCGAGAAACTTTTTCTTAACTCGTGTGATTTTGCAACACTCGCCTTCGGCTCGTGCCGCAAACTCACACTCGTCTCGAAAAAGTTTCGTCGCACTCGTATCGTAATATACTAATGTGTGACACGTGCGCGTAGACGATTCACGACTCGTGTGATTGCCTTCACACTCACTTCAAACTTTACACTCGTCGTGAATCACCTACTTCGCACACTAGTCACACAATGCACTATTTCGCGAGTTTTTTTGTCAGAAATCACAGATGCGTCTCCCGACCGGAAATCGCCAAAATCCACCTCAATTTTCTTTCTTTTCATAATATCGACTTGTAACCTATACCATTATTCTCAAGTCGTATATTCTACCCCTAAAAACACTGTTTACTAACCTTTTTTAATCGATTTTGAAAAAAATATTTTTTTGGCGATTTTATTTCTGTCAGAAATCATACATCCGTCTCCCGACCAAAAATCGCCAAAATCGACCTTAGAATTTTTTTTTTTTTTTTTCTTCAAAACATCGACTTTTAACCTATACTAGGCTAATCTAACACGCAGGCGCGCGTGTCCGCAAAACTTCTGCGCTGCTGCGCTCTTATAAAGCCTTAAAAGGTTACGGGCACGTCCGTCCTCTTATGTCAAATTTAACACCACACTGAATTCGTTTACCACGGACTTTCCAGGCAATCACAGCTTGAATAGAATGGTGACAGTGTTTTTAATTACTCATGAACTTTTTGAAAGAAGGATGTATATTTCTTAGTCCAAAGACGCATTTTTTTTAGCGTGCAAATGCAAGTTACTGACCCCTGCGGAATTGATTGTATAAAGAGTTTATAATCAGATTTTTCCCCACAAGAATCGAAACTTTAAAGACTTCAAAAATTGAATTTCGCTTGCAAACGGATTTCGTCATATTCGCTAAAAATTTGATATCAATATGAAACCAAAGTTCAATAATAAAGTGGTATCAATTATTTATTTATCACCAAAAGTTTATAAACTACCTACAGGTTTACCAGAGTCGCCTTTATTATCGTCTGGTTATTTAAAAGTAATAGTTCAATCATTCTTATTAAAAGGTGATGTTCGATACAACTCAGGGAAAACTAAAAATAGAAGTAATACACCGATCCCCAATACTCTTAACTCCCGCTAGTTAAGAATTTTACATCGCGATGCCTCTGATGCACTTTGGACAGGCCTGTGAAAACAGAAACCGAAGACAATCAAGAAGTTATATATACGATTTTTTCAGAAATGTAGCTTAAGGCGAGGTGACAACTAGTAAGTCGGTAATAAAAACTGTAAACAATTATTCCGACAACGCTTAACGTTTCCGGAAAAAAGAAAAGTTTTACATCATTCCTCTTTCAATTCTGCATGATGTAAAACTTTTATTTCTTCAGGCATGTGTCTAGTTTCCGTGTATTGTTGTTCCGAAAATTATTTTCTATCCCTCTCGCACTCACGGTGGTTTCGCCTCGCCTTAAGCTGAAGAACTAGATTAAAAAATGCGTAGATGAATTTACTATTACCGAAATCCCACAATATCTCATACGATTCCAGCAGGAGTAGTGAACCCGATGTCTGCATTCCAACGTCTTTACATTTGCCTCATTATCTTCAAACTTCCTTCGACAGTTGGCACATTCCTCTCTAATAACACTTCCATTCCTGAAATTGTTGAACGTATAGGATAATAACAAAATTCAGTTCATTTATTCTCTTTTCAATACATTCGCAGGGACGTTTTCGAGTAAGCGGTCTCAATTATTAACAGTTTAGATGCAACAAACAATGTATCTTAGTCGATCTCTATTTAGATAAGACTGATCGGGAATTGGAGTGGCTTGATAATAATAGACACCCCTTCCAGCGACCCCCCCCCCCCCCCCCCCAGTCTTTCAGCGGCGGGAAAAATGTTAAGAGTGTTCGCTGTGCGCATCCACTCTGCGCAGCCACTCAGCGCAGCCACTCAGCGCACGGCGAGATACGAGAAATCCCGTGACTGCAGTTCCTACCTCGGGACTTCCCATCTCTCGTCCAGAGAATCCCCGATCGACCGGAATCCAACTCTCAGACACCAAACAATGACAATTACTAATTGATGCAAGGATTTCGGCAATGGAACAAGCTAATTGATGTTGACTAATCGATGCCGAAACCCTTCCATCAATTAGTCAACAGCGGTCGAAATTTTCATTTACAATGACAATTACTAGCTAATGAAACATTTACCTGGAAATGTTGAGCGGTTGCCCCGTTGGTGATGCGGGCTGATCATAGTCCTGTTGTTGGCGATTATTCTCCTCCTCGAATAATTGATATACTGCATAAATCGCTGTAATAGCGGCAGTAACAGTACTGACGATCTGTACGGTTTGCATTAATCCAGACATTTTTACGAACAGCACGCAAGGTAATGTTTTAAATAGTTAACTTCTGTCGCCGACCGTGGACCTGCACCTCTATGTTCTAACAATAAGCTTCCTAAGGCCGAGTATCGATGGGCGAATGCTACGAATTACTGCGCTGTGACTACCTTACGTTCAGATGCAATACGCGTCCAGAACCGAATGGCTGCTGTAGGTGGGGGGTTGATTCTGTAACAAATTGAGAAAAGTGAAACTTTCCCCGGCCACGGATTCAGCATTCCATTAAATTGTCGATCTAACGGAATGCTGAATCCGTGATTAGCTGATGCGAGTTTCACTTCTTACTGAATCGCCAGCACGCGCGTTATCTGCGTCGACCAATCAAACCGTCTTATTCGATTCATGACTGAGGCGACGTGATTGGACGGCATAGGTTGCGCACGCTGGCGCACGTGGAGTATGCGTCATGAGATATAAGTTGCCTGAACAATTAAAAATACGATACGACGAACGCAATCACAGCGGTTCGTCACCGGAGGCGAAATCTTTTTAGTTTTTAAGAATAATCGAAATTCCTCTCTCCTCACCCATCCCGGACTCAATTTTTCATGCTTATTTGCATTTCCATCTTCAAGAAGAAATAATTGAATAATTGAAATTCCTCTCCCTCCCATCCATTCCGGTCTCAATTTTTAATGCATATTTGCATTTCCAGCTTCAAGAAGAAATAATTGAATAATTGAAATTCCTCTCCCTCCCACCCATCCCGGTCTCCATTTTTAACGCATATCTGCATTTCCAGCTTCCCATACTCTTAAGAGCACGAGCAACGGACCATACCTGTTTTTTTTTCCAAAATATTGACTTTTGGCGGGGCCATCGTTCTCTAGTCGCATATTGTACCCCCAAAAACACTCGTTTCAAACCTTTTCCGCGTTTATTTTCTTTCGAACTGATTATTACAGCAACGGAAAATGATGGAAATAGGAGATGGATGTGAATGTACGTGCGTCAATTAAATTTCGAATAATTGGTTTGCAAAACATCACATTTTATGAATTCGTGTTTGTAGATAATGTTGAGGTATACCATCGAGCTCGTAGCAGTCGATAGACCAAACGCGCTTCTACAGATTACATTGCACGTGTATAGTATCATTGTAGAATACTGCGAGCTCTTTCCAACTTGCAATTCTTATTCTATATGTAATGCTTACAACAATCTTGCAATATTTAAAATAAAATGATGATAATAATAATAATAATAATAATAATAATGATGATAATAATGAAAAGTAAAAAAAAAGTCAACCCGTTTTCGAGTGATTACTTTTATCAGTGACTTTATCGCAGGGATCGGTCTTATAAGTTTTAGTTTAATCGTTTTGATTAACGAGATACCCGATCACGTAAACCATCGCTCTCATTACAATATTTTCGTAAGAACCTGAACAATCAACCGATCCCACGTCACTCAAACAGTCTCTTCGCTTTTCTATCTCTTTCTTATATCTCTTTATCTTCTCATCATTTAACTGTATATTAATACGAACGCGTGCCGAACAGTCGCAATGTCATTAATGTGTAAAGCAGTAAAAAAAATCAGTCTTACTCGTAATATACAACACTAAGTTGTTAAGGCATCGTCATTTACTTACAGCTATATATCTATAAGTTTAGCCTTCGATATCATTTTAGCCCTGACCAAAACAAGGTGAAAATATTTCGTCACCCGCGAGACAGACAGAAACACCCTAAGTTTGTACGCGTCGCCAGCGTCTATTTTCAATAGAATATATTTACGTTCGTAAAAATTTGCGAAACTTCACTCAAACTTTAAATCGCAATCGTTATTATACTGTTAACTGTAGCCTCTTTTGCCTTTACCGAGTCTCTATTTTCGTCGATACCACCGACGTCATTATTGTCGATCGTGAATCGTTACGCAGGTACTTGTCAGCTTTACAGACTATCATTCATTTATCGCAGTTGTAATGGTAACTTTGTGGTCTATGAATTGTTCGCAAGACTTTTGTACTATTTGTTCGCAATTGCGTAATCTCAATCGAACCAAGGTCGGTAAACCTGTACTCATTGAGATCGACTGAAGATTTACAAGCTATTGTTCATTTACAGCAGTGATAATGGTACCTATATTTTCTATGAATTGCTTAATGCAAAAATTGCGTACTATTCATCGACGATTCGTGCATAATCTTCATCGATTAAAAACAACCCTCAACTCATTCATATAAATTGATTGTGCGCTAACCTGACATTCACCGGATGTTCGCGTGTCGCGGCGATGAATATAGTAATTATCAAACAATGGAAATCTACAATTTTTTCACAATTTCACGCCTATCGCGTATGTTTCGAACATAAAAAGAGCTTCAACTCCAGAGAACATATCGTTCTGGCTACTGTGCAGCATACGTTTCCTAAACTTCTAATGTCCCATCGAAGGAATTCGGTGGTTGGTGCAAAAATAAAGCACAATTTTAGTCAGCACGACCGTTGGACGGTCGATATACCACGATAAAATAACTCTAAGAATATATCGCGTAAAATAGCAGCAGCTATCGTGTAATATATCTATATGTATAAATGAAAAAAAATGATTACGTTGATGATAATAAAAATAAAGACAGTAGAAATAATGATATTAAGTGTCTATATGCGTCAAGGCTCTATGGGCGCTTGGTAGTTGAATTGATTCCATACGACATCGTCGATTACGTGAGATGGGCTTCAGTCTTAAAGTTATAAATGAGGTACAATTGAGGTAGGTTGGTCCCATCATATCTCGAATTGGATATGCATTGAGCAATATTGCATCTGTATCCCGGAGCCAGGGTTTCGTTTTTTTCGTCGGTAACGATAATTCAACCCTTAAGTTTAGAAATAACAAGTTAACGTCTATATCTCAGTGATTAACGACAATCATCCCAAATCGTTCGTAACCGAAAGATTTCCGACGCTCGATCGATCATCAATAACGGTTCCTCGCGCGGCGTCGAAGATTTTCCATCGAAACGTGTAATCGTTACTCGCGATAATTCGATGTGTAAATATAATAATATACTATAATTAATATTGTAATACGCGCGATATTCATTCACGCCGTGGCATTAAATGCCGCACGATAATATTCTCGTGTTTTTCTCATTGTGTGGTTTAAAATAATAATAATAATAATAATAATAATAATAATAATATACATCTCGGTGGATCCTTCGTTTTTTCGCTGAGTCGCTTTGTCGATTCACCACTCCATATTAACAGTTCGTCCGTCCTCGTCGTCGCCTCCGACGGATCTCTCGGATATCTCTCCTTGTGCAATAGGTCACATTAATCTCATAGCAATCGATTAAATCGGGCACAATTGATCGGCGCTTCGAATACAAGCATCAACGGTCACTTCCGGCGCCATGCGCGCATTCTTCGTCCCGAGAGCTCGTGCGTCTCCCGAGTAGAGTACGACCGCGTGTACGGATTGAATATTTCAAATATAATCACAATTGTTTAGTCTAATCGTATATACTATATCTCTGTATCTGTATCTCTCTTTCCGTTTCTATACGTATATAAATATATCTATGCTTCCTCTTTGATCGCTACGCTCGGTGGCATTATAACGCGTATGTCCGATCTGCGTGTTACCGAAAGATCCTCCACCTCGTTGTCGCTCTCTTCGTTCAGCTGTTCCTGCTGTTCCTGCTGTTGCTGCTGGTGTTGTTGGTGCTGCGGCTGTTGCTGCTGGTGCTGCTGCTGCTGCTGCTGCTGCTGCGGCGGCGGTGGCTGGTAACAGAGCGAAAGCGGCGGACTGGGACTTCGCGTCTGCTCCATCATAGTCTCGCGATCCATCGAGTTGTCGCGACTCTCGGCGTACGAGGTCTCCAGCACCGCGGCCGGATTTTCCATCATCGCCGCGCCGTTGTCGGTGTCGTTTTCCGAGATATTGTCGTAAATACTGCCGTTCAAGTTGCCGCCGACGCCGTAAGGGAAACAGGCGCCGCTGCCGTTGGTCGTGCGTCTGCCGGGCCGCGAGGTCGTTATTCCCAGCTTCTTCACTTTGTCGTACAGAGTCCGCGAGGGGACGCCGAACTTGCGGGCCGCCTGCAGGGCGCTCAGGCCGCCTCGCACGGCCGCTATGGCGTTCGCTATGTCCGCTCGCGTGTACTGCTTGTAGCGCTTCCACTCGGGCTTCTGGGATGGAACGTAGTTGGCGATAGCTGCGTCGGAAATATGCAAATTAACGTCGGACTATGTTGTCAGTGAAATAATTTAACGTCGGTTTTCATTCTATTCTTTCGACAGATTTCTTACACAGTGTAAGGACTGATACAAAGAGAATCTCGAGCAGCTCACGATACAAATTTCGAATAAAATCCAACGATATTGGGGATGCTAAGAGTCGTGTTTTTACTTAATAACAATAATAAAAATAATAATTTTTGAATAATAATGATAATGATTCAAAATAACCATGTGTTACTATCGAAGTATCTCCGTCGGTAAGGCCTCGGTCGGTAAAGTCGGTAGCCTCACCGACGACGAAGACGTTCAGCTAATTGTAAATCGCAGGCAAAAATTGTTGCGAAAAAAAAAGAAAAGAAAAATCCGCGGCTTCGAATTCAGTCTCTTCCACCTATCCCCGCTCTCGCGTCGTACATTTTTCTTTCCGCGCATCGATTCCACATCGCTCAATCGTCCTCCATAATTACCTGCTTTCTTGTCCTCAGAGAACGACTGTGGCGAGGGCTTCTTCTCGTCCTCGTCCATCACCGAGGCCCCGGTGGCGTACGGGCTGTGCGCGGGATGCCCGTTGGAGAGATCCATGCTGCTGCGTCTGCCGTCCGAGCCGTTGTCGGCGGATCCGTTGCTGTGGCTGCGATGATAGTGCGCCTCGTGGCCGTCGCCGGTATTGAGCTGGCCCGCCTGGGAGCTGTCGGCGTGAACCTGACCGAGGACCCCGCGGAGTATCGGCGTGTCGTGATTCCGCATCATTCCGCCGAGGGAGATTTTGCCCTTGCGATTGCCGTGCGCCGAGGCAGCCTCGGTGGGATTCTCGTAGAGGCTGCCGAATATCGAGGAGTGCCGGGCGGCGGCGAGCGAGGGATGAAGAGCCGCGCCGACCGCCGCGGGATTCTGGCCGACCAGCGGGAGACCCTGCGCGAGGGCCCAAACGGGAAGCGGAAATCTCGCGCCGTTCTCGCGGACACCCGCGGATTTCCCGTAGCCGTAGTACGGCGAGCTCGTGGAGTGCGGAGGCGACGAGTGACCGCCGTGCGGGCCGCCGTGAGCGCCGCACTCCGAGGCCGGTGCGCCGTGGCTGCTCGTCGTGCTCGTGCTTATGGCCTCCTCGTTGGGCCTCTGGTCGTCGAGGCGCTCGGGCGACGGCCGCTCGGACGGCGGTAGCGCCTCGTCCGTGTTCATGAGGCCCTTGATCTGCAGCATCTGCGCGACCTTCAGCATCGCCGCGAGGTCGTTGCGCGCGACGTTGACCTCACCCTTGTAGACGTACTCGAGGATCGCCTTCATCTCCGTGACCTTGACGTCCTTGAGGAAGACCACCGGATGCGAGCACGGGACGTCCGAGAATAGGGTCTTGAAGTACGCCGAGCACGCGGCCAGCACCATCTTGTGACACTTGAGGACGACCCCCTCGACGGCCAGGGTCACGTCCGCGAAGGTCTCCTCCATCAGGAGGCCCTCGAACGCCTGGATGAAGTTCGCCTGGTGGTTGTTCCACCTCAGGCAGAACTGCTGCTCACCCGCGGCCCCCATGTCCGACATTTGGCTATTTGTTTTTCCTGGAGAGAGAGAGAGAAAATAGAGAATGAAAAAAAAAGAAAAAAATACTCGAGACGATAACGGAAACGTGGAATCGTCGTTAGCCTCGGCGGAGCCGATTAGTCACGAGGGAATCGATTAGCGGCTAATCGCTGTTTGCTCGTGGATGAGAAGCTTATGGCGCTTCGATTTGCTCTGCTCTAATAGCGATAATATCGTTAATGAGTAATGCCGAAGTGTATGAGTAAACGGTGCGCGTGAAATCAGTGGCAAATCGTGTGCGCCCGTTGCGTCGCAGCCGCGCTCGGCATTCTTCGGGGGATTTTGGGGGACACTCGTTTCCGCCCTATCGGCCCGAGTCCAAAAATAGCGAACGCCCGCGCCGGGGCTCGGCCGAGCGCCTCGGGGCAACGGGAGATAAGAAACCCCGGCTGGGGCGGCTCGACCGAGGGCGACTGCGCCAACGGCGCTCGGAGCGCAGATCTTCGCGCGCGCCTTTCTCCAAAATTCCAACGGCACGATTATAATATGTAAACACCACGGTTATAATATGGAAACGCCATGGTTATAATACGAAAACGCGCCATAGTTATAATACGAAAACGCGCCATAGTTATAATATGAAAACGCGTTACGGTTATAATATGGAAACGCCATAGTAATAATATGAAAACGCGCCACGGTTATAATATAGAAACGCCATAGTTATAATATGAAAACGCGTTACGGTTATAATATACGACACGCGCGTTTGCATTCGCGCCGACCGAAGAGCCGAAGGCTATCGCGGGTCTCGCTAACAGCAGTCGCGGGCCCATCGAGCGCAATAATCGCCTCGCTGAGACGCTAATGAACCGTCGATTGGAAATTTCCCCGGGCCGGCGAACACGGGAAAATCACACGCGCGCAGATGTCGGGTAGATAGCGAGAGTGAAAACGCATTAACGCGGCTGTTTCGTGAGCGTTGACGGTGCGGAAGCGCGACGCAATTCACATTCACGTGACGCGCAGTTCGCGGGCAGAAGCGAAAGTTGAGATTAGCTTTAGCAATACCGTAGTACGAAAAAAAAATAGAACAATGTTTCTTAGCTAACGAGAACCGGAATACAAAATCGAGGCTCGAAGTCCGCAGATGTAAAAAAGTGAAACTTCAAAAAGAGTCCGAAAA
The DNA here is from genome assembly GCA_963932165.1 of Pimpla rufipes. Taxonomy (NCBI): domain Eukaryota; kingdom Metazoa; phylum Arthropoda; class Insecta; order Hymenoptera; family Ichneumonidae; genus Pimpla; species Pimpla rufipes. The sequence continues at coordinate 14,596,420 of OZ010635.1, forward strand.
ATTGTCAGCACATGTGAATTACTTACGTATATCGATGGAATCCGGAAAATCGTCCTCCTCTTCGTGGCACCAAATCACGCACTTTCCTCACGTGTCGCGCGAAATTCGTTTGACATTCGTGCCTCGTAAAAAAAAATGCTTTCAAAGAAAAAAAAAGCGAAAAGACAGAAAAAAAACGAAAAATAACAACCAAAATATTCGCGAAGCGCTTCGACGAATTTTCGATTGCGGTGAGGTGTATCGCGGCACGTCGCGCAAGTGGAGGAACTAAATTCACGATGCGACTGCCATCCCGAATGCTCGGCTGTACTACTGGCGGGGCCCGCGCGATCGAGGGGGCTCGTTTCAGCGAAGAGCGCGAATACGGCCGACACTTAAATGCCACATTTAGTCGAGAGGACTGAGACTGGGGGCTGGCTTCGCGGCTCAGGGATGCCTCGGTCTCGTCTCGGCGCGCCGTCCTCTCTCCCTCCTGGCCGTTCGACTCCCTCGATATCTCTCTCTCTCTCTCTCTCTCTCCCTCGCGCGCGCGCACCACGCGCACTTTTTTCACGCACGCACAGAGTAGGTCGGGGCCCTATAAAACACCCGCACGAATTCTGAAAGAAGGTTGGCCGAGACGCGTCCCCCCTCCCTCGCTCCCGGCCCGCCGGGTCTCTCGTCTTCCAGCCGCCCCCACCACTCGCACTGCGAAGCGGCGACTCCGCGCGCGCTTTTGCCTCTAGGATCGCGCTGGGTTGATGCACTCTGCGCCCCGCTCGCAGCGCTGCACCGTACCGTCTGGTCTAGCCGGTCTATCCGCGGCAAGCAGCCCCTCTCTTCGGGTTTTAGGCGTAGAGAGAAGTTGCGTGCGTGCGTGGAGTGCGTGCGATGGTACGGGCGGCGCGGTGCGTGACGGGCTACGTGCGGGTTCGAGCGAGATGGATGCGCAGGGAGGGGAAACGGGAAAAGGAAAAGAGCGGGCCGCAAGGGGGGACGAGAGAGAGAGGGAAAGAGCGAAAATTTTCGGGCTCCGCACGACTACGAATTTTGTAGGGGTGGCTCGAGGCTCGACTCGGGCTCGCTGGGACTCGGCACGCGGACCGACCACGAGGAAATGCGTGGGGAGGCAGAGAGAGGGAGAGAGAAGCAGAGACTGATAGATTCTATGTCTGTCTCTCTTCGGCTTGATCGCCTCCGGCCCTGTGTTTAGTAGCATAGTAACCCACAGCCGCGAACGTACTATGTAGTACTTGCATATTATGTTGGCTACGAAACGCTAATGGCCTCCTCTTCCACCACCACCACCGCTCGCCGCGAGCTACTGCGCCGTCATCAGAGCGAATGACACGTTACGAACGACCAATCCACGGCGGAGCTGGTTCTTCGGGTATATGGCCAATATTCTCCGTCGCCCTTTGGACACGCTCGCGTGCAACGCGGCGGCTGGTGACGGAAAGGAGATGGGGAGTCGGGGAGAGAGAGAGAAGGGAAACGGTGGATAGAGGAAGAAAGGAATTAGGTGAATTTTCCCCGTCGATTAGTTTTGCTGAATAATTTTTTTGGTAACTGATTCCTTTTTTTTAAGATGACGGACAGAGGTTGATAACAAGAAAACGCTTGTGTATTTCTGTTGCCTGATACACATGATAATTTGTTGCTATTGTTTACTTTTTAGTTTTAAAGTTTGCGTTATTAATCAGTGAGACCATCGCGTTGTATGTACAGTTTGATCGGTGGAGAAGGCCCCAACAGGCGCGTCCTTATCTCCCTTTTCACCAAAATAACGATTTTCCTAACAACAAAAAATGTATATGTATATTGATAAAATCATACACAGGGCTGTGAAAATAATAGCCTAATTTACTTTAATCGCGGCTGAAAACGCCGCAATCCGGTTGGCTAGGCCTTATAAGGGTCGGACATTGGGACACGTAGAATTCGTGTGGTTAAATAGAAAAAGACAGCGAGCGTATAGAGCGATGAGGAAAGGGCAGGGGGAGGGGGGAAGTTGCGTTGGTACGTGTGCAGCCGCGGCGCGGTTCGCCTATGTGCATAGAGATAGATCTACCGAATAAATCTTCGTACCGCCTGGTGCTTATGATCACCTTACGTGCCTCGCCATTGCAGCGCCGCGGCCTACGAAGTCCCACGGAGGCTACGGTGGAAATGGAAGACAGAGAGAAAAAAGCGGGGAGAAAAGCCGATCTCGAGAGAAGAAGGGCCTGATGGCGAGGAACGGGGGCGGGGAAGGGGGGGGGGAAGGATCTCGTGGTGGAGAACTCGCTGTTCGACTCCCGGACGAAAACGACTTCTCGACTGCCGAAACGAATCCTCCCGTATACACATGGATCTTCATTCTCTTTTTTTTCTCTCTTTTCCCACTACTTCTGGTACCTCTCTCAGCCTCTCCACACGTGAATACACCACGCCCTATTCAGTGAAAAAACTACCCCCCCACCCCTGATGTATAAGGCGATATTTTGTTGCTGTTTCTTTACGCTGAAATAATGTTTGCTATGAATAATTAAAATGGCACCTCCACTTCGTGTTCCAATAAAATCTTCAAGGAAAATATTTTGTGGGTGAGCGTACGAAAATTCGGAATACGACGCAGATTGCGATTTATATTTAATGTGTCGAAAATAGACTGACCGTTTGCTAGGAATTTCTGATACCTCATTGTTTTGCATGATTTATAAAGGAATCCAGAGTATTTTATTTATGATCACATTTTTCAGGGTTTCGTGGCAGTATTTTACCCGTGGAAGTCAGCGACAATTTTACCAGAGCATCTGAAACAATTAGGAGAAAATTCGTCGTGTCTATTTTATTTCATCCACGATGTGTGATTCGTCGTTAATGGTGTAAATCGTTCGGGACGTGCGGGATATTATAACGAGGGCCAAGTGCTTCATTCTTGACTATTCATTGACGCCCGTTGTTTGTCGTCGAGGCTCAGGCGAAGTCGATCTCAGGATGAGGGCGAAGGACGTAGCCGGAGTCACGACGATTCGAGCGGCGAGCGAGACGGAAAATCAGTGGCGAGGAGAAAAGAGAAAACAATGTTTCGCCCGGACTGCAGGCTCGGGCTACGTTCGGCGCGGTACGAAGTCTGCCTGGCACTCCTTATCGGCTAGAAGAATCGCCACGGCCGTCTCCACGCGTCACCGCAGCGCGCATTCTTCCTGCTGCGCGGCCTCTACCCCAGGGCTGCATGTGCGTGCGAACCAGTGACGCCCCAAAATTTTTCTACGCCCCGCGCACGCTGGTAAACACACGCGGCTCGCGCGACTGTCGGGCGGAATATAATCAATTAATGCGACCAGGTCACACCGGGCTGCGCTATATTAAGCCTACGACGAACGAAATCGGAATCACACCTGTCCTATATTTTTACTCGCGTATACGTTTTATCAATCTCTGGCTGAAAGAAAAAAATATTCACACGTCGTTTCCGGTACATTTTTTAACTGATCGTGTTTTCAGGCGAAATATTTGTCGATACTATTTATGTCTTGACAGAATTTGCTGGTAGCTGAAGAATAATGTCATTCACGCGTCTTTTTGAGACTCAATGAATGTTCAATTGTGAAAATTGTTGAAGCTGAATTGGAATAATTTAATGAATTCAGTACACACATTTCGCACATACGTTTTGCGATGATCAAGAAAAAAAACATATTTACACGTCTTATCTGGTGAAAAAATTCCACTGTGGCGAAAAATGCGTTTTGCTGCCTTGACCATTTTTTAGCACTATGTGTGTTAGATTGCGTATTGTTATATAGGAATATTTTTTAGCTCTGTACCATAATTGAAATTTAATGTAATGTTTTTCCGTTCGTATATACTTTTCGCATTATGTCAAGGAAATGATGGATTTTCAGCGCGAGATCATCGCCGTGACCGTGATCCTATTGTGCCGAGCCTGGCACAGAGCGTAGGCCCCGAAGTTTTCGGCGGTGCATGCGAACGAAGTGGAGTCTCCGGGTCGCGACTGTGCGGCCCAGCGGCAGCATCAGCGACAGCTCCGGCCGTCTACAGTGAAAGAGGGGCGGTCGGGGATAGTAGGAGGAATGCGACGGGATGGTAAGGTGAATCTTTTTCTCTCACCCTCGCGGCTCAGCCACCTGACCCATTCGCGCACCACCGCGCTGCACAATACAAGCTACACAAAGTTTTCTCTATCCCCCCCCTCCAAAGATTTCCCAAACCCGCGAGAGATCCAACGAGAGCTGAACAATGAATACACACGACGTATAAATCAACCGAGCGAAAGTCAAGTCGACGTCACAATTTTTTAAAAATTCATTTTTTTAAGCCCCTCCCGACCAGTGCAATAATTCATGTTGCATAAATGCGATTCTCTTGTGTACGAACGGACTTGGCTTCTCCCTAAGGTTTCGCCCTGCGTTAGAAGTTTTAGCTGTTAAGTTGATGAATAATGACCGTACGCAATATTTGCTCGGTCGATTGTACAATCATTTGCATTAAATTAGTTACTCCTTGCTACTGTTTTTAAAAAATATTTACGTAAACTATCAAGGCAATATAAAAAATAATTAGAAACAATTGAGATAACAATGGAAGAAAGTTCATTTATGCATTTTTGCATTGCCCGTATAATATAATTAAAAAAAAATTTCCCGCCGATTTTCCCGACGTGGAGTTTTCTGCATTCTGCATCGCTGCGTGGAATTTCCCGAAGTGCGGGACTCGGCGTATCGAATCACCTCAGAATATCTCGGAGGAGCGATAAGTACAACAACGTTCTGCACTATCTATAAGCTCGGCGGCGTCGGCGCTGGGCCTGGGGAGGCCGCACGAACCGCACGAAAACGGCGGCGAAAGCGTGTAGCAGAGGCTGAGCGAAGCGACGGTGGAAAAGCGAGCGTTGATGGAAGAGGGTATATCGAATGTTTGCTCATCGCCATCCCGTGCGGCAGCGACGGGAGGCGATAGCGCGCGCTCGCAGAGTTCCTCACGATTATATGTGCGTCGCACAAGCGCGCCTATCATTTTCTAGGTCACGATGTGTGCGTAACGCGTTCATCGGCCCCAACGACTACGTGCACGCCGCGCGGTGCCCCGAAACTCCGCCACTATGCACGCAGGCACCATGCTGTTTTGTTGCGAGGCGACGCTTACACCAAAATATTCTATCCCACTACCGCGATATTACGCAGCCGCGCGCGACGCGGCTCACGACTATTACTTACGAAATAATTCACCGAAACATTCACTCACCACGCTTTGATGACTACTTTGAACCCACCAACCAATTCAATTTTTTTTTTATTTTGCGGGACACGGTTTACTTGTGATTATGTTTACGATTTTCGAAACATCGTTCGAATCGCGAAAAAAAACAAATTTTTGCACTAGAAATAAGTGCTTAACTGCGAGTTAAGCACTTATAAAAATAAGTGCTTAACTGCGAGTTAAGCACTTATAAAAATAAGTGCTTAACTGCGAGTTAAGCACTTATTTTTAATAAGTAAAACATAGTTAAACACTTATTTACGAAATAGAAGAAATTTAAGAAATTTAGACTTCCTAAAACTTCCTGAAACTTCGCGAAAAATATCTAACATTGTAAAAGTTCGTGTGCCGTATTTTAGTCGCAGTCTTAAAGTTCTTAGATTCCACGGCGAAAGTAGACGGTTTGTTCAACGAAGTCCAGCGGTCGCCGGCTGTGAAATAAATGTTAAGCGAGAATAAAGACATTTTTTGCGTGAAAATATCATCAAGCCGGTTAACGTTAACCTGACATCCGTCGAGCCATAGATTCATTTCAACCAACTTTTCTCACTTCACGGATCTACACTCGCAGGTCCAAAAAGCACAAGTGTGCGGATTGAAAAGCCAGCGCAGCTTATGGTCGACCTGCACAGAGCCGCGCGCTGAGAAACACGCGTGTCGGTCGTGAGCGTGAAAATCTGTAGATAAACCGCCGGGTTTGGTCGTCGTCAACCGATCTATTTTCTCGCTCTTCGAGTTTTCATCCGCGGGTGCGCGGGACGCACAAGTGTGCGGAGTCAAAAGTCAGCCGTGTACGACCTACACAGAGCCGCGCGCCGAGAAATACGCGGGGAGCGCGTCGTGTTAGTCGTGGACGTGAAAATCTGATGATAAAGGGAAAACAGGTTCCTAATCCCGCCGCGAGAGGGGAAGCGAGGAAGGGAGAGAGAGAGAGCGTTTCGTGAAGGGCCCGGGCGGCCACGGTCTGCTCGGTTGGGCGAGGTTTCCTCGCCTCCGCATCTTCCATGTGCGAGAATACGTAGATTACACGTTTATACACGCCCGGTGCATCGTGGGCCAAAGCCGTTGGCGCTGCGGAGCGCCCAGTTCGCTCCTCCGCGACGACGGTCGTCCTACGAAGCGCGAGAGAAAGAGAAAGAGAGAGAGAGAGAGCGCGCACGCTGCGAGGTTTGGATGAGGAGAAGGTCAAAATAAACGCTCTCCCATCTCGTTTCACTGGCATCTATCTCGCCGGCTCAATAGCCTGCGACTCTCTAGGCGCGCATAATACCAGCGTCGTGAACTACCGAATGAAGAAAGAGCGAGTGAGAGAGACAGAGGGAGGGAGAGAGAGAAAACGCGAGCGAGCCAGTAGCAGGCAGTCGGCCGAATTGACTGCATTCGAAGGCCATTGACCGCGGCCGGCAGGTCCTCTCCTTTGCCACACTGTAACACTACCATCAGCGCAGACCTACATATACGTATATACATACGGCGGTTCGATCGATGTTCGCCTACCTGCCGATACATTCTATGTGTATTTATCTTCGCTAGACTTTGGGTTCAATGTGACCCGTCAGATCAGTCGTCAACATAATGCACGAATGCTTCTATACTAAAAGACTACGCAGAGTGCGTGTGTGTGTGTGTGTGTGTGTATATAGATATATTTTTTCTATGTATGTGTAGACGGGCAGCGAGACGATGCAAAGATTACGAGAGTAAAGGATAAAGCGCGTCAACCCGATTACGCTTTCTTTCGAGGCGTCGGACCTTCGTTCTCGTCCCCTCGTTCGACCAGGTCTGAACGCAGGCAAACTCGACTACTCGCGCCCACTCTGTATGCCGCACGGTGGCTCCCGCTGCACCGGGAGTCCATTTAAACTGATGGAATTGTAACCGCAAGAAAAATCCGTGCGGTGCACCGCAACGAGCGCCAGAATTGTGGTGAGTTCCTCGTGAAGCAGGTCAGGAATTTTATTGGGCCACTCAATTGTAACGTCGTTCGGCCCATAAAGAGTGAGATACATTTTCCAGTACCGCGGGTAGAGGACGTCGAATTGCATATTTTCAGGTAGTTTTATATATATTATTTTATGTTTTTATGCTCCGCCGTGGGGAATGAAAATATTGCGTGGAAATGCGATTTGTTCGAGGGGGTAACAATGCGCATGTAAAACGAAGCTTTACTTGGGCAATGCGGGACGACGCGTTGGCAGTGCGAGTCGTGAGGACGAGACAGAGGAAAAACTCGCTCGCCCGCCGAATGATTTCCCCGCGCCCGACTCTCGCCGGCCGCGAGCGGACCGGTTGCAATAAAAAAAAAACGAGCGAAGAGGAGCGGACGCGGACGGAGAGGAGTGAGGGAAGAAGCGGGCGAGAATGAGGAGAGAAAGAGCGAGCGAGCGCGCGACGCTAGATTCGAGAGGCTAGCAACCCTACGAAAGGGCGTGGGCTTATCTGCGTTAGAAGGAGCGTTAGCTTTTCGGGCCAGCCAACCCGCAAACCGGTCCCTCGATCACGTGGAATGTAGGACCGCGATGTTGCCACACGCGTGCATAACATGTGTTCCTAAAACTGCATCGACGCGCGGGCACGAATGCCGGCTTGGCATCGTCTAGTCTGCGCGCTATCTCCATTCTTTCCGCGCCTAACGACGTCAGTCTGCGGGGGCAATGTCGTCGCGTTTCGTCGTTTTTCGTCTATCTCTCTTTCGCGCGCACGCTCGGACTCGCGCTATATCGCGGCCGGGAAAAGGCTTCTTCTCCTTTTCTTTGGGAACGTCGACAGAGACGTAGAACTCGCTTCACTTCGGGACCTACGACATTGGGAATGGATGCGGCGGAGTAACCGGCCGGTGGATTGTTTGGTGAGCTGAATACGGGTGACTCGAGCGAAATCAAACAAAAGCGCGACACGGGAAAAATTCTCTGTCCAATTGTCGGTGCTGTTGTTGCAATTATCGCCTCAATGCTGCAGTCGACGACGTAACCAATCGCAGATGTAACTTTTACCGCAGAGTTTTCTGTCCTGATGCGCAAATTCGAGCGTTCACACAGTTTGCAGGTTATGTATGGAGGCGCTAATTGAATGTCGTCGCGCTTTGTCTCGCTCGTGTTGCACTCACTTGGCTCACCGAATCAACAGCTTACGGGCTGCTACGACGAGACAAAAAGAACATTTGGAAAAGCTGCATTGGCACTGAAATTCGATGCGCTCACGGTGCGAGTTCCACGCGTGGTTTTGCCCGACGATGCGGGCGTGCATCGCGCGTCGTATCATTTCTATATCTGCCTTTCTCTCCGCTTCGTGAAAAGCCTCGGCATCACGAATTGTGAGGGCCCGAGCTCGGGCACGAAAGTCGCTTTCGTCGAGAGTCTACGTAACGCGGGAGAAGCAAACTTTAGTCCACCCTCGCTCTCTATGCGGCACGATGATCCCACAGTCGTCGTATGTACCACATCGCTATACCCGCATCTCCGTGAGAACGGAAATGATTTGCCAACTTCACGTCGTAGCTATACGGGATGCATGTGCATACACACGGAAACGCATATATGTACGATGAACTTGGGCGGTTCGAAAATAAGTTTTTTTTTGTTAGTCGAGGTCTGTTGTTTCTTATCAGCGAAAATAGATTTTAGCAATATTTGAAATATATAACAATGCTAGGTTAATCACAAGCGCTGGCGCGCGTGCCTGACAAACTTTTCAGTATCAGTATCAGTATCTTTATTAGAAACTTACAAACTTGCAAAAATCGACCTCAGGAATTTGTTCTTTTCAAAATATAGACTTTTAACCTATACCATCATTCTCAAGTCGTATATTCTACCCCTGAAAACACTGGTTATTAACCTTTTTTAATCGATTTTGAAAAAAATATTTTTTTGGCGACGAAAAAAATATTTTTTCTGTCAGAAATCGTAGATTCGGCTCCGGACCGAAAATCGACCCCAATTTTTTTTTCTTTTCAAAATATCGACTTTTAACCTATACCATCATTCTCAAGTCGCATATTCTACCCCCGAAAACACTGGTTATTAACCTTTTTTAAACGATTTTGAAAAAAATATTTTTTTGGCGACAAAAAAAATATTTTTTCTGTCAGAAATCGTAGATTCGGCTCCGGACCGAAAATCGACCCCAATTTTTTTTCTTTTCAAAATATCGACTTTTAACCTACACCATCATTCTCAAGTCGCATATTCTACCCCCGAAAACACTGGTTATTAACCTTTTTTAATCGATTTTGAAAAAAATATTTTTTTGGCGACGAAAAAAATATTTTTTCTGTCAGAAATCGTAGATTCGGCTCCGGACCGAAAATCGACCCCAATTTTTTTTCTTTTCAAAATATCGACTTTTAACCTATACCATCATTCTCAAGTCGCATATTCTACCCCCGAAAACACTGGTTGTTAACCTTTTTTAATCGATTTTGAAAAAAATATTTCTTTGGCGACGAAAAAAATATTTTTTCTGTCAGAAATCATAGATCCGGCTCCGGACCGAAAATCGACCCCAACTTTTTTTCTTTTTAAAATATCGACTTTTAACCTATACCATCATTCTCAAGTCGCATATTCTACCCCCGACAACACTGGTTATTAACCTTTTTTAATCGATTTTGAAAAAAACATTTTTTTGGCGGTGAAAGAAATATTTTTTCTGTCAGAAATCGTAGATCCGGCTTCGGACCGAAAATCGCCAAAATCGACCTCGGAAATTCTTATTTCAAAATATCACCTATAGGTTAATCAATTTTGCGCTGCTGCGCTCTTATACAGCTTTAGAAGGTTACGGGTGCTGCTCCGCCTGTCTTCTTATGAAATTTTTCAAATTTGACACCAAACTGATTTTGTTTATCACGGACTTTCCTGGCAACCAATTACAACTCTAATAGTTTGCTAACAATGCTTTCCGTTACTGATGAACTTTTTAAAAGAGGGATATATATTATTAATTATTATTTTTAGTCGATAATAATAGTACTTAAATTACATTTAATAGATAAGAATGAAAATCTCAGTGTAACCCATCTTTTCAGGGCTTTTACGTTTACGCATGGAATTATTAAGTTGCCCAAAAAAAATCACAGTTTTGCTATCGAACGGCGATTTTCGAACAAGCTTGTAACATTTAGTACGGCGAATTTTGCTCAGGATCACAGAAATTTGAAAATTTCAATTTGCCATAATTATTTTTTCGGTTGACTGAGTTGTTATAGTGTTTTTTTAATGCAGCTCCAGTGTTATACACACATTGCCTCGGGTGTTCCGATCCAGCGACCTAGGAAAAGCTGTCTCACCGTAGTTTATATTCGTACCAGTGGCGGTTTTAAGGGAACGCAAGAAAAATGCCTGTTTTAGCCACCCCTGCATGCTGAAAACTCGTGTTGACTCGTCGTCAACGCGCCTGGCGAACTCTGCGTGGCTGCGTATGCGCGCGCAGCTAGCGCACGTGTGAGATAGCGAGAGCCCTCGAGTGGGTTTTCGTACAACGTGAAAATTCTCAACGGCCAAGTTTATACTCCACCCTCCATTTCGGCTCGCATATTATCCACACGCGGCGCCCTATTACTCGCAAGCGCGGCGTAGTAAATTCGTATCCGAACCGAACGTCCGACCTTCCTCTGGGATTTTCAAAAAATAAATAAAACAAAAGCCTGCGAAGTGAAACCTTGAACGCCTCCTCCTCACATCCGACCTTCTAGCAATTCAGGAATCAAAATATCAGAATTTACTTTTTAACTTAAGCGAAATTAATTCTAGAGAAAAAAAGAAACCACGCGAAATTCTTGGATTTTTTAAATACATTTATTATAATTACAGAGTTTTCCATATGAGGCGAAAATAACACATTCCAAAACAAGCCAGGAAGCTATGGCAATTCTCAAAGGCCAAGTTTATACGCCACCCTCCCGTTCCACTGAGCTATATATAATCAACTCGCCCGCGCCCTGTTACTACGCATCGCGGCGTAGTAAAATCGTCCCTGAACCTAACGTCCGACCTTCGTCGAAATGCCGAGCGAATAAATAAAACAAGGAGAGGCGTAGCAAAACAAACCGGGGAGGAATGCCGTGCGAGGCCCCGAGTCCCGTTATGCGAATCGAGACCTCGTCTTTCTTTTTCCCTCAAGCCCGGCAACTCGTTCTCTCATTACGTTCCTTTTTTTTTCTCTCGTCCCTTCCGCAGCCCCAGTGGCCTATTATGCCATTCGCCAGATCGCCGAACGGATATAACCCGGCGGCATCGTTCCAGTCGGACGGTGTCGGTGGCGGTGGCGCTGTTACGAAAGTTTGCGTCTCCTTCGCTCCACACTCACAGACGCGACACACACAGACCCAAATATATCGCGGAGAATCGTCGACCGAGTGAGACGGAGCCAACCAGGAGAGAAAAAAAGGGGACTAGCGGGCAAAAGCTAGGGTAACAGGTGCTGCCGCGTTGTAATATACGAGACTACGCAGTGGCCTGGACCCGGCACAACACTGGGGCATTGTTGCCGCGGCGGGACCCAAGGACAACGCAGGCCCCGCTAGACGAGAGACAGAGACGGAAAGAGAGGTTAGCTCGACGTGGAGAGGAAAAAAAAACCCTTCCAGTGCATCGAGGCATAAAAAAGGCAGGAACGAAGCCGGCGAAGAAAATCGAGGAAAAGATAGGAACGCGGCGCAGCGAAACGGAGAGCAGACGAGAAGATTGCGGGAGGAGGGGGAGCGACGGAGAGAGGGAGTCCACGACGTCGACCTTGGCTGGTAGGGGTGTACAGGCTAGAAACGTGGGCGTTGCGCGCGCATAGAAAAACGTCTCGAGGCGCTCGCGATGCACACTCGAGTCTTGTCTAGGGCTTGGAGAGTCTTTTTTTTTCTCCCGGCCGTAGGGTCTGCGCGCAGAGCGAACGCGCTGTAGTGTGTATTCTGGAGAGCGCGCGTATGATGCACCCGCGTGGCTGTTGCGTGTTCCAGAGTCGGCTAAACCGAGTTGGCAGCCGGTCCCGAGAGAGCGACACTCCTCGCACCGCGTCCCCCGCACTCCGCGAGGTTAGGCGACCGGGAGAGAGAGACAGAGAGTGAGTGATGGGGGGAAGGGCCTATGAGCTTTTCCTTGCAGCTGAGCGAACGCTCACCGCCCTCCCCCCCACCGGCGCTCGCTCCCACAACGCGCGATATATATGCACACGACGCGCGCAGCACACAGTCTGCTACCATTTTTACTGTAGATATACTAATATACGCAACGACTTTGAGGCTGTATATAGTATATGTGCGTGCGCGCTGCGACGCTACGCGCGCTTCTAGCGCGGGAGCACTGACTTCTAACGGATGCGCGCACGCAGTGTCTACAGCCGCTTGAAACTTTGGCGCTGCGCGCGCTATTATATGCGTCAGGCGTTCGAAACACGGAATCACAGACGTTTTATTCACATGGGATTTTATTGATTCTTGAGCCATTTTCGCGCATTTTTGTGACTTCTTTTTTTTTCTTGGATCGGGCGAAAGGTCTTTTTTGTGTGCTTTTTGTGGGTTGGGAGGCCGAAATAGCACGAGGATAATACAATATGTACCTTGACTGCTGAAAAAATAGGTGCAAAATATTGCTTTGGCTTTCGTACAACTTCTACACATTTTCACATGGTTCTCGCCTCTTGCACCTGTTCCTACCATCAGTCAAGGCACACAAAGCGACACCAGCAGTGAAGGCATAATAAAAAAGTTGATCCCGAAACTCTGGTAGCTCTCGACCGTTACTGTAAATATTTAGCGCATACTTAGCCCTCACTTTTCTATGCTATCAACAAAATTTGACAAACAAATTTTTTTAAAAATTGCGCTACTTCCGTAATCGTCTCACCGTCAGTCAATTCATAACATAAGCAGCAGGATCTTCTCGGGCGACAAGTGCAAATCTGCATTTACGACAAACTACGTCGCTCGTTTTTTTTTTCTCGCTTTGTTTCCCACACAAAATTCGCCGACGAGTGAAAATGCCCGCTTCGTGCGTGCGGAGTGCGCACGATTATTTTTCACGAGGGACACGAGCGGGTCCCTCGCTCGGGATCGGCGCAGAGCTCACGTATACCTGTTCGCTCGATGAATTCACGCGCCACGCACGCTCGCGCGGCCGAATTTTCGTGAGCGCTAGCGCGTTGTCTAGCCGCAGCGGGGCCCGGGCCGCGCCTCCTCCCTTATAAATACAACACATCCCACCCGTATTACAGCGCGCTCGGCCATCCAGCCGAGGGTTGTGTTCCCACACTCGGCGCCTATTGCCGCGTCCGCGCGTCTATATCGAGAGTCTCCCGCTCTCCGCACGACAGCCAAGCGGCGAAAAACCCTCCCCCCATGCAGCATACCTGCCTAACGGGTCACTATCCAATCTTCCACGTTTTTTTTTCGTTCTTTTTCACCTTGATCTTTCGCTCCGCCTCTGCTGTCCCTGTCTAGCTCATTTTTTTATCCTCCCATTCTCGCCGCCTTTCGAACACGGCCGAGCCGATAGACGTCATAAAAAGGATTATTATGGCACATTTTCCGACGCGACTGGAGTAAAATATTTGCGAGAGCGAAAAAGCGCGCGAACCCTCCGGTGACTGCAGCTTCGACGCCGAGGCAGTCGCGAGGTTTACGACTTTTTATGCGGGGTAGGATAAAAAAAAAAGCGATGCGACCAGGTAGACAGAATTGGCAAGGGTTGCTAATCTCTCTCCCGGTCTCCCGGAACCCTTGCAATAAGGCGTAGGGTTATATTGCGAGGAAAATGCCGCGAGGGTTGCGGTCGGAAAAAAGTTTTGTGCCCCGGAGGGGCACGATTTTTCTGCGCCTGTGAAACACATAGCGGCGGCTTTTCCGGGGTGGTAAAAATTGCGGTTCGGCGAGGCCGGATGCGCAACCAGATGTCGGCGCGCTCTCTCGCTTCTGACCCCTCGATTGCCGTGTCCCGCCTGGTGTGTGCAGCTTACGTCGTGTGGGCCTACATGGGCGATTCTCCTCGTTTGCTCGACGTGGTCGTCGCGGCTGAAACCACCCCTCGTTATAGCGCACCATGGCAGAAGCCATGGCGAAGCAAACGAGCGTGTGCAACGAGCACGCGGACATGCGCGCGTGGGGAAAAGCGGAAGGAAATGTATACGTGGGGGGGAAAATCGTTAACACGGACCGGTGAAGGAGGTGCGCCATTTCCGGGAAATTTTCGCCCGTTATCGAAATGCTGTCGGTGGTGGCGTCGGTGGTGGCCGATCGTTATCATGACTTTCGTACTTTTAATTCGAGAATGGTACTTTATTTGTTTCTTTTTTTCCCTGTTTAAATACCCACACTGCCGATTTTTATCGGAATTCCTATATGCGTTTCTACATTTTGTAAAATTTCGAGTAGAATCGAAGAAACGAATAAATGTATTTGGTTGTGTGATCATTGATTATTTTGTTTCAATGCAGAAGGAAAAACGCGACTGGTGTTTAAATTTAAAAAAAAATTATCAAGAGATCAAATTTACGATGTTGTATTTTTCATGCGCGTTTTCTTTCCTTCTGGAATAATAACGTAGTTCTTACGTTTTTGGGAGGAAATTAATTTCCAAGCTGAAGTAAATTCTGATCTATTCGGCGAGATATCCGAAAGAGCGGACGAAAATAGACTGCCGATCGGCACAAAAGGGTGCGCCATGTTCGGGGTATTTGAGGCGTTATCGAAACGTCGAGCGAGTGTATTACGGTGGCTGATCGTTATCGTGACTTTCGTATACAAATTCTATCAATGATGCTTCTGCAGTATCGCAATAGCGAGGCTCGATTATCGACTTTTCTCCTCTCACGTTTTTGACTCTCTGTTAAAAGTTACTGCCGATCTTCCGTCCGCCGCTGCCTCCCTCGCTGCTTACTCGACAGTTTTTTTCTCTCTCTCTCTCTCTCTCTCTCCTCGCTCCCCCTTTTCGAGACCTGTTTTTTGCTTCCTTTCTCCGTAGCGGAAAACCAGAAGGTACGTCTAGCGGAAATCATGATTTTTCGAGGACCTCTTGTGCCTCCTCGTAGCTGTCGGTTCTCTCACGCCGCAAGTTCTCCACCGACGAGTCGCGTACGCACTTTGCATGAGATTATCTTTCAATAGCGGATGCGGGGGCGTCTATTCGTCGCGTCCCCCCTGCCGCCGGCATCGTCATCCTTCGCGATGACTCTCTTTTGTCCTTGTCAATTTGAGCCTCTCCGGATTTTCCTTTCCTGTTCCTCGACGTACTATGAATTTGAATACGCTTTTGGATTCGAAAGCGCTGCTCAATTTTCGGTTTCCACAAACGTGGCTTCGAGGACTGTGTCATTGTTAATAATTTTTTTTATTAAATTAGTTCCCACTTACCCACTTGTCACTTCACTAAAACCGAGGTTACTTTTTTTTCGATCGAAACTGCATTTTATTCCTTCATTCCGATCTACGAATTCTATAATCGGAAACCTCGAGAATAATCACAATCGTTACCTCTACTCCAGGCAAAGGTAGCTCGTCGGATATCAGAAACCTATACGGAACGACGAACCTGCCACGTTGCCAATCGTTGCCTACCACGCGAGAGAATCGGGTGAAGTCGAGCTAGCCCTTCCCCATATAAAGTACAAAAAATGCTATGTTAATAAATAAAAAATAAAATGGCATCGAGCTTCTGCTCATTCGAAACTGCATATTTTCCGTAAATTTGTTTGGATTACCTTGTAACTTTGATTATTGGCACACCATTCAATTCATTTTCTGCGTTCGTTTTCGACGAATGGCGAAACCGATACTGTTCAGTCGATAAGGTAGAAATTGGTACGAGAAGTCATACCAACCATCGGCACGACGTCCGGTACCGGTTTGAATGTGAATTCAGGTCCATCACATTTAATAAATGTTATACATAATTACGGAAATGTTTCATAGAACAAATATTTTTGGGAAATCGGAATAGAATTTCAAGCGTATCACGTAGAGCATTTTTTATTGATTCGTGTGATACGCGTCAATTACGTAGAAATGCGATGCTTCGCAGATCTGGACGGTAATTGTAATAATTTCACAGTAAAAAAGAAATCAGTCTTACTTCTACTACAACATTTAGTTGCTAAGGCCTCGCGATTTACTTACAATTTAATTGACAAATGTAACGTTAGGTCTTTTTTGTCTGAGCAGACCCAGCGAAAAATAGTTTTATTTCCAATAGAAAATTCTTGAATGTCATCTTATAATTAAATATAATGTTATATAGCTTCTGGTGGCTTCTGTTTCTCCGTTTTAGTTCATAATAAAAATATTATTGGCGATGGAGGAATTTGCAGGTACTCGTCAGTTTTACAGACTATTACATTTCCATTGAGAATCGATTTCATGAGTCATAACTATACTGATTCCATATTTCTCTATCAGAATAACGGAAAACGCGTGTGTAATTCTAACCTTTAAAAACAGAGTACCTGAAGTTATAAAAACAACCCCTTCAATCTACAGATTGGTGCAGGCATAAGGCACAATTTACAATATATCCACTGCACGGTCGTGAGATTGGTAATGTACCACAAGTTACGTTAAAAATTTTCTTCGTGCCAGTGCATCAATCATTTGATCTTATTTTTTAAAAATGATGATTATGATAACAAGTATTTATATAAAAGTTCTATACTGGAGAGCAACAATTAATTGCAATGATTAATTATGTGCTTACAGTTGATAATTGGTATTCCCAATTAGTTCGACAAACGTTGTACCGAATCGTTTAACGGAAAGTTCCCAAGTCCCAAGGCACAGTACATCAGCCTTACACACGACCGATTCTGCTATGATCAGTCAGTTACAACGAAGATTTCCTTCGTTGTAAATTGAGGTAGATTAGTTTCATTGTATAGTCGATATACATTGAGCAATATTGCATCTGCATCCCGGAACTGGGCAGTTTCGACAACGATCCCTTAAGCTTACAATAAAACAAAAATTATCATCTATATCTCAGTAATCGACGACAGCCATTTTCGAACCGCTACACCAATATTCGCAATATTTATATGTACGTCAGATATTAATGATCGATACTTAAAAATGATGCGTTTTTTAATTCGCACAATAGTTGCGACATTTAATGCCGCACGACGTTGATTTTCGTCGTCTAGAACCTAATAATATACATTTCAGCGGCTGAGTCGTGTGGACGATACTTCAGGCCCTAATTATTCTTCAATTTCGCAAGAGACACACCAGACTCAAATAACTCCAGAATATTGGATACGATAAATACAGTCATCCGACTTGCGTAATGCGAATGTAATTTATGTGAATACCAAATTGTGTTCGGCAAAAGTCGGCGACGTTTCCTTTCTCTAACGACACCGTGAAATAAAAACATTAATCAGATTGGAGCGCTTCGCACTGGTCCAATCGGCGCTGAACATTTTTCGTCGTTTTTAGAAAGTTTTACGAATCGAATTGGCTCTAGTGAAGGGCCAATTATTTGTATTGCTGCGAGAAGCACCAATGACCTTAAGACATGTCCCTCTCATTTACGTATGCAAGTTAGGCGGCGGTGAGCAAGGTGAGATTTCACTGTAAATATATAATATGTGCTCGAACAAAAGCCACTTCCGGTGTCGTTTTAATAGCGTCCACTGTAATTGACCGTTCTCGAGGTGCGCGTACGGACACGCGTACGGATTTAATAGTCGAATTAATCACGATTGTTCGATCAACGTCATCGGTAATCGATAGAAAGTCTTTCATCCGTTTGATTCGTCATTCGCTTAATCGTTTTCTCTAAATACTCCAATTGCAATTAGCAAATTAAGGTGTTCAATCCGGCGCCAGTCGTGTCGCCAGACCGAACTCATGACGTAACATTTGCTTCAATCGATTACACGTCTTAGAGGCCCAATGAAGCGGAATTACTCCATTAGTGCCCTTGAGGCTTTCATAACGAGTCCCCGACTCCGTTACGATGCACACATCAACATGGCAAACGATTTGAAATATCGCCCTTGAAAATGATGCTTTCCGCCTAAGAATGAGCCACCGTTCGAAGAAACGAGTATATAAATTAATTGACAAAATTATTACAAATCATCATCCTTTGCAGTAAAATCATATAAGCGCTCAAAATTGCTCAAAAAGATTGCAAAACCGAGGAAAAAAATATTTGAGGTAAGAATGACTAATAACAAGTCACAATTATTTTCGAAAAAGTATTATACAAATGCCTTTCCATCCGAACGGCGTCTATCACGATTTAAGGCACGATTATTGAAACGAATGCGCTTTGCGCAGTGCGCGAATTTATCTACGTCTCCTCTTTAATCGCGATATTCGGCGGGATTTGCACGGGAACGTCGGATTTTCGATTCACCGTGAGATCCTCAGCCTTGTCGGTCCCGTTATTGTCATTGTTGTCATTGTCATTATCGTCGATGTCTGCGGGCGGTGGTGGCGTCTCTTGTCGTTGCGATTGGGGTGGCAGCGGCGAATGCGAGCGAGGACAATCCATAGGGCTGGGGGTTTTTCGATACGTCTCTTTTACCACGCTTTCCCTGTCCGCCGAGTCGTCGCGACTTTCGGCACGCGAGGCGTCGAGCACGTTCCCTGCAGTCTCCGTCGATACGTTGCTATTTTCCTGGTCGTTTTCCATGACATTTCCGTAAATACTGCCGTCCACGTTGCCGCCGATACCGAAAGGGAAACAGGCGCTGCTGCTGCTGCTGCCGCCGCTGCCGCTTCCGCTGCGTCGTTGCTTCGGATTCGTGTAACCGAGCTTCTTTATTTTGTCGTACAGAGTTCGGGAGGGAACCTTAAACAGCACTGCTGCCTTATTGGCGCTCATGCCCTCCTTGACAGCCTGTATCGCGTCCGACAAGTCGTCCCTCGAGTACTTCTTGTACCGTTTTCCTTGCAACTCGTTGATCTGAGATGGAGAGTAGTTCACGATACCTTCGGAAAAAATAATACAAAAAGGTTATTATAATTCTGTAATTTTTAAAAAATGAAAAATCCCATTGATTGAACTTAAATTCTCTGTATACTTTCGCGACAATATCTTCGTTAAATTATGCAATTACGTGTGAATTAACGAACTGATTCAGTTAATATAACACACAAGTGAGATGTAAGACTAAACTTTTTATTGAACCGTCTGAAAATTCAGTTCTCAATTTTACTACTAAATTAATTAACTGAAAGTGATGAACGAACCAGACACAAATTCACAACAAAGAAACTGACAAAAATCTCGTGTACTAAATTTCATATACTATCGGATGAACAGAAAAGTCGCTCTGACGTAAATTGGCAAACATTTCTAACACTCTTTACATTCCTTCTAAGCAGGATTCGCCGTGAATCTATTCTTACCTGCTTTCGAGTCCTCGGATAGAGATTGATTGAGCGCAGTCTTGTCATCACCATTCAGCCCATAAGCGTCAGCGATATAAGGGCTGTGAGCCGGATGTCGGTAGGACAGATCGACGCTGCTCTGTCCGTCGTCCCTTTCCGGTTGTCCCGCGTTCGTCGCTCCGTTCGCGGGACTGTAAAAATGCTCGTTGACGAGGCCTTCGTTGGGAATCGGCGGCGAGGCCGCCTGAAGATTTCCAACCGCGTGACCCTGTTTCAGGGCCGTCCGCAGAATCGGAGTCCCACGATTGATGACGTTTTCCCGGGACATCTTCCGCTTGCGATTCCGGGGCGCCGGATGCTCGACCGGCGTCTCGTGGTGGGTCTCGAGATGAGGAGTGTAACGCGCCGCGAGAGACGACTGGAAGCTCGCGGTGGCCGCCGCCAAGTCCTGGGGACCGAGTGGAAGACCCTGCGACAGAGGCCAAGAGGGCGACGGGATCGCCTGGTGATGCTGGTGGTCGCGATTCGCCACCGGCGACTCCTCGTAAACGTGGTAGGGCCGGCTCGTCGAATGCGCGGGCGACGAACTTTTTCGCCGGTGCCTCTTGGATTTTTCGGACGGGTGAACCGTGGGATGAGTCGGGTTTGCCGCGGGCGACTGGGGAACATCCGTGTCCGGCGACCAACCGTTCGCCTCGATGAGGCCCTTCACCTGGAGCGCCTCCGCGACCTTCAGGATCGCGTCCAGCTCGTCCTGGGCCACGTTCACCTCGCCCTTGTACATGAACTCGACTATCCTCATGATCTCCGGGTACTTCACCCCCGAGAGCACCACGAACGGATGCTTGCACGGGTACTGCGTGAAGAGGGTCTGGAAGTACGAGGAGCACGCGGCCAGGATCATCTTGTGGCACTCGACCGAGCGACCGTCGTCCACGCCGAGCGTCACGTCCGTCAACGCGTTGTTCTGCAGCAGCTCGCTCATAACCGCGAGCAAGTTCTTCTGGTGGTTGTTCCACTGGACGCAGAAGTGGTTGCCCGACGAACCCATCGCGCAGCCCTTTTTTTCCTGCCTGAAATAGAAAGATCATTCCTGAGTATATCGTTTGTGGAGCCATTTGACTTTTTTTTTTGACGTGGTGCAATTTTTTTTTAAATTTGTTTCATAAGGAAAGGTTTGGTTTTTGTTACCGAGAGAGGTTTGAAGATTTATTAGTATTGTTGAAACGCGCGACCGATAATTTTGTGACGCTTGTATCATGTATTAGCAAATATTATAGATGCAAAAACAGCAGCGAGAAAAAAAATAATACACTCGACTTGGTAGTCCCGAATTGTGTACGAATTCGTATATTGAATATGTGCAATACGCAATCGGTATAAAGATATGTTCTTCTTTTCTGCATCATTTTAGTTAATGATTTTCATTGCCGTCATCGTGTTGATAACATATGTTAAAGACTCAAGGTGAATATTTAATGGTATAAGGTATTTTTTTTTGCTGTAATTAACGGGTAAATATATTAAGTTAGTCGAAAATGCAAAAAAAAAATGTTAATGAATTTTCGCTCAATAATTTCTAGTTTTTTTTCATCAATTTTTGATAGCTTCGTTAATGAGCAATAGGGGTGAGGGGTGACCATGACTAAGCGCCAAGCAACGTTGCATTCTTTCGTTACGTATTGCACTTTGGGATTTTGTGAGGACTCGCCGTCCGCCTAATCTCGCGTCGAAAACCAGTAAATAGTTCCCCAGCCAATGGAAGACGCCGCGTAGATTGCTCGCCAGGCCAAGAAGAGATAAGACTCCGATGTCTCGCGCGTAAGTAGGACCCGCTCGAAACGGCAACCGCTGCACCGTTTTTGAACTCACGACGCGTCACAAATTTTTCCCCAAAATTCTAACGACAAGATAAAAACACATCAACCCATACTAAAATTCTCTTTGGGATGAAAAAAATTGTCTCGTAGGCGATAATTGACTGCACGTTAAAAGTTCCACATACAAACACCAAACTGTTTAAACCCGTATCGGTGATTTTAACTGGCATCATTCGCGAGTCCACAAAGCAGCACAAAATAGCAAAGACAACAAAAGTTTATTTCATCAACATTAAATTTCAGTATCATTAAATTTCCATGCCACGCGACAAAATAATAACCCAAAAAAAACAATTTTTACGCAACACTTTTTAATAACTGCAAAGAAAAGTGCAAACTTACCAAAGTCCCAAAAGTATCTGGCTTTTCTCCTTTTCGAAAAAAATTCACGCACTTCCCCCGTCGAGTATCACGTGAAATTAATGACAAATGTGGTAAATAAAAAAAAAGCGAGATACTGAGTATCGTGTTGGCGATGCGAATTGAGAAACAAGTGGAACGACTAAATTCGCGATGCGGCTGTCACGTCGGACACGAGGCTGTACTACTGTCGACGGCACTGATGTGTCTGCTGCGTGGAAGCTTCAGTCGGGCGAAGAGCGCGCGAATACGACCAACACATAAATGCCACATTGGGTGGACTGACTGGGGGCTGGCTTTGCGGCTCGGGGGATGCCAGTCGCTCCGATGCACTTTCTCTCTTCCTCTGTCCCTCTTTCTTCTTCTGGTTGTCTCTCTCTCTCTCTCTCTCTCTCTCTCTCTCCCTCTCCTTCCCTGCCTCTCGCTTCTCGTCGCTCCGTGGCTGACGCACTCACGCGCACTTTTTTCACGCACGCCAGCGGCAGGTCAGAGCCCTTATAAAACACCCGCGCGCGGAACCGACCACGAGGAGTCCCTCTCGATCGCCTTTGTGGCGCGCAGGCACCACGAATTGTGACCCACGGAACCTGCGTATTATTACGTAGCCCATGAAACGCACTAATGGCGTTTTCCACCACCACCGCCGGCTTCGCACCGTCACTGGGTGCGTCGAGCCGGACGATACGGGAAGATCGGGCAGTTTCGGCACTGGACACTCACCGGGCAATCGACATTTATGGTTTAACACCGCGCAAGTCGTAATTCTTACGGTATTATTGCGTAACACTGGGACAGATCGATAAGTCGATGGATCGATAGACCGATAGATCTGCGATCGCTCCTTACATCCCGCGCAAAATATGTTGGCCAATTGGCTTGAAAAATAAAGACGAGAAAAATTGGGAGAATACGTTTTTCGTGGCAGGGAAAATTCGTGAGAAAAATATTCGTAGAAGAAATCCGAAACGCTAGGAAAATTGCGAGAAATATCAAAACTTGAAAAAACGATATATAATCTCATGCCGATAAATCTGCGATCGATCCTTACATCCCGCACGAAAAATGTTGGCCACTTGGCTTGAAAAATGAAGAGAACTCATTTTCCACGGCAGGAAAAATTCGTGAGAAAAAAATTCGTGGGAGAAATTCGGAACGCAAAAAAAATTGCGAGGAATATTAAAACTGAAAAAAAATCGCAGGTAATATTCGAGAGAGGAATAGTGGGGGAAAAGAGAGGGAAAAAAACTGCTCGCAGCGTGGCAGACAATAGTGGTTCGGCTATGCGTGTGGATAGATCCACGTGTGGGAATAGATATTCGTACGGCTGGATGTGTCTGCGCTCACCTACGCGTCGTTCGCTGTGCAGCGAAGACTTTGAGAGTCGCTGCTGCTGCTGCTGCTGCCGCTGCTGCACGGCCGGAGCGAGGGAAAGCGTGTGCAGAGGAAAGGCGAGCTTGAGCGAAGGGCCCGAGGGCCGGCCGGCGGATGTCGTGGGTGGAGGGGAGCAGGATACCTCGTGGTGAAACTCGCCGTTCGAGACGAGAGAAAACGACTCCTCGACTGCCGAAACGAATTCTCTCGTATACACATGGATTTTCTATTTTTCTTTTTTTCCTTTTTTTCTCTCTTCTTTTCCCATCTTATGCCTTTTTCGGTTAACACGTGAATATAGAAGAGGCAGCTACTATATTCCGCCACGCCCTATTCCGTGAAAACTACCCCCTTGATGCATAAGTCAAATATTACGGCTTACGTGTATCTATGCATTTATTGTATTATGCGTCGCGCTCATGAATGGATATTAATATTGCTTCCTTTTTTTTCGTTCGCATAATTTTAATGTGAGACTTTCAAACGATTCCACTTGAAATATATGTGTGTTTATAATAGTCAAATTGCATGAGATTTATTAATAAAAATAATGCAACAATATCTTCAAAAAAATGGAGTACAAGATAACGTTGCAGTAGCGAGCAAAGTCAGGGAAGTTTTTTTTACATAGAACTGATAATTCTGCTATTATTGTAATAATAATAACGATAATGATTTCAAGCGATCACGATATAGCGGCGAGTATTACGTCGGGTTTAAATACCCGACTCTTCGTCCGGCTCCTCATTGACTGTTGTTTGGCGTTAATCCCCGGCTTAGCAAAGTCGATCTCAGGACGAGTGCGAAGGGTGCCCAGTGTCGCTCCGTCCAATCGTGCGAGAAAAGGGAATTCCGAGAGAGACGGAAAAGCGGCAGCGAAGAGAAAAGTATCCGTCCCTCGGACTCCAGACGCGAACCACGCTGTGTTCGGTGCGGCCCGAGGTCCACCCGAGACTCCTTATCGGATAGAAAAATCGCCGCAGCTCGAGATCGCCTTTTTCTGCCTGCCTTTTTCTATCCCTGGGCTGCATGCGCGTACGAACCAGTGACGCCACCAAATTTTCTTTCGCCCTCGGCAAACGTGAATTTTCGGGCAAAAAAAAGTGCTAATATTTTCCAAGCTTATTAGAGGCTGCACAGATTCTAATGCTCACAAAATAATAATAATAATAAAAACGACGTCTTTTGATTATTGATAATATAATAATAATAAAAGCGACGTCTTTTGATTATTAATAAAATAATAATAATAAAAACGACGTCTCTTTACTATTAATAAAATAGTGATAATAAAACCGACGTCTTTTTATTATTATTATTACGTGTTTGTTTAAGTTGCCTTGATCAACAAAACAATAGGTAGAATCGAAAATTATTATTTCAACTACAAAAGTTTTTTTTTCTTTGAGTGAAGGTTTTTAGAGTCGTTTAGAAAGTCCTCAGGCGTGAGAAAATTATTGCCACGAGGACATTTTTTTGCGATATTTTCGAAAAAAGATTGCGACGATATTGGTGCGCCGTTCCTGATGCACTAAAATTCGTTCGTGTTCTTTCTGGTGATGCAGTGGACGCGAACGACCAGCCGCCAGGTCACGTCGACGTGCACCGAACACCGGTCGTCGAATGAATCGGGAATGGAGGGGGATAACAGGAATGCGACGAGATGGTAAGGTGAATCTTTCGCTCACCCTCGCGGCCCGGCCGCACCTGACCGATTCGAATACCACCCCTACGAGTCTACCGAAGAATACAGCCTCACAGGCTTCTTGATCCCTCCGAAAGATTTTCCCAGTGTCGGAGAGACGCGGAGGACCGGCGAGAAGGGATAAACTATGCCAGCGTATAAATCACTCGAGCGAACTTCGGATCAGTGTCATCATTTTTTTTTTTTTTTTCAGACTAGCCCATACGCGCTCTTACCCAGTTGACGCAAAAAAAAAAAAAAATTAATCGAAAATAATCAAGTTTTTACATTTTTTCGTGAAAACTATCGCGTGTAGAAAAAAAAAATAATGGCGAATTCGATGTGATCGAGCAAGTACATAGTGTTAAAAAAATGAAAAAATAAATAAAATAAAAAGTGTTTTCGCACTTTTTTCGAAATTTCGTCTCTTCACTAAAATCGAGGTTACTTTTTTGGTTTGATCGAACCTGGATTTTCTTCTTTCGTTCAAGAGAAAAAAAAAATTGAATAACAAAGAGAATGCTGTAAGGCATAACGCGATATCTTGGTTTCTGAATTTTTCATAGAATCTTAAATCTCAACCCTCAATAATCGCAAATTTTTCCATACATATCCCTTGCGTTTTTTGCAAAAAAAAATTGATTTCGTAAAGTTCGAAACCCCTATCTGATGGGAAATTTCGCTCTGATTCCGAAAAGCACTTTTGTTTCCCGAAAATTAGAAAATTCGGCGAGAAAAACGCGAAAGTGATATTTTTTCTCAGTAGCCCGCGGAGAACAAAATCATTTTTCGTGTTTTTCTTGTCGAATTTTCTATTTTGCGAGCAAACAAGAGTGCTTGCGGAATCAACGGGAACTTTCCCATTGGATAGGTTTTTCAAACTTTACGAAATGGAAAAGAAAATCGCAAGAAATGCAAGGGATATGTAAACAAAAAATTTTCAATTTTTACGTTACGAACCGCGCGTGTGGACTAGTAAAAAAGTAAAGAGAGGTAGCTTAAAATTAAAACTTATGTATGTACTTGAACGTAATATCAAGAAGTCGTTTATTATTTTGATTATGGAGGAAAAGTTCGTAACAATGCGCCTGGCTGACGTCATACACCTTTTTACGATTAAGAATTTATCCAACTCTTGGGACGACCGTTAGCGAATCTCGTATATCTTCTCACTAATTCAGTACCCCGCGCTTGCATAGTTGCACACTAGGTAGGTGATGTTATATTTGCCATCCGGGTTGTAACGAACAACACCGCATCCCACATGCGTGTATCTTCTCCTATACAAAAAATTAATTGTGATTTAACATGAAAAATCGAAAAAAATGTTTAATGTTTTATCTCCGTAAAAATGTCGCTCCACTCACATCAATTGGTTTTTGTCGACCAATTCGGAGAGTTTGGTGTTGAATAATCCGGTGGTTTTGGTATACATGTAACTCTGCGAAACTACGAATCTCTCTGCAAAGTAAAATTAAAGCATTCAATTAATTGAAGTTATATCTGGCGTATCTACATTTTTCGTAGCTTTTTGCATTATTTTGAGTCATTTTGAAGCCAAAGTCAATCAACATGATTATAAATATACAGGTACCGGTAACTTTGCAAAAGGTAGAAAGCAATGAGAAAGACTTCTTTTCTACACAGAAAAAAATATTATTTTCGTTTTGCGATTCCTTCAACTTACGGACATCCCTGCACTCATCGACTCGGAGGGTGCACTGACCGGCCCACGTCTGGGCAATGTCAGCGAGTTCCTGGTCCCACACCTGATTAGAAACAGCGAAAATTGCTATAATTATTCGTGAACGTTACCGAAGCAGTAAAGTTTTTTTTTCCCTTTAAATTATAAACATAAACAACTGCGTCGTTTTGCTTTTTACCAGACGTCCGTACTGATTATTCTTGTTGTGAAGGCCGAGCAATTCCTGTACCTCCTCGACGGTCAAGGCGGAGGAAATGACGCGGCCACATCTTTCGCTCGGTTGGAGAAACTACAGGGCAGAAAAATATAATTAATTAAAAATTAGTCCTTTCACGTACTGAGATGATTTCTGACAGAAACGGTAATTGCAGAAATTGATAATAAAGGCATGAATGCAGTTGTGAATTTTCTTTTTGTAATAAACTCACGGAGTATTTGCAGAGTGTGTGTTTACGTCCATGGCAACTTTTCAAATTGCAGTAGATTCTCTGAGTCGCTTCGGCACCGGCCAAAACCGCGAGAAATCCCATCAGACCGAGTAAGTGCAGAATGTTTGCCATTTTTAGCGATTCTGTCTCCTCCCCAGTTAAACTATGACTGCGAAGAAATGACTTCTGCGATATGGACAGATAAATCGACGCTATATTTATACCAGGCGAAACGCTCCATTTCTCAAAATGAAGCTAGTAAAACATTTGCTTTACGCAGGCCGCACGTAACGCGCAAAGTCTTCAAAAAATTCGTTCACTACACCGCCATCTGTACAAACATTTCTCGAGATCTCAATCAATGCTGTCATTCTTCGTAATTATTCGGGCGTGCGATAATAGAGCTGTGGATAATTCGCGATTAAGCAAATTCGTTAAAGGTCGGAGATATCATTGACTCGATGCAGATCCATGGAAAGTCCGGTCATCGATGCTCTGGATTATAGCATAGATATTTTTGTTTTTTTTTTCACTCTGCTACAAACGGCGCTGCCGACAAATAATACGTTGAGTACGGAACGAATACTGCATGCGGAACTTTATTTTATTTACGAAGCAATAGAAGCGAAAAATCGATGAATGATTAACTGATTAGAACGACAAAATAAAGTATATTTTATTTGTATATTTTTTTATTAAAGAAACGCAGCAATATTTACTGTAACGTCTTGCCTAGTCGACAGTATTCATTTTTCGACAATTAAAACAAACAGATTAGGCTGATTTTTTAGTCGTCGTTGTTGTCGACGTCGCCGTCGTCGTCGTTGCCGTTGTCGTCGTCGTCGTTGGTTCTGCAGGTAGGCTTCCGTAGTCGCATACAAGATAAGTCGTGTTCCACTTGGCATCGGCATTGTAACGCACGACACCGCATCCTAAATGCGTCGTTTTCTCACTGCGAAATAATGCAAGGCGTTGAAAAAAGGGCCCCGAAATTAATTATCTTTTCGCTGGCTTCGTGCACCACTTACGTCACTTGAGCCATGCTCAAGTCGGGCAGCTGGGATACGAAATCTCCGGTGGTTTTGACATAAGCGTAAGTCTGCGCAACGTAGAATCTCTCTGAAATAAAAAAAATCCCGTCGCGTTAATTGATTCAAATTATTACATCGCACTAAATTGTTATTTTAAAAAAATAAAACAAAAAGAGGCTAAGGACTCCGGTCAATGGCCTATTGACAATGCGACCAGAAAATAAAATGTACAGGGCACAGAAAGGGAGAAAAAAATGTATAATGTATTGTCAATAAATACCGTCTACTACTACTACTACTAAAACAAAAACTCACCGACGTTTCTGCATTCGTCTTGTCCGAGCACGCACTGATCAGCCCAAGTCTGAGCAATGTCGGTGAGCTCTTTGTCCCACGTCTATTGCAAACAGTGACAATTATTATGATTATTCGTCGACGACGACAATCGCGAGGTAGTTAATATCGTTCTCGTGTAAATTATATTCTCTCGTCCAGCGTGATATTACCAGAGGATTGGACCGGTTTGTGTTGTGTAATTTAAGCAATTCCTGAACTTCATCGGTGGTCAGGTTGGCCGACGTGACCACCCCGCATTTTTCGCTCGTCTGAAGCAACTACAACGAGAGGACGGTAATTAATCGACGAGTGTGAACCACAATTTTCGGGGACGAGCAAAATTTTTGCGGCACTCAGTGATAACGATATTTTTTTCAGAAACTTACAGGGTACTTGCAGAGGGTGTGAGTATGGTTTTTACATCTTTTCAAGTCACAGTAAGACTTCTCTCCTGTTTGTGTGCTGGCACAAATAGCCAGCAGTGTTGTTAAACCAACTACGTACATCGGATTCGCCATTTGAAAAGTCTCTCTGTTTTCTATCCAGCCTGAGCTGTGACTGTGATACTAACATCAGTGCCGGTTACGATTGTTCATCAACGACCTTTTATACGAGCGACTCGCCAACTTCGTCGTTTCACTTCGAGCTCGTAAAACGTGCGCTTTATATGCGACTTATCGTGCGACTGGCTTCCCTCGTTCTTATCGAGGAATTATTGTTACAAGACAAATCGATCACCACTCTCCAAACATTTCTTAAGAACCCAATTAATGCTATCATTTTCCGAACGCACCTGGCCGTACGATGACAAATTGAAGCTAGTTTTCCTCGCCGTTTGGCAAATTTTCTATCGGCTCGAAGTCGCGCGCTTTATTGCAACGTAATTTACTGCAGACGCTTGGCAGATCAATCAACGATGTTGCAGTAAAACAACGCGGATTGTTTTATCATTCGGAAATGAGGCGACACATTTTTGCAAGCGACCGTTTAACATTAACATCTACCACACGTTAAGTGTTGCAGAAACGTGTTGTATATATTCGTTTACAAATTTTGTGGACGATGTTTCGAAATGGAATGCGGAAAACAGCAATGAACAAGGTTCAACTTTGCAACCTTTGTTTAATTTAATTCCCATTATTGTGAATTGACGAAAATCCGCATTGACGAACTGACAGAAATCTCTCGGTATTACAAAAATATCTCATCCCAGCTGCCGTGTAGGAGAATTGAAGCAGTTAAATTTATTTATCACGGAGCAGTCTAAAATTAATTCATTACGTGATCATTTTTTTGTTATTGTGAAAAAAGGTTATGGATAGGCAAAGAAGCGCAGGGAGAGAGGCAACGTAGCATAATGAGACGTTGTTTATTTATTTTGTGGTAGCAAACATATGGCCTATGGTTTCGCTAAATTTAGGCTCACAGTGTACATTTTTACACAATGAAGGAATGTAGAGATCAAAAGACGAAAGGGGGGGGGGGGGGGCGACGGCTCGGCGTCAATTATTGATTCGACTCTTAAAATGCAGGTACATAGGAGTCCTTGCTTGATCATTGGACCGGCCTTGCGTAGTTGCACACAAGGAAAGTCGTGTTCCACTTGCCATCGGGGTTGTAACGAATAGCGCCGCAGCCCACATTCGTTGTTCCCTTACTGCAAAATAATACAAGATGAAAAAAAAATCGAAGCAGATGATCGAAAAATTTGTTACAAGCTGCTACTTTCTGATTCGATGGCAAAAATAGATTTAATGCAGTGGCGAAGTTGAATTTAGAAAGAGATATCGTAATTTTTTTTTTCGGCATTTCGCTCTACTTACGGAACTCTGTTCAAGTTGACCAATTGAGAGAGCTTAGTGCTGAAGGGTCCAGCGGTTTTGTTGTAAGACCAACTCTGCGCGACTACAGCTCGCTCTGCAAAGAGAAGTTGAAGCAATCATTAATTTCACGTCTTTTGTGCCTAAATAAAAATAAAAAGCAGAGATTATTAATATGACTGTCGTATTCATTGAACTTGCCGGTGTTTCTGCATGCATCGGCTCGCAAGACGCACTGATCGGCCCAGGTCTGGGCACTGGCCGCGAGTTCTTGGTCCCATTTCTGCATTGCAAATAGCAAAAATTATCACGATTATTCGTTAAAGGGGTGAACATTATTTTCTTCAAGTCTTATGTAATCGCGTTTTGAGCGTTTTTACCATTTGTGGAATCTGTTTGTATTGATTGTGAACATTCAGCAAGTCTTGAATTTCATGTCCAGTCAAGGCTGAGGATACGATCAAGCCACATCGTCTGCTTGGCTGGAGGTACTGCAATCAAAAGATATGACACAATTAATTAAATATTTTAACCCAGTTAGATTAATTTTTCAGCACAGTTCACGAGTTTTTTCGAAGATTTTGGTGCCACAGATCCTATTCCAAATCTTTGTAACTAACATCCGTTTTTTTGTACAGGCAGGCGATTTTCAACTTGACCAATTATTAGAAAATAAACACACGATCAAACTTGCGCTGTTCGAAATATTTGAAAATTTAATATACTGACGTGTTGTAACATTCAATTATATGTTGAACACAGTTTTTATAACTTGTTAAATTCACACTATATTAATTGTACACAATATTTGTGTATTGAATTTAATATGGAACATTTTTGCAATATAATAATTTAATATACTAATAGAACATTTTGTAACTACGAGTAGTTTTTGTCTACGAAGCTTACGGGGTATTGGCAGAAGGTATGACTCGGTCCGACGCATGTCCCAATGTTACAATAGGCTTCCCGCGAGATTGTGGCGCTAGCCAAAACCGCGAGACTTGACGTTAAAGCGAGAATATACAGAGAATTGGTCATTTTGGAAATTGGAAAGCTGCAGAACGACCGTGAAAGTATAACTTCTGTGTCGGTTGTGACTGCAACGATTTTCTCGAAGAATATTTATACCCGGCGACTCGTGACCTTAATTCATCTTTTTCCCCTTCGTAAAATGATATATTTCAAGTGTGCATACGATGCGTCAGGATTCCTCAGCTCCAATCAACAAATTACTGTCGCACGAAAGATTCGATCAGTGCTCCGCCATCTGTCTAAATGTTTAAGGAGAACTCGATCGATGCATTGACTTTCAGTTGGCAAGTATAGCGTATTGTCGGTTCCTTAGTTCGCCCATGTATATTGCGAAATAATTATTAGGCCTAGGATTTTTATATCACTCGGCTATAAATGTAGAACTGATGTCAGTGATTAAAGTAAATAATTAGTGAGCAATGCAAATACAGGAGTGAAAAGATCGTAATGATAGTTTTTTAATTACCGCAGTGATCGTGAGTTATTGAAAACTAGAATAAGATAATGTAACTAAATAAACAGTCGCACGGATTAGTAAGTCATTGATTGTTGCTCATAGCAGATATTGTCAAAACGACAACGAATTTTTATGACTACGATCACTTTTCGTAAATCCGATTTTTGTCATTTATTGATTTATTCTCTTCATAATTGATTTACAGAAGCAGGAATGTTCACTTAAAAAATTAACTCGCACACTCGCCACTGTTGATTGATTAGCGCTCAATCTGAAATTCGTTAATTTTTGCAAATAACAGAAATATCAAAAAACGAGCACTCTGTATGCCACACGATCGAAACACCTTTGTTGATTTTAGGCAAAATATCATGCCAAACGTCCTTGAACGTAATTAGGTGTTCGCTCGGATATTTAGCTCGTTGTCTCGAGTGTTTGATCTGGTTACGATGCGCCCATAACGAGTTCATCGAAGCTGATTAAGCTCCAACGTGAATGAACACATCGCGTGATGCGCGCATACAGAGATCGAAATATTCCAGGCTACACTGTACAAAAAATCCGCAAAGTCGTACTGCCAGCCTTCGTCAATTATTTCTAGTATTCTTGTTCGTAATACTAAAATTAACACTTTTCCTTTTCACAAAGTCCTTTCTCCAAATTTCCGACTTCTGTGGCAATTTTTTTTTTTTAAGTTTTAATCAAATCGTCCAAAACTAATTTATCTTTGGCATTATTGTTATTATTATTTTTATTATCATCATTAACATACATCACTGGTCTGTGAATCGCTAATGACGTTGATTATAAAGTTAAGCAAACTTTTTTGAATACTTAAGTGCCGAGGGAATGAAAGTTTTTCGTTCGAAATTCGTGAATACATCTTCAAAATGTGGCTTTTTGGCTGTATTTCTATAGCCGCATAGAGCACAAAGACTGCAAGTGTGCAGGGTCTGCAGTCGCAGCCCGTAGACGCAACAGGCGCGGTCCCACAAATCTTATGATAGAGGAACAGGTTCCTGTGTAATCCCTAAAAGATCTTTCGTTAGAGGTAGCCGCAGTCAGACCGCTCGGTTGGACGAGGCATTTCGGTCGCCACGGACGTCGCTGGTTGCGAGGTTGCGATACGCGCGCGGGGTGCAACGTCGAGCAACGCCGTTGCCGAGGGCGACAGCCCCACTCGATTCTCCGAGGTCCAGCGCCCCGAGGAGACGCGAGCGCTGCGAGCGAAGACGGGAGAGGAAGGTAGAAAACAAGCCACTCTGGGACCTCTGCACGTGGCTTGTGGCTCCATGGGTCATCAGCTTCGCTCCAGGCTCGCATAATTATATCCAACTTGACTTTTACATTATACCTACAGAGTGAGAGAGAAAAACGGGAGAGAGAGAGAGAGTTGGTAGCAGTGAGTCGAATGGACTGCATTCTAAGACCATTAACCGCTGTGGACACGGCAGATCCTCCCCTTTGTCACTGTACACGGTAAAACGTCAATTTTTTAATCACGAGATATCAGAATTAATGGAAGTAGTGTTTTATGGTACACTGATAATTTTCAGTTTAATGTGGCAACGCACGAAGCGTATTTGCACGTTTTTTATTGAGCTCACGCAAAGCGAGGAAAAAAAGTAAAAATCCCAAGAACGCTTCCCCATATGCTCAAATCAATGTTTGCTCGCCGACCTACCGCAACATCGTGTCGCCTCACTCGTTGATTGGGCCCCGCGGTTCGGTTACACGCCGAAATATATTTCGACGTCGTGTTGCGGACGAGAATATCCCATGAAACTGTAAGCCGAATCGGTAAATAGTATTAAAATAGTAATTCAGAGTGTACTTAATTATGTGAATCTGATCGATGATTACGCAACGCAAAAAGTGCGAGAGACGGATGTTTATAATAAGAATCTACGAAAGAGGAAATAAATGAGGCGGGCGATGCTTCGCCCGGCCAAGTGGAGTTGTTATACCTGGTCAATGTTCTTGAAAAATATTGGCCTGCGTATAACGAGAGCGACGAGGAAAAATGTGTATCGATAGCGCGCTTTGTTTTGAGGCGCCAGACCCAAACGCTCCACTCGCCGATGAAGGTCGGACGGCAGGCAAACTCGACTACTGGGCTGCTTATTATATACAATACGCTCGGACCCTCCTCTGTAATCCATTCGAAACGCGGTCGAGGTGCGACTACAAGAAGCTGCACGTGCGGCAAACCGCAATGAGTTGTAATCTTGCTACTACTGTTTAGAAGAGTCGCAGGTAACTTTCGGAAAAGCCATTTCTCCGATCGACCTCGTAAGGTTTATTTTTATCTCCACTTGCAGTCACTGCAAGTGGAGACATAGAACATTTTATTGAGTATAGCTAAAAATGTTTGAATTGTCATTGCAGTAGCTTCAAGGTTTCACAAACGAGTGCAAAAAATCTCTACGACTCTCATTAAAAACATGTATTCGTTTTTTCCAATTCAAAATAATACGAAATATTTCGTATTTTTTCTGTGCATTTTGTTGCTGAAATAGTAACAAAAATATTAACTTGGTCCAAAAAAAGTTTAATATTGAATAAATTCTATTACCCACGTAAAAAAAAATGGCTGTGCAGCTGAAAGTGAGGTCAGAGCGTGTCAGAAATTTATTCGTATTCGCCTAGCAACGCGGGGAGTTCATAACCGCGATGCATGACGAGGCTCGGTGTGCCTCGGGTTGCGAGAATTCTCGACGTTGGAAAACGTCCGCGGCCGAAAAGTTTTCCCGTCGCCGGGTCTATGTGGCGCTCGGGTGCGCGCCTACCGGTCGCAATAAAAAGGAGAAGAGGAGCGCGCGACGCGCGAGGGAGTGAGGGAATAAGGCGAGAAGGAAGACGAACGAGCGAGCGCAGCGCCAGATCCTAGAGGCTAGCAACCCCACGAAAGGGCGTGGGCTTATCTGCGTGTTAGAAGGAGCGTTAGTTTTCGGGGCCAGCCAGCGCGCAAACCGGTCCGTCGATCCACGTGGAATGTAGGGCCGCGATGTTGCCACACGAGTGCATAACATGTGTTCCTAAAACTGCATCGCCACACGGCCGCGACTGTGGCTTGGCATCGTCTAGTCCCGACGCGGCGCGGCTCTGTCTATTCGTTCTGCGCCTAACGATGTGAGTGAGTGCGGGGGCAACGTCTCGCGTTTCGACGTTTTTCGTCTATCTCTCTTTCGCGCTCGCTCTCGGCCTCTCGCCGTAAGATCGTGCTGGGAAAAGGCATCTTTTTTTTCTCTTTTTTTTCGGAACATCGAGTAGGTCACGAAACTCGCTTCGCCGCGGGACCTACGAAATTTCGAGTGGATGTGCGAGCGAACGTCGGTCGTAAAGCTCGGGTAATGTGCTCTGGGTGATGGCAGAACGAGACGGGGGCAAAAAAAAAACACGGAAAATTTTCGAAAAGCCGCATTGGCACTGAAATTCGATGCGCACGGCCATAACACACATGGGTTGTGCGAGACGAGCGCCGTGCGTCGTTTCGCTCAACCGTACATGCGGGTGTGCATCGTACGTCATACCGATCCATTTATCTTTCTCAAATTCGTGAAAAGCCGAGGATCGTCGGGTCTCAGCGTAACAGCGGGGATGTCCCGAGAGCGAAGTCGATGCAACGGGAGGGAAAACAAACTTAACCCACCCTCGCACTCTCGATCTTGCACAATTTTCCTTCGACACCGCTCGAGCACGTATCTCCGTGAGAACGGAAGCGTCTGCCATCGCACCGGCCCAGACAGTCGCGCTCATACGCAGCTGGAAATGATTCTTTGACTTGGCGATTTTTCGTTCTTTGTCAGTAATGAAAATATTTGCGCTTGATCAACAAGCGGATTACTTAACCCTTCGAGTGCGCGGGCATCGAAAATATACGTACATGCATTTGGGCCTGTGCATATTGAAATCATTTTTACACAGTAAAATAATAATAGTTCTAGTAACAACAACAACAACAACAACAACAATAATAATAATAATAATAATAATAATAATAATACATCATTATATATAAAAAACAAATTCCGAACAAAAATATATTCATACTTTATATCATTATTGAAAACTGTTACTCTTACTAATATTTTTGTAAATCGATTGCCAAACTCGATCGACATTAAAATCTCGAACGCT
The DNA here is from genome assembly GCA_963932165.1 of Pimpla rufipes. NCBI lineage: Eukaryota > Metazoa > Arthropoda > Insecta > Hymenoptera > Ichneumonidae > Pimpla > Pimpla rufipes. The sequence continues at coordinate 14,632,231 of OZ010635.1, forward strand.
GAGTTCATCGCAGTTTTTCACGTTTATACACGCGTGTTCCACAAATCTACGGGCAAACGTGTGGCACATATTGTTGAATGGGATTTCTGGAGCGTAGGGCCAAGAAGAAAGGAGAAAAGGGAATAGCGAAACAAAACAGGAAGGTCTGCATGCAAAGAAGAGAGTCCCGTTACGCGAATCAAGACCGCGCCTTTTTTTCTCTCGCGCACCGCTCGATCTTCCCGTATTACGTTCCTTTGTCTTCTCTTCTTTCTTTTGCAGGCCCGCACAGCAGCGCCAGATCCTCCGCGGGATAACTGTGATTTCGCTGTGTTTGATGTTATAACACATCGGCGGTCGACCCTGAGGTGAAAGTCTGCTCTCCTCGTGTATGCTCCGCCATATTCCGACGCCCGAAATAGATTCGGAACGAGGAAGAAAGAGGAAAAAGTGGCCAGCGAACAGAAGTAGGGATAACAGGTGCAATAATGTTGGCCGCAGTCGACGGGCCCCAGAGAACTCCCGGGGAACACGAGAGCTCAGTCAGCGAAAAAAAAAACTCTTGAAATAGCCGCGTTGGACTGTAAAAAAGACAGGATGGAGGGCGAAGAGCGAGAGAGAAACAGGATGAAGATAGCGTGGAAAATCGAGGGGAGGGTAGAACTCGAAAAGCCAAACTCGGAAAGCCGCAAAAGGTGGAAAAGGTGGAAAAGAGGGACGAGCATTTTGTAATGGACAAAGCAGGTGCTAATGCAAAGAAGTATCTTTTCTTTTAGCAATACTAGGCTAATCACACGCGCTGGCGCGCGTGCCTAAAAAACTTGGAAAAATCGATCTCAGGAATTTGTTCTTTTCAAAATATCGACTTTTAACCTATACCATCATTCTCAAGTCGCATATTCTACCCCCGAAAACACTGGTTATTAACCTTTTTTAATCGATTTTGAAAAAAATATTTTTTTGGCGACGAAAAAAATATTTTTTCTGTCAGAAATCGTAGATTCGGCTCCGGACCGAAAATCGACCCCAATTTTTTTTTCTTTTCAAAATATCGACTTTTAACCTATACCATCATTCTCAAGTCGCATATTCTACCCCCGAAAACACTGGTTATTAACCTTTTTTAATCGATTTTGAAAAAAATATTTTTTTAGCGACGAAAAAAATATTTTTTCTGTCAGAAATCGTAGATTCGGCTCCGGACCGAAAATCGACCCCAATTTTTTTTCTTTTCAAAATATCGACTTTTAACCTATACCATCATTCTCAAGTCGCATATTCTACCCCCGAAGACACTGGTTATTAACCTTTTTTAATCGATTTTGAAAAAAATATTTTTTTGGCGACGAAAAAAATATTTTTTCTGTCAGAAATCGTAGATTCGGCTCCGGACCGAAAATCGACCCCAATTTTTTTTCTTTTCAAAATATCGACTTTTAACCTATACCATCATTCTCAAGTCGCATATTCTACCCCCGAAAACACTGGTTATTAACCTTTTTTAATCGATTTTGAAAAAAATATTTTTTTAGCGACGAAAAAAATATTTTTTCTGTCAGAAATCGTAGATTCGGCTCCGGACCGAAAATCGACCCCAATTTTTTTTCTTTTCAAAATATCGACTTTTAACCTATACCATCATTCTCAAGTCGCATATTCTACCCCCGAAAACACTGGTTATTAACCTTTTTTAATCGATTTTGAAAAAAATATTTTTTGGCGATGACTTTTCTGCCAGAAATCGTAGATCCGGCTCCGGACCGAAAATCGCCAAAATCGACCTCAATTTTTTATTTCAAAATAGCACCTATAATAGGTTAATCAATTTTGCGCTGCTGCACTCTTATAAAGCTTTAAAAGGTTATGGGTGCTGCCCCGCCTGTCCTCTTATGAAATTTTTCAAATTTGACACCAAACTGATTTTGTTTATCACGCACTTTCCTGTCAACCAATCACAGCTCTAATAGTTTGCTAACAATACTTTCCGTTACTCATGAACTTTTTAAAAGAAGGACTTTGTACACACTGATCAAACTGTTTGCAGCAAACTATACAAATTCTCTAGTTGACCGCTGTATTTTACTAGTCAAGTAGAAGAGCAAAACTACGATATTTTTCTAATAATTCTTTTCGCGGTGTTTCAAGCTCAAAAATGTGTGAAAGCACTATAGCAATTTATAGTTAGCTTCCCATGTATCCCTTGAACAAATCTAACGGAATCGCAGGGCAAGTCATTCTACGGTTGTTCCCACGATGGGCTCTATCGAAGTTTTGACTGCTAAAAGCCCGTCCCCATGTATACCTGCGTGGGGGGAGGGGGGGAGGCACTATCGAATCTTCTTCACTTTTTTACCCTCATCTCCCGCTCCGTTAGTATTTTTGTCCCGTTTACCTCTTGCCTCGGATTCTATAACTGTGCCGAAGCGCTGAAAAAAAAATCTCTGTTTAAAGTCTGCCTGAATATTCAACTGCAAGGTAATCGCGAATTTTACGACTCTTTATGGGAGTCCAGAGGCACTCAAAGGATTTTTTTTTCTGTTCACAGGTATACTGCGAATTTGCAAGGGTTGCTAATCTCTCGCCATTGAGCCCCAACGATGAGCACGGGTTATATTGCGACGAAACAGCAAAGGGCTCAAAACACTGCCATAATTTCTGCTACAAGCAACATTTTAGTTTGTCTCGAGAACGGTGAAAAGAGACGATAGAAACTGATTCCTTCAACGAGACGCGGTAGCGTCACAGCGCCAAACGAAAAAAAAAGATTGTTTGCTTCACAGAATTGAAGTCCACGATATGTTAAATAATTTTTCTTACAGTTGACCTGAAGTAAGCTGACAAAAATGACAGTAAGGCTCTGAAACAAGAGAAAAAGTAAATTAGTTTAATAACGATGAATTCGAAGGAAAATACTATAAGCCCAAATCCTGAAAACGAATGCATTGACCACCCTCTTGGTATTCTGTGTCGTTGCAAGGAGTACAGAGAGATTGTTGATAACTTCGTAATCAATACAGTCGGAACGCTGAATCCTACAAGCTGTGACAAGATCGTTGTCGATGGTGCGATTATGGAATGTCATAATAACGCATAGAAATCTATGAATGTGAATACTAGTATCCTTCCCATATAGAGCCACTTGCGTCAGCCGAGGTTCGCTGGGTTCTCCAAAAGGCTGAGGCCTGTAGAAATCCAACAAAACCTTTCCTCGTCTATGACGCTATTGAAGAGCAGGAAAAAGTTCGCGCGGATAACGTGGAAAAGGCCTGGATACCTGTTAATGTGAACCTGGTATCGGCAAAGTATGATTTATTACAGCGCATTTTAAATATTTTTTCGAAATTAATCCATCAGACACTGTATCGAAGTTTATATTTCCTCCCGAACATTTTTTTTTAAGCACGTCGAAAACTGCTTAATAATTCGCAGGAACTTAACTAACTATAACTTTTCGACCGACAGTCAATAAAAGAACAAATATATCGGAGGATTTCCGTGCTTAATTGCCAAAACTTTGCAGGGAACTGCGACCTAATACCAGTTATCGGCATCGAACCGCCCAAAATACTCAGTCGGCCGATATTTCCGTCCTAACCGACATGCTGCCACACCGAGGTCGGCCGGTAAAACGCAGAGACATCGACTGGGATATTGGCTCGCACACGACTCCCGTAGAAATGACTGACGAGCCAGAGACTAATTTCGCTTCGCTCAAAGGGTGCTTCTCAACTTGGGCGGAGGCATACACGCTTGCCACCGGTCGACCCGCCTATTGAAGCACATTTGAGAGGACAGATCGTCAAATTTTCACAAAATAAATTGATATGCAAACAATATATATTCAACTTTATTTTACACAACTCATATCGATAAAGATCTTGATTTTTTTTTCGTCGCATACGCAGCCGAATTATTATCTCTCCTTCATAACGAAACGATGTTATTTCTTTTGTAATATCTTACACGCTAATTACATGTATTTATAAATATACTATCAGTATACCGGATATATACATTTAAAACATTCATTAAAGTCAATCGTCCTTGCGAAAAAAATTGCATCTACACAAACGTGATGTTCGATCGAGAGTTCTTGACGAAATAAAATCCCGAAGTAACTTGGTTGCTCGGATAACTGTTTCGCCAAGAGTTACGATCGCAAAAATCCTTCCAGCGATCGAATAATCGTAGGCGACGAGTGCGCACGGTTTTCTCCGTTGCGAAGCTCATGAATTTCAGTATTAACTGCCTGATCGCTCTAATCACTAGGTGATTCGATACTCGCATATATAATAAAAATAGTTTTTTTTTATCACGCGCTCTTACAACGATGTGACACACTTTTCTTCTCTCTCTTAGATTTTCGTCAAGTGCGAGAAAAGATAGCTGAATTTTCCTGACCAAATTCGAGAGGTTTTCCCTACAGTTAATTCGAGTTCCATCTCTCTGACACTCGTAAATGTTTCACATCGTCTTAGTAGCGATTAAGACGCTTCTCTAAGATAGTGCCGTATCCAATTAGTTCAGAGCCCAATTGGATCATTGATATTTTGAGAATCTTGATTTTATTTCTTCCTTCTTTACAATCGATCGATCACCATGTTAACGATCGACAGCTTTAACTGGGCCCGGGTTTTTCTCGGTAATCTTCGCATGTGAGGCTTGAGCTTTTGCAGAAAGTACCTGACTTCGGTTCTTATGGGTAGCAGTGTTCTTCGAGCTCGTGGACTCATAGTCGTGCGTGTCCCGTGAGTTCTGGGCTTCGTTTCGTTATCATCTTCCTCGTGCGTTTCGATTTCTTCGTACACGTCGATGGCCTCGTCGGAGGGAAGACCGCCGTCTTGTAACGCCGCGAAGTCTTCATCGAGCACCTCGATCATGTCCTGAGCAATATCGTCCTCCTCGTCGGGGTCGGTCTCCAGCATCTCTTCTTTGGGAAATTTCTCTTCGTCCGACTTGTCGATCTCAGCTTGAGGCTGTGTCGGCAGAGTGAGCAGCTGACAGACATTCACATGTGTCGCTGCGTCGTCGGATTTTTGTACAACCTGAAGAGCCGAGGATTCGACATCTTTTTTATTGCGTCGCCTTCGTGTGGGTTTCGCGCCTTCCTCGATCGACTCGTCGCTCTTATCCTTCGCGACTTTGCCCTTTCGCCTTGGCTTGCGCGGTGTTTTCGCCGGCTTTTGCGGCTGCTCCGGCAAATTGATTTTAATCAAGAAACCCGGCGGAATGCTCGACAAACTGTGAACCGGTATCGGCGCCCCGAGACTCGATATATTCCCCGTAAACGGCAGAATCACCTTCTTCCCGTCGGCCGTTATCGTATTCGCGTTATTCGCATTGGCGATCGTGAGCGGCTGAAACTGATTGTTGCCAATCTGAATCTTCCAATTAGCCGGCGGCAGTGGCAGCTTTCTGATACGATTCTCGATCTTAAGCGTGTCCACTTTGGGAATATTTATCGACGTCGGCCGCTTGGATCTTCCGCGTTTCTTCGCCAGCGGCGCGGGTTTGTTTTCGACTTTCGGCTTCTTGCTGGAAACCAGCGGTCTCTGAAGATCCTGCCGTTTCGCTATCTTCATCGTGCACTGATCGACCTCGGCGTCCTCCGACTGCATTTCCAGCATCTGCGGCTCGACGTTTTCCTCGGCGGGCGACGCGGAAATTTCCTTTATAGTCGGTACAGCGTCGCAGGGACCCACCTTGTGAAAGCTCTGACCAGTGAGAAAGTGCTTGGAGCACAGCACGAGCTTTCTTATCTGATTGGGCGACATTTTCAGCAAGTCCTCGCGTCCGAGAAACTGGCACCACCGTAAACATCGGCCGATCTCGTAAGCCGGAAAAGGATGAAACTTGTATCTCTCAACTTTGTTGCGGGGATCGGCTCTGGAGCGACCGCAAGCGGCGCAGGCTTGGCTCTCGAGCGCAGCGGTCGAGAGCGGATCCTGCCTCTTGGACTTCTCGATAACGTGAAAGGACTTCGGGTCCATTTTCACGGTTTCGAGCGGTAGTGCTTTGTCGGGCGAGCGAATATTCGGCACCGCGTAATCGTTGAGGCGGCCCCGATAGCCGCTCATAAATTGCGTCTTATCGAAGTGTTTCGAGCATATGTAACAGAAGAGAATTTCCTTCCTCGTCAACCGATAGTACGAGTCGATACCGACGAAATCCAGCCACTTCAGGCAGCGAAATTCCTCGCCGGGAAAATGATGGAAGGTCGTGCCATCGTAGTCGGGGCCCGGTGGATCTCGTCTCGCTCGGCCGCACAGAACACAAGTGATGTTGTACAAACTCTGCTTGGGATCGTAAATCGACGGCACCGCGGTGCAGTTGAGTCTGTCCTGATACTCGTTGAGAAAGTCCTTTCTCTCAAAGTGCTTGGAGCACACCATTCGCTGGAGCAACTGCTTCTTCGTGAGCTTGTAAAGATCCTCCCGGCAGCAGAACTCCAGCCACTTTTTGCAGCGAGAATCATAATTAACGGGGAATCCAAAGAACATGTACTCCTCCTCCCGGTTGTTGGGGTTCATGCGAGAACGGCCGCATACTACGCACGGATGTGGCATCTTTCTGCGATTATCCTGATTCTCATGCTCAAAGGAACGCAAAAAGAGTGTCTCGAGCGGACGTTACAGTGGACGCATCTCGCAGCTGGGACGCAGCTGCTTCTATTGCTCAGGATATTTGGGCTTAAGACATCTTACGGCGACGTTGTTGATTCTCATACTTGTAGAACAATAAAATTGTTTGTATACTCGGCGGTCGTTGGTGATGGCTCGCAGCAGCTACTTTGTGCTCCAAATATTGGGGCCCAAGTCGCACTGTTCCAAAAGTGGTAGCTTTTGTTTCCCCACGGATATTAACAAGTATACGAACCTCAAAACGTTCGAGATATCTGGAAAAAAAAATTCGAACAAATGTGAATTTGCCTCCCCGCGAAACTTCGGCGGACGACTGTACCGGCAAATGCGCGCTTTTTTCAGCAGCAAAATTTACGACCGCCTTCAAGGTTATGTTCGCACCTCGGAGCGTCCTCGTCTGGCGAATTTTCACTTACCTTGCCTCGATTGTTCCCACTTTCGTACAATGGCAACAATTGTCCCGTCGGCATAAATCGCTTCGCGGGCGACGATAATCAGCTGTTTTACGTGCCACCCGGATATCCGAGATTTCGTTGGAAATAGTATAAACAAGCTGGAGGCAGGCGACTCTCGGCGAGCGTCTAATCAACGAGTTTCACCTTCCACTGGCACGAACAGCGATGGCGAGTCGCGCACAGCCTTCGCACTCTGCCACGAAGCTCCTACCATACGATTCGTCGACACCGAATGTTTACTTCCCGACTCGTACTCCGCGTTATCGCAAAATTTCGCGAGACGCATTAAACAAATGTATCGAAAGGTCGTAAAACAGCGTCGACGACGCATCGATATTGGCTGATTTACAGTTGAGCGAGACGGAAAAGTCGAATTTTTCGAAATAAATTTCCCCCAGACGGGCGCGCCACACGAGTTGAATCGGCGCTGCCTCGGGCGTAGACCAACGATTGTCCCTGAACGCGCCCCACTTTCATCCCCTAGCGGAAATAATGACGTCATGAATGAAAGGTTTGGTGATAAATCGGAGATCGGGAACGGCGTCGAGTTTCGTGCACGGGCGAGGAAAGACGTTTTTTGCGCTATTGATGGAAATACATCGGGTTTGGAGAGCGTGAGATCGATTCCGAGTGCCGTGAAAGCGCGTGAGGCATTCCGAGATAGCGGTAACACGCTTCGTTACATGAAGGTACGTGGTGTTTCGACGGTTCAACGAGAAATCCCATTGTTTGCCATTGTCGTTGTGGTAGTTGTGTGTTCGACTATCGCGGTGAGGACAGTTGTAGGCGTTATACCTTTGACAATTTTTCGTCACATCGGAGCACAATTGTCCTGCGCTCTCGCGATAAATCCTCGCGAATCGTGCGTCAATGCACTTTATCGTGGCGTCCCGTTGAGTTTACGTTGCATGACGCACTGTTGAGAAAACAGTCGAATCTCCCGATGACTCAGATACGCGAGAATTCGCTCTCACGCTAACCTGCTGTCAAGTTCGCTCGGCGTTCGTGTCGAGGCATTAGCGGAATTTCGATTGATTTTTAATTACAAACAGGTAGGCTATTTATAGAACGCATTCGGCTCGTTCGGTCTCTCGTGTCGCGGCCGTAACGACGAGTTCAGGCGAATAAGTCGCGCCTCGCGATGTAATACAAACCTGAAACTGACACCTCCCACTCGTGAATCGTAACGCCCGTGTCGCGCGCATTCCGCGACTCGTTTGTCATTCTCCCTCTGTGCTTTGTTTGTAGAAAAACGTCGAGTAACAATTAAACGAAAATGTCGGATCACTTTGGACCAATAACTCTGAAATGGGACCCAAAAAATTTGGAGATTCGCACAATGTCCGTGGAGAAGACGCTGGAGCCTCTGGTGCTCCAAGTCACCACCCTGGTGAACACCAAAGGGCCGAGTAAGAAGAAAAAGGGCAAATCCAAAAGAGCCAGCGCTCTCGTCGGCACCGTCGAGAAGGCCACCGCTAACTTCATCGAAAAGGGTGAACAAATCGCTTATGAGAATCCCGACATAACTGCCGAGATGCTCTGCGCTGTCGAGGAAGTCAGGAAGACCGGAGCCGCTATGAGTGTCGCCGCAAGGTAATAATTGAATTTTTTACTTGTGCCGCAAAAACAACTGATAATGAATTCATCAATTTTTGTAAAGTACACCCAAGTAAATTAGCAAGTTCAGGATTGATGCAATTTGCATAATAATTTTCCACGGATGGATTATGAAAATACAGTGATTTTAATTAATTTGTTAATTCAAGATTTTAATTATTCTGTTTTCTGCGTTTGAGTTGGTATCTACCGACAGTTCATTTTGTTTTAGCAATAATACACTTTTCATTGTTAGATGTAACAATCGTACTAGCCGATCAAGTTTTATAATATTTGCCGATCAACAGAGAATTCTCAGAAGATCCCTGCTCGTCTCTGAAGCGCGGAAACATGGTACGCGCTGCGAGAAATCTGCTGTCAGCGGTGACACGTCTGCTGATCCTGGCGGATATGGTGGACGTGCATTTGCTTCTGAAGTCACTCTACGTAGTGGAGGATGATCTTAAGAAGCTGAAAAATGCATCCTCGCAGGGCGAGCTGCTTGAGAATATCAAGCAATTCGGCAGAAACGCCACGGAGCTCATGAATCAGGCTGCCAAGCGTCAGCAGGAACTGAAGGATCCTCAGTTGCGCGACGATCTCGCGGCCGCTCGCGCCGTCCTCAAAAAACACTCGACGATGCTGCTGACCGCCTCGAAGGTCTACGTTCGTCATCCGGAGTTGGCGGCTGCCAAGGCGAACCGCGATTACGTGCTGAAGCAAGTCTGCGAAGCGGTCAACACGATAAACGACGTGGCTCAGGGAAAAACACCGATGGACGGTCAGCATCCTTACGACGGACCCGGGGAACTGGCCGCCGCGCTCGACGACTTCGACGAGCGGATGGTCATGTCGCCCCTCGCTTACAACGAGGTCCGCACTCGCCCGAGCCTCGAGGAACGCCTCGAGAGCATCATCAGCGGCGCAGCTCTCATGGCGGACTCGTCGTGCACTCGCGACGAACGCAGGGAACGCATTGTCGCCGAGTGCAACGCCGTGCGACAGGCTCTACAGGACTTGCTGAGCGAATACATGAACAACGTGAGTAGAGTTCCTCTCCAATCAAGGATTTGAATGTCAAGGCCGAATTAATGAAAAACAAATAATTTTCATTCATTCGGCGCACGGCCCTTTTCTAAGTATATGTATGTCTTTTTCGCCAAGACCTTAAAGTTCAGGCCCTGCGCTGAAAGGTTCCTCAGGTCCTCGAACTGTTGGAATAAATTTCATCGTTAACACAGCGCGACACTCGTCGAAACTTTATCAGTTTTTTATTGACTCGTTTGTTTTTCTTTGGTGACGGCAGTTACAGATCGCCCGGGGTGGTAAAAGGGTAAATATTTCAATTCAATCCCTGTGTGTGCTCCTGTATTTTCCATACTTTCGTCATTAATTTATTAATTCTTTGCGTTTACACTCGTCGGTTAACAACGACCGCCAGGAAGGTTAATCGAGACCGCCTTCTCATAATGTTTTATATCGCTCTCTCGTTTGCCTTGTTTATCCGAATTATCGCCAATTAACTGACGCACCAGCGAGGTTTTCATAGAGTCTGTGCGCGCATACTCTGTACTTACAAACGCTTCCACCCGTTATCTAACCCGTTGGGCACTCGCAGTGTCGCCTTTCTATCGAACATACCGCTAACTTATGATTTTCGGCTCAACACCTTCAGCAATTTTCTCGCTGAGCATCAACATAGTGCACTCGAGATATAAGAAGTAGTGAAACATCAGCGACATTTCTTACGTGGAAGATGTGGGTCTGTGATGAGACCTGCGAAATTTAAATTACTTTCATAATCAGCCATTACTTTTTGCATAAAATAAGCCAAAATTTGCGTAAAGTGAAGGACGCATCTTGATTACATCAGATTTTCAAATTTCATATCTTCTTCAACCGATTAACAATTTTTTCAATTAATGCTGAGAGATTGTGAGTTTTTGAAATTGACATAAAAAGAATATAAGAATAGTGAGGTGATTGATGCTAAAAGTAGCTAAAAACTCACCAAACGGGAGGCGAAGATGCACTGAATTCACGCATTTTAACTGAAAATAACTGAATAATTATGACACTGCTAGTTGGAGATCATCGAGGCAGTATTCCCACAACATATAACACGAGATCTAGGCATACTGTACATTCGATTGACGCTTCAAATGGACTAATCCGTAGATCTCACCGCTCTGTAACCTAAGCCGTATGAGCAGCATTAAAAAACAGATTTACACCGATCTGTATATCGTCGTGCGTTACGTTCCGCGATCTAAGCGAAAATGTTTCGTTACTTCATAGATGGGCGTGAAGGAGCAATCCGAGGGTCTGGAGCGAGCCATAGATCACATGTGCCAAAAGACTCGGGACTTGCGCAGGCAGCTACGAAAAGCCGTTGTCGATCACGTATCCGACAGTTTTCTCGAGACAAGCGTCCCGCTCCTCGTTCTCATCGAGGCTGCTCGAAATGGACGCGAAAAGGAGGTCGAGGAGTACGCACTCGTCTTCACCGAACACGCTAATAAGCTCGTTGAGGTAAGGAACTCATCTAACTTTTCGCCAAGTTCGCGAAAAGTTTCGGAACTAGAAAAATAAGTTTTTTAAACTCGCAGGTGGCAAACTTGGTGTGCAGCATGTCAGGAAACGAGGATGGCGTAAAAATGGTGCGTTACGCCGCGGCGCAGATCGAAAATCTGTGCCCTCAGGTTATAAATGCAGCTCGCGTATTGGCAGCTCGTCCGCGCTCAAAAGTCGCGCTCGACAATATGGAAGTGTTCCGGCAAGCTTGGGAGAATCAAGTCCGCGTTCTCACCGAAGCCGTCGACGACATCACGACCATCGACGACTTCCTCGCCGTGTCCGAGAATCACATTCTCGAGGACGTGAACAAATGCGTTCTGGCGCTGCAGGAAGGCGACGCCGACACTCTCGACAGAACTGCCGGCGCAATAAGAGGACGCTCCGCGCGAGTCTGCAACGTCGTCCAAGCGGAAATGGACAATTACGAGCCCTGCATATACACCAAGAGAGTCCTGGAAGCCGTCAAAGTATTGCGCGATCAGGTTATGCCAAAGTTTGCGCAGAGAGTCGAGGTTGCCGTCGACGCTCTGGGTAGCAATCCGGCCAAGGATATCGATGAGAACGACTTTATTGACGCTTCGAGGCTGGTCTTTGACGGTGTTCGAGAAATCAGACGCGCCGTGCTCATGAATCGGGTCAGTACTTTTATGAATTTATTTTCTCAATTATTTTTCGGATGTTGTTCGTGAATTATCAGTGTCATCGATCTCACAAAATCAATGAAATTCTACAAAGTATTTACGTTCTGTCGTACTGATTTTCGCAGGCTGACGAGGATCTTGACCCGGAAGACGTCGAGCTCGACGAGCAGTACACACTGGAGACGCGCAGCAAATCGAGCGCCCAAACGGGCGAGCACGGAGTCGACGAGTATCCGGAGATCAGCGGAATCACGACGGCTCGCGAGGCGATGCGCAAGATGCCCGAGGAGGACAAGCAGAAGATTCTCCAACAGGTCGAATTCTTCAGGAGCGAGAAGCTCAAGTTCGACAAGGAAGTCGCCAAATGGGACGACGCGGGCAACGACATAATCGTCCTCGCGAAACACATGTGCATGATCATGATGGAAATGACGGACTTCACGCGCGGTCGGGGCCCCTTGAAGACTACGATGGACGTTATCACCGCGGCCAAAAAGATCTCCGAGGCTGGAACGAAACTCGACAAACTCACGCGACAAATAGCCGATCAGTGCCCCGAAAGCTCTACCAAGAAGGATTTGATCGCTTACTTGCAACGCATTGCCCTTTACTGTCATCAAATGAACATCACGAGCAAAGTAAAGGCCGACGTGCAAAACATCAGCGGCGAACTCATAGTTTCCGGCCTAGACAGCGCCACTTCGCTCATTCAGGCTGCCAAAAATCTGATGAACGCCGTTGTACTCACCGTCAAAGCGTCCTACGTCGCGTCCACGAAATATCCGAGGCAATCTAACGTAACCGTAAGTATCGATGCATCTATTGTCTAATTTTCAGTAACGCTCGATGTCATTAGGTAGAAATTCGTGTCGTACATGCGTTCGTCCACTAATCGCTTTTAACTTGTCTCTTTTGCCATCTACTAAACCCTCGTGGATTAAATAGTATGTAAGTATCAGCGTAATTTAACGAAATCCCGCTTATTTCTTGTGGCTAGTTTATGATTGGTTCGACCTGTATACGTCAATTGCAGTAGAGAGTCCCGAGTTGATCTTTCCCTGGATTTCATGTTGAATATGTCTATGAACGAGAAAAAAGAACCGCAACAAACTAGAGCCTAAAAACATACGAGCTGCGACTTTCTGGCTCCGATACTGAAAACTATCTCGTGCTCTCGTGACTGAACGATTTATTGCTCGTTTGCAGTCGCCAATCGTCGTCTGGAAGATGAAAGCTCCGGAGAAAAAGCCACTGGTACGCCCGGAAAGACCCGAAGAAGTACGAGCAAAGGTGCGCAAGGGTTCACAGAAGAAAGTCCAAAATCCCATTCACGCGCTCTCGGAGTTCCAGAGCCCGACGGAGAGCGTTTAAGGATTTTTAAATAACTGTACCTCGACACGGGATCAGCTTAAAGGTATTGTAATATGAAGTTAGACGCGCAGACTGCTCCATTTTCCGTGGTTCCCCGCGAGGACGAGGCAACGTTCACTGGCGATTTTCCAATGGAAAATAAGTAACAATGGAATTGAAGGTCATTGATCTATCCATTGGCAAATCACTGTTGTTAATCCCAAGCTTCTGTCCGGCGGGTCATTGGAGCAAGCTCTTGCCTAGTCGAATCCATACTTTGCGACGTCGTTAAACGCGACCGTTGCTTCTCCCTTGAGAAGCAATCCATGAGGATCGTGACGGGCGAAAAAATGGCAAATTGTCATCTCGTACAATGTTGGTGGTGTTTCGTTGAAGCTTATATGGTAATATTTGTATCGTCATATTTGGCGTCTTCTTTGATAATATTGTATATTCGAGCGATCTTTGAGACTCCTGCTCGTTTTTACTATTCAATCGTTACATCAAAGCCCGAAATCTGACGATTGTTCAATATTTTTGTCTCTCGATTTACGAATTTTAGTGGTCAATCAACAGTCATCTACTGCAATAAACATGTGAGAAAGACCCGTTAAATTGAAGAAGAAAAAACTAATGACAAAATTGCTCGATTATCCTACTAAGCCGTGAACCTCAGTCGTTTATTGCGACACGCTGTTCGCGTTTATTTTTCGTCTAAATAACATACAATATATATTCAACGTTACTTTAAACAGCAGCGAACGAATTTACTATAATTTGCGTGCAGTATTTGCATCTTAATCAAGAGACTGCTGATCAAAGTATTCGAAGTAAATGTATATAAGTAAATATAATTTTATATTTATGGGTAAAGATTATTTAGAAAGTTTTTTTACATCGTAAAAACAAAAATGGATTTCTTTCCCAACAATAACTACGCTATATCGGGGTACTGTGACGAAAGCGTCACTGCTCTTTTTTTGAATATAGTTTTCGACATATTGCGTGTGTACTTTTTGTGCGCAAACAAAACAATATAAAGGAACTGAATGGCAACAGGAATTTACAATTGGCATACGGGCTAAAAGCTAGAGGACAAAAGCCCAAGAATCGATTTTACTCAATGAAATGCTACGGATCGTTTCAACAATTTTGCGGATCACTTTAGCATCTGTTGTTCGAGATGAAAAGAAGAATAAAAATTCTATCTCGTTTTCACTGGACAATCCTCCGCAGCGAGGCCTACTAATTCGTTTCTACAGGTTTCTATCGGGTTTTATATCGATTTTTACCGCGGGCCCCCCTTATATCTCACATATCATTCGTTTCCTTCCCTTGAAAAAAAAAGAAAAAAAAAAACAAAAGAAGTTGACCAACAAACTTGATCGTCGATACAAACTGTATGGTGTTCTCTAAATACAACATTTGGCAGTGTGAATAGAGATTTAGTATTTAATTTATAGTGTAATTGAGATGTAAGCGAGTAAGTGAATAGAAGATAGCGATAGAGTATAAAAACGCACCCGCGTGTTTAACAATATTAATAAAAACGAAATATAAAAAAAGGACCACGCGAGTGGATTAAATAAGAGGAGATTAAATAACGAATGTTCTTGACAAGAAATTACCTACATACTTGTAACTGAAAATAAATAACGATTAAGAACTGAGCGGAATATTCGAGATTCGAATGTTTCGTCCATTGTAGAAACTGTTGATGCCAACTTCAGGCTCAAAAGGCAATTTTCGGTATAAGAAAACATGTCGGATAAAAAAAGAAAATGAAAAAATATGTGTTAAACTTAGCATATTTCCGATTAACCATTCCCCGCGCATCAATGATTACTATTTCACAATCAGTTTGTTATTTTTCCACAAGTTGCGCACTAGAAAATGTATAAATCGATCCTTGAGACGTGTGTATCGCCTCGATTCTCATTTTTTTCCGTTATGTCGCACATATTCTGCGTTTTCGGTTCACAAGTAGCAAACATGTACTCCGAATCAGTAGGTATCACAATATACGTATTACCTAATCATAGCGTTAAGTATACGATTGTCGTCGATGCGCTGCCAAATATAAGGTGATGCTTTCTCTTTTATTTTTCGGGCGAAGTTCGTCGCTTCGTCCCTCCTGTTACTTTCGAACGTTTGAGAGAATCACAAATATACAATTATTCAAAGTATATTTAATCCATATTTTTACCTTTCTACTAGCTTCGACCTAGAATTCGTTGAATGTGGTTCTGCTGTAACATCCTTGTTTCGCTTCGTCGATATTCACTGATCATTGAGTGACACGATCGACAGAACAAACACTCCGGATGTGACGACGACGAAGCCAAAATGAATTCCATGATTCCAAACTTAACGTAATACCATCCCGCTGTAAACTATGTGTAATAAATATTGGGTTGGGAAATAAACTTTTACACGTGACTACACGACAGTCCCACATGAAAATTGTGTTGATTCGTACCTCTCCCCAACTGCCAGGATAGGATGTAGACAAAGATGACGGGGAAAAAAAAAATCTTTTTTACAATACATATACTGTATTATATTTTGATGCTACAATGTTAAATGCTATATAAAAGAAATGAGGTGATGTGAAGAAAAAAAAATCACAAATGCGAAAAATTTACCGACGCAGGCGAACGTTACAATAATTCGTAACCGAACAGAACAAATATTATGCATTCCCGAATTAATCGGTCACCCGTACATACTCTTCCTTTTTTCGATTTTACAATTGCAGATCGATTGATACTTGATCTTGAAACGCTGATTATTTTTTTTAACGGTTTTGTACATTTTTGTGGTGCTTTTCAGATCAAGTATCTTCTCATCAATAATATACAAATAGAATAATCCCATACATTATTCGAGCAAAGTCCAATTTCGGTCCATGGCCATGTACAGAGTTCGTACAGCTTTGTGTCAGGGAAATACCAAATCGCGTATGCAATTGAAAATCGCAATGCGTTTTCCTTTCTAAATGCCGCAGGTAAGGTTGACACTCTGCTGTAAGTTTGATCGATAGTATTTGCAGCACATGAAGACAAATTTGAAAACGTGAACAAAGAAAAAAGACGAAACGATTCTTCAAAGCGCTGCTGACAATAGCGAGGAATATTCCAGAATCAATTGTGCATAAACCCCGTACATATTTGTTGGATCGATTTTTGTTTTAAAACGGTCCAAAAAGCAATACCTAAACAAGTCCCTTTATAATTCACTGCGATCTCTCCAACGATATCCCGAAATTAACATAGATTAAAAGTATATATATAAACGATACACATGATTGTAATTATAATACATTCTCGTTTCGGAAGCTATTTTATATTTATCAATAATCTTACGACAATCACGCATCCCGCGCAGCTTTAGCCCGGTGCTATTTTTTTTTTTTTTTTTTTTTTTTTTTTCGAGAAAATTCGAGCAACTGCGCTAACCGCAGGAATTTTGTGAACCCGGTGAAAACATTTTATCGTTATTGTATGGTACAAATTCGAAGGATAAAGTCGAAGATGAATAGGCGGATAATAATAATAGCTATAGAAGAGATTTGCAATCGAATATCAGCAACCGTGAAGCAATATTATCGACGAGTCGAACAAATTTTAATTCTCGCGACTATCTTGTTTATCTTTTCATATACATCTATTTTTGTTTTTTTCTTATTTTGTATTTTTTTTTGTTATATCTTTTATCATATCCTTACATCCACGCTCATCCTGGGCTGACAAAAATAGAATTGCGATGAAAAATAGATTTTCCATTCACGAGGAAACAAAAAAGTGTAGGTGTTGTAAGATCAACTTCGAAAGTGTCTGCGTGTATATATATGTTGTATAAAATATCGAAGCCAACTGATAGAAAGAAAACTTTATACAATCAATAGTAGAGTGGCACTAGCGTGCTTCGATCACAACCACAATCATCAATCGCGTGTAGGTACTCCGATTTTTAAATATATATATGTATATATTTTTTTATTTCATGTGTTTAACCGATCAATAACATCTACGAATTACAAACGATAATAATATAAGAACAAAATTTAAGTGGAAGACCTAAGAAAATGTCAACATGATTACTAAATCGTGAGAATAGCCCGCTTCAGAGCGTTCGAGGTAAGCACAGTTAATTGCGATTCAAGAAAAAATCTCAAAACTCTTGCTTTCATTGTTATTTATACTAGTTTTTTTTTTCAATTTAATCCGACGATCAAATTCATTTCTATATTCTAAGACCTACACATATTTATATTTTTTTCGTTTTTTTGTGGTAGAATCGTATAGAAATTGTTCTTGGAAGTGAGTAAGAAGCCATCGATCGACCCTTGTTGTCGACACGCGAAGAGCCACCAAGAGAGTCCCTCACAGCCTAAGTAGGATCTTCGATTGAGATCTTTCGAGACTATTTAAAACGTAAAGCTAACCGAGATCCCCAAAATCCATTTCTATACATCATATATATTTCTTTTTTTTTCTTTTTTTTCGCAAATTCATCCACTCGAAAATCGGAGTGGACAGAAGATCTAGCGAGCGTCGCGTACGTAATATAGGTGACAAAGAGCTGTTCATGAGAATCCATGTAAAAAGAGATCAGATTGAAGAATAAAGGACAAGAAGTGCGTCAGCAACTTGAGGGAACGAGCTTTGAGGGGGGGCTTGGCGAATCTTCGGGTGAACAATGCAATGCATTCTCCAAATACAAAAATTCATCGCATTCGGCTGTGGTTGACCTTAAGTACACGAGTATAATGATTTAATTCTAAGAGTCTTCAAAAAGAATAAACACTCTTCCCTGGTTTTTGCTTCGTTCTATCTACACCGCGCCAAAAACGGCGCCCAGAATACGTTCGATTGAAAGTAAAAAGCGTGGAGCATGGGTGTGTCTATGCACATCGGAATTTCCCAATTACTTTGAAGCTAGTCGCGTGCTTCGTGCTTCGAGCGATCTCTTCCCTCGCCCCTCGCTACCTTCGTTGCCCCTTGAGAAATTATATGAAATAACACACACGAGAGCTCACTTAAAACTACGGTAGACTAACGTTATTTTGTAGCGAGATATCAATGTAATGGTGTCGTTAGTTTTTAATTTTTTTTTGTTTTGTTTTGTTTTGTTTGTTATTTTTTTTACGCTTTCTCGTTAATCCTATCCTCTCGGGCACTCGTTCTAGTTGCACATACGGTCGCTGGGGCATGCAAGCTGCTAACGGGTCTCTTCGGTTACAGAAAATTCATTCTTTCATAAACTGTGTGAGCGAGCGAGTGTGTGTTTCCGGTCGTTTGATTCTGGGCGACTCAGCAGCCCAATTTCCTCAGCTGTAAACGGTAATGAAGAGGGCCTCTACGATGATTCACTTGTTATCTCCGGTGTCGTACTTACGGGCGTCACTGACGTCTTGAAGGATGGAACGAATTCGGCCGCGTCGGGGTTCAATGTGCTCTGAAAAAGACAAAAAGCTTTCTTAGCGCAAATAGCGCAATATTTTACAAAAATCAATTATTTTTAATTCGTTAATGACTGATCGGTAACGCCAGGAGACCATTAAATACTTGATCATTTTGTCGTGAATCAAGTAAACAAAAAGTGTGTGCTTTAAATTATAGTGGAAAGTGCTGATCTGCGAGTGGAAGCAATTTTAATTACCTGTTTCGCAAGGTCCCCTTGAACTCTTAAGCTGCCAAGCTGCTGGCACAATTCGTTACCACTACTGTCCAAGCCATTGGTGGCGTTGCACCAGGCTGTGGATGTTTGGTTTCGCTGGTGTTGCCTCTCCTCTTCGAGCATCGCCTCTAGACACTCCTCCATCAATTCCTCCTCTTCTAGCTGCTCCAAAACCTGTGGAATCATGAAATATTGTAAACCCTCGTTTAAACAATTTCTCCTGTGGCAAAAGAATTTGTCCAGGGGCAAAAACTCTCAAAAGTAAACCAGACTGGAAGTAAAAATATGCTTCTACCAAGGTACAAGCGTTGCACCAAAAAGGTATCCTCACCTCTTTGTCAAACTCCTCCTCGTTCTCCATCCACATATACTCTGAGAAATCGCTGTCCGACACAGGCTGAATGTCCACTTCGGGCTCGTCATTGTCCAGGTAAGCTATGACTCCGCTTTCGTGCCCGTAATATCCGTTACCGGAGCCACTATTTGGGATCTTCATCTTCATGCCAGAATTGTGTTCTATACTGAAACACATTGTTTACACCGCGATATTATGAATGAACTTTGATATCTACTCTTTTCTAGCTACGTTTTATTTTAAAGCAATTCAATTGGTGTCAGAAATATTAGCGTCACCGGAGACCGAATTTACGAGCTTGAGCCGTGTCGGGGCGTATCGCGAAATATTTCGGAGCGCGGTCGTTGTTTTCTCACGCTAAAAGTGCGACTGTGCGTGCCGCGAGAATACCGCGATCGCACGCTCGGCTCTTTGGCAATATTATTAGAAACAGTTCGCAAAGAAGGGAAACGAGGGAAAAAAACGTAGGAAGGGATACGCGTACGGATCGTCCGTATACGCGGGGGTCTTGTGTATTTCGTATGCGACGTACGCGCGACACCAACCTACAAACGAGAATAGAATAACTTCGAATCCAGGGTCGAGAGATGTAAACCGCGTCGGTCCGAGTGCACGCTCGGTGAGGTATGAAGCCGAAAAACGCAACCTTGGGCCTCTCGAATCACCTTGAAGGAGGAAACGAGACGTGCTGTATACGCTCTCGCGCTCTTCTCTCGCACCGACCGAATGTGTCTTACATATGGCAGAGCGCGCAAAATCCGTCGCGTCAACGAAAACTATGGGTTGAACCGAGCTTACGCCCCGGTGACCGCGAATTTAGGGCCTAAACAACGATCTCTCACTAAGAATTTGGCGACTTCGCGTCTAGCGACTCATACTAATCGAGAGAGATAAATGACGGGGAATGGGATTGACAGATCACCCGAGGGGCAACCATTTTTCATTCGTCGCCTCGGTCGCCTCGCAGCGATCGCCTGGTGTGCAACATTTTTCTCAATCACAGAGCCACATCCTCTCTCTCCCACTGTACGTAGCGCTGGCCGCTCACACGGGAAATCTTATAATTTCGTCACGAGACTATGTATACCACGTACCTCGGGTTAACACGGACGTTGACGATTGCACCGTATTAAATACGATTTACGCAGTTATAATGAGTAAAATGCGCGTTGTTAAAACACAAATTAGCGGTTGGTGTGCGAGATGCTCACTGTTCAGTGCTGCCACCGTTGTCGCGCTTTAACTGTCGTCGTCCGAACTCATTGGCGCCGCGCGACTCTCTTAAAACGCGCAGTCTTGACAGCCGCGTTTTTTCACAGTCGTCAGGCTGGATCGCCTTCGTCCGACGGAGAGCAGCCCAGCCATATTGAGAGAAGGAAGAAGAGGAAAGAAAATAAGACGTGAATACGACTTATTTTTGCTTTCGATCTGCCCCGACGATCACACAATACGAAGCATGTTGTCAAAACTCAACGACCGTTGTTGCTTCGTGCGAATTCTTGCGGCGAATTTAAGACAGTTTGTTGTTCAACAATGCACGGTTTCGAGATATAATGAAACATTTCCTTCTGCAGCAATAATGAGTCCATGACGATATGGAAAATGCATATGGGGCATTCCAAGCCAAGTCGAAAGGTCGTGACCACCAATTTTTGTTTGTTTCATCTGGTCACGAGCACGAAACATTTTTTTGTCACAATTTCCAGAAAGCATTTCGTCAGACTTCTCTAGTGCTAATTGATATCGTCAAAAAATCAACGTGTCAGCTGTAAAAAAATTGAAATAATTTGATGTTGTTGTGATAAATGTGGGTTGTGGCTGTGACCAAACCAATTAACGAATAAAATAAAAATATTGGTGTGAGTATATTTTTACAGCACCCTGCATACATTGAACAGTAGAGACATACAAAATACAAGAACCCTAACATTCGATCTGGAATGCCCCGTGTAAGTCTTCGCTCGTCTGCTCGTGGCGAGCCAGCTGACAGGCTTAGCGAAATTTCTTCCGATGTTCCTACGCCAATGCAAGGGCCGGTGAACTTTTCCAATCCATCTCCTCTGGCTGACGGTAACAAAAAAAAACAAAGAAACGCTTGTCGGCGCAGCAAATACCCAGATCCCTATCAGTCAACCGCATTTCCTTCTCTCGAGAGCAATACAAAGTATTAAATCGTCGTCGCCGACAACTGGGTTAACGAGTCACAGAATTTTCTGTCTGCGAGAGATAAGAAATTTGGACCTACATAAAGTTAGCCGGAAGTTTGCATGAATCTAATTTTCAATTAGTGCTATCGATTGGTGGTCGATCGGTGGTCATTGGTGGCCTAATTAGAGCTTTTGGTGGTCAACCGTTCTTTTTTAATTAATTAATCAAAATTAGCCCGTGAAGTTAGCCGAATTTTTTTTTTTTTTTACGAATTTGATTCATTAGGTGACTAATCGATGCGTAATCGTTTGGTGGTCACGAATATTATAATTAAAACATTTGGTGGTCTCTAGTTTCCGTAAAAAGCTGAAATCTTGAACTTCCGGTAGTCCGGACTTCAGACAGTGATATGGACTACCGTTTATGGTCGATAAAACAGATAATTCTTACTCGATTTTGCTGTATAAGGTCTTAATCAAAGCGGAAACTCTCGCTAATCATTGCTACTAGAATCAAAACATTTGGTGGTCCTTCATTAACGTACACGCTATAATAAATTTTACCCGCGCATCGAGATCAGCAGCCGCGACTGGGATTGGCTGAGAATGGATACAGCGGTATACCACGCACGTTCCGCCTGATAAAACGGATAATTCTTAACCGATTTTGCTGAACAGGGTCTTCATCGACGCGGAAACTCTCGCTAATCATTGGTAGTCCAATCAAAATATTTGGTGGTCCTTCATTAACTCACACGCTATAATAAATTGTACCCGCGCATCGAGATCAGCAGCGGCGACTGGGATTGGCTGAGAATGGATACAGCGGTATACCACGCACGTTCCGCCTGATAAAACGGATAATTCTTAACCGATTTTGCTGAACAGGGTCTTCATCGACGCGGAAACTCTCGCTAATCATTGGTAGTCCAATCAAAATATTTGGTGGTCCTTCATTAACTCACACGCTATAATAAATTGTACCCGCGCATCGAGATCAGCAGCGGCGACTGGGATTGGCTGAGAATGGATACAGCGGTATACCACGCACGTTCCGCCTAATAAAACGTATAATTCTTAACCGATTTTGCTCAACGGGGTCTTCATCGACGCGGAAACTCTCGCTAATCATTGGTAGTCCAATCAAAACATTTGGTGGTCCTTCATTAACGTACACGCTATAATAAATTGTACCCGCGCATCGAGATCAGCAGCGGCGACTGGGATTGGCTGAGAATGGATACAGCGGTATACCACGCACGTTCCGCCTGATAAAACGGATAATTCTTAACCGATTTTACTGAACAGGGTCTTCATCGACGCGGAAACTCTCGCTAATCATTGGTAGTCCAATCAAAACATTTGGTGGTCCTTCATTAACGTACACGCTATAATAAATTGTACCCGCGCATCGAGATCAGCAGCGGCGACTGGGATTGGCTGAGAATGGATACAGCGGTATACCACGCACGTTCCGCCTAATAAAACGTATAATTCTTAACCGATTTTGCTCAACGGGGTCTTCATCGACGCGGAAACTCTCGCTAATCATTGGTAGTCCAATAAAAACATTTGGTGGTCCTTCATTAACGTACACGCTATAATAAATTGTACCCGCGCATCGAGATCAGCAGCGGCGACTGGGATTGGCTGAGAATGGATACAGCGGTATACCACGCACGTTCCGCCTAATAAAACGTATAATTCTTAACCGATTTTGCTCAACGGGGTCTTCATCGACGCGGAAACTCTCGCTAATCATTGGTAGTCCAATCAAAACATTTGGTGGTCCTTCATTAACGTACACGCTATAATAAATTGTACCCGCGCATCGAGATCAGCAGCGGCGACTGGGATTGGCTGAGAATGGATACAGCGGTATACCACGCACGTTCCGCCTAATAAAACGTATAATTCTTAACCGATTTTGCTCAACGGGGTCTTCATCGACGCGGAAACTCTCGCTAATCATTGGTAGTCCAATCAAAACATTTGGTGGTCCTTCATTAACGTACACGCTATAATAAATTGTACCCGCGCATCGAGATCAGCAGCGGCGACTGGGATTGGCTGAGAATGGATACAGCGGTATACCACGCACGTTCCGCCAAATAAAACGCATAATTCTTAACCGATTTTGCTAAAAAAATATCTTAATCGAAGCGTATACTTTCGCTAATCATTGGTGCTTTAATCAAAACATTTGGTGGTCTTTCATTAAGGGGATATGAATCTTACCCAGTCGGTAACAGAAACTGTAATCAGTGCTACGGAGACACCGTAAATATTCTGAGATAAAGAAAAGCGTCGGCCGAAGCGGAATTTAATTCTCCCTCGGACGATACTTTGCTTTCATCCAGGATAACAATAGCTATGGAATGTCATTGTTTAGAAAATTACGGGTATCTCTCTCGCACTCATGTATCACGTGGTATATGTTTTACATGGCCTTAACGTGCGACCGTAATACTCGTTAGGCCACAATGGATAAAGTGTTTCATCCAATTTATACGCGCAAGTGCGATTGAATAGAAAAAAAACAAAAAAATTAATAATAATTGGAATATACAAAACATAAACAAGTCGAGTCATCGAGATATCACCGTTCGTTTATTGATCCAGTCAATTTCGAAGAGGAACAAAATTCGTTTAGACGGAGAGACGCACGGAGCCGGCTCTCTTCGACAATTTTCGTCGCGTTTTACAGTTCAAGATTACATTGTGCGTTAACTTGCATTTTGCGTTAAAAAAGAAGAAAAAATATAACGTAACACAACGACGCGTGAATTATACTATCGGCGGGTGGCGGCTTTTCTCGTTAACGCGCCCACGAATAAATACTTCTTACGTACATTGGGGGAGAGAGAAAAGAAAGTGATATAACGACGGGGGGAGGGTTAGGGTGAGAAATGCGCCACAAGCGTTGTATCGTAAACGATAATCGTACCGGTGAACGATTGAGTGTATCTTGTTGAAGATACGGCCGCGCTCGTTCTTGCGCTTGTCTTCGACATACGCCTGTCGCGAGTCTCCCTGCTGTCTCGACTCCTACTCGGGATCGTAGTAGTCCGCGTAGTAGTCCGCGAGCGTGCATTCCTCGGCTCCGTCGTAAATCATGACCTCCTCGCGCAACGGCAGACACTATTCGAGCGTCGGTATGATTCTCGGATCGAGAGACTTGGGGAAGCTGATCGACAAGCGGATGAGTCCCCGTAAACCGGCATTCCCTTGTCCTTTATGCACTTTATCTCGTCGTGCCTGATCAACGTTCCTGCGAACGACGTTCTCCTATGCCGGAGCGCCTGAAAAGGACAAAAAAGCACCGAGTTATTTTAGTGTTTTTATTTTCGTGTTTTTTCTAAGGATCGAATTTTTGGACTTGAATTCGAAGTATAAAAACATCATCCCAAGTTTGTTAGATAAACATAGAATGTGGTAACAAAATGGTGACTCACTTGACGACTTCGTGTTCCTTCTCCACGAAGTTAACGATAATATCGTTGGCCTCAAGGCTGCGCTCCTGGTCGCCCTCGCCATTCAAGACGATCGTTTGGCCGTCCATCATGCCCTTGTCCACGTGAACCTCCAGGACCTTCCTGTCTCGGACGGTCTTTTTGCCGTTGGATCGTCATGTGCATTCCGGTGCCGTCGCACTCGGTACTCCGCTCCACCGAGCCCTTTTTGCCTCCGACGCCTGAAAGTAGACGTTAAAGAGACGTCAGATTATTGAACGAGAATAAAATTGTACAATGAAAGTGTAAAAACACGAATAAAGCAGTTACTTACAGAGAAGAGCAGAGAAACAGCGTAAAAAGTCTCGAGAACGTTTGGTTTCGTGAACTTGTCATTAAATGGCCGATTAATTTTCTATTTTGATAATCCCAAGCGGCTCGAGTTACCTGGAAACGGTAAAAAAATATAAATTTGATATAGTAATGACCACGGAATTATTGACGAAACAGTACGTGTTATAATGTTATTCGTCGCTACAGAAAACTTTGGATTTTTGAAACTCACACGGGCATTTGATGTCCTCACATTTATCGGAATATTGCCGAATGTACACAGCGAGATGCGGTTCTACGGTGGTGTTTGATTTGCAAGAGCATACATCCCTCTGCATGTCATCGAATTTTTGCCAGCTTCCGCTAACTCGTCGGCAATAAGCTGTATAATGTTGGTTTTTATACCCTACTACTCCAGCCAGCCTAAAAAAAAAACCATTAAAAAATTACATATTTCTCAAAGCATATAGTATAAAAATAAAGCTGCTATCTTACCTATATTCTCTGTGTGAGTTGTCAGTGGCAGGTAGGCGGATGGTTGCTGGCAACTGTTGCAAGTTGCAATGCATCCCAGACTTCCCGACAGGCCAGCCAGGGCGAACCTCACGAACATCGAGTTCGATGAAAAGATGCACGTTCGGATTTTTCTCCAATGTGTACAGCCCAGTGCAGGGATCATAACAGTGGACGTTATAGACACGTGATCGAAACTCGAGCGCTTTTTCTAGCAGACCGAAACCGTTTTTGCTGATTATCTGATGATTGATTGACATAACAGGGACGTTGTATTCACGGCCAGGACAGGTCGAACACGTATGAGTCTCGAAAATGCTTGGCACTGAATGGAACGTATTCCTTACTACATTTTCGATGCTATTCCATGCATTCAGAGTGAACGATAGAACGCGAGTGTCCGTCTGTGTTGTTGGTTCCGAAGGGCAAAAGGACTTCAGTATGACACATCGCTTGAGCAGTACGGCCGCTGTAACACCCTTATTTAATAACGCTGAGACGAATTGGAATGTCGAATTCTCCGATCGTTCCATCACAGAATTGTAATGAATATCGTCTATTGCCGCCGTCATAATAATGCTCCCCAATGCATCGAAGGCACAGGTAAATCGTACGAAATAAGTCTCGTTGCCAATTTTGACGGGGCGTTTACAAAGCGATCCGTTTGGTATCAAAGAAGGTTTCTTTGACTTCCTGGTAAGAAGATTCAGCTGTCGTACTTCTGGAAATGGCTTAAAAAACTTGCTGTTCGTTTTCTTAGGCTTAAACGATTCCGTGGGAGCAGCGGTCATACCCTCGGCAGTTGATTGTGTTTCCAGCTGAGATTCGGTCGCAGCAGCGGTCATCACGTCGTCAAAAGGTGTTTGCGTTTCCGGCTGAGATTCAGTTGTAGCAGCGGTGATGCTTTCGATAGGTAATTGCACTCTTCGCTCAGATTCGGTCGCGGCGCTGGTCACGACATCGACAGTTGATTGCACTTCCAGCTGAGATACGGTCGCCTCAGCGGTCATCACGTCGTTAACAGATGATTGCGTTTTCAGGTCAGATTCGGTCGTAGCAGCAGGCACACCGACAATAAGTGATTGCACTCCTAGCTCAGATTCGATCGCGGCAGCGGTCACGACGTCGAGAGTTGATTGCATTTCCGGTTGAAAATCCTCATCGATGTTCTCTGCAACTTCTGCAATCTTGCTGTACGAATGATCGAGGAATATGCCAACTATTGTCGTATCAAGGATTTTGAGATTCGGTGAAATGCGGCCTACTGTTTCCTCGATTTGGTCCTGCGACCAATCCAACTCGATCTCGGATAGTTTTCGCGCTCTCGTCTCGGATTCTCGCTTCTGTGCGTCATCAGTGCATCGATGGGTCTCATCATGAAGCGATTCAATATCACCCTCAATGTCTCGTTGAACAGCTTTCGCTCGCCAGTTTTCTTGGGAAAGCAAATCGGAGTCGTTGCCGTCTGCGTTGTATAGGATCGGAGTTGAATTCATGCAGACACAATCGTTTGACGCATGAACATTTTTTAGCGGCAAAATAGGGACCGAATCGCCTCTATGTTCGAAATTGACGATCTTCGACGTGAATAGCAGGGTTCCTCCGTCAATGTCCATGGCATGTTTCTTCAAAAATTTGTCGACACGCATCGGCCTGGGATGATTCTTCAAAACTCTAGTTTTCAAATCGTTAAAATACCCCTCGACATAGCTCGATGTAGCACGCGCCGCCTTGTAGGGGAGTGTTACGCTAGTCCATAGAGGAAATTCCATCGCGAGTCTTGACAGTTCGTGAATAAAATCGGGAAGGAAAAACGGATTCAACTCGGTTCCAGCATGTATGGGTTTTTCTGCCAGTGTCAAATGCTTCTTAACCCACTGCTCAATTGGACTGCTCGTATTTGGTGCATCTTCAGAATCAAGCGATGAATTTTCGTTGGCTTCGCTCTCTTGCACCTCAAATTGAATGTCGACATTTTGCGCGGCTATTGAGTCTTCCAGTATTGTTCTTGCTTCTCTCGTCGTTTGTGCCTGTGGAATTCCCAAAACTGCGTTCTCGTACTCTTGTAGTCCAACAGCGCACGTGAGCACAAAAAAGTCAGCGAACTCAGAAAGTGTTTGAGACTCGATCATGAGCGCAACACACCGGACAAAGAAATCCTTGATTACACTCTGTCTGATCGTCTTGAAACTTTTCCACCCGCAAATCGAACGTATTAAGTGAGCAACATCCACACGGATGAACGTCGGCAGAGAATCGATCGATTGACGAGAATCTGTAACCGAGAGAAAGCATTTGTTCACGTATGACTTAAGCGTGATATTGTTAAATGCCATACACATTGCGGACATTAGCGCTCTTGAACGATCACAGATAGCCTCTCTGGGCTTGCGCGCCCCTAGTCGAATCCACTGTTGGATCCAATATTGGATGAATTCCGCGTCATGTTTCTCAGAGAGCATTTGATAAACCGGTAGTGTCGTTTTCTCAAAATTAATCACCACGCAATATAGAAAGATATGCCCTGTTTTCGAATCATCAGGTCGAGGTAGTTTGGTGACGAGACTGCCAGTAGCATCGATATTTATGATTGCTGTATCTTTCATAACTCGGCAATACTGATTATAAGCATGCAGTTGCGCTGGGCTCCCGTAGAAAACGTAGAACGGCAACGAACCTACCGCTTGTATAAGACCGGCATATTCGCGGGCGGCTGGCAATTCTTCGATCGTTCTTATCAAGTCGCGAGCGTCAGATGGCTGTACGTCGAGCTGGGCATCCATTCCTTCCTTTCTGGCCTGTCTGAGAACGTCATTACTCGGCAGAAATGGTGGTACCAAATCGCCAATTTCCATGTTCTCTCGTGCTTGACGTTTTTTCCATACTGCGCACCCTTCGGCTATCAGTTCTTTTTGAGCGTCTTTCCTCCGCTTGCCGTTAAAAGGACGCTTCACTTCTTCGTGTTTTTCTTCTCGAGTGTCACGCGTTTGAACTTCGATGATTAATCCTCGAGTATCAAGACGTTCTTTCGTTGCCTTTCCCGTGAACGTATTACCGCACGCTGTACTTTTGCAACGTCCCGCGATTTTGATGTCATACGACAGTCCATCAGAGCTTGTTTTGACGTCCGCTCTCTTAAAAACGTATGCACAGTTCAGCCTATGTTGTTTCCACAGTTCGATGGCCAATATGTTGCTCCATACGAACTCCTTGAGAACAGGTTTTCTTCCATTCCCGGCGTGCGAGAAGTCCGGTTTAATATCATCCCATTGTCTCTGACTCAAGACTACTTCGAATTTGACAGTTTTGTCGATCTTCTCCGTATCATTATCGGAACTGAACGTAGAGTCGTTTTCTTCGCTTACAAATGACGTATGATTGGCATTCTCGTCCAAGAGATCAGAGTCCGTGAGTTTTTCAATATCGAGATGCTGCGGTTTCTCCGGCAAAACGAAGATACCCAGTTCTTCCTTTGCTGCGGTTAAAATTGACCTTCTATCCTCTCGTACATTAGTATACACGCTGTGAGCAGACCATTTGTGTTGCAGAGCTCCACTCATTTCTTCCCAAACTTCAGACGAATACGCCGGAAGGTTGCTCGTTAAGAAATGTTGAATATATTCCTTGACGACAGCAATAGCCTCTGGACGGGACACATTCGCCTTGCGCCCCATGTCGAATTTTGAACAAGCAAATCTGTGAACGAAACAAAAATTCATTACTTTTTGAATTTGCATTTTTTATGTAATTTTAATTTGTATTGCTTTCTCATAGAGAGAGCTTTGTTTTCATGAAATTTTATTTTTTCGAGATCATCATGCCAGTATGCTTAGAATCACCTACACCGTGGAGAAAACTGGTCTAGAAAAAATGTCCGTGTGTGTGTGTGTGATTTGGCTAAATAGTTCTTCATAACTGACAATACGTTCGATGTTGTATGTGATGTAATTTTGACGAAATCGGTAAAACGGTTCGGATTTTATTGAATTTTGCATTTCTCGAAAAAAATACATTTTGCTCTAAGTAAAGTCGAATCTCATCAAATGAACCGAAATGTTTTTCAGTCGAAAAATAACATACAGTGCTGCTACGTACAAAATTTGGTAATGATCGGTAAAGTCGTTCGGATTTTACACCATTTTGAATTTTCCAAAAAAATGTAGATTTTCGCTATAACTTCCACAAAAGCTAAGAAAGTAAAACAAAACTTTGTATCTAATAAAAATAAGATGTAACGATGTTTTAACGGAGTTTTATTTTTTTCAGATTTAAAAAAAAGTTGCAAAGTAGAACTTTACATATTGCTTCTTCATTAATTTCCCTTTTTCACAAAGCTTTCTCTATGAGGAAGCCAAACTGAATAAATAAGCTTCTTCACAAAGATGGCTTTGTGAAAAAGAGAAATTAATGAGGAAGTAATGTGTAAAGGTCTATTTATTCTTTGAAATAAGCTTGGAGAATCCAGAGAACTAGAGATTTACAATATTACTGCAAACGACTCATCGCACCGTAGAACTAACCTGCATGTATTTTAATTATTAGTTTAAATTTAATTTCAAGTACAACAAACTACAGAAATACTCTGCGATCATAGGCAGAATGTATCTTGGATTTTTTTTAATGTGGACTGTGGACAAATATTATCGCCCTTTAGGATACACAACGAAGATTCATCTGTTCTCACCTGCTATCGGAAAATTGCAGCCATCCGACTGCATTAATGTACGTGATAAGCGCTATACACGTAACACGTAATAGACGCTGTCGGCACGATCGTTGTTCTCGTCCTCGGTGTTGAACGCGTTTCCCATCGCCTGGATGCACTTTAGGCTGTATCGCCTCGTCGAGTACGTTGTCGTCCGTTGCTCGATCACGTCGAAGATGCGAAGGCCCGACGGAAGCGTCGCGTTGCCGTCTCTCGTCACTCGATCCGAGCCGAACACTCGTCTTGCCAAGCTTTCGAATAAGCGAGAAATGTAAATTATGGTGTATTTACAATGTATCTAATCACGTATCGCGCGAGTACGTGATTACACATACATATAAACACGTTACAAAGTGATTAATTTCGGCATACTGTACTCATAACGTTTCTTGTCTGAAATTACGAAATATATGAAACTATTAATCCTAACCTACACGCGTTTAAACTATTAGGTAAATTGAATTGCAAATGAACGAACTAGAGAAATATTTCACAATCAGACGAAATGTACCTTCTATCTATAAGACGAGGTATCACGTCACGTAAACACGCACGTTGTTCAAGTAATTACGGCACGTAAGCACGCAGCGAAATTTACGAAATCGTCTTAATAACTTTTCTTGTAAAAAAGCGCGGCAATAAAAAAGCGCGTGAGATACAAACTGAAGTGAAATGATCGAACACTTGCACCGACCAATAACAGATTCAACATTCCCTTCAATCCATACAACTAAACGGAATGCCAAAACCGTGATTGGTCGGTGCAATGAGTTACTCGTTTCAATTGGCAGACGATCAGGTGCCCGATAGATCCCGAAGATTTCGCTATACATTTACGAAAGGAACTGCATTCTCAGTGCTGAACTTTACGTCAAGTATTTTTTGCCGAAATGCCCGGAATAGCAATATTTCATGGTAATCACCTGTTGAAAATAAGGATTTTTCAAGTTAAGAGCATGTGAAATACTGATTGCGCTAATGAAAACTGTAACAAACATTTTTCATGCTTATTTGCATTTACAGCGAAAATAAGAAATTCATTCACTGCACTGGTGATATCGGCAGCGAATGAATTTCTTCTTTTAGCTGTAAACGCTAATATGCGCTAAAAACGTACATTACAGTTTTTGATACCGACTGGGCTCAGCGAGGATGTTTCACATGCTCTTAACGTCCCAACAGTATCAAAAACGTGACAAATGCGACAACCCTCGTGTCAAT
Source organism: Pimpla rufipes (assembly GCA_963932165.1). Lineage (NCBI taxonomy): Eukaryota > Metazoa > Arthropoda > Insecta > Hymenoptera > Ichneumonidae > Pimpla > Pimpla rufipes. The sequence continues at coordinate 14,663,878 of OZ010635.1, forward strand.
CACTACAGCGAAGGGGAGTATTGAATTAGTGAAATTACCTGATATTCATGTTGTGTATTATCAATCCTAAGTAAGAATCGACAAGTGATGTTGCCAGGTGGTTGTTGACCAGTCATCATGTCCATAGCGCCGCTAGGGCTGCCTGCGTTGGGCTGCATCTTCGCAAATGGGTATTTCCTGGAAATTCTGTTGTTGACAGAAAAACATACTGCATTGCATGACAGCTGAAATGCGTCATGTACTGCAGCATCTAGCTGCAGCACTAACGGTACAACGCAACTATTCAACAGATATAGCTCAGATTTTTATAGAATGTGCGAAAGTATTGCAGAATTGGGTTAAGCTTCCGGCTCCTCGATAGATCAAGCCGTTTGGTCAGGAGACTCGATAAACAAAAACGTACGAGAGAGACAGTGCTACGTGAGAGAGACAGCCCTATAGGCGTTTTACATTAGGCGACAAAGTTCTGAGTGATGTGTCACTGCCTCTTAACAGCACGGATGTTTGCACTTTGTTTGCACAAACATGTTTGCACAAAGTGTATAGTGCCTATACACTTTGGACAAGCTACACAGTGCCAGGGTGTGTTGGAACTGTGTCGATAGAAGCTGGGCATACGCCATGCATTTCTATCTGAGATATGGCGTCGAGACGCTACCGCGTCTCTTGATATTTTAGAATTTGCTCCAAAATAAAACTTACTCCAAAATTTGATGAAAATTCCTATGGCACTATATACCTCAGTCAAGTATTCAGAACTTATAATTTCCATATTAATAAGCGATTCTACAAATTTACTCCAAATTTACACTCATAGGTTATGATAGTTTCTCTCAAAGGGTTTCCATTTGAGAGCTCAAAAAGCTGCACACATAACCGAATGATTTTTGACTATTTATACTTCTAAGTAGTAAAAATCGGAAAATACAAATTGGGGATAACATATTAATTTGGGAGATAACATATTAATTTTACCTAAGAACTTACCGTTACAGAACACGTGTTGAAAATGGAGTACGTAATGGAGTAAGCGTCTTCATCCGTACCTTTCACATAATTCTACTCCAAAAAAATCGTATCTTGAGGTATACTAACCGTACTAGCCGATGCGGGAAACGTAGACTGAACTGTACTCGTTATTGATCCGTTTCATCAGACAGAACGAGCGTGGTATACCGCTGGATCCATTCTCATCCAATCCCAGTCGTTGCTGCTGATCTCAATGCGCGGGTACAATTTATTATAGCGTGTACGTTAATGAAGGACCACCAAATGTTTTGATTGGACTACCAATAATTAGCGAGAGTTTCCGCGTCGATGAAGACCCCGTTGAGCAAAATCGGTTAGGAATTATACGTTTTATTAGGCGGAACGTGCGTGGTATACCGCTGTATCCATTCTCAGCCAATCGCAGTCGCCGCTACTGATCTCGATGCGCGGGTACAATTTATTATAGCGTGTACGTTAATGAAGGACCACCAAATATTTTGATTGGACTACCAATGATTACCGAGAGTTTCCGCGTCGATGAAGACCCTGTTCAGCAAAATCGGTCAAGAATTATCCGTTTTATCAGGCGGAACGTGCGTGGTATACCGCTGTATCCATTCTCAGCCAATCCCAGTCGCCGCTGCTGATCTCGATGCGCGGGTACAATTTATTATAGCGTGTACGTTAATGAAGGACCACCAAATGTTTTGATTGGACTACCAATGATTAGCGAGAGTTTCCGCGTCGATGAAGACCCTGTTCAGCAAAATCGGTTAAGAATTATCCGTTTTATCAGGCGGAACGTGCGTGGTATACCGCTGTATCCATTCTCAGCCAATCCCAGTCGCCGCTGCTGGTCTCGATGCGCGGGTACAATTTATTATAGCGTGTACGTTAATGAAGGACCACCAAATGTTTTGATTGGACTACCAATGATTAGTGAGAGTTTCCGCGTCGATGAAGACCCCGTTGAGCAAAATCGGTTAAGAATTATACGTTTTATTAGGCGGAACGTGCGTGGTATACCGCTGTATCCATTCTCAGCCAATCCCAGTCGCCGCTGCTGATCTCGATGCGCGGGTACAATTTATTATAGCGTGTACGTTAATGAAGGACCACCAAATGTTTTTATTGGACTACCAATGATTAGCGAGAGTTTCCGCGTCGATGAAGACCCCGTTGAGCAAAATCGGTTAAGAATTATACGTTTTATTAGGCGGAACGTGCGTGGTATACCGCTGTATCCATTCTCAGCCAATCCCAGTCGCCGCTGCTGATCTCGATGCGCGGGTACAATTTATTATAGCGTGTACGTTAATGAAGGACCACCAAATGTTTTGATTGGACTACCAATGATTAGCGAGAGTTTCCGCGTCGATGAAGACCCCGTTGAGCAAAATCGGTTAAGAATTATACGTTTTATTAGGCGGAACGTGCGTCGTATACCGCTGTATCCATTCTCAGCCAATCCCAGTCGCCGCTGCTGATCTCGATGCGCGGGTACAATTTATTATAGCGTGTGAGTTAATGAAGGACCACCAAATATTTTGATTGGACTACCAATGATTAGCGAGAGTTTCCGCGTTGATGAAGACCCTGTTCAGTAAAATCGGTTAAGAATTATCCGTTTTATCAGGCGGAACGTGCGTGGTATACCGCTGTATCCATTCTCAGCCAATCCCAGTCGCCGCTGCTGATCTCGATGCGCGGGTACAATTTATTATAGCGTGTGAGTTAATGAAGGACCACCAAATATTTTGATTGGACTACCAATGATTAGCGAGAGTTTCCGCGTCGATGAAGACCCTGTTCAGCAAAATCGGTTAAGAATTATCCGTTTTATCAGGCGGAACGTGCGTGGTATACCGCTGTATCCATTCTCAGCCAATCCCAGTCGCGGCTGCTGATCTCGATGCGCGGGTAAAATTTATTATAGCGTGTACGTTAATGAAGGACCACCAAATGTTTTGATTCTAGTAGCAATGATTAGCGAGAGTTTCCGCTTTGATTAAGACCTTATACAGCAAAATCGAGTAAGAATTATCTGTTTTATCGACCATAAACGGTAGTCCATATCACTGTCTGAAGTCCGGACTACCGGAAGTTCAAGATTTCAGCTTTTTACGGAAACTAGAGACCACCAAATGTTTTAATTATAATATTCGTGACCACCAAACGATTACGCATCGATTAGTCACCTAATGAATCAAATTCGTAAAAAAAAAAAAAAAATTCGGCTAACTTCACGGGCTAATTTTGATTAATTAATTAAAAAAGAACGGTTGACCACCAAAAGCTCTAATTAGGCCACCAATGACCACCGATCGACCACCAATCGATAGCACTAATTGAAAATTAGATTCATGCAAACTTCCGGCTAACTTTATGTAGGTGAAATTTGGGACTGTAGGTTGGTTGACCTGGGAGTCAGCGTTAAACCCTCCTTTGACTCCGGAGTCCGGGCGCGCAACTTGACCAGCGCAGTCTGTTTAGACCGCAGCGCGTGCAGCCCGATTGGTCGAGCCGTCTGACGTGCGTGTGTTGACGTTTCATCAAAACAAAGCAACGTCTCGGGGGTAGGTAGCATTTTATCGCGACAATTCGTGGCAAGTGCGTCGCTCCTTCGGCTCTGCTCTCCGGTGGCTAGTGATACAAAAGCCAACCGCATATTTTCTCCGCTTCGATTGAGAAGAGCGTCGAGTCGTACGCGTTCATCGTAGTTACATTCGGTTTCCTTTATACACGAGTCACGAGAAACGCTCAGGCCGCGTCGCCTCGACGTCCGCTGTTTACTTTTTGTTGTTGTTCAACGGGGTAACCCGAATTGTGCAAAACGCAGTGCACGTCATGTCGTCCACGGCGAAGTTCACGTCGGACGAGCTCGGTGGTGAGTAATTATGTTTTCTTCGTTGTTTCTCGGTGAATCCGCCTGTTTAAGAAAAAAATCCGGTCCGGTGCATAATGCGCGCGACTCCGTCCGTCGACCGATGCCCGCCGCGAGCCACCAGCTGTCAGACTGACGTAGCGGCCATTTCGCGTGGCTTCGCTCGGCACGTAAACAAACCGACCGACCCACACGTATCCCTTTTGCGTCGCAATTCCAGTTTTCGCGCGATGACAACGCGCTACTCGATCCCGAGATGTTGCTCAACTTTCCATCGCCTCTACTTTGTCGCGTCTCCGCGCTTGTGTTATGGGAAAAAAAGGCGACGCAACGAGCCTATCAGACCCGTCGACAGTGATTTTCTTTTTTCGCGCCTTTAACGGTTCAATATCTAACCTAGCTCGTTGCATCTTGCACTGCAATTATCGCGCGGGGCAATTAAACTGCTATGCAAATAAATTGCTGCCTGAGTTACGTCAGATCTGCGGAAAAAGGGAACGACAAACGTCAACTATTGTAATTTAATTCAATGTTGCCTGCTTATTTGCGGAATTTACGCGTTACGCGTAGCTTCCTCGCGTTCACCTGCCGCTGAAATATGGTGTTTGGCCGGCTATACGATGCTTACAATGCTGAGACAATATATTTTCGTTCGCTGAACATGAGATTCATATTTACACGGGTAGAAAGTTATTTTGTTGGTCAAACACCTGCCAACCGTTCGTGCCCCTTTAAGCGTAGTACCCGAAACGCGAGGGCGAGGAATTTGGCTCGAAATCCTCACGGTCGTAAATCAAACGTTGCAACCGTTGAGTCGTTCGAGTTTGCCCGCGCATCAGGTAGTTGCGGACTTTATGAGCTTCTTCGAGCCATACGCCACGATGGACACGTGCCTCGCGCTTTATACGTCAATCAGGCGCCAGTTGCATTGTCGGGAACTTCCTGCTAAAATGGTAAACACGTCGTCGTTTCAAATCGCGCGTACAGTAAAGTCTCGTTTAATAATCGAAATCTCAATTGAATGCCCATCTTTTTATTTTTTAACCTGATTTATGTAATGACTCGTAGATAGAATCGTGTTCTGAGAGGAGTAAATGAAGTAAATGCACCAGATTTTTATTCAAGATTCTTTGTTCACCAACATTCACTGTTTTATTTTTTTACAATTTGTTTTATGTTTATTCGTATCGCAGTATTTACTGACCATTAGTATCAAAGAACCTAAAAATGTTACTTTGGAATGAAATTGTCAACAGCGTCCAATGAAAAAATTACTAGTAGAACTTCAAGGACGGAAGACGTACGATTTATCCGCGTCCGAATAACTGCACATCGGTTATTCGGGGGTTTCAACTTTATTCTGTATTTCCACGAGTTTATATTTAAAAAAAAAATCGGAAAGTCTCAAATCTTACAAACTGGTATTACGATGGCCGTGATATTTAATTATATTAACACAGGCTAGAAAACAAGGACGTCTGTTATCCGTTCGTGTGTGTCCCGTGCGTCGAGACGCGGGACGCAGGCGTACGCGTTGCTATCTCTCTTATCAGCGATATTGAAAAGAAAATATGAAAGAGAGTGAAAAAGAGCCCGGGAAAAAATACGGATAACGACTGTCGATAGTGTAACTAACGCGAGCGGGAGATAAGAGCCTTCCCGCTCGATTTCCCGCGGCGGTTGAAGGCGTCGCCCCGACAGATCGCGAATCCCCACAGAGCCATGAACTTCCACGCGAAACAAGGAGAAAAGAAGAAAAAGAAAATGCAACGACCGCGAATGAGCACGTGCTGTCCCGTTGGTTCTCGTTCGTCGTCGCCGCTGTCTCGTGGGAGACCCAACAGTGACGACCTTCCCAGCGAGATCTTTGACGCCTGTGTGTATCTGCCACACATATACTATACACAGGTCGCTACCTTGGCTTCTCGGTACGACGACGCGCAGCGAGAAAGAAAGAGATAACGATTTTTTTCTCCGAATCACAATTAGAGGATTTTCTCGAACGCGAATAATTCTCCTTATTTTCCTACTTCTCACGATTACGACTTTTCGTTTGTCTGAAGAAAATTGTAACATTGTGTCGAGTCGTGCCGGTACTCTCGACTTTCTACGTAAAAATTTGAAAGCCTTGGGACGTTCTTAAAAAAAAACCCATAGAATTAATAACGACACTACAATGTAAGAAAATGCATCTACTTTTTTTTCTTTCAAGCCATTAAGATCCAAAGCATTGAAACGAAAACAAGTTTTGGCACAAAGAGACGAACTGATGGACTGATTGAGCGGGCGACGAGTGCGAGAGAGACGACGCTACCGGGGATCGCGTCGAAGCGCGTAAGAACGATATAAACTTTGTATCGCGTGGTCTCAATTTAGACGAGAGACGAACTCGCATGGCTAACGCGAGATAGGACCACGCAGGACCGAGGGGAATTATCCACTTGGTTTTGCACGTGTTGACCCCGTTGTTTCGGTCGGAAGAAAGAAAGTCTGAGGACAAAGCACTCTGCCACTATTTACGTACTCCCCCCCCCCCCCCTCTCCGCCATCCTCCGCGTCTCCGCCTCGGCTCAATTCGCCTTCTGGCGCATTCGACAATGAAGACAGATATAATGTAATAAGAACGCAGCCGCGCGTCTATTTATAGAACATCTACGTGACCGTAGTCAGGGATACCCCAGCTGGGATTTCCTCTGAAGGGAATAGAGCCAAAGTCAACCGAGTTCCTATGTCTCAGTCCTCAGCCAGCGAGACCAAATTGATTTTTCATTTTCTCCCACGATTGTCCTTGCGACTGGCCCAGGAAATTGGCACGATCCCATCGTCGAGCAATTCAGTCATCCTGGGTTTTTAAATTGCAAACGGTGAAGCGCGAATATTTGACACGACGAACTGGACAGTTGCGCAGGTCTCGGGAAAGACACTTCCTGGTGTTAACTTGCCAGATGTTTGGCCAATTAATTATACATACATTTTTGGCATGAGCGAATAATTTTCTCAGCGACATATTTTCACTGTGCAACGAATTGTGACTATAAACCAATTTTTGGTGTCCAGAGTTTGGATAGCTCGACAATTAGCTGAGGTGGTTATTTACGGGGTCTTTTATTATAGTTATTATTAATTTTGAGGTAGCTCCCACCAATGTAATGATTACCTGAATCTTTATTACCTAGTAACCATCTTTATTACCTAAGCCTGTCGGGTCAGCCGTTTACTGAAATAAACTTTTACTTGCGTAGTAAACCCACTTTTGTTCTGGAAGTGCATTTGCAGAGCGATAAGCGATTAATCGACAGAGCTAACATAATAGTTCCTCTCACGCCGGGCTAACCAATTGCACTTATCGCACAACTGATTAGATAGCCTAACCGTTGGCTATCACAACTAATTGCGCTCAGCTTGGATGGCAATTAAGTTCGACACGACGTACAACCCTTTGTTTTAGAGTGCTTGAATGACAAATTGTTTCGAACCGACAGCAGTACCCTGACAACACCAAAGCGTCCATTTGTGAGCATTTAGTACACTGAAGTTCACTACCTGGAATTCCATTTTTAGGCTTATGATGTCCAAAAAAGTATTCGTTGTTGAGTGCTAATCTTAGCATTGGGCCTGCAAAAGTTATACCGCCCATTCAAAAGTGTACTTTTAGAATCCTATATAAGACCTACACATTGACTTCCATTCGGTGTTATCAGGGGTAGGCGTGCAGACGGTGTATGGCTTTGGCGATCTCCCATGTTAAGCAACTCGACTCGCGGTCGGCACTTGGATGGGTGACCGCTGAGCCATGCACTGGTTTGCACATTAACTGTTGAGCGGGAGGCAGTTTTTCGGGGTTTCTGATGTATTCTCATACAGCGGACGCTCAGTAAAAATATAGCTGCCTACATCGGCACAGGTTTTTCGCAGTTTCCCTGTGCCCTCGTGCAAATGTGATGCAGTAGTGCATTAGGAAAGCGTGGATGCCGGTAACTCTGGGGGAACTCAATGAAGGAAAGGGGAACAAGGGGAATGGGGAAAAACGTAAAAGCCTGAAGAAGGCGTAAGTAGAAATCAATTAAAAAAAATAAAGCAAAACAATTGTTCCCCCGAAGTAAATGAATGTCTAGACAACCCGGGTTGAAGCTCAAGAATCGCGTTAAATCGTCGCTTTAGCGTGATTGCACAAACGCACGATGAGTAATCAACGTCTTTCGGACGAAGAATGTCATGTACTACATGGTCGTTGGGTATCACTGGGAGAAAAAGATTTTGTTTCCACCCGTAAAAACGCCGTGAGTCACAAAATCCATCGTTGTCGATATATTCGTGCTTTGATTGGTCGTCGGTATCGGCAGACACATTGGGATCGAGATCAAGTTCGTGTATTGAAACTTTTCTTTGTGTCAAATGTAAAAACTGATATAAAAGGACCCAGGTGCAAGTCCTACATTAAAAAGTGTGTAACGCGAAAAACTATGAGGGAGCCGATTTTGCCATTTTTCGGGCGATAGTCGAATCTATGAGTTCTGACATGAATTTTTTTAACTGTATTTTTTGTCCAAGTCACTTTAAAAAAAGGTTGAAACCAGCGTTTTCAGGGGTAAAATTTGCGAGCTCAAAATCTCTCTGACAATGAAATCTCGGTTTAGGAGACTTTTTGTAGGTCACTAATGAAATAATATATTCAACTCGCTATCTTTTCTTCCATTGATATGACACGAGTCGCAATAAAGTTTTGTGATATTGAATCAATTAAATTTTCGTTATCGGAAAGAAAGTAAATTGCTTCTTTTTTTGTTCGCTAATGTTGAAAATGCAGAATTTTCTGTCGCTTCTTCCATCGAGTTCGAATGGAAGTTTTCACTTAACGTAAACAAATATTGCAAAAGAAACAAAAACGGTAACGTAGGTATTTTTTCGAATGAACGAAAATGTTTTTTCTCGTGGTCGTTTTCGCTTCGGCGCGGATCCTGTGATCTCGTGAACGACGCTGACGAAGGGACCACGAGGATGATACACGCGATTCGTTGCCCACGTAGACACGACTCACGCGCCCATACCGTACGCAAGGAATAAAAGGATCTACGTGACCGGAGTCAGGGACGTTCGGCGCTGAAGACGGCACGTACACAACGTCGACCTTCGACGCCCCTCTGAAAAAAATAACACGACGCCGATAATGATATCCGGAAGTGGCACAACCTGACGCACAGTAATCGCGTCGCACTGTCCATCAAGCTCGACTCTGCGGCGTTGGTCAATTAATTCCGGGCTCCCAGAATTTTCTAATTAGACCGAGAGGCGGGTCCGAAGAGCAGCGACGAGGGCTTCGAACTTTCGTCCGCAGGATTTTCGTCCTCCCCCCTCCCTCCTGCGAGATTCTTCCTCCACCTTCGGATTCGCGTACCGACTACGTGACTCGCTGCACGAAAGCTTAACGCTCGTCACGTAAGAACGTTATACTCTTGATCTCTCTCTTTTTCCCCTCGTTAACTCGTTATCGTATCGCTGCTGCGTTTCGTACCAGGAACTAATCATTAATCAAGACTGCAGCCATGTAAAAACGATAAACATGCCAATTGTTTTTTTCTTTTTTTTCGTGTTATTCTGTAATAGTGTTTGTTAACGTAGATTTGAGTAGTTTATTTTTATTTTTTAAACGTAAAACAGTAATCTTGGGGCAGTGTTAAATCCTTTTTTGTACCACGGTATGCGTTTGATGTCCAATAAAATCGTACTTTCGTTAATTCTTCGTATTGATAATTTTTTCTACATTAAAAAAAGTCTTCAATTATTCTAATCTGCACTATTGCATTTTATTTTGTATTGCCCAAAATATTTATTTTTTAGAAATAAATAAATATAAATAAAATATTTATTTATTTCTAAAATAAACATTTATTTTAGAAATATATTTTATTTCTTTTATTTTTTATTTTCTTTATAAATAAAATATTTATTTATTTATTCATAATTGAGAAAGAAATGTTTATATGTGTTGTAATGCTCCATGACCGAGACAAAAGCCGACGCATCCTGTGGGCTTGCGCTCCGGAAGATCCGTGGCCTTGGTTGGCCGCAGTTTATCGATCGGCATGAGATTCAACACGTTGCAGTGCACACGAATGTTTCCGTCGAGCGGTCGCGGGGCGGTTGACGGCAGAGAGGAGAAATAGTGAGACGGGGTCATTACGCGTCTATTTTTGAAGCGACTCGGAGGACCGAGAGGCAGTCATGTCGGGCCCGGGTCGCTCATTCAACTATGAACCACTGCACATACATAAGTGCGCAGGATAATCGTGTCGGCCACTATGAGCAACGATAAACGCGACGCTCGCCTTTTTTCACGGATTAACGACGGTCTTTTCATGCCTCGAGCTGCACTTCGTCGGTCGACAATTCTATTTATCGTTGCGGACTTCCGAAACGCGACGTTGCATCCGTAAATTCTTTTATCTGCACTCAGCATCTCCCTATTATTCTTGTTTGTTTTTCGATTTACCTTATTTCCTCATTTCCTCAATTTCTCATTAGTAATATAATTTTCTTGAGCTCTGATCTGTTTGACTATTATTACGGCATTTCACGGTAAATTTAACGAGATTCCGATTTTTTTCCTCGTAAACCTTTCGGTCGTTCCGTATTTCCACATTTTCATATCTTTGCCGTATATTTTCTTTGTACACATTTTTTGACCCGCGAAATACCGGAATTCTCGTGAATTTTAATATTTTGTAGAGAATAATCGTGGCGTTACTCTGAAAAGAGGTTTACTTTTTCCATGGAAGTTCCGGATTATGCGTCAAAGCGGCTTTCGTGACCAAGTTACGAGCTCGCCCCGTTTGCTTCTATTGTTGTTATTATATTGCATCGAGCGTGCGTCTATCATTGCGACTAATCTCCAGCGAATTATGCATTTGTCCATTTATAGTTCCTGTTCCATGTCATTTCCATTTCTGTCCTATTCAGGACAAACGTCACAGTAAATAATTAGACGAATTTTCCATGCGACTCTCCGCCTTTCATATTCCTCGCCTGTTTATTCGTCTTCCCAGTATTTCTTGATGCAAAGCGGCAGCTGTTGAGATCAGAAAGCGCATTTCTCGTGAGCCAACTGTAACGTTCCCTGTTCAAATCCACCAGACGCCTCAATTCCCGGATGTTTATCCTCACGCGGTCCCTGGAATACACATAATCCGGGCTCTTCTCCATCGGGAGTATTTTTTTTTGGGTTTTATTTTTTTGTAAATTTATCTTCCTTATTCGCCGACGAAAGTTATTCCTCTGTTGGTTATATTTACATTTCTGGTACTTGAATTTATCTGCCACAAAAACCCGGAGCAAGTCTGGCATTTGTTGAAAAAAAGGTCTGACTTCAGCCAACGGAAACGAGGAAAAGTTTGCTGAAATTAAATACAACATGTGTTCCAAGTGCAGCATCGCAATCTCAATCACTTCACTTAATAACTGCCGCATGTCAATTACAAAAGGTGTAATTCACCATTTTTCTCGGATGCGTATCTTCCTTATCCTTAACAAAGCTTTTTATCTATTGGTTATATTTGCATTTCTGGTACGGGAATTTATCTACCACAAATATCCAGGAAAAATACAGCGTTTCTTGGGGAAAAAATGAAAAGCCCAAGCCAAAGGAAACGCGAAAATGTTCGCTGAAATTGAACATACCACGTGTGCATCACGTTCGACGCAATCTCGATTTCACTTAATTATTGTTACACGTGTTCTGATTCATAGCGCGTTATTATGTCAACGTAAACGTGCCACAGAAGCTTACAAACTATCCTCGCCGTAGCACTATTATTGATACTGGCGCGGTTATTCACTGGGGGGACGGCGGCTTTCAGCGAGAATTCGCATTGATGACTTCACCGGTATACCTTACACGGTCGTTAAACCGCGCGCGCCGGGCGCGCGTTTTATTTTCTCCGCAGCAAACGGACCGAGTTGTCCCCTCCCTCTTTATTACCTCACATCAGTGGGTTATCGAACTTTTGCCGGATCACCGACACGTTCGACCCTTTCGCTGTGGGGCTTCGCGGAGAAAAGAAAATCTCGGGATCAATGTTGTTATTGCTTAGGGAATATTATTACCGCGACGGTAACGTTGTCGTTACGTCGTGATAAATAATAACGATATTCCGTTGGGATGGTCGGGGAGTGGCGCAGGAAAAGTCACTGGTGGAACGTTCGTCGTGAAACAATATGAGCTTCGCGCTCGACGAAGCGCGAGGTAACCTGAGCGTGGCTCGTTGGTCGCCTCCGACGAGCCCGAAGGATTACACGCTCGATTCGACGTTTTTATTAATTTTCCAAACGAAGGCCGAACAGAAAGGCAGGATTTTTTTCTAATTTGTCTTTCTTTTTTTTTATTTTTTAATAGATATGACACGACAATTATTTTAAACGAATTCTTTGGTTCTTTTTCGAGGTGCAGAGTCCTGGGTGGAAGTGAATCCCGCGCCAGCGGACAGAGTGACCCCGTTGCCGTTCAGCAGCGGCGGCGAGGAGTACCTGCGACTTCTCAAGGAAGCCCAAAGGGATTCGACACAATCATCGGCCAGGCATTCCCTCGCCTCCTCACGGCGAGACACTCCGAGGGACAGGTGGGTTATGCTCTGTGACTTTTGTAGCAAACGCACTGTCGCATTTTGCCAGGTGCAACCATTACCGAGGTACAGGAGTTCAGAGAAATTGTAAGTCACTTTCGCGCGGAGCTTTCGTCGCGGAGTGTCTCATTGGTTTCGCAGCAGATTTAATTTTGAATTGTTGTTTTTTTTTCCTTTCGGGAAATTTCGGCTGGTGATTCTTGCCCATCAGAAGATGTTTGATTAATAATAATTGTTTCTTTGGGAAAATGTTGCCTGGTAATATTTCTCTCCAGAAAAATTTCTCTCCAATTACTGATTTTGTAAAAATGGGTGCAAGCAGTTTACTAATTTTATTTAAAAAAAGTGTTTGCAACAAAATTTCTTATCATTTACGTACAAGTTAATTTTGACGATAATACTTTAGACGAGTATTAAAGAAAAATCCTACTTTGGCTTTCTCGCGTGTCTTTGGCTTACGTTTAAATACTCGAGGCTTATGACGTTCCTATTCCGGAATCCGCAGTAATATTTCAAGTACTCAGCTGAGCTGCGATGTTAAAGAGCTCTGGCGTGTGTTTCTCTCTCATTGCGCATGGAAGTGAGAGACAGTGGGCGACTCTCCATATGGCAGGGAGATAACGTTTCCACCGTGTGGCGAGCCGGCCACCGTTTCTCTCGTCAACAGAGCGAATTCGCGAGCACGCGAGCCACGCGGGGGCGTTTGCGCTGAATCTGTGTCGCATCGCGATGAGTAATCTAACGAAATTGCTTTTTGTTTCAGCCCGAAGAGTCCGCCGAACAGTCCCAACACGGAACTATCGACCGAGGATGATCTCAGAGGCGTGTACATAAATTACAGCTGCACCAAGGTCGGTTCACGCGAGAAGTCGCAATTTTTTTAATCACGGAATTTCCTCTTACGCGGTTCGCACATCGGTAACTGATAGTAGCCGTTGGATCTTCCATTCCACAAAAATTACCGATACACAAAAGTCGGACTTTCGCTTTTCAAGAACGGTCGGTGCGCTACAGCATCGCGCGGGGGGAAAACTGCTTACGGTAGAATGAGACCGGTTTTCGTTACGGCATATATCAACTTACAAGTGCGCATCTTCGTGACGCAGAGTTGACATTTTCCGTCTTGCGCTAAATGCGGTTGGCGAAGAAAAAAAACAATCATATCGGTTTTTTTCTAGACCAACAATAGCGAGCAATAACCAACGATATTAATTACAAACTTGGGAAACAAATACTTGAGAAAAAAAGAAAGGAAAAGAAATCTGGTATCTACTGTATTGGCAGACGCAAGTAGTGAGCAGAATATTTCGTCGGCCGTGAGAAATAATTGTCACAACAAACATCAACTAAATATTTATTTCGCCACCTGGTGCCCGTTAATCAAGTGAATTCAAACAACATCCAGTAGATCACAGATTATTTTCTTCTCACTGCTGTCTCATATCTAATTTCATATCTAGCGTGAGCCACGTTTGCTAAATCCGACGGCATTAAAATCGTATCACACGAACACTCAGGCGTTATTAAAACGATACTGATCTTATCGTTTCATTTCAGCCCATTCGAATCGGGAACGAGACTTTTTCCGAGTCTGGTTCAAAGCTTCACCATTCCTCGATGACTTTACCCCAGTCAGCCGAGCGACGTCGTTGAATTTCCGCGCAATATCGTCCGACACTGTCGTGACGGCGTGAGAATCGTTTCCCATGCGTCATCGGCCTCTACTCTTCACCTATATCGCCAATCGCGCTCGAACGTATATATTATTCGCCTCGCGACCTTGTGCAATGCCGCACGAGCGACGGGGGCCTCTTCGACCGGCCAGTGGAAATCAACACACGCAGATTCGCCTCTTGGTAATCGAACCGATTCACCGAGGCGATGGATTATCTCGGAACTCGCGGTTTCGCGACTGTAGCGGTTCGACCGCGATCAGTCGTTTGGCATCGGCGATTTCATCCTCATAGTCGCCGTTTCCAAGCTATCGATTATCGCCGTTTCCTCGCTTACTCATCCACCAGGGTGACCCGCTGTGCTCGTTCGCACGCGTGTACCAGTTTACTTGACTTGCGTTGCGACGTGAGACTCCGTTTTGCGGAGCACTCGCGAATAGCCCGACCGGCGTCCACCCGACCGGTCAATAATGCGCTGCTTTCAGACGTCGCGAAAGGCTCACGCGACAAACTCGTTGGGAGCTCGTCGACAAATAGCGCTTCGCGTGTCTCGAGCGTGAACGCCGGGAGGGTTCAGCTGTAATCAGAGAATTCCCTCGGCGCGCGAGGAGCCTTTCTGTTTGTCCAGAAGTCGTGAGCCGTGCCAAGGCCGTCTTCTCGCAAAAGTCACGCTTCTCTGACTGCTCCGAAACGCGACGAAACGGACAGCGACAAGAATTTTCCGTTGATATTCATTATACCTGTGACACGTTCATTCGCTGCGGTCAACCGCGTCGGTGTCTCTTCCCGCGCGAATCGCCCAGTCTGATTTCCACTACATTGTCAGCGATATTTGCTCCGTTGGTTACCCCGTTCGCGCTTCGAGACCGCGATACCTAAAGGAGAAACCGGTCTCGCGCGACCCAACGGGCTTCACGTGACTTTTATGGTGTGAGGCGTTTGTCGAAGAATCGAGCACTCGGTTTTTCGCGTATGATAGAGGGAGAGAGAGAGAGAACAAAAAAGAGTGAGAGTGAGACCGAGCGTAGATAGGTACAGCCTGAGAAAATTATTCTTGTGATAGCGTAGATCGAAATCATCATTTTGTTTTTGCAACATTTTCATTTTGTTCCTGGCCTAGTATGAAACATCTACTTTTCCAAGAAATATCGCTATCTTTCGACATCGAGTGCCACATAAGTTGATAGATTTTGCTCTTAAAAAAAATGTAGATGTTTTTGAAAAACATGGTTATGAATGGTGAAAATATGGATTTCGCAATACTTCTCTCGTTCTGTCATTTTTCAGGGGAACTTTGTCGTTCTCATCGTGAGAATATCGAAATGTATCTCGCTATAAGTAAGATCATACAAAAACCAAGCTGTTTCATTTATTCATCTTGACCTCGAGATCTTCAATTCGGGACCTCCTCCCC
This sequence comes from Pimpla rufipes, assembly GCA_963932165.1. NCBI lineage: Eukaryota > Metazoa > Arthropoda > Insecta > Hymenoptera > Ichneumonidae > Pimpla > Pimpla rufipes. Next base: position 14,679,454 of record OZ010635.1, read on the forward strand.
ACCCAAGGATGACCACAAAAACGGTACTGATGACGGTCTCCATCCTTACATCACGTGCAGCGAGGAAAGGCGGTGAACCGCGGAGAACCCGAGGTGCAATGACGATGCAACTTGCGGCGGAG